>CM067845.1:3933420-5233726 GCA_034509565.1 Triticum monococcum | reverse complement strand
TACTACGTTACCCAACAGTGGCATCAGAGCCTAGGTTTTATGGTTTGATGTTATTTGCACGAGTAGAACACAAGTGAGTTGTGGGCGATACAAGTCATACTGCCTACCAGCATGTCATACTTTGGTTCGGCGATATTGTTGGACGAGACGACCCGGACCAACCTTACGCGTACGCTTACGCGAGACCGGTTCCCTCGACGTGCTTTGCACATAGATGGCTTGCGGGCGACTGTCTCTCCAACTTTAGTTGAACCGAGTGTGGCTACGCCCGGTCCTTGAGAAGGTTAAAACGGAGTCTATTTGACAAACTATCGTTGTGGTCTTGATGCGTAGGTGAGATGAGTTCTTGCTTAAGCCCGTAGCAGCCACGTAAAACTTGCAAACAACAAAGTAGAGGACGTCTAACTTGTTTTTGCAGGGCATGTTGTGATGTGATATAGTCAAGGCATGATGCTGATTTTATTGTATGAGATGATCATGTTTTGTAACCGAGTTATCGGCAACTGGCAGGAGCCATATGGTTGTCGCTTTATTGTATGCAATGCAATCGCGATGTAATGCTTTACTTTATCACTAAGCGGTAGCGATAGTCGTGGAAGCATAAGATTGGCGAGACGACAACGATGCTACGATGGAGATCAAGGTGTCGCGCCGGTGACGATGGTGATCATGACGGTGCTTCGGAGATGGAGATCACAAGCACAAGATGATGATGGCCATATCATATCACTTATATTGATTGCATGTGATGTTTATCTTTTTATGCATCTTATCTTGCTTTGATTGACGGTAGCATTATAAGATGATCTCTCACTAAATTATCAAGAAGTGTTCTCCCTGAGTATGCACCGTTGCCAAAATTCGTCGTGCCCAGACACCACGTGATGATCGGGTGTGATAAGCTCTACGTCCATCTACAACGGGTGCAAGCCAGTTTTGCACACGCAGAATACTCAGGTTAAACTTGACGAGCCTAGCATATGCAGATATGGCCTCGGAACACGGAGACCGAAAGGTCGAGCGTGAATCATATAGTAGATATGATCAACATAGTGATGTTCACCATTGAAACTACTCCATCTCACGTGATGATCGGACATGGTTTAGTTGATTTGGATCATGTGATCACTTAGAGGATTAGGGGGATGTCTATCTAAGTGGGAGTTCTTAAGTAATATGATTAATTGAACTTAAATTTATCATGAACTTAGTCCTGGTAGTATTTTGTAAATCATGTTGTAGATCAATAGCTTGCGTTGTTGCTTCCCTGTGTTTATTTTGATATGTTCCTAGAGAAAATTGTGTTGAAGGATGTTAGTAGCAATGATGCGGATTGGATCCGTGATCTGAGGTTTATCCTCATTGCTGCATAGAAGAATTATGTCCTTGATGCACCGCTAGGTGACAGACCTATTGCAGGAGCAGATGCAGACGTTATGAACGTTTGGCTAGCTCAATATGATGACTACTTGATAGTTTAGTGCACCATGCTTAATGGCTTAGAATCGGGACTTCAAAGACGTTTTGAACGTCATGGACCATATGAGATGTTCCAGGAGTTGAAGTTAATATTTCAAGCAAATACCCGAGTAGAGAGATATGAAGTCTCCAACAAGTTCTATAGCTAAAAGATGGAGGAGAATCGCTCAACTAGTGAGCATGTGCTCAGATTGTCTGGGTACTACAATCGCTTGAATCAAGTGGGAGTTAATCTTCCAGATAAGATAGTGATTGACAGAATTCTCTAGTCACCATGACCAAGTTAGTAGAACTTCGTGATGAACTATAGTATGCAAGGGATGACGAAAACAACTCCCAAGCTCTTCGTGATGCTGAAATCAACGAAGGTAGAAATCAAGAAAAACATCAAGTGTTGATGGTTGACAAGATCACTAGTTTCAAGAAAATGGCAAAGGGAAGAAGGGGAACTTCAAAAGAACGGCAAGCAAGTTGCTACTCATGTGAAGAAGCCCAAGTCTGGTCCTAAGCCTGAGACAAAGTGCTTCTACTGCAAAGGGACTAGTTACTGGAAGCGGAACTACCCCAAGTGATTGGCGGATAAGAAGGATGGCAAAGTGAACATAAGTATATTTGATATACATGTTATTGATGTGTACTTTACTAGTGTTTATAGCAAACCCTCAGTATTTGATACTAGTTCAGTTGCTAAGAGTAGTAACTCGAAACGGGAGTTGCAGAATAAACAGAGACTAGTTAAGGGTAAAGTGACGATGTGTGTTGGAAGTAGTTCCAAGATTGATATGATCATCATCGCATACTCCCCTATACTTTCGGGATTAGTGTTGAACTTAAATAAGTGTTATTTGGTTTTTGCGTTGAGCATGAATATGATTTGATCATGTTTATTGCAATACGGTTATTCATTAAAGTAAGAGAATAAATTGTTGTTCTGTTTACATGAATAAAACCTTATATGGTTACACACCCAATGAAAATAGTTCGTTGGATCTCGATCATGGTGATACACATAATCATAATATTGAAACCAAAAGATGCAAAGTTAATAATGATAGTGCAACTTATTTGTAGCACTGCCGTTTAGGTCATATTGGTGTAAAGCGCATGAAGAAACTCCATGCTGATGGGATTTTGAAATCACTTGATTATGAATCACTTGATGCTTGCGAACCGTGCCTTTTGGGCAAGATGACTAAAACGCCATTCTCCGGAACAATGAAGCAAGCAACAAATTTGTTGAAGATCATACATACTGATGTATGTGGTCCGATGAATATTAAGGCTTGCAGCAGGTATCATTATTTTCTGACCTTCACAGATGATTTGAGCAGATATGGGGATATCTACTTGATGAAACATAAGTCTGAAACATTTGAACAGTTCAAAGAATTTCAGAGTGAAGTGGAAAATCATCGTAACAAGAAAATAAAGTTTCTACGATCTGATCGTAGAAAAGAGTATTTGAGTTACGAGTTTGGTCTTCAGTTAAAACAATGTAAAATAGTTTCACTACTCACGCCACCTGGAACACCACATCATAATGGTGTGTCCGAACGTCATAACCGTACTTTATTGGATATAGTGCAATCTATGATGTTTCTTACCGATTTACCACTATCGTTTTTTGGGGTCATGCATTAGAGACAGCTGCATTCACGTTAAAAAGGGGCACCATCTATATCCGTCGAGACGACGCCTTATGAACTATGGTTTGGCAAGAAACCAAAGTTGTCGTTTCTTGAAGTTTGGGGTTGCGATGCTTATGAGAAAAAGTTTCATCCTGATAAGCTCAAACCCAAATCGGAGAAATATGTCTTCATAGGATACCCAAAGGAGAATGTTGGGTACACCTTCTATCACAGATCCTAAGGCAAGACATTCATTGCTTATAATGGATCCTTTCTAGAGTTTCTCTTGAAAGAAGTAAGTGGGAGGAAAGTAGAAAACTTGATAAGGTAATTGTACCTTCTACCTTATTGGAAAGTAGTTCATCACAAAAATCTGTACTTGTGACTACTACACCAATTAGTGAGGAAGCTAATGATGATGATCATGTAACTTCAGATCAAGTTACTATCGAATCTCATAGGTAAACCAGAGTGAGATCCGCACCAGAGTGGTACGGTAATCCTGTTCTGGAGGTCATGTTACTTGACCATGACGAACCTACGAACTATGAGGAAGCGATGATGAGCCCAGATTCCGCGAAATGGTTTGAGGCCATGAAATCTGAGATATGATCCATGTATGAGAACAAAGTTTGGACTTTGGTTGACTTGCCCGATGATCGGCAAGCAATTGAGAATAAATGAATATTCAAGAGGAAGACGGACGATGGTAGTAGTGTTACTATCTACAAAGCTAGAATTGTCGCAAAAGGTTTTCGACAAGTTCAAGGTGTTGACTACGATGAGAGCTTATCACTCGTATCTATGCTTGAGTCTGTCCGAATCATGTTAGTAATTGCCGCATTTTATGAAATCTGGCAAACGGATAAACAAAACTGCATTCCTTAATGGATTTATTAAAGAAGAGTTGTATATGATGCAACGAGAAGGTTTTGTCAATCCGAAAGGTGCTATCAAAATGTGCAAGCTCCAGCGATCCATCTGTGGACTGGTGCAAGCATCTCGGAGTTGGAATATACGCTTTGATAAGTTGATCAAAGCATATAGTTTTATACAGACTTGCGATGAAGCCTGTATTTACAAGAAAGTGAGTGAGAGCACTACAACATTTCTGATAAGTATATGTGAATGACATATTGCTGATCAGAAATAATGTAGAATTATTCTGTAAAGCATAAAGGAGTGTTTGGAAGGAGTTTTTTCAAAGAAAGACCTCGGTGAAGCTGCTTACATATTGAGCTTCAAGATCTATAGAGATAGATCAAGACGCTTGATAAGTTTTTTCAATGAGTACATACCTTGACAAGATTTTGAAGTAGTTCAAAATGGAGCAGTCAAAGAAAGAGTTCTTGCCTGTATTACAAGGTGTGAAGTTGAGTAAGACTCAAAGCCCGACCACGGCAGGAGATAGAAAGAGAATGAAAGTCATTCCCTATGCCTTGGCCATAGGTTCTATAAAGTATGTCATGCTGTATACCAGATCTATTGTATACCCTGCACTGATTTGGCAAGGGAGTACAATAGTGATCTAGGAGTAGATCACTGGACAGCGGTCAGAATTATCCTTAGTGAAATAAGGATATGTTTCTCGATTATGGACGTGATAAAAAGGTTCGTCGTAAAGGGTTACGCCGATGCAAGTTTTGACACTAATCTAGATGACTCGAAGTCTCGGTCTAGATACATATTGAAAGTGGGAGCAATTAACTAGAGTAGCTCCATGCAAAGCATTGTTGACATAGAAATTTGCAAAATACATGTGGATCTGAATGTGGCAGACCCGTTGACTAAGATTCTTTCATAAGAAAAACATGATCACACCTTAGTACTCTTTGGGTGTTCATCACATAGCGATGTGAACTAGATTACTGAATCTAGTAAACCCTTTGGGTGTTGGTCACATGGCGATGTGAACTATGGGTGTTAATCACATGGTGATGTGAACTATTGCTGTTAAATCACATGGCGATGTGAACTAGATTATTGACTCTAGTGCAAGTGGGAGACTGAAGGAAATATGCCCTAGAGGCAATAATAAAGTTATTATTTATTTCTTTATTTCATGATAAATGTTTATTACTCATGCTAGAATTGTATTAACCGGAAACATAATACATGTGTGAATACATAGACAAACCGAGTGTCACTAGTATGCCTCTACTTGACTAGCTAGTTAATCAAAGATGGTTATGTTTCCTAACCATGGACAAAAGAGTTGTTATTTGATTAACGAGGTCACATCATTAGTTGAATGATCTGATTGACATGACCCATTACATTAGCTTAGCACCCGATCGTTTAGTATGTTGCTATTGCTTTCTTCATGACTTATACATGTTCCTATGACTATGAGATTATGCAACTCCTGTTTACCGGAGGAACACTTTGGGTACTACCAAACGTCACAACGTAACTGGGTGATTATAAAGGAGTACTACAGGTGGCTCCAAAGGTAGATGTTGGGTTGACGTATTTCGAGATTAGGATTTGTCACTCCGATTGTCGGAGAGGTATCTCTGGGCCCTCTCGGTAATGCACATCACTTAAAGCCTTGCAAGCATTGCAACTAATGAGTTAGTTGCGGGATGATGTATTACGGAACGAGTAAAGAGACTTGCCGGTAACGAGATTGAACTAGGTATTTGTTACCGGCGATCGAATCTCGGGCAAGTAACATACCGATGACAAAGGGAACAACGTATGTTGTTATGCGGTCTGACCGATAAAGATCTTCGTAGAATATGTAGGAGCCAATATGGGCATCCAGGTCCCGCTATTGGTTATTGACCGGAGACGTGTCTCGGTCATGCCTACATTGTTCTCGAACCGTAGGGTCCGCACGCTTAAGGTTTCGATGACAGTTATATTATGAGTTTATGAGTTTTGATGTACCGAAGGAGTTCGGAGTCCCGGATGAGATCGGGGACATGACGAGGAGTCTCGAAATGGTCGAGACGTAAAGATCGATATATTGGACGACTATATTCGGACTTCGGAAAGGTTCCGAGTGATTCGGGTATTTTTCGGAGTACCGGAGAGTTACGAGAATTCGCCGGGGAGTATATGGGCCTTATTGGACCATACGGGAATAGAGGAGAGAGGCCAAAAGGAAGGAGGCCTGCGCCCCCCCTCTGGTCCGAATTGGACAAGGGGCACAGCCCCCTTTTCCTTATTCCTCTCCACCTCTTTCCCCTTCTCCTACTCCAACAAGGAAGGAGGGAGTCCTACTCCCGGTGGGAGTAGGACTCCCCTTGGCGCGCCTCCTCCTAGACCGGCCGGCCCCTCCCCCTTGCTCCTTTATATACGGAGGCAGGGGGGCACCCCATGACACACAAGTTGATCCTTGAGATCGTTCCTTAGCCGTGTGCGGTGCCCCCTGCCACCAAATTCCACCTCGATCATACCGTTGTAGTGCTTAGGCCCCCTGCCACCAAATTCCACCTTGATCATACCGTTGTAGTGCTTAGGCGAAGCCCTGCGTCGGTTGTACATCAAGATCGTCACCACGCCGTCGTGCTGACGGAACTCTTCCTCGACACTTTGCTGGATCGGAGCCCGAGGATCGTCATCGAGCTGAACGTGTGCTAAGAACTCGGAGGTGCCGGAGTAACGGTGCTTGGATCGGTCGGATCGGGAAGACGTACGACTACTTCCTCTACGTTGTGTGATCGCTTCCGCAGTCGGTCTGCGTTGGTACGTAGACAACACTCTCCCCTCTCGTTGCTATGCATCACCATGCCTCACAGCCAACATAAAATATCCAAAGCTTGGGAAAATGTGAGTCTTTGTTGAATTTGCATGTGGTCTGTTACACTTGGTGTTTGGCTTAAACTGGTTTCTGTTTGTATTAATGCAGCCTAATATTTCCTTGAACGTACGGTGTCATCGTGTTGGCATCCCATTTGATCCTCTATGTAGGCCAGCTTTAGAGAACCTTGGTTTTTATTAGATTGCAATGATGAGGAAAATCAATGTCGACAAATACTTGATACCAGCATTGGTGGAACGTTGGCGGCCCGAGACAAATAGTTTTCACTTACCTGTAGGAGAAATGACTATTACACTGCAAGACGTCAGTTGTTTGTGGGGGCTGCCTATCCATGGTAAACCACTTGTTGGCATAGCTGATGCGCCATGGTCGGAATTAGTTGAGAGGTTGCTTGGGATTCCCGTGGATGAACAACACATGAAACAAAAGAAAAGGCGAAAAAGTGATGATAATATTGTTGTGAGGGATTCACAATACTCTCTAAATTTGGGCAAACAATGAGAACGCTTCCATGTGTTGCCGGATAATCCAATGGATAGGGAGATTAATTGGCATGCTCGAGCACTTGTTCTAGAAATCCTTGGCTCCATAGTCTTTACAGATACATCTGAAGATGGAGTGCCAGCTATGTATCTCCAATTTATGCAAAATTTAGGACAGCCAACATAGTATAATTGGGGAGCAGCTACGCTTGCTCTGTTGTATAGACAATTGAGCACGTGTGCTGAGAAGGAGAGACTAGAAATTTCAGGGCCTTTATTGCTGCTACAATTATGGTCTTGGTCCCGTTTGCCACTTGGTCGTCCTAAAGTTATTTTTGAGAAGCCTAAAGAAGGAGAGGAACCTGAAGAAGAGGAAAACGAAGAAGAAGTGCATTTGGATTATAACCCTGTTTTTGGAGCAAAGTGGTGTGCTGCACATGCATTTGATGTCCCTCATAATGCTGGTATTGTATACTAATAACTACATTTATTACACATCATTTGTGCTGCCACAATTTTTTTCTTACCTTGCAATGAAATATATATGTAGGTACTGAGTATTACCGAAATCAGATTGATTTGATTCGAGAAGGTGCAATTGATTGGCAACCATATGATGATCTTCTGGAGCAGATGCCTATCCAAGTTCATGATGATTCTGATTGGTGGTATGCTAGAGTACCACTCATGCATTTTTGGATTGTGGAGTTTCACTATCCAGATAGGGCGATGTGACAATTTGGATTAAGACAGGCCATTCCACCTTCTATTCCACGTGGCGAGGTAGAGGTTCGGAGACTACGAAAAATTAAGCATTCTGCAGGAAAATCACATAATTGGGAGGAATTCCATGCCAATTATGTTCAAGAATATAATCGTGTTCAAGCAAGTGTGTTACCAGAGCAAATTCCCTTCGATGCAGCTAGTTTACCTGAGTACAGACATTGGTTCCAACAAAATGGTATGTACACAATATTCTTTGATTCTCAGTGCTTGGGTGGCCTAGATAAACCTATTCCATATCCTCGAGATAGCATCGAATGGACTGGGTACATGCCTAGTGGTCCGCCACTGGCTCGAATTGTAAGTGTGTGCAACACTTTCATTGTATTATTTGCATTATATAGTAATAAATGTGTAATGCAATATTTGTTTTCTCACTTGCAGGGGTTACGTGAGTTAAAGAATGCCGCATGGGGGATCAAATGTGCTACTACTAGTGGATGCAAGAAGATAGGGAAATCTGTATTGAGGTCCTGTGTAGGAAATTTGTTAGATCTGAACTTGGAGCCTAGGCTGCAAAGCATGCTCACTGAGGCTAGGTTACCAATGAAGATTGAAGATATTCCATCTGACGATGATGTTTCCTATATTGCTCAGCCACCAAGCCCCCCAAAAGAGAGCAATTCCAATGTGTTTAATGAATGGATATACTCCGGCAAAGGTTTTACAACATACTTGAAGGCTGGTGAAGCAGTGAGCGATGGAGAACCTACAACACAAGATGTAGGTCAAGTGACCCAACAGACCAACTCTAATGAGCTGGTTAGAACTAGTAGGCATCAATCTAGGAGTCCGTAGCGAGCAGTTGATTAGAATGGTCATCCCCAATATGGATTGTAATAGTTTAAAAACTAAGTTTTCTCACTCCTTATTTGATAAGTTCATGTGGCAACCTACCTTGTATGAATATGGCATCATGTTGTCACCAACTTAAACTAAAAGCTGGAAAGTATGATTGATGTTGTACTGAAAGTATCCTGCCAAGGTTACTAAAGAATGGCTTTCAAGTCAGAATTCTCGGTACTGCTTCAGTTTTAGGTTGTTTCTATAGTTCCTGTTAAGTGAACATATTTTGGTTGTAAAGTACAGAGGGCATGTCAAATAGTGGCAGCTTGTGACATGACACAGGAAACTGCAAAACTTTTTTGGCTTTGTTGTGCCATGCATTCATGAGAATATTCCAGATTGCTACAGTGAAAGGAAAATAAATCGAATGTCATGTTTGCGGGGAGGTCAGGTTCTTCAAATTCGCTGCAGAATATGAATTTCTTCACTCAAAGTTATTTTTTGGTCCGTATCTCACATCCAGAAAATAGTTTCAAACTCGTATCCAGAGTATAATTTTGTTTACATCTTAAGGAAAATGTGCAAACATAAATGCAAATCAGTAAGCACATCCATCATTGGTTGCATGATGTGTTTTTATTATTACTCGACCTCTTCTCTCTGGATGATATGCTCGTCCCCTGACATGTCCTCTTTCCATTGGATGTTGTGCTCTTCCCTTGACTCGGCCTCTTTCCTTTGGATGATGTGCTCTTCCCTTGACTCGACCTCTCTCCGGTCTGTCCTCGACTCGATGAAATGGTCTGTCCTTGGCTACATGATGTACCTACAGTGAAATAGTACATACAGAATATTAAAATCAGGTGAAAATAAGTTTGCATCTAAACCACCACTACAAAACTACTTTATATACCTATTTGGTTATTGTCTGCAGTCGAACGTCGGGCCTGGTGTCCCATTCTCCTTCCTTGCATCTCATCCATGTACATCGGAATCCTTTTGTGTTGACGCCGCCCACGATTTATTAAGTTCTCATCAGGAACAATAATCGGGCCATTATATGTTGGCCACTCATTTTGGTTCCCGTAAGGATGAAATTGTCCAGCCCAAGTGTTTGCAAGTACTTCAGAAGAATAATATGAATGAACTATTTGATTTTCGTTTAGATTCCTGTACTTGCAAATAGCAAGCAAATGAGCACATGTCACACCGGTCAGGTTTGGCTTTAGGCAGTCACAAGATGGAGCAGTATTTGGTTGGAGAGTGACCTTGTACTTGAAGTCTTTATGAATAAAAAGAACATGATCTCCATTGTGTAATGCAACCCTCTCATTGTCAACATTGACCTTAAATATTCCAACTTCATCACCATATGAAATAACATGCATATGTCCTGCCTTGTCGGCCCTTTTAACCAATAGCTTGTCCACCCTTTCGGACCATTGGTTGCCTCCGTCAACCAAGTTAAGAGCACTTCGCCTTCTTTCTACAAACCACTCTAAGCACTTTGAAAATGTCTCCTCCACAATTGCTGCCACCGGTAGCCTTCGGGAAAGCCTGAGCACATTATTTAAGGACTCAGACCCATTGCTTGTCATGATCCCCCACAGGTAACCCCCATCCTTGCATTGAAATACTTTCTCAGGCTTCTCTTGCTCATTTTTGTCTTCCTGCAAATACTTACCGACCTTTGTAAGATACGTTATTGCATCAGGACAAGTATGTTCAAATAGATGACATGCCCTCCTCATACCTACGAGGTTTCTTTTTCTTGACTGCCCACTTGAAAATTTTCAAAATGTTATCATCGCGAAAAGCTTTGTATAGGTTCTCTGCGACATGTTGAGAGCAAAAACGATGAACACACTCGCCAGCACTTTCATTCCACCCAAGGTGTGGCTGCTTAAACACCCATTTAATTGCTTTGTGGCAATCTGAGATCACACACATGAACTTTCCAACACCAATTACCTCCCTCCGCAACCATCTCATGAACCAGCCCCAGTTCGTAGCGTCCTCTTTCTCACCAATGGCAAACGCAAGAGGTATTAACCTATTATTAGCATCATATCCGCAGGCCATTATCAATCGGCCCTTGTACCTTCCTGATAGAAATGATGCATCCACACTTATTACAGGTCGAAGGTGGGGAACTGCTGCAATGCAAGGTCCAAATGCCCAAGCAACACATCGAAATTCTCTATGCCCTTCTAATGTCATGGGTTTTGATAGAAGAACATACTTTGTACCTGGGTTTTTTACTCTAATAGCCTCGAGGAAGGGGATGAGAAGATTGTATGATCCTTCCCAGCTACCAAAAAGTTGTGCTATGGCCTTCTCCCTTCCACGCCACAACTTATTGTATGATGGTCTCACATTTCTGTAACGTTGTTTGACCAATGCCCGCACATTTTTTATACTCAACTCTAGGTCATCCTTGAGTGCTTCACGAATAACATCTGCAATTATAGAGGCCGATAACTGAGAATGGTCAGTTCTATTAGCCGGTGCACGATAAGTGTGAGAATAAGGACATTTCCTTATTTGCCAGCATGAACCAATTTTTGTTGGTATTGCATACAACCTCCACATGCAACTGTCATCAATACACTCTGCTACAAGTTTAGATTGACTGCTTGTGCTATACTTCACTTCCAGGTTCATGTTTATGTGAAATTCACCAATCGCAATTTTTAGGTTCTCTTTTGAATCAAAAAATTGCTGCTCTGACAATGGGCTTTGAAAGTGCTTCTTGCATCCAAAAAAACTTTCATCTGCTGTCGTCTCTCTTAGTATAGATATGTCACCAAAGGCTCTCACACCATTCTGTCCACATGTACGCATGAATGGAAATGCATTAACATGATGCATAACTCTTGGTTCTGGATCTTCATCTGAACTCTGGGTAGGTGCGGCATCAGAATCATGCTCATCATCATCATCATGTCCCATAGAATCCTGCTCTGGCTCTGTATCCTCCTGATCATATGGGTCATTTGCAGTACTTGTTGGAAAATCATTTGTCACAGTACCATGAGTATAAGATGGAGCATGTGCCATGTCAAAGTCAGGACCACGTGAACTAGAATTTGGAAAACCACCGATAGATGTTTGCTGCAATGACGAGTGCACTGCACTTCCATACCTTTATGATTTACGTTCAATTATTGGTATGTTGCTTCCACCACTGACTTGGCTCAACATGTCTTGATTTGGCGTGATGTTAACATACAACTCTATCACTTGCCACGTTGTTCGGGACTTGGTCTTCTCAAAAATCATGTTCCATCCTCTTTCCTCATATATTGGAATTAACTGAAAATAATGTGGTCCAGGAGCTCCAATATCAAAGCGATCTTGGATATTCAGGTTTGTTTGAGCACTGACATTAACATGTCCAAGTCCTCGACATGTCTCACTCTTGATATCTTCAAAAGTGGTATTCTCGGATGCTGGAAATGTTAATTTGGGAGGAATGGTATACTCCACACCCATGGATCCATGTTGCACTTCACCATCCACGTAAACCAGAACGATTAACATGTTCTTATATGCACCTACAAACATGAACATGCAGCAAGTAAATATCAAAATTTCAAATTGATCTACCATAGACTCACGACTAGAAATTTGGTTTCTCACAAAGCAACCAATTAAGGACCATAATTCAGGAATAACAATCCAATCATATATAAAGTGTCTTCTTGTAAACCATTGTATCAATTGCATAGAAGATTAAAATAAAGGAGTTTTGATAGAACAGTACAACAACTAACATGAACCAAGCACAAAATCAATTGGAGAATCCTAATGGCGAGCGGCTGATGAGACCATGTGGCTCCTGTAATGATCGGCGTTGCCGGCTGCAGAGATTGCTTACCATATGGCGAGGTCTAGGAGCGAAGACTGCATCCGTACTCCTGTGATGATCGGCGTTGCCGGCTGCCAGAGATTGCTTACCGTACGGCAAGGTCCAGGAGCGAAGACTGCATCCGTACTAGGGTTTTAAACCTCGCGTAACTTCTATCTGTCAATAGGAAAGACTCGGTTTAGTCGGATCTGATGGTTAGGCGAAGCACTTGACTGGACGCAGATACTAATAGCGTCCATACCTGGACGCTATCCTCGATAGCATCCAGATGTGGACGCCATTGTAGTTAGCGTCCTTCCTATTTTTAAAATTTCCTCCTCCCTGTCACTAGTTTCCAAATTACTGGGTTATTAATTACTATTAATAAAAAATTCGGACTTTTGAAGGTAGATCCGCGAACAAGGATGCCGATAGGTTAGCCAAATTTGCTCAATCTTTAGATCAGGGGCGTCACGTCTGGTTTGGTGCACCCCATGATCCGTTTTGTATCCCACTCCATGTGGACTTTGAGTAATAAAATTTGGTTTAACCCCTAAAAAAAACTAGTAAAAAACAAGGCTTTGGTGCAAGCTCGATCTACACATTAGTCTCGGTTGCATTAGGAACCGAGACTAATGTGAGAATTAGTCTCGGTTCGAGCGGCTAGGGCGCCGGGCAGGCATCAGTCCTGGTTCAAATGGGACCTTTAGTCCCGATTGGAGACACCAACCGGGAGTAAAGGGTGCGATGCCCTTTAGTCTCGGTTGGTGTCTCCAGCCGGGACTAAAGATTAGACCTTTAGTCCTGGTTGGAGACACCAACTGAGACTAAATGGGTTGAGGCTTTAGTCCCGGTTAGTGTCTCTGTTGGGAAACATAGCATGCAATTTCAAAAAATTTCCTACGATCACGCAAGATCTATCTAGGAGATGCATAGCAACGAGAGGGGGAGAGTGTGTCCACACCCTCGTAGACCGAAAGTGGAAGTGTTAGGTTAATGCGGTTGATGTAGTTGAACGTCTTCACGATTCAACCGATCTAGTACCGAACGTACGACACCTCCGAATTCAGCACATGTTCAGCTCGATGACGTCCCTCGAACTCTTGATCCAGCAGAGGGTCGAGGGAGAGTTTCGTTGGCATGACGGCGTGATGACAGTGATGGTGATGTGATTCACGTAGGGCTTCGCCTAAGCACTACGACACTATGACAGGAGGAGTAAACTGTGAAGGAGGGCACCGCACACCGCTAAAAGAATAATAGTTGTGTTTTGGGTTGCCCCTACCTCCGTATATAAAGGAGGGAGAGGAGGAGGACGGGGAGCCCCTATAGGGCGCCTTCAGCCCGGCTGAACTCACTCGGCGTCCACTGCAGCTCCCTCGTGGGCCGTCCTAGTATCACGCAGCGCCAGCATAAAAAAACACTAAACTGAAAAAGGTTTCTATAGCTAGGATTCGAACTCGCGCCGCTAAACTGCACCGCGCTCAGGCTAACCACTTAAGCTACAAATTTCTATTGACAGAAAATACCGCGAAAGCATTAAGAAACAACTGAAACCGCGCTGTTCCAAAAAAAATAAGAGCGGACGAACAATAAAATGAAGTCTCACGAATTTGTTTTAAAAAAAGTTCATGTAATCAAAAAAGTTCACGGAAAATGAAAAAAGTTCACGGATTTGAAAGTTCATGAAAATTTAAAAAGTTCACGGAATTGAAAAAGTTCATGAAAATTTGGAAAAAGTTCACGAAATACAACATAGTTCAAGAGAACTAAAAAAATAAGTTCATCAAAGTTTAAAACATTCATCGAATTTGAAAAAAATCATGAATTAAAGTTTCACAAACCTCAAAATTAGTTCACGAATTTTTTAAAAGTATCTATTTAAAAAAAGTTCATCTAAATTGAAAAAGTTCATCAATTTTGAAAAAGAATTCATCAACTTTGAAAAACAGTTCACCGGTTTTGAAAAACTGTTCATCGGTTTTGAAGAAGGTTCACAAATTTAAAAGAAGTTCATCAAATTTGAAAAAAAGTTCATCAAAATTGGAAAAAGTCCACCGAATTTGAAAATAGTTCATCGACTTCAAAGAAATTTCATCGAATTTAAAAAAAAGTTCATCAAATTTGAAAAAAAACAATGTTCATTGAATTAGAAAAAACATTCATCAACAAAAAAGTTCATCGAATTTGAAAAAAAGTTCACCTCTCTAAAAATAGTTCATTGAGTTTGAAAAAACATTCATAAAATCCGGTGAACTTTTTAAATCAAATTATAAAAAGAAAAAGGGAAATAAAAGAAGAAAGAAAATGAATAAAGAATAAAGAAAAAGAAGAAAGAAGAAATAAAAAGCAAAGAAAGAGAAAGAGAAAGGAAAAATAAAAATAAAATTATACGAGGAAGAATAAAAGAGGGCAGAAGCTATAAGTGAACGCAAAAGGCAAGCTGGCAGGGTGGTTAGCTCGGGTTTCGGTCAAGCCCTCGGTGCGGTTTCGAATCCATGTCAGCTCTCCTTTTTTGCACCGGTTTACAAAAGGAAAAAGGATGAAAATGGGCTTGGCCCATCGCGGAGGAGGGGTGCGCGCCCTGTACCGTTAAGCCTATAACGGGCGCTATGGGCGCCGTTTAGGATTTACCCCAGGGGCGCGCCATAGGGGGGAAACCAACTAGGACTCCCAATCCTAGTCAGGCCCCCTTTCCTTTCTATCGGAGGGGAAAAGGGAAGGAGAGGGAGAGGGAAAGAGGAAAGGGGGCCGCACCCCCTCCCCCTTGTCCAATTCGGTCTCCCTTGGGGGGGGGGGGGGCACCCTGCGGGTGATGTCTACTACACAACCTTCTTCTTGTAATCGTTGTTGGGCCTCCAAGTGCAGAGGTTTGTAGGACAGTAGCAAATTTCCCTCAAGTGGATGACCTAAGGCTTATCAATCTGTAGGAGGCGTAGGATGAAGATGGTCTCTCTCAAGCAACCCTGCAACCAAATAACAAGGAGTCTCTTGTGTCCCCAAGACCCCAACACACCCAATACAATGGTAAATTGTATAGGTGCACTAGTTCGGCGAAGAGATTGTGATACAAGTGCAATATGGATGGTAGATAAAGGTTTTTGTAATCTGAAAATATAAAAATAGCAAGGTAACTAATGATAAAAGTGAGCACAAACGGTATTGCAATGCGTTGAAACAAGGCCTAGGGTTCATACTTTCACTAGTGCAAGTTCCCACAACAATAATAACATAATTGGATCGTATAACTATCCCTCAATATGCAATGAAGAGTCACTCGAAAGTCACTAATAGCGGAGAACAAATGAAGAGATTATGGTAGGGTATGAAACCACCTCGAAGTTGTTCTTTCCAATCAATCTGTTGGGCTATTCCCATAAGTGTCACAAACAGCCCTAGAGTTCGTACTAGAATACCACCTTAAGACACAAATCAACCAAAACCCTAATGTCACCTAGATACTCCAATGTCACCTCAAGTATCCATGGATATGATTATACGATATGCATCACACAATCTCAGATTCATCTATTCAACCAACACATAGAACCTCAAAGAGTGCCCCAAAGTTTCTACCGGAGAGTCAAGACTAAAACGTGTGCCAACCCCTATGCATAGATTCCCAAGGTCACGGAACCCGCAAGTTGATCACCAAAACATACATCAAGTGGATCATAGAATACCCCATTGTCACCACAGGTATCCCACGCAAAACATACATCAAGTGTTCTCAAATCCTTAAAGACTCAGTTCGATAAGATAACTTCAAAGGGAAAACTCAATCCATTACAAGAGAGTAGAGGGGGAGAAACATCATAAGATCCAACTATAATAGCAAAGCTCGCGATACATCAAGATTGTACCACCTCAAGAACACGAGAGAGAGAGAGAGCAAACACATAGCTACTGGTACATACCCTCATCCCCGAGGGAAAACTACTCCCTCCTCGTCATGGAGAGCACCGGGATGATGAAGATAGCCACCGGAGAGGGATTCCCCCTCCGGCAGGGTGCCAGAACAGGTCTAGATTGGTTTTCGGTGGCTACGGAGGCTTCTGGCGGCGAAACTCCCGATCTATTGTGCCCCTCGAAGTTTTTAGGGTATATGGGTATATATGGGAGGAAGAAGTACGTCGGTGGACCTCCGGGCTGTCCATGAGGCAGGGGGGCGCGCCCCCACCCTCGTGGGTAGCCTGGGACTCTCCTGGTCCAACTCCGATACTCCGTGGGCTTCTTCTGGTCCAAAAATAAGTTCCGTGAAGTTTCAGGTCAATTGGACTCCGTTTGATTTTCCTCTTCTGTGATACTCTAAAACAAGGAAAAAAAATAGAAACTGGCACTGGGCTCTAGGTTAATAGGTTAGTCCCAAAAATCATATAAAATAAGATGTAAATGCATATAAAACATCCAAGGTTGATAATATAATAGCATCGAACAATAAAAAATTATAGATACGTTGGAGACGTATCAGCATCCCAAGCTTAATTCCTGCTCGTCCTCGAGTAGGTAAATGATAAAAACAGAATTTTTGATGTGGAATGCTACCTAACATATTTCTCTAAGTAATTCTCTTCATTTTGGCATGAATGCTCAGATCCATAAGATTCAAGACAAAAGTTTAGTATTGACATAAAAATAATAATACTTCAAGCATACTAACCATGCAATCATGTCTTCTCAAAATAACATGGCCAAAGAAAGCTATCCCTACAAAATCATATAGTCTGGCTATGCTCCATATTCACCACACAAAGTATTTAAATCATGCACAACCCCGATGACAAGCCAAGCAATTGTTTCATACTTTTTGTGTTCTCAAACTTTTTCAATATTCACGGAATACATGAGCGTGAGCCATGGACATAGCACTATAGGTGGAATAGAATGGTGGTTGTGGAGAAGACAAAAAGGAGAAGATAGCCTCACATCAACTAGGCGTATCAACGGGCTATGGAGATGCCCATTAATAGATATCAATGTGAGTGAGTAGGGATTGCCATGCAACGGATGCACTAGAGCTATAAATGTATGAAAGCTCAACAAAAGAAACTAAGTGGGTGTGCATCCAACTTGCTTGCTCACGAAGACCTAGGGCACTTGAGGAGGCCCATTGTTGGAATATACAAGCCAAGTTCTATAATGAAAATTTCCCACTAGTATACGAAAGTGACAAAACAAGAGACTCTCTATCATGAAGATCATTGTGCTACTTTGAAGCACAAGTGTGGAAAAAATGATAGTAGCATTGTCCCCCTTTTTTAGCCTTTATTTGTTCTATTTGGCCTTTCTCTTTTTTGGGACAATGCTCTATTATTGATGATCATCACACTTCTATTTATTTACAACTCAAGAATTACAACTCGATACTAGAACAAAGTATGACTCTATATGAATGCCTCCGGCGGTGTACCGGGATGTGCAATGACTCATGAGTGACATGTATGAAAGAATTATGAACGGTGGCTTTGCCAGAACTAAAATGTCAACTACATGATCATGCAAAGCAATATGACAATGATGGAGCGTGTCATAGTAAACGGAACGGTGGAAAGTTGCATGGCAATATATCTCGGAATGGCTATGGAAATGCCATGATAGGTAGGTATGGTGGGTGTTTTGAGGAAGGTATATGATGGGTTTATGATACCGGCGAAAGGTGCGCGGTATTAGAGAGGCTAGCAATGGTGGAAGGGTGAGAGTGCGTATAATCCATGGACTCAACATTAGTCATAAAAAACTCACATACTTATTGCAAAAATCTATTAGTTATCGAAGCAAAGTACTACACGCATGCTCCTAGGGGGATATATTGGTAGGAAAAGACCATCGCTCGTCCCCGACCGCCACTCATAAGGAGGATAATCAATAAATACATCATGCTCCGACTTCTTAACATAACGGTTCACCGTACGTGCATGCTACGGGAATCACAAACTTCAACACAAGCATTTCTCAAATTCAAAACTACTCAACTAGCATGACTCTAATATCACCATCTTCATATCTCAAAACAATCATCAAGTATCAAACTTCTCATAGTATTCAATGCACTTATATGAAAGTTTTTATTATATCCCTCTTGGATGCCCATCATATTAGGACTAGTTTTATAACCAAAGCAAACTACCATTCTGTTCTAAAGACTCTCAAAATAATATAAGTGAAGCACGAGAGTTCATCTATTTCTTCAAAATAAAACCACCACCGTGCTCTAAAAATATATAAGTGAAGCACTAGAGCAAATGACAAACTACTCCGAAAGATATAAGTGAAGATCAATGAGTAGTTGAATAATTATGTAACTATGTGAAGACTCTCTAACATTTAAGAATTTCAGATCTTGGTATTTTATTCAAACCGCAAGAAAAACTAAATAAAATAAAATGACGCTCCAAGCAAAACACATATCATGTGGTAAATAAAAATATAGCTCCAAGTAAAGTTACCGATGAACGAAGACGAAAGAGGGGATGCCTTCCGGGGCATCCCCAAGCTTAGGCTCTTGGTTGTCCTTGAATATTACCTTGGGGTTCCTTGGGAATCCCCAAGATTAGGCTCTTGCCACTTCTTATCCCATAGTCCATCGAATCTTCACCCAAAACTTGAAAACTTCACAACACAAGACTTAACAGAAAACTCGTAAGCTCCGTTAGCGAAAGAAAACAAAACACCACTTCAAGGTACTGTAATGAACTCATTCTTTATTTATATTGGTGTTAAACCTACTGTATTCCAACTTCTCTATGGTTTATAAACTCTCTTACTAGCCATAGATTCATCAAAATAAGTAAACAACACATGAAAAACAGAATCTGTAAAAAACAGAACAGTCTGTAGTAATCTGTACCTAACACAAACTTCTGGAACCCCAAAAATTCTAAAATAAATTGCTGGACGTGAGGAATTTATCTATTAATCATCTTCAAAAAGAATTAACTAAATATCACTCTCCAATAAAAAATGGCAGCAATTCTCGTGAGTGCTAAAGTTTCTGTTTTTTTACAGCAAGATCAACAAGACTTTCCCCAAGTCTTCCCAACGGTTCTACTTGGCACAAACACTAACTAAAACATAAAAACTCAATAATAACAGAGGCTAGACTATTAATTTATTACTAAATAGGAACAAAAAGCAAGGAACAAAATAAAGTTGAGTTGCCTCCCAATAAGCGCTATCGTTTAACGCCCCTAGCTAGACATGATGATTTCAATGATGCTCACATAAAAGATAAGAATTGTAACATAAAGAGAGCATCATCAAGAATATGACTAGCACATTTAAGTCTAACCCACTTCCTATGCATAGGGATTTTATGAGCAAACAATTTATGGGAACAATAATCAACTTGCATAGGAAGGTAAAACAAGCATAACTTCAAAGGTTTAAGCACATAGAGAGGAAACTTGATATTATTGCAACTCCTACAAGAATCTATTCCTCCCTCATAATAATTTTCAGTAGAATCATGAATTAATTCAACAATATAACCAGCACCTAAGGCATTCTTTTCATGATCTACAAGCATAGAAAATTTACTACTCTCTACATAAGCAAAATTCTTCTCAATCGGAATAGTGGGAGTATCATAAGAGACTCGAATACTATAAATTGTTTCCACATTAAAAGAGTATTGTTCAGAAAAAGGGTAATCATAATCATGAATAAATATAATCATCACTACTTTTTATAGCATATGTATCATCACAATAATTATCATAAGTAGAAACTTTGTTCTCATCGTAATCGATTGAACCTCTTCCAAGATAGTGGAATCATTACTAAATAAAGTCATGACCTCTCCAAATCCACTTTCATAATTATCACAATGAGATTTAACATCCTCCAAAAATAGTGGGATTACTACTTCCTAAAGTTGACACTCTTCCAAACCCACTTTCATCAATATAATCATCATAAGTAGGAGGCATGCTATCATTATAACAAATTTGCATATCAAAACTTGGGAGACTACAAATATCATCTTCATTAAACATAGCTTACCCAAGCTTGGGACTAACATTAATTGCAGCAAATATATTCTCAAAAACATCATCTTCATCAAACATAGCATCCCCAAGCTTGGGCCTTTTCATATCATAAGCATAATCACTTTCATCATCAATAGTACGGATAGCACCAATAGTATAGCAATTATCATATTATTTCAAGCAAGTGCCAAAAAGATTTTCAAGATCATAAGAAGTATCATTATCTTCCCAATCATAATCATCACAACAAGCAATAGGCATAACGAGATCATCATCAACTGAATCATCTTCCACAATTATATTTTCATGAGGCACAACAGTAATAGGAGTAGCATTATTTGGGAGAGATATATTTTTACCTCTCTTCATTTTTCTTGTCTTCTTCTTCACCACATCATGTGTGGGTTCAATCCTCCTTTTGGAGCTCCTTATTAATGAGATTGGTTGAATAGAAGGCTCCTCCTCGTTACCTGATTCATCATAAGAAATAATAGGAGGATATTGGGAAGTCT
Organism: Triticum monococcum; assembly: GCA_034509565.1. Taxonomy (NCBI): domain Eukaryota; kingdom Viridiplantae; phylum Streptophyta; class Magnoliopsida; order Poales; family Poaceae; genus Triticum; species Triticum monococcum. Next base: position 5,212,449 of record CM067845.1, on the reverse strand, counting down.
CTTCCCTTTCGTTAGTATTCTCTTCATCCTATATTTGTTTTCTTTTCTTTATGTAATTGGCAATATAAGGGTTTTCAATGCAATCCACTGCACAATACATATAAGTTTCCTTTAGATAAAAATCAATAAATTTATCGAGATTAAATTTTGGAATACCCTCAGTTATACGTCTCATTTCTTCATAACCCAAAAGAAGACTAAGCTCTTTATGATGCTCAAGGGTAATCAAGTTATCACAATTTTTGGACATGACTTGATCATGAAACAAATAGCATTGGAGCTTTAAATGACCATGTTCATTGCAAAGTTCACAAGGATGGCGATAAATATTGAATCTTTCAGCACAAACATCTAGCCTTTCTTGCAACAATTTATTTTCTAAATGCTTATGCCTCTTGCAATATCTATCTTCCCTATTTGGTGTGTACTTGCAAACCCAATGCACTCCACAAAAATTGACATGTTTATAGGAGACATTTTCATCATAACTAGTGCAATCATCATTAGTACTATGGATATTCAAGGAGTTCATACTAACAACATTGCAATCATGCTCATCATTCAAAGATTTAGTGCCAAACATTTTAATGCATTCTTCTTCTAACACTTTGGCACAATTTTCCTTCCCATCATACTCACGAAAGATATTAAAAAGATGAAGCGTATGAGGTAAACTCAATTCCATTTTTATAGTTTTCTTTTATAAACTAAACTAGTGATAAAACAAGAAACAAAAAGATTCGATTGCAAGATCTAAAGATATAACTTCAAGCACTCACCTCCCCGGTAACGGCGCCGGAAAAGAGCTTGATGTCTACTACACAACCTTCTTCTTGTAGACGTTGTTGGGCCTCCAAGTGCAGAGGTTTGTAGGACAGTAGCAAATTTCCCTCAAGTGGATGACCTAAGGTTTATCAATCCGTAGGAGGCGTAGGATGAAGATGGTCTCTCTCAAGCAACCCTGCAACCAAATAACAAAGAGTCTCTTGTGTCCCCAACACACCCAATACAATGGTAAATTGTATAGGTGCACTAGTTCGGCGAAGAGATGGTGATACAAGTGCAACATGGATGGTAGATAAAGGTTTTTGTAATCTGAAAAATATAAAAACAGCAAGGTAACTAATGATAAAAGTGAGCACAAACGGTATTGCAATGCGTTGAAACAAGGCCTAGGGTTCATACTTTCACTAGTGCAAGTTCCCTCAACAATAATAACATAATTGGATCATATAACTATCCCTCAACATGCAAAAAAGAGTCACTCCAAAGTCACTAATAGCGGAGAACAAATGAAGAGATTATGGTAGGGTACGAAACCACCTCAAAGTTATTCTTTCTAATCAATCTGTTGGGCTATTCCTATAAGTGTCACAAACAGCCCTAGAGTTCGTAATAGAATAACACCTTAAGACACAAATCAACCAAAACCCTAATGTCACCTAGATACTCCAATGTCACCTAAGTATCCGTGGGTATGATTATACGATATGCATCACACAATCTCAGATTCATCTATTCAACCAACACATAGAACCTCAAAGAGTGCCCCAAAGTTTCTACCGGAGAGTCAAGACGAAAATGTGTGCCAACCCCTATGCATAGATTCCCAAGGTCACGGAACCCGCAAGTTGATCACCAAAACATACATCAAGTGGATCATAGAATACCCCATTGTCACCACAGGTATCCCACGCAAGACATATATCAAGTGTTCTCAAATCCTTAAAGGCTCAATCCGATAAGATAACTTCAAATGGAAAACTCAATCCATTACAAGAGAGTAGAGGGGGAGAAACATCATAAGATCCAACTATAATAGCAAAGCTCGCGATACATCAAGATCGTACCACCTCAAGAACACGAGAGAGAAAGAGATCAAACACATAGCTACTGGTACATACCCTCGGCCCCGAGGGAGAACTACTCCCTCCTCGTCATCGAGAGCACCGGGATGATGAAGATGGACACCGGAGAGGGATTCCCCCCCGGTAGGGTGCCGGAACGGGTCTAGATTGGTTTTCGATGGCTACGAAGGCTTCTGGCGGCGGAACTCCCGATCTATTGTGCCCCCCGAAGTTTTTAGGGTATATGGGTATATATGGGAGGAAGAAGTATGTCGGTGGACCTCCGGGCTGCCCACGAGGCAGGGGTGCGCGCCCAGGGGGTGGGCGCGCCCCCACCCTCGTGGGCAGCCCGGGACTCTCCTGGTCCAACTCCGATACTCTGTGGGCTTCTTCCGGTCCAAAAATAAGTTCCGAGAAGTTTCAGGTCAATCGGACTCCGTTTGATTTTCCTTTTTTGTGATACTCTAAAAACAAGGGAAAACAGAAACTGGCACTGGGCTCTAGGTTAATAGGTTAGTCCCAAAAATCATATAAAATAACATGTAAATGCATATAAAACATCCAAGGTTGATAATATAATAGCATGGAACAATAAAAAATTATGGATACGTTGGAGACGTATCAGCGGGCTCCCCTCTCTTTCTCCCCTATGGCCCATGAAGGCTACTACTGTAACGCCTCGGACACACCCACCGGTGGTCGTTACTCCTGGCGGGATCTAGACTGGCCCCACAGATCAATACTAGTCTTTTCTGCGCACTTTGACCTCACTCGTGCGCACCCGGGAGCAACTTCCCGGTCGGTCACCCATCCTGACACTACTCCAAGCTGAGCACGCTCAACTTTGGAGTTCTGTCCGAATGGGCTCCCGGAAAAGAAGGAATTCCTTATTCATATGAGTAGTCTATCATCCCTAATAAGCCAGGATATCACATACACCCCCACTCAGAGGAACCGACGTCCTCGTCGGGCCACAGGAACGTTCCCTCTTGGCACAAACGTCTGTGCTTCCAGTCTGGTACATGTGCCATGCCGGGTGCCACGACGGGTCACAAATGTCATGAACAACATGACCACGCACCTGTCCGCAACCATCCGTGTAACCGCGAGGGTTGGCTCCGGCGAAGCCCGCCGGTGAACATCGTATTCCGCGCCGGCGAGATCTAGATCCGGATCTGAGACGGTTGACTTTTTCTCTCGAAACCCTAATCCATATGCTCCTGTTCATCATGCTATAACTTCACATCCGTAGCTCCATTTTGGGCATATAGCATATCAAAATGTTCGTCTCGGAGAGTACATCATTTCATTCCATTGCATCATTTTCATTTGAGTTCATCTTGATGCCCGAAATGCTGTTAGAAGAATGCTACTTGAGATATTTGTCAGATCTGCTACTCCATTTAGATATTTGTCATTTTTGCCATGATTATTGTGTGCATGATATGCCCATGAGCTCTACATATGTTTTTTTTAAGGGTTTTGTCATCTTTCCAGAGGTGCAACCCATGTATTTTTGTGATGTGTGTGGTGACTAGCACAAGCTTGCAAAGTGAGGCACTTGGTAATGCTGATTTCAGGGACTTAGCATTTCCACTAAGTCCTTGAGCTGGTTATCTCATGTTGCCATATGTTCATGTTGTTTCCTAGTGATCCGTGCCTCTTTTGAGGATGATCAGTAAGGATGTTTTATTAATCTTGTAGTGCTCTATCCATCCATGTCTTTTTTTGCAATTATGGAGCACCCTAGCTTGAGTCAATCGAGCTCTACTTTTGCTACTTCGTGAATCTGGGCAGATTGTCAACTTGTTTGCAATTTTGCCGATGATGTTGTAGTTGATCCGTGCATGCTATGTTATTGTTCTTGCCATGTTTAGCTTGCATTTTGTGTGTTCTTGAGGGAGGTATGCTTAGTTTTTCATGACTTGCTCCGTAGTGAGTGCATCGAGCTCGTAAACATGCCTACTTGAGATATGTTTTAGCATGTGTCAGTTTTCACAAAGTCTGAAAACTGATGATGTTTTTGCTATGTTCACATGCTTGCAAATGTGTTTTCTGATACCTTTTGGCTCAAGGTCACTAAGGGACTTTTGTTAAGCTTTTTGAGTAGCTCCATGCCATGTTTTACTTTGTCATGTTCAGGTCCTGTAGCATGTAGTTTTGTTGCTCCGAAGAGTGCTACCTGATCTGAAATTCCAGACAAGTGTTAATTTCACTAAGTCTGAGATCTGTTTTCCATATGCATTTTTTCCATGCTTGTTTGAACCTGTTAATGGATGAATTGGCCGTAGCTCAGTGCTAGACTTTTGTTAAGCATCTTGAATGCATCCCTGACATGTATTTTTTGCCATGTTTGGGTGCTGTAGCATGTTCATCTCATTGCATTTAGATGGCTACTTGCTGTAAATCGCAGAACGCGGTCATATTTGAATCGCTTGCCATTTCCAAACCGTAACTCCGATTCCGACGTTCTTTATATCGTTTTCAAGTGATTTCATCTCATCTTTCCAGTGGCACACTTGGTTTTCCAAGTTGAGGCCAGGTTCATGCATTCCCTGTCACGTCTTGCATATGCATCCCGCATCGCATCCCGCATAGCATACCATGTTTGCATCATATCGTTTGAGCTTGCACGTGGTTGATTGTGTTCCGTTTGCTTGTTTGTCTTGTTTGAGTAGAGCCGGGAGACGAGTTCGCTAATGAGGAGCCCGTTGAGTTTGCTTTCGAGGATCCAGTCAACTCTGACAACTTTGCAGGCAAGATGATCATACCCTCGAAATCACTACTATCTTTGCTATGCTAGTTTGCTCGCTCTTTTGCTATGCCAATGCTACGATGCCTACCACTTGCTTTCAAGCCTCCCAAATTGCCATGTCAAACCTCTAACCCACCATGTCCTAGCAAACCGTTGATTGGCTATGTTACCGCTTTGCTCAGCCCCTCTTATAGCGTTGCTAGTTGCAGGTGAAGATTGGAGGCTGTTCCTTGTTGGAACATTTATTTACTTGTTGGGATATCATTATATTGTCTTGTTATCTTAATGCATCTATATACTTGGTGAAGGGTGGAAGGCTCGGCCTCTCGCCTAGTGTTTTGTTCCACTCTTGCCGCCCTAGTTTCCGTCATATCGGTGTTATGTTCCCGGATTTTGCGTTCCTTACGTGGTTGGGTTATAATGGGAACCCCTTGATAGTTCGCCTTGATTAAAGCTTTTCCAGCAATGCCCAACCTTGGTTTTACCATTTGCCACCTAGCCTCTTTTCCCTTGGGTTTCCGGAGCCCAAGGGTCATCTTATTTTAACCCCCCCAGGCCAGTGCTCCTCTGAGTGTTGGTCCACCCCGTCAGCCGCCGGTGGCCACCAGGGGCAACTCTGGGCTGGCCTACCGGAAGTTTGGACAATTTGAGTGTGCCCTGAGAACGAGATATGTGCAGCTCCTATCGGGATTTGTCGGCACATTCGGGCGTTGTTGCTGGTGTTGTTTTAACCAGTCGAAGTGTCTTGAAGAACCGAGGTACCGAATCTGATCGGAACATCTCGGGAGGAGGTCTATTCCTTCGTTGACCATGAGAGCTTGTCATGGGCTAAGTTGGGACTCCCCTGCAGGGATTTGAACTTTCAAAAGCCGTGCCCGCGGTTATGGGCAGATGGGAGTTTGTTAATGTCCGGTTGTAGATAACTTGAACCTTAATTTAATTAAAATGAATCAACCGAGTGTGTTACCGTGATGGCCTCTTCTCGGCGGAGTCCGGGAGGTGGACACGGTGTTGGAGTAATGCTTGCCGCAGGTTTGTTCTCTAGTTTCTCGCTCGCGCTTTGCCTCCTCTTCTCGCTCTCTTTTGCGAACTGGATAGCCACCATATATGCTAGTCGCTTGCTGCAGCTCCACATATATATTTATCTTACCTTGCCTATTAAGCTTAAATAGTCTTGATCGCGAGGGTGCGAGATTGCCGAGTCCCTGTGACTCATAGATTACTATTACACCAGATGCAGGGCCTGATGATTCTGCTCTAGGCGACGCGCTCGAGCTCAAGTGGGAGTTCGACGAGGACTCTCAACGTTACTATGTTTCCTTTCCTGATGATCAGTAGTGGTGCCCAGTTGGGGGTGACCGGGGCCGTGTCGTATGTTGGGTTATCTTTTATTTTGGCGCCGTAGTCGGGCCATGAGTGTTTGGATGATGTAATGTTATTTATGTACAATGTTTGACGTGGCGAGTGTAAGCCAACTATGTTATCTCCCCTTTTGTTAATTATATTACATGGGATGTTTGTGAAGATTGCCTAACTTGCGACATATGCCTTCAATGTGATTATGCCTATAAGTCGTGCCTCGACACGTGGGAGATATAGTTGCATCAAGGGTGTTATAAGTTGGTATCAGAGCCTTCCCCGACCTTAGGAGCCCCATTGCTTGATCGTTTTTAGCGGCCGAGTTGTGTCTAGAAAAATGTTTTCAGTCATTTAGGAATTATATATCGGAGAGTTTATGAATTCTTTTACTTCCGAGTCTCCTCATCGCTCTGGTAAGGCATCCTGACGTAGAGTTTTGACTCTTCTCTTCTCAAATTTCACTAAAATTGTTTTTAGGATCACGCGGGTATCTTGGAATCGTTCCGATGGTTTTATGAGGAGAACATTGTCTTGGTGCCTCCTGTCAGGGGTTTTGTGGAAGTGTCCCGGGGAGTTGAGCTCTGAGGTGTTGTCATCATAATTTTATCGTTGCAATTCTGGAATACCTGAGTTTTAGCACGCCGACATTGAAAATCTCTTTTATGCAGTTCGTTGGTGAGATAACCTCGACGCCACCCAGTACTGGGGCGGAAGTTCGGGAGTATCGCCATAACTTGTATAACGGATGCTTTTCGAAGGTTGAGGTAGATGGTTTCCGAAGTTTTTCTCGGTTATGTGTTGAAGGATGGATACAACTGGATGTAGGATTTGCTAGATTTGGGTGAGATATTATGCTTCCCCTGTATCCCCAACACCTGGTTGCATAACCGGAAAGGTTCGGGAGTTTCATAGGTGGGAATTCTTGTAGCTCTAGTTCTTCTTCCACGGATATTGGTTTGAGATTGGGATTTCTTACCGATTATTCGTTCTTGATCCGTACCTTGTTGATTTATTTCTCTACTTAAATTCTATGTGGCGAGTGTAAGCCAACTATGTTATCCCCTTTTATTATCTATATTACATGGGATGTTTGTGATGATTGCCTGACTTGCGACATATGCCTTCAATGCGATTATGCCTCTAAGTCGTGCCTCGACACGTGGGAGACATAGTCGCATCGAGGGTGTTACAGCTACCTTTTGAGCACTGCATTGGTTTTCCCTTAAAGAGGAAAGGGTGATGCAGCAAAGTAGCGTAAGTATTTCCGTGAGTTTTTGAGAACCAAGGTATCAATCTAGTAGGAGACTACACGCAAGTCCCTCGTACCTGTACAAACAAATAAGAACCTCGCAACCAACGCGATAAAGGGGTTGTCAATCCCTTCACGGTCACTTACGAGAGTGAGATCTGATAGAGATAATAATAATAAGATAAATATTTTTGGTATTTTTATGATATAGATTGAAAGTAAAGATTGCAAAGTAAAATAGATTGGAAACTTATATGATAAAAGATAGACCCGGGGGCCATAGGTTTCACTAGTGGCTTCTCTCAAGACAGCATAATTATTACAGTGGGTGGACAAATTACTCGAGCAATTGATAGAAAAGTGCGTAATTATGAGAATATGTAGGCATGATCATGTATATAGGCATCACGTCCGCAACAAGTAGACTGAAACGATTCTGCATCTACTACTATTACTCCACACATCGACCGCTATCCAGCATGCATCTAGAGTACTAAGTTCATAAGAATAGAGTAACACATTAGGCAAGATAACATGATGTAGAGGGATAAACTCAAGAAATATGATATAAACCCCATCTTTCTATCCTCGATGGCAACAATACAATACGTGCCTTGCTGCCCCTTTTGTCACTGGGAAAGGACACCGCAAGATCGATGCGCCTGGGGTGTCCTTTCCCAGTGAAAGAAGGGGCAGCTAGGCACGTATTGTATTGTTGCCATCGAGGATAACAAGATGGTTTTTTTTATCATATTGCATGAAACTATCTGTCAGGACCCCGATTTCAAGCCACATCGATCTAGCCGGTAACACCTCATATCACATTGCGGCCTCACGCACGGTATCCCCACGGGTGTCGCCTTACCATGGCCCGGGACCGTTTGTGCCTTTTGACTCACATATATGATAGTGTCGCTAGCATCCATATGACAGAGAATCTGGGCCGACATGGCTAGTCGTGAACCCAAAGCGGCACGGACCTACGGAGACAGGCATACATGAATCACATCGAGCATGTCAGTCATCAGCGAGTGAATCCGGGCTGTAGCACTGGGCAAACAGGACTCCAGGGAACCCAGGCTGTAGCAGGCTAGGCAGGACTCCGGATGTCACCGCGTGACATTTCCTCGAGGGGACAGACATAGGAATGAAGTGAAACACATGCCGGCCAGTCAAGTGTCCTGAGCAGTAGTGCTGGGCTAGCAGGACTCCGGTGAACCGGGCTGTAGCGGACTGCTATGGCTCGAGGAGCACTAGACTACATTTCCCCATAAGAAAGGTTGCCAAGGATAAACAACTAGATTGTCGGATCCCACACATACCAAGCATTTCAATCATACACACAATATGCTCGATATGTGCAAATACAACATGGCATCACAACAAAACTCTACAACTCAAGTACTTTATCTAAGGGCTCCAGAGAGCCATACATAACAAGTTCATACAGGTAGGGGTCACATGACCCAACACTCAAGTCATACAAGCATACAAGCACATGCGGAAGCAAATAGTCTGAGTACAGACACTAGAAAGAAAGAAGGCTTCTCGAAGCCTGTCTATCTACATAGGGCCCTCCATGGCCAGGATCACCACCTGGGTGGCAAGTCACTCATCGACGTCGAGATCTACATAAAACCCATCGGAGGGGGCGGTGTTGTCGTCTGAAAACAGTAATTAAACAAACATGAGTACAAAGGTACTCAGCAAGTCTTACATCAGAATCTACTATATATGCTCATTCTCAAGAAGGTGGTGGAGTTATTGTAGCAAGCCATCTTTGACTCTTGGCTAAGCTATCCTACGGGACACCACTAGTAAAATAGTTTTCGCACACGAGTCCACTAATCACCAACATAATACTCCATCGGGGATCCTCCCTCGTCATCCTACGAGAGGGCCATCCTCGGTACTCATACTTATCTTGAGTCTTTTAGTAGTATCCATTAACTTGTCTATGAACTGTATAGGCAACCAAGTAGTCCTTTACCGCGGACGTGGCTATTCGAATAGATGATGTTAACCCTGTAGGGGTGTACTTGTTCATACACGCTTTCATCACTTACCGCCGTTTACACGACATGTACTCGGCAACCTTCAAGCGGAAGTCCAACGAGGGTGTCGGCCATGGCCTACCTAAACACTAAAGTCTCTAGAACAGGTTTATCGCCTATCCAGGTTCCATTCGCAGGGAGTCCGTTCGAGGTTTCCACATACGGCCCCGAACGATGTGAACAGGGTCCCGAGATGCCAAACAGGCGCTCGGCATACCCGACCACGGTGTATCTACCGCAACATAGCCCACCCCTAGGTCAGCGCTACGCACGGCCACCAACACATAACCTACAAACACCAGAAACTAATTGCAACTCCTGGACAGAGTACTAGGGTGATTAAGAAGCCGAGAGGGTCCATTGGTTTCGGGCCCAATGTATGGTAGTAACTGAATCTTAAATCACGCATACAGATCTCAGTTCTTAGGGACGGCCTCAATGAAACAACCCACCATGCACTCCTACATGGCCTCTCATTGATACCTTTACCAAATCATGTTCAACACATCCCTCACATTACCGACATAATCATTTCACTCTAGCCCATCACCCAAATGAACCAGACCTGACACAACTCTAAGCATAGCAGGCATAGCAAGGTAGGAAACACATACAAGGCTCAATCAACTCGTACACATGCTAGTGGGTTTCATCTAGTTACTGTGGCAATGACAGGTCATGCAGAGGATAAGGGTTCAACTACCGTAGCACACAGTAGTTTGAAACGTTGTTGTCTTAATGTAGTAAATGAGAGCAGAGGCGAGAACATGGTATTGTATCAATATGATCAATGGGGCTGCTTGCCTGATGTAGTGGTAGTAGGGTACTGCCCTTCAGACGGATATTCGGGGTTATCCTCGGAGGCAGAACCTACCATGAAAGACACACTGAACATAATCAACACATGACAATATGCAACAATATGATGCATGCTATGACATGGCAAAATGAATGTGTCTTGGCCTAATGGAAGCTAAAACAGAAAGGAATGAACCCATTTGAATCAAAGATTCAAATGTTAGTTCATTTAACATAGCCATATTAGTGCATTATCTTAATTTGCTTAAACAGCAAGGTTAACTTGTTTTTTCATGCATGAAACCATTACCAATGGATAGATTGAATTTTTTTGATCAAAATTCATATATAAATCTTTTCATTTGGAGTTACAGATTAATTTCTATGATTTTTTAAAGTTTGCAACAATTTCTGGAATTCTCTATATAAAAATAAATCCAAAAATTAGTTATTACGTCAGCAGTGCGTCAGGGTGACGTCAGTGGTCAACGGGGACATCCAGGTCAACCTGACTAGTGGGTCCCGCGTGTCAGCAGTGATTTAAACTAACTAAATTTAGTTATTTAAACTAATCTGGGTTAATTAGAAGAGGGGGGCCCACTTGTCATAGACTCAGGGGAGTCAACCTGGGCCCACCCAGTCAATGTCAACGGGTCAAACCCGCCGGCGTTAAGCCGCCGGCGAGGACAGACGCGGCGGAGGGCGTCGGGATTCCTCCTCCGGCAACCAAATGGCCGGCGGAGGGCATCTACGTGCTGGTGGTGAACTCGCGCGCCGGGTGGAGCAAGCAGTGTGTGCGGGGGTGGCCGGAGATGATGTCGGCGTCGAGCCAGGCGGCGGCCGGAGTTCGAGCGTGCTCGGAAACGGCGTTAGGAGGCACGGCAGGGGGCGCAGAGGGGTGCTATGGACTCCTGGGGGTGTAGTGAGTGTGTTGGACACGGTGGTGTGGCCGGTGGTTGGCCGAAGACACGTCGGCGACGAGCTCGGTAGTGGCCCGTGCGGTGAAGCTTCGTGCAGTTGCTACGGTGCACGAGAAAGCAAACAGAGAGGATGGGGAGGTAGCTGAGCTCACGACGGTCACGTAGGAATGGACGTCGCGGTCGAGGACGAGCTGATGCGGTGGCGACGATGAAGAGGATCTCCGGCGATGGTGGAGTTGGGCGAGGTTGTTGCAGAGGCTGCGGGGCAAGCGAGCGCTCGGGGCTCGGCTTGCTCGAAGGAGTGGAGGGCGGCGGAGCTTCTGGACACGGTGGCTCGGCGCGGGGACGACGGAGGGCGTGACTACGGCGGCGGTGCGGCGGCAGGTGCGTCGGCCATGGTGCGGGAGAGCGAGGGAGAGAGGCAGGGGGGCGAGTGAGGTGTCCGCGAGGTCGGGGCGGCGACGTGGAGCCTATCCAGTGTCCAGGCGCGCGACGCGGCAAGCTGCTGGCGCCGTGGCGAGCTCGCGCTCGCCGGCGTCAGCTCTCTGCCTGCCTGGCGGAGACGAAGCAGCTGGATGGCATGGGCCAGCGCAGCGCTGGGCCGCCAGGTGGGCCGGCTGATGGGCTGCAGCCAGGTAAGTTCTCTCCCTCTCTTTTAATTTCTGTTTTCTATTTTTTTTCTGTAGGTTTGTGGCTTTATTAAAATAGCTAGGCACTTCTAAAAATCCTGAAAATAATCAGAGGCTCTGTTTAGAATATTTCCAACAGCCCACACTTATCTTCAGAATTATTTGAGCATTTAAAATATTTACTAGCATTCAAATGCCCAAATGCAAATTACATATAATTTAATTCAATGACCTTCTGTTGACCTAGAAAATTGTGCACCAATTTTGCCAGAGGTTCTAAGCCAAGACAAAGAGAGTGAACTTTTTAAAAGGGCATTTCAGGTTCATTGAAAATATTTTTAGTAAACCTTAGTTGATTCCAGAGGGGGTGTTGGGGGTTCTATCTTCCCCAATTCAAGTTTCTGATGAAAGGTAGACATGATGCAGCATTCTAAAGCATGACTAGCTAGGATGTGACAACTCACCCCCACTCAAACGAATCTCGTCCCGAGATTTAGAATCCGCCGGGAAGAAGGTGGGGTACTCGAGTCAAAGACGATCCTCCCTTTCCCAAGTAACTTCTTGCTCGGAATGTGTGACCATTGAACCTTGAGAAACTTGATATTATGGCGTTGAGTGGTACGCTCGGCTTGATCAAGGATACGAACGGGATATTCCCGATATGAGAGATTATCTTGTAGATCAAGCGTTTCATGGTACACTCCACGGATAGGATCCGCGAAGCAACGCCTGAGTTGAGCAACGTGGAAGACATCGTGAACTCTGAAAAGATGCAGAGGTAGTTCCAACTGGTAGGCAACTTCTCCTCATTTGGCAAGAATGCGAAAAGGTCCAATGTAACGAGGAGCCAACTTGCCCTTGATACCGAATCGATGGGTTCCCTTTAAAGGTGTAACCCAAAGGTAAGCCTTCTCGCCAACTTCATAAGACATAGGTTTATGCTTGCGGTCATATTGACTCTTTTGGCGAGATTGGGCCGTTTTCAATTTCTCACGAATAACGCGAACCTGCTCTTCTGCTTCCTGGATCATATCCGGGCCAAAGAGTTGTCTTTCCCCGGTTTCTGACCAGTTAAGAGGCGTTCGACATTTTTGTCCATAAGAACATCGAAAGGAGCTTTGCCCAAGCTAGCTTGATAAGTATTGTTATAAGCAAACTCCGCGAATGGAAGGCATTTCTCCCAACCCATTCCGAATGAGATGACAGAAGCTCGGAGCATATCTTCCAGAATTTGATTGACTCGCTCTACTTGACCACTTGATTGAGGATGGAAGGCGGTGCTAAAAGAGAGACGAGTTCCCATAGCATTTTGGAAACTTTCCCAAAATCGAGAGGTGAAGAGACTTCCACGGTCTGAGTTAATTTCCAATGGGACACCATGAAGAGACACTATTTGGGAGATGTATAAATCAGCTAGCTGGCTAGCGGTGATACTCTCACGAACAGGTAGGAAATGGACTACTTTGGAAAGACGGTTGATCACGACGAAGATGGCATTATTCCCTCTCTTGGTCCTGGGAAACCCGGTAACGAAATCCATACCGATTTTATCCCATTTCCATTCAGGAATTGCCAAAGGTTGAAGGGTGCCAGCAGGCCGTTGATGCTCTGCTTTACCACAACGACAGACGTCGCAATTAGCAATGTATTAAGCGATTTCTCTCTTCATCCTACTCCACCAAAACCTCTGGCGTAGGTCTTGATACATCTTAGTACTACCGGGATGAATGGTGAGAGGGGATTCATGAGCTTCCTTAAGGACCAGCCACCTCAGGTTTCGTGCCTTGGGAACCACTAAGCGGTTTCCAAAGTATACGACACCTTGATCATCAACGGAGAAACAATTCGCGACTCCTTTCTTAATGTTTCTCTTAATACGGGAGATTCCTGGATCTACCTTCTATGCCTTGATGATCTGATCCGTAAGGGTAGGTTTCGCCACCAGGGTGGATAGGAATCCTCGAGGAACAATGTGAAGATTAAGCTTACGAAATTCCTCATGGAGAAGTGGTTGACTTTGTTGTAACATCAGGTTGTTACAATTGGATTTACGACTTAGTGCATCAGCCATGACAATGGCTTTTCCTGGGGTGTAAGTTATTCCTAAGTCGTAATCCGAGATCAACTCGACCCAACGTCGTTGTCTGAGATTCAAATCCGGTTGGGTGAAGATATATTTCAAACTTTGATGATCGGTGAAGATCTCGCAACAATTACCGAGGAGGTAATGTCGCCAAGTTTTAAGTGCATGGACTACAACTGAAAGCTCTAGATCATGTGTGGGATAATTTTCCTCATGTGGGTGTAATTGCCGTGAAGCATAGGCAATTACCTGACGATCTTGCATGAGTATGCAACCTAGTCCTTGTCGTGAGGCGTCGCAATAGATAATAAAGTCCTTAGAGAAATCTGGTGGTACCAGTACGGGAGCAGATGTCAGGCGTCTTTTCAGTTCCTGAAAGCTGAACTCGCACTGTGGGGTCCACTCGAACTTTTTATCTTTCTTGAGGAGTTCAGTTAGAGGTTTAGCAACCTTGGAGAAATTATCGACGAAGCGGCGGCAATAGCTCGCTAAGCCAAGGAAGCTCTGAACTTGCTTGACTGTCTCAGGTGGAGTCCAATCAAGGACGGCTTGAACTCGCTCGGGATTGATAGCAATACCCTTACCAGAGATTACATGGCCTAGATAGGTCACTTCTGGCAACCAAAATTCACACTTGGAGAATTTGGCATAAAGGCGATGCTCTCGAATTTTCGTCAATACTAGCTTTAGATGTGCGGCATGTTCCTCTTCATTCTTGGAGTAGATGAGTATGTCATCGAGGTATACTACGACGAATTTATCCAAATACTCCATGAAGACCGAGTTCATTAACCAAGAGAAGGTGGCTGGGGCATTGGTTAGACCGAAGGACATAACGGTGTACTCGTATTGGCCATAATGAGTAACAAAGGCCGTTTTGGGAATGTCCCCGTTTCTGATTTTGATTTGATGGTAGCCCAACCTCAAATCCATCTCGGAAAAGACTGAGGATCCAGCGAGCTGGTCATACAGATCGTTGATCCTGGGAAGCGGCTACTTGTTCTTGATAGTGACCAAGTTGACAGGCCGGTAATCTACAACCATCCGATCCGTTCCATCCTTCTTCTTGACGAAGAGGACGGGGCAAGCCCAAGGAGAGGAACTAGGACGGATGAAACCCTTTTTCAAGGACTCATCGAGTTGGTTCTTAAGCTCGGCTAGTTCTAAGGGTGCCATCTTATAGGGTCTTCTAGAAATTGGAACGGTTCCTGGAACAAGGTCTATCACAAACTCGACATCCCTGTCAGGTGGAACACCTGGCAGTTCTTCTGGAAAGACATACGGAAAGTCCCGGACTACCGGAATATCTTCAAGGTCTGGAAGGAGGTTGGCATTTAGGGAGTAAAGCTGGAGCTTGGCCACTCGAGTTAAGACATTGACTGCCTTGCCCGATGGGTGAGTAAGTTGAACGGTTCTAGTGGCACAATTAATCTTAGCATAATGAGATGACATCCAGTCCATACCCAAGATGATGTTTATGTCCAAGGACTTAAGAGCTATTAAAGATGCAAGGAAGACAAGTCTATCGACAAGAATTTCATTCCCATGGCTTACTCTAGAAGTTTGCCATCTAGAGCCAGGGGTTTGAATTTCCATGGTAGTGGGCATGTCACAAAATGTTGTGTTATGCAATCGAGCATATCTCTTAGATATGAATGAATGAGATGCTCCAGTATCGAAAAGAATAGATGCCGGATGGCAATTAACAAGGAGCGTACCAAGGACGACATTAGGATCCTCATGAGCCTCCTCGGCTGAGACATAGTTGACATGGCCACGTGAAGTGGTGACCGGCTTGGCATAGAATGTCTTTCCCGCTGGCTTACCACGACCAACGGACTATCCAGACTGACTGGGGTTGTTGTTCTGGGGACACTCTCGACTATAGTGACCCGGCTCTCCACACTTGAAACATGTCACAACATTGGGGCATGGAGCAGCATTAGCAGCAGGGCCACCATAGGGCTTTGGCGGTGCAAACTGCTGGTTGGGACGAGGCGCCTCAAAGGATGGCCTCGGAATGAAACTGGGTGGCAGTGCCGTGCTTGGAATCCACACCCGGCGCTTCTGAGATCCAGAGCTGGATGAAGAGCCAAAATCACAAGAGTGCTTGCGTGAAGCGTCATAGTCAGACTGGCCTGTCTCAGCACTGATGGCTTTATTGACCAACTTCTGAAAGGAGGTGCACTCGTGCAGACGAAGATCGAGGCGAAGCTCAGGGCTAAGTCCCTTATGGAACCTTGCCTGCTTCTTAGCGTCGGTGGATACATCTTCAGGAGCATATCGTGCCAGATTCCCAAATTCACGACTATATGCATTCACAGTCAGGCTTCCTTGGGTGAAATTGCAGAATTCTTCCCTCTTGCGATCTATGAGACCTTCCGGGATGTGATGCTCACGGAAAGCCTCACTGAATTCAGCCCAAGTAGTGATTTGGCCGATCGGGCGCATAGCTTCAAAATTTTCCCACCAAAGGCTAGCAGGGCCTTCAAGTTGATAGGCAGCATAAGTAACCTTATCGGCTTCGGCTACGTTGGCAGAACGTAGCTTGTGGGTGATGCTGTGAAGCCAGTCATCCGCGTCGAGGGGCTCGACG
The DNA here is from genome assembly GCA_034509565.1 of Triticum monococcum. Taxonomy (NCBI): domain Eukaryota; kingdom Viridiplantae; phylum Streptophyta; class Magnoliopsida; order Poales; family Poaceae; genus Triticum; species Triticum monococcum. The sequence continues at coordinate 5,196,159 of CM067845.1, read as the reverse complement.
GAATGGTTAAACTTTGGTGGGTACAACTTGACGAAGTCATTGATTGACACCAAGTCATTTTGCTGATGGCGTGCAGTATTCTGCTCAATCCGCTCCAGCAAGCGGTTAGTCTCACGGTTATTTCTTTCCACCTCCAGCATCACTTCGGCCAGAGAAGGCGGGTGAGGCAGATTTTCACCCCTAACTGCACTGGCTTCCCCCCCTGCTCCGGGGCAGCAGGGTTGCTGCGGGTGTTGACCATCCTAGGAGAAAACAAGACAACGGTTTAGATAAGGATGGCACAACTTAGCAAGGAAGTGCAGAATGTAATGGATAACACGGAATGCAGAGATGTTCATCCGTGTGACATGGTAATATAGGACTACCATATATATACCAACGGTCATACTCACCATACATAGTTTAGTACAAGCCTAGGCTACAGTACAACTATGATGAAAGACGTTACATCTCATCGGAGGCATTCCAAGCTCCTAGACATTATTTGTCTACACCTTCGGAATTGATTACACACTAATTCATATTCCACAAGTCAAGCAGGACAGTGGAGATACAACTATTACAATACTAGTGATACTACTACTAACTCAGACAGCTCCGTAGTAGTCCTCATAGAAGTCACCTCTATAGCGTGGAAGTTCAACGTGATCATCCGGGAACAGATGGTCCTGAGGAGCTTGTGGACCATAGGGGCTAGGATGAGGTCTTGGACCAACAAACGGTGGCCTGGGGGACCACGGGGTGGGGTGATGCCTCCCACATCACGCCAATCCACCATGTCTAGCAGAGCAGATCTCACAGGATACAGATCCCTTGTATCCATACATCCAGCTTGCACAGCAGGTGCAAACCGAGTCAAAGTGGCCCAATGATCAGCAAGGGTGTTGAAAAGCTCCAGTCTCAAGGCCCGATTCTCTCGTTCCTTATCCTCGAGCATCTCGGCAGTGGTGCGAGTTAGTGAGTCCTCGCGTGTGGAGTCAGCATAGATAGCCTGGAGATACCCTTGCGCTCCCGGGAGTGAAGCTGGCATATAACGGAAGTCGGTGTTCCGAAGCAGGCCAGTCCGGACTCGCATGATGGTCATCATGGAATAGGCAGCATCCTGCACAACCATCTCAACAGTAACCCCGAGTCCATAGGAATAGTGAAGGGGCTCGGTAGATCCAGGATAAGAAGGAAATATCCTGATGGTGCAGAAATATTGGCTTTGATTAAAGTCTCGGAATTGCTCTTCGATAGTGTTTTCGGGATACCAACGGTAACCCATCTCGATCATTACCCGGACTAACATAGCAGTATGATCGGGCACATCGAGGCATCGAGTCAGGCAAACCACTTGGTTTTGAGCACGAGTGGCCATCTAAAAGCACAACCACAATGCAAAGACATTAGAATTTCTAGGGAAAATTGGACAGCATAACAGCTGTAAACTCTTAGAAAAAAATTGAGACATCCACAACATTTTGCAATACCACTCAACAACATCATATAAAGGTTCTGATTCAACTGGCAACATACTCAAAGTGGTAGAAACTGAACTGAGGCTGGTAACCAACAATCCTATAAGTTACTACCGATTAGTAACACGTGAACCTGACAGAAGAAGAGAGCCTAGTCCTTAACCCACGTTGAATGAGAAGAGAATGACTCAGATCAGAGGGCATAAGGTAAAGGAGTAAAAAGAGCCTTACGTTCCCTCCCACAATCAATTCCCCTACATATAACTAAAGCATCTCTAGACTCGACATCGACCAGTTTGGCTGAACAAACCTACAGGCAGTCCGGCTCTGATGCCAACGCTGTCAGGACCCCGATTCCAAGTCATATCGATCTAGCCGGTAACACCTCATATCACATTGCGGCCTCACGCACGGTATCCCCACGGGTGTCGCCTTACCATGGCCCGGGACCGTTTGCGCCTTTTGACTCACGTATATGATAGTATCGCTAGCATCCATATGATAGAGAATCCGAGCCGACATGGCTAGTCATGAACCCAAAGCGGCGCAGACCTATGGAGACAGACATACATGAATCACATCGAGCATGTCGGTCATCAGCGAGTGAATATGAGCTGTAGCACTGGGATAACAGGACTCCGGGGAACCCGGGCTGTAGCAGTCTATGCAGGACTCCGGATGTCACCACGTGACATTTCCCTGAGGGGACAGACATAGGAACGAAGTGAAACACATGCCGGCCAGTCAAGTGTCCTGAGAAGTAGTGCTGGGCTAGCAGGAGTCCGGTGAACCGGGCTGTAGCGGACTGCTATGGCTCGAGGAGCACTAGACTACATTTCCCCATAAGAAAGGTTGCCAAGGATAAACAACTAGATTGTCGGATCCCACACATACCAAGCATTTCAATCATACACACAATATGCTCGATATGTGCAAATACAACATGGCATCACAACAAAACTCTACAACTCAAGTACTTTATTTAAGGGCTCCAGAGAGCCATACATAACAAGTTCATACAGGTAGGGGTCACATGACCCAACACTCAAGTCATACAAGCATACAAGCACATGTGGAAGCAAATAGTCTGAGTACAGACACTAGAAAGAAAGAAGGCTTCTCGAAGCCTGTCTATCTACATAGGGCCCTCCATGGCCAGGATCACCACCTGGGTGGCAAGTCACTCATCGACGTCGAGATCTACATAAAACCCATCGGAGGGGGCGGTGTTGTCGTCTGAAAACAGTAATTAAACAAACATGAGTACAAAGGTACTCAGCAAGTCTTACATCAGAATCTACTATACATGCTCATTCTCAAGAAGGTGGTGGAGTTATTGCAGCAAGCCAGCTTTGACTCTTGGCTAAGCTATCCTACGGGACACCACTAGTAAAATAGTTTTCGCACACGAGTCCACTAATCACCAACACAATACTCCACCGGGGATCCTCCCTCGTCATCCTACGAGAGGGCCATCCTCGGTACTCACACTTATCTTGAGTCTTTTAGTAGTATCCATTAACTTGTCTATGAACTGTATAGGCAACCAAGTAGTCCTTTACCGCGGACGCGGCTATTCGAATAGATGATGTTAACCCTACAGGGTGTACTTCTTCATACACGCTTTCACCACTTACCACCGTTTACATGACATGTACTCGGCAACCTTCAAGCGGAAGCCCAAGAGGGTGTCGGCCACGGCCTACCTAAACACTCAAGTCTCTAGTCCAGGTTTATCGCCTATCCAGGTTCCATTTGCAGGGAGTCCGGCCGAGGTTTCCACATATGACCCCGAACGATGTGAACAGGGTCCCGAGATGCCAAACAGGCGCCCGGCATACCCGGCCACGGTGTATCTACCGCAACATAGCCCACCCCTAGGGTCAGCGCTACACACGGCCGCCAACACATAACCTACAAACACCAGAAACTAATTGCAACTCCTGGACAGAGTACTAGGGTGATTAAGAAGCCGAGAGGGTCCATTGGTTTCGGGCCCAATGTATGGTAGTAACTAAATCTTAAATCACACATAGAGATCTCAGTTCTTAGGGACGGCCTCAATGAAACAACCCACCATGTACTCCTACATGGCCTCTCATCGATACCATTACCAAATCATGTTCAACACATCCCTCACATTACCGACATAATCATTTCACTCTAGCCCATCACCCAGATGAACCAGACCTGACACAACTCTAAGCATAGCAGGCATAGCAAGGTAGGAAACACATACAAGGCTCAATCAACTCCTACACATGCTAGTGGGTTTCATCTAGTTACTGTGGCAATGACAGGTCATGCAGAGGATAAGGGTTCAACTACCGTAGCACACGACAGTTTGAAACGTTGTTGTCTTAATGCAGTAAATGAGAGCAGAGGCGAGAACATGGGATTGTATCGATATGATCAATGGGGCTGCTTGCCTGATGTAGTGGTAGTAGGGTACTGCCCTTCAGACGGATATTCGGGGTTATCCTCGGAGGCAGAACCTACCACGAAAGACACACCGAACATAATCAACACAAGACTATATGCAACAATATGATGCATGCTATGACATGGCAAAATGAATGTGTCTTGGCCTAATGCAAGCTAAAACAGAAAGGAATGAACCCATTTGAATCAAAGATTCAAATGTTAGTTCATTTCACATAGCCATATTAGTGCATTATCTTAATTTGCTTAAAAAACAAGGTTAACTTGTTTTGTCATGCATGAAACCATTACCAATGGATAGATTGAATTTTTCTGATCAAAATTCATATATAAATCTTTTCATTTGGAGTTACAGATTAATTTCTATGATTTTTTAAAGTTTGCAACAATTTCTGGAATTCTCTATATAAAAATAAATCCAGAAATTAGTTATTACGTCAGCAGTGCATCAGTGTGAAGTTAGTGGTCAACGGGGACGTCCAGGTCAACCTGACTAGTGGGTCCCGCGTGTCAGCAGTTATTTAAACTAACTAAATTGAGTTATTTAAACTAATCTGGGTTAATTAGCAGAGGGGGGGCCACTTGTCATTGACTCAGGGGAGTCAACCTGGGCCCACCCAGTCAAGGTCAACGGGTCAAACCCGCCAGCGTTAAGCCGATGGCGAGGACAGACGCGGCGGAGGGCATCGGGATTCCTCCTCCGGCGACCAAATGGCCGGCGGAGGGCATCTACGTGCTGCTGGTGAACTCGCGCGTCGGGTGGAGCAAGCGGTGTGTGCGGGGGTGGCCGGAGATGATGCCGGCGTTGAGCCAGGCGGCGGCCGGAGTTCGGGTGTGCACGAAAACGGCCTTAGGAGGCACGGCAGGGGGCGCAGAGGGGTGCTACGGCCTCCTGGGGGTGCAGTGAGTGTGTTGGACATGGTGCTGTGGCCGGTGGTTGGCCGGAGACACGTCGGTGACGAGCTCGGCGGTGGCGCATGCGGTGAAGCTTTGTGCAGTTGCTACGGTGCACGAGAAAGCAAACGGAGAGGATGGGGAGGTAGCTGAGCTCATGACGGTCACGTAGGAATGGACGGCGCGGTCGGGGACAAGCTGATGCGGTGGTGACGACGAAGAGGATCTCCGGCGATGGCGGAGTCGGGCGAGGTTGTTACAGAGGCTGCGGGGCAAGCCAGCGCTCGGGGCTCGGCTTGCTCGAAGGAGTGGAGGGCGGCGGAGCTTCGGGACATGGTGGCTCGGCGCGGGGACGACGGAGGGCGCGACTACGGCGGCGGTGCGGCGGCAGGTGCGTCGGCCATGGTGCGGGAGAGCGAGGGAGAGAGGGAGGGGGCGAGTGAGGTGTCCATGGGGTCGGGGCGGCGATGTGGAGCCTATCTAGTGTCCAGGCGAGAGACGCGGCAAGCTGCTGGCGCCGTGGCGAGCTCGCGATCGCCGGCGTCAGCTCTCTGCCTGCCTGGCGGGGACGAAGCAGCTTGCTGGCATGGGCCAGCATAGCGCTGGGCCACCAGGTGGGCCGGCTGATGGGCTGCGGCCAGGTAAGTTCTCTCCCTCTCTTTTAATTTCTGTTTTCTATTTTTTTCTGTAGATTTGTGGCTTTATTAAAAATAGCTAGGCACTTCTAAAATCCTGAAAATAATTAGAGGCTCTGTTTAGAATATTTCCAACAGCCCACACTTATCTTCAGAATTATTTGAGCATTTAAAATATTTACTAGCATTCAAATGCCCAAATGCAAATTACATATAATTTAATTCAATGACCTTCTGTTGACCTAGAAAATTATGCACCAATTTTGCCAGAGGTTCTAACCCAAGACAAAGAGAGTGAACTTTTTAGAAGGGCATTTCAGGTTCATTGAAATTGTTTTTAGTAAACCTTTGTTGATTCCAGAGGGGGTGCTGGGGGTTCTGTCTTCCCCAATTCAAGTTTTTGATGAAAGGTAGACATGATGCAGCATTCTAAAGCACGACTAGCTAGGATGTGACACTATCCCTCTACATCATGTCATCTTGCTTAAGGCGTTACTCTGTTTTTAACTTAATACTCTAGATGCATGCTGAATAGTGGTCGATGAGTGGAGTAATAGTAGTAGATGCAGGCAGGAGTCGGTCTACTTGTCTCGGACGTGATGCCTATATACATGATCATACCTAGATATTCTCATAACTATGCTCAGTTCTATCAATTGCTCAACGGTAATTTGTTTACCCACCGAAGAAAACTTATGCTCTTGAGAGAAGCCACTAGTGAAACCTATGGCCACCGGGTCTCTTTCTCATCATATCAATCTCCATCACTTTATTATTGCTTTTCTTATTACTTTGCCTTTTACTTTTTACCTTGCATCTCTATACCAAAAATACCAAAAATATTGTTTATCATCTCTATCAGATCTCACTTTCATAAGTGACCGTGAAGGGATTGACAACCCCTAAGCGCGTTGGTTGCGTTGAGCTATTGTTTTTGTGTAGGTACGAGGGACTCGCGCGTAGCCTCCTACTGGATTGATACCTTGGTTCTCAAAAACTGAGGGAAATACTTACGCTACTTTGCTGTATCATCCATTGCTCTTTGGGGAAATCCAACGCAGTGCTCAAGAGGTAGCAAGAAGAATTTCTGGCGCCGTTGCCGGGGAGTCTGCGTAAAAGTCAACATACCAAGTACCCATCACGATCCCTATCTCCCGCATTACATTATTTGCCATTTGCCTCTCGTTTTCCTCTCCCCCCAATTCACCCTTGCCGTTTTATTTGCCCTCTCTCTCTATCCTCCCTCTCTTTCTCTATTTGCTTCTTTTTGCCCGTTTGCTTTTTGTTTGCTTGTGTGTTAGTTTGCTTGTTTGTCGCGATGGATCAAGATAATACTAAATTGTGTGACTTCACCAATACCAACAACAATGATTTCCTTAGCACTCCGATTGCTCCTCTTACCGATGCTGAATCTTGTGAAATTAATACTGCTTTGCTGAATCTTGTCATGAAAGATCCGTTCTCCGACCTTCCTAGTGAAGATGCTGCTACCCATCTTAATAGCTTCGTTGATTTGTGTGACATGCAAAAGAAGAAAGATGTTGATAATGATATTGTTAAATTGAAGCTATTTCCTTTTTCGCTGAGAGATCGTGCTAAAGCTTGGTTTTCATCTTTGCCTAAAAATAGTATTGATTCATGGAACAAGTGCAAAGATGCATTTATCTCTAAGTATTTTCCTCCCGCTAAGATCATCTCTCTTAGAAATGATATTATGAATTTTAGGCAACTTGATCATGAATATGTTGCACAAGCTTGAGAGAGAATGAAATTAATGATACATAATTGCCCTACTCATGGTTTAAATTTGTGGATGATTATACAATTTTTTTATGCCGGATTGAATTTTTCTTCTAGAAATCTTTTAGATTCAGCCGCGGGAGGCACTTTTATTGAAATAACTTTAGGAGAAGCTACTAAACTCCTAGATAATATTATGGTTAATTATTCTCAATGGCATACTGAAAGATCTACTAATAAAAAGGTGCATGCGATAGAAGAAATTAATGTTTTGAGTGGAAAGATGGATGAACTTATGAAATTATTTGCTAATAAGAGTGTTTCTTCTGATCCTAATGATGTGCCCTTGACTACTTTGATTGAGAATAATAATGAATCTATGGATGTGAATTTTGTTGGTAGGAACAATTTTGGTAACAACTTGTATTGAGGAAACTTCAATCCTAGGCCTTATCCTAGTAATCCCTCTAATAATTATGGTAATTCCTACAAAAATTCTTATGGAAATTATAATAATATGCCCTCTGATTTTGAATCTAATATTAAAGAATTTATTTCTTCGCAAAAGAATTTTAATGCTATGATTGAAGAAAAATTGCTTAAGATTGATGATTTGGCTAGGAACGTTGATAGAATTGCTCTTGATGTTGATTCTTTGAAACTTATATCTATTCCACCTAAGCATTATATCAATGAGTCTCTCAAAGCCATGAGAATTTCCATTGATGAGTGCAAAGAAAGAACGGCTAGGATACGTTCTAAGAAAGATGCCTTTATAAAAGCGTGTTCTTCTAGTTCCTATGAAAATAATGATGAAGATCTAAAAGTTATTGATGTGTCCCCTATTAAATCTTTGTTTTGCAATATGAATCTTGATAATGATGGGACTGAATATGATCCACCTTTACCTAGAAGGCGTTCCAAGAATTCTGAATCTTTTGATCTTGATGCTAAATTTGATAAAAGTGGGATTGAAGAAATTAAAACCCTAGATGTTGCTAAACCCACTATTATGGATTTCAAGGAATTTAACTATGAAAATTGCTCTTTGATTTATTGTATTTCCTTGTTGCAATCCGTGCTAAATTCTCCTCACGCTTATAGTCAAAATAAAGCATTTACTAAACATATCGTTGATGCCTTGATGCAATCTTATGAAGAAAAACTTGAATTGGAAGTTTCTATCCCTTAGAAACTTTATGATGAGTGGGAACCAACTATTAAAATTAAAATTAAAGATCATGAGTTTTATGCTTTGTGTGATTTGGGTGCTAGTGTCTCTACTATTCGCAAAACTTTGTGTGATTTGCTAGATTTCCGTAATTTTGATGATTTCTCTCTAAACTTGCATCTTGCGGATTCCACTATTAAGAAACCTATGGGAAGAATTAATGATGTTCTTATTGTTGCAAATAGGAATTATGTGCCCATAGATTTTATCGTTCTTGAATCTTGCTATAGATTGCAATCCTTCTTGCCCTATTATTCTCGGTAGACCTTTCCTTAGAATGGTTGGTGCAATTATTGATATGAAGGAAGGGAATATTAGATTCCAATTTCCATTAAAAAGGGCATGGAACACTTCCCTAGAAAGAAAATAAAATTACCATATGAATCTATCATGAGAGCCACTTATGGATTGCCTACCAAAGATGGCAATACCTATATCTATTCTTGCTTGTTATGCCTAGCTAGGGGCGTTAAATGATAGCGCTTGTTGGGAGCCAACCCAATTTTATTTTTATTCCCTGATTTTTTCTCCTGTTTAGTAATAAATAAATTATTTAGCCTCTGTTTTGGTTGTGTTTTTTTGTGTTTAATTAGTGTTTGTGTGAAGTAGAACCGTTGGGAAGACTTGGGGAAAGTCTTGTTGAACTTGCTGTAAAAAACAGAAACTTTAGCGCTCACAAGAACTTCTGTCATTCTTATTTGGAGAGTACTATTTAGTTAATTCTTTTTGCAGATGATTAATAGATAAATTAATCACGTCCAGAAATTTATTTTAGAATTTTTGGGGTTCCAGATCTTGCGCTAGCTACAGATTACTACAGACTGTTCTGTTTTTGACAGATTCTGTTTTGCGTGTGTTGTTTGCTTATTTTGATGAATCTATGGCTAGTAAAATAGTTTATGAACCATAGAGAAGTTGGAATACAGTAGGTATAACACCAATATAAATAAAGAATGAGTTCATTACAGTACCTTGAAGTGGTCTTTTGTTTTCTTTCGCTAACGGAGCTCACGAGTTTTCTACTTTGAGTTTCGTGTTGTGAAGTTTTCAAGTTTTGGGTAAAGATTTGATGGATTATGGAACAAGGAGTGGCAAGAGCCTAAGCTTGGGGATGCCCATGGCGCTCCCAAGATAATCTAAGGACACCTAAAATCCAAAGCTTGGGGATGCCCCGGAAGGCATCCCCTCTTTCGTCTACTTCTATCGGTGACTTTAGTTGGAGCTATATTTTTATTCACCACATGATATGTGTTTTGCTTGGAGTGTCTTTTATGATTTGAGTCTTTGCTTGTTAGTCTACCACAATCATCCTTGCCATGCACACCTTTTGAGAGAGCCATACATAATTTGGAATTTGATAGAATACTCTATGTGCTTCACTTATATCTTTTAGTGCACGGTGGTGGATCTGTTTTATAGAAACTATTGATCTCTCATGCTTCACTTAGATTATTTTGATAGTCTTAATAGCATGGTAATTTGCTTAATATATGCTTGGTATTCAAGATTTGTGAAATTTTCTTTTGAGTGCGTTGAATACTAAGAAAAAATTGATGCTTGATAATTGTTTTGAGATATGAGAATGGTGATATTAGAGTCATGCTAGTTGAGTAGTTGTGAATTTGAGAAATGCTTGTGTTAAAGTTTGTGATTCCCATAGCATGCACGTATGGTGAACCGTTATGTGATGAAGTCGGAGCATGATTTATTTATTGATTGTCTTCCTTATGAGTGGCGGCCGGGGACGAGTGATGGTCTTTTCCTACCAATCTATCCCCCTAGGTGCATGCGCGTAATACTTTGCTTTGATAACTTATAGATTTTTGCAATAAGTATATGAGTTCTTTATGACTAATGTTGAGTCCATGGATTATACACACTTTCCTTCCTTCCACCATTGCTAGCCTCTCTAATACCACGCACTTTTCGCCGGTATCATACACCCACCAAATACCTTCCTCAAAACAGCCACCATACCTACCTATCATGGCATTTCCATAGCCATTCCGAGATATATTGCCATGCAACTTTCCACCGTTCCGTTCATTATGACACGCTCCATCATTGTCATATTGCTAGCATGATCATGTAGTTGACATCGTATTTGTGGCAAAGCCACCGTTCATAATTCTTTCATACATGTCACTCTTGATTCATTGCATATCCCGGTACACCGCCCGAGGCATTCATATAGAGTCATATTTTGTTCCAAGTATTGAGTTGTAAGAAAAATAAAAAGTGTGATGATCATCATTTTTAGAGCATTGTCCCAAGTGAGGAAAGGATGATGGAGACTATGATTCCCCCACAAGTCGGGATGAGACTCCGGACGAAAAAAAGAGGCCATAAAAAAAGAGAAGGCCCAAAAAAATGAGAGAAAAAGAGAGAAGGGACAATGTTACTATCTTTTTACCACACTTGTGCTTCAAAGTAGCACCATGATCTTCATGATAGAGAGTCTCTCATTCTGTCACTTTCATATACTAGTGGGAATCTTTCATTATAAAACTTGGCTTGTATATTCCAATGATGGGCTTCCTCAAAATGCCCTAGGTCATCGTGAGCAAGTGAGTTGGATGCACACCCACTTAGTTTCTTTTGTTGAGCTTTCATATACTTATAGCTCTAGTGCATTCGTTGCATGGCAATCCCTACTCACTCACATTGATATCTATTGATGGGCATCTCCATAGCTCATTGATACGCCTAGTTGATGTGAGACTATCTTCTCCCTTTTTGACTTCTCCAAAACCACCATTCTATTCCACCTATAGTGCTATATCCATGGCTCACGCTCATGTATTGCGTGAAGATTGAAAAAGTTTTGAAAATGTCAAAAGTATGAAACAATTGCTTGGCTTGTCATCGGGGTTGTGGATGATTTAAATACTTCGTGTGGTGAAGATAGAGCATAGCCAGACTATATGATTTTGTAGGGATAGCTTTCTTTGGCCATGTTATTTTGAGAAGACATAATTGCTTTGTTAGTATGCTTGAAGTATTATTATTTTTATGTCAATAAGAACTTTTGTCTTGAATCTTTTGAATCTGAATATTCATACCACAATTAAGAAGATTTACATTGAAATTATGCCAAGTAGCACCACGCATCAAAAATTCTGTTTTTATCATTTACGTACTCGAGGACGAGCAGGAATTAAGCTTGGGGATGCTTGATACATCTCCAATGTATCTATAATTTTTGATTGCTCCATGCTATATTATCTACTGTTTTGGACATTATTGGGCTTTATTATCCACTTTTATATTATTTTTGGGACTAACCTATTAACCGGAGGCCCAGCCCAGAATTGTTGTTTTTTGCCTGTTTTAGGGTTTCGAAGAAAAGGAACATCAAACGGAGTCCAAACGGAATGAAACCTTCAGGAACGTGATTTTCTCACCGAATACAACTCAGGAGACTTGGACCGTACGTTAAGACAATTAACAGGAGGCCATGAGGTAGGGGGCGCGCCTGCCCCCCCACCCCAGGCGCGCCCTCCACCCTTGTGGGCCCCCTGTTGCTCCACCGACGTACTTCTTCCTCCTATATATATCCACGTACCCCCAAACGATCAGAGACGGAGCCAAAAACCTAATCACGGAGGGCTTCTACATCTTCATCCAAGCCCCTCCGATGAAGTGTGAGTAGTTTACTTCAGACCTACGGGTCCATAGTTAGTAGCTAGATGACTTCTTCTCTCTTTTTGGATCTCAATACAATGTTCTCCCCCTCTCTCGTGGAGATCTATTCGACGTAATCTTCTTTTTGCGGTGTGTTTGTGAGACCGATGAATTGTGGGTTTATGATCAAGTCTATCTATGAATAATATTTGAATCTTCTCTGAATTCTTTTATGTATGATTGGTTATCTTTGCAAGTCTCTTCGAATTATCAGTTTGGTTTGGCCAACTAGATTGGTAGTTCTTGCCATGGGAGAAGTGCTTAGCTTTGGGTTCGATCTTGCGGTGTCCTTTCCCAGTGACAGAAGGGGCAGTAAGGCACGTATTGTATCATTGCCATCAAGGATAACAAGATGGGGTTTATTTCATATTGCATGAATTTATCTCTCTAAATCATGTCATCTTGCTTAAGGCGTTACTCTGTTTTTAACTTAATACTCTAGATGCATGCTGGATAGCGGTCGATGAGTGGAGTAATAGTAGTAGATGTAGGCAGGAGTCGGTCTACTTGTCTCGGACGTGATGCCTATATACATGATCATACCTAGATATTCTCATAACTATGCTCAATTCTGTCAATTGCTCAATAGTAATTTGTTTACCCATCGTAGAAAACTTATGCTCTTGAGAGAAGCCACTAGTGAAACCTATGGCCCTCGGGTCTCTTTCTCATCATATCAATCTCCATCACTTTATTATTGCTTTGCTTATTACTTTGCCTTTTACTTTTTACCTTGCATCTCTATACCAAAAATACCAAAAATATTATTTATCATCTCTATCAGATCTCACTTTCGTAAGTGACCGTGAAGGGATTGACAACCCCTAAGCGCGTTGGTTGCGTTGAGCTATTGTTTTTGTGTAGGTACGAGGGACTCATGCGTAGCCTCCTACTAGATTGATACCTTGGTTCTAAAAAACTGAGGGAAATACTTACGCCACTTTGCTGCATCATCCTCTCCTCTTCGGGGAAATCCAACGCAGTGCTCAAGAGGTAGCAGACATCTACTCCAAGTCCCCTGGATCACGTTTGTTCCAAAAATAACTCTCCCGACTGTTTTATTCCATTTGGATTCCGTTTGATATTCCTTTTCTGCGAAACACTGAAATAGGCAAAAAAACAGCAATTTGCACTGGGCTTTGGGTTAGTAGATTGGTCCCAAAAACAATATAAAAGTGCTTAGTAAAGCTCATTAAACATCCAAAAGAGATAATATAATAGCATGGAACAATAAAAAAATTATAGATACGTTGGAGACATATCAAGCATCCCCAAGCTTAATTCCTGCTCGTCCTCGAGTAGGTAAATGATAAAAACAGAATTTTTGATGTGGAATGCTACCTAGCATAATTCTCAATGTAATTTTCTTTATTGTGGCATGAATGTTCAGATTCGAAAGATTCAAGACAAAATTTTAATATTGACATAAAAATAATAATACTTCAAGCATACTAACTAAGCAATCATGTCTTCTCAAAATAACATGGCAAAAGAAACTTCATCCCTAAAAAATCATATAGTTTGGTCATGCTCCATTTTCTTCACACAAGAATGCTCTCATCATGCACAACCCCGATGACAAGCCAAGCAATTGTTTCATACTTTAGTAATCTCAAACTTTTTTTCAACTTGCAGGCAATACATGAGCATGAGCCATGGATATAGCACTATGGGTAGAATAGAATAAGATGATGGGGGTTATGTGGAGAAGACAAAAAAAGAAAGTCTCACATCGATGCGGCTAATCAATGGGCTAGGGCGATGCCCATCAATTGATGTCAATGCAAGGAGTAGGGATTGCCATGCAATGGATGCACTAGAGCTATAAATGTATGAAAGCTCAACAAAAGAACCTAAGTGGGTGTGCATCCAACTTGCTTGTTCACGAAGACCTAGGGAATTTGAGGAAGCCCATTATTAGAATATACAAGCCAAGTTCTATAATGAAAAATTCCCACTAGTATATGAAAGTGTCAAAACAAGAGACTCTCTATCATAAAGATCATGGTGCTACTTTGAAGCACAAGTGTGGAAAAAGAGGATAGTAGCATTGTCCCTTTTTATTTCTTTTTTTGGGCCTTTCCTTTTTTATTTGGCCTTTCTCTTTTTTTGGGACAATGCTCTATTAATGATGATCATCACACTTCTATCTATTTACAACTCAATGATTACAACTCGATACTAGAACAAAATACGACTCTATATGAATGCCTGCGGCGGTGTACCGGGAAGGGCAATGAATCAAAAGTGGCATGTATGATAAATTATGCATGGTGGCTTTGCCACAAATATGATGTCAACTACATGATCATGCAAAGCAATATGACAATGATGAAGCATGTCATAAATGAAACAGTGGAAAGTTGCATGGCAATATATCTCGGAATGGCTATGGAAATGCCATAATAGGTAGCTATGGTGGCTGTTTTGAGGAAGATATAAGGAGGTTTATGTGTGATAGAGCGTATCATATCACGGGGTTTGGATGCACCGACGAAGTTTACACCAACTCTCAAGGTGAGAAAGGGCAATGGACGGTACCGAAGAGGCTAGCAATGATGGAAGGGTGAGAGTGCGTATAATCCATGGACTCAACATTAGTCATAAAGAACTCACATACTTATTGCAAAAATCTACAAGTCATCAAAAACCAAGCACTACGTGCATGCCCCTAGGGGATAGAATGGTAGGAAAAGACCATCGCTCGTCCCCGACCGTCACTCATAAGGAGGACAATCAAATAACACCTCATGTTTCAAATTTGTTACACAACGGTTACCATACGTGCATGCTACGGGACTTGCATGTTGGAAATATGCGCTAGAGGCAATAATAAATTGGTTATTATTATATTTCCTTGTTCATGATAATCGTTTATTATCCATGCTAGAATTGTATTGATAGGAAACTCAGATACATGTGTGGATACATAGACAACACCATGTCCCTAGTAAGCCTCTAGTTGACTAGCTCGTTGATCAACAGATGGTTATGGTATCCTGACCATGGACATTGGATGTCGTTGATAACGGGATCACATCATTAGGAGAATGATGTGATGGACAAGACCCAATCCTAAGCCTAGCACAAAGATCGTGTAGTTCGTATGCTAAAGCTTTTCTAATGTCAAGTATCATTTCTTTAGACCATGAGATTGTGCAACTCCTGGATACCGTAGGAGTGCTTTGGGTGTGCCAAACGTCACAACGTAACTGGGTGGCTATAAAGGTACAATACAGGTATCTCCGAAAGTGTCTGTTGGGTTGGCACAAATCGAGACTGGGATTTGTCACTCCGTGGAAACGGAGAGGTATCTCTGGGCCCACTCGGTAGGACATCATCATAATGTGCACAATGTGATCAAGGAGTTGATCACGGGATGATGTGTTACAGAACGAGTAAAAGAGACTTGCCGGTAACGAGATTGAACAAGGTATTGGGATACCGACGATCGAATCTCGGGCAAGTATCGTACCGCTAGACAAAGGGAATTGTATACGGGATTGATTAAGTCCTTGACATCATGGTTCATCCGATGAGATCATCGTGGAGCATGTGGGAGCCAACATGGGTATCCAGATCCCGCTGTTGGTTATTGACCGGAGAGTTGTCTCGGCCATGTCTGCATGACTCCCTAACCCGTAGGGTCTACACACTTAAGGTTCGATGACGCTAGGGTTATAGGGAAAGTATGTACGCGGTTACCGAATGTTGTTCAGAGTCCCGGATGAGATCCGGAATGGTCCGGAGGTAAAGATTGATATATAGGAAGTATGGTTTTGGCCACCGGAAGTGTTCCGGGCATCACCGGTAGTGTACCGGGACCACCGGAGGGGTCCGGGGGTCCACCGGGAGGGGCCACGGGCCCCGGAGGCATACATGGATCAAGTGTGAGAAGGGACCAGCCCCTAGGTGGGCTGGGGCGCCTCCCAACCAAGGCCCCATGCGCCTAGAGAGGAGAAGGGGCAAACCCTAAGGGCAGATGGGCCCTAAGGCCCATGCCTGGTGCGCCTCCCTCTCCCCCCACTTGGCCGCCACCCCAGATGGGGATTGTGGCTGCCGCCACCCCTAGGGTGGAAACCCTACGTGGGGGCGCAGCCCTCCCTCTCCCCCTATATATAGTGGAGGCAAAGGGGCAAGGCAACACATGAAGTCCTTCCCCTATTGGCGCAGCCCTACCCTCTTCCTCCTCGTCTCTCGTAGTGCTTGACGAAGCCCTGCTGGAGTCCCGCGCTCCTCCACCACCACCACGCCGTCGTGCTGCTGCTGGATGGAGTCTTCCCCAACCTCTCCTTCTCCCCTTGTGGGATCAAGGCGTAGGAGACGTCACCGGGCTGTACGTGTGTTGAACGCGGAGGTGCCGTCTGTTCGGCACTAGGATCATCGGTGATTTGGATCACGACGAGTACGACTCCATCAACCCCGTTCACTTGAACACTTCCGCTTAGCGATCTACAAGGGTATGTAGATGCACTCTCCTTCCCCTCGTTGATAGATTACTCCATAGATTGATCTTGGTGATGCGTAGAAAATTTTAAAATTCTGCTACGATCCCCAACATTGCAATCTTCAACACAAGTATTTCTCAAATTCACAACTACTCAACTAGCACACTCTAATATCACCATCTTTATATCTCAAAACAATTATCAAGTATCAAACTTCTCATAGTATTCAATGCACTTTCTATGATAGTTTTTATTATACCCATCTTGGATGCCTATCATATTAGGACTAATTTCATAACCAAAGTAAATTACCATGTTGTTCTAAAGGACTCTCAAAATAATATAAGTGAAGCATGAGAGATCAATAATTTCTATAAAATAAAACCACCACCGCGCTGATACGTCTCCAACGTATCTATAATTTTTGATTGCTCCATGCTATATTATCTACTGTTTTGGACTATATTGGGCTTTATTTTCCACTTTTATATTATTTTTGGGACTAACCTATTAACCGGAGGCCCAGCCTAGAATTGCTATTTTTTTGCCTATTTCAGTGTTTCGAAGAAACGCAATATCAAACGGAGTCCAAACGGAATGAAACCTTCGGAAACGTGATTTTCTCACCGAACGTGATCCAGGAGACTTGGACCCAACGCCAAGGCATCAGAGAGGCGGTCACGAGGGTGGGGGGCGCCCCCCCCCCCCCTAGGGTGCACCCCCCTGCCTCGTGGGCCCCTCGACGCTCCACCGACATACTTGTTCCTCCTATATATACCTACGTACCCCCAAACAATCAGAAATGGAGCCAAAAACCTAATTCCATCGCTGCAACTTTCTGTATCCGCGAGATCCCATCTTGGGGCCTGTTCCAGAGCTCCGCCGGGAGAGGGCCGTCATCGCGGAGGGCTTCTACATCATCATAGCCTCTCTGATGAAGTGTGAGTAGTTTACCTCAGACCTTCGGGTCCATAGTTAGTAGCTAGATGGCTTCTTCTCTCTTTTTGGATCTCAATACAAAGTTCTCCCCCTCTCTTGTGGAGATCTATTCGATGTAATCTTCTTTTTGCGGTGTGTTTGTTGAGATTGATGAATTGTGGGTTTATGATCAAGTCTATCTATGAATAATATTTGAATCTTCTCTGTATTCTTTTATGTATGATTGGTTATCTTTGCAAGTCTCTTCGAATTATCCGTTTGGTTTGGCCAACTAGATTGGTAGTTCTTGCCATGGGAGAAGTGCTTAGCTTTGGGTTCGATCTTGCGGTGTCCTTTCCCAGTGACAGAAGGGGCAGCAAGGCACGTATTGTATCGTTGCCATCGAGGATAACAAGATGGGGTTTATTTCATATTGCATGGATTTATCTCTCTACATCATGACATCTTGCTTAAGGCGTTACTCTGTTTTTAACTTAATACTCTAGATGCATGCTGGATAGCGGTCGATGAGTGGAGTAATAGTAGTAGATGCAGAATCGTTTCGGTCTACTTGTCATGGACGTGATGCCTATATACATGATCATGCCTAGATATTCTCATAACCATGCTCAATTCTGTCAATTGCTCAACAGTAATTTGTTCACCCACCGTAGAATACTTATGCTCTTGAGAGAAGCCACTAGTGAAACCTATGGCCCCCGGGTCTATTCTCATCATATCAATCTCCATCACTTTAATCTTGCTTTGCTTTTTTACTTTTCCTTTACTTTTCACTTTGCATCTTTATACCAAAAATACTAAAAGTATTATATCTATCAGATCTCACTCTCGTAAGTGACCGTGAAGGGATTGACAACCCCTAATCGCGTTGGTTGTGAGTAGCTATCGTTTTGTGCAGGTACGAGGGACTTGAGCGTGGCCTCCTACTGGATTGATACCTTGGTTCTCAAAAACTGAGAGAAATACTTACGCTACTTTGCTGCATCATCCCTTCCTCTTCGGGGAAAACCAACGCAAGCTCAAGAGGTAGCACGCGCTCTGAAAGATATAAGTGAAGCACTAGAGCAAAATTATCTAGCTCAAAAGATACAAGTGAAGCACATAGAGTATTCTAATAAATTCCAATTCATGTGTGTCTCTCCCAAAAGGTGTGTACAGCAAGGATGATTGTGGTAAACTAAAAAGCAAAGACTCAAATCATACAAGACACTCCAAGCAAAACACATATCATGTGGTGAATAAAAATATAGCCTCAAGTAAAGTTACCGATAGAAGAAGACGAAAGAGGGGATGCCTTCCGGGGCATCCCCAAGCTTAGGCTTTTGGTTGTTCTTGAATTTTACCTTGGGGTGCCCTGGGCATCCCCAATCTTAGGCTCTTGCCACTCCTTATTCCATAATCCATCAAATCTTTACCCAAAACTTGAAAACTTCACAACACAAAACTTAAATAGAAAATCTCATGAGCTCCGTTAGTATAAGAAAACAAACCACCACTTAAGGTACTGTAATGAACTCAATATTTATTTATTTTGGTGTTAAACCTACTTTATTCCAACCTCTCTATGTTTCATAACCTCCGATACTAGACATAGATTCATCAAAATAAGCAAACAACACACGAAAAACAGAATCTGTCAAAAACAGAACAGTCTGTAGTAATCTGTAGGTTTCGAATACTTATGTAACCCCAAAAATTCTAAAATAAATTTCTGTATGTGAGGAACTTATCTATTAATCATCTTCAAAAAGAATCAACCTAATCGCACTCTCCAGTAAAAAATGGCAGAGCTAAAGTTTCTGTTTTTTACAGCAAGATCGCAAAGACTTTCCCCAAGTCTTCCCAAAGGTTCTACTTGGCACAAACTCTAAATTAAAGCATAAACCACATCTAAACAGAGGCTAGATGAATTATTTATTACTAAACAGAACCAAAAAGCAAGGAACAAAAATAAAATTGGATTTCCTCCCAACAAGCGCGATGGTTTAACGCCCCTAGCTAGGCATAAAAGTAAGAATAGATCTATGTATTATCATCTTTGGTATGCAATTCTTCAATAGAACACTTATAACCCTTAGGAGTTTCCTTCTTTTTATTAACGATCAAAGTCCTAGGCAAGAAATCGAGAAAATCATTTGTAGCAAGAGGTTCCTTAATGATTTGTAGCGAGAAAGTTGGGGTGAACACTTATAGATTTGAGATCCGCATTTCCCTCACTAGAAGTTTCACCCTTATTTTTAGGAACGTACATCAATTTGGCAAATTTAGCATTAGAAGATTTTGGAGTATTTTTCACGGAAGAAAAGGCAGATTCTAAGTTGGTAATAATATCCTCAATTTTATCAATTCTTGTGGAATCTTGATCTATCTTTTCGTTAACTATGGGTTCCTTTTCTTTAAAAAATTTAAGAGAAACTCCTACCTTAGATCCTTGTTGGATAATTTGGTTGTGAATCTTTTTATCCGAATTTTTAATCAATTCTATAGTGGCAACTTTATTTTCAATAATTTCCAGCCTTTGCATAACATGTTCCAAAGTTAAAACAATTCCATTAACCAAAAGAGGTGGTGGGCCAAACAAATCAAATATAGCATTATAAGAATCAAAAGTATGGCTACCCAAGAAATTCCCTCCGGTAATGGTGTCAAGAATATATCTATTCCAAGGGGTGATGCCTACATAAAAATTGCGAAGAAGGACGGAAGTAGATTGCTTCCTAGTAGATCTATTTTGAGCATTGCAAATTCTGTACCAAGCATCTTTTAGATTTTCTCCCTCCCTTTATTTAAAATTAAGAACTTTATTCTTGGGAGACAAAGGAGTAGATAAAGGACTGGCTATGATGGCACATGGGACACAAGGAACAAGCGAAAAAAAGACAAACGGAAAAGAGAAGGGGAACAGAAAAAGAGGGCGAATAAAACGGCAAGGGTGAAGTGGGGGAGAGGAAAACGAGAGGCAAATGGCAAATAATGTAATGCGAGGGATAAGAGTTTATGATGGGTACTTGGTATGTCTTGACTTGATGTAGATCTCCCCGGCAACGGTGCCAGAAATGGCTTGTTGACGGGAGATCAAATCTTGACTTGACTTGGTGCAACCTCCCCGGCAACGCCACCAGAAATCCTTCTTGCTACCTCTTGAGCACTGCGTTTGTTTTCCCTTGAAGAGGAAAGGGTGGTGCAGCAAAGTAGCGTAAGTATTTCCCTAAGTTTTTGAGAACCAATGTATCAATCCAGTAGGAGACTACATGCAAGTCCCTCGTACCTGTACAAACAAATAAGAACCTCGCAACCAACGCAATAAATGGGTTGTCAATCCCTTCACGGTCACTTACGAGAGTGAGATCTGATAGAGATAATAATAAGATAAATATTTTTGGTATTTTTATCATATATATTGAAAGTAAAGATTGCAAAGTAAAATAGATTGGAAACTTATATGATAAAAGATAGACCCGGGGGCCATAGGTTTCACTAGTGGCTTCTCTCAAGATAGCATAAGTATTACGGTGGGTGAACAAATTACTGTCGAGCAATTGATATAAAAGTGCATAATTATGAGAATATCTAGGCATGATCATGTATATAGGCATCACGTCTGCGACAAGTAGACCGAAACGATTCTGCATCTACTACTATTACTCCACACATCGACCGCTATCCAGCATGCATATAGAGTATTAAGTTCATAAGAACAGAGTAACGCGTTAGGCAAGATGACATGATGTAGAGGGATAAGCTCAAGCAATATGATATAAACCCCATCTTTTTATTTTCGATGGCAACAATACAATACGTGCCTTGCTGCCCCTGCTTTCACTGGGAAAGGACACCGTAAGATTGAACCCAAAGCTAAGCACTTCTCCCATTGCAAGAAAGATCAATCTATTAGGCCAAACCAAACTGATAATTCAAAAAGACTTGCAAAGATAACCAATCATACATAAAAGAATTCAGAGAAGAATTAAATATTGTTAATAGATAAACTTGATCATAAACCCACAATTCACCGAATCTCGACAAACACACAGCAAAAAGAGTTACATCGAATAGATCTCCAAGAAAATTGAGGAGAACATTGTATTGAGATCCAAAGAGAGAGAAGAAGCCATCTAGCTAATAACTATGGACCCGAAGGTCTGAGGTTAACTACTCACACATTATCGGAGAGGCTATGGTGTTGATGTAGAAGCCCTCCGTGATCGATTCCCCTCCGGCGGAGCTCCGGAAAAGGCCCCAAGATGGGATCCATTGAGTACAGAAGGTTGCGGCGGTGGAAATAGGGTTTCGTGATGCTCTTGGATGTTTTCAGGGTATATGGATATATATAGGAGGAAGAAGTAGGTCAGTGGAGCTGCGAGGGCCCACGAGGGTGGGGGGCGCGCCCAGGGGGGCAGGCGCGCCTCCCTGCCTCGTGGCCTCCTTGCTTCTTTCTTCACGTCTACTCCAAGTCCCCTGGATCACGTTTGTTCCAAAAATAACTCTCTCGAAGGTTTTATTCCGTTTGGATTCCGTTTGATATTCCTTTTCTGCGAAACACTGAAATATGCAAAAAAACAACAATTTGCACTGAGTCTTGGGTTAGTAGGTTAGTCCCAAGAATAATATAAAAATGCTTAGTAAAGCACATTAAAAATCCAAAACAGATAATATAATAGCATGGAACAATAAGAAATTATAGATACGTTGAAGACGTATCAAAGGGCCATTACCTCCCCAGGGGGTTCCGGTAACCCCTCGGTACTCCGATAAATATCCGAAACGACCCAAAACCATTTCGGTGTCCGAATACTATCGTCCAATATATCAATCTTTACCTCTTGGCCACTTCGAGACTCCTCGTCATGTCCGTGATCTCCTCCGGGACTCCGAACAATCTTCGGTCACTAAAACACATAACTTATAATACAAATCATCATCGAACGTTAAGCGTGCAGACCCTACAGGTTCGAGAACTATGTAGACATGACTGAGACACATCTCCAGTCAATAACCAATAACGGAACCTGGATGCTCATATTGATTCCTACATATTCTACGGAGATCTTTATCGGTCAAACCGCAATGACAACATACGTTATTCCCTTTGTCATCGGTATGTTACTTCCCCGAGATTCGATCGTCGGTATCCTCATACCTAGTTCAATCTCGTTACCGGCCAAACTTTGGGATCGAACCGTGCTATTCACTTATGCTCTACCATGGATGACTCACTACGCAGAAAATCGTCTAGAAAGCATCGGCTGTGTAGTGGCCTTCTTTGAAAAGGGAGCACTTATAAATCAGTTGCCTGTAAAATATATATTAAAATTCAGTCAATTTTACTAAATTATTTGATTAAAACCGTTGCTTCTTCCTTTTCTTCCTCCCGCCTCTCGTCGAGCCGCCCACCCACGTTGGCCTAACCGATTGTTGTCATCACTCACTGCCAACGGGCGCTGCCATACACCACATCGTCCAGCCACCTACCCTAGCCTTTCCTCTAAACCCTCACACACGAACTCCGGCGTCGCCTCCGCATCAGAACTTGCGCTGCCTCTCCTCCGGTTGCGTCGTGTCGTCCCTGTCATCGACGACGAGATCCTCATCATGGACGACGCAGCTGGGCATGTCACCCCGTCTCGATCGGCCTCAGGCACTTGATGAAAGGGGACATATTTTTTCAGTTGCACAAGGAATAGCATATATCAGATTTGAAAATGACAAGGATGAATTATTTTTCATTACACATGCAGGGACACACAACACAAGGGTAACGTGCGGGCCCTAAACAAAGTGGGAGAAACAGCTAGTGAAAGCAACATGATCGACCTTGACGAGCTAGCTAGGGTACGTGTACACGTACGTAATTACCGCCTAATTAAGCTAGCATGCATGCATATATGCTTATTTCAACATCACATCATCAACACGTGGACACACTTCCTGCTGACAATCTGGCATGCATGCAGCGTTGACCCTACTTGGACCTTGACCGTACGCATGCATGCATGCAACGTACGTAATGCATGCACAGCCATCTGTCTGTCACGGTCACGGATGGATGCAGCCACCGCCGCCGTGACCGATGCCACCTCCGAGTCCACCGGCGCCACCTCCGAGTCCACCGGCACCACCTCCGAGTCCTCCACCGCCGAGCCCGCCGCCACCACCGCCGAGGCCACCAAGCCCACCTCCTCCACCGCCGAGGCCACCAAGCCCGCCTCCTCCACCGCCGAGGCCACCAAGTCCGCCAGAGCCACCGCCCAGACCGCCGAGGCCACCTGCACCACCACCGCCGAGCCCACCGAGTCCTCCCGCGCCGCCAAGTCCGCCAACGCCACCGCCGGCTCCGCCGAGCCCACCGACGCCTCCCACGCCAGCAAGGCCACCGACGCCCCCGATCCCTCCGACCCCGCCCCCGACGCCTCCGAGGACGCCGCCGATGCCACCCGCCGCTCCACCCAAACCGCCTACGCCACCTGCGCCAGCGAAACCACCAATGCCACCGCCGTAGCCTCCGCCCAGGCCGCTGCCCAGGAAGGTTTTCTGGTCGCCGAGGCCGGCCGGTGCTGCCGCCACCACAGCGACGTTCTTAGTACCCGCGGTCGTCATTGCTGTCGTCGTCGTAGTCTTGGCGGTGGCGGTGGCCGGCGCGGCCGCCACCGCAGCAAAGCTCTTAGTAGTCGTGGTCGTTGCGGTTGTCTTTGCAGTCTTGGCGGTGGCAGGCACCTCTCTCGCGTCAGCGGGTGCTAGCAGCGCCACCGCAAGGAGGAGGGCGACGAGCAGGAAGCGGCACGCCATTGCGGCAGTAACGGTGCTCCACCTCGCCATCGATCGAGCTAGCTCTAGCTTCCCAGCTAAGTGGAGTGCCAAGCTGCCTAGAGAGCCTATATATAGAGATGGACTACGGAGTACGGACCAGAGAGATCTCGAAGTGGTGTGAAGCAATTAATGGAGGAGGCACCGCACAGGTGAGCGGCGGGCGGGAGGCCAGCCGGAGTGAATGGGAGGCGCCAAGGCTTGCTGCTACCGCAGAGCCAATGCCTATCTATCAGAATACAGTAGAGCGGCGACAGAGTTCACGAGTGACATCCTACTCGTTTACAAGTACGTACTCGCAGAGCTTCCATTAACTCACTGACACCATCCATCGGTCGATGGAGCTCACTTGCATGAAGGGAGGAGAGGACGCGTGTGACCGTGCACGGACAGCTGACACACCTACCACCGCCGGCGATAAATAGGCCGGCCGGACTTCCTTCTTCTGCGGATCTAGACGCCATGATTTGTCACCCATGCAACATCCTAGTTAGCGGCAGAGCAGAGCGGCATGGGATCACGGGAGAGCAGAGCCGGCACTGTGCGTTGGTTCAGACTTCAGAGACTGCGCATATGTATGTAAACTAGTCTGGGGGATTTAATGCTTTGTCGATGGGATTTGCTTTGCAACTGAGAATAGTTTTAGGGTCTGTTGATTTACTGGGAGATGGCAATCAGTAGAAAGTAGAAACCTGAACTTTCTGAACATTGAGATCTTGCGGCAGTGAGAGCGCTTCACTGGGGTCATTGCTTCTAGAATTTCCTGGTCGGTCAGGACATGAACAAAGCCGATGCTTGCTTCAGATGCACCAGCGCTTACCAGTACTCCCTCTGTAAAGAAATATAAGAGCGTTTAGATCACCATTTCTCAGATCAACAGAAGAAGCTTCGAAGCCTTGGATCCCAGGATGATTGCATACCGAGAAGAAGTCTGACGGCTTGCAGATCGGTTTGACAGATGGAGTTCCACCGTGCCAAGCCCGTCAATAATTCGAGCCTATCCTGGACTGCTTGTTGCGCAGGAGCTCCCACAGGACAAGGAGGAAGCCCGTCGCATCATACGCCGATCTTAGGCGTACGCCCCTTATACTGGAGAGCTGTACAAGCGAAGCGTCACCCGCATTTTTCAGCGTTGTGTATCTCCAGAAGAAGGCTAAAAAATTCTCGAGGAAATCCACTCTGGCACGTGCGGGCAGCATCATGCTTCACCTCAGGCACTGGTTAGCAAAGCTTTCCGGCATGGTTTCTTTTGGCCAGTGGTGGATCCAGGAAATCAACTTTGGGTGTTCAAAACAAATTTCACCCTAACAGAGAAGTCCATTGGCCCAAGACAATACAAATTGTTAACAAAAACAAAATTATCTCAAAAGACAAAGAAACTTACAAAGAGCTAAATATCTAATTCCAAAGATAATTCATTTGTTATTTTTTTACTAATGAATTCAATCAAAAGATAATTTATCGTTCTTTATAAACAACAGTCTTCCTCCTTACTAATGTGGTCATATGCAGAGCTATATATATCCCTAAATGACTAAACCTAAATATAAGCTACAAATGTACATGCCGCTCATCCCATGACCCCTTTGTGCTGCTGCGGCATCCGCATCAGGCATGTCACTGCACGGCTTGACCATGAGGGGCTCCATTTTGTCCGCGTCCGGTGCTGGCGGCTTGGTCGAACTCTCCACCGGCACAGCCGCATGCCCGCTCAGGCCCCTGTTCGTTCGGCTCTCGTGCTGGTGGATTTGCTGAATTTAGATTGAGTTTTTTTAGGGGCATTTGGACTAAGTTGAGCTGCTGAGTATTTAGCGTAGTCCTGCGTGAGAGCAGTTCGTTGCTGCTTTTGGGCTGCGCCGCTGCAGCCGATGGGCTTATTGGTCTGTTTTGCCACAGGAGAGCTAAGTATTTGTGTCATATACCTATATATAGGATTTTTTTGCAGAAAATTTTGGGTGTACATCTGTACACCCATGACCAATAGTGGATCCGCCCCTGCTTCTGGCTGGCCAGGAAGCAGAATGGAGACGATTTGGTCAAGAAATGCAGTGAGTGTCAGTGCTTCGCCAAGCAAAGTCACATGACGGCCACAACCCTCAAAATAATCCTTATCACTTGGCTGTTCGTGGTCTGAAGGCTAAATATGATAGGACCTGTGAAGACGGCCCCAAGAAATTTCAAATATCTCCTTGTAGTTGTCGACAAGTTCAACAAGTGAATTGGAGCGAAGACGGTTACAAGCCATGCCCTGGCCGACAATCAAATACATATCGGAAATCACACATTATTTATGCATGACTCACAACACCATCATGGATAACGGCAGCAATTTCAAATCCAAGCATTTCAAAGACCACTGTAGCAGCAGTCGGATCAAGCTTGACTTTGCGTCGGTAGCTCAGCCGCAGTCCAATGGGCAAGTCAAACTCTCCAATGGTCTGGTACCTGGGAGCTTGAAGCACATAATCCGAACGCCGTTAAAGGATATCGGTTCGTACGATATCCTCCAGCGGCGTCCGGATATCGTACGGAATCGGGTGGCCGAGTAGTCTCCCGTCCTCTGGAGCTACTCCCTTCTCTATGGTTTACGGATCGGAGGCCGTCCTCCCCAACGACCTCGAGTATGATGCACCTCGCGTAGCTCACTATGTCGAGGCAGAGCAGAGCTGCAGCGTCAGGACACACTCAATCGCTTGGAAGAAAAGGGTAGGTCGTAATGGCAAGATCGGCTGTCTACCAGCAGCTACGCCGTTACCACGGACGACAAGTGCGAGGCCAAGCGTTTAACGTCGATGACCTCGTTGTCAGAGGAGAAGTCTTTGTCCAAGAGGATGGGAGGAATAGGCTACAAAAAGTTATAGTAGAAAGTTATGTTTTAGGGGAAGGGCTAGGTGCAAAAACCTTAAACTTCTCAAGAAAAAATCATGCCAAGTTAAGTTTTAGGGGACGTCTGGAGAGTTATGTTTTATGGGACTTATGAGTAGTTAAGTTTGTTTTTTTGAACCGTATGAGGAGTTAAGTTTTAGAAGAAAGGTGGAGATGTGAACGTTCATCCGACATTTTTTATCTTAAAGAAAAAGGTACAGAGTAGGAGCGCAAACCGCAGCCAGCTTCGTCCCACGAAACTCATCAATTAGCTTAAAAGAAGGGGCTCAACACTTGTGTAAAATTAACACTATATTTGTATTATGCTATTATCTGCTAGCCTGCCCTGTTTTATGCCTAGCATGGAGCGAATGCCAGTCAGTGACCGCGCACCAGAACGTTTTGATCGCAGTTGTTGAACTG
Organism: Triticum monococcum; assembly: GCA_034509565.1. Classification (NCBI taxonomy): domain Eukaryota; kingdom Viridiplantae; phylum Streptophyta; class Magnoliopsida; order Poales; family Poaceae; genus Triticum; species Triticum monococcum. The sequence continues at coordinate 5,168,594 of CM067845.1, read as the reverse complement.
TGTACTTTCTGTCCATTTAAATAAACCACCATCATGGTTCATTGACCGTATCAGTAGGTGATATTTCTCTTCAAAATCCATGTGATTAATTTCTACATGATTTACAAACAGGCCATGAGAAGCTTCACTCGCTTTCGGTGAGATCACAGATCCGGTCACGGCTAACAGGCGTGTCAGCAATCGGATCGAGGGACAGCCAGATACAGATGACCTGTAGTTAGCGCGCGCCAAGAGGGCGGCCATGCTTCGAGATGTCGAGACAACTACAGGTATGTCTTTTGATAAGAGTTGGTCAATTATGCATTTCACCGAGACTGAAATTATTGATAAGGCAAACGACTTAGGAATAACTCTGCGTTCAAATGAAAAGGAGGTAGCGAAATCAGTAAATGATCTTTTCGATTTAGAAGCAGAGCGGGCTTCTGAAATAATTTGGAACCTCGCATCAGTTAAACCTATGAATGGCAAAGACATGAACAATTTAGAAATGATAGCCCTTGAAAACATTTGCAATAATCTCTTGCCTAGTACGGCGGACGAAGATGAGGAGGGGTCGAAGACTACGGACACTGTAGAACCTCTAATGATGGAGGACACTGTCTCGTGTTTTGCCGATTCTACGTTCCCGAAGGGTGATGGGGAGAAGCCCAAGTGACCCTCGAAACGAAAAATTTATCCTACTTCGCCGGTCCATACAAGTACTAGGGTTAAGCTTAAAATTTTTTTATGATGACTTATGAAAGGAATCTTTTAAAATAGCAGAGGTCTAGCTGACTTGGCTAAATGAAGGTTCTTGGCTGAGACAACGATAGAGCAACAATTAGATTTTATTGCGCTATTGAAAATACGACGAGACAACTTTACCTCATGGTTCCTTGGAATTCTATCTAAATGAATTGATTTTGATTGGCACATCTTACCGCCTAGAGGAAGATCTGATGGGATATTACTAGGGGTTCGGTGTGAAACACTTGAGGTGCTTAATGTGGTTCGGGGAGATTTTACGGTCAAGTTTTGGGTGAGATCAAAATTGGATGGTTTCCGGTGGTCTCTCGTGGCTGTATATGGGGCAGCACAACCGGAACTCAAACCAGATTCTTTAGCCGACTTGGTGCGGATCTATGGAGATGAAACACTGTCAATCCTAGTCGGTGGAGACTTTAATATAATTACGAGGAGAGATGAAAAGAATAATGATAATTTTGATGGACGCTGGTCTATGATGTTTAACATGATTATCGAGAGTCTTAATGTAACACCCCGAGACCGTTGTGCCAGGTGTCCTCCAGTTAGTCGCTGTTGTTGCCTTGTCTTTTGCTTGCGTGTCATGCATTCCATATCATGTCATCATGTGCATCGCATTTGCATACGTGTTCATCTCATGCATTCGAGCATTTTCCCCGTTGTCCGTTTTGCAATCCGGCGCTCCTATGTCCTCCGGTGTCCCTTTCTACCTCTTTTCGTGTGCGGGTGTTAAACGTTCTCGGATTGGACCGAGACTTGTCATGCGGCCTTGGTTTACTACCGGTGGACCGCCTGTCAAGTTTCGTGTCATTTGGACTTCGTTTGATACTCAAACGGTTAACCAAGGGACCGAAAAGGCCTCGTGTGTGTTACAGCCCAACACCCCTCCAAAGTGGCCCAAAACCCACATAAACCCCTTCCATCTTGTAGGCCGTTCGATCACGATCGCGTGGCCGAAAACCGCACCTCATTTGGACTCTCCTAGCTTCCTCTACCTCTATATATAGGCCCCTCTCCCCCAAATTCGCGGTCTAACCCTAGTCTTCCTCTACCTCGCGCCACCGGACAAAGATCCCCGCCGCCGGACATGTCTAGCCGCCGCCTTCGCCCAATCACAGTGCGACACATCAACATCTCCGGCCTCTCTCTCCTCCAGCCCCGCCGCCGGCCCGCGAAACCCAGATCGGGCCCGCGCGGGCCCATCTCGTCGCCGCCGCCTGCCCGCAAGCGTCCCGCGTCCCGCCTCCTGTTGCGGCTCGGCCCCGCCGACCTCCGAAGACGGCGCCCCGCTCCAGGAACTCGCCGGCCACCACCACGCCGTCCCCGCCGCCCGGTTACCCGCGCCGCCTCCGCGCCGGAGAGGCCCTCCGCCACCGCCTGCCCCGGATCCAGGCGGGATCCGGCCCAATCCGTTCCCTTCGCCGGAGTTGCGCCGCTCGCCGGAGCTGTCGTTGCCGGTCACCCGTCGCCGGTCGCCTGTCGCCGGATCCCGGCAAGGGGGAGCAGATCCACCACTCCCCCATCCAAACACGCCCGGATCGAATCCGCACCGCGCCGTCCCGCTTCGTCCGATCCCGTTGACTTTCTCGGAGAGGTCTAAATTTCGTCTAAGTCCCAGTATTTTCATGCCTTATTCATCGCATAATAACTTCATCACCGTTGCTCTGATTCGTGCGTGTAGGATATCGAAATGTTCGTCTCAGCGAGTACTTCATTTCATCTCATTGCATCATTTTGATTTGAGCTCATCTTGATGCCCGAAATGCTGTTGGAAGAGGGATATGTGATGTTAGTTTCAGATCCGTATCAGCATTTGCTCTTTTGTCATTTTTGCCATGATTAATGCGTGCATGCTATGATCCTGAGCTCTACATGTGTTTTGAAGTATGCCATGCCATCTTTACAGGGGTGTATGCCATGTATTTTTGTGGTCTCTGTGATGACTAGCACAAGCATGCAAAGTAGGTCACTTAATGTTGCTGATTTCAGGGACTTAGAAATATTCTAAGTCTCTGCCCTGTCATTATTTTTATGCCATATGTTCATGTTGATACCTGGTGATCCGTGCATCTTTTGAGCATGATCAGTAAGGTTGTTTTTTTTGACCTTGCAGTAAGGATGTTTTGTAGATATTGTGGTTCTCTTTCCATCCATGTCTTTGTTTGCATTTATGGAGCACCCTAGATTGACTCAATCGAGCTCTACTTTTGCTATAAAATGTTCCTGGCAGATTGTTAACATGTTTAGCAATTTTGCCGAGCTTGTTGTAATTGATCCATGCATGCTATGTTGTTGTTCTTGCCATGTTTAGCTTCTATGCCATGTATACTTGCTGGGTGTATGCTTAGTTTGTCATGCAATGCCCCGTAGTGAGTGCATCGAGCTCGTAAACATGCCTACTTGATGTCTGTTTTGCCATGTTCCAGTTTTTCACTAAGTCTGAATCTGTTTATATAAATTGCTATGTTCACGTGGTTGCAATTGTATTTTCTGAACCCTTTTGGCTTATGGTCAGTAAGGGACTTTTGTTGTATGCTTTGAGTAGCTTCGTGCCATGCCTTGCTTTGCCATGATATGTTCCTGTAACATGTTGTTATCTTGCTCTAAACATTGCTTCCTGATGTTAAATTCCTGACTTGTTATTTTCACTAAGTCTATAACCTGTTATCTTTTGCACTTTTGCCATGCTTGTTTGAACCTGCTATTGATTGAATTAGCCGTAGCTCAGTGTTCATCTTTTGTCGAGCATCTTGAGTGGATCACTTCCATGTATTTTTTTGCTATGTTAGAGTGTTGTAGCTTATTTATCTTGATGCATTTAGATGGGCCTCGTGCTGTTAATCGCAGCTCGGTGCCATATTTATTTCGCTTGTCATTTCCAAACCATGCATCTGTTTCTGGTGATCTTTATATCAATTTCAACCGAAATCAACTCAGCTTTCCAGTGGCACTCTTGGTTTTCCAAGTTGAGGCCAGGTTCAATCATTCCTTTCCGAATCATGCATATGCATCACATATCGCATCCCGCATCTCATGACATGTTTTGCATCATGTTGCTTGTGCATTGCACGTGGTTGATTGTGTTCTCCCTTGCTTGTGTTCTTGCTTTCGGTAGAGCCGGGAGACGAGTTCGTGTTCGAGGAGCCCGTTGAGTACGTTTACGAGGATCAAGCTTTCGTCTTCTCGGAGATCTTTATAGGCAAGATGACCAAACCCTCAAAATCACTTCTATCTTTGCTTGCTAGTTGCTCGCTCTTTTGCTATGCCTATGCTGCGATACCTACCACTTGCTTTATCATGCCTCCCATATTGCCATATCAAACCTCTAACCCACCTTGTCCTAGCAAACCATTGTTTGGCTATGTTACCGCTTTGCTCAGCCCCTCTTATAGCGTTGCTAGTTGCAGGTGAAGATTGGAGTTTGTTCCTTGCTGGAACATGGATATTTTGTTGGGATATCACAATATCTCTTATTTAATTAATGCATCTATATACTTGGTAAATGGTGGAAGGCTCGGCCTTATGCCTGGTGTTTTGTTCCACTCTTGCCGCCCTAGTTTCCGTCATACCGGTGTTATGTTCCTTGATTTTGCGTTCCTTACACGGTTGGGTTATAATGGGAACCCCTTGACAGTTCGCCTTGAATAAAACTCCTCCAGGAATGCCCAACATTGGTTTTACCATTCGCCACCTAGCCTCTTTTTCCCTTGGGTTCCGTGGACTCAAGGGTCATCTTTATTAAACCCCCCAGGCCAGTGCTCCTCTGAGTGTTGGTCCAAACTAGAGCCCCTTGCAGCGCCACCTCGGGGAAACTCGAGGGTTGGTTTTAGTTGTATGGATTGCTTATCCAGTGTGCCCTGAGAACGAGATATGTGCAGCTCCTATCGGGATTTGTCAGCACATTCGTGTGGTGTTGCTGGACTTGTTTTACCATTGTCGAGATGTCTTGTAACCGGGATTCTGAGTCTGATCGGATTGTCTTGGGAGAAGGAATATCCTTCGTTGACCATGAGAGCTTGTGATGGGGCTAAGTTGGGACACCCTGCAGGGATTTGAACTTTCGAAAGCCATGCCCGCGGTTATGGGAAGATGGGAATTTGTTAATGTCCGGTTGTAGAAAACTTGACACCTTAACTTAATTAAAATGCATCAACTGCATGTGTAACCATGATGGTCTCTTCTCGGTGGAGTCCAGGAAGTGAACACGGTGTTGGAGTAATGCTTGAACGTAGGTTGTTCTAGGATAACTTCTTGATCCTAGATTCTCGACCGTGCTTTGCCTTCTCTTCTCGCTCTCATTTGCGTAAGGTAGCCACCATATATGCTAGTGCTTGCTGCAGCTCCACCTCATACCTTTTACCCTTCCCATAAGCTTAAATAGTCTTGATCGCGGGGGTGTGAGATTGCTGAGTCCCCGTGACTCACAGATTACTTCCAAAACCAGCTTGCAGGTGCCGATGATATCGTGCAGGTGACGAAACCGAGCTAAGGAGGAGCTCGATGAGGATCGTGTTCGTTATATTCTTCCGTTTTCAGTTGATCAGTAGTGGAGCCCAGTTGGGACGATCGGGGATCTGTGTAGCATTTGGGGTAGTCTTCATTTTATTTTGGTTCCGTAGTCGGACCTTGAATGTATCTGGATGATGTAATGCTTTATTCATGTATTGTGTGAAGTGGCGATTGTAAGCCAACTATATATCTTATTCCCTTATGTATTACATGGGTTGTGTGAAGATTACCTCACTTGCGACATTGCTTACAATGCGGTTATGCCTCTAGGTCGTGCTTCGACACGTGGGAGATATAGCCGCATCGTGGGCGTTACACTTAATTTGAGAGAAACTGAGCTCGCCGGTAGACAATTTACATGGGCCAATTCGTAGCCCACTCCGACTTAGGAGAAGTTGGATAGGGTTCTAGCTAGTGTGGAATGGGAACAAAAGTACCCATTGGTGTCGGTTCATGCGATGCAGAGAGCGATGTCAGATCACACACCACTTCTTGTAGACTCAGGAGAGGCAACACACGTTGCGAACAAGAATGCTTTCTCTTTCGAACTAAATTGGCTCAAGAAAGAAAACTTTTTGGAGATCATTGCACGCGAATGGGAAAAGCCTGTTAGTGGAAGAACTAGTATTGAGAGATGGAAAAATAAAATAAGACATCTAAGACAATTTTTGCGAGATGGTGTCTAGATTGGATCTGGTGGTTCTGGACTCTGCGGCGGTTGGATGAATATTTCGTCGACTCCCCTAGGGTTCTTGAAATATTGGGGTATTTATAGAGCAAAGAGGCGGTCCGGGGGGCACCCGAGGTGGGCACAACCCACCAGGGCATGCCCTGGTGGGTTGTGCCCCCCCCCCTCGGGGCACCTCCCAGGCGCAGCCAGGGCCGGTTGTGTTCCTTTTGGCCCATAAAAATTCTCTGTAAAGTTTAGTGGCATTTGGACTCCGTCTGATATTGATTTTCTGCGATGTAAACAACACGGAAAAAACAGGACCTGGCACTTGGCACTATGTCAATAGGTTAGTACCAAAAAATGATATAAAATGACTATAAAATGATTATAAAACATTCAAGATTGATAATATAACAGCATGGAAGGCACAAACTGCTTGGTGGTCAGGCACATTCTCCACCGAGTGATGTAACGTGATCCACCTCTAGATGTAATCCCTCAAAGTTTCATTCGGCTTCTGCACGCAAGACCGCAGTTCCGTCAGCCCTGCCGGTCGCTTGCATATGACTTCAAATGTGGTGACAAACACTCGGGAGAGATCTTCCCAAGTGTAAATGCTGCTAGGTGCTAACTGGTTCAGCCACGCTCTGGCCGAGCCCTCCAACATGAGAGGCAGGTGCTTCATGGCCACTTCATCATTGCCGCCGCCAATCTGGACGGCCACTCGGTAGTCCTCAAGCCAAGTATCGGGCTTGGACTCGCCAGTGAACTTACTGACTCCAGTCGCCAACCTGAAGTTGGGAGGAATCACAGCGGCCTTGATGGCTCTACTAAAGCACTCTGGCCCCGAAACATGTACTCTGCTGCTGGTAGGTGCATCTCTGTCGTGACCTTTTCGGTGAGCCCGGTTCCTCTCGACCAAACCTTGGATGAGAATGGATCTCGCGTCAAAGCCTGGCCCTCTGGGGTCGACTGGAATCCTTCGCCCACCACTATGAGGGTGTCTGTCATCCTGCTGGCAAGGCACATACGACCCGCTCCTCGGGGGAGGCGTGGGCACTCGACGTCGACCGTCATGGTCGACTCGGTGATCATACTGCTCATGGTTCCCATACTGGTCACGTCGGTCTCCACGTCCCTCACGCCTCGGGGGCGATCTCGGGATATGAGCCGACTGGACTGTGTTCGCGGCAACGGATCTGCTGTGAATCCTATTCCGCGACTGAGAAACAGCGGAATTCTGATCTCCTGCTGCCTGGAGTAACGCTTTGATCTGCAGCAAGCCTCTGCCAGCTTCCGACTGGGAAGGCTGCATCGACTCCGCTATACGGGCCACAGCTACTAAATTCTGAATCAGAGTTTGATATACCTGCGGGGGCGGGAAGAGCTGTCGTCGACTGGATTCGGGAACCCGTTGTTGCGCACGCTTGTCGAGTGCTCGCTGGAGGTTGTCCAGTCGAGTGCGCTCGGCCAAGTTTGCCAGGCGTGCGTCCTCCAAGGCGCGAGCCTGGGAGGTTTCTCCAACGATAGGAGTGTGCAGTGCATCCACGTTCCGACGGCGAAGTTCTTCTCTCTGCCGCGACATGAGAGGCTCGGGAAGATACTCCTCATGGAGACACGACGGGTCGCCTCCACCCGAGCCTCCGTCGGTGCGGGGAAAACCGGGAGGACTGTGCGGTCCATTGACCATCAGAACCTCCGCTGCTGGATCGCTGCTGTCGCAGTCGGATGCGGTCTCCGCGGAGCCAGTCGAACAGGCCGTAGAGGGATTCGTTGGGCTCGATCGCCGCGACTTGAGGGGTGGCCGACTGACATGCCACCGCGTGTCTCACCCACCGCTGAAGTCTCGACCGACCGGAGCGCTTGTGCCGGCGGGAGACGGGGAGGGAGGACAACACAGGAGCCGACCGGTAGGGGGTCGACGGTTGCCGCAGGAGAACACCGCGGACGCACGCTCTAAAGTGCGTTGCCCCGCGAGCAGGGAGTGCGTCCACGTCGAGCAGAGCCTCCTGGAGCCAAGCAGAGTCGTCGACAATGAACGTGAGCGCACCGAGACGGATCTTGCGGCCCTCCACCAAAAACTCCGCCAAAAACCATGATGATTCGGGTCAGAAAAGGTCGCAACTCCTCCAACAAACGCTAAAACACCTGCCCCACAGTGGGCGCCAACTGTCATGGTTCCAAGTCTGACAGTAGTGTAGGGGGGTAAGTATGGAGAGGCAAGATCTTAGCTGTGGAGAAGTTGTAAGAACGCAAGGTTTACGAGTTCAGGCCCTTCTTGGATGAAGTAATAGCCCTACGTCTCGGAGCCCGGAGGCGGCCGACTGGATTATGAGAGTATGAATTACAGGGGTGCGAACCCTTGTCTCGGAGGAGGGGGGTGGCTTATATAGAGTGTGCCAGGACCCCGGCCAACCCACGTTAGAAAGAGTTCAATGTATATTAAGGCAGGGCGTTACTGGTAACGCTAGTAATAAAGTGCTATGATGACCATAAAAGCTACTTAATGACCGACCGTTAGCGTGCGGAGTGACTTTAGATCTCCTGGCCGTCGAGTGGTTGGATCTTGGTCGAGTGGTTGCTTCTCGGTCGAATGTCTTCGAGTCTGTCGAGTGGAACACCTCCAAGTCGATTGAAAGGTGATTTCTTCTAGAGATGTCCTTGGGTAGGGCAGTTAGGACAGGTCCATGACCCTACCCTAGGTACATAGCTTCATCACCTACCCCCCCAGGCGCGCCCTCCACCCTCATGGGCCCCCTGTTGCTCCACCGACATACTCCTTCCACCTATATATACCTACGTACCCCAAAACTACCAGATATAGAGCCAAAACCCTATTTCCACCGCCGTAACTTTCTGTATCCACGAGATCCCATCTTGGGGCCTTTTCCGAAGCTCCGCCGGCGGGGGCATTGATCACCGAGGGCGTCTACATCAACACCATAGCCCCTCCGATGAAGTGTTAGTAGTTTACTTCAGACCTACAGGTCCATTGTTATTAGCTAGATGGCTTCTTCTCTCTTTTTGGTCTCAATACAAAGTTCTCCCCCTCTCTTGTGGAGATCTATTCGATATAATCTTCTTTTGCGGTGTGTTTGCTGAGACCGATGAATTGTGGGTTTATGATCAAGTTTATCTATGAAGAATATTTGAAGCTTCTCTGAATTCTTTTATGTATGATTGGTTATCTTTGCAAGTCTCTTCGAATTATCAGTTTGGTTTGGCCTACTAGATTGATCTTTCTTGCAATGGGAGAAGTGCTTGGATTTGGGTTCAATCTTGCAGTGTCCTTTCCTAGTGACAGTAGGGGCAGCAAGCCACGTATTGTGTTGTTGCCATCGAGGATAACAAGATGGGGTTTATATCATATTGCATGAGTTTATCCCTCTACGTCATGTCATCTTGCTTAAAGCATTACTCTGTTCTTATGAACTTAATACTCTAGATGCATGCTGGATAGCGGTCGATGTGTGGAGTAATAGTAGTAGATGCAGGCAGGATTCGGTCTACTTGTCTCGGACGTGATGCCTATATACATGATCATACCTAGATATTCTCATAACTATGCTCAATTCTGTCAATTGCTCAACAGTAATTTGTCTACCCACCGTGAATACTTATGCTCTTGAGAGAAGCCACTAGTGAAACCTATGGCCCCCAGGTCTATCTTCCATCATATTAATCTTCCTATACTTAGTTATTTCCTTTGCCATTTATTTTACTTTGCATCTTTTATTTCTCTTTACCATAAAAGACCAAAAATATTATCTTATCATATCTATCAGATCTCACTCTCGTAAGTGACCATGTAGGGATTGACAACCCCTTATCACGTTGGTTGCGAGGATTTATTGGTTCGTGTAGGTGCGACAGACTCGTGCATGGCCTCCTACTGGATTGATACCTTGGTTCTCAAAAACTGAGGGAAATACTTATGCTACTCTGCTGCATCACCCATTCCTCTTCAAGGGAAAACCAACGCAAGTGCTCAAGAGGTAGCATGGAGCGAGCAACTAATTTGTTGGAGATGATACATATTGATGTATGTGGTCCAATGAATATTGAGGCTCGTGGCGTGTATCATTATTTTCTCACCTTCACAGATGATTTAAGCAGATATGGGTATATCTACTTAATGAAAGATAAGTCTGAAACATTAGAAAAGTTCAAAGAATTTCAAAGTGAAGTTGAAAATCATCGTAACAAGAAAATAAAGTTTCTACGATCTGATCGTGGAGGAGAATATTTGAGTTACGAGTTTGTTCTACATTTGAAGCAATGCGGAATAGTTTCGCAACTCACGCCACCCGGAACATCACAGCGTAATGGTGTGTCCGAATGTCGTAATCGTACTTTACTAGATATGGTGCGATCTATGATGTCTCTTACTGATTTACCTCTATCATTTTGGGGTTATGCTTTAGAGACGGCCGCATTCACGTTAAATAGGGCACCATCAAAATCCGTTGAGACGACACCTTATGAACTATGGTTTGGCAAGAAACCAAAGTTGTTGTTTCTTAAAGTTTGGGGCTGCGATGCTTATGTGAAAAAGCTTCAACCTGATAAGCTCGAATCGAAATCGGAGAAATGTGTCTTCATAGGATACCCAAAAGAAACAGTTGGGTACACCTTCTATCACAGATCCGAGGGCAAGATATTTGCTGCTAAGAATGGATCCTTTCTATAGAAGGAGTTTCTCTCGAAAGAAGTGAGTGGGAGGAAAGTAGAACTTGATGAGGTAACTGTACCTGCTCCCTTACTAGAAAGTAGTTCATCACAGAAACCGGTTCCTGTGACACCTACACCAATTAGTGAGGAAGTTAATGATGATGATCATGAAACTTCAGATCAAGTTGTTACTGAAACTCGTAGATCCAACAGAGTAAGATCCACACCAGAGTGGTACGGCAATCCTGTTCTGGAGGTTATGTTACTAGACCATGAGGAACCTATGAACTATGAAGAAGCGATCGTGAGCCCAGATTCCACAAAATAGCTTGAGGCCATGAAATCTGAGATGAGATCCATGTATGAGAACAAAGTGTGGACTTTGGTTGACTTGCCCGATGATCGCAAGCCATTGAAAATAAATGGATCTTCAAGAAGAAGACTAATGCTGACGGTAATGTTACCGTCTATAAAGCTTGACTTGTTACAAAAGTTTTCAACAAGTTCAAGGGATTGACTATGATGAGACTTTCTCACCCGTAGCGATGCTTAAGTCTGTCCAAATCATGTTAGAAATTGCTACATTTTATGATTATGAAATTTGGCAAATGGATGTCAAAACTGCATTCCTGAATGGATTTCTAGAAGAAGAGTTGTATATGATGAAACCGGAAGGTTTTGTCGATCCAAAGGGAGCTAACAAAGTGTGCAAGCTCCAGCGATCCATTTATGGACTGGTGCAAGCCTCTTGGAGTTGGAATAAATGTTTTGATAGTGTGATCAATGCATATGGTTTTATACAGACTTTTGGAGAAGCTTGTATTTACAAGAAAGTGAGTGGGAGCTCTGTAGCATTTCTAATATTATATGTGGATGACATATTGTTGATTGGAATGATATATAATTTATGGATAGCATAAAAGGATATTTGAATAAGAGTTTTTCAATGGAAGACCTCGGTGAAGCTGCTTATATATTGGGCATCAAGATCTATAGACATAGATCGAGACGCTTAATTGGACTTTCACAAAGCACATACCTTGACAAAGTTTTGAAGAAGTTCAAAATGGATCAAGCAAAGAAAGGGTTCTTGCCTGTGTTACAAGGTGTGAAGTTGAGTAAGTCTCAATGCCCGACCACTGCAGAAGATAGAGAGAAAATGAAAGATGTTCCCTATTGAGGGAGTCCTGGATTAGGGGGTGTTCGGGTAGCCGGACTATACCTTCAGCCGGACTCCAGGACTAGGAAGATACAAGATTGAAGACTTCGTCCCGTGTCCGGATGGGACTTTCCTTGGTGTGGAAGGCAAGCTTGGCGATGCGGATATTTAAGATCTCCTACCATTGTAACCGACTTTGTGTAACCCTAACCCTCTCCGGTGTCTATATAAACCGGAGGGTTTTAGTCCGTAGGACAGAGGGCCCGAACCTGGGTAAAACATCATGTTCCTTGCCTCCTGTTACCATCCGGCCTAGACGCACAGTTCGGGACCCCCTACCCGAGATCCGCCGGTTTTGACACCGACATTGGTGCTTTCATAGAGATTTCCTGTGTGTCGTCGCTTTTAGGCCCGATGGCTCCTTTGATCATCAACAACGATGCAGTCCAGGGTGAGACTTTTCTCCCTGGACAGATCTTCGTCTTCGGCGGCTTCGCAGTGCGGGCCAATTCGCTTGGCCACCTTGAGCAGATCGAAAGCTACGCCCCTAGCCATCAGGTTAGGTTTGGAAGCCTAAACTACACGGCTGCCATCCGCGGGGACTTGATCTTCGACAGATTCGAGCCACAGCCAAGCGCGCCGCACTGTCTCGATGGGCTTGATATAGCTCTGCCGCCGAACAGCGCCTTGGAGGCCGCACACGCATCGGTTCCGACCATTGATTCGGAGCCTACTGCGCCGATCGAGGATCAGCGGTTGGACGCTGCCTCAGGGGCTGCGATCTCAAAGGCGATCGAGCCGAACTCCAGCCCCGCACTCCGCATGGCCCGTGACTCCGAGGAGCCGGATTCCTCTCCGAACTCCAAGCCCCCCGCGCCCCTGCCGATCGAATCCGATTGGGCGCCGATAATGGAGTTCACTGCCGCGGACATCTTTCAGCACTTGCCCTTCGGCGATATCCTGAATTCTCTAAAGTCTCTCTCTTTATCAGGAGAGCCCTGGCCGGACTACGGTCAGCAAGGTTGGGATACGGACGATGAGGAAATTCAAAACCCACCCACCACCCACTTCGTACCCACTGTCGACGACTTAACCGACATGCTTGACTTCGACTCCAAAGACATCGATGGCATGGACGACGATGCAGGAGACGAACAAGAACCAGCTCATGTAGGGCGCTGGAAGGCCACCTCGTCATATGACATATATATGGTGGACACTCCAAAGGATGGAGATGGCGATGGAACAGCAGGGGACGATACCTATAAGAAACAGCCCAAGCGCCGGCGTCAGCGGCGCCGCTCTAAATCCCGCCAAAGCAAAAACGGTGATTCCGGCACGGGAGATAATACTACTCCAGATAGCGCCGAAGAACACCCCCTCCAGCAAAATTCAGCACAGGAGGACAGAGAAGCCAGCCCTCCTGGGAGGGCGGCGGACCAAGAGGTTGAGGACGATAATTATACGCCTCCCTCCGAAGACGAGGCAAGCCTCGACGACAATGAGTTCGTCATGCCAGAGGATCTCGCCGAACAAGAGCGTTTTAAACGCAGGCTTATGGCCATGGCAAGCAGCCTCAAGAAAAAGCAGCAACAGCTTAGAGCTGATCAGGATTTGCTAGCTGACAGATGGACTGAAGTCCTTGCGGCCGAAGAGTATGAACTCAAACGCCCCTCCAAGAATTATCCAAAGCGCAGGCTGCTACCCCGACTAGAGGAGGAAGCGCCTACATCACCAGCGCATGACATGGCCGACCGGCCACCTCGTGGCTGCGACAGAGAGGCCTCTTGGCCCTGCACTCAAGCCATGCCCCGACGCCGCGTCAAGCATACTAAGGCACGGGAAAATGCGCCCGACCTGTGCGACATACTGGAGGACAAGGCAAGGCAAACAAGATCGATCTACGGATCACGCAGGCGCCCCACGGCACGTGACGATGATCGTCACTCCGGATGCAATAAATCCGGCCGGGCTGAACTCAACAGACAAAGCTCCTTCGAGCTGCGTCGTGATATAGCCCAATACAGAGGCGCCGCACACCCACTATGCTTCACAGATGAAGTAATGGATCATAAAATCCCTGAGGGCTTCAAACCCGTAAACATCGAATCGTATGATGGCACAACAGATCCTGCGGTATGGATCGAGGATTATCTCCTTCATATCCACATGGCCCGCGGTGATGATCTACACACCATCAAATACCTCCCACTCAAACTTAAGGGACCGGCCCGGCATTGGCTTAACATCTTGCCAGCAGACTCAATCGGTTCTTGGGAGGACCTGGAAGCCGCATTCCTTGACAACTTCCAGGGCACTTATGTGCGACCACCGGACGCGATGACCTAAGCCACATAATTCAGCAGCCAGAGGAATCGGCCAGGCAATTCTGGACACGGTTCCTAACAAAGAAAAACCAGATAGTCGACTGTCCGGATGCAGAGGCCTTAGCCGCCTTCAAGCATAATATCCGTGACGAGTGGCTTGCACGGCACCTGGGACAGGAAAAGCCGAAATCTATGGCAGCCCTCACGACACTCATGACCAGCTTTTGCACGGGAGAAGACAGCTGCTAGCTCGCAACAACAACTTAACCAATAACCCTGGTAATCCGAATACCAAGGACAAAAGTGATAGGTCGCGTCGGAACAAACAAAAGCACCGCGTTAACAGCGACAGCAACGAGGATGCGGTAGTTAATGCCGGATTCCGAGGCTACAAATCCGGTCAACGGAAAAAGCCATTCAAAAGAAATACTCAGGGCCCGTCCAGTTTGGACCGAATACTTGACCACTTGTGCTAGATACATGGCACCTCCGAAAAGCCAGCCAATCACACCAACAGGGATTGTTGGGTGTTCAAGCAGGCAGGCAAGTTAAGAGCCGAAAACAAAGACAAGGGGCTGCATAGCGACAACGAGGAGGAGCCCAGGCCGCCGAACAACAGTGGACAGAAGGGATTTCCCCAGCAAGTGCAGACGGTGAACATGATATACGCAACCCACATCCCCAAGAGGGAGCAGAAGCGTGCGTTACGGGACGTATATGCGATGGAGCCAGTCGCCCCAAAGTTCAACCCATGGTCCTCCTGCCCGATCACCTTTGATCGAAGGGACCACCCCACTAGCATCCGTCACGGCGGCTTCGCCGCATTGGTTCTAGACCCTATCATTGATGGATTTCATCTCACAAGAGTCCTCATGGACGGCGGCAGCAGCGTGAACCTGCTTTACCAGGATACAGTGCAAAAAATGGGCATAGATCCCTCGAGGATCAAGCCCACCAAAACGACCTTTAAAGGCGTCATACCAGGTGTAGAAGCCAACTGTACAGGCTCAGTCACACTGGAAGTGGTCTTCGGATCTCCGGATAACTTCCGAAGCGAGGAGTTAATCTTCGACATAGTCCCGTTCCGTAGTGGCTATCACGCACTGCTTGGGCGAACCGCATTCGCAAAATTCAACGCGGTACCGCACTATGCATACCTCAAGCTCAAGATGCCAGGCCCTAGAGGAGTAATCACGGTCAATGGGAACACTGGACGCTCCCTCCGAACGGAGGAGCACACGGCAGCGCTCGCAGCAGAAGTACAAAGCAGCCTCTCTAGGCAGTTCTCCATTTCGGCCTTCAAAAAGCCGGACACTATCAAGCGCGCCCGGAGTACCCTACAACAAGACCGCCTGGCACATTCTGAGCTAGCGTAGCAATGCGGCCCCAACCCTAGCCCTCGCGATATAGCGAAACCAGTGCTTTGCGTACATAACTACGCTCTTGAAATACCATGGGCACAGGGGAAGGGGCACTATCACGGCACGCCCGAAATACGGCTTAAAACGCACCAGGGGCTGCCAGATTCCTTTTTTTTTTTTCTTTTTTTCTCTTATTCTCAGGACTCCATACTTCGGATGACCCGTTCGGCAATTCAACTGCCGCACAAACGATGCAAGATCCAGGAAAGCAGACAAGCCACGCCGCATTATGGAACTCCCAGGTGGTCTCTATTGCGAGCAGTATACCTGTTTTTTAATACAATTCCGCGGCCTGCCCCTGGCCAGGACATGTTAAATAGTCCAATTTCTTTTGCTTATCGCACTATTTGTATCATACCGCTTTCATAGCAGCCTTTCTATAAACAATGCATAGCTTTTTGTCTATTTTTTGCATTATCCTCTTTTTTATATATATGTTTATTAATAACATGTTGCATCCGTACACTGTGGTGTGGCAAAAATATGCCAGGGGCTTCAGTACCCATCAATATGGTGTGAGAAGTCCGTACACTTTCACAAGTGCGGCGCCCCGAACTTATAGCACTATATGCATCGGCTTCGAATCATGATTTGGGTCAATAGTTGGGTTTGCCCGGCTCCTATGTTTTGGTGCCTTACGTTCCGCTATATCGGCTAAGGTAGCACTAGGAGAACTACTGCGATTGTGCCCCAGTTGAGCTGGGCTGAGCACCTCAGTAGAGAAAGCTAAAACTGACTGTCATGATGAGGCGAGAGACCGGTCGTTGTTCGAGAGGCTTTTCGAGTCCTTAAAGACTTATGCCGCTTCGAGCGAGGAACCGGCTTTGTCCGGCCAAGGCGTGGATAGTGCCCCGAACTCGGTCTTCTGAATACTAGGGGCTTCGCCAAAATTTAAAATTATAGAGTTCTATGGCTATGTGAGAGTGTTCAAGCATTATAGTCTGATTGCCTTGTTCGTTGTGCTGAGCCCCTCCCTCGACGGACCCAATCATGGGAAAAAGAGCGCTCATGTTTATCCCGAACACCCCAACACTAGTGGCATGGGGGCAGAAGCCGACGACTGGCCATCTCTCAATTTTTTGATAAACGGCCGCACTGAAAGTAATATTTTAAATTCAACAAGCATTGCTTAGCACATATGAACAAGTTTTCAGCGCACAGGATAACACGAGCGAGTTCATTCAAAAATTACATCCTTGGTACATTCATCCGCCATAAGGCGGGCACCAGCCAGAACATCCTTGTAATAGTTCTCGGGCTTGCGATGCTCCTTCCCCGGCGGCGGCCCGTCCCTCACAAGCTTCTCATCGTCCAGCTTACCCCAGTGCACCTTTGCACGGGCAAGGGCCCTACGGGCACCTTCGATGCAGACGGAGCGCTTGATGACCTCGAGCCTTGGACAAGCCTCCACCAGCCACCGCACTAGTCCGAAGTAGCTCCCAGGCAGGGCCTCTCCAGGCCACAGCCGAACTATGAAGCCCTTTAGGGCTTGTTCGGCCGCCTTGTGGAGCTCGACCAGCTGCTTCAGCCGGTCGCTCAAGGGCACAGGGTGTCCGGCCTCAGCATACTGAGACCAGAACACCTTCTCCATTGAGCTGCCTTCCTTGGCTCGGTAGAATGCGGCGGCATCGGATACGCTGCGGGGAAGATCTGCGAATGCCCCTGGAGAGCTCCGGATTCGGGTAAGTAACAAGTAGTTTACTTTTATATGTCTGCTTTGCATAGAGAATGCCTTACCCGCCGCTATCTTTTTCACCGCATCCAATTCCTGGAGGGCCTTCTGGGCTTTGGCCTTGGCAGATTTGGCAGTTTTAAGGGCCGCAGCAAGCTCGGACGCTCGCATCTTCGAGTCGAGCTCCAAACTCTCATGTTTTTTCATGAGTGCCTGAAGCTCTTGCTGCACCTCGCCGACCTGCGCCTCAAATTTCTCCCGCTCGGTGCGCTCCGTGGCCGCTTTCTTCTCAGCCGCGGACAGCGCCTGCTTGAGGGTCGCCACCTCAGTTGTGGCCCCTACAATAAGCAGTGTACTCCTGTCATTTTTTGCAATTGCGTCTTCTTATAGGCATTTTTTCTATAAGGTATCTCTTACCTTCTTTCTCCTCGAGCTGCCGTTTGGCAAGGCCGAGCTCTTGCTCGGTCCACTCGAGGCCCTGCTTCAGGGCACCCACCTCCGCAGTCAGTGCGGCGGTGGCCAGCAGCGAAGCCTGCATACGTATATTGACTCCTTTTTAGTTAGACTCCTGCGATATTAATAGATCCTCTATTCGGCTTTTCTTTCCGAACGCCAAACAGAGCATCAGGGTCTACTGTCTATGCGGTAATATTTTTACATATTTTTTACTTACCTCGAAGCCTGTTAGAAGGCTAGCACAAGCTTCAGTCAGTCCGCTTTTGGCGGACCGAACCTTCTGGACCACCGTACTCATGATGGTACGGTGCTCCTCGTCGATGGAGGCGCCCTTAAGCACCTCTAGCAGATTGTCCGGCGCCTCCGGTTGGACGGAGGACGCCGGCTCAATAGGCTTGCTCCTCTTGGCAGGAGTTCGCCTGCCGCGGTCCGGAACCGTTGATGATTTCGGCGCGGTGTCCGGCTTAAAGCCAGACTTGGAGCCCTGGGGGGTCTGGTCCCCTTTACTCCTAGAGTCCGGGAGGTCGCCTCGTGGTTCCTCCTGGACCACCTCCTCTTGCCCCGGAGCTTGTCGCGACACCACTTCGGCGTCATCCGCAGCACAGGGGGAGGCAGCGGGCGGAACTGAATTCACGTCTGATGAATCCAGGGAGCCACTCGACGACTCGTCGAGCCCATCCTTGGGCGGGCTGCATGATTATATTCGACATTAGGGAAAGCTGCGCAACAAAAGGAATATCATGAGTTACTCTGGTATCCGAACACTTACGATTTCGCCGGACGCTTGGCATGTCCGACCACTCCTCTTCGTCCTCGTCGGCGTCGGGGGCATAGTCCGGCGGAGGGTTTTCCTCTTCTTGGACCCTTCGGCCTCCCCTACTGGGGCGGCCTTCCTCTTCTTTCCTTCCCCCGCTGGAGGGGGAGAGGTCTCTTCTTCCTCCCCTCGTCTTCACGGGAGGAGTGCCTCTCGGACTCGTCGGACGATGAGTCCGACACCACCATATGCCGGGAACTCTTTTGAGTCCCCGTGGCCTTCTTCTTCTTGGCCTTCTTCTCCGGCACCAGATAAGGTGCCGGAACCAACAGCTTCACTAGGAGAGCAGGGGCTGGGTCTTCGGGCAAGGGAGCCGGACAGTTAATCAGTCTGGACTTCGCCTGCCAATCCTGTCAAAGGTGAGGGAGTTTAGATCCCGCATAGAGTCAAACTATGAAGAAAAATTAACATCCTGTAAAAGATGAAAATATTTTACCTCGCCAGCAGGACGCTGCGAGCTGAATCTGCGGTCTTCGGAGGCGGATGTGGGAGCCTCGGCGCCTTTGGTTAGCCCCTTCCAGACATCTTCGTATGTCGTGTCGAAGAGCCTGCTCAGGGTTCGGTGCTGTGCCAGGTTGAACTCCCACAAATTGAAGTCCCATTCTTGACACGGAAGGATCCAGCGGACGAGCATGACCTGGACTACGTTGACAAGCTTGAGCTGCTTGTTCACCAGGGACTGGATGCATTTTTGCAGTCCGGTCACCTCTTCTTCGTCGCCCCACGACAAGCCCGTCTCCTTCTAGGACGTGAGCCGCGTAGGGGGTCCAGATCGGAATTCAGGGGCTGCGATCCACTTCGGATCGCGTGGCTCGGTGATGTAAAACCACCCTGATTGCCACCCCTTCAAGGTCTCCACAAAGGAGCCCTCGAGCCATAGGACGTTGGCTATTTTTCCCGCTATGGCACCTCCGCACTCCGCCTGGTTGCCATGCACCACTTTTGTCTTGACGTTGAAGGTTTTGAGCCAGAGGCCGAAATGGGGGCGGATGCAGAGGAAAGCTTTGCACACGACGATAAACGCCGAGATATTGAGGATGAAGTTCGGGGCCAGATCGTGGAAATCTAGGCCATAGTAGAACATGAGCCCGCGGACAAATGGGTGGAGAGGAAAACCCGGTCCACGGAGGAAGTGGGGAAGAAATACTACCCTCTCATGGGGCCTTGGGGTGGGGAGAAGCTGCCCCTCCTTAGGAAGCCGGTGCGTGATGTCTTTGGACAGGTATCCGGCCTTCCTTAGCTTTTTTACATGGCCCTCCGTGACGGAGGAGACCATCCACTTGCCTCCCGCTCCAGACATTGTTGGAGAAGGTTGAGGTAGGAAGTGCGGGCTTGGGCGCTGGAGCTCGGGTGCGTAGAAGATGGATAGGCAAAGGAGGAATAAGCCGTAGGTAAAAAGGTGGATCCTTATCCCCTTATATGGGCGGATGCGACTATGCGTCCCCACCAGCCTAGTAAAACTCGCTTGCCTCCCAAGCGCCGGGATAAATGGTGCGGTTGGGTTACCAACATCCGTATTGATGAGAATCCCGTAAATGGGGGACACAAGCTCTGCTATGACAAGACGTGCCAAGGAAACCGCCTCGCAAAACACGCTGAGGTGGAAAAGTGAAAACGATTCGAATAAAGGCTTGGCCGTAGTGTGATGTCATGCTGCGGAATACGTCAGCAGATTAGATTTGTGTTAATATTATTCTCTCTGTGGCAATACGTGGAAACTTATTTTGCAGAGCCGGACACTACTCTTGGTGTTTACAAACTTTTATGAAGAATTTGGAGGAGGAACCCGCCTTGCAATGCCGAAGACAATCTACGCGCCGGACTCGTCGTCGTTGAAGCCTGGTTCAGGGGCTACTGAGGGAGTCCTGGATTAGGGGGTGTTCAGGTAGCCGGACTATACCTTCAGCCGGACTCCAGGACTATGAAGATACAAGATTGAAGACTTCGTCCTATGTCCGGATGGGACTTTCCTTGGCGTGGAAGGCAAGCTTGGCGATGCGGATATTCAAGATCTCCTACCATTGTAACCGACTTTGTGTAACCCTAACCCTCTCCGATGTTTATATAAACCGGAGGGTTTTAGTCCGTAGGACAACTTCATCATACAACAATCATACCGTAGGCTAGCTTCTAGGGTTTAGCCTCCTTGATCTCGTGGTAGATCTACTCTTGTACTACCCATATCATCAATATTAATCAAGCAGGACGTAGGGTTTTACCTCCGTCAAGAGGGCCCGAACCTGGGTAAAACATCGTGTTCCTTGCCTCCTGTTACCATCCGGCCTAGACGCACAGTTCGGGACCCCCTACCCGAGATCCGCTGGTTTTGACACCGACACCTATGCTTCAGCCATAGGCTCTATGATGTATGCAATGATGTGTACTAGACCTGATGTGTGCCTTGCTATTAGTTTACAGGGAGGTACCAAAGTAATCCAGGAGTGGATCACTGGACAGCGGTCAAGAACATCCTGAAATACCTGAAAAGGATGAAGGATATGTTTCTCGTTTATGGAGGTGGCAAAGAGCTCGTCGTAAATGGTTATGTCGATGCAAGCTTTGACATTGATCCGGACGATTCAAAATCGCAAACCGGATACGTATTTTTATTAAACGGTGGAGCTGTCAGTTGGTGCAGTTCTAAACAAAGTGTCGTAGCGGGATCTACATGTGAAGCGGAGTGCATAGCTGCTTTGGAAACAGCAAATGAAGAAGTCTGGATGAAGGAGTTCATATCCGATCTAGGTGTCATACCTGGTGCATCGGGTCTAATGAAAATCTTTTGTGACAATACTGGTGCAATTGCTTTAGCAAAGGAATCCAGATTTGACAAGAGAACCAAGCACATCAAGAGACGCTTCAACTCCATCCGGAATCAAGTCCAGGTGGGAGACATATAGATTTGCAAGATACATACGGATCTAAATGTTGCAGACCCGTTGGGTAAGCTTCTTCCATGAGCAAAACATGATCAACACCAAGGCTCCATGGGTGTTAGAATCATTACTGTGTAATCTAGACTATTGACTCTAGTGCAAGTAGGAGACTGAAGGAAATATGCCCTAGAGGCAATAATAAAGTTATTATTTATTTCCTTATATCATGATAAATGTTTATTATTCATGCTAGAATTGTATTAACCGGAAACATAATACATGTGTGAATACATAGACAAACATAACGTCACTAGTATGCCTCTACTTGACTAGCTCGTTAATCAAAGATGGTTATGTTTCCTAGCCATAGACAAAGAGTTGGCATTTGATTAACGGGATCACATCATTAGGAGAATGATGTGATTGACTTGACCCATTCCGTTAGCTTAGCACTTGATCGTTTAGTTTGGTGCTATTGCTTTCTTCATGACTTATACATGTTCCTATGACTATGAGATTATGCAACTCCCGTTTACCGGAGGAACACTTTTTGTACTACCAAATGTCACAACGTAACTGGGTGATTATAAAGGTGCTCTACAGGTGTCTCCAAAGGTACTTGTTGGGTTGGCATATTTCGAGATTAGGATTTGTCACTCCGATTGTTGGAGAGGTATCTCTGGGCCCACTCGGTAATACACATCACTTAAGCCTTGCAAGCATTGCAACTAATGAGTTAGTTGCGGGATGATGTGTTACGGAATGAGTAAAGAGACTTGCCGGTAACAAGATTGAACTAGGTATTGAGATACCGACGATCGAATCTCGGGCAAGTAACATAATGATGACAAAAGGAAGAACGTATGTTGTTATGCGGTTTGACCAATAAAGATCTTCGTAGAATATGTTGGAGCCAATATGAGCATCCATGTTCCGCTATTGGTTATTGACCGGAGACGTGTCTTGGTCATGTCTACATAGTTCTCGAACCCGTAGGGTTCGCATGCTTAAAGTTCGATGACAGTGATATTATGAGTTTATGGTTTTTGATGTACCGAAGGTAGTTAATTTGGAGTCCCGGATATGATCATGTACATGACGAGGAGTCTCGAAATGTTCGAGACATAAAGATCGATGTATTGGACGACTATATTTGGATATCGGAATGGTTCCGGGTGAGATCGGGATAGTATCGGAGCACCGGGAGGTTATCGGAACCCCCGGTAGGTATATGGGCCTTAATGGGCTTTAGTGTAAAGGAGGGGAAAGAAGCAAGGGAGGGGGCACCCCCCCCCCCAAGCCCAATCCGAATTGGGTGGGTGGCCGGCCCTCCCTTTCCTTCCTCCCTCCTTCCTCTTCCTTCCCTCTCCCTCTCCAAATAGATAAAGGAGGAGTCCTACTCCCGGTGGGAGTAGGACTCCCCCATTGGGCGCGCCTCCTCCCCTTAGCCAGCCCTCTCCTCCCCTCCTTTATATACGGAGGAGAGGGGCACCCCATAGACACAACAATTGATCTCTTGGATCTTTTAGCCGTGTGTGGTGCCCCTCTCCACCATAGTCCACCTCGGTAATATTATAGCGGTGCTTAGGAGAAGCCCTGCGATAGTAGAACATCAACATCATGACCACGCCGTCGTGCTGACGAAACTGTCCTTCAAAGCTCGGCTGGATCAGAGTTCGAGGGACGTCATCGAGTTAAACGTGTGCAAAACTCGGAGGTGCCGTGCGTTCGGTACTTGATCGGTCGGATCGTGAAGACGTACGACTACATCAACCGCGTGTGCTAACGCTTCCTCTTTCGGTCTACGAGGATACATGGACACACTCTCCCCTCTCGTAGCTATGCATCACCATGATCTTGCGTGTGCATAGGAAAATTTTGAAATTACTACATTCCCCAACACCTTCCTAGTACAATTCGGACCAGAGGGGGAGGGGGCGTGCGGCCTGCCCTGGCTGCCTCTTTCTCTCTCTCTCCACTAAAGCCCATTAGGGCCCATATACTCCCCGGGGAGTTCCGGTAACGCCCCGGTACTCCGTTATATGCCCAAACTCACCCAGAACCATTCAGATGTCCAAACATAGGCTTCCAATATATCGATCTTTACGTCTCGACCATTTCAAGACTTCTCGTCATGTCTGTGATCATATCCGGGACTCTGAACTACCTTCGGTACATCAAAACACATAAACTCATAATACCGATCGTCACCGAGCGTTAAGCGTGCGGACCCTACGGGTTCGAGAACTATGTAGACATGACCGAGACACGTCTCCGGTCAATAACAAATAGAGGGATGTGGATTTTCATATTGGCTCCCACATATTCTACTAAGATCTTTATCAGTCAAACCGCATAACGATATACGTTGTTCCCTTTGTCATCGGTATGTTACTTGCCCGAGATTCGATCATCGGTATCTCAATACCTAGTTCAATCTCTTTACCGGAAAATTGCTTTACTCATTCCATAATGCATCATCCCATAACTAACTCATTAGTCACATTGCTTGCAAGTCTTATAGTGATGTGCATAACGAGAGGCCCCAGAGATACCTCTCCGATACTCGGAGTGACAAATCATAATCTCGATCTATGACAACTCAACAAACACCATTGGAGACACCTATAGAGAATCTTTATAGTCACCCAGTTATGTTGCGACGTTTGATAGCACACTAAGTGTTCCTCTGGTATTCGGGAGTTGCATGATCTCACAGTCATAGGAACATGTATAAGTTATGGAGAAAGCAATATCAACAAACTAAACGATCATCGTGCTAAGCTAATGGATGGGTCAAGTCTATCACATTATTCTCTAATGGTGTGATCCCGTTAATCAAATGACAACTCATGTCTATGGTTAGGAAACATAACCATCATTGATTCAATGAGCTAGTCAAGGAGAGTTATACTAGTGACACTCTGTTTGTCTATGTATTCACACATGTACTAAGTTTCTGGTTAATACAATTCTAGTATGAATAATAAACATTTATCATGATATAAGGAAATATAAATAACAACTTTATTATTGCCTCCAGGGCATATTTCCTTCAGTCTCCCACTTGCACTAGAGTGCATAATCTAGATTACATTGTAATGATTCTAACACCCATGGAGTCTTGGCGTTGATCATGTTTTGCTCGTGAGAGAGGCTTAGTCAACGTGTTTGCAACATTTAGATCCGTATGTATCTTGCAAATCTCTATGTCTCCTTCATTGACTTGATCGCGGATGGAATTGAAGCGTCTCTTGATGTGCTTGGTTCTCTTGTGAAATCTGGATTACTTTGCCAAGGCAATTGCACCAGTATTGTCACAAAAGATTTTTATTAGACTCGATGCACTAGGTATTACACCTAAATCGGATATGAACACCTTCATCGAGACTCCTTCATTTGCTGCTTCCAAAGCAGCTATGTACTCCGCTTCACATGTAGATCCCGCCACGACGCTCTGCTTGGAACTGCACCAACTGACAGGTCACCATTTAATAAAAACACGTATCCGGTTTGTGACTTAGAGTCATCCGGATCAGTGTAAAGCTTGCATCGACATAACCGTTTATGACGAGCTTTTTGTCACCTCCATATACGAGAAACGTATCCTTAGTAATTTTCAGGTATTTCACGATGTTCGTGACCACTGTCCAGTGATCCACTCCTGGATTACTTTGGTATTTCCCTGCTAAACTAATAGCAAGGCACACATCAGGTCTGGTACACAACATTGCATACATGATAGAACCTATGGCTGAAGCATAGGGAATGATTTTCATTTTCTCTCTATCTACTGCAGTGGTCGGGCATTGAGTCTTTCTCAACTTCACACCTTGTAACACAGGCAGGAACCCTTTCTTTGCCTGATCCATTTTGAACTTCTTCAAAACTTTATCAAGGTATGTGCTTTGTGAAAGTCCAATTAAGTGTCTTGATCTATCTCTATATATCTTGATGCCCAATATATTAGCAACTTCACCGAGGTCTTTCATTCAAAAATTCTTATTCAAGTATCCTTTTATGCTATTCAGAAATTCAGTATCATTTCTGATCAACAATATGTCATCTACATATAATATCAGAACTACAGAGCTCCCACTCACTTTCTTGTAAATACTTGCTTCTCCAAAAGTCTGTATAAAACCATATGCTTGGACCACACTGTCAAAGCGTATATCCCAACTCCGAGAGGCTTGCACCAGTCCATAAATGGATCGCTGGAGCTTTCACACTTTGTTATCACCTTTTGGATCGATAGAACCTTCTAGTTGCATCATATATAACTCTTCTTTAAGATATCCGTTAAGGAATGCAGTTTTGACATCCATTTGGCAAATTTCATAATCATAAAATGCGGCAATTGCTAACATGATTCGGACGGACTTAAGCATCGCTACGGGTGAGAAGGTCTCATCATAGTCAACTCCTTGAACTTGTCCGAAACCTTTTAAAACAAGTCGAGCTTTGTAGAAAGTAACATTACCGTCAGCGTCAGTCTTCTTCTTGAAGATCCATTTATTCTCTATGGCATGCTGATCAACGGGAAAGTTAACAAAAGTCCACACTTTGTTATCATACATGGATCACATCTCAGATTTCATGGCCTCAAGCCATTTTGCGGAATCTGGGCTCATCATCGCTTCCTCATAGTTCATAGGTTCGTCATGGTCAAGTAACATGACCTCCCGAACAGGATTACCGTACCACTCTGGTGTGGATCTTACTCTGGTTGACCTACGAGGTTCGGTAGTAACTTGATCTGAAGTTTCATGATCATCATCATTAGCTTCCTCACTTACTGGTGTAGGAATCACTGGAACTAATTTCAGTGATGAACTACTTTCCAATAAGAGAGTAGGTACAATTACCTCATCAAGTTCTACTTTCCTCCCACTCACTTCTTTTGAGAGAAACTCCTTCTCTAGAAAGGATCCATTCTTAGCAACGAATATCTTGCCTTCGGATCTATGATAGAAGGTGTACCCAACAGTCTCCTATGGGTATCCTATGAAGACACATTTCTCCGATTTGGGTTCGAGCTTATCAAGTTGAAGTTTATTCACATAAGCATCGCAGCCCCAAACTTTAAGAAACGTCAACTTGGGTTTCTTGCCAAACCACAGTTCATAAGGTGTCATCTCAATGGATTTAGATGCTACCCTATTTAACGTGAAATGCACCCGTCTCTAAAGTATAACCCCAAAACGATAGCGGTAAATCAGTGAGAGACATCATAGATCGCACCATATCCAGTAAAGTACGATTACGATGTTCGGACAAACCATTACGTTGTGGTGTTCCGAGTGGCGTGAGTTGCGAAACTATTCCGCATTGTTTCAAATGAAGACCAAAATTGTAACTCAAATATTCTCCTCCATGATCAGATCGTAGAAACTTTATTTTCTTGTTAAGATGATTTTCCACTTCACTCTGAAATTCTTTGAACTTTCCAAACGTTTCCGACTATGTTTCATTAAGTAGATATACCCATATCTGCTCAAATCATCTGTGTAGGTGAGAAAATAACGATATCAGCCGTGAGCCTCAATGTTCATTGGACCACATACATCAGTATGTATGATTTCCAATAACTCTATTGCTCGCTCCATTGTTCCGAAGAACGAAGTTTTAGTCATCTTGCCCATGAGGCATGGTTCACAAGTAACAAGTGATTCCAGAAGTCCATCAGAATGGAGTTTCTTCATGTGCTTTACACCAATATGACCCAAACGGCAGTGCCACAAATAAGTTGCACTATCATTATCAACTCTGCATCTTTTGGCTTCAATACTGTGAACATGTGTATCACCACTATCAAGATTTAGTAAAAATAGACCACTCAACAAGGGTGCATGACCATAAAAGATATTACTCATATAAATAGAACAACCATTATTCTCTGATTTGAATGAATACCCGTCTCGCATCAAACAAGATCTAGATATAATGTTCATGCTCAACGCTGGCTGATACGTCTCCAATGTATCCATAATTTTTTATTGCTCCATGCTATTACATATTCTGTTTTGGATGTTTAATGGGCTTATTTATACACTTTTATATTATTTTTGGGACTAACCTATTAACCGGAGGCCCAGCCCAAATTGTTGTTTTTTTTGCCTATTTCAGTGTTTTGTAGAAAAAGAATATCAAATGGAGTCCAAACGGAATGAAACCTTCGGGAGCGTGATTGTTGGAACAAACGTGATCCAAAAGACTTGGAGTGCACATCAAGCAACCAACATGGAAGCCACGAGGCAGGAGGGCGCGCCTACCGCGCGCCCTCCACCCTCGTGGGCCCCTCGTGGCTCCACTGACCTACTTGTTCCTCCTATATGTACCTACGTACCCTGAAAACATCAGGGAGCACCACGGAAACCTAATTCCATAGCCGCAACCTTCTGTACCCCTGAGATCCCATCTTGGGTCCTTTTCCGGCGCTCCACTGGAGAGGGCATTGATCACGGATGGCTTCTACATCAACACCATAGCCTCTCCGATGATGTGTGAGTAGTTTACCTCCGACCTTCGGGTCCATAGTTATTAGCTAGATGGCTTCTTCTCTCTCTTTGGATCTCAATACAAAGTTCTCCTTGATTCTCTTGGAGATCTATTTGATGTAATCTTCTTTTGCGGTGTGTTTGTCGAGATCCGATGAATTGTGAGTTTATGATCAAGATTATCTGTGAACAATATTTGAATCTTCTCTGAATTCTTTCATGTATGATTGGTTATCTTTGCAAGTCTCTTAGAATTATCAGTTTGGTTTGGCCTACTAGATTGATCTTTATTGCAATGGGAGAAGTGCTTAGCTTTGGGTTCAATCTTGCGGTGCTCGATCCCAGTGACAGTAGGGGAAATGACATGTATTGTATTGTTGCCATTGAGGATAAAAAGATGGGGTTTATATCATATTGCATGAGTTTATCCCTCTACATCATGTCATCTTTCTTAAAGCGTTACTCCGTTCTTATGAACTTAATACTCTAGATGCATGCTGGATAGCAGTCGATGTGTGGAGTAATAGTAGTAGATGCAGGTAGGAGTCGGTCTACTTGTCACGGACGTGATGCCTATATACATGATCATACCTAGATGTTCTCATAATTATTCGCTTTTCTATCAATTGCTCGACAGTAATTTTTTCACCCACCATAATACTTATGCTATCTTGAGAGAAGCCACTAGTGAAACCTATGGCCCCGGGTCTATCTTCCGTTATATTAATCTCCTGTCAACTAGCTATTTCTGGCATCGTTTATTTTGCAATCTTTACTTTCAATCTACATCATAAAAATACCAAAAATATTTATCTTATTATTATTATCTCTATCAGATCTCACTCTTGCAAGTGGTCGTGAAGGGATTGACAACCCCTTTATCGCGTTGGTTGCGAGGTTCTTATTTGTTAGTGTAGGTACGAGGTGACTTGCGCGTGGTTTCCTACTGGATTGATACCTTGGTTCTCAAAAACTGAGGGAAATACTTACGTTGCTTTGCTGCATCACCCTTTCCTCTTCAAGCGAAAACCAACGGATGCTCAAGAGGTAGCACTGGCACCAAATAACAATTATTTAGGTCTAAAACTAATCCCGAAGGTAGATGTAGAGGTAGCGTGCCGATGGCGATCACATCGACTTTGGAACCATTTCCCACACGCATAATCACCTCGTCCTTAGCCAAACTTCGCTTAATCCGTAGCCCCTATTTCGAGTTGCAAATTTTAGCAACTGAACTAGTATTAAATACCCCGGCACTACTGCGAGCATTAGTAAGCTACACATCAATAACATGTATATCAAATATACCTTCCACTTTGCCATCCTTCTTCTCCGCCAAATACCTGGGGCAGTTCCGCTTCTAGTGACCAGTCCCTTTGTAGTAGAAGCACTCAGTTTCAAGCTTAGGTCCAGACTGGGGATTCTTCACTTGAGCAGCAACTGGCTTGCTATTCTTCTTGAAGTTCCCCTTCTTCCCTTTACCATTTTCTTGAAACTAGTGGTCTTGTTGACCATCAACACTTGATGCTCCTTCTTGATTTCTACCTCCGTAGCATTTAGCATTTCAAAGAGCTCAGGAATAGTCTTATCCATCCGTTGCATATTATAGTTCATCTCAAAGCTCTTTCAGCTTGGTGGTAGTGATTGAAGAACTCTGTCAATGACACTATCATCAGGAAGATTAACTCCCAGCTGAGTCAAGTGGTTGTGGTACCTAGACATTCTGAGTATATGTTCATTGACAGAACTATTCTCCTCCATCTTGCAGCTGTAGAACTTATTGTTGACTTCATATCTCTCAATCCGGGCATTTGCTTAAAATATTAACTTCAACTCGTGGAACATCTCATATGCTCCATGACGTTCAAAACGTCGTTGAAGTCCCGATTCTAAGCCATAAAGCAAGGCACACTGAACTATCAAGTAGTCATCAGCTTTGCTCGGCCAGGTGTTGATAACATTTGGCGTTGCTCCTACAGCGGGTTTGTCACCTAGCGGTGCTTCCAGGACGTAATTCTTCTGTGCAGCAATGAGGATAATCCTCAAGTTATGGACCCAGTCCGTGTAGTTGCTGCCATTATCGTTCAATTTAGCTTTCTCTAGGAATGCATTAAAATTCAACGGAACAACAACACGGGCCATCTATCTACAACAACGTAGACATGTAGAATACTATCATGGTAAATTAAAGTTCAGTTAATCAAATTACTTAAGAACTACCACTTAGATATGCATCTCTCTAATCATCTAAGTGATCACGTGATCCATATCAACTAAACCATGTCCGATCATCTTGTGAGATGGAGTAGTTTTCATTGGTGAACATCACTATGTTGATCATATCTACTATATGATTCATGCTCGACCTTTCGGTCTCAGTGTTCCGAGGCCATATCTGCATATGCTAGGCTTGTCAAGTTTAACCCGAGTATTCTGCGTGTGCAAAACTGGCTTGCACCCATTGTATGTGAACGTAGAGCTTATCACACTCGATCATCACGTGGTGTCTCGACACGACGAACTGTAGCAACGGTGCATACTCAGGGAGAACACTTGTACCTTGAAATTTAGTGAGAGATCATCTTATAATGCTACCGCCGAACTAAGCAAAATAAGATGCATAAAGGATAAACATCACATGCAATCAATATAAGTGATATGATATGGCCATCATCATCTTGTGCCTTTGATCTCCATCTCCAAAGCACCGTCATGATCACCATCATCACCTGCTTGACACCTTGATCTCCATCGAAGCATTGTTGTCATCTCGCCAACTATTGCTTCTACGACTATCGCTACCGCTTAGTGATAAAGTAAAGCAATTACATGGTGATTGCATTTCATACAATAAAGAGACAACCATATGGCTCCTGCCAGTTTCGATAAGTGTGTTACAAAACATGATCATCTCATACAATAAAATTTAGCATCATGTCTTGACCATATCACTTCACAACATGCCTTGCAAAAACAAGTTAGACGTCCTATACTTTGTTGTTGCAAGTTTTACGTGGCTGCTACGGGCTGAGCAAGAACCGTTCTTACCTGCGCATCAAAAACCACAACACGGTATAGTGATTGCTTTTTGGTCTTTAGAAAGAACCCTGTTCATTGAATCCGTGTCACATCCTAGCTAGACCATGCATTAGAGTGTTGCATCATGTCTTCTTTCAACAGAAACTTGAAATGGGGAAGGCAGAACCCCCAGCACCCCCCTGAAATCAACTAGGGTTTACTAAAAATAATTTCAATGAACCTGAAATGCCCTTCTAAAATGTTCACCCTCTTTGTCTTGGGTTAGAACCTCTGGCAAATTTGGTGCACAATTTTCTAGGTCATCAGAAGTTCACTGAATTAAATCATATGTATGTTGCTTTTGGACATTTAAATACTAATAAATATTTTAAATGTTCAAATAATTCTGGATTTAAGTCAGGACTGTTAGGAATAATCCCAACAGAGCCCACAATTATTTTCAGGATTTTAGAAAATGCCTAGGTATTTTTAATAAAGCCCTAAACCTATAGAAAAATAGAAAAAGAAAACAAAAAGGGAAAACTTACCTGGCGCCACCCACCAGGCCCACCTGCCAGCCAAGCCCAGCCACCGCGCAAGCGAGCAGCTTGGCTTGGCCAGGCAGGCAGCCAGGTGCTCGACGACGAGCACCGCATGCGCGCCACGCAGCTGCCGCCGCCTCGCCGCTCCCCTCGTCGAGCTGTCGACGTGGGACAAGCTCCCTCGCTCTCCCTGACCTCACAGACACCCGCACCTCCCTCTGGTCTCTCTCCCTCGCTCTTCCTCCACCATGGCCGACGCTGACGCGCCCGCGCCACCGTGAAACCGTGCTCCCCGTTGTCCGCGCGCTGCTCCACCGTGTCCTGAAGCTCCGCCACTTCCTCCTCGATCGCTCCACCAAGACATGCCCCGCCGGAGGCCTGCAAACGACTCCACCGAGCTCGTATTCAACCTCGGGCTGCCCAGATCGCCTCCGCCGCCCCGCTTGCTCCGGCTCGTCCCCGACCGCGACGTCTGCTCTTACATGATCGCCGTGAGCTGCTGCACCTCTCCATCCTCTCCGTTCTTCTTCTCGTGCACCACAACGAGCACACAAAGCTCACCCGCACGCGCCGCCGCGGAGCTCGTCGCCGACATGTCTCCGGCCAAACACCGGCCACGCCACCTAGTCTAACAACTTCACCGCATCCCTAGGGGCACAACGCACCTCACCACGCGCCTCGCCGTGCCCCGTATCCTCGGGCTCACTTTCACCCGACTCCGGCGACCGCAAAGCTCATCGCCGGCGACGTTTCCGGCCACCCCGAGCCCAACCACCACCACCAAACGCTGCGGCCCGTAGATGATCTCCGCCGTCGTTTTGGTCGCCTGAGGGCATTTTCTGAAGCCCTCCGCCGTCTCGGCCTCGCCGGTGACTCAACACCAGTGGGATTAGCCCTGTTGACCGGTGGGTTTAATCACTGACGTGGACTGTGTGGGCCCAGTTGACTCCTCTGAGTCAATGACAAGTGGGCCCCCTCTGCTAACCAAATCAGATTAGTTTTAATTAAAGTTAATTAGCTTAATTAACTACTGACACGCGGGACCCACCAGTCAGGTTTGACCTGGACGTCCCCGTTGACCCTGATGTCACCCTGACGCATTGCTGACGCTGTAATTGATTTACTGGAATTAGTTTTATTCAGGAAATTCCCGAAAATAGTTCAAACTTCAAAAATTCATAGAAAATCAACCATAGCTCCAAATGAAATAATTTATATATGAAAAATTATCAGAAAAATTCAATCTATCCATCTGTAATGGTTTCATGCATGACAAAACAAGTTTACCTTGCTGTTTAAGCAGAATAAGGAAATGCACTATTAAGGCCATGTTTAATGAGCTAATATTTGAATCTTTGATTCAAATGAGTTCATTCCTTTCTGTTATAGCTTGCATTAGGCCAAGACACATTCATATTGCCATGGCATAGCATGCATCATGTTGTTGCATATCGTCATGTGTTGATTGTGTTCCGATGTGTTCTTCGTGGTAGGTTCTGCCTCCGAGGATATTCACGAGTATCCAACTGAAGGGCAGTATCCCGCTACCACTCCATCAGGCAAGCAACCCATTGATCATTCTGATACAAACCCATGTTCTCGCTTCTACTCTTGTTTACTGCATTAAGACAACGCGATTCAAACTGCTGTGTGCTACGGTAGTTGAACCCTTATCCTCTGCATGACCTGTCATTGCCACAGTAACTAGATGAAACCCACTAGCATGTGTAGGAGTTGATTGAGCCATGTATGTGATTCCTACCTTGCTATGCCTGCTATGCCTAGAGTTGTGTCAGGTCTGGTTCATCTGGGTGATGGGCTAGAGTGAAATGCTTATGCCGGTAATGTGAGGGTTGTGTTGAACATGTTTTGGTAAAGGTATCGATGAGAGGCCATGTAGGAGTACATGGTGGGTTGTTTCATTGAGGCCGTCCATAAGAACTGAGATCTGTATGTGTGATTTAAGATGCAGGTACTACCATACATTGGGCCCAAAACCAATGGACCCTCTCGGCTTCTTAATCACCCTAGTACTCTGTCCAGGAGTTGCAATTAGTTTTTGGTGTTTGTAGGTTACGTATTGGCGGCCGTGCGTAGCACTGACCCTAGGGGTGGGCTATGTTGCGGTAGATACACCATGGCACGGTGTACCGAGTCACCCGTTTGGTGTCTCGGGAACCCTGTTCACATCGTTCGGGGCCGTATGTGGAAACCTCGGCTGGACTCCCTATGGATGGAACCTGGATAGGCGATAAACCTGGACTAGAGACTTAAGTGTTTAGGTAGGCCGTGGCCGACACCCTCGCTGGGCTTCCGCTTGAAGGTTGCCGAGTACATGTCGTGTAAACGGCGGTAAGTGGTAAAAGCGTGTATGACAAAGTACACCCCTGCAGGGTATAAAACTATTCGAATAGCCGCGTCCGCGGTAAAGGACTACTTGGTTGCCTATACAGTTCATAGACAAGTTAATGGATACTACTAAAAGACTTAAGATAAGTGTGAGTACCGAGGATGGCCCTCTCGTAGGATGACGAGGGAGGTTCCCCGATGGAGTATTGTGTTGGTGAGTAGTGGACTCGTGTGCGAAAACTATTTTAATAAGGAAGTTCCGTAGGATAGCTTAGCCAAGAGTCAAAGCTGGCTTGCTGCAATAACCCCACCACTTTCTTGAGAATGAGCATGTATAGTAGGTTCTGATGTAAGACTTGCTGAGTACCTTTGTACTCATGTTTGCTTAACTACTGTTTTTAGACGAAAACACCACCCCCTCCGATGGCTTCTACGTAGACCTTGACGTCGACGAGTGACTAGCCACCCAGGTGGTGACCCTGGCCACGGAGGGCCCTATGTAGATAGACAGGCTTCGAGAAGCCTTCTTTCTTTCTAGAGTCTATACTCAGACTAGTTGCTTCCGCATGTGCTTGTATGATTGTATGACTTGAGTGTCAGGTCATGTGACCCCTATCTGTATGAACATGTTATGTATGGCTCTCTGGAGCCTTTAAAGAAAGTACTTGAGTTGTAGAGTTTTGTTGTGATGCCATGTTGTATGTACTCATATCGGGCATATTGTGTGTATGATTGAAATGCTTGGTATGAGTGGGATCCGACAATCTAGTTGTTTATCCTTGGCAGCCTTTCTTATGGGGAAATGTAGTCTAGTGTTCCTCAAGCCATAGTAGTCCGCTACAGCCCGGTTCACCGGAGTCCTGTTAGCCCAGCACTACTGTTCAGGACACTTGACTGGCCGGCATGTGATTCACTTTGTTCCTATGTCTGTCCCTTCGGGGAAATGTTACACGGAGACTTCCGGAGTCCTGCCTAGCCTGCTACAGCCCGGGTTCCCCGGAGTCCTGTTAGCCCAGTGCTACAGCCCGGAATCACTCGCTGATGACCGACATGCTCGATGTGATTCATGTATGCCTGTCTCCATAGGTCTGTGCCGCTTTGGGTTCACGACTAGCCATGTCGGCCCGGGTTCTCTATCATATGGATGCTAGCGACACTATCATATACGTGAGCCAAAAGGCGCAAACGGTCCCGGGCCATGGTAAGGCGACACCCGTGGAATACCGTGCGTGAGGCCGCAAAGTGATATGAGGTGTTACCAGCTAGATCGATGTGACATGGAATCGGGGCCCTGACAATCCGATTCAACTAAAGTTGGAGAAACTAACACCCACCAGCCACCTATGTGTGAAGCACGTTGGTAGAACCAGTCTCGCGTAAGCGTATGCGTAATGTCGGTATGGGCCGCTTCATCCAACAATACCGCTGAATCAAGAATCAACTAGTGACGGCAAGCAAAATGTATATCCCCACGCCCACAACTCCTTTGTGTTCTACTTGTGCATATAACATCTACGCATAGACCTGGCTCTGATACCACTGTTGGGGAACAGAGTAATTTTAAAAAATTCCTACGCACACGCAAGATCTATCATGGTGATGCATCGCAATGAGAGGGGAAGAGTTATGTCCATGCACCCTCGTAGACCGTAAGCGGAAGCGTTATGGCAATGCGGTTTATGTAGTCATATGTCTTCACGATCCTACCGATCCTAGTACCGAAAGTACGGCACCTCCGCGATCTGCACACAATCGGCTCAGTGATGTCCCATGAACTCTTGATCTAGCTGAGTGTCGAGGGAGAGCTTCGTCAGCACGATGGCGTGATGACGGTGATGATGAAGCTACCAGCGCAGGGCTTCGCCTAAGCACTGCAACGATATGACCGAGGTGGATTATGGTAGAGGGGGGCACCGCACACGGCTAAGAGCTTAATGATCAACTTGTGTGTCTATGGGGTGCACCGCTCCCCCATATATAATGGAGTGGAGAAGGGGGAGGGTCGGCCCTCTATGGCGTGCCCTGGAGGAGTCCTACTCCCACCGGGAGTAGGATCCCCCTTCCCTAGTTGGACTAGGAGAGAAGGAAGGGGGAGAGAGGGAGGAAGGAAAGGGGGCGCCGTCCCCCTTCCTAGTCCAATTCGGACTAGAGGGGGAGGGGGCGCGCGGCCTGCCTTGGCTGCCTCTCTCTCTCCACTAAAGCCCATTAGGGCCCATATACTCACCAGGGGGTTCGGGTAACCCCCCCAGGTACTCTGGTATATGCCCGCACTCACCCGGAAACATTTCGATGGCCAAACATAGGCTTCCAATATATCGATCTTTACGTATCGACCATTTCGAGACTTCTTGTCATGTCCATGATCATATCCGGGACTCCAAACTACCTTCGGTACATCAAAACACATAAAACTGTAATACCGATCGTCACCGAACATTAAGCATGCAGACGCTACGGGTTCGAGAACTATGTAGACCCTGGATGTTCATATTGGCTCCCACATATTCTACGAAGATCTTTATCGGTCAAACCGCATAACGATATATGTTGTTCCCTTTGTCATCGGTATGTTACTAGCCCGAGATTCGATCGTCGGTATCTCAATACCTAGTTCAATCTCGTTACCAGAAAATCTCTTTACTTTCTGTAATGCATCATCCCGTAACTAACTCATTAGTCACATTGCTTGCAAGGCTTATAGTGATGTGCATTACCCAGAGGGCCTAGAGATACCTCTCCTATACTCGGAGTGACAAATCCTAATCTCGATCTATGCCAACTCAACAAACACCATTGCAGACACCTATAGAGCATCTTTATAGTCACCCAGTTATGTTGCGACGTTTGATAGCACACTAAATAAAATTTATTCATTAGGTTGCCTCCCAACAAGCGCCATAGTTTTATGCCCATAGCTAAGCATAAAGCAAGGATCTAAGTTTTGTCATCTTTGTTCAACTCTTCAATCAAACACTTAGGATCCTTCAGAGATTTAGCATAAAGATCTTCAATAACAATACTCCTAGGAATAAATTGAAAGAATTCATTCTTGCAAAAAGGATCTCTTATCACTTCAACAAAATCCGGGTGAACACTAATCATCTTAAGATCTCCATTATTACTATTACTAGAAGTTGCACCCTTGTTCTTGGTTCTACTCCTTACGGGAGTTTTTTCGATAGTTTTAGCGGAAGCAAAAGCCGTGCTTAGATTACTAAAGATTTCTTCTATTTTATCAATGAGAGATGGCCTTTCTTCTATTCTTTCATGGATTAAGGTACCCTTCTTTTTTAACAATTTAAGAACATCTCCCACTTTTGACCCAATATTGGTAGAAAAATTATGAATCTTTTTATCTATAATTTCCATATGATCTTCAGTGAGCATTTTCTTTTCAACGGCATCTAGTCTTTCCATAACATGCTCAAGCATCAAAGTTGTTTCATTAATCATAAGTGGCAGTTAGCCCACTAAATTTTTCATATCATTTAAGGCATCGAGAGAAGGACACATCAAGAAATTTCCACTGCTAATCGTATCAAGGATGAATCTATACCAAGTGGTGGTGCCAACATAAAAACAACGAAGAAGAACAATGGTAGATTGCTGAAGGGTAGATCTATTATGAGCATTGCAAATCCTATACCAAGCATCTTTTAAATTTTCTCCTCCCCTTTGTTTAAAGTTGAGAACCTCGTTCTCTGGAATACAAGCGATAGAGGAAGAACTATCCATAATAATGGCAAACAAGGTTCCACACAAAAACTAGTCCAACAAGAAAACGACAAACGAAAAAGAGAGGCAGATAAAACGACAAGTTTTGTGAAGTGGGAGTGAAGAAACCAGAGGAAAATGGCAAATAATATAAATTGCGAGGAGATGAGATTTGTGATTAGGAACCTGGTTGTAACGCCCCGAGTCCAATGCGCTAGGTGTCTTCCGTTTACTCGCTATCGTTGCCATGTCACTTGCGCGTGTTGCTCTTTGCCATGTCATCATGTGCATTGCATCATCATGTTTTTCAATACTTGCATCCAGTCACTTTCTCCGTTGTCCGTTTCAGAATCCGACACTCTCACATGCACCCGTTGCACCTCTCAGATCTTGTTTCGTGAGTGGGATAAAAACATTCTCGGAATGGGCCGAGATTTGTCGAGTGGCATTGGTATATTACCGGTAAACCGCCTGTCAAATTTAGTTCCATTTGGAGGTCATTTGATGCCCCAACGATTAACCATGTAACTGCGAAACCCCTTTCCCCTTTGTAGCCCAACACCCCTTCATAACATCCCACTAGCTCATCTAAACCCTCTCCATGCTCTCCATCATTGGATCACAATCGTGTGGGCGAAAATCATCCCTCATTTGCACTCTCCTAGCTTCCTCTACCTATAAATTAGCCTCACCCTTCGAAATTTCGGGTCCAAACCCTAGCTTCTTCCTCCTCCCGCCACCGGACATGTCCACCGCCGCCCCCTCGTGTAATCCGACCGAGCCACGTCGCCTCCCTAGCTCCCACCGCTCAGCCCAATGGCGGCCCGCCCCGGGCCGATCTGGGTCCGGAGGAGCCCGCACGCCCTCCGCTACACCGGAGTCCGCCGCCGCCTTCGCCGAAGATCACTGCCTCCCGCATCGCCAGCACTTGCTCGCGGCGCCTGGCTCCCGATCCAGCGACCGCTGTCTCCCGAGTCCCAGTCGCCTCGCGCCTCCACACTCGACCCCGTCGTTGCAAGCCTCGCCTCCATCCCCGCCGGCCACCAGGGCCTCGCCGGACCCCGACCCTACCTCTCCTCTGACTAGATCGGGGCCGGCGTCGCCTAGATCTGGCGCCCGTGCCACCTCCCCGTCATCCTCACGCTGGGATCCGGCAGGGCCCACCGTCCCTCATCCGGATCCGGCGACCACGCCGGCGCGCCTCTCCTCCATCGGCGCCGCCAACCTCGATCCCGATCGAGGGAGACGACGAGCGCCAGCCCTCCGCTCGTGGGTCCAGCTTGTCCTTCCACGCCCAGCACAAGCCGGCCCACCTCTCTAGGGCCCAAATCCGCGGCCCAACTCCATATCCACCGACTGGGCCGAGCCCATGGGTGAGCTTCCCCTAAACCCCGCCCGTGCGTCTTTTAGTTTCATAGTGCTCACTGTTTTTTCCATGAAATTGGCCAAGTCTTTTCTGAAATCAGCATCATAATGCATATTTGTGAGAGCCACAACTTGCAGCATATTGCTCCGTCTTGCGTGTATGATATATCAAATTTTTCATCTCTGAGTGCTCTACAAGATATTGTTATTTGCATGGATGTTAGGATGGATTATGCCATGCTAATCCCTGATGCAATAGTGCTATATGATGTTACCTGCAGAAAATTATCATAACATGCTGATTTATCTTTTTGTTGCATTTTGTATGTGCACATTTTATGCATCATGTCTATATGTTTTAGGAGAATATTCATGCCATCTTTACAATGGTGAAATCCATGTATTTTTATGTGTTGTGTGGTGACTAGCACAAGCTTGTGAAGTGTGCTACTTAATGTTGCTGATTTCTGAGACTTAGTGGATTTTGCCAAGTCTGTAATTGTTACATTGTGATGCCCTGTTAAATTGATGCTACCATCAATTACATGCATAATTTTGAGGTGCCTAGTTGACATTTTTTGATGTCCATATTGTGATCTATCATGCCTTTCCTTTTTATGCCTCATATATGTCCTTTATCATATGTGTTCATTGCTATGAACATGCCTATATGATGTTCCAGTTTTCTGTTAACTTCATGGTGTCATGTTGTGATCTTGTTGTTGATTGATCTATGCCTCTTTTGGAGATGTTCCAATTACATGATTTGAAGTATGCTATGAGTAATGTGTTCAAATCCCAAGTTTGAGAATTTTAGACTTCATATGACCTATGTTCCAAGTTTGCAAACATGCTATGTTGTTGTTGCTGATTTACACTTGTTGAAACTGTTATAACATTCAATCTTGTCTTGATGGTTCCCACTAGTCCTTGAGCCATATGTATATGATTCCTTGATGTTATTTGGTCTTTGTTATATGTACTTTTATTACATGCCCTTGGTTGTCATTATAACTTGCTATAGCTTGTCTCTTTCGTGTTCTCCAGTTGCCATCATGCTAAATCTCTCAGTCTGCTAGCAGCATGTTCCATTTTGCAAAGCATCTTAGTAATTACTCCATGCTTCATATGAACTTGTGCCCTTGGACTAAGTTGAAGTATATCATGTCTACTACATGCCCATGTCTTTTGCATCATTATTGAAGTTGTTATGATTGCTGTTATGTGCCCCCAAAGTCAGCTTCATAATGTTATGTTTTGCATTCCCAGATTTCTTCTAATTCTGAGAATCATCTTGTATCTTGTTGCATCTTGTCTTGTTGATTGACCTTGATCTATGGTTCATATGGAGATGCTTAGTAATAATGTTTTACCATGTTTAACCTGTAATTTAATGCCATGCTTTTTTTTGCCATGATCTTGCACTATATCATCATTGTTTCATGCCTCCAACATGTCAACATGTTATTCCTGCTCATGCATATGTCATGTTTTTCACTAAGTCATAATATGTGTTATTAAGTGGCCTTTTGGATTGATCATCTTGGATTAATCTTGATGCCTATGAACCCGAACCTTAAATGTTATTTGAAGCATGTTGTCTGTACTTTAAGTGCATATCAAGTTTATGCCCATATGATTTTTGTAGCTTGTTGTTTTCTTGATTGCAAAGTGTTTAGTTGTTGTTTGGGGCAGATGGTGATTGAACCTTGTATTGAGTATATGTGTTGAAGAGCATGCTCTATATGAAACTTGCTTGGTTTTGCATGTAGTTTCATGTTACCTTGTTGCATCCATGTTTTGGAGTGTTTCTAATGTTTTTTGAATGCCTTTTGCATCAATGCCATGTTTAACTTGTTTTGCTCATATCTTCTAGGCCATAGCTCCGAACTAAATGAACTTTATATGTAACTTGACTAGAAAACCATGTAGATCATCTTGGTGCATCTTAACTTGCTGTAACAACTTCAACATTGTGTTATAATGAGATATGAACCAATTTCGAAATTTGCATATGAGGACTTACCGGAATTGGTATATGTTGTTTCCGGCCTCATTTAAACTTGCTTTGATGTGTTGTTCTTGTAGGCATCATCTCCTGCCATGAGTAGCTTCATGTAGCCTTGTCATGCATCATACTTGGTTGAGCATCATGTCTTGTTTATGTGTTGTGTGTTTACCATGTTGTTTGCTTCTTTCCGGTTGCGGTACTTCTCGCTAGTTCCCGTTTCGTTGCGATTGTGAGGATTCGTTCAACTACGTGGCTTCATCTTCTTCATGGACTTGTTCTTCTTCCTAGCGGGATTTCAGGCAAGATGACCATCACCTTGGATCTCACCACTATCTTTGCTATGCTAGTTGTCTCGATGCTATCGTTATGTCGCGCTACCTACCACTTGTTTATCAAGCCTCCCAGTTGCCATGCTAGCCTCTAACCTTTTTCACCCTTCCTAGTAAACCGTTGTTTGGCTATGTTACCGCTTTGTTCAGCCCCCTTATAGCATTGCTAGTTGCAGGTGCAGTTGCAGGTTGTTCCATGTTGGGACATGGATTTCAAGGATATCATGGGATATCACAATATATCTTATTTAATTAATGCATCTATATACTTGGTATAGGGTAGAAGGCTCGGCCTTATGCCTGGTGTTTTGTTCCAGTCTTGCCGGCCTAGTTTCCGTCATACAGGTGTTATGTTCCTTGATTTTGCGTCCCTAACATGATGAGGGGTATGGGACCCTTTTGACAGTTCGCTTTGAATAAAACTCTTCCAGCAAGGTCCAACCTTGGTTTTAACATTTGCCTAACAACCTATACTTTTCCCTTGGGCGTTATAAACCCGAGGGTCATCTTTATTTAACCCCCCCGAGCCAGTGCTCCTCTGAGTGTTGGTCCAAACCGGGCGATCCGGCGCCCCTTGGGCAACCAGGGTCACAGCCAACCCAACATCTCGCCCGTCTGGTGTGCCCTGAGAACGAGATACGTGTGGATCCTATCAGGATTTGTCGATGCATCGGGAGAACTTGCTGGTTTTGTTTTACCATTGTCGAAATGTCTTCTGCACCGGGATTCCGAGTCTAATCTGGTGTCCCGTAGAGGAGGATTGTCTCCGCAGATTGTGAGCTTGTCATGGGCTAAGTTGGGACACCCCTGCAAGGTTCAAACTTTTGAGAGCCGTGCCCGTGGTTATGTGGAAGATGGGAATTTCTTAATGTCCAATTGTAGAGGACTTGAAGTAAACTCAATTAAAAATACACCAACCGTGTTGCGTAACCGTGATGGTCTCTTTTCGGGGAAGTTCGAGAAGAGAACGCGGTTTGGGTTATGGTTGACCCAAAGTAGTTCAGGATCACTTCTTGATCATTACTAGTTTGCGTCTGTTTGCGTAGTTTCTCATCTTACTCTTGTATTCATAAGTTAGCCACCATACATTGCTTAGTCGCTACTGCAAACTCACCACCTTACCCCCTTCCTTACCCCTTTAAGCTTTGCTAGTCTTGATACCCATGGTAATGGGATTGTTGAGTCCTCGTGGCTCATAGATTACTACACCAATAGTTGCAGGTACAGGTAATGCGATGTTCATGACGCAAGAGCGATGTTTTTCTTGTGTCGGAGTTCCTCTTCTTCTTCTTCGTCGATCTTGGGTTAGGCTCCTGGTCGGCAGCCTGGGCTAGGAGGGTGGATGTCGTTTGATCTTCTGTTTGAGTTTCATCCATAGTCGGATGTTGATCTTATGTATGATGTATTGATGTATTCTTGTGGCATTGTATGCCTTTTGTATGTATCCAAACTATTCTGTAATGGTTTGATGTAATGATATCCACCTTGCAAAAGCATGTCAATATGCGGTTCTATCCTTGGTGGGACCTTCAAGTCTCTCTAGGATAGTATCGCATATTGGGCGTGACACTAGTATATGTTGAAGATCCTCCCCGGCAACGGCACCAGAAATTCATTTTGATGTCGCTTGAAGCTATGTCGGTATTTCCCCAAAGAGGAAGGGACGATGCAGCGGCGGTAGGTATTTCCCTCAGATATGAAACCAAGGTTATCAAACCAGTAGGAGAACCAAGAAACACAATGTAAACAACCCCTGCACACAGATAACAAATCCTCGCAACCCGACATGCGAAAGGGGTTGTCGATCCCTTTCAGGTAACAGTGCCAGAAATTGGTGCTTGACGGGAAAAAGGTTATAATAGATTGGGTAAATAGATCAAAAATAA
Source organism: Triticum monococcum (assembly GCA_034509565.1). Lineage (NCBI taxonomy): Eukaryota > Viridiplantae > Streptophyta > Magnoliopsida > Poales > Poaceae > Triticum > Triticum monococcum. The sequence continues at coordinate 5,125,561 of CM067845.1, read as the reverse complement.
AATAAAGTGCAGCAAGATATTTTTGGGTTTTGGATTAATAGATCTGAAAATAAAATAAAATAAAAATAGACCGCAAAGGCAAATAATATGAGAATGAAGACCCGGGGCCGTAGGTTTCACTAGTGGCTTCTCTCGAGAAAAATAGCAAAGCGGTGGGTAAACAAATTACTGTTCGGAAATTGATAGAACTTTAAATAATTATAACAATATCCAGGCAGTGATCATTATATAGGCATCACGTCCATGAGTAGTAGACCGACTCCTGCCTACATCTACTACTATTACTCCACAAATCGACCGCTATCGAGCATGCATCTAGTGTATTAAGTTCATGGAGAAATGGAGTAATGCAATAAGAATGATGACATTATGTAGACAAGATCTATCTATGTAGAGATAGACCCCATCGTTTTATCCTTAGTAGCAATGATAAATACGTGTCGTTTCCCTTTCTGTCACTGGGATCAAGCACAGTAAGATCGAACCCACTACAAAGCACCTCTTCCCATTGCAAGATAAATAGATCAAGTTGGCCAAACAAAACCCAAATATCGGAGAATAAATATGAGGCTATAAGAGATCATGCATAAAAGAGATCAAAGAAACTCAAATACTTTCATGGATATAAAAAGAAAGATCTGATCATAAACTCGAAGTTCATCGATCCCAACAAACACATCGCAAAAGAGTTACATCATATGGATCTCCAAGAGACCATTGTATTGAGAATCAAGAGAGAGGGATGAAGCCGTCTAGCTACTAACTACGGACCGAAGGTCTACAAAGAACTAGTCACGCATCATCGAAGAGGCACCAATGGAGGTGGTGAACCCCATCTGAGATGGTGTCTAGATTAGATCTGGTGGTTCTGGACTCTGCGGCAGCTGGATGAATGTTTCATCGACTCCCCTAGGGTTCTGGAAATATTGCGGTATTTATAGAGCAAAGAGGCGGTCCGGGGGGTGTGTAACGCCCCGGATGCAACTTTCCATAATTGTAACTACAACTCTTGCCATTTCCGGCTATGTGCTATGATATTTCCTTCGTGGTTGGTGATATGTCTCCAACGTATCTATAATTTTTTATTTTTCCATGCTATTATATTATCAACCTTGGATGTTTTATATGCATGTATATGCTATTTTATATGATTTTTGGGACTAACCTATTAACCTAGATCCCAGTGCCAGTTTCTGTTTTTTCCTTGTTTTAGAGTATCGCAGAAAAGGAAAATCAAACGGAGTCCAATTGACCTGAAATTCACGGAACTTATTTTTGGAAAGAAAGCAATACAGGAGACTTGGAGTGCACGTCAGGGGATCAACAAGGAAGCCACGAGGCAGGGGCACACCCTCCATCCTCGTGGGCCCCTCATGGCTCCCCTGATGTATTCCTTCCTCCTATATATATATCTATATACCCTAAAACTATCGGGGAGCACAATAGATCGGGACTTCCACCGCCAGAAGCCTCCGTAACCACTGAAAGCCAATCTAGACCCATTCCGGCACCCTGGCGGAGGGGGAACCCCTCTCCGGTGGCCATCTTCATCATCCCGGTGCTCTCCATGACGAGGAGGGAGTAGTTCTCCCTCGGGGCTGAGGGTATGTACCAGTAGCTATGTGTTTGATCTCTCTCTCATGTTCTTGATTTGGCACGATCTTGATGTATCGCGAGCTTTGCTATTATAGTTGGATCTTATGTTTCTTCTCCCCCTCTACTCTCTTGTAATAGATTGAGTTTCCCCTTTGAAGTTATCTTATCAGATTGAGTCTTTAAAGATTTGAGAACACTTGATGTATGTCTTGCCGTGCGTATCTGTGGTGACAATGGGATATCATGTGATTCACTTGATGTATGTTTTGGTGACCAACTTGCGGGTTCCGCCCATGAACTTACGCATAGGGGCTGGCACACGTTTTTGTCGTGATTCTCTGGTAGAAATTTGGGGCACTCTTTGAGGTTCTATGTGTTGGTTGAATAGATGAATCTAAGATTGTGTGATGCATATCGTATAATCATACCCACGGATACTTGAGGTGACATTGGAGGATCTAGCTGACATTAGGGTTTTGCTTGATTTGTGTCTTAAGGTGTTATTCTAGTACGAACTCTAGGGCTGTTTGTGACACTTATAGGAATAGCCCAACGGATGGATTGGAAAGAATAACTTTGAGGTGGTTTCGTACCCTACCATAATCTCTTCGTTTGTTCTCCGCTATTAGTGACTTTGGAGTGACTCTTTGTTGCATGTTGAGGGATAGTTATGTGATCCAATTATTTTATTATTGTCGAGGGAACTTGCACTAGTGAAAGTATGAACCCTAGGCCTTATTTCATAGCATTGCAATACCGTTTACGCTCACTTTTATCATTAGTTACCTTGCTGTTTTTATATTTTCAGATTAGAAATACCATTATCTACTATCCATATACCACTCGTATCACCATTTCTTTGCCGAACTAGTGCACCTATACAATTTACCATTGTATTGGGTGTGTTGGGGACACAAGAGACTCTTTGTTATTTGGTTGCAGGGTTGTTTGAGGGAGACCATCTTCATCCTACGCCTCCCACGGATTGATAAACCTTAGGTCATCCACTTGAGGGAAATTTGCTACTATCCTACAAACCTCTGCACTTGGAGGCCCAACAACGTCTACAAGAAGAAGGTTGTGTAGTAGACATCAGTTGGGTTTTTGTCTTCATTTTGCATTTTGTTCATGTCATGCATTTCATCTCATGTCATCGTGTGCATCTCATTTCCATTCGTGTTTGTCTCATGCATCCGGTCATCTTCCCCGTTGTCCGTTTCACAATCTGACACTCCCACATGCACTTGTTACACCTCTCAAATCTCGTTTCGTGAGGAGGAGAAAAATGTTCTCGGAATGGATTGAGATTTATCGAGTGGCCTTGGTACATCACCGGTAGGCCACCTATCAAATTTCGTTCTATTTGAAGGTTTTTTGATGCCCCAACGGTTAACCGGGTAACTGTAAAAGCCCCTCTCTCTTTGCAGCACAGCACCCCTCCAAAATAGACCACACAAGCCCATCTAAACCCCCTCCATGCTCTCCGTTATTGGATCACGATCGTGTGGGCAAAAACCGCACCTTATTTGGACACTCCTAACTCCTCCTACCTATAAATATGCCCTCTCCCCCAAATTTTTCATCCAAAACCCTAGTCCACCCTCTCCTCCGCGCCGTCGGACGTGTCCGCCGCTGCCGGACACGCCCACGCCGCCACCCGCGGCCACTCCCAAGCTGCCATGTGTCGCGCCTTCGCTCCCCACCGTGCCGGCCCGCGGAGCCCGCAGTGGGCTCGGGAGGCCCATCCGGTCGACGTCGTCGCCCGACATCTCCCGCCGCCCGATCAACTCATCTGGCCGCCGTGCTCCTCGCCACCGCCGTCGTCCGCCATCGCCGCCCTTCTCCGCCACCAGGCGCCGCTCGCCGGACGCCGCCTCCGCCGCCCCATCGAGCTCCACCATCGCTCGCGCCAGATCCGGTCGGGCCGGACTGGATCCGGAGCCCCCGACCTCGCCGGCGTCCTCTCCGGCCACCACATCCACTCTGACGAGCCCCCGCAGCTCCGGCCGCCATTCTCCTCCAAGTCTGGCGAAAACTCTGACGACCTCGGTTCACGTGCCGCGGGTCAAACCCTAGGTCCACAAGGTGACGAATTCGTCTAAGTCCCGAAATTTCCATGTTATGTGCCCATTTTTATCATGGCATATCTCCATACTCATAACTCTGTTTTGCGCATATGATATATCCAAATGTTCGTCTCGTGATGCTCTCATGTTAATGTCATTTGGATGCATGCTACTGTCCATATTGATGAGCGAATCTTCATTGCAAAAGTGTTATATGATGTTGTCTGCTGGAATTTATCATAACTTGCTGATTTGTCATTTTCGTTGCATTTTGTGTGTGCCTCCTATGAGCATGATGTTTACATGTTTTAGGAGCTCCTTCATGCCATATTACAGTGGTGTAATCATTGTATTTTTGTGAGCTCTATGGTGACTAGTACAAGCATGCAAAGTAGGCTATGTGATGTTGCTGATTTCAGACATAGTAATTTGGCAGTCTTTTCCTATCACATTATGATGCTATGTTGTCATGTTGCTACCAGTAGATCCATGCACATTTTGAGGTAGTTCAGTAAGAGTGTTTTGAAGATGTGGTTTTGCTCTATCCATTTATGCCTCTGGTTGTAATAATGGAGTAGTGTAGCATGTCCTTTCCATGCTCTAGTTTTGCTAAATATTCTTCCTGGCAGATTGTTAACATGAAGTTCATTTTTGCCATGGGTGTTGCTAGTGATACATGTACCCTATGAACTTGCTTTTGCCATGTTTTGCTTCATAAATGTGTCTAATTACTGTTGGTTACCTTGTGATGCCATGAATTTCTTGGTGGTGAGTGGCATGAGCTTGCAAAGTTGCTATCATGAAACTGTTTCTGCCATGCTCTGTTTTTCTACCAAGTTTGAAACTGATCATATCATTTTCCATGTTTGTATTGGTGGTACCATCTTGTCCATGCATCTTTGGTTAAAGTTCAGTAAGGGAGATTTGTTCTATGCCTTTAGTAATAGCATGCCATGCCTTTGTTTGCCATGATATGTTCCCGTAGCATGTTGTTTTCTAGCTCTAAACATTGCTATATGATGCTGTTTTTGGCATGTTTAGTATTTTCTCTAAGTCTGTGAAGCTGACATCATTTGCATTTTTTCCATGTTATATTAGGCATGTTCTACTGAGTTCTAATAGGAGCTCAGTGTTCATGATTTGTAGAGCTTCATGTGTACTTCACTGCAATGTGCTTTGTTGCTATGTTGGAGTGATGTAGCATAGTGTCTTGTTGCATCTTAAGTGCTATAATGTTGTTAAGCGCAGTTTTGCATCATTCTTGTTTTGCTTGTCATTTGCAAACCGTGCATCCGTTTCCGGTGATCCTTATATCGATTTCGACCGAAATCACCCCATCTTTCCAGCGACATGCTTGGTTTGCCAAGTTGATGCCTTGATCATCTTTTTCCTTCCGGAGTACCCATATGCATTGCACGTCATATCTTGCATTCCATGACATGTCTTGCATCGTGTTGCTTGTGCATTGCACCGTGATTTATTGTTGTTCCATTGCTTGTGTTATTGCTTTGGGTAGAGCCAGGAGACGAGTTCGTGAACGAGGAACCTGTTGAGTACGCTAACGCGGAGCAAGCTTTCGACAACTCTGAGAACTTTGCAGGCAAGATGACCATTACCCTCGATATCACTTCTGTCTTTGCTTGCTAGTTGTTCCTTCTATCGCTATGTCGCGCTACCTACCACTTGTTTATCATGCCTCCCATATTGCCATGTCAAGCCTCTAACCCACCTTCCTAGCAAACTCATATTGCAAAAGTTCTATATGATGTTGTCTGCTGGAATTTATCATAACTTGCTGATTTGTCATTTTCGTCGCATTTTGTGTGTGCCTCCTATGAGCAGGTTGTCTACATGTTTTAGGAGCTCCTACATGCCATATTTACAGTGGTGCAATCATTGTATTTTTGTGAGCTCTGTGGTGACTAGTACAAGCATGCAAAGTAGGCTATGTGATGTTGCTGATTTCAGACACAGTAATTTTGCAGTCTTTTCCTATCACATTATGATGCTATGTTGTCATGTTGCTACCAGTAGATCCATGCACATTTTGAGGTAGTTCAGTAAGAGTGTTTTGAAGATGTGGTTTTGCTCTATCCATTTATGCCTCTGGTTGTAATAATGGAGTAGTGTAGCATGTCATTTCCATGCTCTAGTTTTGCTAAATATTGTTCCTAGTAGATTGCTAACATGAAGTTCATTTTTGCCATGGGTGTTGCTAGTGATACATGTACCCTATGAACTTGCTCTTGCCATGTTTCGCTTCATAAATGTGTCTACTTAGTGTTGGTTACCTTGTGATGTCATGAATTTCTTGGTGGTGAGTGGCATGAGCTTGCAAAGTTGCTATCATGAATGTGCCAAAGTGTTAGAAGAAGAATGCATTAAAATGTTTGGCACTAAAATGATGAGCATGATTGCAATGTTGTTAGTTTGAACTCCTTGAATATCCATGGTACTAATGATGATTGCACTAGTTATGATGGAAATGTCTCCTATAAACATGTCAATTTTTGTGGAGTGCATTGGGTTTGTAAGTACACACCAGATAGGGAAGATAGATATTGCAAGAGGCATAAGTACTTAGAAACTAAATTGTTGCAAGAGAGGCTAGATGATTGTGCTGAAAATTTAAATTTTCTTAGCCGTACTTGTGAACTTTGCAATGAATGTGATCATTTCAGTACCCAATGCAAATTGTTTCATGATCGTATCGTGTCCAAAAATTGTGATGACTTGATTTCCCTTGCACATCATAATGAACTTAGTTTGCTCTTGGGTTATGAAGAAATGAAACGTATAACTAAGGTTATTCCAGAATTTGCCCTTTATAGAGTTCTTAATTTTGATCTAGAAGAAATTTATATGTATTTTACGGTGAATTGCATTGAAAATCCATATATTGCCAATTACATAAAGAGAAGAAAACAAATAGAAGATGAAGAGAATGCTAATGAAAGGGAAGAGACTTCCCAATATTCTCCTATTATTTCTTATGATGAATCAGGTAACGACGAGGAGCCTTCTATTCAACCAATCTCATTAATAAGGAGCTCCAAAAAGAGGATAGAACCCACACATGATGTGAAGAAGAAGAAAAGAAAAAGGAAGAGAGGTAAAAAGATATCTCCCCTGAATAATGTTGCTCCTATTGTTGTTGTGCCTCATGAAAATGAATCAAAAATAATTGTGGAAGATGATGCACTTGATGATGATCTCGTTATGCCTATTGCTTGTTGTGATGATTATGCTTGGGAAGATAATGACACTTCTTATGATCTTGAAAATATTTTTGGCACTTGCTTGGAAGAATATGATGATAATTGCTATACTATTGGTGCTATCCATACTATTAATGATGAGAGTGAATATGCTTATGATATGAAAAGGCCCAATCTTGGGGAAGCTATGTTTGATGAGGATGACATATTTGGGAATATATTTTCTGCAATTAATGTTTGTCCCAAGCTTGGGGATGCTATGTTTAATGAAGATGATATTTTTAGCCTCCCAAGTTTTGAGGAGCAAATTTGGTATGATGATAGCATGCCTCCTACTTATGATGATTATTGTGATGACACCTATGCTATAAAAAGTAGTGATGATTATATTAATAAAACTTGTCATGATTATGATTACCCTTTTTATGAACATTACTCTTTTAATGTGGAAACAATTTATAGTATTCGAGTCTCTTATGATACTCCCACTATTCCAAAAGAGAAGAATTTTGCTTATGTGGAGAGTAGTAAAATTTCTATGCAAGTAGATCATGAAAAGAATGCTTTAGGTGCTGGTTATATTGTTGAATTCATTCATTATGCTACTGAAAATTATTATGAGGGAGTAATATATTCTTGTAGGAATTGCAATAATATCAAGTTTCCTCTCTATGTGCTTAAAGTTTTAAAGTTATCCTTGTTTTACCTTCCTATGCAAGTTGATTCTTGCTCCCACAAGTTGTTTGCTCACAAAATCCCTATGCATAGGAAGTGGGTTAGGATTAAATGTGCTAGTCATATTCTTCATGATGCCCTCTTTATGTTAAAATTCTTATCTTTTATGTGAGCATCATTGAAATCATGATGCCTAGCTAGGGGCGTTAAACGATAGCGCTTGTTGGGAGGCAACCCAATTTTATTTTAGTTCCTTGCTTTTTTTTACTGTTTAGTGATAAATAATTTATCTAGCCAATCTTTAGATGTGGTTTTATGCTTTTAATTAGTGTTTGTTCCAAGTTTAACCGTTGGGAAGATTTGGGGAAAGTCTTGTTGATCTTGCTGTAAAAAACAGAAACTTTAGCGCTCACGAGATTTGCTGCCATTTTTTTATTGGAGAGTGATATTTAGTTAATTCTTTTTTCAGATGATTGATACATAAATTCCTCAGGTCCAAAAATGTATTTGAGAATTTTATGAGTTCCAGAAGTGGTCGAAACTTACAGATTACTATAGACTGTTCTGTTTTTGACAGATTCTGTTTTCATTGTGTTGTTTGCTTATTTTGATGAATCTATGGCTAGTAAAAGAGTTTATAAACCATAGATAAGTTGGAATACAGTAGATATTACACCAATATGAATTTAGAATGAGGTCACAACAGTAATTAAGTGGTGATTTATTTTCTTATACTAACGGAGCTTACGAGTTTTCTGTTAAGTTTTGTGTTGTGAAGTTTTCAAGTTTTGGGTAAAGATTCGATGGACTATGGAATAAGGAGTGGCAAGAGCCTAAGCTTGGGGATGCCCAAGGCACCCCATGGTAATATTCAAGGATGACCAAGAGCCTAAGCTTGGGGATGCCCCAGAAGGCATCCCCTCTTTCGTCTTCGTTCATCGGTAACTTCACTTGGAGCTATATTTTTATTCGCCACATGATATGTGTTTTGCTTGGAGCGTCGTTTTATTTTATTTTGTTTTTGCTTGCTGTTTGAATAAAATACCAAGATCTTAAATTCTTAAATGTTAGAGAGTCTTCACATAGTTGCATAATTATTCGACAACTCATTGATCTTCACTTATATCTTTCGGAGTAGTTTGTCATTTGCTCTAGTACTTCACTTATACCCTTTTAGAGCAAGGTGGTGGTTTTATTTTATAGAAATAGATGAACTCTCATGCTTCACTTATATTATTTTGAGAGTCCTAAACAGCATGATAATTTTCTTTGGTTATGAATTTAGTCCTAATATGCACTACTAGGGAAAAGCCTAGCAGCAGCGCGAGTTTTCGGCCTTTTAGTAGCGCGGGGGCCGGCACTACTAATAAGGCGCTACAGCTAACGTATAGCAGTAGCGCTGGTCCACCCGCGCTACTACTACAAAGTGTTGTAGCAGCGCGCTTAAAGGAACCTCGCCGCTGCTAATAGCTATAGCGCGATTCCCCTGTGCGCGCTACTACTACAACCGCGCTGCTGCTAACTTTTCTCCACTCGCTACTGCTGATTATAGTAGTTTTTTTGTTTTTTTCGGCATATTTGTTTTGTATTTGAACAGGCTTTATAGAAGAATCTTTAGCACATACAAATGTCATCATGATACACATACAAATGCCTGCGAGACCACAAATGTAATCATAGCATATACATACAAATAGTCTCGTCATAATCATCATCCAACACAAAGTGGTATCTTGTCATCATCTCGAAAATAGCAATACATGCAAGTCTCGAATACTTGCAACTACAACGTCATCCATCTAAACAAAGGTATACGCGAGAAGAGCTATCACTATGAGTGAGAGCGGAACTATGTAGTACATGAGATGGCGGTTACGAGTCCTCTCTCGCGCTAGCGTGAACCTCAAGTAACTAGCTTCTCCTTCTTGTCTGCTTTTGAAGCCTTTATGGCTGGCGTCCGAGAACCCATTCACTTGCGCCTGACACTCATGCCACTCATTGTACACCCTCGTAACCTTCCCTTTGTACATGACATAGCAGTTCCATCTTGCCATCAAGAAACTAGGTACCTGTTAGAGATGCATGTTCATGAAGAGGATGTACAATCATATATATGCAACAAAATATACTAGAGAACACAGAAAAAGAAAGGGTTAGCAACTAGATGCAACATATAGTACGCAAATTAATTAACTAGAGGTATGCAGGTCATCGTACGCAAACTAACAAAGTAGCGTTACGCAAGTTCGGCAGGGATCGTGGACATCGCAAAGTTGCATCGCTACAGATAGTATACAAGTTCAACCGACACATATCATCATCATCGGCATCATACTTCACTAGAAGTTCCATCCTTCCATATCATCGAGGATGGACCCTAGCTTCTTGAACGGCGTGAGGTCTAGACGTTGCATGCCTATGCGATTTCGGACGTCAGCTCGCGATATAGGGCCGTGGTGGAACATCCCCTTCTCATCGACGACTTCTTTCATGAGATCGTTGCAATGTCGCTTTGGATGCGAAAGAAGTCATCTCTAAGTTTATAATCCGCTTCTCCATGAGATTCTAGCCACTTGTGGATATGATCATCATTTCTGCTTCTCATGCGAAGCTTTTGGTGATCCGTGTTGAACTGAATCATGAGATGGAGGATGTACAATCCATCCTTCTTGCTTGGTTTTGGGACTTGGATGTAGCAGAAGTTAGTTTTATGCGCGAAACCCATCTTCTTGTTCCTTTGTTTCCTGATCTGCATGTGGCCACCTCTAAAGCTGAAGCCTTGGAGAGCATCATCTAGAATATTCATTATGTGGGTGTAGTCTTTTTCTCGTAGTCTCCGGAAGGGTAAAAATACACGGCGTGGGAGACTTGCGGATAAAGAACGATAAGTACGGCGCGCCCGTTGCTGCGGGGAAAAGACACCTCAAATTATTCCCCATAGAGAGAGAAGGAATGATTGAAATGTATGAAAGGGTTGTTCGAAACTGACTTACTTTGGATGATAAGGCACGAGGACAATTTCCCGGTCCTTATTCTGTACCATGAAGTTTTGGAGGTAGTCCCTAGCAGTTTCACGCTCAAAGTCGCCGAGACTCAAGAAAGACTCGTGCATGTAGTACGGATCCGCCATACAGATTTGCGAGACTTCTTCACTGTTCATGACAAAGCTCATATGTAGTGCAAAAAGGCGGAAGATTGTAAAATCGAGCCGCCTTGTCAGAAACATCTCAAAGATATGGTCAAACTGCAGGAAGAACACCTCCGCGGGTCGTGTCTCGATGTAGCACTTCCCCTCAGGCACACGAGCCGCGTATGTCGGATATCCTGGATCCTTTGAGGCTAGTAGGCTTTTCTCAGTCGACAGCACATGGTCGTGCAGTCTCCTAAGATCCCCTGATAGTGCCTCCAGTGATTTCGGCGGTAGCATCGGCTCGCCCGTGAGATGGAACATGGCCACACCTTTCACGGGTACACGCTCTTCAGAATGCATCGTTTGGCTGCTATGTGCTCTGGCTTGTTTGGAGGCAGCTATCTTCCCCGATCTCTTTCTCTCCTTTTTCTTGGGCACACCTTCTAGACCCTTCCTTAACCCCGGCCCAGTGTTCCCGGGCTAAGTATTGTACGACCCTTGCGCTGGGATAGTTGGGCCTGTGTTGAGGCAGCATCTTCAGGCGTGTCCTGTGAGGATTTCATGAAGAGATACTTTTTGCAATCCCTGCTACGACCTTCCTGCCTGGGAATATCATCCATATCCTCATTAGCAAGCTGATAGCCCGATTCGTCATATGGTTGACTCATAAATTCTATGTCACAGTCATACGCATTTGTATTGAGGAAATCCATAGGGTTGACCTTCGTCTAATCATCCATTCTCTGTTCTACAGGAAAAATTACATCAGCCAGCACTATCGCACCCCCTTCATCATGTCGTCCGCCGCTCTGACCCGGCACTACATGAGCTAGTAATTGCGTAGGCGAGGTGGTGGTCTCCGCACATGCTTGTTGATGTGTGGTTATTGGTGTGCTCTCGGCTGGCTCCAGACGAATAAGATTCTTCGGCCATAGTAGCACCCAACCCTTGCAGCTTCCAATCCACGGCAGGGTCTCGTCGTCCGCTCCCACATGCTGTACTGGAGGAGGCAAATCCTCGTGCCCCGATTTCACACTAGACAAGCTAACCCTGACGTGCCTAGTAGGGATCGGTTGGTTGTGGAACGTGGGTTGCAAGGGGTCCATTATCATCCCCTTTCCCACATCCACCTTCTGGCCTTTGATCAAGTAGAGTATGGTGCACGGGGTTTCTTTTGCCTGCAAACACATATGTCTGTGGCGTAAAACATCCGAAAGGCAACAAGAATGGAATATTATATATATATATATGTTGGTGCGACATGTAATTACCGTGACGGCGTCGAGCTCAACCAAAGACGAAGGCCCACCAAGCGCACCACAGACCGAGGACGGGCTGCTATGAGCGGGAGCGGCTGCGAGAGGAGGCCCAATTGCATGAGCAAGTGATGGTGCGATGGTGTTGTTGTTCATGGAGTTACTCCCGACGAAACTGGGCAACGGGAAATCATGTACCATCTTGTCTAGATTTTCCTTCGTCCAGTTGATGATAACTGGAACCAAGTTAGTTGCAAAATCATTTCTGCAGGCAGTTACAGCTGCATTGACTGCCTGCTGTAGGAACTCATATTTTTCCTTGGCTGCTTTTTTCGAGTCCTCAGCTGCTTTTTTCTCGACCGCAAGCTTCACCTTCGCGTCGATGTCCGCCTGACTAAACTTCTTTTTCTACTTCTTGTCCTCCGGGCCCTCGTTGTAAAACACCTTCCACGTGGCGCCATCTCCAGCGCCGTGCACACGACCATATTGCGGCCGCTGGCCCAAAGGGAGTCCCTTAAGTTCGTTCAAGGCCCGGTTGAGAGGGGTGTCCCACTTGGGCCTCATCGGAGAAGTAGGGTTTTTGGCTGCAAGCTGGTGTTGCTTGTCCGTGTAAAAAACCTTTTTCTCCTTGTCCCACTTGTAGCGGGCCCTGATGAAGTCATGCTCCAAGGGGTTGGTGAACTTCGCGAAGGGGTCTGGGAGACCCGCGGCTTCACGTTCCGCGTCCTCCTTATCCCATATGGGCCTTTTACCGAGGTAGCCACGGCTTCCGAGGCGATGCTTCCCCGTGTTCCTTTGCTGAAGGCTCTTGAATTTCGCAGCCTTAGCCTTGGTGTCCTCGGTAGCGCAAGTGTCCTTGAACTTTTCGAACTCCTCTTCCATAAGTGTCGGATTTTCCTCCAGAATCTTGGACAGGGGTTCCTCAGCCTCAATAGCTCGTTTCACCCTCGATTTCCAGGAGGCCAATTCATTGCTGAACATGCCCATGGCGTGATTGTTAATCTTTTTCATCTTCGGATCATCCCACGGTTGTTCTATGTTATCATCCCGATCAGGGAACTTGAATCTCTTGTGCAACTTCGTTAGGAGCAACTGCGTCAAATGTTCTTTACTACTTAAGTCATCGTCATTGATGCTCGTGCATTCCCGTAGGATGCATCCTACTTGGTTCCCATAGCACTTGCGAGGTTCTTCCGGCTCTAACGGCTCAAACTTGCCAGGTGCCATCTTTGTGATCACAAGTCGTCCAATCCCTAGTTTGTTAGGTTTTCGTATCCTCTGCTTCTTATGCCTCTTTTCGGTACCGGCATCAGTGCCGTTATCTTCCCCGACGGTACCTTCCCCACCGGTCTCGGCGCCGCCATCGGTGCCGGCGCCGTCGGTGTCGGTGTCGGCGTCAGTACCATCATCGAGGCGGACCTGCAAACCTTGCTTAGCAGTCAAAAAGTCGAGGTAGTCTTGTTCACCCTCATAATCCATCTCGTCTGCATCTTGGTCAGAAGGCCCAGTTTCTTCGTTGTTCGACATGTTTCCTATGATTAAGTGTCCTCATTTATTTCTAAAAGTGTGAATAAATGAGAAATGAGATAAAAAAGAAATCTATGTGCCAGCACTCGATATGCCAACTATGTAGCACAAGTCATGCCTTTATTCACGGGAAATTTCGGCATGACCTTTGCTAAAAAATGGACATATCGAGCGCCTGAAATTCACCGGAACGGAAATGAATCAACATTCTGGCGTAACATAGGAAACTCGGATCATTTACCAAAACATGACATGTCCAAAACATGACATATCCACATATCACATGTCCAGTTCAAATTTGCATATAAATTCAACAAATTTTGAAACCTATCTAAATTCATAACTAAATAGATAACCTAATTAACATAACTAAAACCTAAGTAAATTAACCCTAGCTAGCAGAGAGAGAGGGGGGTGGTTTACAGAGGGTGCAGGGCGAGGAGGCAGGCTCGACGACGACCGAGGTTGAGAGGGGAGGAACTAGAGGAGGGAGGCGAGGGCCAACGGGTCGGGGGCGAGCGCCGGCGCCGGGGGCGAGCGCGCCTGGGTCGTGGGCGGTGGGGTCGGGGGCGAGCGCGCCGAAGTCGGGGGCGGGCACGGCGGTGCGACGGGGCCGGGGAAGAGAGAGTGGGGATTTGGAGGAAAAGAGGCGGGATGAAGTAGGGAGAGGGAGAATTTTGGGTTAAGTGGACGTAGCAGTAGCGCGTTTACATGAAACGCGCTACTACTATTACGAGCAGCTGTAGCGATTTTCTGCAGAAACCGCTACTGCTACCTTGACTAGCTGTAGCTCTTTTTCACTAAAGCGCTACTGCTATAACCAGTTTCCCTTTTTTCTTTTCCTCGGCATAATAGGAACATATATATTACATCATTGGACCCTTGCATAATAATGGCTAAGTGTGTATAGAAAATAGGAACATATATATATTACATCATTGGACCCAAGCATAATAATGGCTAATTAAGTGTGTATACAAAATAGGAACATATATATATTACATCATTTGACCGATTCCTCAGCGCTGACGTTTTCGTTTTTGAGTCAGCTTCTTTCCCTTCTTGTTCGTCGAAGAATAATTGAGCCCCTCATTGTGACTTTGCCTTTTCCATGGAGTACGATTTTTCTTTGGTAATGTAGTATTGATTCTTCTTTTGACGTATACTTCATCATCATCGTCATCTTCCCTCATTGGGTTGCCGTACTGATCATAGTCTTCCTCGTTGGCGACTCCATCCATTCCAATGATGTTTCTTTTGCCTTTCCTCACGACAACACGACTGGGATTGCATGGGTCAGTTATGAAGAAGCATTGTGTCACGTGCTTAGCATGTACCCATGGCTCGTTTTTTGCAATAGCGTTCACGGTAGCGCTCTTGGCGTCGGGTATAGTCATGGTAGTGAAAATCTGGCTTTCTCTTTCGACATTCTTAGCCCATCTGACACGGAACATCGTCGTGTTGTGCAGTCCAGAGTAGTCAAGCTCCCAGATCTCCTCAACCCTTCCATAAAATCGTTCAGTTGCGCCATTGTCGCTGCCGGTCATGCATTCCATCGTCACCCCTGAGTTCTGATATTCATCACTGTCCATATCTTTGGCCTCCGTGTAGAACATGTATCCATTGTTATCATAGGCCTGATAGGTTATGAGGTTGGGCGAGGGGCCATGTGCTAAGGCGTATATGAGCAATCCGTCCTTAGAGCCCTCCTCCGGGGTATTAGCAATAATATGCTCTTTGAACCAGTGCGGGAAAGTGGAGTTGTGCTCTCTAGTAACTTCGACGTCCGTCCTGCATACCCCCCGGTCACGATACTTCTTTGCGATAATTTCTTTGTGCAGTGCCACGGAAGGATCTACCTCATCTAGGTGTTGTAGCACTACCAAGTTTGCTCTGTCAAAGTTGCTGCGTCGATCTGAGTATGCCACGTGCAGTTCCCTGCGACCGTTGTAGTGACCTTCTCCTTCGAGCCCCCCATCGTGCTTGTTAACGGGCAAACCAACACTAACACCAGGTGGCTGGTCTGCGGCATATAGAAAATTCTCACAGAAAGAGATGCACTCTTGTGTCAAATAGCCCTGGACGATGCTTCCATCCGGACGGGACATGTTACGAACGAATCCTTTGATGATCCCATTCATCCTCTCAAACGGCATCATGTTGTGCAGGTATGACAGCCCCATGTCTATTATGTCATCCACAATATGGACACACAGATGCACCATCACGTCAAAGAACGCGGGCGGGAAGTACATCTCAAGCTCATTCGGTATCACAACGATCTCTTCCTATAGCCTTCGGAGCTGCTTCACACTGATCGACTTTCGAGAGATGACATCGAAAAAGTTGTAGAGACCAATAAGCGTGCCACGGACATGCTTGTCCATTATCCCTCTAAGGGCAACAGGTAATATCTGCGTCATCATCACATGACAGTCATGAGACTTCATCCCACTGAACCTTTTCTTATCCGTGTCTAGATATCTACTTATCTTGCCACAGTAACCGGAACTAACTTTGACTCCGGTAAGGCACTTAAAGAATTGATTGATCTCAGCCTGACTTAAGGTGAAGCAAGAAGGGGGGCAATAATCCTCATTCTTTATTTTCTTGCCCTTCGTCTCCCGTTCCTCTGTCTCCATCTTTGTCTCGTCTGGCATTTTACGTGGCGGCATGTGCAGATCTTCCCTGATTTCCAAATCTTGCAAGTCTTTTCTTGCCTTCGGCCCATCCTTGGTCTTATCTGGCATGTTCATCAGTGTTGCGAGCAAGCTCTCCAGGACATTCTTACAGATATGCATTTGATCAAGGCAATGAGGTGTATCGAGTTTGTGCCAGTACTCCAAGTCCCAGAACACAGACCTCGTCTTCCATACCTTCAGCAGCGGCTCCGGTGCCTTTCTCATCGTCTTTCCCGGCAAGGGGCACTCCTTCTAGTTTATCAACAGCTCATCGATTTCGGCACCGCTCCGCTTACGTGGAGGTCCTCAATGCTCAGCGTGACCATTGAATAGATCTCCACGGTTTCTCCACGGGTCGTCCTGTTCGAGCCATCTTCGATGCCCCATGTACACGATTTTCCCAGACCCGCCATCTTTCCTTGACGTTAGCTGCTGAGACGTCGTATCATCCATGCACCGCGTGCATCCGCAATATCCATGGCACACCTGGCCTGCCACATATCCGTAACCAAGATAGTCATGCACTGTCGTGATCAGCGTGGCTCTCATGTTGAAATACTCACCTTTGCTGGCGTCCCATGTCTTGGCCGGTGTTTTCCATTACGTGCCTAACTCCTCCTGAAGTAGCCCCAGATACAAATTAATATTATTTCCTGGTTGTTTCGGCCCTTGAATAAGCATGCTCATGTGAATGTACTTCGATTTCATGCACAACCAGGGGGAGGTTGTACATCCATACAAACACGGGCCATGTTCTATGGTTGGTGCTCTGGTTGCCAAACGGATTCATGCCATCGGTACACGCACCGAGCACGATGTTCCTTGCATCACATTCAAAATACCGATAGAATTTGTTCAACGCTCTCCACTAGCTTCCATCCTTGACGTGTCTCAGCTTCGGATCATCTCCATCGTCGGGCTTCTTCCTCTCCGCGTGCTAGCGCATTAGCTTTGCTTCCTTGGGATCTACAAAATACCTCTGGAGACGGGGATTGATCGGTAAGTACCATACCACTTTCTGGGGACATTTCTTCCCGGCCTTCTTGTATCGAGAAGCATTGCACACCGGACAACTTGTTTTTTCCGCGTGCTCCTTCCTATAAATTATGCAATCGTTGATGCATGCATGGTATCTAACGTGTGGCAGATCAAGAGGGCACACGATCTTCTTGGCCTCATCAACACTACTAGGACATAGATTACCCTCGGGAAGAACATCCTTTAGGTACTTGAGATGCTCATCGAGGCTAGTGTCGGTCCATTTGTTTTTAGCCTTCGTCTTCAGCACTTGGAGCGTGAAACTCAAGTGGGTCACCTCAGGATTGCATCCATCATACAATGGAGTGTTCTAGTCTACCACCAGTTGCTCCAGCTTAGCCTCCTCTCTAGAAGCAGCTCTCTCAGTACTCGTCTCCTTGTGAAGCAATGCTTGAACATGAGGGTCCCGCACGATTGAACTTAGTACCGACGAACTCTGCTGCGTGGAGTCCATGTCGTTCTCTCCGCCGCCATGTCCGGCCCCTTCTCCGCCGCCATGTCCGGCCTCTTCCCCACCGCCATTATCGATCATCTCTTCGTCTTGCCCCATGTCATCATTGCCTGCCCCGTCGGCATCCTCAACATCGTCATCCTCATCTTCAGTTATCCACCGAGTATAGCCATCCATGAAACCAGTCATGAGCAGGTGCGCTTCGCCACGACCATCGACATGGGAGTCAAGCCAAACTATTCATTTGCATTTTCGACACAGACATAAAACCTCTGTCAGGTTATTTTCCTTCATGTCCTGCACCGCCGACCGCAACCAACTGTCCACCATCGTTCCACTGACCATCGTGAACTCTGCACGGTAATAATAAACAAATTGATTATAAAAATGTGTGCATTCATCAAAGTCATACAAAAATTCGGCATGACCTTCCTTAAAAATAGGACATATATAGATCTAGAGTTTGCCCGGAATTCGTCGAAACAGAAATAAATCGACATTTCGGCAAAACATAGGCAACTCAAATGCACAATTTGGCGTCAACTCATGCCACACACACAATTTCCATAAAAATATCACACACACATGCATAAACATATTTCCATTTTGTAAAAGCATGAAATATTAATCACACCTCTATCTCGAGATCGAGCACACGATGGAGATGATGATGTAGGGAGGTCAAAAGTGCACAAAGCTCTTTTTGACAAAGAAAGATCTAGTTAGGGGGCAAATAGGTCACTTCACTAAATGCTACACCTACCTAGCTAGCTAATTTGGGAGGAGACAACTTCAACTAGTGGAGGGGGAGGAAAAAGAGAAAGGAGATGAATTAATGGAGGTGGTGTAGTTATAGCTAGGAGTAATGAAGAGAGAGAAAGGTAGGTAGAAGAGGGAGAGTAATGGGGGGAGAAGTATTGAGGAAGAAGAAGAGTGAGAGAGGGAGGATGTGGGAGGTAGGGGAAAGGGAGGAGAGGAGATGGGGAGGGGGAGGTGGAAAAGGTGGTGGGTGCTGCGTCTTAGCAGCAGCGCGGGAGAGAAAGCGCGCTGCTGCTAAGAGCGTAGCAACAGCGCGCTTTCCTATCACGCGCTACTGCTAAACGAGCCAACCCTGTGCACAATTTCAAAATTAGCAGCAGCAAGGTGATAAAAAAGCGCGCTGCTACTATGGCATTAGCAGCAGCGCACTCCCTGGCGCCGCGCTACTGGTAAACTTATGTCGTTGTGTACTGTCGGTGGATTTTTGTAGCAGCGCGATTTAAGCGTCACGCGCTACTGCTAAGTTTGCACCAGTAGCGAGCTTTCCGTAGCCGCGCTGCTACTACTTAGCAGCAGCGCCTGTTTTTATGCCGCGCTGTTGCTAAGATTCTATGTATAAGGTTTTCCCTAGTAGTGATGATGGGCATCCAAGAGGGATATAATAAAAACTTTCATATAAGTGCATTGAATACTAAGAGAAGTTTGATACTTGATGATTGTTTTGAGATATGGAGATAGTGATATCAAAGTTGTGCTAGTTGGGTAGTTGTGAATTTGAGGAATACTTGTGTTGAAGTTTGCAAGTCCCGTAGCATGCACGTATGGTAAACGTTGTGTAACAAATTTGAATCATGAGGTGTTATTTCATTGTCTTCCTTATGAGTGGCGGTCGGGGACGAGCGATGGTCTTTTCCTACCAATCTATCCCCCTAGAGGCATGCGCGTAATACTTGGTTTTTGATGACTTGTAGATTTTTGCAATAAGTGTGTGAGTTCTTTATGACTAATGTTGAGTCCATGGATTATATGCACTCTCACCCTTCCACCATTGCTAGCCTCTTTGGTACCGTGCATTGCCCTTTCTCACATTGAGAGTTGGTGCAAACTTCGCTGGTGCATCCAAACCCCGTGATATGATACGCTCTATCACACATAAACCTCCCTATATCTTCCTCAAAACAGTCACCATACCTCACTACTGAAAACAGGGAATTTGCCATCAGTCATCTCTTTGTCGTCTACCAGCGGATGGCAAAGAATCTTTGCCGTCCGCTGGCAGATGGCAAAGAAGTGGGTGGGCGCAGTGGATAACGGCGCTGTAACGGCCCACTAGCCCCACCTCTTTGCCATCTGCCAGCTGACGGCAAAGATTCTTTGCCATCAGCTGGCTGATGGCAAAGAGGTGGGGCTTTGCCATCCGCTAGCTGATGGCAAAGAACTGGGCTTTTGCCATCCCCTGGCTGATGGCAAAGAGGTGGGACTATATCCTCTCCCAACTCTCAAAAAAAACTCCTCCCCTCTCTCCCAGCCCGGCCCCACCCCTCTCTCTCCCCCCACCTCACCCGCCCACCACCGCGCGCCACCGCCTCACATTCCCGACGCTGGCCCGCCGCTCCACGCCACCGTAGCCCGCCCCTCCCCAGCCCCTCCCCTCCACGGCAGCCTGCCCCTGCGCCCGCCCCTCCACTGTTCCGGGCCACGGCGCCGCCCTCTCCCCGCGGCCCTCCCCGCCACCGGAGTCCGCCCCTGCGCCCGCCCCTCCACCGTGCCAGGCCGCGGCGCTGCCCCCTTCCCGCCACCGCTTCATCCTCCTGTGAGCAACCGTATCCCCTCTCTCAAGTTTAACTGAATCCCGAGCAGGATCTCTTCCCCTCTCTCTTAAATGTTATCTCCCTTGCACTCTTAATGTCTTTTTCTTGTTTTAATTTAGCTGGCCAAGATTAGTGTTGCTCTATTTTACGTTCTTTTGAGTAGATCGACTATTGTATCGTTCTCAACTAAATCCATTTCTAAAGCATCTAGAGATGGATATATTATGGGTGGAGGTAGCCGGTGACGTGATCAATATGTAGTCATTGAGCAGCTAGCTCACTGATCTAATTAGCTACAAAGTGGATTCCCTACTTGCATTAGCTCCACGACCACCGTATCATAAATATATAAACCTACATTACATATTTACTAGAATTGTTTGTTGCATCATTGAAATCAATGAGGGCCTATCTAAACAGTGTGATACTAAGCATGAAATCAATGGTTAAAAATCAAGTTACATGGATGTCACCCAAGCCGGGACATAGGCCCCGTTTGTTTGGGCTTTTGCTTCTACTTTTGCAGCTTTTCGCTTTGGTAAAAAAGTAAAAAAAAACTTCTAAATGGGTGCCTTTTGCTTCGTCTTTTGGCTTATACCATGATATAACAATATTGATTTATAAGCCACAATCTGAAGCAAAAAAGCCCATATTTAGGAGCTTTTGTGTCTTTTTTACGAAAATAGAAAAGCTGCAAAAGCAGAAGTAAAAGCCCAAATAAACAGGGCCATAACCTCCTTTGCAAGTCATTCCAATCTCTTGGGGCCATGCTCCATCGGTTCCCTATACGGCATCAAAGATGGTGTGGCTCTCCTGAATGACGTGTGCGATCCAATGCAGTAACTTGGCCTCTTGTATTAAATCGGTCCATAAATCTGTCTATGCTAGTATATGTTATTTTCTACGCATGGAAATGACCACGTGATATGCATGGAATGTGTAGTGAAAGCGTTCTTGTAGAAACTGCTAAAGATTTGCTTAAACCCCTAACTACAAGAACTTGTTTTCATGTACAAGTTTACCTGTTGGAGTACTGACTACAGTCTAAGAAGGCTATCTTTTTCAGAACCCAACCAAATCAGATATATTCGCAAAAAAAATAGATATGCATGACACTAGTGCAAGTGGGATTTTTGTGTGCCTTGTGATCCGAAGTTTGAATTGTCTTACGTATTTGCTTGATTACAAGTTTTGAATAAAGTAGTGAGTGAAGCCAGCGCACCCTATACGCACAAAATAATTTACTAATTTCAAAACAAATAAAAAAACTCTGAAACTTTTTTGGAAGGGAAATGCACCTACACAAGCTAAATTGTAAATCCGAAATATTAATTAGCTGCCAACAAAAGACTTATATTTTTCAAAACTAAAAAATATGTATGTTATTCTGAAATCCCATTACCTTGTGGTTTCTCAAAGATTTAAAATTTGCAAACCTCATAAATATAAATCTTGGTCAGCTCTATGGAAGCAACCCCCTTGCATACATTATTTTTCTGTATGGAACTCCACAGAGAATCTAGAATTAAAGGCAGGATTTGATCACCATGCTTATATCCTTGGCTTATAAAAAGAGATGTACCTATGTATGGAAGTTAAGCAGGAAATAGAAAAGCAACCATCTTGCCTTTATCACGAATCTTGCTCTCATCTCTCCCAAAGCTTAAGCCCCAACCAAAACCATTACCTGGGTATATCACAGAATGTGTATCTCTATATTTCTGTTGGTAAGAATATAAGTATCATACTTGGTTCCATTCGTAGGCTGAGAGCATGGCTTCTTCCGCCATGATACCGAAATTAAGACCGTTGCTCAACGGATTAGGTCCCAATCAACACCATAGTTGTAATGCAGT
The DNA here is from genome assembly GCA_034509565.1 of Triticum monococcum. Lineage (NCBI taxonomy): Eukaryota > Viridiplantae > Streptophyta > Magnoliopsida > Poales > Poaceae > Triticum > Triticum monococcum. The sequence goes on along the minus strand of CM067845.1, from coordinate 5,103,497 downwards.
TTGGAATCTGTTTCTACTTGCATTACCGCCATACTTGCATTCTGTTTCTACTATATTTCATTCTTGATCATGAAAGATGATTCAACCTGCATGTCCCTCTCCTCCTTACAAATTATACATGCAACATCTTTTTTAGCCTCTTTTTCATTCCTTATATTTCCTCGCTCTCTTATTTCGCATATATAGAAGGTTAATTTAGCCTTATCTTTTTGGCTCATATTTCCTTGATTCCTTGAAATCCTCTTTAAGAGAGTGCTTCCTTATGTTTCCTCGCTCTCTTATGTCGCATATATAGAAAGCTAATTCATCCACTCCGGGTACAGTTTCATATGAGATATATCAGAGGGGAAAGGAGAGATACACACAAATGACATCTCCTCCTCCCCCAATCATTTTCTATGTTCCGGTCTTCGTGCCGATGAAACATGCTAGCTATAGGTAGATTGAATCATCAGTATGCGTGACCACTATGCGTCTCCCATTCGAAAGGGTTACATCTATAAATATGCATGCATTTGCATATTTATAACCGTGATTCTTTCGAATTGTCCAACGTTATCCATGGACAGCCCGAGTATGTGTAGATTGGGTTCATTTTCCCATATGCTCTGCTCCGGATCCGATGCAGAATTTCGTCAGTGCCTCCCTATTATTCTCCGGGTACACATCCTCTCTGCTTATTGCCGAGACGTGTATCAGGAGAGCAACGGGGAGGTGCTGCCGAAATTTTGTGTCTGATCCGGAGCAGAGCATGGGAAAACGAACCCAATCTACACATACTCGGGTGGGATTAGGACCTATCTTTACCTATTAGCGTCTAGGTTGCATGGACGTAATAAAACTGAGAAACTCTATTAACTGATGAATATATGGTTTGCTGAATTATGTATGTATTTCTTGTGTGTCCAGTAGCTAGGCAAGATGAGTGATCATGCGTGGATGTACACCAGTCACCCTAGTCAGAAAGACATGACCCCTGAATGGATGACAAAAACCAAGGGGTTTATCAGAGCCGCATTTGCAAATGGACAGGAAACAACCTGGTGCCCCTGTGTCAAGTGCGACAACTATCGTAAGATGTCAGAGTTTGAAATGATCAAACACCTGCAGAAGTGGGGTTTTACGCTCAAATTTCTCTTGCTTAACTTAGGTGCCCCCGAGATGGTGTGCGGACAAGATGGACTGCTGGGAGGCGTTGGTGGATGAGTGGTGCTCTCCCCAATGGCGCGTCGCCCACAACATTGCAAAGGAGAAGCATCTCAAAATGAAAGGTGTGCCACACCATCTAGGCAGCGTCAACCTACATGGGTACGGGAAAAACTGGGTATGTGTGGTTTGCTTGATGATTCATGCAAATTCATTCTTTGTGCTAGTTTGAGTCCTTAACTAATACTCTATTCCTCTCTTTTAGTCAAAACACAACAAGGCTCCAGTGCCAGAGCTATTAGACCTCTATGGCATGTCCAATATTGCACCGTACAAGAAGGCCAAGGCATTCTCTGAGTCTGACCTAGAAAATGCAGAGAACTTCAGCAACAAGGCCTCCCACCACAAGATGGTGCAGTACGTTAAGCAGGGGAAGGCGAGGAAAGGGCCGGACCTTAACCCGAGCCGGCCTCTTGAACCAGAGCTGGTGATGATATCTGGTGGCGGGAGGTCCCATGGATCGTTAGCCATTGGTAATGGACTGATACGTTGTAGTAGCACTCTCCCGCAGATCAAGAAGCGCCAGACTAGCTCTGATCCTGAGATACCGCCTCGTTTACGACCAGTGGAAATTGAATTCCAGTTTGTTATACGGACTCAGTAGCCTTTCCTCCATTACATTGTGTTTGCGGCCATCGATGATTACAATGCTAACGAGTGGTGTTGCAGGCTGCTATTGAGGCAGAGAGAGCGAAGACCCAGGCTGCTTTTGAGGAGAGGGACCGGGAGAATGAGGAGAGGACGACTAGGCTATTGGAGGAGGAGAGGAACCGAAACGACTTGGCTAACCGGGCCATGTACAAGCTCTTCGTGGTAAGTTTCTTTTGCATATTAGCTAAATCATGCACGCAATGTTCCTTTCATTAGTAACTAATATGATTGACTCGTCAAAACCAAATGTGCAGTCCATGTGCGAGAAGAACGGCCAGACCCCTCCGCCGATGCCAGTCATTGCTCCGGCGGGCACGGTGAGTTTCATTTGAACGGTCATTAGTTACTAGTCTTCACATTTGAGTTGCATCATGCTAACGATACATTGGAAATAATCTTTGGTGCAGCATAACTCCCGACAAGCATCGACCGATCCTTCTCCGTCTGCCACTGACGCGACCGGTCCTACACCTACACCTACACCTACACCTCCGTGATGACGGTAAGTTTCCCAAGTGTTTTGCTTAATAGGGTTTTGTTGTGATGCCATGTTGTATCTACACATATCGTGCATAATGTGTGTATGTTTGAAATGCATTGTATGTGTGGGATTCGACACCTAGTCGTGTGCCTTTGGTAGCCTTCCATATAGGGAAATGCCTCCTAGTGCTTCCACTAAGCCATGGTAGTTCGCTACTGCTCCGGAACACATGGATTGACTGGCATGTATCCTTCTTTGCTCCTGTGTCCGTCCCTACGGGGAAATGTCACGCGGTGTATCACCGAAGTCCTTGTAGCTTGCTACGACTTGGTTGCACTCGCTGATGACCGACACGTGCATTGCTGGGTCATGTATGCCTGTCCCTGTACGTTTGTGCCACCTTGGTTCTATGACTAGTCATGTCGGCCTGGGTTCTCTGCCATATGGATACTAGCGACATAATCATATACTTAGCATTTTTTCCTCCAAAATGACTCAATATGCTTAGCTAGCTCAAAATGACATAATAAGCTTAATTAGCTCCAAAATGACATATTTAACCTAGGATAGCTCTAAAATGACCTATACTTAGCATTTTTCCTCCAAAATGACTTAATATGCTTAGCTAGCTTAAAAATGACATATTTAACCTAGGATAGCTTTAAAATGACCTATACTTAGCATCTTTTCCTCCAAAATGACTTAATATGCATAGCTAGCTCTAAAATGATATAATATGCTTAAGAAATGACATATTTTAGGTCCTAAATGACTTCATATGCTTAGCTTATGGATGAGACGTAGAGACGTTAGAAGCTTACAAGCGTCTCATAATAATCTTCTTCTTCTAGTCTTCTTCTTCTAACTTTCTTCTTTCCCATTTTACAGATTTGCTTAAGATCACGGAAGCTTGGGTTGATGGAGTGCTTGTATTTAGTTTTTGTTTTAACCTTGCGAAACTTGTTACCTATGGATGAAACTGTGTAATATTGATGAAACTATGTATATGTACGGATGAAACTTGCTACTATTGGTAACATGTATTGGATATATGTGTTCATGACTATTGGTAATATGTGTTGAATATGCTATATTGGTCATATAAATATATTTGTGTTTGATATTCTGTGAAAATGAATTGATATAAGAAAAAACAAAATTAAATGGGGCAATATAGTCACTTTGCCATCAGCTGGCAGATGGCAAAGAGGCCATGTGTCATCTACACGTAAAATTTGGTCTGGCCTATTTGGGCTCTTTGCCATCTACCAGCAGATGGCAAAGCTCTTTGCCATGTGCTGGCAGACGGCAAAGCATGCAGCCTTTGCCATCTGCTGGCTCACGGCAAAGAGCCTGCAGACTTTGCCATCTGCTAGCTGGCGGCAAAGTATGTCGTTAGCCTTCTAAAGGGGCTAACACCGTTAAGAGGCTTTGCCATCTGCCAGCTAATGGCAAAGCCACAGGCTCTTTGCCATCTGCTGGCTGATGGCAAAGCCTTTGCCATCCGCCGACCATGTCTTTGCCATCTACCATGGCAGATGGCAAAGTGCCAGATTCTAGTAGTGCCTACCTATTATGGCATTTCCATAGCCATTCCGAGATATATTGCCATGCAACTTTCCACCGTTCCGTTTATTATGACACGCATCATCATTGTCATATTGCTTTGCATCATCATGTAGTTGACATCATATTTGTGGCCAAGCCACCGTTAATAATTTTTCATACATGTCACTCTTGATTCATCGCAATCCCGGTACACCGCCGGAGGCATTCATATAGAGTCATATCTTGTTCTAGTATCGAGTTGTAATCTTTGAGTTGTAAATAAATAGAAGTGTGATGATCATCATTAATAGAGCATTGTCCCAAAAAAGAGAAAGGACAAAAACAAGAGAAGGCCCAAAAAAAGAAAGGCCAAATAAATAATAAAAAAGGGATAATGCTACTATCCTTTTTTTTCCACACTTGTGCTTCAAAGTAGCACCATGATCTTCATGATAGAGAGTCTCTTGTTTTGTCACTTTCATATACTAGTGGGAATTTTTCATTATAGAACTTGGCTTGTATATTCCAACAATGGGCCTCCTCAAGTGCCCTATGTCTTCGTGAGCAAGCAAGTTGGATGCACACCCACTTAGTTTCTTTTGTTGAGCTTTCATAAATTTATAGCTCTAGTGCATCCGTTGCATGGCAATCCCTAGTCCTTGCATTGACATCAATTGATGGGCATCTCCCTAGCCCATTGATTAGCCACGTCGATGTGAGACTTTCTCCTTTTTTGTCTTCTCCACATAACCCCCTCATTATATTCTATTCCACCCATAGTGCTATATCCATGGCTCACGCGTGAAAGTTGAAAAAAGTTTGAGATTACTAAAGTATGAAACAATTGCTTGGCATGTCATCGGGGTTGTGCATGATGAGAGCATTCTTGTGTGACGAAAATGGAGCATGACCAAACTATATGATTTTGTAGGGATGAACTTTCTTTGGCCATGTTATTTTGAGAAGACATGATTGCTTAGCTAGTATGCTTGAAGGATTATTATTTTTATGTCAATATTAAACTTTTGTCTTGAATATTATGGATCTGAATATTCTTGCTACAATAAATAGAAATACATGATGACTATGTTAGGTAGCTTTACATATCAAAAATTCTGTTTTTATCATTTACCTACTCGTCGACGAGCAGGAATTAAGCTTGGGGATGCTGATACGTCTCCAATGTATCTATAATTTTTTATTGTTCCATGCTATTATATTATCAACCTTGGATGTTTTATATGCATTTATATGCTATTTTATATGATTTTTGGACTAACCAATTAACCTAGAGCCCAGTGCCAGTTTTTGTTTTTCCTTGTTTTAGAGTATCGCAGAAAAGGAAAATCAAACGGAGTCCAATTGACCTGAAACTTCACGGAACTTATTTTTTGGAAAGAAAGCAATACAAGAGACTTGGAGTGCACGTCAGGGGATCAACAAGGAAGCCATGAGGCAGGGGGCGCGCCGACCCCCCTGGGCGCGCCCTCCACCCTCGTGGGCCCCTCGTGGCTCCCCTGGTGTATTTCCTCCTCCTATATATATATATATATACCCTAAAACTATCCGGGAGCACAATAGATTGGGAGTTCTGCCGCCAGAAGCCTCCGTAGCCACCGAAAGCCAATCTAGACCCGTTCCGGCACCCTGCCGGAGGGGGAATCCCTCTCCGGTGGCCATCTTCATCATCCCGGTGCTCTCCATGACGAGGAGGGGGTAGTTCTCCCTCGGGGCTGAGGGTATGTACTAGTAGCTATCTGTTTGATCTCTCTCTCTCTCTTGTGTTCTTGATTTGGCACGATCTTGATGTATCGCGAGCTTTGCTATTATAGTTGGATCTTATGTTTCTTCTCCACCTCTACTCTCTTGTAATGGGTTGAGTTTCCCCTTTGAAGTTATCTTATCGGATTGAGTCTTTAAAGATTTGAGAACACCTGATGTATGTCTTGCCGTGCGTATCTGTGGTGACAATGGGATATCACGTGATTCACTTGATGTATGTTTTGGTGACCAACTTGCGGGTTCCGCCCATGAACTTATGCATAGGGGTTGGCACACGTTTTCTTCATGATTCTCTGGTAGAAACTTTGGGGCATTCTTTGAGGTTCTATGTGTTGGCTGAATAGATGAACCTAAGATTGTGTGATGCATATCGTATAATCATACCCACGGATACTTGAGGTGACATTGGAGTATCTAGGTGACATTAGGGTTTTGGTTGATTTGTCTCTTAAGGTGTTATTCTTGTACGAACTCTAGGGCTGTTTGTGACACTTATAGGAATAGCCCAATAGATGGATTGGAAAGAATAACTTTGACATGGTTTCGTACCCTACCATAATCTCTTCGTTTGTTCAACGCTATTAGTGACTTTGGAGTGACTCTTTGTTGCATGTTGAGGGATAGTTATGTGATCCAATTATGTTATTATTGTTGAGGGAACTTGCACTAGTGAAAGTATGAACCCTAGGCCTTATTTCCTGGCATTGCAATACCGTTTACACTCACTTTTATCATTAGTTACCTTGCTGTTTTTATATTTTCAGATTACAAATACCTTTATCTACTATCCATATACCACTTGTATCACCATCTCTTCGCCGAACTAGTGCACCTATACAATTTACGATTGTATTGGCACTAGTGCAGAACTGGGCTATAGCACCGGTTCGTAAGGCCCTTTAGTGCTGGTTCGGTAACCGGCACTAAAGTGTGGGGACTAAAGGTCCCCCCTTTAGTACCGGTTCCGCACGAACCGGTGCTAAAGGGCAACCACGTGGCACGAGACAGCTCCCGGGGCGCGTAGTACATTAGTACCGGTTGGTAACACCAACAGGTACTAAATGTTTGGGTGTGTTTTGGTTTTATTTTTATTTTTACTTTAATTTTGTGTTTTCAATTTAATTTAGTGATTGTTTTACATTATAATGAGTTGTTAAATCATTAGGTGAAAGTACTGCAGATTAGTTTGACTGGATGCATGTGGATCCTACCTAAGTCATCAAGTATATGCCATATCCATATTATATATACTTGATCACCTAATTAAGTGATCGAGGTAATATGGATATGGCATATACTTGATCACTTAGCTAGAATCCATCCAGTTGAAACTAATCTGTGGTTTCTTTCATAAATGATATAATAACTCATCATCATCATATTAATATAAAAACTCTTGCATCATATATATCATCACCAACAACAGTTTTCATAGCTAGCTAAAAATCATCATATAATAGTCATCTCATTACCACTACTTAATCATCATATAGTCATTACCGCTATCTAATCACCACCAACACTAGCTTAAAGAAGAAACATTCACTTGTACCAGAAGCAAAGATATCATCGGGTTCAACATGGTAATGATATTATAAGCGTTCATAACACCACAAAAGCAAATCACTCTTTGAAATTAAGTTCAGGACGAAGAACACGGACATGAGAGGACAAGTACTAAGAGCATGAACTAGCTAATCACTCATGATGCTCTCTCTCAGGTAAAATAGCATAGAACATGTATAGCTTTCCTGATTCATCATATTGGAGCATGCAGATGAACTTATCTCCTAGTCATGGGTTGCGCTTCTGATTGCTGCCCCCTAGTACTTCTCTACGATCGTTCACAATTTTTCTCCAGTCTTTTACTATTAAGCATTCCTCGCTATTTGAAAACCTGAATGCACTAAAGTGCATTGTAGGATATATTGGCCGTAAGCTAACAATATTCATGGTACCTTTAGTCTCGATCTAATCAGGCACAACATTCATCGGGAGTCCCTATTGAAGAACATCATATAGTAACATACTTAGCAATGAAGTTTAGCTTAAAAAAATAATGTATGCAAAAGATGCACTGAGGAGAAATAGTAGAAACCTTACCATCTTTCCTAAATATATGTGATCCTAGTTCAGTATGAACACTATTGGTCGCACATTTTGAATACTAACATTTGTAAGTGCAGGAAAAAATTTGTCTTTACAGCATCAAGATCCTCAAGCCATGAAACATAATGACTTGTCTCCTCGCAGTTTAGTTCAGCCCGGGACAGTGGACGGTCCTGTCTACCAAGCGCCGGACATGTTTGCTTGATTGGAAATAAGCTGTCAATATAAATTACTTGCCAACTATTTTTGAATAAACAATATCGAAGACATAAATATGGTTGAGAAACTCACATAATGGTAGAACTAGAGGCATCTGCACATCGACCCAGATGTCTCTATTAACTTCAATATCATCTTCCGGACGAATATCAAAGGTGATAACCATATCAGGCTCAAATGCATAAGCATTGCATAGTGTTGCCAAGTTTTGCATTCAAAATAGGTGTATGTGTCTGCATTGTATAATTTGACGTTGAAGGTATAACCATGCTCGGTCTTCAAGTAAACTTTTTTACCTCCATCGTTTGTTAGGACTGAAACCTATCTTATCCAAGACAAAAATTCTTGCATGGCAGGGGATACGCTAGTAGAATAGTGAAAATTAAAATTAAAATTTGAAGCAAATGAAGTATAAGTCATGCTTAATTACGAAAAAATACTTGTCGTTCTGACTTGCTGTATCCACTTCGAAGTTCTCATCCAGCTTGATGCTGAAGCGCCTATCATCAACTAGAAAATTTCTGCCGCACAGGCCGCGCTGGTCTTCGCGGTATTCACACATAATGAAATCGTGTTCGTCGTCAAACGACATTCCTATGTTCATAGGTGAAACATTAAACACTTATTAGTTCTATTAATTCAACTAATTCAATTAAGCACTTACGAAAAATATACCTAAATAAAGTAGCTCAACTAATTCATCTAACTAGTTCAACTAATTAATTCAACTAATTCAACTAAACTAGTTCTATTAATTTTCTTACTAAAAATAAGGTAGCTAGTTCTATATAGTAAAATGTTAATTAGATGATCAAATCTCTATATAATAAAGTAGGTAGTTCTATATAGTAATATATTTATTAGATCATCAAATCTCATATACCTAAATTTTCTTACTATAAATAAACAAGTTCTATTAATTCAACACATTCAACTAAGAATTTACTAAAAATATAAAGTAGCTAGTTCTATAGAGTAAAATGTTAATTAGATGATCAAATCTATATATAATAAAGTAGGTAGTTCTATATAGTAATATTTTGATTAGATCATCAAATCTCATATACCTAAATTTTCTTACTAAAAATAAACTAGTTCTATTAATTCAACAAATTCAACTAAGAATTTACTAAAAATAAACTAGGTCTATTAATTTTCTTACTAAAATATATAAAGTAGCTATGTACAGTAATATTTTAATTAGATCATCAAATCTCATATACCTAAATTTTCTTACTAAAAATAAACTAGTTCTATTAATTGAACTAGTTCATGTAAGCATTTACTAAAAATAAACTAGTTATATTAATTCAACTAGTTCAAATAATCTCATATACCTAAATTTTCTTACTAAAAATAAACTAGTTCTATTGATTTTCTTACTAAAAATAAACTAGTTATATTAATTAAACTAGTTCAAATCTCATATATATATATACCTAATTAATATTTAGCTAATTCATCTAACAATTGACATGACTATTTAACAACTTTTCTATCTGATTCATTTAACATTAATTAACATTTTGACATTCTTATCTACGTAATTCATCTAACATTAATCTAAACAGCAGGAAAAAGAAAATAAGTAAAAAAATATGTGTGTGTGTGTCTGTGTGTTTGTGTGTGTGTGTATGTGTGTGTACCAGCGTTGGGCGATGGCTTACGGGCGGCGACGCGAGATGGCGACGCGACGGGACGACGACGAAGGGCGGCAGGGGCGACGGCGCGATCGAGACGGCGACGTAGTACGGGGCGGCGGCGGGGGTGACGGGGACGACGGCGCGCGGCGGGGACGACGACGACGGGTTGCGGGGGCGACGACACGCGGCGGTGGCGGCGAGGGCGGCGCGCGATGGGCGACGGCGGCGGCGACGACGACGACAATATCGGACGATGAAGTTGGATAGAAGACGGGCGGCACACAGATGAAAACTGAATTTTTCGTAAGTGCCATATATATAGGAGGGACCTTTAGTACCAGTTGGAGCCACCAACCGGTACTAAAGGCCAATTTTCACCAGGCCAAGGGGCAGGAAGCGGACCCCTTTATTACCGGTTTGTGCCACGAACCGGTACTAAAGGCCCACGCATTAGTACCGGTTGGAGCCACCAACCGGTACTAATGGTTGTGTGCTGCCACCGGCGGTGCACAATGTTTAGTCCCACCTCGTCGAGCGAAGGGCGGTGCACAATGTTTAGTCCCACCTCGTCGAGCGAAGGGCAGCCGCACTGGTTTATAAACCCAGCCGCGGCTGCTCCTTCAAACTTCTCTATATAGCAGGCTTCTCAGCCTAACTATGGCGCGCTGCCCTGTGAGCCTGCTGGCCCTTCTGGGCCTGAATTTGCACACCCTAGGTCTGGCTGGCCCACTGGACAACGCCCCAACAAATTTTTTATATAGTTTTTTCTTTTCTGCATTATTTATTTTCTTCTATTTATTTTTGAGTAATTTTTTATATGGTTTTTTTTCTTTTCTACATTATTTATTTTCTTCTATTTATTTTTGAGTAATTTTTATATAGTTTTTTCTTTTCTGCTTTATTTATTTTCTTCTATTTATTTCTGAGTAGTTTTTTTTCTGTATTTAATTTCTTTGTGACCCTCTTTACTCTTTCGCACATGCTATGCGGGTGAAATGATGATACCATGGGAAGTTTCAACATTTTCAGAGTTCATTTTGTAGTGATTTTCAATTTCACGGTCATTCAGCTCTCTAAACAATTCGGTAAATGACTGAAAAACATCAAATGATGTCAGAACGTGCTGGAAATTGATGACATCGCTTTGAATGTTGCGTAATGAACGCAAAAGAAGTCAGGATTTCAAATTAGTATAAAAAACATTGAAGTGCCCGTGTAACAGATGAGTTCACGTCCGAAACCTTGATACTCCGAAAGAGATTGTTCAGTTTGTACACGAAGTGCGTCCAGTTTTTGCCGTGACCCTCTCTACTCTTTCGCACATGCTATGCGGGTGAAATGATGATACCATGGCAAGTTTCAACATTTTCAAAGTTCATTTTGTAGTGATTTTCAATTTCACGGTCATTTAGCTCTCTAAACAATTCGGTAAATGACTGAAAAACAGCAAATGATGTCAGAATGTGTTGGAAATTGATGACGTCGCTTTGAATGCTGCATAATGAACACAAAAGAAGTTGAGATTTCAAATAAGTATAAAAAACATTGAAGTGCCCATGTAACAGATGATCTCTCATCCGAAACCTTGATACTCCGAAAGACATTGTTCAGTTTGTACACGAAGTGCATCCAGTTTTTGCCGTGACCCTCTCTACTCTTTCGCACATGCAATGTTGGAGAAATGATGATACTATGGCAATTTTCAACATTTTCAGAGTTAATTTTTTAGTGATTTTCAATTTCACGGTCATTTAGCGCTCTAAACAATTCGGTAAATGACTGAAAACAGCAAATGATGTCAGAACGTGTTGGAAATTGATGACGTCACTTTCCCACATCCATCCATCTCCTCGCTGTCTCATCCGACGGAGAGAGAGAGAGAGAGAGAGCTGCCTCCTCCCTTCCAGATCGCCGCTGGCACCTCCCTCCGGCGAAGCTGCCCGCCGTCCATGGCCTCCCGCACGCTCCTCCCCTTCCCCCACCCAAACCGTAGCTCAGATCCCCCCATCTCCTCGCGCCGCCGCCCCCTCCCGATCCAGTCCTCCCTCCCACCGCCGACCTCAACCAAGGACGACGAAGAACCAATCCTCTCCCTGGGCGGCAACCCTTCCTCCCACCCACCGCCGACCTCGCCGTCCTCCTCACCCGCCGCCCACCTCGTCCCTCTCCTCACCATCTCTCCCTACCCTCCGCCCTCTACCTCCTGCCTCGATCCCCCAGATCCAATCGACACAACCCCGCCGCCCCCGCACCCCGTACTGTCCACCATGGCCGCCTCCTCCTCCTCCCTGCTCCGGATCCCCACACCAACCCACCACCACGTCGTGGGGGCGTGTCCGGGGCGGCTGTCCTTCCATGTCGTCTTCCTGCAGCAGGTGCCGGCACCGGGCGACAGCGACGACGCCAACGGGCCCACCGGCGTGCCCGTGCCCTTCTACCATGAGGGCGGCTGTTCCGGCAAGGGTCGACACCGCAGGTGGTGCGCGAGGAGGTGGACGACTTCCTGCGCTCCAAGAGGGGCTGCCGCCGTCGTGTGCTGCCGGAACAAGTAGCAGGGGAGCTTCCGCTTTGGCGCATGCGTCTCCTTCCTTCGGAAGAAGTAGCAGGTAGTCTTTACTGTTAGTGTGTTACCACACACAGACCTCTAAATAATACCGAAATAAGTAGCTGCAACCTGCAAGTTGTCTGATGTCTGCCTATTTTGCCGATCAAAATTGTTGGATGGGTATTGCAGTATGCAGTCAGGATTATGCAAGACGATGAGGAATTGCCTAGTGTTGTGTTTTCCAGACAACATGTGTGACTGGAGATTGTTAAAGTAATTTGTTTGTTCGAATTAGATACTGCAGTATTTCAGCGTTAATACTGTTGACTATTAGTCCCTCCTGTGTGTGTCAGTTCTAATGTCAACCTATTTAAGTTTAGGTGCATCCTACTACTGAACTTAATTGCAATAGCAATGTAAAGTGAATTGACTCACCAGTAGGTAGTGTGCCAAACATTACACCTAAGGGAGAAATTTGATTTTCTGCTTACTAGTGTGGTAGTGTGCCATTAGCTTCGTAGGCCACAAAATCATTGGTTGGTTTGGCCCTCTGAAATGCTTAATTTGATTATTATCCGCATTGTATGTTTGCTCTCTGGATTTGCTGAGTGAAACAATGATAAATGTCTGAAACATCGAAATGAAAAGAAATGCCCCTCTAGGTGTTCCTCCATTTATGTTCCTCCATGTTGCTGATGAAAGACTGTCATTTATTTCTTATAACTGCCTTGGCTGTGTTGTCTGTTGATCCATCGAAACTGAGTATTTTGTTCGTTTTCTTGTGTGCTTGACTGCTTGTGTATTGGTATAGGTGAGGAAGAACCAGCTGCCGACGGGCGAGGGCATGGGGTACCTGGAGGCCAAGCACCACCTGCTGCTCTTGTCTCACCCATAACTTTGTTTATATGCCTGGTTTCAAGTGAACTTGTCATAGCTTATATTGTTGCTTTTGTGGATACTGCTACCCGTTGCTTCAATGCTGCCTTAACTTGTTAGCATGTTCATGTGAATTGGCTAACTGCTGCCTGTTAATTACTACTACTCACTGTTGCTGTATTCTATTGGCACCAACTCTGCTGCCCATGTATTATATATATTCTTCTTGCTCAAGCAGAAGAGCACTAGTGCTATGTTGCTGCCTGTGACAGTCCATGGACAAACTCTGTTAATTTATTCGAAGTGCCATAATTCCCTCTCTAGCAGCACCACCTGTGCTCTTGTCTCTCTCATAACAATAATTTACTTGAAGTGCTCATGTAGCTTAATTATTAAGCATACATGTATTCTCAGTACCATGCTACTTATTTTGCCTCTTGAGGTTTCTAGTCTGCTATTTCTTGCTTTCCTTTATCTTCATACTTATTATGATGGTAATTTGACTTGAAGTGCTCATGTAGGTTAATTATTAAGCATACCTGAACATATTGGGTTGTAGTCATGTAGTAGGATATGAGGCTCTAGTTTCGTTTTATGTAGAATATGTAATATTGAAGTATCCTCTGTTGTGCGAATTCATAGAGCCTAATATTTACTCATCCCGAGTCTCAGATCATATTACAGCTATCATTTAATTGCATTGTGCAAGTCACTGATAAGAGTGAGATTGAAGTTATCTTTTCTCAACCATGTTACGATCTTTCAGCATGCATGATGTGCTTCAATGGTTTCTATATACTATCATGGTATGATCATTTGACCACCTTGTCTCTATGTGTGTGTAGATAATGTGGAGAGCCGGTGACGACACGGTGCTGGAGGCGATGGACTCGGAGGTGTCGGTGACGTGCACGGACGTGGGGGTGGTCCAGAAGGCGTTCCAGGCCCTGCTGTGCACCAAGCGGCACCCCATTGATCGGCCGACGATGCACGAGGTGGCCCGGGTGCTGCTCTCGCTCATGTCGTCCCCTGCCCTCCAGGTCCCATCCACATGCATGCTCCCTCTTCATCTTAGATATTGGAATGAAGTAGGGAAAAAACATCCTCCATATTGTGTGCTGATTATCTGTATTATGTGTAGAGAACAATCATGGTGTCTATTTCTGCTTTATGCCCCGTGTTTCACTAACAACATGCCCAACTTCCTGCTCTATAGGAAATAAGTACATGATTGTTTATCCTCTTGTATAACAGTTTAAGTTTGTGACCTGATCTTGTGCTTCTGGTAACTAGTCCAATTTGCGTACTTTTAAGTGTCTTTTGATGTGGTGGTGCCAAACAAAACTCATATGCTTATGTTGAGCTTACTTTTAATCTTGTGAACATCACAATGTAGAGGATGTACTGTAGTTCCACTCATTTTATTCTCTGTGATGAGCTTATTTTTGTATTGTAGCCACCTTCTTGTTTACTTTGCTGAATCAGGTCTTGTGCACTAATCATGAGTTACTAGCATTTGGCTTCTCTGTGGTGATTAAACTTGACAAATCTGTGTACCTGTGTACTTCTTTGAGATACAAATTCCACATTGCATGTTTACGAGGTCCAATTTCTATAGATGTTGCCAAATATTGGTGTCAACGTGTCTTTCCTTAGGGGGTGATTTAAACCGCATTGAAATTCTGGTTCATTCAACAAACATCGAAATGTTCTTGACCCTGTCATTCTATGCTTAAATGATGAAAAAAGTCGCATTTTGCTTGTTATAACATGCTGTTTGATTTGCTTTTATTTTGTTCCTAACCATTTTGTTTGATGACTTGCAGATGCTAGCCTTCCTTCGTTTTTTGTCGTGAGGTCCAGGATGAACAAGTGGGGCTCATTGGAGATAGTTATACTATGATAGCTAGTTATATTTTTTTGATAGTTGTGTTACCTGATGTGAACTTCTTATTATTGTAAACCTAATGTTAACCATGGTTGATTGTAATAATGTGCCAAGTTTGGCTCTATTTGATTGTATTCATGATGTGAACCATGTTTTTCCGGATTAGTTATGCTCTATTTGAAGCATTTTATTTTCTCTCTGTTTTGATTTAATATTGTTATTTATTTACTAGAAAATTGAGATCTGAAGAATATAACCCACTTATTAGAACTGGTCCCATCTCACTAGTGGGCCCATCTTTTGAAAAAAAAAATCATAAACTTTGGAGCCAAAAAGGCCACGACCCAGAAAATAAAAAGGCCAAATTGGTGGGCCTGGTCCATGGGAACTAACAATAAAAAAGGCCGCAATACTGGGCTTGGCCGATGAACCTGACCAAAAATTGGTAAAAATAAAAACAAAAGGTTGTATTGTTGGGCTAGGCCCATGTAGAAAATCGAATTGGACTGGGCTGATTCTTGTGCCACATCAGATTGCCACGTCGGATGCCTATGTGGCCTGGGGAGGCTGCTAGTGACCAAAACAAAACAATAGGCATATTTTGGTCGTAAACGTCGACGACCTTCTCACAGAGAAGGTCGTTAATTTCAATTTACGACCGCCAGCTTTTGACCTTTTGTTTTTGGTCAAAAAAAGGTCGCAAATGAAAAACAATGACCTTTCAGTGACCAATAGTCAAGGTCACAAGTTGACATATTTCTTGTAGTGTGAGTTCTCATCTGAAACCCTGATACTCCGAAAGACATTGTCCAGTTTGTACACGAAGCGCGTCCAGTTTTTGCCGTGACCCTCTCTACTCTTTCCCACATGCTATGCGGGTGAAATGATGATACCATGCCAAGTTTCAACATTTTGAGAGTTCATTTTGTAGTGATTTTCAATTTCACGGTCATTTAGCTCTCTAAACAAATTGGTAAATGACTGAAAAACAGTAAATGATGTCAGAACATGTTGGAAATTGATGACGTCACTTTGAATGCTGCATACCGAACACAAGAAGTCCAGAGTTCAAATAAGTTATTAAAAATAAAAAAGAGGTGCAATGTTGGTTAATTAGCTTCAAGCCTTTCGGAATAGTGTAGACTACACTGCACTTAGCTCCGTGCAATATATGCTATTCTGAAAGGCTTGAAGCTAAGCAACGTGCAGGTGAGCATTGCGCCTCTCCTTCATCGTCTCTGCACTCATGGCTTATAAACCGCTCATACTGCCTCTCTCTTGGCGAGGTGGGACTAAAAATCAGCTTACTAAGAAACTATAGTACCGGTTCATGCCACGAACCGGTATTAAACGTCTTCGTGGGGGCCCCAGCCTGACCACAGCCTGACACAGCCTCATTAGTACCGGTTCATGGAATGAACCGGTACTAAAGGTTGCCCACGAACCAGTACTAATGATGTCCGCCCGCCTAGCCGTTGGAACCGGCACTAATGGACACATTAGTGCCGGCTCAAATTCAAACTGGCACTAATGTGCTTCACATTTGATCCTTTTTCTACTAGTGTGGGTGTGTTGGGTTCACAAGAGACTCTTTGTTATTTGGTTGCAGGGTTGTTTGAGAGAGACCATCTTCATCCTATGCCTCCCACGGATTGATAAACCTTAGGTCATCCACTTGAGGGAAATTTGCTACTGTCCTACAAACCTCTGCACTTGGAGGCCCAACAACGTCTACAAGAAGAAGGTTCTGTAGTAGACATCAAGCTCTTTTCTGGTGCCGTTGCCGGGGAGGTGAGTGCTTGAAGCTATATCTTTAGATCTTGCAATCGAATCTTTTTGTTTCTTGTTTTAGCACTAGTTTCGTTCATAAAAGAAAACTATAAAAAATATGGAATTGAGTTTGTCTCATACGCTTCACCTTTTTAATATCTTTCATGAGTATGATGGAAAGGAAAATTGTGCCAAAGTGTGAGAAGAAGAATGCATTAAAATGCTTGGCACTAAATCTTTGAATGATGAGCATGATTTCAATGTTGTTAGTATGAACTCCTTGAATATCCATGGTACTAATGATGATTGCACTAGTTATGATGAAAATGTCTCCTATAAACATGTCAATTTTTGTGGAATGCATTGGGTTTGTAAGTACACACCAGATAGGGAAGATAGATATTGCAAGAGGCATAAGTACTTAGAAACTAAATTTTTGCAAGAAAGGCTAGATGATTGTGCTGAAAATTTAAATTTTCTTAGCCGCACTTGTGAACATTGCAATGAATGTGATCATTTCAGTACCCAATGCAGATTGTTTCATGATCGTATTGTGTCCAAAAATTGTGATGACTTGATTTCCCTTGCACATCATAATGAACTTAGTTTGCTCTTGGGTCATGAAGAAATGAAACGTATAACTAAGGTTATTCCAGAATTTGCCCTTTATAGAGTTCTTAATTTTGATCTAGAAGAAATTTATATGTATTGTACGGTGAATTGCATTGAAAATCCTTATATTGCCAATTACATAAAGAGAAGAAAACAAATAGAAGATGAAGAGAATACTAATGGAAGGGAAGAGACTTCCCAATATTCTCCTATTATTTCTTATGATGAATCAGGTAACGAGGAGGAGCCTTCTATTCAACCAATCTCATTAATAAGGAGCTCCAAAAAGAGGATTGAACCCACACATGATGTGAAGAAGAAGAAAAGAAAAAGGAAGAGAGGTAAAAAGATATCTCCCCCGAATAATGTTGCTCCTATTATTGTTGTGCCTCATGAAAATGAATCAAAAATAATTGTGGAAGATGATGCACTTGATGATGATCTGTTATGCCTATTGCTTGTTGTGATGATTTTGATTGGTAAGATAATGACACTTCTTATGATCTTGGAAATATTTTTGGCACTTGCTTGGAAGAATATGATGATAATTGCTATACTATTGGTGCTATCCATACTATTAATGATGAGAGTGATTATGCTCATGATATGAAAAGGCCCAAGCTTGGGAAAGCTATGTTTGATGAGGATGACATATTTGAGAATATATTTGCTGCAATTAATGTTTGTCCCAAGCTTGGGGATGCTATGTTTAATGAAGATGATATTTTTTAGCCTCCCAAGTTTTGAGGAGCAAATTTGTTATGATGATAGCATGCCTCCTACTTATGATGATTATTGTGATGACACCTATGGTATAAAAAGTAGTGATGATTATATTAATAAAACTTGTCATGATTATGATTACCCTTTTTCTGAACATTACTCTTTTAATGTGGAAACAATTTATAGTATTCGAGTCTCTTATGATACTCCCACTATTCCAAAAGAGAAGAATTTTGATTATGTGGAGAGTAGTAAAATTTCTATGCAAGTAGATCATGAAAAGAATGCTTTAGGTGCTGGTTATATTGTTGAATTCATTCATGATGCTACTGAAATTTATTATGAGGGAGGAATATATGCTTGTAGGAATTGCAATAATATCAAGTTTCCTCTCTATGTGCTTAAAGTTTTAAAGTTATCCTTGTTTTACCTTCCTATGCAAGTTGATTCTTGCTCCCACAAGTTCTTTGCTCACAAAATCCCTATGCATAGGAAGTGGGTTAGGATGAAATGTGCTAGTCATACTCTTCATGATGCCCTCTTTATGTTACAATTCTTATCTTTTATGTGAGCATCATTGAAATCATCATGCCTAGCTAGGGGCGTTAAACGATAACGCTTGTTGGGAGGCAACCCAATTTTATTTTAGTTCCTTGATTTTTGTTCCTGTTTAGTGATAAATAATTTATCTAGACTCTGTTTAGATGTGGTTTTATTCTTTTAATTAGTGTTTGTGCCAAGTTAAACCGTTGGGAAGACTTGGGGAAAGTCTTGTTGATCTTGCTGTAAAAAACAGAAACTTTAGTGCTCATGAGATTTGCTGACATTTTTTATTGGAGAGTGCTATTTAGTTAATTATTTTTGCAGATGATTGATAGATAAATTCCTCAGGTCCAAAAATTTATTTCAGAATTTTATGAGTGCCAGAAGTGGTCGAAACCTACAGATTACTACAGACTGTTCTGTTTTTGACATATTATGTTTTGATTGTGTTGTTTGCTTGTTTTGATGAATCTATGGCTAGTAAAAGAGTTTATAAACCATAGATAAGTTGGAATACAGTAGATACTACACTAGTATGAATTTAGAATGAGGTCACAACAGTACCTAAGTGGTGATTTATTTTCTTATACTAACGGAGCTTACGAGTTTTCTGTTAAGTTTTGTGTTGTGAAGTTTTCAAGTTTTGGGTAAAGATTCGATGGACCATGGAATAAGGAGTGGCAAGAGCCTAAGATTGGGGATGCCCAAGGTACCCCATGGTAATATTCAAGTATTACCAAGAGCCTAAGCTTGGGTATGCCCTGGAAGGCATCCCCTCTTTCATCTTCGTTCATCGGTAACTTTACTTGGAGCTATATTTTTATTCGCCACATGATATGTGTTTTGCTTGGAGCGTAATTTTATTTTATTTTGTTTTTGCTTGCTGTTTGAATAAAATACCAAGATCTGAAATTCTTAAATGTTAGAGAGTCTTCACATAGTTGCATAATTATTCAACTACTCATTGATCTTCACTTATATCTTTCGGAGTAGTTTGTCATTTGCTCTGGTACTTCACTTATACCCTTTTAGAGCAAGGTGGTGGTTTTATTTATAAAAATAGATGAACTCTCATGCTTCACTTATATTATTTTGAGAGTCCTAAACAGCATGGTAATTTGCTTTGGTTATGAATTTAGTCCTAATATGATGGGCATCCAAGAGGGATATAATAAAAACTTTCATATAAGTGCATTGAATACTAAGAGAAGTTTGATACTTGATGATTGTTTTGAGATATGGAGATATTGATATCAAAGTTGTGCTAGTTGGGTAGTTGTGAATTTGAGGAATACTTGTGTTGAAGTTTACAAGTCCCGTAGCATGCACGTATGGTAAACGTTGTGTAACAAATTTGAATCATGAGGTGTTATTTGATTGTCTTCCTTATAAGTGGCGGTCGGGGGCGAGCGATGGTCTTTCCCTACCAATCTATCCCCCTAGGAGCATGCGCGTAATACTTGGTTTTTGATGACTTGTAGATTTTTGCAATAAGTATGTGAGTTCTTTATGACTAATGTTGAGTCCATGGATTATACGCACTCTCACCCTTCCATCATTGCTAGCCTCTTCGGTACCGTGCATTGCCCTTTCTCACATTGAGAGTTGGTGCAAACTTCGCCGGCGCATCCAAACCCCGTGATCTGATACGCTCAATCACACATAAACCTCCCTATATCTTCCTCAAAACAGCCACCATACCTACCTATTATGGCATTTCCATAGCCATTCCGAGATATATTGCCATGCAACTTTCCACCGTTCCGTTTATTATGACACGCATCATCATTGTCATATTGCTTTGCATGATCATGTAGTTGACATCGTATTTGTGGCCAAGCCATCGTTAATAATTTTTCATACATGTCACTCTTGATTCATCGCAATCCTGGTACACCGCCGGAGGCATTCATATAGAATCATATCTTGTTCTAGTATCGAGTTGTAATCTTTGAGTTGTAAATAAATAGAAGTGTGATGATCATCATTAATAGAGCATTGTCCCAAAAAAGAGAAAGGACAAAAACAAGAGAAGGCCCAAAAAACGAAAGGCCAAATAAATAATAAAAAAGGGACAATGCTACTATCCTTTTTTTCCACACTTGTGCTTCAAAGTAGCACCATGATCTTCATGATAGAGAGTCTCTTGTTTTGTCACTTTCATATACTAGTGGGAATTTTTCATTATAGAACATGGCTTGTATATTCCAACAATGGGCCTCCTCAAGTGCCCTAGGTCTTCGTGAGCAAGCAAGTTGGATGCACACCCACTTAGTTTCTTTTGTTGAGCTTTCATACATTTATAGCTCTAGTGCATCCGTTGCATGGCAATCCCTACTCCTTGCATTGAGATCAATTGATGGGCATCTCCCTAGCCCATTGATTAGTCGCGTCGATGTGAGACTTTCTCCTTTTTTGTCTCCTCCACATAACCCCCTCATTATAATCTATTTCACCCATAGTGATATATCCATGGCTCACGCTCATGTATTGCGTGAAAGTTGAAAAAAGTTGAGATTACTAAAGTATGAAACAATTGCTTGGCTTGTCATCGGGGTTGTGCATGATGAGAGCATTCTTGTGTGACAAAAATGGAGCATGACCAAAGTATATGATTTTGTAGGGATGAACTTTCTTTGGCCATGTTATTTTCAGAAGACATGATTGCTTAGCTAGTATGCTTGAAGTATTATTATTTTTATGTCAATATTAAACTTTTGTCTTGAATATTATGGATCTGAATATTCTTGCTACAATAAATAGAAATACATGATGAATATGTTAGGTAGCATTCCACATCAAAAATTCTGTTTTTATCATTTGCCTACTCGAGGACGAGCAGGAATTAAGCATGGAGATGCCGATACGTCTCCAACGTATCTATAATTTTTTATTGTTCCATGCTATTATATTATCAACCTTGGATGTTTTATATGCATTTATATGCTATTTTATATGATTTTTGGGACTAACCTATTAACCTAGAGCCCAGCGCCAGTTTTTGTTTTTTCCTTGTTTTAGAGTATCGCAGAAAAGGAAAATCAAACGGAGTCCAATTGGCCTGAAACTTCATGGAACTTATTTTTGGAAAGAAAGCAATACAAGAGACTTGGAGTGCACGTCAGGGGATCAACGAGGAAGCCACGAGGCTGGGGTGCGTGCCCACCCCCTGGGCGCACCCTCCACCCTCGTGGGCCCCTCATGGCTCCATGATGTATTTCTTCCTCCTATATATATCTATATACCCTAAAACTACCGGGGAGCACAATAGATCGGGAGTTCCGCTGCCAGAAGCCTCCATAGCCACCGAAACCTAATCTAGACCCGTTACGGCACCCTGCCGGAGGGGGAATCCCTCTCCGGTGGCCATCTTCATCATCCCGGTGCTCTCCATGACGAGGAGGGAGTAGTTCTCCCTCGGGGCTGAGGGTATGTACCAATAGCTATGTGTTTGATCTCTCTCTCTCTCTCGTGTTCTTGATTTGGCACGATCTTGATGTATCGCGAGCTTTGCTATTATAGTTGGATCTTATGTTTCTTCTCCCCCTATACTCTCTTGTAATGGATTGAGTTTCCCCTTTGAAGTTATCTTATCGGATTGAGTCTTTAAAGATTTGAGAACACTTGATGTATCTCTTACCGTGCGTATCTGTTGTGACAATGGGATATCACGTGATTCACTTGATGTATGTTTGGGTGACCAACTTGCGGGTTCCGCCCATGAACTTACGCATAGGGGTTGGCACACATTTTCGTCGTGATTCTCTGGTAGAAATTTGGGGCACTCTTTGAGGTTCTATGTGTTGGTTGAATAGATGAATCTAAGATTGTGTGATGCATATCGTATAATCATACCCACGGATACTTGAGGTGACATTGGAGTACCTAGGTGACATTAGGGTTTTGGTTGATTTGTGTCTTAAGGTGTTATTCTAGTACGAACTCTAGGGATGTTTGTGACACTTATAGGAATAACCCAACGGATGGATTGGAAAGAATAACTTTGAGGTGGTTTCGTACCCTACCATAACCTCTTCGTTTGTTCTCCGCTATTAGTGACTTTGGAGTGACTCTTTGTTGCATGTTGAGGGATAGTTATGTGATCCAATTATGTTATTATTGTTGAGGGAACTTGCACTAGTGAAAGTATGAACCCTAGGCCTTATTTACTAGCATTGCAATACCGTTTACGCTCACTTTTATCATTAGTTACCTTGTTGTTTTTATATTTTCAGATTAGAAATGCCTTTATCTACTATCCATATACCACTTGTATCACCATCTCTTCGCCGAACTAGTGCACCTATACAATTTACCATTGTATTGGGTGTGTTGGGGACACAGGAGACTCTTTGTTATTTGGTTGCAGGATTGTTTGAGAGAGACCATCTTCATCCTACGCCTCCCACGGATTGATAAACCTTAGGTCATCCACTTGAAGGAAATTTGCTACTGTCCTACAAACCTCTGCACTTGGAGGCCCAACAACGTCTACAAGAAGAAGGTTGTGTAGTAGACATCAGTTGGGTTTTTGTCTTCGTTTTGCATTTTGTTCATGTCATGTCATCATGTGCATCTCATTTCCATTCGTGTTCGTCTCATGCATCCGGTCATCTTCCCCGTTGTCCGTTTCACAATCTGACACTCCCACATCCATCCGTTACACCTCTCAAATCTCGTTTCGTGAGCAGGAGAAAAACATTCTCAGAATGGATCGAGATTTGTCAAGTGGCCTTGGTACATCACCGGTAGGCCACCTGTCAAATTTCGTTCCATTTGAAGGTCGTTTGATGCCCCAATGGTTAATCGGGAAACCGTAAAAGCCCCTCTCTCTTTGCAGCACAGCACCCCTCCAAAATAGACCACACAAGCCCATCTAAACCCCCTCCATGCTCTCCGTTATTGGATCACGATCGTGTGGGCAAAAACCGCACCTCATTTGGACACTCCTAACTCCTCCAACCTATAAATATGCCCTCTCCCCCAAATTTTTCATCCAAAACCCTAGTCCACCCTCTCCTCCGCGTCGTCGGACGTGTCCGCCGCCGCCGGACACGCCCACGCCGCCACCCGCGGCCACTCCCATGCCGCCATGTGTCACGCCATCACTCCCCACCGTGCCAGCCCGCCGGGCCCATAGCGGGCCCGCAAGGCCCATCCGGCCGACGCCGTCGCCCGACATCTCCCGCCGCCCGGTCAACGCATCTGGCCGCCGTGCTCCTCGCCACTGCCGCCGTCCGCCATTGCCACCCTTCTCCGCCACCAGACGCCGCTCGCCGGATGCCGCCCCGCCAAGCTCCGCCACGGCCCGTGCCAGATCCGGTCAGGCCGGACCGGATCCGGAGCCCCCGACCTCGCCGGCGTCCTCTCCGGCCACCACATCCACTCCGACGAGCCCCCGCAGCTCCGGCCGCCATTCTCCTCCAAGTCCGGCGACAACTCCAGCGACCTTGGTTCACGTGCCGTGGGTCAAACCCTAGGTCCACGAGGTGACGAATTCGTCTAAGTCCAGAAATTTCCATGTTATGTGCCCATTTTTATCATGGCATATCTCCATACTCATAACTCCGTTTTGGGCATATGATATATCCAAATGTTCGTCTCATGATGCTCTCATGTTAGTGTCATTTGGATGCATGTTACTGTCCATATTGATGAGCGAATCTTCGTTGCAAAAATGTTATATGATGTTATCTGCTGGAATTTATCATAACTTGCTGATTTGTCATTTTTGTTGCATTTTGTGTGTGCCTCCTATGAGCATGATGTCTACATGTTTTAGGAGCTCCTTCAAGCCATATTTACAGTGGTGCAATCATTATATTTTTGTGAGCTCTATGGTGACTAGTACAAGCATGCAAAGTAGGCTATGTGATGTTGCTGATTTCAGACACAGTAATTTTGCAGTCTTTTCCTGTCACATTATGATGCTATGTTATCATGTTGCTACCAGTAGATCCATGCACATTTTGAGGTAGTTTAGTAAGAGTGTTTTGAAGATGTGGTTTTGCTCTATCCATTTATGCCTCTGGTTGTAATAATGGAGTATTGTAGCATGTCCTTTCCATGCTCTAGTTTTGCTAAATATTGTTCCTGGCAGATTGTTAACATGAAGTTCATTTTTTCCATGGGTGTTGCTAATGATACATGTACCCTATGAACTTGCTCTTGCCATGTTTCGCTTCATAAATGTGTCTACTTACTGTTGTTTACCTTGTGATGCCATGAATTTCTTGGTGGTGAGTGGCATGAGCTTGCAAAGTTGTGATCATGAATCTGTTTCTGCCATGCTTTGTTTTTCTACCATGTCTGAAACTGATCATATCATTTTCCATGTTTGCATTGGTGCTACCATCTTATCCATGCATCTTTGGTTAAAGTTCAGTAAGGGAGATTTGTTCTATGTCTTTAGTAATAGCATGTCATGCCTTTGTTTGCCATGATATGTTCATGTAGCATCTTGTTTGCTAACTCTAAACATTGCTATATGATGTTGTTTTTGACATGTTCAGTATTTTCTCTAAGTCTGTGAAGCTGATATCATTTGCATTTTTTCCATGTTATATTAGGCCTGTTCTACTGAGTTCTAACAGGAGCTCAGTGTTCATGATTTGTAGAGCTTCATGTGTACTTCACTACAATGTGCTTTCTTGCTATGTTGGAGTGATGTAGCATAGTGTCTTGTTGCATCTTAAGTGCTATAATGTTGTTAAGCGCAGTTTTGCATCATTCTTGTTTTGCTTGTCATTTGCAAACCGTGCATCTGTTTCCGGTGATCCTTATATCGATTTCGACCGAAATCACCCCATCTTTCCAGCGGCATGCTTGGTTTGCCAAGTTGATGTCTTGATCGTCTTTTTCCTTCCAGAGTACCCATATGCATTGCATGTCATATCTTGCATTCCATGCCATGTCTTGCATCGTGTTGCTTGTGCATTGCACCGTGATTTATTGTTGTTCCATTGCTTGTCTTATTGCTTTGGGTAGAGCCAGGAGACGAGTTCATGAACGAGGAACCTGTTGAGTACGCTAACCCGGAGCAAGCTTTCGACAACTCTGAGAACTTTGCAGGCAAGATGACCATTACCCTCGATATCACTTCTATCTTTGCTTGCTAGTTGTTCCTTCTATCACTATGTCACGCTACCTACCACTTGTTTATCATGCCTCCCATATTGCCATGTCAAGCCTCTAACCCACCTTCCTAGCAAACGTTGTTTGGCTAAGTTACTGCTTTTTCTCAGCCCCTCTTATAGCATTGCTAGTTGTAGGTGCCTTGCAGGTTGTTCCATGTTGGAACATGGATATGTTGGGATATCACAATATCTCTTATTTTAATTAATGCATCTATATACTTGGCAAAGGGTGGAAGGCTTGACCTTTTGCTCGGTGTTTTGTTCCACTCTTGTCGCCTTAGTTTCCGTCATACCGGTGTTATGTTCCTTGATTTTGCATTCCTTACGCGGTTGGGGTTATG
Source organism: Triticum monococcum (assembly GCA_034509565.1). Classification (NCBI taxonomy): domain Eukaryota; kingdom Viridiplantae; phylum Streptophyta; class Magnoliopsida; order Poales; family Poaceae; genus Triticum; species Triticum monococcum. The sequence continues at coordinate 5,077,424 of CM067845.1, read as the reverse complement.
GGACCCCCTTGACAGTTTTCTTTGAATAAAACTCCTCCAGCAAGGCCCAACCTTGGTTTTAACATTTGCCTAATAACAACCTAAACTTTTCCCTTGGGAGTTATAAACCCGAGGGTCATCTTTATTTAACCCCTCGGGCCAGTGTTCCTCTGAGTGCTGGTCCAACTTGGGCGATGTCCGGCGCCCCCTGGGCAACCAGGGTATTAGCCAACCTGACGTCTTGCCCATCCGGTGTGCCCTGAGAATGAGATACGTGCGACTCCTATCAGGATTTGTCGGCACATCGGGCGGTCTTGCTGATCTTGTTTTACCATTGTCGAAATGTCTTGTAACCGGGATTCCGAGACTGATCGGGTTGTAGAGAACTTGACACTTGACTTAATTAAAATGCATCAACCGCGTGTGTAGCTGTGATGGTCTCTTTTCGGCGAAGTCCGGGAAGTGAACACGGTTTGGGTTATGTATGAACGTAAGTACTTTCAGGATCACTTCTTGATCACTTCTAGCTTAACTACCATTGCGTAGCTTCTCATCTTATTCTTGTATTCATATGTTAGCCACCATATTTGCTTAGTGCTTGCTGCAAATCCACCTCATTACCACATCCTACCCATAAGCATAAATAGTCTTGATCTCATGGGTTTTGACATTGTTGAGTCCGTGTGACTCACGGATACTACCAAAACAGTTGCAGGTGCCGATGATACCAGTGCGGGTGATGCTACTGACCTCAAGTCGGAGTTCGACGAGGAACTTGGCCGTTACTACGTGTCTTTTCCTGATGATCAGTAGTGGTGCCCAGTTGGGACAATCGGTGATCTAGCATTTGGGGTTATCTTCTTTTCATTTCGTTGATGTATGAATTATTTGATCATTGTGTGACGTGGCGATTCTAAGCCAACTATCTATGTATTCCTTTCTTGTTCATTACATGGGATTGTGTGAAGATGACCCTTCTTGCGAACCACAATGCGGTTATGCCTCTAAGTCATGCCTCGACACATGGGAGATATAGCAGCATCGTGGGCGTTACAGGGCACCCGAGGTGGGCACAACCCACCAGGGTGCGCCTGGGCCTCCTGGCACACCCTGGTGGGTTGTGCCCCCCTCGAGGCACCCCCAGGGGCAACCAGGGCCCTTGTGTTACTTTTGGCCCATAAAAATTCTTCGTAAATTTTCGTGGCATTAGGACTCCGTCTGATATTGATTTTCTGTGATGTAAAAACACGGTAAAAATAGGAACTAGCACTTGGAACTATGTCAATAGGTTAGTACCAAAATATGATATAAAATGATTATAAAACATCCAAGATTGATAGTATAACAGCATGGAGCAACCAAAAATTATAGATACGTTGGAGACGTATCAGCGGGGAAGTGGTTGGGCGCGGAAAACAATGAAGGAGGCTAGGGTTTGCCCAGATTTCGGGGGAGGGGTGTTTATATAGATTCTAGGAGCTACGAGAGGGCTATTGAGGTGTGGTTTTCACCCACACGATCATGATCCAACGACGGAGAGTATGGAAGGGGTTAAGATAGGCTAGTGGGCTGCAAGGAGAAAGGGGTCTGGTGGTTAACGCGGTTAGCCATTGGGGCATCAAACGATCTCCAAATGGAACGGAATTTGACAGGCGGTCTACCAGTGATATACCAAGGCCACTCGACAAATCTTGGTCCATTCCGAGAACGTTTTTCTCCCACTCATAAAACGATATCTGAGAGGTGCAACGGGTGCATGTGAGAGTGTCGGATGCCGAAACGGACAACGGAGAAAACTGGGAAACCCAGACGGATGCATGTTTTGAAAAACATGCAGATGAAATGCACATGATGACATGGCAAAGTGCAACACGCAAGCGAATAACATGGCAACGATGGCGGATAACTGGAAGACACCTGGCGCATCGGACTCAGGGCGTCACACTCTGCAGGAGACAGGGCCAGACGAAAGCCAAGATCTCGTTGTCTGGTCGAGAGCTTCGTGACGGGGTTCAACAGAGAAGCAACTAAAGAAAAAAGAACAAGAAAAGAAAAAACTTATAAAGGGCCATCGCCAGTCCACCAATCTAACTAGAACTTAGCCGAGGAAACCAGCGAATCATGTCGTCTAGCAATCAGGAACATATGAAGAGGAGTTGTGCTCAATCAACAAAACTAAATGCTGGTCCTAGTGGGAAGATCTCTATACATGAGTGTGACCTGATATACATACGTATATATCTCTTCCGGTTAGTGGAGTTAGCAGTGTCGACATCTTTGTTACATGTGAGTAGGCTAAACTACCTTGATGACATAGCTCGTGCAGATACTATCTGTGTAAATGTATCTCGAGCAGTCGACACCCCAGGCATTGTAGTTGTTGAGGTACTCATAGTATACCTCCGGGTCATCGACCTTCTCGTTGTCAGTCACGTTCTTCAAGTCCTTATATTCGAGGCCCGAGGTCGCCAAGACAACATAATATGCAGGATGAACCTTGGTACACTCCTCCGGCGCCTCGTACATGTAGATATCATGCGGTAGGATGTGTAGGTACCCATCTGTCATCGTGAAGCTGGTGATGGCCATCTCTGCATTTTCTAGCCATTTGGGAATATACAACTCTTGTTGTTTGTGAGCTTACTAAAGCTCATAATCTTGTACCTAACGGACTGAAACAAACACAATATGGAACATACATATATATCATCAATAGATTATTGCGTACTATTTTTGCTCCAAAGTAAGTTGGTAATATGCATGTTGTAACCTCCATAGACATCCATCAGCAAAATCTTTTTCACTGACCACACTAATTGCAAACTTAAGTTATCTACTTTTTCTACTAAAATTTTCTACTAATTTGTAATTCATTTTATAAAGTTATATTAAACATTATGTTTCATAAATTACTTATGATACTTAATATGATGATGATGTTGCTAAATGTTAGTAATTGTGTATTTATGCTACAACTCTAATCTATATAGTTGAAAATGCATTGTGCTAAATAAAATTTGTTTGTAACGAAGCTACATTAGCTTTTGTCTTTTCGATACATTGCGCCTTAAAGAGAATTTTTAAACCCAATCCCATAACTATGAGAAAATATGGAAATAAAAAAGACACCATTTTGTGGATTAATTTATGATACTTGCATAAACATAGTGTATGTATTTCCGTGCTCCTTATATATCTTGTAATGCTCTCTAAAGTGTAAGGACATAGGAATATCTTGGTATCAGTTTCTAGTTTATCATTTGGTACACATAAACAGAAAACTCTAGAGTACATAAAATATTTACGAGGATCTTGTTACCAAGTCATTAACATGGTTCTTCATGATGCCTATAAACACCATCAGGAATGGTCGTACGATGAAATATTAGCACCCTCCATATTATAAATCTCCAAAAGAAAGAATGTAATGGTACGCAAACCACTTCATGACCTTGCTTGGATCGCAACGATTTCTATCTGTCAATCATATCCAACAATTCTACATGCTATAGGCACAAATTTATCTCGTCCATCTTTAGGAGGATGTTCCAGATGACTTTATTTGAAACCTCACCGTCAACAATGTTTATTTGGCGACTTCCATGTACAAAGCGAAGTTCAAGGGGGAATTCCCACCCTTATGGTGCTGGCTATTTGGGGGCAACTATGCACCACCCAATTGAAAATATAAAACCATGTGGCTTGCCATCAAGAATATATTATTGAAGCCGATTGACTCAAAAAGCATGGATGGCCGAAATGCGGCTCGTGACAACTTTGCAAAAGAGAACTTGAGTCTACGACACACATTCTTTTCAAAAACTTTTGCCCTAGAAGAATTAACAAGTTTGATTTCACCCCTTCTATGGGAGGTTCTGGTGGTTTGTTGGTACCATGGAATGATAGCATGTTCTAGGGGGAATGCCTTTTCAAAAATCATTTCTCTATTTTCCTAAGATTCACCTCCGTTCACACTGGTGCAACTTGGATCTCAACAAATATTTATGTCCTTCTAACAATGAATGTAGACACACCTTTTTGAGATGGTTTAAAAAAATCAAATTCCAGATGACATGGGCTGGATTATTGCTGGAGACTTCAACTACATCAGGTACCTCTCAAATAAGAACTTTGGAGCATGAGATATGAATCAGATGATGCAATTCAATGAGTTCATCATTACTTTGGCATTAGTTGAAATTCCTCTAAAAGGAAGAAGTTATACTTCAAGTAATATGAACAAGATCCCCTCTTACAGAAGATTGATTGGGTCTTTACCTCAGAAAGTTGGTCTTCTAATTTCCCAAACACTTTGGTTACCAGTCTGTCAAGACTTGTGTCAGATCACAATCCATGTGTCATTTCTATTGGCACAAGCATTCCAAAGGCTCAAACATTCAGATTTGAAATATTTTGGTTTGAGAACCACAATTTCTAAGAGACGGTGCAAAGCATTTGGAGTCAACCCTTTCAGGAATCCAACAGTGCAAAGATGATTACGGACAACTTCAAAAGGATAAGGAAAGGCCTGAAAATTTGGAGCAAGAATATCTGAAATCTGGATGTCACTATTCAAGCCACTAATGCAGTTATCTTGACTTGGGATATGTTTGAAGAATTTAGAGACTTCACCCTCTTGAAAAGAAATGGCAGAGACACATGCTCAAGGAGAATTTTCTCAAAAGTCCTCTCTCACCAAAGGATTTATTGGAGAGAAAGAGCTACAATAAGATCCCTGAAATTTGCAGATGAGAATTCCAAAAAAATTAGGACAAAGCTACCATGAAATACAAGAATAATTACATTCAAATTCTTCAAGATGATATGGGAAGTGAATATACTGAACATGAAGGAAATATGCCCTAGAGGCAATAATAAAGTTATTATTTATTTCCTTATTTCATGATAAATGTTTATTATTCATGCTAGAATTGTATTAACTTGAAACATAATACATGTGTGAATACATAGACAAACAGAGTGTCACTAGTATGCCTCTACTTGACTAGCTCGTTAATCAAAGATGGTTATGTTTCCTAACCATAGACAAAGAGTTTTTATTTGATTAAAGGGATCACATCATTAGGAGAATGATGTGATTGACTTGACCCATTCCGTTAGCTTAGCACTCGATTGTTTAGTATGTTGCTATTGCTTTCTTCATGACTTATACATGTTCCTATGACTATGAGATTATGCAACTCCCATTTACCGGAGGAACACTTTGTGTGCTACCAAACGTCACAACGTAACTGGGTGATTATAAAGGAGCTCTACAGGTGTCTCCAAAGGTACATGTTGGGTTGGCATATTTCGAGATTAGGATTTGTCACTCCGATTGTCGGAGAGGTATCTCTGGGCCCTCTCCATAATGCACATCACATAAGCCTTGCAAGCATTACAACTAATGAGTTAGTTGCAAGATGATGTATTACGAAACGAGTAAAGAGACTTGCCGGTAACGAGATTGAACTAGGTATTGAGATACCGACGATCGAATCTCGGGCAAGTAACATACCGATGACAAAGGGAACAACGTATGTTGTTATGCGGTCTGACCGATAAAGATCTTCGTAGAATATGTGGGAGCCAATATGAGCATCCAGGTTCCGCTATTGGTTATTGACCGGAGACGTGTCTCGGTCATGTCTACATTGTTCTCGAACCCGTAGGGTCCGCACGCTTAAAGTTTCGATGACAGTTATATTATGAGTTTATGCATTTTTATGTACCGAAGTTTGTTCGTAGTCCCGGATGTGATCATGGACATGACGAGGAGTCTCGAAATGGTCGAGACATAAAGATTGATATATTGGAAGCCTATATTTGGATATCGGAAGTGTTCCGGGTGAAATCGGGATTTTACCGGAGTACCGGGAGGTTACCGGAACCCCCCGGGAGGTATATGGGCCTTAGTGGGCTTTAGTGGAAGAGAGGAGAGGTGGCCAGGGCTGGGCCGTGCTCCCCTCCCCCCCCCCCCCTAAGGATGACAATTTTATCCATGGACATGGACATCCATGGATATCTGACCCGAATGGATAGGGTTTGGATATGCTTTTGTGTCCATGGGAGGCGCCCAAACCCGACCCGATTGTTCGTGGATAGGGCATGGATATAATCTTGTACCCATGGATATACCCAAACCCGACCCGATAGTATGACTTAATTGGGGAAAATCTGCTATCCCTGCCCCATGGTCATATATCCCACAACTATTTTACACTTTTTTTATCTAAAACATGCATAAGAAATTGCACAATCCCCATCGTAACTTTTTTAGTTGACATTCAATCCCCTCTGTAACATACCCCAACACCCCTTTCATTATTTTTACCTCCTTCTTAAATGACTCGTCATTCTCATCTGTTAGAAAAATACTAAATGATCTTAGGTTGTTAGTGGATGTTGATTTACCATAAGTGAAGCCTAGCCTACCACGAGGTGAAGAATGGAAGTGTTTATGTTAATATTGTGTTATGTATTATTTATATGTCTCGAGAGGACCCAATGGATATCCAATGGGTATGGATATCCATCGGATTTGGACATGGACACAATTTTTCACCCATGGATTTTTTCATGGGCGGGCAAAGACTGTCGTCATGGACATGGATATGGATTTGAGATTGTTCAACCTGATCCAAACCCGACCCATTGCCATCCTTATCCCCCCCCCCTTAGTCCGAATAGGACAAGGAGAGGGGGGGCGCCCCCCCCCCTTCCTTCTCTCTCTCCTCTTTCCCCCTTCCCAAATCCTATTCCAAATAGGAAAGAGGGGAATCCTACTCCCGGTGGGAGTAGGACTCCTCCTGGCGCGCCCTCCTCCTGGTCCGCCGCACCTCCCCTTGCTCCTTTATATACGGGGGCAGGGGGCACCCCTAGACACACAAGTTGATCCACGTGATCATATTCTTAGCCGTGTGCGGTGCCCCCTTCCACCATAATCCTCGATAATATTGTAGCGGTGCTTAGGCGAAGCCCTGTGATGGTAATACATCAAGATCGTCACCACGCCGTCGTGCTGACGGAACTCTTCCCCGACACTTTGCTGGATCGGAGTCCGGGGATCGTCATCGAGCCGAACGTGTGCTAAAACTCGGAGGTGCCGTAGTTTCGGTGCTTGATCGTTCGGGCCGTGAAGACGTACGACTACATCAACCGCGTTGTGCTAACACTTCCGCTGTCGGTCTACAAGGGTACGTAGATCATACTCTCCCCTCTCGTTGCTATGCATCACCATGATCTTGCATGTGCGTAGGAAATTTTTTGAAATTACTATGTTCCCCAACAGAACATTTAACCAAAGCTGCTCAAGTTACATCATGTTACAACCCACAAAGCATAGATGTTGCTACCACTCAGAGCAAATGCGAAGAACCTTGTCTTAGTCCAGCTACTGCACTGCTTATTCCTATAAAAATTGTAGATGCACTGTCTGGCATGGGCAATTGCTTAGTTTAAATCTGAATGATGGCAGCCACAATATTTCTGAAGATGTTCTTTACCTTCGCCTTCTCACCAAAAATTTGCTGCCAGGTTTGAGGAAAAACAAAAGAAAATAAACGTTGGGGTTGTTACTTCTGCAAGCATGATTGGCTTTGGGTTACTAATAATGCTCATGTTGTTGTTACTGATTTGGAGGAATAAATTCAAGTGGTGTGATTTGCTTCCATTATACAACAACAATGAAGATGGTGGTGGTGAGCTTATGGCCTTCAGATATACTGATTTAGTTCGTGCTAATAAAAAATTCTTAGAAAAGCTGGGAGGTGGTAGTTTTGGTTCTGTATTCAAGGGAGAGTTAAGTGACTCAACTAGTATAGAAGTGAAAGGGCTTGATGATATGCCAGTCAAGGGGAGAAGCAATTCAGGGCCGAGGTGAGATCAATTGGACTGATCCAACATATCAACCTAGTTAAATAGATTGATTTTTGTTGCGAAGGTGATCACAGGTTACTTGAGTATGAACACATGCTAAATGGGTCTCTTGATGGTCATCTATTTAAGAAGAGCAATAGTGCTTCTGTTGTTGTCCTATGTTGGAACACGAAATATCAAATAACCCTAGGAGTTGCTAGAGCATTGTCCTACTTGCATCAGACACTACAGGAATCAGGCACTTTGCCGTCTTTGCCGTCAGCCAGTAGATGGCAACATGTCTGGCTAAATAGGTTATGGCAAAGGTCTCTTTGTCGTCTGCTGGCGGATGGCAAAGATGAAATGGTCTTTGTCGTCCGCCAGCAGACGGCAAAGGACCTGGACGACACTGATACGTCTCCAACGTATCTATAATTTTTGATTGTTCCATGTTGCTATATTGCCAATCTTGGATGTTTTATAATCATTTTAGTCATTTTATATCATTTTTTGGTACTAACATATTGACATAGTGCCAAGTGCCAGTTGTTGTTTTCTGCATGTTTTTTACATCGCAGGAAATCAATACCAAACGGAGTCCAAATGCAATGAAACTTCACAGAGATTTTTTTGGACCAGAAGACACATAATGGGCCCTGGTTGCGCCTGGGGGTACATCAAGGAGAGCACAACCCACCAGGGCACGCCAGGAGGCCCAGGCACGCCCTGGTGGGTTGTGCCCACCTCGGGTGCCCCCCGGACCACCTCTTTGCTCTATAAATACCTCAATATTCCCAAAACCCTAGGGGAGTCGACGAAATATTGATCCAGCCACCGCAGAGTCCAGAACCACCAGATCAAATTTAGACACCATCTCGGATGGGGTTCACCACCTCCATTGGTCCCTCTCCGATGATGCGTGAGTAGTTCTTTGTGGACCTTCGGGTCCGTAGTTATTAGCTAGATGACTTCCTCTCTCTCCCTCTCTCTCTCTCTCTCTCTCTCTGAATTCTCAATACAATGGTCTCTTGGAGATCCATATGATGTAACTCTTTTTGCGGTGTGTTTGTTGGGATCGATGAACTTTGAGTTCATGATCAGATCAATCTTTTTATATCCATGAAAGTATTTGAGTTTCTTTGATATCTTTTATGCATGATTACTTATAGTCTCGTATTTATTATTCAATATTTGGGTTTTTTTTTGCCAACTTGATCTATTTATCTTGCAATGGGAAGAGGTGCTTTGTAGTGGGTTTGATCTTACGGTGCTTGATCCCAGTGATACAAAGGGAACCGACACGTATGTATCGTTGCTACTGAGGATAAAACGATGGGGTCTATCTCTACATAGATAGATCTTGTCTACATCATGTCATCGTTCTTATTGCATTACTCCATTTCTCCATGAACTTAATACACTAGATGCATGCTGGATAGCGGTCGGTATGTGGAGTAATAGTAGTAGATGCAGGCAGGAGTCGGTCTACTAATCTTGGACGTGATGCCTATGTAATGATCATTGCCAGGATATCGTCATGATTATTTGAAGTTATATCAATTTCCCAACAGTAATTTATTCACCCACCGTTTGTTATTTTTCTTGAGGGAAGCCACTAGTGAAACCTACGGCCCTCGGGTCTCTTTCTCATATTATTTGCCTTTGTGATCTATTTTCCTTTGCTTTTATTTTCAAATCTATTAAACTAAAAATACAAAAATACCTTGCTGCAATTTATTCTTATTTATTTTATTTGGTGTTCGATCTATCAATCTACTATAATTTATCTCACGCCCATTTGCCTATCTTGAGGCGCCGTAGCAAGAAGGGACTGACAACCTCTTTAACACGTCGGGTTATGAGGATTTGTTAACTGTGTGTAGGTGTTGTTTACGTTGTGTTGTTGGTTCTCCTACTGGTTCGATAACCTTGGTTTCACATCTGAGGGAAATACCTACCGTTGTTGTGCTACATCATCCCTTCCTCTTTGGGGACATACCGACGTAGCTTCAAGCTGCATCAAAAGGAATTTCTAGCATCGTTGCCGGGGAGGATCTTCAACATATACCAGGTTCCTAATCACGAATCTCATCTCCTTGCAATTTACATTATTTGCCATTTGCCTCATGTTTTCCTCTCCCCCACTTCACAAAAAATGTCGTTTTATTCGCCTCTCTTTTTTCGTTCGCTGTTTTCTTGCCGGATCTGCTTTTGAGTGCAATCTTGTTGTGTGGTCATCACGACTCAAGAGAACACCAAGTTATGTGATTTCTCAAATACCAACAACAATGATTTTATTGGCACTCCAATTGCTTCTCCCACCACTAGTGCGGAGTCTTGTGATATTAATACTGCTTTGCTGAATCTTGTTATGAAAGATCAATTTTCCGGTACTCCTAATGAGGATGTCGCGTCCCATCTTAATCCCTTCGTAGAATTATGCGATATGCAAAAGAAAAAAGATGTGGTGAAGATGAAATTATTTTCATTTTCTTTGCGTGATTCTGCAAAAAATTGGTTCTCTTCTTTACCTCACAATAGTATCGATTCTTGGAATAAGTGCAAAGATGCTTTTATCAGTAAGTATTTTCCGCCCACAAAAATTATTTCCCTTAGAACCTAGATCATGAATTTGAAGCAACTTGAACATGAGCATGCTGCACAATCTTGGGAAAGGATGAAACTGATGCTAAGGAATTGCCCAACTCATGGGTTAAATCTTTGGATGATCATACAAAAAATTTATGCAGGGTTGAATTTTGTTTCTCGTAATCTTTTAGATTCCACCGCAGGTGGTACTTTTATGGAAATTACTTTGGGTGAAGCCACCAAATTGCTTGATAATATTATGGAAAATTATTCACAATGGCATACCAAAAGAGCTCCTACAAGTAAAAAAGTTAGTTCGATAGAAGAAAATTCTTATTTGAGTGAAAAAGTTGATGCTCTTATGAAATTGATTGCTAGTAAAAGTTCTCCTATTGATTTCAATGATATGACTTTGCCTACTTTGATTGAGCAAAATAGTGATGCCATAGATGTGAATTTTATCTCTCTAAATAATTTTAATAACAATGCTTATAGAGGTAATTTTAATCCTAGGCCTTTTCCTAGTAATTCCTCTAATAATTATGGTAATTCCTATGGAAATCAATCTTATAATAATAACAGGAACACCTCTGATCTTGAGAATAATATTAAAGAATTTATCAACACACAAAAAGTTTTCAACACTTTCATAGAAGAAAAGTTGAATAAGATTGATGATTTGCCTAGAACTGTTGATAGAATTGCTCATGATGTGGTAAATCTCAAGATGAAAATTTTTGTGCCTAAAGTAGATGAATCAATTAAAGCTCTTTATGTTTCTATGGATGAAAGTAAGAAAAGAACCGCTATGCTTAGAGCTAAAAGAGATTTTTTAGAAAAAAGCGTTTTCTAGTGATTTCTTCCGCAAAAGTGATGAAGATCTTAAAATGATTGGTGTTTCTTCTATTGATTCCTTGTTTAGTAAAGTTAAGATTGATGAAAAAGGGACTGGAGAAGAGTCAACTTTAGGTAGAAGGCGTCCCAATATTTTGGGGGGTGAAAATCTTGTTGAGAAAATTGATGGAAGTGGGTTTGAAGAGGTCAAAACTTTAACTAGTTGTCATGGAATTGTCACGGCAGATGTCCTAGAGAAAGGACTTAGTCGTAGGGCCATCGCAACTAGGAAACTTAAAGGGGTTAATCGGGACAAAAGGACACAAGAGGTTTATACTATATCGGCCCCTTACGGTGAAGGTAAGGCCTAGTCCAGTTGATTGTATTGCTAGGTTTCGATGACCAAGGAGTGAATCCGCTAGCTTGGCTATCGATCTGATGATTCTTATCCTAAGCCGCCGTCGGGTCGTCCCCTTATATACACGGGTTGACGCCTGGCGGCCTACAGAGTCCCGGTCGGCTCATAAAACGTGTCCGGCTCGGTGACTTCTTTTATATGCCTTTCTTTACATATGGCGGTTTACAATATTGGGCCTTAAGCCGCCTCTGGGCTTAGGCCTTCTATAAGTCTTAATAAACTATCACCTTGAATATTACTGGGCTTCTTTTTGTAACCCGCCATTGGGGTTGACCCGGCCCATCCTGGGCGGGTCATACCTGGTAGCTATATCCCCAACACTAGTGATGTGCCCACTCTTTTGGATTACAAAGACTTTAATTATGATAGTTGCTCTTCGATTGATTGTATTTATTTTCTGCAATCCATGATAAATTCACCCCATGCTTATGAACAAAATAAAGCTTTTACTAAACATATTGTTGATGCTATGATGAAAGCTTTTGAAGAAAAATTGGAATTAGAAGTTTTGATTCCTAGAAAATTGCATGATGAATGGGAACCTACTATCAAAGTAAAAATTAAAAATTATGAGTATTTTGCTTTGTGTGACTTGGGTGCTAGTGTTTCTACAATTCCGAAATCTTTATGTGATGTGCTTGGTCTTACCGATCTTGAAGAATGTTCTTTAAATTTGCACTTGGCGGATTTTACTATTAAAAGCCTATGGGAAGAATTAATGATGTTCTTACTTGCAAATAGGAATTATGTGCCCATAGATTTTATTGTTCTTGATATTTATTGCAATCCGTCTTGTCCAATTATTCTTGGTAGACTGTTTTTACGCACTATCGGTGCCGTGATTGATATGAAAGAAGGCAATATTAAGTTCCAGTTTCCTTTGAGGAAGGGTATGGAATACTTCCCTAGAACAAGAATTAGGCCACCATATGAATAAATAATGAGGGCATCTTATGGATCTCTAAACGAAGATGACAATACTTAGATCCTTACTTTATGCCTAGCTAAGGGCATAAAACTATAGCGCTTGTTGGGAGGCAACCCAATGAATAAAATTTATTTTTGCTTTTTGCTTTCTGTTCTTGATTGTTTACACAATTATTCTACTGTTATGATTGTGTTTTTTGTGTTTTAATTAGTGTTGTGCCAAGTAGAACCTGTAGGATCTTCTTGGGTGATAGTTGTTTGATCTTGCTGAAAAACAGAAACTTTTGCGCTCACGGAAACAATTCTAATTTTTTTTCCAGAGTGTGATAAAATGCCAATTCGTTTTGCAGTAGATTAATATACAAATTTATCAGGTCATCCGATTTTTTCAGAATTTTTGGAGTTCCAGAAGTTTTCGAAATAGTCAAATTGCTACAGACTGTTCTGTTTTGACAGATTCTGTTTCTTTGTGTTGTGTGCTTATTTTGATGGCTATATGGTTTTCTTTGATGAGTTTTTTCCATAGAAAAGTTGGAATACATTATATATAATGCAAAAACAAAATATAAATTTGTTTGGTACAGTACTTATAGTAGTGATTTGTTTTCTTTTACTAATGGATCTCACGAAGGTTTTGTTGAGTTTTGTGTGATTGAAGTTTTCAAGTTTTGGGTTATCTTACGATGGATGAAGGAATAAGGAGTAAGAAGAGCCTAAGCTTGGGGATGCACGGCATCCCAAGCTATTATCCAAAAATGAGCAAACAACTAGGCTTGGGGATGCCCCCAAGTGGCATCCCCTCTTTCTTCTAATGACCATCGGTATTTTACTCAAAGCTATATTTTTATTCGTCACATACTATGTGTTTTGCTTGGAGCGTCTTGTATGATATGAGTCTTTGCTTGTTTTATTTTTTGTTTTAAGTCTTGATTCCTTGCTGGATATACCTATTTGAGAGAGCCAAAATTATGTCATGACTTGTTAGAATTGCTCTCTATGCTTCACTTAAATCTTTTATGAGCTATGGACTTGCTCTAGTGCTTCACTTATATCTTTTTGAGCACGGTGTGCTTTAGTATTTTCGAAGAAATGCTCTCTTGCTTCACTTAGATTTTTTTGAGAGTTAATTAAATTTTCAAGAAATTCTCTCTTTCTTCACTTAAATTATTTTGAGAGAAAGAAAGAAAAATTATGCTCATGATCTTCATATATATTTGTTTGAGCTTATCAAAAGCCACACATGAAAATTAGTCCCAAAGTGATAGATATCTAAGAAGGATAAAATAAAAACTTTCATGAAGATCATTGGACAAAATAAACTTGATTCTTAGTAATAGTTTTGAGATATGATGATGTGATATGTGAGTCATGTTGATGAGTAATTATACTTTAGTAAGAATATTGGTGTTAAGGTTTGTGATTCCCTATGCAACCATGAAAGTCAATAATTATGCAATGAAATTATATCGTACTTGTGGTGCATTATTCAGTGTTAATTATGATTAATGCTCGCTTATGAGATTATTCGTTTCTTGGTTGGTCGCTTCTCAATCAATTTGCTAGCCTTCATTTTGCACTAAGTATGATCTCTACTTGTGCATCGAAAAATCTTTAAACCAGTTTTGCCACATGAGTCCAGTATATCTACCTATATGCGGTATTCTTTTGCCGTTCTAAGCAAATTTGTATATGCCATCTCTAATTTTCAAAATAAACTTCTCTTTTGGGTGTTCGTTTTGCTCGCGGAGCAGTGAGGGGTGGCTAATATTTTCCATGCTAGATGTATTATTCTCACGATTGGTGTTTATTCACTTGTCATTGCATGAGAGTAAGGCAAAGGTATTAGGGATGCCTAGTCCCGAAATGAAAAATGAATTTACTTTATGTTGTCAAATAATAAATTCCCTGGAAAGTGTTGGTATGGAGGGAAACCGTGGATATGGCTAGCCATGGAAAGTGAAACTATGGTTTAAAAAGGAATAAACTTTATTTTCTATTTGGGAACCGCCAATGATATATCTAGCATAGAAAGTGTTGGGAACTCTAAGTCGTTTTTTGTTGGTGGGAAGGATACATCTCCTAAAATGTTTTTATCTCTAAGTTTTTCGCTTTGAGCTCTGGCACCTCTATAAATCCCTACTTCCCTCTACGAAGGGCCTTTCTTCTACTTTATGCAATTTTTATTTTTGAATTTGAGTCTCCATCTTCTCTTATAAAAGAACCAACTAGGAGGCAATATGATCGTACTTGAGTATTGGGTGTAGCTAATATGCGAGTGTGTTTCATGAGTGGATCAATGATTGAGCATAATGGGCTAGGGATAACTTATTTTAGCGTTGATATTTTGAAAGACATGATTGCTTGTTGATATGCTTGAGTATTTAAATTATCATGTCAAAATTAGACTATTGCTTTGAACAATATAAAAGTCCAAATGTCCATGCTACAAAGAAAAGAAATATGATATGACATGATAGGCACCATTCCACATCAAAAAAATTACTTTTATCACTTACCTACTCGAGGACGAGTAGGAGTTAAGCTTGGGGATGCTGATATGTCTCCGACGTATCTATAATTTTTTTATTGTTCCATGTTGTTATATTATCAATCTTGGATGTTCTATAATCATTTTATAGTCATTTTATATTAGTTTTTGGTACTAACCTATTAACACAGTGTCAAGTGCCAGTTGTTGTTTTATGCATGTTTTTACATCGCGGGAAATCAATACCAAACAGAGGCCAAACGCAACGAAACTTCACGAAGATTTTTTTTGGACCAGAAGGCACATAATGGGCCCTGGCTGCGCCTGGGGGGTGCTCCGAGGAGAGCATAACCCACTAGGGCGCGTCAGGAGGCCCAGGCATGCCCTGGTGGGTTGTGCCCACCTCGGATTCCCCCGGACCGCCTCTTTGCCCTATAAATACCCCAATATTCCCAAAACCCTAGGGTAGTCGACAAAATATTGATCCAGCCGCCACAAAGTCCAGAACCCCCAGATCCAATCTCGACACCATCTAGGATGGGGTTCACCACCTCCATTGGTGCCTCTCCGATGATGCGTGAGTAGTTCTTTGTAGACATTCGGGTCCGTAGTTCGTAGTTAGATGGCTTCCTTTCTCTCTCTGAATTCTCAATACAATGGTCGCTTGGAGATCCATATGATCTAACTCTTTTTGCGTGTGTTTGTTGGGACCGACGAACTTTGAGTTTATGATCAGATCTATCTTTTTATATCCATGAAAGTATTTGAGTTCCTTTGATCTCTTTTATGCATGATTACTTATAGCCTCGTATTTCTTCTCCGATATTTGGGTTTTGTTTGGCCAACTTGATCTATTTATCTTGCAATGAGAAGAGGTGCTTTGTAGTAGGTTCGATCTTACGGTGCTTGATCCCAGTGACAGAAAGGGAACCGACACGTATGTATCGGTTCCCATCCAACACGGCAATATGATCGTACTTGAGTATTGGGTGTAGCTAATATGCGAGTGTGTTTCATGAGTGGATCAATGATTGAGCATAATGGGCTAGGGATAACTTATTTTAGCGTTGATATTTTGAAAGACATGATTGCTTGTTGATATGCTTGAGTATTTAAATTATCATGTCAAAATTAGACTATTGCTTTGAACAATATAAAAGTCCAAATGTCCATGCTACAAAGAAAAGAAATATGATATGACATGATAGGCACCATTCCACATCAAAAAAATTACTTTTATCACTTACCTACTCGAGGACGAGTAGGAGTTAAGCTTGGGGATGCTGATATGTCTCCGACGTATCTATAATTTTTTTATTGTTCCATGTTGTTATATTATCAATCTTGGATGTTCTATAATCATTTTATAGTCATTTTATATTAGTTTTTGGTACTAACCTATTAACACAGTGTCAAGTGCCAGTTGTTGTTTTATGCATGTTTTTACATCGCGGGAAATCAATACCAAACAGAGTTCAAACGCAACGAAACTTCACGAAGATTTTTTTTGGACCAGAAGACACATAATGGGCCCTGGCTGCGCCTGGGGGGTGCTCCGAGGAGAGCATAACCCACTAGGGCGCGTCAGGAGGCCCAGGCATGCCCTGGTGGGTTGTGCCCACCTCGGATTCCCCCGGACCGCCTCTTTGCCCTATAAATACCCCAATATTCCCAAAACCCTAGGGTAGTCGACAAAATATTGATCCAGCCGCCACAAAGTCCAGAACCCCCAGATCCAATCTCAACACCATCTAGGATGGGGTTCACCACCTCCATTGGTGCCTCTCCGATGATGCGTGAGTAGTTCTTTGTAGACATTCGGGTCCGTAGTTCGTAGTTAGATGGCTTCCTTTCTCTCTCTGAATTCTCAATACAATGGTCGCTTGGAGATCCATATGATCTAACTCTTTTTGCGTGTGTTTGTTGGGACCGACGAACTTTGAGTTTATGATCAGATCTATCTTTTTATATCCATGAAAGTATTTGAGTTCCTTTGATCTCTTTTATGCATGATTACTTATAGCCTCGTATTTCTTCTCCGATATTTGGGTTTTGTTTGGCCAACTTGATTTATTTATCTTGCAATGAGAAGAGGTGCTTTGTAGTAGGTTCGATCTTACGGTGCTTGATCCCAGTGACAGAAAGGGAACCGACACGTATGTATCGTTGCTACTAAGGATAAAACAATGGGGTCTATCTCTACATAGATAGATCTTGTCTACATCATGTCATCGTTCTTATTGCATTACTATGTTTCTCCATGAACATAATACACTAGATGCATGCTAGATAGCGGTCGATGTGTGGAGTAATAGTAGTAGATGCAGGCAGGACTCGGTCTACTAATCTTGGACGTGATGCCTAGGTAATGATCATTGCCTGGATATCGTCATGATTATTTGAAGTTCTATCAATTGCCCAACAGTAATTTTTTCACCCACCGTTTGTTATTTTTCTCGATAGAAGCCACTAGTGAAACCTACGGGCCCCGTTTCTCTTTCTCATATTATTTGCCTTTGCGATCTATTTTCCTTTGATTTTATTTTTAGATCTATTAAACTAAAAATACAAAAATACCTTGCTGAAATTTATTCTTATTTATTTTATTTGGCGTTCGATCTATCAATCTACTATAATTTATCTCACGTATGTTTCCCTATCTTGAGGCATCGTACCCGGAAGGGATTGACAACCCCTTTAACACGTCGGGTTGCAAGGATTTGTTATGTGTGTGCAGGTGTTGTTTACGTTGTGTTGCTTGGTTTTCCTACTGGTTCAGTAACCTTGGTTTCACATCTGAGGGAAATACCTACCGCTGCTGTGCTGCATCATCCCTTCCTCTCTGGGGAAATACCAATGTATATTCAAGCCGCATCAGGCACACATGGCAGCTTAGGGCCGTTAAGGGGTTAACGACGTGCTTTGTCGTCTGCTGGCATACGACAAAGATGAAAAGTTCTTTGTCGTCTTCTTGCAAAAAAGAAACCATATAGGCCAGCCAAGTGCCCCCCAGGTTGCACGGGGTAGCTGCCATGTGGCAGCTTTGCCGTCTGCCAGCAGACGGAAAAGTGCCTGTATAGCCCCTGTTTTTTCTTAAATTCATTCAATTTGACATAATTTCACTGATATATATATATATATATATATATATACACATCTCAAAATAATTTCAACAAGCGTACCAACAATAAGTTTCCAACAACATAAGAAACATACAAATTTCCAACAAAATATCCAACATACAATGATTTCCAACAAGGAGTTTCCAACAACATATCCATATATAAATACATATCCAAAAGAAGTTTCCAACAACATATCCATATATACATACATATCCAATAGAAGTTTCCAACAAGTTTACTTAAACAAAAAGGAAGCACAAGGATAAGAGTACACTCCATAAATGCAAGCTTCCTCACCTAAAGCAAATCTGCGAATTGGGAAAGATGAAAGTTAGAAGAAGAAGAAGAATAAGAAGAAGAAGAAGAAGAAGAAGAAGAAGAAGAAGACTAGCTAGAAGAAAAAGAAGAAGAAGAATTTATCTTCTCTTTCTTTTTCTCCTCTCCTCTTCTTTATTTATCTTCTCTTTATTTTTATCTTCTTCTTCTTCTTCTTCTTGTTCTTCTAACTAAGCTAGGTAAAAATGCTAAGTGTGTAGGTCATTTTAGAGCTAAGCTAGGTAAATAGGTCATTTTGGAGCTAAACTAGGTAAAATGGATCATATTGGAGCTAACCTGGGTAAACTTGGTCATTTGGGAGCTAACCTAGGTAAAATGGATCCTATTGGAGCTAACCTAGGTAAAATCGGTCATTTTGGAGCTAACCTAGCTAATTATGCCATTTTTGAGTTAACTAAGCATATTATGCCATTTTTGACATAAGTAAGCTAAGTATAGGTCTTTCTTGAGCTAACCCAGGTAACTAAGCATATTAGAGCTAATTTAGCATTTTAGAGATAACTTAGGTCATTTTGGAGCTAATTTAGGTAAAATTGATCATTTTTGAGCTAATTTGGCTTATTATGTCATTTTTGAGGAAAATAAGCTCACTATATGACATATATGAGGTTACCAAGATTGTTATGCCATTTCAAACCTAAGAAAGCTAATTATGCCACTTTTTACATAAGTAAGCTAAGTGCATGTCATTATTGAGCAAACCCAGGTAACTAAGCATATTCTAGATAACTTAGCATATTAGAGCTCACTTAGGTCATTTTGGAGGAAACAAAGCTAAGTACAAATCATTTTGGAGACCTGACATACCTGACATACTTCACTCCTCCTTCTCCTTCTCCTTCATCATCCTGATGCGCTTAAAGCGGCGAGGCAGTGGGATGTACTATTCTACCACAATTGGCATGGTCATGTCGCCTGGCTGTGGGATCGCCGGCGTCACCACCATCGCGAGGTCATTGTCAGGCACCACCACCATCGTGAGGCCATCTTCAGGAAGCACCATCGACAGGTCATCCTCAGCCACCACCATCTCTTGCCCATCGTCAGCCATCACCATCGCTTGGCCATCGTCAGCCAGCACCATCGCGAGGGCATAGTCAGACAGAATAGGTTGCACCTTCTGGATCATCCTCGCTGTTGCTTTCGCTGTAGCCAGACTCACTGCTGCTTTTGTTGTAGCCAGAGTCGCTGCTGCTACTCCCATTGCCTGACCAAATGCAACAAAGTTTTTTAACAATCAGTGTGAGACAAAGCCAAATGGAGAGGAAGAAGAGGCAGAGCATACTAGCATCGTCGTTGTCTTGGTAGCGCATGCGGCACATAGTCGTGTTGAACAACTTCACGGTGAGCATGACATCGTCGTTGTACCTGAAGACAAGGAAGTACCCATGGCGCAGGTCGTAGGCACAGACGCGCTGCTCCCAGCCACGACACAGGTACATGTGGTCGTTCCTGATCACCACCTCCACGTCCCAAAGCCTGCGAAGCTCGCTGCCGGCTTCACATTCTTTGGCCGATGGCCGTCCAACATCTTCATAAAAGTTTCAGGCAGCCTCTGCAGCGTGGGTCAAGGAGTGATGTAGCAAACCCCGCCATGTTTGTGGATGACTACTTCGTCCCGTTCCACTCTCCTCTCCGAGAGCCGACCGCCTACGACCACTGGGGGAAGGGCCTGCAACCCTGCTGGTCGCAACTTGATCTGGACAAGTGCGTAGTGGGAGGCCCGCAAGGGCAAGGTGGCCAAGTGGCGCGCTCTTAGCCCAGCCGGAAGTGATCGTTGTGAGGCTCCCAAAGGAGCGCTCATCAACTAGTTGCTCCCTGTGTATATGGGCGCCCCGAGCGAGGGAATGCTCGCTGAAGGGGAGGGCGAATTTGGCCGGCCCAAGCACGATAGAGGCCACAGCCTCGTTTTCCTCTCTTTTTTATGTTTTCTGATTTCTTTCTTTTTTTGCTTTTTTTATACTTTTGTGTGTACTTTAAAAAATTTAAATATATATATATATTACAAAAAACATTTGAAACATGTCGAATAAGTATTTAAAAATATTGAACAAGTATTTTAAAATGTTAATCAAGCATTTAAAAAAGGTAAATGTCTATAGAAATAATGTTGACCATGTATTCAAGAAATTATGAATTTTTTATATCATGTATATAAAAATGTTAATGAAGCATTTGAAAAAATGTTGAACAAGTATTTAAAAAATGTTAATCAAACATTTGGAAATGTTAAATGTGTATAGAAAAAATGTTGACCATGTGTTTAAAAATAAAGATTTTTTATCATGTATATAAAAATGTTAATCAAACATTTGAACAGGTATTTTAAAAAATCAAGAAATTAGAAAAATGTTAAATGTGTATAAATTATAAATAGCAAAAATAATACCATTGAAAACAACATTAAAATATAAATTCAATAATATATATTTTTATAGCATGTATAAGCATTTTTTTAGTCATTGTCAAACTAGTAAACCGTGATAGAGATTGTTAGTTAAATATATTGTCAAGCTAGTAAACCACGACTGAGATAGTAATACCCAAGCCTCTATATCTGGGAGCTTTTTCGCTCCAAGATTCATCCACTTGGATGAAAAAGACTTCTGGGTAAATTCCTATGAGGCACGTGTATTATTTTGGTAGCTGGTTGTGTACAAATGCGTTGTGGATTCAGGTTTTCGTTTGAAATTTTTTGAAATGGTGTGATGGTTCTTTTGGTTGGTTTACCATTTTTGATTGCATGTGGGGCAGGTTGGCGTGGTTGTTCTTCTTATATGCTTTCTTTCTTTCTTTTCTACTGGCTGTTGGATATCGTTTGTGTCCCTGTCGGGTCAGTTTTTACGTCACTGTCTGCGCTGATTTTATTGAGCCGCTATTGGTCCAATTGTGCTGTCCCTTTTTGCTATTCGGCCGCTGTTGGTCTATTTGTGTTGTCGCTATCCCCACCCTTTTCGAGATTTGTCAGGATTAGCAAATACGCGGTGCCGTCGTTCTTTGTCACGGAGCAGTGTCGCTTTTCATACCTCGGTGACTCTGTCTACGCTGTGCTAGCGGTGCCGCTGTTGACGTTGCTTCCGGACGTTGCTGATCGGTGCGCGCTCTCTCGTGTCTTCCGGTGATTTTCGTGGTCTCTTAGTGATGGTTCGTCCTACTTCCATCCGTGCCGGTCCGCGTCGCCAGGTCGCCAAGCAGCACCGGCTGCTCATGCCGTGCAAGAGCCAAGAGATGGCGACGCGGCTAGCTGTTCCTACGTGCAAGTCCAGGCCTACAACGCGACCGCCGCGACAGGCCCGTGCTCGGCTGCAAGAAGCTAGGCTGTGACGAGGCCTATCGCTTCATCGCCGGCTGGAGAAGATTCTTGATGCAGAATGGCTTGGACGTGGATAGCCACATGAGGGCCGAGGACCTAGAGTCGGCCATGGTGGACCTGTGGGCGTTCCGGTTGCCGGCGCTGGAGGTGGGCGTCACCGGTAGCAGGCCAAGCGCGAGTGGTGGCTGGCTACGGAGGTTGACGTGCGCGGCGACGGCCATGCAGCCAGATAGTCTGCCTACTACGTCGCCATCGTTGGGACGCCGGGCTGGACGAACAGGGGTCCGTGTGAGGGAGCGACGAGCGCCTGCTGCGTCGCCAGTGACTGCAACAGCGTCGCCTCCGCCGATGCCGGACCGCCCTCTCTCCTCTCCACGTCATGTCTGCGGTGGCCGCCGAGACCGCGACGGTCTCTGGTGGTGCATGCGGAAGCGTCTCGTGTATGTTTACGGACGTTGCCCGGTGATGGAGGAGGCCATCGTCATCGTCCCCTGCTTCTACCAAATCAGCGACCTCATTCCGCCTCCCCGCGACACTTCGTCGCCGTGTATTACGACGGCGATGGTGGCGCTCAGGTCGCTGTCTATTGCTACTAGGACATTCTAATGCCGCGGTCGCCAAGGAGCTGCGTACTGCAGACAACCGCGCCGGCGCCTCCAACGACCTGAGCTCTCTGGACTCCAAAAAAGGGACTGCTTTTGCCGTGTTGACGCTGAGGCCGAGGCATCAGCGATCTCGACCTCGGCTCACCCGACCCGTCGGCGCGCGCCTTGATCCCATCCAACCCCGCTCTAGCTCGCCCTCGCCGTGTCGACCTCATGCATGCCAGGCCGCCGGCGCCCCGTCGAAAACGACGCTAGGAGGCGCTCCAGCTCCTTGTCGCCCTGACTCCATCTGAACTTTAGCATAGTGCTCGCATGGCGGCTGCCTCGCCCTCGCTGTCTTGGCCGTGTGTCCTACCGCCCCGTGCGCTGCGTTGCATGCTTCCGGCTTGCGGGGGCTGCCGTTGCATAGCGTGCGTGCACGGCTCCACTGTATCGTCTCTTAGTGTGTTTGTGTGCGTGGTGGGTGCGTGTGTCCGTGTTTGCTTCTATTGATCTGGGCGCACACTTGAGGTTGTGGGTGCCCATAGTTAATCCATCTTCACTAATTAATCAACCATGCTTCTTATTAATTCTTTTTTTGCGGGTGATGCTTCTTATTAATTCTAACGCAAGTTGTACACCGGCTGTTTGTAGTTGCAGTTCTACAGATTAGTTTTTTCTTATCGCTGTTTACGCATGTTTTTGGCTTTAACTTAAGGAAAAGTGTTCAAATCATCTGGCTGATTTTCTGGAGAATTCATCCCCGTCCCGCGCGCGCCACATGTCCAGGCCACGCATCACCCGTCGCTCTTCCTTATCTTATCTCCTGGCGTTACAGGAGATCCACTCGTTGGCTTTTCCTTTTGGTTTCTTCTACCTCTGTCTTCTTCCTATCTCCGCTCGTCTTTTCTTTCTCTCCCTCTCTTAGCCTGGCCGGCGGCCACCGGAGCAGCGACTCGTCACGCGCTGCTGCCGCCAATTGCTGCAACGGCAAGGAGCGCTACACCGCCACCGCTACAGCTGCAAAGTACTTTCTCTCCCTCTTGCTTCTCTCCTCTCTAGTATCAACCACGCCGGCGCAGCACCTGAACACACACTCGCTATGCTGCAACCCGGCAATGGGTGCTACTATGCAACGACAGCGGTGCTGCAACCCGCAGATTCTCGCCGGTGAGCAGATACTGCAACGGGCGTTTCTCGTGGTGATGCAATCGACAGACGAGTTGCAACCGCAGGACCACGCCGGCGATGGATGCTTCAATGCAACGACTGGTGCTGCGATGCAACCTCGTTGCCGCTGCCGCTGCTGCCAGTTGGATGGGGCGGGGAGCTAGAGGAGACACCGACGCTGCATGGTAACCTCGTCGGCGCTGCTATGCAGCATTCCCGACGCACATGACAAGAGGCGCCGGTGCGGCAATGTAGCTCGTCGGCGCTGCGAGGCAGCACTCCTGAGGCTGAAAGCCGGCGTCACTGTGAAGGCTGCGACGATGCTGCGCGACGGTTGGGATGCTGCAGGGGCTGACGGCAAAGTTGTGTGGCCGGCTGCAATGGAGCATACAAGGGAGGCCGGAGGCGGCGCTGCTGCAACGCACCTCGCCGCCGATGCAAGGGAGGTCGGAGGCGACCGCAGCTCGCGCGCCGGTGCTGCAACCCAGCACATGCAAGGGAGGCGGGGCGCGACGCTGTAGGGAGGACCTGGTGCTACAATGGCAACTTCGACGCTTTTTCTTTCTTGGTGCTGTTGGTGTTGCGATGCAGCGACGCTGCGACGGCTACCCGGCGTTGCTATATGGCGGCTGGAGTCAGCGGGCGAGGGCGCGTGCTGTTTGCATCGGACGCGGCTAGAGGAGAACGAAAGGGGGAGATGCGACCAGAGGAGGACGACTCCATGTCGCGTTGACTGGATCCGACGGCTAGCGAGTAAAAGATCACCATTAATTTGCATGGTTTTGATGCTGAAGAATTTTTTTTTTTTTTTGCAGTAGGCTTAAAGTGTTGTCCTCACCGATCTTGAATGTGTATCCTTGTAGAATATACTGAACTGGTACTGCTTAATATACTGAACAGGTCATGCTACATTTATCCTCATTTAAACTTTCTTCAACGTAGGCAGGCTACAGATAAATAGAAGGTAATCTTGTTGGTCCAGGGTGAGCCTTCTTGGATGTTGTAAGTTCCGTGGATTTCAAGCTCCAGCAAAACCAGCGTCCATTTGATCTATCCCACGACCAACATAGAGGACTGAGTAACATCACAAGACTGGTAAGCATTAGTGTTTTACTTATTTACTCCACTTACTTGCTCTTCTCACTAGTCTATTCTGTTGTAATCTGTTACGGAGAAGTTGGTATAAGAACTTGATTTTTTTATGAGATGTATCTAACAGACACCAATCATGCACATGAAGTCATATTGATCGAATGATCGTTGTGCATGCAGAACAGGTAATGCTTCGGAGCAAGGGTCTCAAAACTATGCAAAGGATTTTCTGAGGTGCTGGTGCCATGTTGTTGATTTAACTTGGTCAGGAAACCCCTTCACCCACCACATACCAGGCAAGATATTTTTATGGCCAAGTAACTAATCCGATTGGATATTTTCTGCTTTTATCTGCCTTTGAAGCTATTTACTTTCTTTTTAGAAAATAAAAATTTGGAAAGTATTGTTTCCTAACTATGACAGAATTTAATTGTAGGGTGAAGATGAGAAAATTTATAAAAAAGAAGCCCCTCTGCCCTCTGGACGCACGAGATGGATGGATTTTTACTGCACATTACTGGAAAAACATTATAGCTTTTCAATTTCAGGTTGGTCAGTTTTCTTCCCTTCAAAGGGTGCATGGCGTGAAGTTATTGCTAATCTAACCTGAAAGAATCCCATAGGCTGTATAACTGTTATGAGAGCTTGGTGTAATCTGGTGCAAACCGGAACTAGATTAGCAGTTCCAAAGATGAATGGAGCAGCGGAGTTGCATATGAAGGCAAACCTAACAAGTTTGCATCATAGTTGCCCAGGAAGGTAGGAACTCATTTGCTGCTGTACTAACTGAACTATTTTCTTATAGGCAATGAGATTTTGATCATGGAAGGATGCGGCTATTTTGATGAGAGTATAATGCAGGAGATCGGTTATTAGATCTGACTGTATTGTAATGTAGTACTCCCTCCGTCTCAAAAGAAGTTAGTACAAAATTGAGACACTTATTTTGGGACGGAGGGAGTACATTATTGTGTTTCTTTTTGCTTATGTTGTACACATCTAGAATAGGCAACAATGAGATGGTCTATCTGCACGAAGTTTAGTTCAGAAACTACATGCAAATGTTAAAAATTCAGAATGTTCGGGAGAGAGTAGAACAGAGAAGGGAGAGAAGGAACAACCAAGATCCAAGCTTTGTGCTACCACTCAGTCACATATGGTCTATAATCTTGGTTACTCAATGTTCAGATTATCGTAATTTTTGTACCTAAAAGGTATTAACTATATTAAGCGTGTATAATTTTCAAATATTAATAGTTAAGTTCTTGAAACCCTATGAAGCAATCACATGTACCCCATGATCTTTCTACGCTTCACATAGCTGAGTTAGCGCTACGTTTTGCATGACATTCTTTGACGAATCTTCATTTGTTGGTCAATGGTATCCTGGTCTACATGGTTACATTTTGTTGTTTCAAATAATAGTGTTTAATTTCCTCATCAATGGGTTTTGCTTTAGGTAATATAAGACACATGATCGATGTCCATGAGGGGAGCAGTACTCAGATTTCCCATGGTCAGCAGAACGGCCAGGGTCCTATTTCTTAGTGGATAGTTGGTTTCTGGTGGATCCAATCACCATTTCTTGGAAAATATTTCCTAAGCAAATGGTACAAGTGATAATGTATCAGTGCTTTCACTTGAGCCTGCAGAAGCAGTACTTGAAATGTATGGGGTCAATGATGAAGGGGTACGCTCTGTTTATATATGGCCACTCTTCCATTTATTTTCCAAGGTGAAAACCATCTTCAAAGCACCCCAGCAGCCAACAACAATGCTCCTTCACCGGTAGGCTGTTTGATTTTTGGTGAACCTTTTGTATCATTTTGGTTACAGATTGGGAGGATTGTACATAGAGAGTTCCATTTTTTTGGCGAACCTTTTGCATCATTTTGCTCATATATATTCGGGGAATTGTATATAGAGAGGAAGTAGCCACGTCCAAGATCTTCTAATGTACAAGCAGATGATTGATGTGTGAAAATTGGGACGGCATGCAGCGAAGAACAACGGGTGCAGGGAAAGAAGATCTCAATCCTTCAAGGTTCGTTAATTTCCAGCAAAACATGAATGAGTTGATTTTGTTTGACTTTCCACGTACATGTGTGTTTCCTGTATTCTTGGTATCGTGGTAAGGAAGTATTGAAATTTCAGGCTTTTCGTGTACTGTCATGTTTATGCATGAGCAGCTTCATGGTACATTACTTGGACTGGCTAATTTACTGTTTCATGTGAGTCTTTTTGTAATATGTTCCTCTGCATGATACTGCTGTTCAGATTATTGTATACATTGTTTTTTCATATTAGTGCTTTAAGTGATAAGTGCCAAAATGGCCTGCACAACATTTACCATTGGATAAGACCGAATTAGTTGTTAATCTTTTTTCTTTTAGAGCGGAATTATTTTCTGAATGGTGTTCCTCCAACGGAAGTGCTTCCGGCGAGAAGCACCAAAATAAGTATGCATGATACTTACCATTGAATAAGGTCGAAGTAGTTGTTATATCTTTCTTTCTTTTGGATTTGAAGTTGAGATATCTCCTGAATCGATGTATGACACATCGACAATACATCACTCTATTGATATGCTGGTGCTTAAACTCCTTGAATTGTTTTGTTAAAACATGAATTCTTTGTGTACATATTTAAATGTTATCTGGCACATTGAGTATTAACAGTTGTCTTCATGAATTTTATATTACTCTATTTCTTGGACTACAGTCTACATAGTCGCGACTGATTGAGGGGCGCGGCGTGTCGCCGCGCGGGGGCTACTGAGATCCAGTGCCTTGGCACACACAAGGCACCGATGAACAGTATCATGCCTTGAGCTTTCAGCCGTTAGATCGGAAATCAAGGTTCCAGATTTCAGTGAACAGTACCCCGCGCTACAGTGTGTTGGTCATGTAGCGATTATCCTGTAGCAGACTTCCTGTAGCGATGCACTGTAGCGGTGACTCTTGATGTTCATCGGACCGTCGCTTGTAGATCCAACGGCCAGAGATGCCCTCAAGGCACGATACTGTTCATCCGTGCCTTGTATGTGCCAAGGCACCGGATCTCAGTCCGGAGTAAGCTAGTATCATCTACCACATGCAGCTCCAACAGCAAGGCATGAATGCATGTCCCCAACAAGGGATGCTAATGCATTTATGCTCTTCATCGACACATCACCGTCAAGGTCTGCATCAACATTATTGTCAACCCATCCCCACGCGGCTCATTCGAGCTGGACACCTAACATTCTCTGATAGATTTTTTCTGCAAGACGCAACCTCGATAACAGCCAGTGGCGTAGCCAGGCCTTGGGCAACAATAAACACTTTACTATGTGTCACTGTAGCATGAAGTTGGCTAAGGCATTGGTCAAACCTGGCTACACCTCTGATGACGGCAATGGAGGCATCACAACAACGATAACGACTGTGTCATCTACGATGATATGGCGTCACTATAATAAGAGATCCTACACGGCCACATGATCCTGACAAAAATGATGTGTGCTTGATGGCTTTTCTTCAGTCCTAGCAAAACCGATGAACTCATAACCGACATCACCCTCTATTATCCGCAAGCTACATCGTTCATGACTGCAGCTTCGTCATATACAACATAACATTTTTATGTGCCTCCAACTTAGTGCGGCTTATTCATCCATGACAACTACACCATTGACCACAACTACCTTGACCACAGGCACATCATCATGATCGGTCATCTTGACATCGACATAAAGGTCTATGTCTATAGCTACACATCGACAACAACTCCAGTCAATATTGTCGGCATTGCCACTAGCGCCGACATCACTTTGGTTGTGACCACGGGAGGGGATAGAGGAGAGACAAGAAAGACACCATAAGGGGACGCATTCACTGCTTTAGGCCTCTTTCAATGCAAAGGTGCTTAGATGAGTTGCTAAGTGCATTAAATATCTTAGCAACTCAACTCCCCAATGCACAGGTGCTTAAGGCTGCTCTCAATGCATGGGTGCTTAGATGAGATGCTAAGCACATTAAATAGCTTAGCAACTATACTCCCCAATGCATAGGTGCTTAGCTTATGGTTGCTAAGCTTGCATCATTTAATGATTTAGCAACTAAAGCTCTTCATGTATTGGTGGGTTTCTTTCCTTTAAATGTTTTGCCTAGGTTCACGCGCTTAGCATTCTTTCTTCCTAGGGTCACAACACTCATCTCTCTCCTCTTAAATAACATGCCACATCAGATTTTTTGCCTACATGGAAGGCTTAGGGCATCTCCAGCCGCGCCCCCAAGAAGGCTCCCCAGGCGTTTTTTCGTCCGCTGGCGCCAAAAAATCGGCCCAGTCGCGCCCCAAGAGCCCAATTTTCGCCGGCTCGGGCCGAAATTGGCGCCGGCGGACCCAACCCGAACCCGGCGCGCTGGGGGTCGCTCGGGGGCACCGGGCGAATTGTTTTTGGCGCGAAGAGCCACGGGCCCGCCGCGTCAGTGACTCTACTCTCTTCTCGCCCCTTCGTCGTCCTTATCGCCCCGTTTCCCGCGGCGAATCAATGCCAAAGCTGCCGCGCGCTGCCGCGCCGGTCAGCCTCCATTGATGCCTCACGAGCGGCGTAGTGAAGGCTGGGCGACGCGTCCCTCGGCCACCACGCAATCACGCCACGCGTAACGCGCCGGCCAAGCCTACCACGCGACGTCTCCTCCTATAAAAGCCGACTGCAAGCGCGCCGGAGAGACTCACCCCGATCATCCACCGACGACGCGCTCATTTCTCCCCCTTTCCTCCTCTCGCCGTCACCAGTTGAGAAAGCATGGCCAAGCGTTTCCCAGGCAACGGCGCGGCGGCGAACGGATTCGGGCGCCGTCATCTGCACGAGGACAAGGCTCGCCTCCTTTTCGAGGCCGAGTACCCGGTCCCGCCGGACATGCGGGTGCCCGGGGCGTGGAGGATCAGCGCCGGCGGCGTGCCGGTGCCCCCGGTACCCACCGGTGCGGCGCGGCGTGCGGAGATCGCACGCATCCGCTCGTCCCTGCCGCGTGCGGCGAGGGAGGGGCCCCGGTACGTCCCCGACAGCCCAATCTGGGAGCCGTACTTCCGCCGCCGGCACGACGAGCAGCTCGAGGCCACCAATGGCGTCGTGCCCTCCGGCAGGTTCAACGCCGCCGGCCGGCGTCGGTGGTGGGGCGTGCCCAGGCGCATGTTGGAGTCCGTCCTCGAGCACATCGAGGGCGGCAACACGCCGCGCCTCGAGTACCCCGCTCCCCCGCCCTTCTCACGCCGCCGCCAGGGAAGCTCCTGGACGCCGAGGCGCATGGAGACCGGGGTGTACTCCTCCTCGTCCGACGGCTCTCCCTGCCTCCACCTCCGCCCCGTCAAGTCGGAGCCCCAGGACACGCCTGTCAGCGCGCGTACCCGCAGCTCCGGCACCCTCGTCGAGCCCAAGGTGGAGTCCAGCCTCCCCCCAGAGTACGAGGAGATAGCCCGGCGCGGCTTCTCCGACGAGGACGCCATGCGGTGGTCGCGCGACGACTACCTGCGCGAGGAGATGATCCGGCAGCGCCGGGCCTTGGAGGAGATCGCCGCCCGCAAACATGGGCGCGAGGATGAGGACGGTGTCGTCGTCCTCGATAGCGACGACGACGACGCCCCCGGACCATCCAACTCGCCGCGCCAACCGGGGGAGGGATGCAGCAGGGACCGCGGAGGCGTAGGCGGGGGCGACGACAACGACGACGGCGGCGGTGACTACACGCGGTTCTACAGCCTCCTCGGCATGTAGAACCGCGTGGGCGGGCGGCGAGGGAGACGGCGGGGGTAGCCCGCGGTAGTTTTTTTTTTCTTTTTTTGTAAAATATGTTTAAATTTGAACGAACTTGCTCGTGTTTGCGTTGTGTTTGCGCCGAATTTGAACATTTTAAAAACCCGTGGGGGGCCGCAACTGGGGGGCATCACGCCCCCAGTGCGCGGTTTAGCGCCGGTGCGCCCCAGGGGTGATTTTTCGTCCCTCCTGGGGGGCCAACGGCTGGAGATGCCCTTAGCACCTGTACAAGGTGGAGCATTGGGAGGGGCCTAACTTGTTGCTAGCACACTTTATTTAATGAGTTAGCACCTAAAGTCTTTCCTGCATTGGTCAAATTGTTTCATTTAAATGGGTTGCCTAGGTTCTCGCACTTGGCATTGGTTTTTCCTGAGGTCACCAAAGTGCTCTCGTCTCTCTTTAAATGTTGTGTCATGTCATTTTTTCGCTTATGTGGCATGGTTAGCACATGTTCATGGTGGAGCATTGGGAAGGTCCTGTCAGCCATTGGATACACCATGATGATGACGCGGCGAAGAAGATGAAAAAAGCGCGAGACTTTAAATTCAATCGCAATCGTCTGCTTCACTTCCACTACGATTAAGAGGGGTGTTGGGACTTGTGTTTGCATTTTCAACAAAAACATACATACGTATAATAATAATAAACCCCTAAAAGAAACTTTCCCGTAAGGCTGCCCGTAATGGAAGTATCATAAGTAGTATCATGCATACCAACTAAGCAATTTTGATGAAGTGGCATAGAATTAAGTAAAGAAAATGAGGCTTGAGTATCATATTATGATACCGTATTATATTAAATGATGTGCTATTTTTGTATCATGCATGGCAATAAATATAATTTTTTATGATACCAACATACGATATTATGCATTAGGGATGTAGTATTATAGACTAATATCATATGCATGATACTAGTATATGATACTCCTTATTACAACCAACTAAAAAAAAGTACTTACCGGTACAGTCGGATTCGAACCTCGGACGCAGCTGTATTTATTTACTCCCGTAGAAGAAGGAAGGGCCGCGCACAAACCGGAAACCGCGTCCGTTTTGGTATCTAATCGATCGCGCTCGCTCGCTCTTTGTATACCTATATAATCCTAATCAATCTGACCTGCATAACAAGCAGAGGATCACAACGGCAATGTGTCACTGTAGCATGAAGTTGGCTGAGGCATTGGTCAGACCTGGCTACACCTCTGACAACGGCAATGGCCGCATCACAACGACCAGAACGACCGTGTCATCTACGATGATACATCGCCACTACAGTGACGACCTTATACGGTCACATGGTCCTGACAAAATCGATGTGTGCTTGATGGCTTCCTTCAGTCCTAGCAAAACCGGTGAACTCATGACTGACAACACCCTCTGACATCTGCAAGCCATCATCCATGACTACGGCTTCGTCATATACATCATAACACATTTTTTATGTGCCTCCGGCTAAGTGCGGCTTATTCATCCACATCAATTACACCATTGAGCACGACTACTTTGACCACAGGCACATCATCATGATCGGTCACCTTGACATGGACATAAAAGGCCTTTGTCTACAGCTATACATCGACAACAAGTCCAGTCAATAGTGTTGGCGTTGTTACTAGCATCGACACCACTTTTATTGTGACTGCGAGAAGGAATAGAGGAGAGACAAGGCATAAGGGGACGCATTCACTGCTCTAGGTGCTGACCTATCAGCCATTGGATACACAATGATGATGACGCGGCGAAGAAGATGACAAAAGCGCGAGACTTCAAATTCAGTCACAATCACCCGCTTCACTCCCACTATGACTGAGGTGGTGTTAAAACTTGTGTTTGTATTTTCCAACAAAACATACGTACGTAAACCCCTAAACAACTTCCCTAAAAAAACGTACGTACTGTACCAAGAGAAGTCGGATTCGAACCTGGGATGCAGCTGTATTTATTTACTCCCGTGGAATAGGGGAAGGGCAGCGCACAAAACGGAAACCGTGTCCGTTTTGGAATCTAATCGACCCCTCGCTCTTGTATATATATACCTACTACATATAATCACAATCTGACCTGCGTACCCAGCAGAGGATCAATCTCACGCCCTGAGATTAGATAGAAGAAGAACCAACAGCATACATATACAATCGATTGGGTGCAGGAAATCGGCCGACCATGGCGGGTCAGCTGGGAGATTCGTCGTAAGTTCCTCGCTCCTCCTCCAAGAGCGCGCATGCAGTTCGTTTCATTTGATTTGATTTGATCTGAAGGAAAACTCTGCCCAGTCCTGTAAATAAATACGCATTTTTTATGCCTGTCATCGTTTGTGTTTTCCCTTTTTCAATTCAAAAAAGGGCCAGGCATATTTGCTGTTCCAAGGTTGCTTCGCTTTTTACGTGCTCCATCCATGCCGTGTCCATGTTATCTGTCAAGCGTCCTCCTTCATTCTGTTCGATTCGTTTGGAAACTAGTATGCAATCCTACATATATCTGATTTCGGATTCCACTCACATCCGAGAACAATCGATTTCCTACGGTTCTGAGTGAATTAATCATTGGTTTCATAGATTGATTGTGCGGACGGCTCTGCTGTAGTAATTCTGAATTATTGGCATGTTCTGGTTCAGGCACAAGGAGAATTTGCCACATGAGCCAAAGCAACGCCATCCTGCTCAAGCTGCACTCTCATCCGCTGCTTCCAGGGGGAGGTACGCAAGGTAAAAAAAAAGACTAGCATCCTCTCTCTCTCTCTCTCTCTCTCTCTCTCTCTCTCTCTCTCTCTCTCTTGGATTGCTCTCTGTTCAATAACATTTTGGGCATGCTGAAATGTGATTGCGGGATGGGTAACTTAAATCCCCTCAGGTTGTCATGGTTACTTGAATTTTTCTTCTTGCACTGGAAGCTGCATTGATCATGGACTAAGGATTGTACTGAACCTATCCGATTCCGGAAAATAATAACGTCACAACTGCTCAGAAGCTCTGATTGACAGTATAATTTGCGATGTCAAATTTGAATTTGAGATAAACTATGCAAGTTTTTGATTTCCTGTAACCGGTTTCTAGCAAACTCTGCACGTATCTCTCAGAGAGACACACCAACACTTCATAACAGTAAAAATGGAAAAACGATACTGGCAACTTTAATATTGAGTGGTAGAGCGTGCCGTATGGTCTTTGATCATTCGTATGACATGATCATAATTTGTCGATGCATCAGGAGTCGAGCTGGGTGGGCTTCCAAGGAGACGAGTGCCCCATGCATCAGGAACCAAGCTGCCTGTGCTTCCAAGGAGAGGAGCACTCCTGAAGGTGTCAACATGGAGGAACATGGATTTAGGTTTCGGTTCACTTTCCCTCAACCCAAATATGAGTACGGCACCCTGGATTTCGGTGAGGACGATGAAGATGAGTGTTTACCGAGGCAGCGGAAACCTCCGGAAGTAAGGAATGCACTCCGTGAGAAGAGAGTCACGTTTCGGCAAAAGGCCGCACGCCTCCACGCCAAGGTAGCTCTGCGTAAATACAACAGAGCAAACAACACCAAGGTCTCCTCTCTCTCTCTCTCTCTCTCTCTCTCTCTCTGTGTGTGTGTTAACCCGGAGTTCTATGTTGTGACTGTACCCCTTCATCTTTGTTTCCCTCAGTTTAAGCTGGTGGAGGTACGAGTGATCCGTCAGTTTTGGGAGTTTGGAGGGGGCTGCATCCATTACAACTTCACAGCTAAACAAGAGGATCATCATTCTGCTGATGACGACAACACCAAGCTCTTCTTCTCTGAGGTTGACTCCCCTTTCCATGGCGAGAATGATGTGCTTCTGTGCTGCATTGTTGGGGAAAATGATAATGGTACGTACTTGCTACAGAGATTCTAATTTTTCCTTGTCCTGAGTATTTTAATTTCCCAGACCACATCCTGGATACAAGATGTCCATGAAATAAACTCGTTGAAACTAGTACGATCCTGCATGACTTTCCTGCAGTGAATAGTGTTACCTTTCACAATTGTAACATCCTGCAAATGGAATGAACGTTCGTTGAAACTATCAGTTATTTCTCTACATTATATGTCCCTGCTGCTTAATGGATGTAAATATGCATGCTATCTATATTTTCAGAAGTCCAGAGTAGCATGTAATCGTAAGGTTTTGGGTTAGCTGCAATCTATTTTGTTTATTCGTGTTAATATTTGTCTGACTCTTTTTGTGTGTGTGTCTGTTTTCTAGGGCATTGCTACGGCTGCGAAGGCTTCAAGCCAACCGTTGTTCACCCTAGTAGCCAAGCATATGGCGGCGGTAGTAGTACGTGCATTGATTTTGCTGGTTCAGACGGCAGCTCAGAGAGTGATTAATACGCAAAATCTTGCGCGCGGTAGCTGAACTCGGTGGTTGGATTTGGCTTGTATGACTAATCTTCCAGTGTATTCTGTCTTAGCTCTTCTTGCCAAGAAAATTGCTCTTCTGGTGGTTAACTGGTTAATGCCTTGCCAAGAATTATTTTTTATGAATCGACATGAACACATTTTTATGTTCTAACCATTTATCTTTAATTTATCAATAATTTTGGAATTTCAAATTAATTTTGAAAATGTTAAAAACATTAACAATTTTATGAAAATTGCTAACAAATTCCCAACAGTTGCTGAAAATTGTGATTAAACTCAAGAAAGGAAGAAAAGGAATTATCAATATAAGGAAAGTAAAAATAAAAATAAGATAAGAAAAAAATGCAGCAACCATGGCCCAACATGCTGTCAGGCCTGTTGGGCCGGCCGAGCATGCCACGTCGTAGTGTACAAGAAGAAGAAAAACGGAATCTAGACACGAATGGTAACCTGTCCTGCTGGCTAGTGTGTTGTGTAATAGAATTGGAGGTTTTGAGTTTGAATCACACCGCGTGCATAATCTTTTGGAGATTACCAGTAAAAAAAGGATTAGGCGAACGAAGCTTATTTAAAATATGACCATCATGGTCTTTATTATGAAAGGGTACCGATTAATCTCAGCCCTTCTTGTGTTTATGAAGGTCATACTGAAGCGGATTATAAAAAGTATATTGTCGAAATAATTAATTTCATCTTTGGTAGCACCATGTCATACATAGCTTGATTATATTACATCTACTCCAACTACTCTACCCTTATTAGTGTTTCTAGGAGGTGCAAGCTATAAAATATTTCTCACAGCTCATCAGATATTCGCTAAATTTGTAACTCAAATATTCTTTTCTGGAATTCAATTGTAGAAAAATAATTTTCTTATTACAATAAATTCCACTTTATTCTGAAAATCTTTTGAAACATCTCAAAAGATCCAGATTTATGTCTCAGTTAGTAAATACAAATATCTACTTGAGTCATCCTTGAAGATGGATAAATGCACTGCTTGTGACAACACTTATTGGACTACATACATCAGTATGCATATTTCCAATTATTTTGTTGCTCGTTCTTTATGGCTTGTGTTTTAGTTTACTTCACTATTTGGATGAAAGTTATAAGTGTCAGATGATTCATAATCATATGACTCCAAAGTCCATCATTATGGAATTTCTTCATGCGGATTTCTCCTATGTGACTAAATGCAGTGTCATACATATGTGGTATTTTTTTATGAGCCTTAGCAGTTGAGTTGTCAATTCAACCACACATGAAAAATAATATTTCTGCAGCAAAGTATTTAGTAGCATAGTAGTTTGATAGTTTTGATAATAGCAGTAACAAAAACAGTAACAAATAATAGTTTTGTAGTGATTCTAACAGCAGCAGTAGTAACTTAGGAAAGATCAATATGGGCAAAGCGTAGGCATTGGACCAACAATGACTATTTGTGTTGGATGACATTCATCGGAACCTAGAGCGATATACAATAGCTTCAATTCATCAATTCAATATAGGCATATATTCCGTATACAATTATTTGTGCTTATAATAAGAATTTGCCGTGGAAAAGGCAAAGGCAGAGTACAAACTCAAGCTGCAATTGAAGATCCTTTTCATGCGCATGCGGTCTTCGAAGCACATGATCCTTTTCATGGGTTTGACATACAAGAAGTTTCTTCACAACCAGCTGCAGGTAATACTAGAGAGAAGCTACCAGTAATGAGGGGGTCAGGTTCAACAGGGGGCAGATTCATGGAGTACTTCACTGCCAGTGGCAACCATTGAAGAAAATCCTATGTCGAAGGCTTTTTTTGTGAATGAAAAGTTTACATCTTTATGAAAACTGACTTGTAAATGTCAGGTTTATGTAACTAAAAGCTCAGACTTGAATGGATGCTTATGTTACATTACATATTTTGGGGGTCTAGGCACACTGACTTGTAAGTGTCAGGTTTAGCAGACTAAGGCATAGCCTAATGGTGGGAAGGGGCTGATGCCTTCCCACCCATCCAGGTTTAAGGCATGGTACTTGCAATTTGGATTTGTTGCACCAATTATACTGTAGGAGTTTTCCTTACAGTCTTTCTGTCAAAAAAAGGTGTCAGGTTTAGGTAACTTAAGCGCATAACTATATGGATGCTTATGTTACAGCACATATTTTGTTCCTGTAAGACAACTTATGAAAGTTGCAAACTTCTGGATAACCACGGATATTGTCCGTTTAAGTATTGTTCTAGTCTTATATATGCTTCAGTTCAAAATATTTTATTCATTCTGTAGCTACTTTGATTAATTTCTATAGCTATTTTACAAATAAGTATCACAAACTTTGATTCAGTCGTAGCTATATTGGATCATTTTATAGTTTCTTTTGTGTCGGTTTTGTAACTTTTGGTTCAGTTTTCATTGGTTCATATTCACGGATACATAACATGATGCATCGCTGGATTACACTGAAGAAAATGTGTAGCTATTCGCTGTTGAACTCTGAAGAAAGAAAGGACAAAGGAAGCAGCCTAAACTCGTTGGGAAGGAGCTCTGTACAGGATGGCCGACACGCGTCGACGATGCCGCTGGATGGACAAGCCAATGCTAACACGGAGGAAGAGGTGCTGGTGAAGGAGATGACGTCGGGACGGACGAGCCGGCGAGCTGCCGGCGAGGGCTTGGCTCTGGCTCGGGAGGAGACGGCATGCACGCAGCTGTAGGTGGCTGTTAGTATGGGCATCAGTTAGAGGATTTGGGTTGTGTGCGGTGAATTTGGGCTGTGTATTATTCTCTCCGTCCGGAAATACTTGTCGGGAAGATGAATGTATCTAGATGTATTTTTGTTTTAGATACATCCTTTTTATCAATTTTTACGACAAGTATTTCCGGACAGAGGAAATACTAGTTAGCCTCAAAGTTGTGGTTTTGTGAAAACTTCTTCAAAAGGTGGGGTAAAGTGTTATAAGTGCCCCTGAAGTTGATGTTGCGTGCAATTCACTCCCCCAAATTCCCCAATTAAACAAACCCTCGTTCGTTCGTTCGCCGACCTCCTCCGCCGTCCCCGTCTCCGGCGGCGCCACCCCATGTCGGTGGACGACTGCTCCGTCCCGTTCCACTCTCCTCTCCGGGAGCCGACCGCCTACGACCGCTGGGGGAAGAGCCCGCAACCATGCTGGTCGCAGCTCGATCTGCACAAGTGCGCACTGGGAGGCTCGCAAGGGCGAGGCGGCGTCGACAGGTGCATCCTGCACTTTCTCAACCCTGCTTCATTCATTCTGTTCGATTCGATTCGATTCGTTCCGAATTCCACTCACATGTGTCCTACGGTTCTGAGTGAATTAAGCATTGGTTTCATAGATTGTGCGGACGGCTCTGCTGCAGTAATTCTGAATTATTGGCATGTTCCGGTTCAGGCACAAGGAGAATTTGCCAGAGGAGCCAAAGCAGCACCATCCTGCTCAAGCTGCAGTCTCATCTGCTGCTTCCAGGGTAAGAAAAACGACTCTCTCTGACTGCTCTCTGTTCAATATCGTTTTGGGTATGTTGAAATGTGATTGCGGCCTTGCGGGATCGGTAACTTAAATCCCCTCTCAGGTTGCCAATATCAAGCCAGTCCATTCCATTGCAAACTACTTTTTTCATGGTTACTTGAATTTTTCTTCTTGCACTGCTAGCTGCATCGATCATGGGCTAAGAATTGTACCAAACCTATTTGTTTACAGAGGGAGTAGAAAATAACAATATCACAGCTGCTCATAATATCTGGTTGACAGTAGCAGCTGTCATCCATGCCTGGCACCTGTTTAATTCGCAATGTCAAATCCGAATTTGAGATAAACTATTCAAGTTCTTGATCTCCTGTAACCGGTTTCTAACAAACTCTGCACGCATCTCTCAGAGAGACACACCACACCTCATCATAGTAAAAATGGAAAAACGATACTGGTAACTTTATTTTTGAGTGGTAGAGCGTGCTATATTATCTTTGGTCATTTCTATGATATGATCATAATTTGTCGATGCATTAGGAGTCGGGCTGGGTGGGCTTCCAAGGACAGGAGTACCCCATGCATCAGGAGCCGAGCTGCCTGTGCTTCCAAGGAGAGGAGCACTCCTGAAGGTATCAACATGGAGGAACATGGATTTAGGTTTCAGTTCACTTTCCCTGAATCCGATTATGGGGAGTACGGCGCCGATTTCGGTGAGGAAGAGGAGTGTTTACCGAGGCAGAGGAAACCTCCGGAAGTAAGGAATGCACTCCGTCAGAAGCGAGTCACGTTTAGGCAAAAGACTGAGCGGCACCATGCAAAGGTTGCCCTGCGTAAGTACAACAGAGCAAACAACACCAAGGTGTCTCCTCTCTCCCTCTCTCTTAAGAGCGTGCGTGTGTGGGTGTATTGTTTATTAACCCAGTGCTCTATTCTAACTGTACTTTTCCATCTTCTTTTTTCAGTTTGAGCTGGTGGAGGTACCAGTGATCCGTGAGTTTTGGGAGTTTGGAGGGGGGCTGCATCCATTACAACTTCACGGCTAAGCAAGCAGAGGATCATCATCATTCTGCTGATGCCGACAGCACCAAGCTATTCTTCTCTGAGGTCAACTCTGCTTTCCATGGCGAGAAGGATGTGGTCCTGTGCTGTATCGTTGGAGAACATGATAATGGTACGTACTTGCCAGAGAGATTGCTGTTTTCTAATTTCTGTATATATATGCAATTCCTTCTTTTTCTTTGTCCTGCCTTACGTATGTGCAATTCCTAAAGAGTACTTTTTGCAGATCAAATCCTGGATATAAGTTGTCCATGCCATAAACTTGTAGAAACTATCAATCCTAATGATATTGCTTGCCCTTCCTGCTACATAGTTAGTGTCACCTTTCGCAATTGAACAATCCTGCAAATAATATGAACCTTTGTTGAAACTGTCAGTTATGCCTCTAGATCATATGTCCTGCTGCTTAATGGATGTAAATATACATGAAGAAGCAGTTAAGCAAAGATGGCAGTTTTGAGATGCTCAAACCTGCTTTGCTAGGCTTCCAGTTAGTTATATGCATGCTATCTATGTCTCCAGAATAGCATGTAATTGTAAGGTTTGCGTTAGCTGCAATCTATTTTGTTTATTCATGTTAATATTTGTCTGACTCATTTTTTGTGTTTGTCTGTTTTCTAGGGCATTGCTACGGCTGCGAAGGCTTCAAGCCAACCGTTGTTCACCCTAGCAGCCAAGCATATGGCGGTGGTAGTAGTACTTGCATTGATTTTGCTGGTTCAGACGGGAGCTCGGAGAGTGATTAAAACGCAAAATCTTCCAGTGGTTGAGCTCGCTGGTTGGATTTGGCTAGCATGCATGGCTAATATTCCAATGTGTTCTGTCTTAGCTCTCCACGCTAAGATAAATGTACTTTGGTGGTTAATGCCGTTCTTAAATATCTTTTAGGAGGATATATTTTCAGTGAGTAGTTAAATATGGACATGGAAAGTGAAACCCGAGTTTTTGTTGTATGTTATGTGTTACGGGATAATGTCATATTTTGCTCTCGCAACTTGATTATGTTTGTCAGAAATTTTTCTTTATGTTTCTCTATGTAATTTCTTGAGATACCCATAATCTCGTAGAATTTAATTCTGATTCTTAGATGTCATGTTGTTCTTCATTTAAGAATGCGTATGTTACTTCACTGTAAAAGAAGTCTTAAATGTGGGTTTACATAATGACCCCTCCTATTGTGGATGTTGCCCTACATTATGACTCGTTGAAAAAGGCTTTCACCTTGCTTCATTGTTTGTAAAGCAACAACTGGACAACATGCAATGGTAGCCCACGCGCACATCAATCCTGCTCGAGGTTCCAACTACCATAGAACCACAAATGGCCAAACTAAGATAAGCACAAGAACTAAGGGGGCTCTCTTGATCCACATGATGAGCACATGTCTTCATAGAGCGCCTTGACACACCTCATGAAGCGGGGCACCGCTCCCAAGGCACACACCTAGTGCCGAGTTTGGTGCTACATGATAGGAAGAGTTTGAAGGAGGAGGGACCGATAAAATGACATATCAAAAGAGAAGCACAACATCCTCATGGACGTCGTCATCGTCCATGAGCAAGGTCATGCAAGACTTTTGTCGATGCCCCTACTAACCCTAGAGACCAACGTAGCCACCCACCACACACACCCAATGGACCTTGGCAAGTGGATGAAATATCAAATGATCCTTGTGGCATGGCACCAATCTCAACAACCCCTAGTCATGGGATGTCCTTCCAATCAAGATGCACGTCGTTTAAAAGAAATTGAGAGCACATCGAGGGAGCACAGTGACGACATGAGGACACCATTGTGAACCTTGGCCACCCTACATACACAAGTGCACCACATAGAGGGACGCCAAGGAAGGGCGGCCGTGGCAATGGTGAGGCTATTGTCTGATCTAGAGGGAAGGGGCGCGGAAGCAACACCTTCAAGGAGAACAACACGATGTCGAGAGATGTCGTTGTTGCCTCTAATGACCAAAGCCTTATGCAATTTTCACTGATGTCCCTCCTTCATAAGCACTGACACACGAAACCATGAACATCGTGGGAAAGCATAGAGTACGCCACTCCAACAAAACCTCAAGCCCTGGAGGCCCATCGAACAAATCTTGCATGCGAGGAGCACGCCATGGGACCCCGGAGCCCTCTCCGACAACACAACAGCCGCCACCATAGCCTAGCCGCCATTGAAGGCTATGCCCCTCCAGATCTGAACCCGGGGCACAGGCCAGGACCAAGAACCCACGGCAGCAAGTTGCACCCCATGAGTGGGTTGACAGCCGCCCGAGTCGCTCCTAAAGAGCGACGCTGGGGCGAGTTCCTGCATTATTGCTTGCAACTGGCATGCCTAATAGTTGTATCCCTACCAACGAAGAAAATAGCTCGCCATAAGAATTAGCTCCGCCCTTCTCCAGATGCTATGCATGTCATAGCGTGCCATATTTGAAAACATCGTTTTGCATAGAAAAAATGTTAACTATATCTAAAAAATGTGAACTATGAGGCGTAATTTATTTGATGGAAGCACATAGTCAGCCACTACATTCGATCCAATTTTAAACTAGTAACGCTATAAGGCTACAATTTATAGCCCACAAATAGCAAGCTATTACATGATTAGCATCGTAGTGACTATACTTGCTAGTAAAACGTAGTAGTGTCAGCTCTCCTAATACGCTACCAAAGGGCTATATTTTTCGTTGATCCTTGCTCGGATTCAAAGTGAAATATCGAATATATCAGTCTCTAATGCATCCATACGGGTGAGTGAAATGAAATCAGAAGAGTTGATCCAAAATACAATTCCACAAACCCAAGCGAGTCACAAGGACAACATTACATCTTTTTTCTATCACGAATCACGAATCACGAATCAATAAAGCTCGCCGGCGATTGATTGCTCACGACGACGACGAGTCCCTGAGCACTTGCACTTGCACCACCTGATCGCCGGAGTTAGCTGCCGGCCTGAAGAGGCAGACGTCGGATATCCTGAGGCCGTTGTCCCACGCGAAG
The DNA here is from genome assembly GCA_034509565.1 of Triticum monococcum. Classification (NCBI taxonomy): domain Eukaryota; kingdom Viridiplantae; phylum Streptophyta; class Magnoliopsida; order Poales; family Poaceae; genus Triticum; species Triticum monococcum. Next base: position 5,035,002 of record CM067845.1, on the reverse strand, counting down.
CCCTCCCAGCCGGCCATGATCATGCCGCCCTTGCTGCCGACCCTGACGGACACCTCCCATCGCCGGTCGCCGAGGCCGGCCACGCTCAGCTCTGCGGTGCACGACTCGGCCCATCCCACGCGGGCACAGAAGGCCTTGGTCAGCTCCATGTACTGGAGATGGAACGGCTGCTCGATGCCCAGCCGGAGCGCCCCATCGTCAGAAGACGGACCGCAGGAGCCTGCGGGCGAGGCGGTGGCCGTCGAGAGCTTCTTCCTCCTCTTTGTCCTGGTCGCCGCCGGCAGTGGCGAGCGGGAGGGGGACCCCCCGTCGTAGTGGTTGTTGTCGCTGCGGGACTCCTCCACGTCGTCGTCGATGTTCACTGTGCCGCCACGCTCGCCGTCGAAGGAGGTGCTGCAGCCGGACGTGTCGAAGGGCTCGACGGCGAAGTCGAGGTCGTCGAGGTGGTCGAAGACGAGGAGCTGGCCGGCGGAGAGGCCGCAGCCGGCGACGAAGCTGCGCCACCCCTTCCCGTCGAAGCGCAGGCCCGCGGCGCCGTGCCGGACGAGGCCCACGTGCCACGACCGGCCCGCGGGGTCGCGCAGCGTGGCGACGGCGAGCACCGGCGGCCGGTCCAGGCGCGCCGCGAACTTGGGCGGCAGCGACTGCAGGCAACGGAGACAAATCGTCAGGTCATGTATACCGCAGCAGATTATGGATTGACCGATTAGTAGATTGGCGACGGCGACGGCGCTTACCAGGCTGGACTCGAAGGAGCCCGGCAGGAGGATCTTGAAGAACTTTTGCCGGCGTACGGCGCCGCCCTCCATGGCCGCCCGCAACAGATCCGCCGGCGGTTAGAGTGTCCCCCGTTTATGTCGCGGCCCTTCCGTAGTCCTAGTGCGTGATTATATAGCGGAGGGCTTAGACTTTAATTTCTTTCTTTATTCTCTTCGCTCTTGCCATAACACAGTCCACGGCTCGGGCTCGTCTTCGACTCCGTTACAGAAACAGGTCCACGGTTGACTTTTTTTTCTTCAGAAGTCTTCTACTACTTTATTTCGGACCAACGGATTAAGATCCAACGGCCCAAGTTGATGATTTTGTGCCACCAGCCCTCCCCCACCTGTCTGTTAGATTTACGGAAATGATAAGAAGCTGACGTCAGTTTTTTTAGGTTTTGGGTCGAACGTTCCTAACTATTGGATCAAAACATGAATCTTAGCACCCGTGAAAACCGGTCGTGTCATCATTTTCTTTTGTTCGGAAAAGTAAGGGGCGGTCGCGAACGGTGAATGCACCTTATCCGCCCACAGTCCCCCCCTTCACTAAGTTAACCATCGCTTTCACTCGCTCGCACATCCAACGGCGGATCCATCCCCCCCCCCCCCCCCCGCACACACACACACACATCCACACCGGCAGCAACCGCGCTACGAGGAGCTCCGCAGCCCGGCAGCGACAATGGAGAGTGGCAGGTCCTGCGGTAGCCGTGCGATGAGTCCTGCAGATCCCGCCGCGGCTTTGGCGGGAGAAACATGACAAGTCCCTGGCAGTGGCTGCCGAAGTACGAGAGCAAGCCACAATGGCGGCGGCATCGAGTGCCGCGAGAAGCACGACACGGCGGCTGACTTGACCGTGGGGGATCCGCAGACGCTTCCATGCGATCTCGGGAGAGGATGGGTGGTAGAGCTGCACTTCTCCGGCACCGCCATCTCCTTCTCTAGTGTGCACTCTACCTCCTGCGAGGATGCTGGCGGCGATGCCTCTAACCAGTGTTTCGACCTCCTGTTGGAGCCCATGCTTCACCTGGCCAACCGGTGCGTTTAGTGTTAGAAGGGATAGAGAGAGAGAATTGGTGAAATTGTTTGATGTATTGTTTGAGCCTCGTTGGTATATATATAGTAGTACAATGACCAACTTGGAGTACAAGACAAGGTAGGGTAAGATCCTATGCTATCCTATCTTTCCTAATAATTATAATACTCAACATCCCCCACAGTCACAATGGTAGCGACGCAGACGGTGAGACTGGAGAAGCATCCGAAGGTAAGCCGACGGAGATCCCCCACAGTCATAACGGTCGATGCATTGCGAAAGTTGTGGTTGGAGAGGAAACAAATGAGGTTGCTCAAGCAAGGTGGTAGCCCTTTCTGCCGATATCGAGGTAGCCGAGAGCGTATGATGGTGTAGTCATGGGTCGATGTCAAGTCGGGGTCGCCTAAGTCGGGGTAGTCGTTGTGGACCGGGAAGAAGAGCGGCGGCGTCGTCTAGGTTAGGAGCATGGCGACAGTGCTCGAAGTAGGCGAGAAAGAACCCGACAGTGTAACGAAGACCGGCGCGGACGGTGGCGTTGCCGTGCCTAGGAAGACGGCACGACGCATACCACACAGTAGTCGATGCGCGTGGACGACGAAGTGGACCGGATGCCACAACGCTACGGCCCGAAGGGACGACGCAGCTACAACGTGCGAGTCGGGGCGATGGTGAGGAAGACCTCAGGGCGGCGCCAGGCACCGCGTGCCATGCTCGCTATGGCCCGATGGGACGACACAGTGGCATCGTGAGGGTTGGTGCATCCCTGGGAATGGCCTGGAGCGGACGTCCTCAGGGCGGCGGTGGACTGCGGGGCGCAGCAATACGACCCGAAGTGGCAGCGCGCGGGTCGCGGGTCGCGGCAGCCAGAGAGAACCATGGGGTGGCGACAATAACCGTGTGCCACGTTTGCTATGGCCGGATGGGGCAACGCAGCGGCAACGTGAGGGTCGGCGCAGCATGACCTATAGCGGACGGCCTCGGGGCAGCGATGACCGTGGGTTGCGGCACTACAGCCCAAAAAAGCGACGCAACAGCGACGCACGGATCGATACAGCCACAGAATGAACCACGGGGGCGGCGTTACGGCCCGATGGGGCGATACAATGACAAATCATTGCTCGATCAGTGAAGAGGCGCGCGTACTCGACAACACTCTTCATCGAATTTAACATAGGCACCGACGTGTGGTTGATCAAACCGGACGACATACATCAGATGGCCAGACATAGCAAAAGCGTGCAGGGAGAATATCACATCATATCATCATTCAAGTGCTACATGTTACCAGTTTAAAATTTTCAATTTTAAACGTTGAAAAAGTTGAACAAATTCTGAATGTTCATCACACATGTACCCTAAAATATTTAGATCAAAATACAAAATACACAAAGAGAAACAAAAAAAGAGAGAAATCCAACATAAATATTGCCAATAAAGATGTGTATTTCACATTTTGATTTGAATTTTTTTAGGATGTAGACATATATGTGATGAACATTCACAATTTTTTTTCAAATTGTTTTGACACATCTAAAATTAAAATTTTTAAACTGATATCATGGTAGCATTTAAGTGATGATATCATGTCATATTCTCCCCAAACTTGCAACCGAGTATGAACACCCAGCGGTGCAAAGAGGCTGCGCCCCAACCTGCATGAGACGCAGCATGCACAAGCAGCCAACATGCATGAGGCTCGGCCACGCACGCGGTGTGTATCGACGCGGACGCTTGACAAAGGAACTCGCCCGTGCATGGGAATCGCGGGCGAGGACGAGAGGACCGATTCAGATCCCATAGGATGATGAAGATGCCGATGAAGTGTATGCGCCTTGTAGACGACAGATGCAGGTGGGCGATGCAAACCTTTTAGATTGAAAACCCAAAAAAGAACACCGATTAACCGATCAGCAAGGCAGAAAATCTCAATCAACGGATAAAAAAAAAGACTCTAGAGCAGCCGATCAATACGATCGGCGGACGAACCCCAGGTACGGGCAGTGCGGCCCCCGATGGCGATCTTAAAGATCGATCGCCCCGGGCATGGCGCGATGCGGAAGTAGCGGTGGCTAGGTTTTGGATCGAGATTAGGCTGATATCATGTTTGAAGGGATAGTGAGAGAATAAGAGAATTTTTTTAATCTATTGCTTGAGCCTCATGGTCATATGTATAGAAGTACAATAATCAACTTGAAGTATAAGACAAGATGGGTAATATCCTACGATATCCTATCTTTCATGATAATCATAATACTCGACATCGAGGAGTCACACTCCGCGAGCTCTTACGCCGGCACGCCATAGTGTTCCGACCACAACATTGCCAATGGCGAGCCGTCGGTGGTCCGGCGCTCTCCGCGAGCTCATGTGCTGGCCCGCCATGACAAGGAGAAGAACTGGCTGCGCTTGATAAGGAGAAGTAGCGAAATGTGCTCTCGATGAGCCCCTACTGTTGAGATGTATATATTGCATGTGTATTTCTTGTACAACAAGCCCTTCTTCTTTCTTGTATAGTCGAGTACGTGGCTCTTCTATGTACTTATATATACGTACATATGTACCCGATTAATATATCATGAGTTGCACATATCTTCTACACCTACGACGGTATGCCATGGCCCTTCAAGTGGAGCAACAGAGGAATAGGAGTTTGGGATGAGCAGCAGCAGCGCGTGTCACCCGCTTCAGTTTTTTCATGGGTAAGATGATGCTTTTCTCCATATCTAATTTCAGTAAACAATTTTTGAAGGATACTCATGGCTAAGCTGCCATAGAAAAAATACGATGCTATCATCCTATAATTTGCTGTGTTGGAAGATTGTATCATGTACAAAATTACCATGCTAAATTTCAGATAAATAAAAATAGACAAACTTTTAGATAAGAATTTGCCATGCTATTTTACACAACACCGAAACATTTGTTGCCTTGATATATGACTGAATTTAGATATACCATGTCAAATTCAGTTTTTGCACAAATCCAATGTTCAAATTAATATACCATGGCAAATTTGTGTAGGGTCACATACTAATTCATATGCACTGAATAGATGACACTGAATATTTTCGCCATGGCAAATTCAACTTTCCCACGAATCCAAATGTTCAAACTAATATAACCATGGTAAATTTGTGTAGCATCACACATGGTAGATTCATATGGGCTGAATAGATGCTACTTAATGTGTTTGCCATGTCAAATGTCATGTATCCTATACAAAATTACTCCACAACTTGCCACGATCTACATAGTATCTTTCATTTAAATTTGCTACGTGACCTTGCGACATTTTTCAGAATTTGTATAGTTTTTGCCACGATCCCTGTTTGTACTTGCCACACGTCAAATTAAAGATGATTTTTCTTACCATGGCAATTTAGCAATGTTAGCCATATTAGGAGTTAAGTTGTCTTGCAATGGCAACTTTTAGATTTCTTTTTTCTACATGACAAATTTTAAAAGATGGATTATTTTTTGGCCATGGAAATTTACTCTTTTATGTTTTAACCATGGCATTTTTATTGTTTCACCTATGGCAAATTCATACTCCATAGCATGGCAATTTTATTTTTTGAACCATGGCAAACTATTTGTTTGCAATTTTATTTCCCTAGTTCTCAAGGCCGGATATGGAGGAACCCTGGTATGTTTAGGATTGAATGACAATAGGATTTTACATTCTCTTTATAGGTTTATGTTAATGATCTTCTCGATATTGGGTGAAGTCGGCCATTCAACATATGTCTTGGTAGGGACCAACCAATGTATGTCGCCTGGGAGGTTGATCATGAAAGTCATTTTCTTGGCAGGACAGCTTGTGGAGAGATGCATGAAGCAAAAGTAGGACCAGCATATGGTGTTCGTTGACTCGGAGAAGGCCTACGATAAGATATCACGAAATGTCAGGTGATGGGTCTTGAAGAAATACAAAATTCCAACAAAGTACATTATCCTCATTAAAGACATGTGCGATAATATTATGACAAGTGTTCGACCAAGTGATTGCGACACTAGTGACTTCCCTATTAAGATAGGACTACACCAAGGATCAGCTTTGAGTCCTTATCTTTTTTGTTTGATAATGTCACAAGAGATATACAAGGAGATATCTTATGGTATATGTTCTTTGCGTATGACATGGTGCTAGTCGATGATAGTCGGAGGGAAGTTAATAGAAAGCTAGAGCTATAGAGACAAATTAACCTTGGAGTCGAAAGGTTTTATACTTGGTAGAACTAAAACCGAGTACATGATGTACGGTTTTAATACTACTGGGCACGGGGCTGCCCGATGGGCCTCAACTAATTAAGTTTGGGCCTCAAATTGAGCCTCTATGGTGTCTTGGCTCGATGACATGTACTATGACTATAAGGACTGGCTTAACCAGCGAACGTCAGCTGAGAAGCAGGGCAATTGAGAAGCTTTTGCATGCCAATTTATATTGGTTAAGGATGACAAGTTAGTTGGCAAGCATAGCATTTCTGACTAGTTCATTTTTCTTGTCAGTATTTGTCATGCTTCCAGAAGGAATGTTTCATCTCTGTAATTAAAAACATAAATTGTCATAAAAAACATTTTTTTGTCATGTGTTCGAGCGAACGTTAGCACAATAATATTTCCAGAAGTGAGGACATGTCGTCGCCGTCACAGTGGTTAAAAAAAACAACGCTAACGCCTACATGTGTGGTGGGAATGAAACTCGCACACACACTTTATAACACACTAACTATGCCACGTCACCGCATGTATGCATGTGGGAATCTGTTTAGATTTCATTTTTAAAAATGTTTTATCTCTTAAATGAAAAATCCAATTGAAGATCTGTTTTCACCATTAAATCCCTCGTGACGAGATCTTCAAAACTATATCTCATATCAATATATTTCGACGAATTTTTTTAGGGTTAAATGTTGTCATGTCTATTGCACATGAATTGCTATGGTGTTTACACTGAAGTTGCCATGATATGTTTCCGCTATTTTCTTCTACACTTAAAATTAAATTTCGACATATTATAAACAGAGAATTAAGAAACTAGACTTGCCATGAACCATAAACTAAAATTGCCATGATACATGCACTTAAAATTGCCGTGGTTCCTACAAAAATAATTTTCATGGTCAAAATACTGGAATTGTCATCATCAAAATACTAAATTGCCATGCTCTACAAACTACAATTGCCACATGGCAACTTTAGTTTAAGCACTATGGCAACTATAGTGTAAACATCATGGCAACTTTTGGGCAAGAAAAAATTCCGTCGAAACATATCAACATGGGGTCTAGTTTTGAAGATCTTGTCGAGACGGATTTAATGGTGAAAACAGATTTTTAATTGGATTTTTTTATTAGGAGATAAAACATTTTTAAACCGAAAACCAAAAAGATTCCTGCTTATGTCATCTGTTTTGACATGGCAAAATGAGTGACAATAAATGCGTGAAGACGATATGGAAGATGCCACACGTGTGGGCGTTAGTTTTTTCCAAACAAAAAAGACTGACGCCGTATTTTTTTGGGTGTGTCTTGGGCACATCTAGATGTATTCTAGTTATTGCACATTTAAGTGAGTGAATCAAGTATAGAGAGGAAAAGAAAAAAGAAAAAAATATCCACACGAATCTTAACGTAAGATCAATGACATAGGACTTAGATGTGCAATACTTATGGCACATCTAGATGTGCTTTAGCAAAACTGTATTTTTATAGAAGAAAATCTCTAAGCACCCACGGCGGAATAACATTTACCTAAGTTGAGGATGTCGTGGCCGCCACCGTGGCAAAAAATCAGGGTGCTATATTTATCTGATCTGAATGCAGCAGGATATCTAGCAGCTCGCAAGTTTTTCAGAAAAGGGAAGAGAAAGCAGTTCGCAACTTCGCATGCAATAATCCCCCCCGCAAAATGCTCTCTTCCACACACGCGACCGCTGCAATCTCTTCCGCTGTTCATGGTCAAATCAATCAAACGAGAGTCAATTAATCTTCCTCTGTTCTTCGTCGATCGAATCCGAAATAAAATAAAGTAGTTAGTTGGTACGCAGCGCGCCGCGTGGGTGCAATCCAAGAGGAATCGAAGAAGAGGATCGACCCTGGATTGGATTGGATTCAGGAGCAGCGGCCGCCATGGATTGCTCGATGACGAGCAGCGTGCTGTCGGCCAACTACAACACGGTGCTGTTCGAGTTCGGCGTCATCCTCGTCACCAGCAAGATCTTGTACGCCCTCCTCCGCAACGTCTACCAGCCCCGCGTCTTCTCCGACCTCCTCGTACGCCTCCTCCACGATCGCCATTAATTCCGTTTCTTTCTCTCTCTCTGTTGGCGATCGCCATTGACATTCCTTTCCTGCCGTCAATGGCGATATATTGCAGCTGGGCATCATCCTCGCGCAGTTCCGCGTCCTCTCCATCACCAACGCCATCAGCCTGGTGTTCGGCAAGATCGGCGGCTTCATCTTCGCGCCCTACCTCTTCGCGCTCGGCGTCGAGATGGACCCCTTCTCGCTCCTCGACAGCCCCGCCGCCGACGCCGTCGTCGCCTACGCCGGCATCGCCTCCACCTGCGTCCTCGTCACGCTCTTCCACGGCGCCATCACCTCCACCGCTCGTACCCATACGGGCATCGTCCACGAGCGCTCCCTCCGCGCCTTCCTCGGCCTCGCCGCCGCGCTCGCCAACACCGCCTCCCCCGTCCTCACCCGCCTCGCCACCGACCTCAAGATCGCCAAGACCAACGTCGGCCGCCTCGCCGTCGGCGCCGGCATCACCTCCGACATGCTCACCACTCTCCTCATCGCGCTCGGCAGCATGATATGGCGCGACAGCGACGCCGACGCCGACGCGCCCTTCGCGCATCCCGTGCTCGCGGCGTCCATCCTGGCGCTTGTCGTCATGTCCGCCTTCGTGTCCCGGGCCATGGCCGATTGGGTGGACGGCCGCAACCCCGAGGGCCGGCGCATGCGCGGCTTCGACCTTTCCCTCGTCGCGCTCGTGGCCGCCACGCTCTGCTGGTTCATCTCCGTGCTCCGCCTCGACATCAACATGGCCGCCTTCCTCGTCGGCCTCGCCTTCCCCAGCGACGGCCGCGTGTCCCGGCTGCTCGTCAGCAAGATCAACTTCGTGCTCTCCTCCTTCGTGCTGCCGCTCTACGTCGCCCATATCTGCCTCTCGCTCCGGCAGACCACGGACGACATCGAGGTCGCGGGCCTCAAGCCCGATGAGGGCCTCCGCGCCTACGTTATGCAGCTGCCCTTCCCATGGTGGAAGGTCTTCTTGGCCACCTCCATGGGCACGCTCGGCAAGCTCGTCGGCTGCACCGGCGTCGGCCTGCTCCAGGGCCTCGGCTGGCTCGAGGCGCTCGCGCTCGGCATGCTGCTCAACGTCAAGGGCTACTTCCACATCTACTGTGCGCTAGCCGCCTTCGAGGCCGGCATCATCACCGACAAGTCCTTCATGGCCATCATCTTCGTGGTGGCGCTCAACGTTGCCGTCACGCCCATGGTGGGGATGGGGATCGCCTCCTGGGCACGCCGGAGCGTGCAGTGGCGCCTCATGGGCCTCCAGCACCACGACCCCTCCACGGAGCTGCGCCTCGTCGCCGGCCTCCGCGGCCCGCAGGAAGTGCCGACGCTCGCGTTCCTCATGGAGTCGCTCCGGTGGGGCGCCGGCAACGGCGAGATCGCGTGCTACGCCGTGGACATGGTGCAGCTGACGGACCAGACGGCTTCTTCAATCGTGAAAAGCGGCGGGTTGGACGGCGTGACGGTGGTGGACGAGGAGGTGTCGGAGATGCGGAAGCTCATCGGCGAGGCGCTAGACGCGTACCAGGCGGAGTGCGGTGGCGAGGGCGGCAAGGTGAAGGTGCGCCGGCTGCTGGCGCTGTCGTCGTTCCCGGACATGCACAGTGACCTGTGCATCTGCGCCGAGGACGCCATGGCGGCGCTGATCCTAGTGCCGTTCCACAAGACACAATGCCTGGACGGCACCATGGACGGCGGCCACTTCGGGTTCCGGCTGGTGAACCAAAAGGTGCTACAGCTGGCGCCATGCTCGGTGGGGATCATCGTGGACCGCGGCCTCGGCAAGCAGCATCGTCCAGACAGCACGGCGCAGGCGTCTGTGGCGGTGCTTTTCATCGGCGGCGCGGACGACCGGGAGGCGCTCACGCTGGCGTCCTTCATGTGCAAGCAGCGGGCCTCGGTGCGGCTCACGGCGCTACGGGTGGTGCAGAACGCGACGGCGCAGGCGCGGGCCAAGGCGCGCACCAGCCTCTTCGAGTCCAAGAGCAAGCGGCACATGCCTCTGGCGGCGACGACGACCGGGCAGGAGGAGCTGCAGGCGCAGGCGGACGACAAGTTCTTCGCCGAGTTCTACCGGAAGCACGTCGCCGGCAACAAGTCCGTCGGGTACATGGAGAAGCACGTGGCGGACGGGGCGGAGCTCGTGGCGGTGCTGCGGGGGATGCAGGGGGACTACCGGTTGTTCGTGGTGGGCCGAGGGAGGGACCGCAACTCGGTGCTCACCGAGGGGCTGGAGGAGTGGGCCGAGTGCCTGGAGCTCGGCCCCGTCGGCGACATCCTCGCCTCCTCGGACTTCTCAACGACGGCGTCCGTGCTCATCGTGCAGCAGTACGACGCCAAGAAGCACTACAAGGTCATCGATGAGGAGTTCATGCCCTTGTAATGCAAAGCCATTTCCTTGTTTCGTTATTCCACCTCCGTAGCCATATTTCTCTAACAATTTTTATGAAGCAGTTGATCTGGACATACTGTTGTATAGTAAGTGTACATTTTACTGTGGATAGCCTTTTACTCTTCAAAATGACCAAAAGAATTTTTTTTCCTTGTTAATTAGCGTAATCCAAGGAAGAACCAAGATAAGAATACCAAAGTATGTTATCTCTTTTGGGGGACCAAAGTCTATCTCGCCAATGGTATGGCCAACAAAAAAAAACATGTGAACCAGCGAACCAATTTATGGTTGGATGGTTAGAGGGACAGTGGTATTCTCAGCCCACCAGGGTTCAAGTCCTGATGCTCGCATTATTCCTGGGAGGAGACGTTCTCGTCGACGACGAGGCGCCTACGGTGACTTTGTAAATCTCAAGATAATATGACGGCTCAATCTTTCGAAAGTGCTCATAGGGGTAGGATGTGCGTGTGTGCGTTAATAGGAGTGGGTGTATGCGTGTATGTATGAGTGCTTGCATCTTCACTGTGTTCAAACAAAGACATGCAAACCAAACACACACAAATTATAACAGGTAACACGACTCTCCACCATCGTTACACGAGAGATAAGTCAGGGCTATTATGGGAGGAGCTTGAATGCACAATAATCCTCCACACCATCTGCGAAACATGGCTTGTCACCGTCCTCATGATAAGAGGTCAACATGAACAAGTACAATTCTTTTATTTTTTCAATTTTCAACGCGGGGGGGGGGGGGGGGGGGGGGGGGGGGGCTCCCCCACCTGAATCATATATTTCCCAAGAATGAACAGAGCTTTTTTGCGAGAAGATTTACAATGGGGGAGGGGGGACTAAGAAAGAGAGAGGGGGGGCATCAGTCATGCGGGGTAACTAGGGCCTGGAGCCAAACATCAACATGTCCTCGGTTCTCCTCGTAGAATCGACCCCTCCAAAGCATCGCATCGTCCCTGCAACACTTGAGGGTAGCGCACAGGGAGGGGGAGTCCCCTCTGAACACAACAACGTTCCTTCGCTTCCACAGATGCCAGTGAAGGAAATATGCCCTAGAGGCAATAATAAAGTTATTATTTATTTCCTTATATCATGATAAATGTTTATTATTCATGCTAGAATTATATTAACCGGAAACATAATACATGTGTGAATACATAGACAAACAGAGTGTCACTAGTATGCCTCTACTAGACTATCTCATTAATCAAAGATGGTTAAGTTTCTTAACCATGAACAATGTGTTGTTAAACGAGGTCACATCATTAGTTGAATGATCTGATTGACATGACCCATTTCATTAGCTTAGCACACGATCGTTTAGTATGTTGCTATTGCTTTCTTCATGACTTATACATGTTCCTATGACTATGAGATTATGCAACTCCCGTTTGCCGGAGGAACACTTTGGGTGCTACCAAACGTCACAACGTAACTGGGTGATTATAAAGGAGTACTACAGGTGTCTCCAATGGTAGATGTTGGGTTGGCGTATTTCGAGATTAGAATTTGTCACTCCGATTGTCGGAGAGGTATCTCTGGGCCCTCTCGGTAATACACATTATACAAGCCTTGCAAGCATTGCAACTAATGAGTTAGTTGCGGGATGATGTATTACGGAACGAGTAAAGAGACTTGCCGGTAACGAGATTGAACTAGGTATTGGATACCGACGATCGAATCTCGGGCAAGTAACATACCGATGACAAAGGGAACAACGTATGTTGTTATGCGGTCTGACCGATAAAGATCTTCGTAGAATATGTAGGAGCCAATATGGGCATCCAGGTCCCGCTATTGGTTATTGACCGGAGACGTGTCTCGGTCATGTCTACATTGTTCTCGAACCGTAGGGTCCGCACGCTTAACGTTACGATGACAGTTAATATGAGTTTATGCATTTTGATGTACCAAAGGTTGTTCGGAGTCCCGGATGTGATCACGGACATGACGAGGAGTCTCGAAATGGTCGAGACGTAAAGATTGATATATTGGAAGCCTATGATTAGACATCGGAAGTGTTCCGGGTGAAATCGGGATTTTACCAGAATACCGGGAGGGTTACCGGACCCCCCCCCCCCGGGAGCTAGATGGGCCATAATGGGCCTTAGTGGAAAAGAGAAGGGGCTGCCCTAGATGGGCTGCGCGCCTCCCCCTTCCCCTAGTCCTATAGGAAAGGGTGGCCGGCCACCTCATCCTCTTTTCCCCTCCGAGGAATCCTAGTTGGACTAGGATTGGAGGGGGAATCCTACTCCCAGTGGGAGTAGGACTCTCCTGCGCCTCCCCCCTTGGCCGGCCAGCCCCTCCCCCTTGGATCCTTTATATACGGGGGCAGGGGGCACCTCTAGACACACAAGTTGATCCTTGAGATCGTTCCTTAGCCGTGTGCGGTGCCCCCTGCCACCAAATTCCACCTCGATCATACCGTTGTAGTGCTTAGGCGAAGCCCTGCGTCGGTAGAACATCAAAATCGTCACCATGCCGTCGTGCTGACGGAACTCTTCCTCGACGCTTTGCTGGATCGGAGCCCGAGGATCGTCATCGAGCTGAACGTGTGCTAAGAACTCGGAGGTGCCGGAGTAACGGTGCTTGGATCGGTCGGATCGGGAAGAAGACGTACGACTACTTCCTCTACGTTGTGTCAACGCTTCCGTTGTGATCTACAAGGGTACGTAGATCAGACTCTCCCCCTCGTTGCTATGCATCACCATGATCTTGCGTGTGCGTAGAATTTTTTTTGAAATTACTACGTTCCCCAACAGTGGCATCCGAGCCTAGGTTTTATGGTTTGATGTTATTTGCACGAGTAGAACACAAGTGAGTTGTGGGCGATACAAGTCATACTGCCTACCAGCATGTCATACTTTGGTTCGGCGGTATTGTTGGACGAGAGGACCCGGACCAACCTTACGCGTACGCTTACGCGAGATCGGTTCCCTCGACGTGCTTTGCACATAGATGGCTTGCAGGCGACTGTCTCTCCAACTTTAGTTGAACCGAGTGTGGCTACGCCCGGTCCTTGAGAAGGTTAAAATGGAGTCTATTTGACAAACTATCATTGTGGTTTTGATGCGTAGGTGAGATGAGTTCTTGCTTAAGCCCGTAGCAGCCACGTAAAACTTGCAACAACAAAGTAGAGGACGTCTAACTTGTTTTTGCAGGGCATATTGTGATGTGATATGGTCAAAGCATGATGCTGATTTTATTGTATGAGATGATCATGTTTTGTAACCAAGTTATCGGCAACTGGCAGGAGCCATATGGTTGTCACTTTATTGTATGCAATGCAATCGCGATGTAATGCTTTACTTTATTGCTAAGCGGTAGTGATAGTCGTGGAAGCATAAGATTGGCGAGACGACAACGATGCTACGATGGAGATCAAGGTGTCGCGCCGGTGACGATGGTGATCATGACGGTGCTTCGGAGATGGAGATCACAAGCACAAGATGATGATGGCCATATCATATCACTTATATTGATTGCATGTGATGTTTATCTTTTATGCATCTTATCTTGCTTTGATTGACGGTAGCATTATAAGATGATCTCTCACTAAATTATCAAGAAGTGTTCTCCCTGAGTATGCACCGTTGCCAAAGTTCGTCGTGCCCAGACACCACGTGATGATCGGGTGTGATAAGCTCTACGTCCATCTACAACGGGTGCAAGCCAGTTTTGCACACGCAGAATACTCAGGTTAAACTTGACGAGCCTAGCATATGCAGATATGGCCTCGGAATATAGAGACCGAAAGGTCGAGCGTGAATCATATAGTAGATATAATCAACATAACGATGTTCACCATTGAAAACTACTCCATCTCACGTGATGATCGGTTATGGTTTAGTTGATTTGGATCACGTGATCACTTAGAGGATTAGAGGGATGTCTATCTAAGTGGGAGTTCTTAAGTAATCTGATTAACTGAACTTAAACTTATCATGAACTTAGTACCTGATAGTATCTTGCTTGTTTATGTTGATTGTAGATAGATGGCTCGTGCTGTTGTTCCATTGAATTTTAATGCGTTCCTTGAGAAAGCAAAGTTGAAAGATGATGGTAGCAATTACACGGACTGGGTCCGTAACCTGAGGATTATCCTCATTGCTGCACAGAAGAATTATGTCCTGGAAGCACCGCTGGGTGCCAGGCCTGCTGCTGGAGCAACACCAGATGTTATGAACGTCTGGCAGAGCAAAGCTGATGACTACTCGATAGTTCAGTGTGCCATGCTTTACGGCTTAGAATCGGGACTTCAACGACGTTTTGAACGTCATGGAGCATATGAGATGTTCCAGGAGTTGAAGTTACTATTTCAAGCAAATGCCCGAATTGAGAGATATGAAGTCTCCAATAAGTTCTACAGCTGCAAGATGGAGGAGAACAGTTCTGTCAGTGAGCATATACTCAAAATGTCTGGGTATAATAATCACTTAATTCAAATGGGAGTTAATCTTCCAGATGATTGTGTCATTGACAGAATTCGCCAATCACTGCCACCAAGCTACAAGAGCTTCGTGATGAACTATAATATGCAAGGGATGAACAAGACTATTCCCGAGCTCTTCGCAATGCTGAAAGCTGCGGAGGTAGAAATCAAGAAGGAGCATCAAGTGTTGATGGTCAACAAGACCACTAGTTTCAAGAAAAGGGGCAAAGGGAAGAAGAAGGGGAACTTCAAGAAGAACAGCAAGCAAGTTGCTGCTCAGGAGAAGAAACCCAAGTCTGGACCTAAGCCTGAAACTGAGTGCTTCTACTGCAAGCAGACTGGTCACTCGAAGCGGAACTGCCCCAAGTATTTGGCGGATAAGAAGGATGGCAAGGTGAACAAAGGTATATGTGATATACATGTTACTGATGTGTACCTTACTAGAGCTCGCAGTAGCACCTGGGTATTTGATACTGGTTCTATTGCTAATATTTGCAACTCGAAACAGGGACTACGGAATAAGCGGACACTAGCAAAGGACGAGGTGACGATGCGCGTGGGAAACGGTTCCAAAGACGATGTGATCGCGGTCGGCACGCTACCTCTACATCTACCTTCGGGATTAATATTAGACCTAAATAATTGTTATTTGGTGCCAGCGTTGAGCATGAACATTATATCTGGATCTTGTTTAATGCGAGACGGTTATTCATTTAAATCAGAGAATAATGGTTGTTCTATTTATATGAGTAATATCTTTTATGGTCATGCACCTTTGAAGAGTGGTCTATTCTTGTTAAATCTCGATAGTAGTGATACACATATTCATAATGTAGAAGCCAAAAGATGCAGAGTTGATAATGATAGTGCAACTTATTTGTGGCACTGCCGTTTAGGTCATATCGGTGTAAAGCGCATGAAGAAACTCCATGCTGATGGGCTTTTGGAACCACTTGATTATGAATCACTTGGTACTTGCAAACCGTGCCTCATAGGCAAGATGACTAAAACACCGTTCTCCGGTACTATGGAGAGAGCAACAGATTTATTGGAAATCATACATACCGATGTATGTGGTCCGATGAATATTGAGGCTCGTGGCGGATATCGTTATTTTCTCACCTTCACAGATGATTTAAGCAGATATGGGTATATCTACTTAATGAAACACAAGTCTGAAACATTTGAAAAGTTCAAAGAATTTCAGAGTGAAGTTGAAAATCATCGTAACAAGAAAATAAAGTTTCTACGATCTGATCGTGGAGGAGAATATTTGAGTTACGAGTTTGGTGTACATTTGAAAAATTGTGGAATAGTTTCGCAACTCACGCCACCCGGAACACCACAGCGTAATGGTGTGTCCGAACGTCGTAATCGTACTTTACTAGATATGGTGCGATCTATGATGTCTCTTACTGATTTACCGCTATCGTTTTGGGGTTATGCTTTAGAGACGGCCGCATTCACGTTAAATAGGGCACCATCAAAATCCGTTGAGACGACGCCTTATGAACTATGGTTTGGCAAGAAACCAAAGTTGTCGTTTCTTAAAGTTTGGGGCTGCGATGCTTATGTGAAAAAGCTTCAACCTGATAAGCTCGAACCCAAAGCGGAGAAATGTGTCTTCATAGGATACCCAAAGGAGACTGTTGGGTACACCTTCTATCACAGATCCGAAGGCAAGACATTCGTTGCCAAGAATGGATCATTTCTATAGAAGGAGTTTCTCTCGAAAGAAGTGAGTGGGAGGAAAGTAGAACTTGACGAGGTAACTGTACCTGCTCCATTATTGGAAAATAGTACATCACAGAAAACTGTTTCTGCGACACCTATACCAATTAGTGAGGAAGCTAATGATGATGATCATGAAACTTCAGAACAAGATACTACTGAACCACGTAGATCAACCAGAGTGAGATCCGCACCAGAGTGGTACGGTAATCCAATTCTGGAAGTCATGCTACTAGATCATGATGAACCTACGAACTATGAAGAAGCGATGGTGAGCCCAGATTCCGCAAAGTGGCTTGAAGCCATGAAATCTGAGATGGGATCCATGTATGAGAACAAAGTATGGACTTTGGTTGACTTGCCCGATGATCAGCAAGCAATTGAGAATAAATGGATCTTCAAGAAAAAGACTGACGCTGACGGTAATATTACTGTCTATAAAGCTCGACTTGACGCAAAAGGTTTTCGACAAGTTCAAGGGGTTGACTACGATGAGACCTTCTCACCCGTAGCGATGCTTAAGTCCGTCAGAATCATGTTAGCAATTGCCGCATTTTATGATTATGAAATATGGCAGATGGATGTCAAAACTGCATTCCTGAATGGATTTCTGGAAGAAGAGTTGTATATGATGCAACCAGAAGGTTTTGTCGATCCAAAGGGAGCTAACAAAGTGTGCAAACTCCAGCGATCCATTTATGGACTGGTGCAAGCATCTCGGAGTTGGAATAAATGCTTTGATAGTGTGATCAAAGCATTTGGCTTTATACAGACTTTTGGAGAAGCCTGTATTTACAAGAAAGTGAGTGGGAGCTCTGTAGCATTTCTGATATTATATGTGGATGACATATTGCTGATTGGAAATGATATAGAATTTCTGGATAGCATAAAGGGATACTTGAATAAAAGTTTTTCGATGAAAGACCTCGGGGAAGCTGCTTACATATTAGGCATAAAGATCTATAGAGATAGATCAAGACGCTTAATTGGACTTTCACAAAGCACATACCTTGACAAGATTTTGAAGAAGTTCAAAATGGATCAAGCAAAGAAAGGGTTCTTGCCTGTGTTACAAGGTGTGAAGTTGCGTCAGACTCAATGCCCGACCACTGCAGAAGATAGAGAGAAAATGAAAGATGTTCCCTATGCTTCAGCCATAGGCTCTATCATGTATGCAATGATGTGTACCAGACCTGATGTGTGCCTTGCTATAAGTTTAGCAGGGAGATACCAAAGTAATCCAGGAGTGGATCACTGGACAGCGGTCAAGAACATCCTGAAATACCTGAAAAGGACTAAGGATATGTTTCTCGTATATGGAGGTGACAAAGAGCTCACCGTAAGAGATTACGTTGATGCAAGCTTTGACACTGATCCAGAAGATTCTAAATCGCAAACCGGATACGTGCTTATTTTAAACGGTGGAGCTGTTAGTTGGTACAGTTCTAAACAAAGGGTCGTAGCAGGATCTACATGTGAAGCGGAGTACATAGCTGCTTCGGAGGCAGCGAATGAAGGAGTTCATATGCGATCTAGGTGTCATACCTAGTGCATCGGGTCCAATGAAAATCTTTTGTGACAATACTGGTGCAATTGCTTTAGCAAAGGAATCCAGATTTCACAAAAGGACCAAACACATCAAGAGACGCTTCAACTCCATCCGGGATCTAGTCCAGGTGGGAGACATAGAGATTTGCAAGATACATACGGATCTGAATGTTGCAGACCCGTTGACAAAGCCTCTTCCACAAGAAAAACATGATCAGCACCAAGGCTCCATGGGTGTTAGAATCATTACTATGTAATCTAGATTATTGACTCTAGTGCAAGTGGGAGACTGAAGGAAATATGCCCTAGAGGCAATAATAAAGTTATTATTTATTTTCTTATATCATGATAAATGTTTATTATTCATGCTAGAATTGTATTAACCGGAAACATAATACATGTGTGAATACATAGACAAACAGAGTGTCACTAGTATGCCTCTACTTGACTAGCTCGTTAATCAAAGATGGTTATGTTTCCTAACCATGAACAAAGAGTTGTTATTTGATTAACGAGGTCACATCATTAGTTGAATGATCTGATTGACATGACCCATTTCATTAGCTTAGCACCCGATCGTTTAGTATGTTGCTATTGCTTTCTTCATGACTTATACATGTTCCTATAACTATGAGATTATGCAACTCCCGTTTGCCAGAGGAACACTTTGGGTACTACCAAACGTCACAATGTAACTGGGTGATTATAAAGGAGTACTACAGGTGTCTCCAATGGTAGATGTTGGGTTGGCGTATTTCGAGATTAGGGTTTGTCACTCCGATTGTCGGAGAGGTATCTCTGGGCCCTCTCGGTAATACACATCACATAAGCCTTGCAAGCATTATAACTAAGATGTTAGTTGTGAGATGATGTATTACGGAACGAGTAAAGAGACTTGCCAGTAACGAGATTGAACTAGGTATTGGATACCGACGATCGAATCTCGGGCAAGTAACATACCGATGACAAAGGGAACAACGTATGTTGTTATGCGGTCTGACCGATAAAGATCTTCGTAGAATATGTAGGAGCCAATATGGGCATCCAGGTCCCGCTATTAGTTATTGACCGGGGACATGTCTCGATCATGTCTACATTGTTCTCGAACCATAGGGTCCGCACGCTTAACGTTACGATGACAATTATTATGAGTTTATGCATTTTGATGTACCAAAGGTTGTTCGGAGTCCCGGATGTGATCACGGACATGACGAGGAGTCTCGAAATGGTCGAGATGTAAAGATTGATATATTGGAAGCCTATGGTTAGACATCGGAAGTGTTCCGGGTGAAATCGGGATTTTACCGGAATACCGGGAGGGTTACCGGAACCCCCCGGGAGCTAGATGGGCCATAATGGGCCTTAGTGGAAAAGAGAAGGGGCTGCCCTAGATGGGCTGCGCGCCTCCCCCTTCCCCTAGTCCTATTAGGACTAGGAAAGGGTGGCCGGCCACCTCATCCTCTTTTCCCCTCCGAGGAATCCTAGTTGGACTAGGATTGGAGGGGGAATCCTACTCCCAGTGGGAGTAGGACTCTCCTGCGCCTCCCCCCTTAGCCGACCAGCCCCTCCCCCTTGGATACTTTATATACGGGGGCAGGGGGCACCTCTAGACACACAAGTTGATCCTTGAGATCGTTCCTTAGCTGTGTGCGGTGCCCCCTGCCACCAAATTCCACCTCGATCATACCGTTGTAGTGCTTAGGCGAAGCCCTGCGTCGGTAGAACATCAAGATCGTCACCACGCCGTCGTGCTGACGGAACTCTTCCTCGACGCTTTGCTGGATCAGAGCCCGAGGATCGTCATCGAGCTGAACATGTGCTAAGAACTCGGAGGTGCCGGAGTAACGGTGCTTGGATCGGTCGGATCGGGAAGAAGACGTACGACTACTTCCTCTACGTTGTGTCAACGCTTCCGTTGTGATCTACAAGGGTACGTAGATCAGAATCTCCCCCTCGTTGCTATGCATCACCATGATCTTGCGTGTGCGTAGGAAATTTTTTGAAATTACTACGTTCCCCAACAGCCAGGGGCAGAGGAGAAGGAAGGCGGTCGGGGAAGCTCCTCCAACGGCCGCCGTCACATCAACGAGATGGAGGCCGCGGACCCTACCAGGGCCGGGGTCGATGCTGATGCGGCGCCAAAAACGTACGGCGAAGTCGCACCCGAAGAACAGGTGGTCCGCCGTTTCCAGCATCGTGGGGCAGCACGGGCAGCCGGCCCCCTGAGCGTCGACGATCGTCTTCCTGAGGAGGACATCCCTGGTGTGAATCGTTGCCATAGAGAGAAGCCAGGAAAATAATTTCACATGGGACGGGGTGGCAAAGTGCCAGAGGAACCCTCCACCCGGTGAAGAGATGCCGCCAAAGCGCAGCAAGGCGTACGCTGAACGTGAGGAAAAGGCGCCATGGGGGCACCACAGAGGATGACCCGACGCACATCGTCAGAGGGCGACGTAGTGCAGTCGCGTATCAGCGCCAACACCTCCGCCAGCTCGCGGGCGGCGGCACGGGTCAGGCGAGGGACGAGGAGAGCCGACAGCCCCCTCCGCCGAACCTGGAGGCCCTATTGATTCCGTCGAGGTTGACCGTCCACGCATGGAGACCGTCAAACAGGGCCTGCAGGCCGTGTTCGACGGCAGGCCAGGCGGCCTGGTTGAAGGCTGGCCCAATCCCGTTAGCCCCGGGCGCGCTAGCCCCGTCCAACTTCGCCACCGCCACGCCTTGATCTCTGCACGGTCGTAAGGGACGACGAGCGTGGCTCCGTCCACTTGGGGGGAGTTGGCATAGAGGAGGTCAAGGTCGAACCTGTTGGGGAACGTAGTAATTTCAAAAAATTTCCTACGCACACGCAAGATCATGGTGATGCATAGCAACGAGGGGGAGAGTCTGATCTACGTACCCTTGTAGATCACAACGGAAGCGTTGACACAACATAGAGGAAGTAGTCGTACGTCTTCTTCCCGATCCGACCGATCCAAGCACCGTTACTCCGGCACCTCCGAGTTCTTAGCACACGTACAGCTCGATGACGATCCCCGGGCTCCGATCCAGCAAAGGTTCGGAGAGGAGTTCCGTCAGCACGATGGCGTGGTGACGATCTTGATGTATTACCGACGCAGGGCTTCGCCTAAGCACTACAACGATATAATCAAGATGGAATATGGTGGCAGGGGGCACCACACACGGCTAAGGAACGATCTCAATGATCAACTTGTGTGTCTAGAGGTGCCCCCCTGCCCCCGTATAAAGGAGCAAGGGGGAGGAGGCCGGCCATAGGAGAGGCGCGCCAGGTGTGGAGTCCTACTCCCACCGGGAGTAGGACTCCCTCCTTCCTTGTTGGAGTAGGAGAAGGGGAAAGAGGGGGAGAGGAATAAGGAAAAGGGGGCTGCGCCCCTTGTCCAATTTGGACCAGAGGTGGGGCGCAGGCCTCCTTCCTTTTGGCCTCTCTCCTCTATTTCCGTATGGCCCAATAAGGCCCATATACTCCCCGGCGAATTCCCGTAAGTCTCTGGTACTCCGAAAAATACCCGAATCACTCGGAACCTTTCCGAAGTCCGAATATAGTTGTCCAATATATCGATCTTTACGTCTCGACCATTTTGAGACTCCTCGTCATGTCTCCGATCTCATCCGGGACTCCAAACTCCTTTGGTACATCAAAACTCATAAACTCATAATATAACTGTCATCGAAACCTTAAGCGTGCGGACCCTACGGTTCGAGAACAATGTAGACATGACCGAGACACGTCTCCGGTCAATAACCAATAGCGGGACCTGGATGCCCATATTGGCTCCTACATATTTTACGAATATCTTTATCGGTCATACCGCATAACAACATACGTTGTTCCCTTTGTCATCGGTATGTTACTTGCCTGAGATTCGATCGTCGGTATCCAATACCTAGTTCAATCTCATTACCGGCAAGTCTCTTTACTCGTTCTGTAATACATCATCTCGCAACTAACTCATTAGTTGCATTGCTTGCAAGGCTTAAGTGATGTGCATTACCGAGAGGGCCCAGAGATACCTCTCCGACAATCGGAGTGACAAATCCTAATCTCGAAATACGCCAACCCAACATCTACCTTTGGAGACACCTATAGTACTCCTTTATAATCACCCAGTTACGTTGTGACGTTTGGTAGCATCCAAAGTGTTCCTCCGGCAAACGGGAGTTGCATAATCTCATAGTCATAGGAACATGTATAAGTCATGAAGAAAGCAATAGCAACATACTAAACGATCGGGTGCTAAGCTAATGGAATGGGTCATGTCAATCAGATCATTCTACTAATGATGTGACCTTGTTAATCAAATAACAACACTTTGTTCATGGTTAGGAAACATAACCATCTTTGATTAACGAGCTAGTCAAGTAGAGGCATACTAGTGACACTCTGTTTGTCTATGTATTCACACATGTATTATGTTTCCGGTTAATACAATTCTAGCATGAATAATAAACATTTATCATGATATAAGGAAATAAATAATAACTTTATTATTTCCTCTAGGGCATATTTCTTCAGTCTCCCACTTGCACTAGAGTCAATAATCTAGATCACATCACAATGTGATTAACATTGATAGTTCACATCATCATGTGATTAACACCCATAGTTCACATCGCCATGTGACCAACACCCAAAGGGTTTACTAGATTCAGTAATCTAGTTCACATTGCTATGTGATTAACACCCAAAGAGTACTAAGGTGTGATCATGTTTTGCTTGTGAGAGAATCTTAGTCAACGGGCCTGCCAAATTCAGATCCATATGTATTTTGCAAAATTCTATGCCTACAATGCTCTGCACGGAGCTACTCTAGCTAATTGCTCCCACTTTCAATATGTATCTAGATCGAGACTTAGAGTCATCCAGATCCGTGTCAAAACTTGCATCGACGTAACTTTTTATGACGAACCTTTTGTCACCTCCATAATCGAGAAATATTTCCTTATTCTACTAAGGATAATTTTGACCGCTGTCCGGTGATCTACTCCTAGATCACTATTGTACTCCCTCGCCAAATCAGTGCAAGGTATATAATAGATCTGGTACACAGTATGGCATACTTTATAGAACCTATGACTGAGGCATAGGGAATGACTTTCATTCTCTTTCTATCTTCTGCCGTGGTCGGGTTTTGAGTCTTACTCAACTTCACACCTTGTAATACAGGCAAGAACTCTTTCTTTGACTGCTTTATTTTTTGAACTACTTCAAAATCTTGTCAAGGTATGTACTCACTGAAAAAACTTATCAAGCGTCTTGATCTATCTCTATAGATCTTGATACTCAATATGTAAGCAGCTTCACCAAGGTCTTTCTTTGAAAAATCCTTTCAAACATTCCTTTATGCTTTACAGAATAATTCTACATTATTTCCGATTAACAATATGTCATTCACATATACTTATCAGAAATGTTGTAGTGCTCCCACTCACTTTCTTGTAAATACAGGCTTCACCGCAAGTCTGTATAAAACTATATGCTTTGATCAACTCATCAAAGCGTATATTCCAACTCCGAGATGCTTGTACCAGTCCATAGATGGATTGCTGGAGCTTGCATATTTTGTTAACACCTTTAGGATCGACAAAACCTTCTACTTGCATCGTATACAACTCTTCTTTAATAAATCCATTAAGGAATGCAGTTTTGTTTATCCATTTGCCAGATTTCATAAAATGTGGCAATTGCTAACATGATTCGAACAGACTTAAGCATAGCTACGGGTGAGAAGGTCTCATCGTAGTCAACCCCTTGAACTTGTCAAAAACTTTTTGCGACAAGTCGAGCTTTATAGACAGTAACATTACCGTCAGCGTCAGTCTTTTTATTGAAGATACATTTATTCTCAATTGCTTGCCGATCATCGGGCAAGTCAACCAAAGTCCATACTTTGTTCTCATACATGGATCCCATCTCAGATTTCATGGCTTCAAGCCACTTTGCGGAATCTGGGCTCACTATCGCTTCTTCATAGTTCGTAGGTTCATCATGATCTAGTAGCATGACTTCCAGAACTGGATTACCGTACCACTCTGGTGTGGATCTCACTCTAGTTTACCTACGAGATTCGGTAATAACTTGATCTGAAGTTACATGATCATCATCATTAGCTTCCTCACTAATTGGCGTAGTAGTCACAAGAACAGATTTCTGTGATGAACTACTTTCCAATAAGGAAGAAGGTACAATTACCTTATCAAGTTTTCTACTTTCCTCCCACTCACTTCTTTCGAGAGAAACTCCTTTTCTAGAAAGCTTCCAAATTTAGCAACAAAAGTCTTGCCTTCGGATCTGTGATAGAAGGTGTATCCAATAGTTTCCTTTGGATATCCTATGAAGACACAATTCTCCGATTTGGGTTTGAGCTTATCAGGTTGAAACTTTTTCACATAAGCATTGCAACCTCAAACTTTAAGAAACGACAGCTTAGGTTTCTTGCCAAACCATAGTTCATACAGTGTCGTCTCAACGGATTTAGATGGTGCCCTATTTAACGTGAATGCAATTGTCTCTAATGCATAACCCCAAAACGATAGTGGTAGATCGGTAAGAGACATCATAGATCACACCATATCTAATAAAGTACGGTTATGATGTTCGGACACTCCATGACACTGTGGTGTTCCAGGTGGCGTGAGTAGTGAAACTATTTCACATTGTTTTTAACTGAAGGCCAAACTTGTAACTCAAATACTCTTCTCTACGATCAGATCGTAGAAACTTTATTTTCTTGTTACGATGGTTTTTTTCACTTCACTCTGAAATTCTTTGAACTTTTCAAATGTTTCAGACTTATGTTTCATCAAGTAGATGTACTCATATCTACTCAAATCATCTATGAAGATCAGAAAATAATGATACCTGTCGCGGGCCTCAATATTTATCGGACCACATACATCAGTATGTATGATTTCCAACAACTTTAGTCATCTTGCCCATGAGGCACGGTTCACAAGCATCAACTGATTCATAATCAAGTGATTCCAAAAGCCCATCAGTATGGAGTTTCTTCATGCGTTTTACACCAATATGACCTAAACTGCAGTGCCACAAATAAATTAAACTATCATTATTAACTTTGCAATTTTTGGTTTCAATATTATGATTATGTGTATCACTACGATCGAGATCCAACGAACTATTTTCATTGGGTGTGTAACCATATAAGGTTTTACTCATGTAAACAGAACAACAATTTATTCTCTTACTTAAATGAATAACCGTATTACAATAAACATGATCAAATCATATTCATGCTCAACGCAAACACCAAATAACACTTTATTTAGCTTCAACACTAATCCCGAAATTATAGGGAGTGTGCGATGATGATCATATCAATCTTGGAACCACTTCCAACACACATTGTTACTTCACCCTTAACTAGTCTCTGTTTATTCTGCAACTCCCGTTTCGAGTTACTAATCTTAGCAACTGAACTAGTATCAAATACTGAGGGGTTCCTATAAACACTAGTAAAGTACACATCAATAACATGTATATCAAATATACTTATGTTCACTTTGCCATTCTTTTTATCTGCCAATCACTTGGGGTAGTTCTGCTTCCAGTGACCAGTCCCTTTGTAGTAGAAGCACTTAGTCTCAGGCTTAGGATCATACTTGGGCTTCTTCACTTGAGCATCAACTTGCTTGCCGTTCTTCTTGAAGTTTCCCTTCTTCCCTTTGCCCTTTTCTTGAAACTAGTGGTCTTATCAACCATCAACACTTGATGTTTTTCTTGATTTCTACCTTCATTGATTTCAGCATCACGAAGAGCTTGGGAGTTGTTTCCATTATCCCTTGCATATTATAGTTCATCACGAAGTTCTACTAACTTGGTGATGGTGACTAGAGAATTCTGTCAATCACTATCTTATCTGGAAGATTAACTCCCTCTTGATTCAAGCGATTGTAGTACCCAGACAATCTGAGGACATGCTCACTAGTTGAGCGATTCTCCTCCATCTTTTAGCTATAGAACTTGTTGGAGACTTCATATCTCTCAACTCGGATATTTGCTTGAAATATTAACTTCAACTCCTGGAACATCTCATATGGTCCATGACGTTCAAAACGTCTTTGAAGTCCCGATTCTAAGTCATTAAGCATGGTGCACTAAACTATCAAGTAGTCGTCATATTGAGCTAGCCAAACGTTCATAACGTCTGCATCTGCTCCTACAATAGGTCTATCACCTAGCGGTGCATCAAGGACATAATTTTTCTGTGCAGCAATGAGGATAAACCTCAGATCACGGATCCAATCCGTATCATTGCTACTAACATCTTTCAACACAATTTTCTCTAGGAACATATCAAAATAAACACAGGGAAGCAACAATGCGAGCTATTGATCTACAACATAATTTGCAAAATACTACCAGGACTAAGTTTATGATAAATTTAAGTTCAATTTAATCATATTACTTAAGAACTCCCACTTAGATAGACATCCCTCTAATCCTCTAAGTGATCACGTGATCCAAATCAACTAAACCATGTCCGATCATCACGTGAGATGGAGTAGTTTCAATGGTGAACATCACTATGTTGATCATATCTACTATATGATTCACGCTCGACCTTTCGGTCTCCGTGTTCCGAGGCCATATTTGTATATGCTTGGCTCGTCAAGTATAAACTGAGTATTCCGCGTGTGCAACTGTTTTGCACCCGTTGTATTTGAACGTAGAGCCTATCACACCCGATCATCACGTGGTGTCTCAGCACGAAGAACTTTCGCAACGGTGCATACTCAGGGAGAACACTTCTTGATAATTAGTGAGAGATCATCTTATAATGCTACCGTCAATCAAAGCAAGATAAGATGCATAAAAGATAAACATCACATGCAATCAATATAAGTGATATGATATGGCCATCATCATCTTGTGTTTGTGATCTTCATCTCCGAAGCACCGTCATGATCACCATCGTCACCGGCGCGACACCTTGATCTCCATCGTAGCATCGTTGTCGTCTCGCCAATCTTATGCTTCCACGACTATCGCTACCGCTTAGTGATAAAGTAAAGCATTACATCGCGATTGCATTGTATACAATAAAGCGACAACCATATGGCTCCTGCCAGTTGCCGATAACTCGGTTACAAAACATGATCATCTCATACAATAAAATTTAGCATCATATCTTGACCATATCAAATCACAACATGCCCTGCAAAAACAAGTTAGACGTCCTCTACTTTGTTGTTGCAAGTTTTACGTGGCTGCTACGGGCTCAAGCAAGAACCAATCTCACCTACGCATCAAAACCACAACGATAGTTTGTCAAATAGACTCCGTTTTAACCTTCGCAAGGAGCGGGCGTAGCCACACTCGGTTCAACTAAAGTTGGAGAGACAGTCGCCCGCAAGCCACCTGTGTGCAAAGCACGTCGGGGGAACCGGTCTCGCGTAAGCGTACGCGTAAGGTTGGTCCGGGTCGTCTCGTCCAACAATACCGCCGAACCAAAGTATGACATGCTGGTAGGCAGTATGACTTGTATCGTCCAAAACTCACTTGTGTTCTACTCGTGCAAATAACATCAAACCATAAAACCTAGGCTCTGATACCACTGTTGGGGAACGTAGTAATTTCAAAAAAATTCCTACGCATACGCAAAATCATGGTGATGCATAGCAACGAGGGGGAGAGTCTGATCTACGTACCCTTGTAGATCACAACGGAAGCGTTGACACAACATAGAGGAAGTAGTCGTACGTCTTCTTCCTGATCCGACCGATCCAAGCACCGTTACTCCGGCACCTCCGAGTTCTTAGCACACGTACAGCTCGATGACGATCCCCGGGCTCCGATCCAACAAAGGTTCGGGGAGGAGTTCCGTCAGCACGACAGCGTGGTGACGATCTTGATGTATTACCGACACAGGGCTTCGCCTAAGCACTACAACGATATAATCGAGGTGGAATATGGTGGCAGGGGGCACCGCACACGGCTAAGGAATGATCTCAATGATCAACTTGTGTGTCTAGAGGTGCCCCCCTGCCCTCGTATAAAGGAGCAAGGGGGAGGAGGCCGGCCATAGGAGAGGCGCGCCAGGTGTGGAGTCCTACTCCCACCGGGAGTAGGACTCCCTCCTTCCTTGTTGGAGTAGGAGAAGGGGAAAGAGGGGGAGAGGAATAAGGAAAAGGGGGCTGTGCCCCTTGTCCAATTCGGACCAGAGGTGGGGCGCAGGCCTCCTTCGTTTTGGCCTCTCTCCTCTATTCCCGTATGGCCCAATAAGGCCCATATACTCCCCGGCGAATTCCCGTAACTCTCCGGTACTCCGAAAAATACCCGAATCACTCGGAACCTTTCCGAAGTCCGAATATAGTCGTCCAATATATCGATCTTTACATCTCGACCATTTCGAGACTCCTCGTCATGTCCCCGATCTCATCCGGGACTCCGAACTCCTTCGGTACATCAAAACTCATAAACTCATAATATAACTGTCATCGAAACCTTAAGCGTGCGGACCCTACGGTTCGAGAACAATGTAGACATGATCGAGACACGTCTCCGGTCAATAACCAATAGCGGGACCTAGATGCCCATATTGGCTCCTACATATTCTACGAAGATCTTTATCGGTCATACCACATAACAACATACGTTGTTCCCTTTGTTATCGGTATGTTACTTGCCTGAGATTCGATCGTCGGTATCCAATACCTAGTTCAATCTCGTTACCGGCAAGTCCCTTTACTCGTTCTATAATACATCATCTCGCAACTAACTCATTAGTTGCATTGCTTGCAAGGCTTAAGTGATGTGCATTACCGAGAGGGCCCAGAGATACCTCTCCGACAATCGGAGTGACAAATCCTAATCTCGAAATACGCCAACCCAACATCTACCTTTGGAGACACCTGTAGTACTCCTTTATAATCACCCAGTTACGTTGTGACGTTTGGTAGCACCCAAAGTGTTCCTCCGGCAAACGGGAGTTGCATAATCTCATAGTCATAGGAACATGTATAAGTCATGAAGAAAGCAATAGCAACATACTAAACGATCGGGTGCTAAGCTAATGGAATGGGTCATGTCAATCAGATCATTCTACTAATGATGTGACCTCGTTAATCAAATAACAACACTTTGTTCATGGTTAGGAAACATAACCATCTTTGATTAACGAGCTAGTCAAGTAGAGGCATACTAGTGACACTCTGTTTGTCTATGTATTCACACATGTATTATGTTTCCGGTTAATACAATTCTAGCATGAATAATAAACATTTATCATGATATAAGGAAATAAATAATAACTTTATTATTTCCTCTAGGGCATATTTCCTTCAGAACCCCCAGGAGGCGGAGCTGGGACGCCCCAGCAGCGTGGCGTAGAAGCAGCGCAGCGCCTCGACTTTGCCGTTGTGCGCCATGACCTCGACGCCGTCGATGGAGAGCACGCGGATCACGTTCCCACGCCTGCGCTGGGACGCCATGGCGTGGAAGTATCGGGTGTTCTCATCACCGAAGCGCACCGCCTTGCACTTCCCCCGATACCCCCAGTAGATGCACTGGCGCCGGACCGAGGCCGCGAGGCACAGGCAAGCGTTTCCGCGAAGCAAATCCTCATCTGGAGACAAAGAGCGATACTCCTCCAAGAAGTTTAATAGATCAATGAAAAATTTACAGTCATTATCCGCAGTGGGTATGAAATTATGCTGACGTTTCCAAACCTTGGACGCAACCCTCACCGCTTTCTTCTTAGATGCCAAGCTGCCAGCAGCGTGGAAGGAGTTTCTAGCCCGAGCCCGGGTTGTAAGAATCGAAGCTAGAAAGAGGGGGTCGAGGAGCCAGGCCCACTCAAAGAAAAAACCGGGAGGAGGCTGGGATGCGCGTCGAGGCCACGACGACAAGGGGGAAGTGATCCGAGTGTTGGGGAACGTTGTAATTTCAAAAAAATTCCTACGTACACACAAGATCATGGTGATGTATAGCAACGAGAGGGGAGAGTGTTGTCTACGTACCCTCGTAGACCGAAGAGGAAGTGTTGACACAACGTAGAGGAAGTAGTCGTACGTCTTCCCGATCGACCGATCCAAGCACCGAAACTACGGCACCTCCGAGTTCTAGCACACGTTCAGTTCAATGACGATCCCCGGGCTCCGATCCAGCAAAGCGTCGAGGAGGAGTTCTGTCAGCACGACGGCGTGGTGACGATCTTGATGTTCTACCGTCGCAGGGCTTCGCCTAAGCACCGCTACAATATTATCGAGGATTATGGTGGAGGGGGGCACCGCACACGGCTAAGAGAACGATCACGAAGATCAACTTGTGTGTCATGGGGTGCCCCCTGCCCCCGTATATAAAGGAGCAAGGGGGGAGAGGCGGCCAAGGGGAGGAGGCGCGCCCAAGGGGGGGCAATCCTACTCCAAGTAGGATTCCCCCCTCTTTCCTAGTCCAAGTAGGAGAGGGGAAGGAAGGGAAGGAGAAGGAGAAGGAAGGAGAGGGAGGAAAAGGAGGAAAGGGGGGCCGCCCCCCTAGTCCAATTCGGTTTGGGCTAGGGGGGCCGCACGACCTGCCTCCTCTCTTCCACCACTTGGCCCATGAGGCCCATTGCTTCTTCCTCGTATTCCCGCAACTCCCCGGTACCCCCGAAAATACCTGAATCACTCGGAACCTTTCCGATGTCCGAATATAGTCGTCCAATATATCGATCTTTACGTCTTGACCATTTCGAGACTCCTCGTCGTGTCCCCGATCTCATCCGGGTCTTCGAACTCCTTCGGTACATCAAAACTCATAAACTCATAATATAACTGTCATCGAAACCTTAAGCGTGCGGACCCTACGGGTTCGAGAACAATGTAGACATGACCGAGACACGTCTCCGGTCAATAACCAATAGCGGAACCTGGATGCTTATATTGGCTCCCACATATTCTACAAAGATCTTTATCGGTCAGACCGCATAACAACATACGTTGTTCCCTTTGTCATCGGTATGTTACTTGCCCGAGATTCGATCATCGGTATCTCAATACCTAGTTCAATCTCGTTACCGGCAAGTCTCTTTACTCGTTCCGTAATACATCATCCCGCAACTAGCTCATTAGTTGCAATGCTTGCAAGGCTTAAATGATGTGCATTACCGAGAGGGCCCAGAGATATCTCTCCGACAATCGGAGTGACAAATCCTAATCTCGAAATACGCCAACCCAACAAGTACCTTCGGAGACACCTGTAGAGCACCTTTATAATCACCCAGTTACGTTGTGACGTTTGGTAGCACACAAAGTGTTCCTCCGGTAAACGGGAGTTGCTTAATCTCATAGTCATAGGAACATGTATAAGTCATGAAGAAAGCAATAGCAACATACTAAACGATCGAGTGCTAAGCTAACGGAATGGGTCAAGTCAATCACATCATTCTCCTAATGATGTGCTCCCGTTAATCAAATGACAACTCATGTCTATGGCTAGGAAACTTAACCATCTTTGATTCACGAGCTAGTCAAGTAGAGGCATACTAGTGACACTATGTTTGTCTATGTATTCACACATGTATCAAGTTTCCGGTTAATACAATTCTAGCATGAATAATAAACATTTATCATGAAATAAGGAAATAAATAATAACTTTATTATTGCCTCTAGGGCATATTTCCTTCACCGAGGTGGGGCAGGGGCGGGAGGACAGCGAGAGGTCAGGGAATACTGCGTCCCAATCATTATTGAAGTAAGCCCGATCAAGCCGAGCCAAGGTTGGGGGGAGCGTTTGTTCGTCCATGTGCAGAGACGATCCGAAAGGGGGAGCTCGGACCAGGAGAGAGTTTATAAGGCCATTGAAAGCGTCCACGTGGGAGGCGTTGAAATTAGCGTTGTTTTTCTCATGAGGGAAACAGATGAGGTTGAAATCACCCAAGACCATCCAAGCAGTGGAGATGGAGGTGGCGACACTAACCAAGTTAGCGATGAACTCGCTAGTCCGAGAGTGATCGGAGGGGCCGTAAACGTTGGTGATCGCAAAGGAGAGGGCAGTGATGGAAGATTCAAGGACTACGATGAGAGAGAACTCGGACGTGAACGAGGAGACTAGTTTGAAGAGAGCGGAATCCCAGGCGGTGAGGACCCCGCGCGGCACCCGTCCGCGTCCAGAGTGATGGACAGGGAGAGGCGAGAGGGGAGGAAAGAACGAGTCTTCCCGGCATCGACCGCCGCGAGCTTAGTCTCTTGAAGACACGCGATGGAGGGGTCAGCGGCAACCAGTGCATCCCAGACAAGCCCGTACTTGTCTGGATCGCCCAGGCCTTGCACATTCCAGAACAATACAGACAGCTTATGAAACATGGCGTTATCCATAACAGGAGGAGGCACCACAACTAGAGAAGAAACAAAAAGCTCCTCAAACAGACAAGGAAGAAGATAGACGCGGCACCACAGGTGCAGGCGGAACAAGGATAATGGAAACGACTACACATCCCGAGGGACAGCCACCGCTGAGTGCTTCATCGCCGCGGCCGCCCGGAGCCCTGCCATGGTTTTTGCCCCGAGTGGGGCCACGACGGTGTCGATGAGCTTTATAAGCGCCGCCTTAGCTTGGAGGCGGGGCGAGCATCCAACGAGCGCATCGCGGAGAGCCCGACATTTGATTGCCTTGGCATGCGTCTCCACATGCATGCTGGACTCTAGCAGGGCCAACTTGGCGCTGCAATGCCCCCCTCCCCCATAGCGGAGAGGGCCGACAGGGCCGGCTCCGCACTCGCAGCGCCCCCGTCGTCGGGGCAGAGCTCCGTGATGCAAACAGACAAGCA
Organism: Triticum monococcum; assembly: GCA_034509565.1. Taxonomy (NCBI): domain Eukaryota; kingdom Viridiplantae; phylum Streptophyta; class Magnoliopsida; order Poales; family Poaceae; genus Triticum; species Triticum monococcum. The sequence continues at coordinate 5,001,998 of CM067845.1, read as the reverse complement.
TGCGGACGGGGATGAGGAGGCGGTGGAGGAGGCTGGCAGGAAGCAGTGCCCAGCCCAGCACCCAGGGGATAAGCGCGCAGCCCCCGGCAGGGGCAGAGAGCCAGCACACGCAGGACGGTGTCGAGCCGCCCTCCTCCATGGGTGCCACCAGCGGCATGTGGCGGGCGTGACGGCCCGACAGGGGGAGCCCAGAAGACAAGGCGCCGGAGGAGGGAGCTGGGGTGGTTGTCGCGAACGGGGGTGGGGGCTGGTCGAAGAGAGGGATGTAGGACCCGTTGGGATGGAAAGAGCCATGCATCTCCCAAACCCTAACGGGCTCCACCGAGATGACTCGAGAGGGCCACGGGCCACCCCGTGGCCACACGTCACAGGGGACGTCTTGAGTACGCTCCAGGAGCACCACCACCTTGATCGTGGCTAGCTCGCGCCCAGCGAGGACCAGGGGGTCGATCTCCAGCACTTTGCCGAACCCGGAGAACGTGGCGGGGATGCCCTCCGGCGTAAGGTGCTCGGAGAACGAGCCTCTTCGAGTCCAAGAGCAAGCGGCACATGCCTCTGGCGGCGACGACGACCGGGCAGGAGGAGCTGCAGGCGCAGGCTGACGACAAGTTCTTCGCCGAGTTCTACCGGAAGCACGTCGCCGGCAACAAGTCCGTCGGGTACCTGGAGAAACATGTGGCGGATGGGGCGGAGCTGGTGGCGGTGCTACGGGGGATGCAGGGGGACTACCAGCTTTTTGGTGTGGGGAAGGGAAGGGGCCGCAACTCGGTGCTCACCAAGGGGTTGGAGGGGTGGGCAGAGTGCCTGGAGCTCGGGCCCGTCAGCGACATTCTAGCCTCGTCGGACTTCTCCACCACCGCCTCCGTGCTCATCGTGCAGCAGTACGACGCCAAGAAGCACTACAAGGTGATCGATGAGGAGTTCATGCCCTTGTAATGCAATCGATTTCCTTCTCTCGTTATTCCTCCTCCGTAGCCATTCATGTAACAATTTCTATGAAGCGGGTGTCCCGAATGTATTGTTGTTTGTATAGTAAATGTACATTTTACTGTGGATAGCCTCTTACTCTTCAAAACGACCAAAATAAATTTTTTCGCTTGTTAATTAGTGAAGGTAAGAGTCAATCAAGCCATTCATTGATGAAATCAACGGCTAAGATCTATTTTATACTCTTACCTCTCATGTAAAAAAAAGGGGTAAGAGGGACCATGTTAAAACTGCTCTTAGTGTAAACCAAGGGAGAACCGAGATAAGAATATCAAAGCCTGTTATATCTCCTTTTGAGGGACCAAAGTCTATCTCGCCAACGGTATGTCAAACAAAAAAAGAGATGTGAACCACCCAGGCGATGGATCAAGCATGCCGTGGCCACCCAGGCTGCGGCAGAGCATGCGGCCCCTCTCGAGTTCGACGAGCCTGTCCTCGACCTCTCCGATGGATCACTCGGTGATTCCTCCGAGGAGTCGGAGTGCAAAAGCATCGAGTCGACCACGGAGATTCTCATGGCGGACAACTCTGAGCACCGCGCGCCCCCGGGATACGTGGAACCCAGGGACGGCCATGCGAGTACGTCTCACGTCAACACCGACGGCGGCATTCTGGACCACGAGCCGTATGTACCCCAAGCTCTCACCAAGCTCTCACCCGGGAGCAGCGGGATGAGCTCCGCCACAAAAACGAACAGCTCCTGAACACCCCCATCACTGGGACGACCCCCGAGGCGTTGGCCATGGAGTCGACTCGTCTGGCCACCTTGGCCGAGCGCGATCTCCTCGAGCGGCTTCAGAGGGAGCTGGATGAACGCAAGCGCCGTCAACCTAGTTCCAGTCGGCATAAGCGCCGGCTCTTCTCGAGTGACCAACCTCGATGTCCTCAGTACTCCATTGCAAAATCTGGGAGCTGCCACTCGGATCGAGAATTCCATCCAGCCCTCCGGCTCTACAGCCGGGGAGGGGATTCGGCAGATCCAGGCGCTCCTGAAGACGGTGTTGTCATAGAACGCGACAGTGTTCCAGTCCAGAGATCGGATCCACAACGCATCAGTGCGCGCGGAGACTGTTCAGTCGGCCCACAGCCCACTCAGCTCTGGCAGGCGCCGAGTTACATCTTCCTCAAGAGATCACTACGAAGATCGGAGACGTGGTCGAGTTGCGCCGCCCGGGCGTCACGACAACTACGATCGCGCCCTGATGCCTCCACCACGAGATGGCGCATACGGGCGCTAGCCTTACGATGACAGGCGGACACACGACGGTGATCGCAGGCCGAGTCCCACTCGTCACACGAGGGACACTCGAGATCCGCAGTTCAACGCGAGATCCATTCTCGCTCAGAATCTGGTCGACAGGGGCCGGGCCCAGCGAGAAGGCCAAGATCACGACGCACCGAGTGGTTCCATACCATCGGGCCCCGAGTGCTTCAGCTTACATACGAGCGGCAGTGATTCCCAACAACTTCAAGTTGGCCACAGGGATCAGCAAGTTCACTGACGGGTCCAGACCTGAGATTTGGCTAGGAAATTACCGAGTGGCGGTCCAGATCGGTGGCGGCAACAACAATGTGGCCATGAAACACTTGCCACTGATGCTCGGGGGCTCCGCTCGGGCCTGGCTAACACAGCTCCCGCCAGATAGAATTTTTTAATATTCAATTCTTGCATATTATTTTTTTGTTATCACAAATCATTAGTAAAAAAGGACATAATGTTCAGCTCATTAGTCCCGGTTTGTAAATGAACCGGTACTAATATGACCATTAGTGTCAGTTCCAACGGCTAGGCGGGCGGCGCTCATTAGTCCCGGTTCGTGTTGAACCTCTAGTACCGGTTCATGCCATGAACCGGGACTAAAGTGGTGGTGGCAGACTGGTGTCAGGCTAGGGCCCCACCAACACCTTTAATCCCGATTCATGAGACGAACGGAGACTAGAGGTTCACCTTTAGTCCCGGTTTGTATCACAAACCAGGACTAAAGATGATCCTATATAAACCCCTTCGTCGAGCCAATATATACTACCACTATACTCTTGTAACGAATCAGCCGAGTCTCATCAGGAGCAACATGAAAAATACTAATATCTCAGTTTTACACTTCATTCGTTTAAGCAGCAAACATATTAACCTGGTCTTACAGGAGCACTAGAAGATTTCTGGGTGTTTTCTATTAACAGAAAATGAATCGAACACACACACAGAGAGAGAGAGAAATCTTGATAGCAATGCATGGGCAGTCAACTACAGATCTCTTTATGTAGAGAAATGCATGTATTGTGCATGTATAATACCTTAACAAATGGGTAATAAAGTTTTCAGTTAAGAAAAATCTTGATAGCATCACATATCTGAGTGTTCTCCCATGGCAACGCACAGATGACAAACATGAAAGAAATCTTTCTCCCATTGCAACGTACGAGCATTTGTGCTACTAATAGGAAAAAAGGGGAGACCGAAACGGTACGTACGTACATGCGTAAGTCAGGTATGAATGCGATGCACCGTACGTATTCCTGATCGATGGATGGATTGATTATTAGCCAGTCAACACGACCACCGTCTGTTCCCCTGTTTGCCGCCGATTCGGGAGACGTCCGGCAACCAGCGTTTCTTTCTTTTCGGTAGAGCCGTCCAAGCGCCTTGCTCGCAGTCGATTTGTGAGGCGCCCAGCAAAGCAGCCTCCTTTTTCTTGGAGGCATAGTTGTGATTGATCTGATTTTGTAGACTGAATTTGTTGTGTGTCGTTATGCAGCTTCACTTTCATGATCCCCGTGTGGACAGTGAAGAGTGTGCAAGGGAGGAACGCACTGGGATTTTTGTCCATGATTCTCGAGTGCGCGGCATGGATCATCTTCTCCATCCCCTCCATACCCGGCTCGTTGCCTGTGCTGGTGGTCAACAGCGTGGGAATACTGATCCAGGCCGTGTACATCGCCCTATTCCTCTGGTTCGTCAAGCAGCTCGTCTTTCTCGTGGCAGTGTGTGTTTCTCGCTCTACTTATGGTGGTGCTGGTGCTGGCCACAAAGGTGTGCAGCCCAAAGATGTTCGGCATCGTAGCAGACACATACAACACGGGCATGTTTGTTGTCTCAATGGTGTTGGACATGCTATCTTCATTATGAGCTAAATCATGTATTCAGTTGCAATTTCATGCGTATAGTATTTTGAGATATTTCTAGTCTTGATGACATTATTGACAGAATGATTATGATACGTAATTATGTTGACGTTGTTGTTATGCTTTTGATATCTAGGGCTACAAAATTGTATAAACTCCAAGTTAATTACCTATTTTTTATGCCAAACTTCTATACTTTTTAAAAACTAATCATACCATATTAAAATTTTAATTTATATAATTTTCTATTACTTAGACATCATAGTTAGCCGTATAACAATGTTTATAAATAATAATTACAATATTCATTGTTATGCAGCTATATTATATATTAATGGACAGAAATTTAAATTAACAAAAAATCTTTTTCTAGTTAACAAATCTTTTGAATTGATTTTTAAATATTTCATGAATGACATAGTTTATACACATATTTTTTCATATCTATGTATGTGTTCATGTATCTCTTAACATTATTGAATATCACGGTAGAGATTTTCTAAAACATACACACTAACCAATTTCTTAATAGTGGTTTCTGGTGTATGTTAAGAAACAGATTCGTAGAAGTTTCTAGACCATGGCAAATACGACTTGCAAGTTGGGTTTAGTAATAGGTTGGCAACATGTGCATGCTTTTTGTATTTGTATTTAAAATATGACCATCATTATAATAATAGAAGAATATGAAATATTGTCGACTATACTTTGACATATGAATCAATTATCGGACATGCTAGTTTGGATTCACTTGGTTTATTTGGTAAATCTAAGATCTCCAGCCCATTTCTCAAATGAAAAATTGTGCATTCGTTTAAACCGAGCCTACCATCGCGTATCTCGCCTCTCGCCTGTTCAAAACACAAGACACAAGCTTTAGCGTGAATCCCTAGAAAGCTCCTCTACCGGTTCAGAGAAGTTTTTCGTGCAGAATCACTAATACAAGATTAATAGATGCACTTCACAAGTAAAAGTGCAAGGCTCCCAACAAGTACCTTCACATTACAAGAAAATAAATAAACCAAGTTTCCCCTGCAAGGACACAAGTTAGATTCCAGTATAGCTATCTGGCTAAAAGATGACAAAAATGTGTGGTCAAAGAATATGAACTGGTATTCTACTAGGGAACCTATTCAAAAAATAATAATCCACATCATCCTGTCTATAATCACCTCTGCATGTTTATCACCCTTATCCATCCTGTCACAAAGGTCAAGAAAGAGGCCGGCCGAGCAAAACCCAACAAGCATGCCCGCCATGGTGAGGACGCGCGTGGCCACGTAGACCACCGATCCAATGGCGGATTGGAAGGGCTGATGGAAGAAGAGCAGGAGAAGCAGGGAGCCGAGAAAGACGAGAAACCCGGCAGAGACCCCACACAGAGAAAGCCGCACCTGCTGCACTCGTCGGCGTCCACGGCCGCGACCTCGTCGTCTCCGAAGTCGGGAGGGTTGTAGGTGAAGTAGGTGATGACGAACCTCTCCTTCCATGCCCAGAAGCCGTGCCGGCTGGGCTCCGCCGTCGCTGATGCTGCGGCGTCACCGCCGTCAGCGTCTCTGGCGCTGGGGGCAGGCGGTTTCTCGATATCGACCATTGATTCGATATTGGTTATGGGCGTACTTGTTCTGGGATAACGCAGTGCTTATATAGATAGAAAGAATCTAAGGAGGACAAGCGATTGTGTTGTGTCCGAGTCGAAGTGCAGCTCTTGTACGCGTCAGTCTGACGTCTCGTTCCGAAACCAACTCATGCATGTAGCTCTTGTACGTGCCGGTCTAATTTTTGGGCAAACGGTTCTCCAAGAAAATTTTGTGGTCAAACGGATGCATGCATGGACGGACTTCTGTTTTTTGAAAGCACCTAGTTGGCGAGTGCTTTTTTGAAAGCATCCCAAAGATAAATTGAGGGTGGGCCACTCTTTTTTTGAAAGCATACAAAAGATCACTTGAGGGTGGGCCGAGTGGCGCGCTCTCAGTCATCACCACGTGTCGCGCTCTAGGCGTTTCCTCTGAATTTTGTTTCTTTTTATTTTGCCGCACGTATTTTCGGCTTTTTGAATGGTTTTTTTCCTGGGTTTTTTTCCGACTATTTTGTTTTCCATGGTCTTTCTTAGCTTTTGGAGATAAAATTTTTTTCAAGAAAAAACATGTTTTTTTCTTCCGCGAGAGGCACGGTTTTGCTTTTATGAGAGGCATGGCCATGTCTCTCGGAAATGATAAAATTATTGCATTTTTTGTTTTTCCTTCCGCGAGAGGCATATTTTTTACTTTTGCGAAAGGTTGTCTCTTGAAAACAGGAAAAAAAACGTGTTTTCTATTTTTTCCTTCCGTCAGAGGCACGGTTTTGCTTCCGCGAGAGGCACGGTTGTGCTTTCGCGTGCCTCTCGAAAATGGTAAAAAACTTGTTTTTTTATTATTTTTCTTCCGCGAGAGTTACGGCCATGCCTCTTTCGGAAAGGAAAAAAAATGTGCTTTCGGTTCGTTTTTTCCGTGAAAAAAAGTTCGTCAAAACCTATCAACATAGGATCTAGCTTTGAAGATCTTGACAAGAGGAATCCAATGATGAAAACGGTTCGAGATTTGGACGCACGGTTTAAGAGATAAAATGTTTTGAATAAATGGATGTACGTAAAAAGGGAAAACTGTCAGGTTGCGACAAGTGGTGTGCATACACTTATCGTAACCTGGGGAGGTGAGAGTGATTTTTGACAGAAGTACTCCTTAATTAGTGATTTCGCTGTTTTTGGACCAAACTTGCGTGCGAGTGTGTTAGCAACGGTCTACCGGCCCAGCCAAGGAAGAGGGCCGGCCCAGCAAGCAAGCCCATAGGCCATCACCGAGATATGCCGAAGAAGATTGGGTTCTCGGTTAGGGCATCTCCAACGCGGGAGGTCCTATGTGACGCATTCTGCGTCAAGTTGTTGCACTTTCGCATAGGGCTCTTCGTTCACAGGCTAAGTGGGCCGCTCAACGCGCTTTTCTTTTTGCTAGCACGGGTGTTTCTCTAGTTCGAACTGTTTCTGATTCGTTTCACGGTGCCACTGATTCGTTTTTCTGTTTCTGTTGTTTCCGAGATGCTAGGGTTTCACTGAAACTTTAGTTTCGGTCTCACCGATTAGTACGTTTCGGTGGAACCGAATTATACTTGTGCAATGGCCAGGGCCAAATCGGTGGGACCGAAAATTCCTATTCGGTCGGTCGGAGATGTGTTCGGCGAAAACCTAACCCTAAAATTCTTGCTCGAGTCTATTCTAACAAATTAATCTAGTGGATAGAAGTATTGCAGCCGTGGCAAGATATACTCTACTAGGGAAAAGCTTATACATAAAAGCTTATCAGTAGCGCCTGTTAAAAGGTGACGCTACTGCTAATTAGTAATAGCGTGTGCTAGTAAAAGGCGCTACTGTTATCTGCATATCAGTAGTGCTTGGTAGCAAAACACGCTACTGCTAGGTTTGAACTGGGTGCCACATGGCGAGCCCCACTTAGCAGCAACGCGTATAGGTATCCAGCGCTACTGCTATTCACCGTAGTAGTATCGCTTGTCCCCAACCCGCTCTACTCCTAACCCTAGCTTATCGTCTTCCCAGCGTGACCGACCCTCACGCTCTCCCTCTCATCCGCTCTTCTACTCTCCCTCTCCACTCTCTCCTCGTCCTCCTTGGTATGCCCCCTCCTCCCTCCTTATCCTTCCATCGCCCACCTCTCTCCTCCGGCCGTGCCCTCCTCCTCCTTCTCCTCCTCCAGCCACTTCCTCCTCCTGCCGCGCCCTCCTCCTCCTCCGGCCGCGACCTCCTCACTCCTCCCTCTGCCTCCGGTCGCCCTCCTCCCTTCTCTCACTATGGTCCCACTTGTAGAAAAAAGCCCTTTAGTCCCGGTTCGCAACAGCCTTTAGTCCCGGCTATGCAACCGGGACTAAATAAGCGCGACTAAAGATCCCCCCCCCCTCCTTTAGCCGCGGCTCTTACGGACCGCGACAAAAGTCTTTAGTCCCGGTTCTTGTGGCTGACCGGGACCAAAGGCCCGCCACGTGGGCGCCCGTGGTCCGTCGGGGCCGAGGACCTTTAGTCCCGGCTCTCGTGGCCAACCGGGACTAAAGGCCTCCTCCGCAGGTTTAGGGTTTTAGCCCCCCTAAACCTGGTTTCTTTTTAATTTGTAGTGTTTTATTTGTTTTATATTTTATTTTGTGTTTTATTTTATTTTTGATGAAGTTTCAGTACACATATTCTACGCTACTATATACATGCATATGAAATTTCAAACAAGAAGAATTCAAGAGGAATATATAATATATATTCAATCTCGGGTGACCATATACAACTTTGAACAAGTTTCCATACACAATTAGGATGGATGACCATATACAACTTCAAACAAGTTTCAATCTCGGGTATGCATATAAATTTCTTCGTCCTCGGTATAGTGTTGTCCTTTAGGATTGATGACTTCCCTCATGAAAAATCCTGCTAATTCTTCTTGAATTGGTCGGAAGCGAGCTTCTGGACTAAGCCTCCTCCGCAAGTTATCCGTCGCGTTCCGCACGCTAGCTGATGCCTTCCGCTCAGTGGTTTGTCTCCGGATGTTCTCACAAACATAGTATCCACATAGATCGGTCCCCGATGGCTGCTTATCCACATTAACTAACTTTCTGAAATCTAGCTCATGTTTGAATTCACCGACAGTTTCTTCTGAGAACCGTCTCCAAACCCTACAGGGCAAACAAAATTAAATGAATAAGGGATTTATTAGTTAGTTGATATTAGGAAATGAAGAGACCGATCGATATAGAGCTCAAATGATTGAAAATAATTACTTTTGCAGCATTTTTCTCATGTCGGCCCAACGCTTTGGATCCGAATCCTTAGAGTCCATGATTAGAACTGTGGAGGTGTGAAGTTCAATATTTAGCAGAATCCAGTGGAACTTGCGGACACGTTACATGCATAGTCATGCATAACTCATCGATTAGACATACCATGCATGGAGTAAACAAAATAGAATGGGCACAAGAGAGAAACACTCACCCAAAATGGTAAGGAAATAGAATATGACTTTTGAGTTGATGCTTTCTAAGAAACTTGTACATGTCTTTCTCCATGTCTTTGTGGTGATGTTCTAACACATGTCCATTAACGATATGTGGGTCAATGAACCCAACATCATGGATGTTTCTTATTTTGCATTCCCAAATCTTCAATCTGCATAATAGCGTACGCAACAATATAGTTAGGACAATATATATATATATATATATATATATATATATATATATATATATATATATATATATATATATAGTGCAGGCAATGAAGAACGAGATGAGGTAGAAATAAATCACTTACAGAACGTAGCAACTCAGCATAGATTTGTCGAGGGTGCGCAGATTGAACAGCTGGAATAATTCACTCATATGAACTTCTACAGAGTACCGTTTGATGTGATGCTCATGTGTAACATCCGCATAAACATATTCTTTGTCGGCCCATGTTATGAATTGCTTGTACCAACGTAGCAGATTTCGCATTTGTGTTGGTAGACTATTTTCCTTCTCAGGCTCGACGAGAGGCCCCTTCCGCACATATTGTAATGTTATCTCACCTACAGGCGCATCCTCAAGGTCTAAGAAGGCACGAACAGTCAAACCCATCTCGGACGCTTGTTTCATGGCAGCCGCTACAGTCAATCCAAGTGCTGCCGCAGCTGCTATGATCTCGGGGTCCTCTTCCGGACCAGCTTTCACTATGAGCGGGGGGATCGATTGTTTCTTCTGCATCCCGAGCTGGTCAACTTGTTTCCCGCTTTTTTTACTCTCTTCCTCCTTCAATATTTTTGCTTGCCTACGAAGTTCATGTCCATAGTCGTCAGGCATATTCAGCTCGGCTTGGGACGGTGTTGTCAAAAAATCCTTAGCCCACTTCTTTTGCTTCTCAGTGAATACTTGCTTGGGCTCAGGCACTTTTTTCGCCTTCATATCCGCCTTCCATTTCTCATAATCAGTAGACGCGGCCAATGTGAGGTCAGCTTCACTAAGTTCCCCAGGCCTTGGGAGGAGAGGCTTCAGCGATGGCTCCGGTACCCTTGTGGTCTTAGGTACATAAGGGTCCGGGTTAATAGTCCAGGAGCGGGTTTCCTTGCTGTCCGCCTGCTTCTGCTTCTTCGCCGGAGGTGGATTGGGGGGCGTCGTACCCGCCGGAGGAGGATTGGGGGGCGTCGTACCCGCCGGAGGTGGATTGGGGGGCGTCGTACCCGCCGAAGGAGGATTGGGGGGCGTCGTACCCGCCGGAGGTTGTGGATCGGGGGACGGCGTCGAATGGCGTGAAGGAGGTGTAGGTGAACCACCACGACCACCACCACCGCCACCACCGCCACCACCACCACCACCATCGGAGGGGGGTGGACTTGCTAGCCTTGGCGCCTCGTCTGGAAACACTATGTACTTCTTTTTCCATAGAATGTACTGGCGCTTGACATCTCCAAGTCTGCTATCCCCTTCGGGTGTAGGTTTGTCAATCTCCAGGTCCTCAAACCCTTGGACTATGTCTTCCACCGTGACACAAGCATAGCCATATGGAATGGGGTTGTTGTGGTGGAGTGCTCCAGGTTTACAGGGTAAAGCACTGCCGCTAGCTACCTTCGTGGAAACGTTCCCCACGGGATAATGCAGATCACAGTCTTTCATCTTCTTTACATCATCCACGGGGTAGTGAGGCTCCGGTGCACGAATCTCGATCATCGGTGCACTAGCACCAGGCGGGGCATCCGTGGAAGCCACGCTGCTTCTTCGCTGCTGGCTTCCGCAATCCGCTTCATGATCTTCATGCGGCCCTGCAGCCGATTTTTCTTTCAATAGTTCATGCACGGTCTGCTTCAACTCATGGAGTTCCGATGCAAACTTCGTCATAAGATCTGCATCCCGGTCCGTCTTTCTCTTACGGCTTCTGTAACCGTACGGGTCATTGTCCTGGGAAAACCCTACTTTCCACGAAACTTTGCCTTTGCCTCGTACACGTCCTCCGTGTTCATCATTCCCGAGGGCTAAAGTCAGTGCGTCTTTCTCTCTGTTGAACTTGATCAAGCCCGCTTGAGCTTGGGTCATTGCGTCAATAAGGGCTTGGGTCGGAGCAAAGTGTCGATGCCGGTGAACACACACCCCTGTCTCCGGGTCTAGCGATCCCCCATGCCCGTACCACCAGGTTTTGGCCCTTGGGTCCCATCCCTCTGTACCTAGAGGGATTCCTCGCACCCTCAGGTCCTCCTCCATCTTCTGCCACCTAGGGTCCGCAAGGCGGTATCCTCCTGGCCCCATAATATGATGGTACTTTTTCTTAGCCGCATTATCCTTATTTTTTTTTGATATTTCCTTGAAATGGTCCGATTGCTTTTGCCTCACAAATTCTGGCCAATCATCTTTCAGTTTCTCATATTGTCCATTGAAACCCTGAGTCTTGCCCTTGTTGACATAGTCACGGGTTAAATTTTTCTTGAAGTTCCGGAATGCATCGGCCATCTTCTGAAGAGCGAACTCTTTAACTAGCCTCCTCCTCTGACGTCCACCCGGAACCTCGTTACCGAATTCATCGACTTTGTTGTATTCCGGAGGTAGAATGAAATGTTCCATAAGCTTTCTCCAGCAATCCTTTTTCGTTCTCTTGTCGACAAAACTGAAACCAAGACGTGCCTTCTTTGGCTCTTTCCATTCCTGGACGGTGATCGGGACGTTGTCTCTAACAACGACTCCGCATTGGTTGACAAACTTTGAGGTGTGCTGTAGGGGCTTGCCGGTTTCTTTCTTCTTCTTCCTTTTTCTTTTTTCTTTCTTTCTTCTTCTTTCTTTCTTCTTCTTTCTTTCTTCTTCTTCCTTTCTTCTTCTTCCTTTCTATTCTTTCTTTCTTCTTCTTTCCTTTTTCTTTTTACTTTCTTTCTTCTTCTTCCTTTCTTCTTCCTTTCTTCTTCTTTTTTTCTTCTTCCTTTTTCTTTCTTCTTTCTTTTGGTTTTCATTTGGTTTTTATTTGGTTTTCATTTTTTTTCTTCTTCCTTTTTCTTTCTTGTTTTTTCTTCTTCCTTTTTTTCTTCTTTCTTCTCTTCTTCCTCCTTTTTTTTGTTTTTTTCTTCTGTTTGTTTTTTTGTTTTCTTTTGTTTTTTGCTTCTTCCTTTGTTTTTCTTCTGTTTTTTTGTTTTCTTTTGTTTTTTTTGAGTTTTTTCTTCTTCCTTTTTCCTTTCTTCTTCTTTCTTTCTTCTTCTTCCTTTCTTCTTCTTTCTTTCTTCTTCTTCCTTTCTTCTTTCTTTCTTCTTCTTCCTTTTTCTTTTTTCTTTCTTTCTTCTTCTTTCTTTCTTCTTCTTCCTTTCTTCTTCTTCCTTTCTATTCTTTCTTTCTTCTTCTTTCCTTTTTCTTTTTACTTTCTTTCTTCTTCTTCCTTTCTTCTTCCTTTCTTCTTCTTTTTTTCTTCTTCCTTTTTCTTTCTTCTTTCTTTTGGTTTTCATTTGGTTTTTATTTGGTTTTCATTTTTTTTCTTCTTCCTTTTTCTTTCTTGTTTTTTCTTCTTCCTTTTTTTCTTCTTTCTTTTCTTCTTCCTCCTTTTTTTGTTTTTTCTTCTGGGGAGGCGGAGGACGGCAGGCAGGGCGGCGGGCGGCGGGCGGCGGGCGGAGGGCGGCAGGGCGTCGGGCGGCGGGCGGAGGGCGTCGGGCGGCGGGCGGCAGGGCGTCGGGCGGCGGGCGGCAGGGCGGCGGGCAAGGGCGCGCGCAGGGCACGGGCGGCGAGCAAGGGCAGGCACGGGCGGAGGCGGCGCTCACTGGGGACGGGGGCGGCGGCGCGCAGGGCTTCGGCGTCGGCGTCCGCGACGGGGGCGTCGGCGTCGGCGTCGATCGGCGTTGGGGAGACAGAGGAGAATGCCGCGGCAAAACTGCTAACTGCAGTATATATAGACGCACCTTTAGTCGCGGTTGGGGAGGAGGACCGCGACTAAAGGTACCCTTTAGTCGCGGTCCCCCTCCCCAACCGCGACTAAAGGGTTTTGGCGCCGCTTCCTTTCCCGCGCAGAAAGACCCTTTAGTCGCGGTTGGGGACAACAACCGCGACTAAAGGGTACCCTTTAGTCGCGGTCCGCCTCCCCAGCCGGGACTAAAGGGTCTGTGCTGAACTGGCGCGGTGCGGTGGGATGTTTAGTCCCACCTCGCTAGCCGAGAGGCTTCGACAGTGGTTTATAAGCGCGGCTACGCTCACCACTTCGAGCTCCTCTCGAATGCAGGCTTACGGGCCTATTCTGTTACTATGAGCCTGTGGGCCTACTGGGCCTTCTGCGGGCCTAAATCCTGGCCCATTAATGTGTTTCTAGTCGTATTCAGGCCGTGGTGGCCCAGTAGGTGGCATATTCTCTGTTTTTTGTTTTCATTTTTGCTTTATTTATTTTGTTTTTTTTCTACTTACAACAAAAAACTTATTTATTTTATTTTATTTTGTTTCTAATTACTTATTTATTTTTACTTCCTTTCTTCCTTTTTCCTTTTTTAAAATCTTCTGACATTTTAAAATCTTAAAAATACAATTATATATCAAAAAAATCAGAAAAATAAAACTAATTCATTTTAAATTCTTGTTTTTCTTCTGTTTTTTTCTTCCTTTTTTCTTCTGTTTGTTTCTTCCTTTTTCTTGTTTTTCTTCTTTTTTTTCTTCCTTTCTTCCTTTTTCCTTTTTTAAAATCTTCTGACATTTTAAAATCTTAAAAATACAATTATATATCAAAAAAATCAGAAAATAAAACTAATTCATTTTAAAATCCCTTGAAGGTTTGACAAAAGGTTTGATACATCATTCAGTTCATCGACCAAATACAAAGTTTGGTACAATAAATTATTACACATCAATTCTTCCCTTGTACGTCCCTGCTTGCTTACGATTGTGCCGTATCCATGGAGCATCCTCATCATTTAACTTAATGCTTGGGTCAGTGTTCACTTTGAAGGGCGGAATTTCACCAAACATATTATAATCTTCTGACATGTCTGTCTTGTCCTCCACTCCCACGATGTTTCTTTTCCCTGAAAGAACAATGTGGCGCTTTGGATCATCGCATGATGTACTGATCGTTTTCTTATCTTTCCGTTTCCTCGGTTTGCTACTCATGTCCTTCAAATAAAAAACCTGAGCGACATCTTTGGCAAGGACGAATGGTTCGTCAAGGTAACCAAGATTGTTGAAATCCACCATTGTCATTCCGTATTGCTCGTCCACCTTTACCCCACCTCCTGTTAGCTTGAACCATTTGCACCGGAACAAAGGGACCTTAAAGGAGGGTCCGTAGTCAAGTTCCCATATCTCCTCTATGTAACCATAATATGTGACCTTTTGCCCATTCTCGGTTGCTGCATCAAAGCGGACACCACTGTTTTGGTTGGTGCTCTTTTTATCTTGGGCGATGGTGTAAAATGTATTCCCATTTATCTCGTACCCTTGGAAAGTCGTTATAGTCGAAGATGGTTTCTTGGCCAACATGTACAGCTGATCTCCAACATCATTGTCATTCATTAAATGTTTTCGCAACCAACTGCCGAAAGTCTCCATGTGGGCCTTTCTAATCCAGGATTCAGGCTTCCCCGGGTTGTCCGAGCATAAAATATTCTTGTATTGCTCGAAGTACGGAGCCACCAAGCTGGAATTTTGCAGAACTGTGTGGCGTGCTTCAGTCATAGAATGACCGTCCATACATATCGTGGTATCCCTTCCGATCTTGCCTTTTCCACTTAGGCTCCCCTCGTGCCGCGATTGAGGAATACCAATCGGCTTAAGGTCAGGAACATAGTCAATACAGAACTCAATTACCTCCTCATTTTGATGGCCCTTGGAGATGCTTCCTTCTGGCCTAGCACGGTTACGAACATATTTCTTTAATACTCCCATGAACCTCTCAAAGGGGAACATATTGTGTAGAAATACAGGACCGAGAATGGAAATCTCTTCGACTAGGTGGACCAGGAGGTGCGTCATAATATTGAAGAAGGATGGTGGGAACACCAACTCGAAACTGACAAGGCATTGGACCACATCGTTCTGTAACCGTGGTAGATCTTCTGGATTGATTACCTTCTGAGAGATTGCATTGAGGAATGCACATAGCTTCACAATGGCTACTCGAACATTTTTCGGTAGGAGCCCCCCCAAAGCAATCGGAAGCAATTGCGTCATAATCACGTGGCAGTCGTGAGACTTCAGGTTTTGGAACTTTTTCTCCGGCATGTTTATTATTCCCTTTATATTCGACGAGAAGCCAGACGGGACCTTCATACTGCTCAGGCATTCAAAAAAAATGACCTTCTCTTCTTTGGTAAGAGCGTAGCTGGCACGACCTTGAGACCATTCCGGATGCCGGTCATCTGGGTCTTTCAAAAGTTGCTGGTCCTGCCGTGCTTCCTTTGTATCATTTGTCTTCCCATACACGCCCAAGAAGCTTAGCAGGTTCACGCAAATATTCTTCGTAACATGCATCACGTCGATTGCAGAGCGGACATCTAGGACTTTCCAATATTCTAGCTCCCAAAATATAGATTTCTTCTTCCACATGGGTGCGTGCCCGTCAACTCCCCGCGGAACTGATTGTCCGCCAGGACCCTTTCCAAAGATGACTTTCAAATCCTTGACCATATCAAATATCTCAGCACCAGTACGTTCCGCAGGCTTCGGCCGGTGATCTGCCTTCCCGTTGAAATGCTTGCCTTTCTTTCTTACGTTATGATTTCGGGGAAGAAATCGACGATGACCCAGGTACACGTTCTTCTTACAATTAACCAAACGTACACTTTCAGTCTCATGTAAGCAGTGCGTGCATGCATTGTATCCCTTATTTTTCTGTCCCGAAAGGTTACTGAGAGCAGGCCAATCGTTGATGATTACAAAAAGCAACGCTCGTAGGTCAAATTCCTCTCCTTTGTGCTCATCCCAGACACGTACACCAGGTTTCGTCCACAACTGTAAAAGTTCTTCAACTAATGGCCTTAGGTACACATCGATGTCGTTACCGGGTTGCTTAGGGCCTTGGATGAGAATTGGCATCATAATGAACTTTCGCTTCATGCACAACCAAGGAGGAAGGTTGTAGATGCATAGAGTCACGGTCCAGGTGCTATGGTTGGAGCTCTGCTCGCCAAAAGGATTAATGCCATCAGTATTTAGACCAAATCTTAAGTTCCTTGCGTCAGCTGCAAAATCTTTGAAAACTCTGTCGATCTTTCTCCATTGCGTTCCATCAGCGGTGTGTCTCGACTGCCCGTCGGACAAACGGTCCTCTTTGTGCCATCGCAACAACTTGGCATGCTTTTCGTTCATGAACAGACGTTTCACCCGTGGTATTATAGGAGCATACCACATCACCTTGGCGGGAACCCTCTTCCTGGGTTTCTCGCCCTCAACATCGTCACCAGGGTCATCGCCTCTGATCTTATAACGCAATGCAGTGCATACAGGGCATTCATTCAAATTCTCGTATTCACCGCGGTAGAGGATGCAGTCATTAATGCATGCATGTATCTTCTGAACCTCTAAACCTAGAGGGCAGACAACCTTCTTTGCTTCGTACGTACTGGCGGGCAACTCATTATTCTTCGGCAACATATTCTTCAATATTTTCAGCAAATTTTCAAATGATGAGTCACCTACACCTTCCTGTGCCTTCCATTTTAGCAAATCCAGTGTGCAGCCCAGCTTTTTCAGACTATTATCGCATCCTGGATACAACGACTTTTTGTGATCCTCTAACATGCGATCCAAATTCTCCCTCTCCTTGTCAGTTTCGCAGCGTCTCCGTGCATCAGCAATGGTCCGACCAAGATCATCAGCGGGCTCATCATGTGCCTCTTCTTCACCTTCACCTAACCCTTCCCCACCTTCAGCATCATCCTCCATGAAAGTATCACCGAAAAGATCACGATAGTTGTCATCGATATCATCCCCTTCTTCATCTTCTTCCATTCTAACCCCTCTTTCTCCATGCTTGGTCCAACAATAATAGCTTGGCATGAAACCATGCTTAAGCAGGTCCATGTGAACTCTTCTTGAGGAGGAGTAACCCTTCTCATTCTTATAGACAGCACATGGACAGATAATAAAACCTTGCTGCTTGTTCGCATTTGCCACTACGAGGAAATCTTTCAAACCCGTAGTGAACTCGCCGGAGAGTCGGGAACCGTACATCCATTGCCGATTCATCTGCATTATTATTATATAAAGTATATAATTAACCATCATGCATTTGTTAAACTAACTAGCTAGAAATAATACAAATTAAACAATGAACTACACACATGCGTATTTTATCAATGACACATGAAAGGTTCGAGTTGCTAACCGCGATCGCGGAGGAAAAATAAATGAGAAAGCTCAAGTGTGGCTTGTTTCAGGCTCTCGGGCATTTCATCAAACACCTTATGTGCATAGGAGAAACCAAAAGCAAACCCACCACCACCCCACCACCACCTTCTGAAAATTGTGAAGTGAGCCGAGTGAAGTGAAGTGAGCTGAGTATATATAGGGATGGGCCTTTAGTCGCGGTTGGCCAGGCCAACCGGGACTAAAGCCCCTCCCGTCCGCCAGCTGGATGGGCTTTAGTCCCGGTTGGCCTGGCCAACCGCGACTAAAGGCCTTCTGGGACCTTTAGTCCCGGTTGGCCACGCCAACCGGGACTAAAGCCCCTCCCGTCCGCCAGCTGTCGACCGAGCGCGCTGGGCCCAGGTAGTTGGTCGCGGGTCTTCTCCCGAACCGCGACTAAAGACCCCTTTGGTCGCGGTTCGATTGTTTTGGGGACTAATGGGGGCGTATGGAAGCCTCGTTTTCTACTGGTGTCCTCCTCTCTCCTCCCTCTTCCCACTGCCCCTCACTCCTCCCTCCTCCCCCTCCTCCCTCCTCCCTCCTCCCACCTCTCTCTCTATATAGATTTTGAGTAAAAAAAATTAGGTATACACATTTTTAGTAATAAAAATTAGTTAGAATTTGATTATAGAATAGGTAGGTAGTATTATGTACATATATATGAGCCCATTGCATAAATTCTTCTAAAGCTAAACTATACATTGCTAAACTATACATAAACTACGATGCTATTATTATGTTTCTCAACAGAAAATCCCGAAGGATTGTGTGCCAGATCTGATGTTTCCGAAAGGTCGCCTTCATGTTATTATCTTAAGGCCAGGTCATCCTAGGCTTCACTGCTGTTCATATCGGATTTCTAAAACCGATTAAGACATAACAATCAAAGAATGGAAAAAATGTATGGACAATCATAGGGAGCTACTTGGAGGCAAGATTGTGCGAAGCGCAAGAATTGGAGACGGGATAATCTCCATTCTCCATAACGGAGCGTCAGGGCCTATCTTGTTTTATGCTATTTTACATTAGAGAGGGTAGTAGGTCCTAGCTAATACTCATGATCATGTGCTAAGAACAATTAAATAGGGTTGGTTAGATGACTATGATGATGATGAGTATGACTTGTTATTATGATAACGATGATGAGTTATTCAATGACTATGATGATGATGAGTATGACTTTTTATTATGATAACGAGTAGAAGTTGTTAGATGACTATGATGATGATGAGTATGCCTTGTTATTATGATAACGATGATGACTTATTATTAATGATGATGATGCATTCTTAGTTGTTATATCATTATGAGCATGATGAGTTATTATATATATCAGTGGGTGAAATAAACATGTATTAGATTCAAGTGGAAGCAACACATGATGCAGATCGAAAGTACTACTAATCCAAACTTGATCATACTAATCCAAACTAAAGTGATCAAGTTTGGATTAGTAGTACTTTGGATATGCACCATGTTTACTCCACTTGAATCTAATCCATTTCTTTTTCACCCACTGAAATAATAACTAATCATGATCATAAAATCATATGATGAGATACTATAAACCAGTACAAATACATTGGCAATATGCAGTAGAAAAAATGGCAAACTTTACCAGTAGTGCTGGTATCCCACAAGGCGCTACTGCTAGGGAGGTGTAGTTGTAGCGCTGGGTATGGAAACGCGCAACTGCTAGGAAGGAGGAGTATTAGCGCCGGGCTGGAAAACGCGCTACTGCTATGCAGTATAGTAGTAGCGCGTCCCAACCCACGCTACTGCTGAACATTAGCTGTAGTGCCGTATTAGTAGCCACCCCCCTCGCCTCTACTACGTCTCAAAAACGTGCTACTACTAGGCTTTCCCTAGTAGTGATATGGCATTGTCCTTGTGCATTGAATCGGATAGGAGAGGCACGCGGAGATTGAATCTCAACCTAACTCGGTGGAGATCCTCTACGGCGGCAACGGCGGGGCAGATTGCCGTTGACGGCAATGGAGTCCTGTGGCGAAGGCGCACAGGAGACTACGGCGATGATCCGGAGACCAAGGGGGCGGCAGCAACGGGGTGCGAGGTCATAGTGTTTGAAGTAATTTTCAACATACGGTCACGCGAGATATATGTATCCGTGTACTGTCGGTGGCACCGAAATGTGCCACTCCATGCAATTACAGCAAATTGGTAGCGCCGAGATGAAAACCTAGATCAGTCTAATGCTTTCAGTGTGACCGAGATGAGTGTTATGGTCTCACTAGTAGAAAACGGCCCATTTGTCCCGATTCCAGAGGCCCTTTAGCCCCGGTTCTGGAACCGGGACTAAAGGGTCGACACTAAAGCCCAAAACCTTTAGTCCCGGTTCGCTTGTGAACCGGGACAGAAGGGGCTCCACGTGGCTGGTGCGGGGCGCCCAGGCAGGAGGACCTTTAGTCCCGGTTGGTAACACCAACCAGGACCAAAAGGCATCCACGCGTCAGCATCTGGCAGGAGCTGGGGTTTCTGTTTTTTTATAAGGATGGCTATGGCCCAAATATCAAAGTTTCTCCTTTCGACGATACAGAACTTTTCACATTGAGCACTTTTCCATTTGAGGTCTTCTTAATTATGCTTTTGACCATGCCAAAATCTGGTGTCAACAATATTAAAAAGCTTCTGGTTTGCCTTCCCATCCCTAGACGACTAGGTCAAACTTTCCCCTCCAAATTTCGTTGGTGAACCCATGGATCCACCTCCCCTCTGCCTACCACTCTGATGGCCGGTGGCAGGAAGGGGAATCCCGGTGCCTCTGCTCCAGTTAGTAGTTCAGGTTAGGGTTTTTAGTCCTTGCAAGTGCGGTGCTCGGGCGGATAGTGGCGCTACTTCTTCGAATTTGTCTTCCGGGCTTTGATCCGCCTCGAGTTTGCCCATCTGGACATAGTCGACAGAGTTCCGGTGTAGATCCCTGCCGTATTTTCGGGGCGGTGAGGTTAGGATTTCTCGTCTTGTGGCGAGATTTGATGTCAGGTGTTTCAGATCCATGCAAGGGTTCAATGGCGACGATTCAAAAGGTAATAGACGGTGAGCAACAATTCATACATAAGGCCTGTTGGAGGAACAACCATTTATCCTTATCAAATGCCTTTTCAAAATCCACTTTGGAGATTACCCCATCTAGTTTCTTTGAGTAGATTTCATGTAATTATTCATGTAGGAGAACCACACCCTCTAGTATGTGTCTGTCCGGCATGAAGGCCGATTGAGTTGGTTGTACTACACTGTGTATAATCCGCGCCAGCCGGTATGTAGTCTTTAGCAAAACCGAGGTACTCTTTCTTACTTAGGATTCTCCCAATGGACCGGTGCTTAGATGGGGTGCTAAGCATATTAAATAGCTTAGCAACAAAACTCCCCAATGCATAGATGCTTAGCTTCTTGTAGCTAAGCTCCCTTCATTTAATGATTTAGCTACTAAACTCTCTCATGCATTGGTGAGTTTGCTTCATTTAAATGTTTTGCTTAGGTTCACATGCTTGGTATTGGTTCTTCCTGGGGTCATCAAACCCATCTCTCTCCTCTTAATTGACTTGCCATATCAGATTTTTCGTCTACATGACATGCTTAGCACCCGTACAAAATGAAGCATTGGGAGGGGCCTTAGCCGCAAAGGCTTGTTGTGTGAGGCCTAACCAGCTCAAACTCTGGCAGCCTTTTTTGGCCGAGAACCGAAGCGTCAACGTGGGCGGCCAGTTAATGCTGGACATATCGTAGCCCAAAACGATTTTCATTCGCACATACCTTCAATAGTGGGACCGTGCTCTGGATTTTCAGTGATATCATCAATATGGGCGCCTCAATTCTTGCGCGCGTATACTGCAAGATATATCGGGAACCGGTGGTTTTACTAGTGCAACTGAGGAACCCATCCCGCACGATTGTGCTTGTACAATCATATGTGATATGGGGCTGAGACACAAACGTTTCCACCCATCAAATTGTGTGCGATGGGGACCCCATCCCACATGATTATTAGACTAGCCACAGTGGGAGTAACTTCAGTGGTAACATCGAGTCCAATTCAACAATTTTGCTTATGTGGCAATGAGTTAATGATGAAAGAAGTAGTAGTAGTAACTTAGCTAGTTACTGTAACATCACATGTCCCAATGCAATATGAGTCTATAACATAATAAATGAAGCTCTGCATGTTACCACACTTATGTTACTACCCACTATGAAGGTAGTAACATAGTCTAGGGATATGTGTATGTTACTAGTGTATGTTACTCTCCATTGTGGCTAGTCTTATAGGAAAATCGTGTGTGATACGATGTACGAAGCAAATGTTTCTTTCTTGTTTTTTTAACACATGTTTTTTTTCTTGTTAATCATGTGGGATGTATGGCAGATCTCACAGGTTGTGAGAGTCTAGCTTAATAGAAATGATAGACTACTTATATCAATAATTTTTTTTTCTGGAAGCCCATTCGAAAAGAACTTTAAAGTTTTTTTTGAAAGGAAAAGAACTCCCAAATTGACAAAGTGCATAGGAAAGACTAGTGTTGGTCTGTTGGACCAGTCTCGATCCCGCTAGGCGTAACGGGGTGCTACACAGGTTTAGTTATTATACTGATCATTTGTGAGTGTTGGGCTCATCGCACACATTTGTTTCGGACAGATGGTGTGCGGAATGCAGACTTATTTCACATGGTTATCCTGTAGTGTGCGTGCTGCACCTCTCTTATTGCAAACCATTGCACAAGGCCGCAGTTCGAAACTGTGTTTGCGATAGAGAATTTTAACCGTGTGCGATGGACGGTTTCTGCATTAGTGTTAGGCATATTTGGAATAAAAATTAAGGACCATGCATGTATGTACAGCAAACTCCAAGAAGACAGGTGTATACATCTGTAATCTGTTTAGCAAAACTACGCAATTCAGAAACACATATACGGATGAGTATATGGTACAATTTGAGTTTACATTAACAAGTCTAATGACCTCTGCCTCTCTGTCCCTCACGACAATCACGTTCGTCTGGAATATGAACTGGTATTTTACTAGGGAACCTATATATTCAAAAAAACTTCTACATCATCCTGTCTATAATCACCTCTGCATGTTTATCACCCTCACAATGGAGAGTAACATGCACTAGTAAAATACACATATCCCTAGACTATATTACTACCTTTATAGTGGGTAGTAATATAAGTATGGTAACATGCAAAGCCTCATTTATCAGGTTATAGACTTATATTGCATTGAGACATGTGATGTTACAGTAACTAGTTAAGTTATTCAAACTACCTCTCTCCTCATTAACTCATTGCCACATAAGTAAATTTACTGAGTTGGACTCGATGTTACTGCTGAAGTTACTCCCACTATGGCTAGTCTTATCCATCCTGTCGCAAAGGTCAAGAAAGAGGCCGGCCGAGCAAAACCCGACAAGCATGCCCGCCATGGCGAGGACGCGCGTGGCCACGTAGACCACCGATCCAATGGCGGATTGGGACGACTGGTGGAAGAAGAGCAGGAGAAGCAGGGAGCCGAGAAAGACGAGGAGCCCGGCCAGAGACCCCACACAGATAAAGCCGCACCTACTGCACTCGTCGGCATCCACGGCCGCGACCTCGTCGTCTCCAAAGTCGGGAGGGTTGTAGGTGAAGTAGGTGATGACGAACCTCTCCTTCCATGCCCAGAAGCCGTGCCGGCTGGCCTCCGCCGTCGCTACTGCGTCGGCAGCGTCTCCGGCGCTGGGGGCAGGCGGGTTCTCGATATCGACCATGAATCGATGCCCATTCGATATGTATAGGGGATTCGGTATCGACGTACGTACCTGTTCTACACTGCTTATATATAGATAGATAGATAGATAGATAGATAGAATAGAAAGGATCTAAGGAAGGACAGGCGATTGATTCTCTAGTGTCCGAGTCGAAGTGCAGCTCTTGTAAGCGCGTGGATAAGATGAGATATACAGTTGAAAAGTAATAAACCCAGAAAGAAGAATCTATAATACTTAAATAGTTCATCCCCACTAAACTAATTCTTTCAACATGCAAGTTATCCACATCAGCAGCCTTGCCACATCAGCATTTTGTTCCACGCTTACAAGAGGGACCCACCATAATAGAGAACCGACACATTAGCATTCAGTTACCAGCGAACGGACACACCACATGCCGACCATGCACGTCTTTCTTTCTCACAAGCTGACCATGGACGTCTGTCTCCCTCTATTCAAGTTTCAACCAATATTGCAACCCCCTCCCCCACATCCAGCCCCCACGTCTTCCTGCCTGTTTACATTCTCTTTTTTTAACGTAGCCTGTTTACATTCTCCGGTGATTCTGTTGCTCTCCCCATCTATTTTTCTCCCCTCTCCCATTCGCATCCAGTCCCAAACCTTTGGAGTTCCACGAATACATCACCTCTTTGCTGCCTCAACGGCGATGTAGTCTCATCCGAGATTCGACTTCACCGACCCTCCCACCACCGGATTCAGCATCCAGAAGTTATGTTGACCCCTGCCAATGCCGGATTCAATGGTGAGGAGCTGCGCCAACCCTTTATGCCACCAAACTCTGTCGCCCTTCCTTCCTTACCATCCTCAGATCTGAGTAGACACCTTTGCATCAGATCTCTCCGTCCTATGCCACCACTGGATTCAACAGCAAGTCGGCACATCAACCCCTGCCTCCATCTGATTCGATGGTGTGGAGCTGCGCCAACCTGTTATGCAACTGAGTTCCATCCGTCTCGCTCCCTCCCCATCTTCAAAACGTTGCATGGAGCCCAAAGAAGAGGTGAGAAAAAGGATGGGATTTTCGTTTTCTTTGCATCGTTGAAAGATTTGTTGAAATTTGTTGAGTGTTGTGGAGACATGAGCATCTGGCATCCAGAAATAAGAATAGAAGCTCCTCAAGCCGCACCACAGCGATTTAGGATTACTGGCCGTCGGATCGGGTGGCTTGATCGGATCTGGGCCGTCAGATCGACCCCTGGAACGA
Organism: Triticum monococcum; assembly: GCA_034509565.1. NCBI lineage: Eukaryota > Viridiplantae > Streptophyta > Magnoliopsida > Poales > Poaceae > Triticum > Triticum monococcum. Next base: position 4,977,546 of record CM067845.1, on the reverse strand, counting down.
CCTCGTCCGTCGGATAAAAAAAAGTTACTGCTGGAATGAATAGTTAGCGTCTCGTTCATGCCACCGCGCGTAATTACACTGCCCCACCGAGGGCATTTCTGTCATTTCACACACAAGGGTATAAATTACAGTGGCTCCTCTGGAGATGACCTAGCCGCCGCCTCCTCGCGCACGCCCGCACTCGCGCCTGCTCCTCCCGCATGCGCGCTGTGCCCTCACCTCTCTCTCCCCCCCCCCCTCCAAACCCTACCCCGCGCCTGCCTCCCTGCCCTGCCGCCGCCGCCGCCGCTCGCCCGGGCATCCATCCCCGGCCTCACGCCGCCCATCTAGAGAGATGGGGGCCGCGCGCGACGAGGCCGGCATGTCGTCGTCTCGTGGCGGCCGAGCCGCCGGAGGGGAAGAAGAGGAAGCGGAAGGCTGCCAGCGCGCTGGTGGTGTCCGAGAAGAAGAGCAGGAAGCTGCCCTTCACCCCAGCAAGGACCCCGTCCGGCGCCTCACGCAGATGGCCTCGCTCGCCATGGCGCTCACGGCCACCAGCGCCATCTTCAACACTCAAATCCTTCAGCTCCGAGGACGCAGCGGCACGGCTGCAAAGGTACAGGCCCAACAAGCTGGAGCGGCCCGAGCGTCCAATCTCAACCATCACCCGGAACCCTAGCCCCTCCCCCCTCCCCATGACGCAGGATGACCTCCAAGAGGAGCGTCTGATGCGTGAGTGCATCCATCGTATCCTCCCCTTTGCTTATTCTTCTTTCTCATTTGATCTACGCGTGCGTGCGTGAGGTCTCATCTTATCTCTGCTCGTGTGCAGGGAGGCCATGGAGTAGCTGCTTGGTTCAAGGGCATGCCTTGGCTGCTCCCTATGTTGAGCACGTGGACGGGCCAGATTCAGCGCTGGGATGACTTGTGGCTGCCTTCTACTCCCCCTCCTCTCTCTCTACCCCACTCAAATCTGAGTTGGATTCACCTTGCAACTATACAGGTAGTATGAAATGCAAAAAAGTTTGAATGGTTTAACTTAAATTGGACCAAAATTGCAGCATCCTCCATCACCCCCTTTTGGATGTTCAGTTTACTGTACGAATCAGTATCGCTTTGATTTTTAAAATCAGCTTCAAAGGTTGCTTTCACAATCCTTTGATGTTCAGTTTATTGTATGCATCGCTGAGGGCTTCCTGTTAATTTGCCTCACGGCTTTGTTGCTAGGTAAAATTATTTTATTAGGCTGCTCTCTCTAAGTGAGCACATTTGTATTGTTTGCGGAGGAAAATGCATAGTTGATTTTTCTTGAATTTTACTGCCATGTATGTGTTACTTGGAAATCAACCGATTGTGCCACCATTGGTGGATCTACATGTTTAACCGTTTCTTCATTGTTTGGCGTAGGTACATGATTGTGATATAATATTGCGCGGAAGAAAAGCCACCGTTGCTTTTACAGCTTTAGGAGGTCCTGCAAGATCGATTTGCATTGTTCTCATGTATGATCTTCATATTATTCTATTCTGAAGTATTGGTTTATTATCAAGTAAGCTTTGGGCGGAGGAGTTGAGTGCAATTTTTATATCTTTTTTCAAAGTCCTAAATGGTATGGTGAAAATCTTGATATGTACAGTTTCAAAGCTTCATCACATTATAGTAGGACAAATTTATATGCAGGTTGTCAAAAGCTTCATTTTTGTCCATTAGATAGTTTATATAGCTTTGTCACCAAAGGTAGGTTTCGCAAAGGGGATGCTTCTTGTGAACATTATATACGACCATGGGTCCGTGACAAAAATATCATAGCTCACATTACTAGGATTAGGGAACCTCGACCGTTTTTATAAAACATGCACTACACCTCCAGTTTCATGGCGTGTTTCAGCCATAATTTCATTGTAGGTTTGCATAGGTAGATAAATAAATAGAACTCTTGCTGTCAACGTGTGTGTTTCACAAGCCTTTCTTGTTTAAAAGAAATAAATCTAATTTGTATCGGCCATAATTCTGCTATATGGAAACAATCGGTGGCTATTTCTTTTTGATCTGAACTGAGCCATAATTCTGCTGTATGTAAACAATCAGTGGTTCTTTCTATTTTATCTGAACTGAGAAATAACTCTAATCTGTAACATATTGAGTTCATTTTCTTGTTTTCTTGTGATCTTTTACAGAAGGATCCACTCGTGTTTATTTCTATGTGTATATGTTTGAGCTACAAAAATTGCATTATATTTTCTGAGTCCCGAGATGGACCTTACTCATGATGGCGGTCTGTTTTTTTTCACTTTCTTAGTATCATGCTTACCTGAAACTTGTGCCTAAACTGGTACTGGTTTCATATGTGCTATAGATAATCCACCCTCCTACTTCTGTACAAACTTATACTTTTATATTGAAATTCTTAATTAATTTTCTATGATATGATATAAGGAAATAGTCACCTGCAAATATACTAATCTACTACTTTACCTTGCTGCTTTCCACTTTAGTTTATGCTTTTATATTTCAGAAATTAGAGTATATGAAGCAGCAAATATAATGTTGGGTGTGGGTAGCATGAGACGAGTGATCTGACGGTGATGTTGTATCTGTATGGCAAGGAAGGGATTGCTGTCAGGATGAGTGTGCATAGGAACGTTCTCTGTGGAAGCATCGCTTTCTTCGCCGAGAAGCTCTCTGACGGCGACAATGGCCATGGTGGCTCTCTGGTGCCATGCGTGGAGATCCATGATTGCGACGATGCAGAGATCTATGTGAAGACCGTCGGGCTGATGTACTGCCACGAGGCGAAGCAGAAGCTGCTCAAGCAGCTTGTGTCACTGAGTGCTTCGCGCCATGAAGGTATATATGCATGTTCAGATACTCACATTTCAGTGACTTTGCCTTTCTTTTGTTGCAAAGCTCATGTTGCTTAGTTTGGCAGTAGATTTTACATAAGTTTCATGTGTGTTATATCTTATAGTGTCACAAGCTATGCCCCATCCATGTGTGTTATGTCAGAATTTAAAACCGCTAGCATTGATTTTCGGAGAGTGTGCTTACAAGACTGCTTAATTTCTTCTTATATAGTGTGATTATGATTTGCTTTCTACAGATTTTTAAGTATCCGATTGGTTGAGTGCTTTGAATATGTACACGTAAGGTATCCGTTCACTCTTTTGTATTATCTAAATCAGTGTGAATGTTTTAGTACCTTAACCTTGAATCGCGTTGTGATTCATGGTCTTTATTTCAAGTGATAAGAGCTGTGATTGACTCACTAGGGTGACCATGTCTTAGTGAGAAGCACCGTAGTAGCCATTTTTGTAAGTGGACAAGAGATATCATTGTTCGTGGCTTTATACATTTTTAGATAAATGGATCTAATTATGCAAGTAACTATGGTATCTACATAGACTACATGTTTGCTCATATTTGCCTTGTGTTTTAGGCCAAAGGGGCAGATGTTAGAGATGCCCTCCTAGCAGCAGGTGAATACCACCTCATGTCAATCATCTAACGTTTCCATAACAAATTTGCATCCATTTCTTTAGATACTGCCGAGGGAGCGGCTGATGGAGGCGGTCTGCAGATGGCGTGGAAGTCAAGGAGGTTCACCGCAAGCGGCCGATGATGGGTTCACCGTGGATGAGATCTCTGGTGGAAAGATGCATCCAGGCCCGGCCACCTCTCCACTATGACGTGTCAGCCAGTTCTCTCTTGCCCCTCCTTCTACACCAGATCGCTGTCTCACCCACCAGTAAGGCTCTCTCCACTCCCTGATCTCTATTCTTTCCATCGTCTTAGCTTACAGGGCCTGGTTTGGTATTGGCCAGGAGGTGGTGAGGTACTAGCACTAGTAGAAAAGGGGGCAACGGTCCAGACCGGGTCAGCCCATTAGTCCCGGTTCAGTCTAGGACCGGGACCAATGGGGGCATTGGACCCGGTTTATGAGCCCAGGGGGCCGGCCGGGCCACGTGGGCCATTGGTCCCGGTTCGTCTGGACCTATTGGTCCCGGTTCGTCGCTCCTGGCCCACCATCATTGCTCCCGGTTGGTGGCATGAACCGGGACCAATAGGTCCCCTTTAGTCCCGGTTCATGCCACCAACCGGGACTAAATGGCCGGTCCTCGTTGCGATTCACAGTTTAGTCCCACCTCGCCAACCGAAGGGCGCCCACACTGGTTTATAAGCCCGTCCCTCTCTGCCTTGTTGAGCTCCTCTCAAAATGAAAATAGATGCCCCTATTTCATATTGAATTTCTCTAAAATTCATAGAAATTGATTATGAATTTAGGTTGAATTTTCTCTATAGGCGCATCTATGTTCATTTTTTAGTAAAGTTAATCACAAACTTGAGATTCACACAAATTTCAAAGAATTCAAATTTGAACTATTCTAATTTGAAAACTAATGGCACTAACAGAAAGTTTATAATTTTTGGTATCTCTGTGGAGAAAGATTGTAGATAGTAAATATAATACACAAAGTGTTTTCAAATTTGAAAAGTAATGGCATTAAAAAAAAGTTTATAATTTTTCTAAAACTAAAAGCATAAAGAATTAAAGAATAAAGCAAAAAACAAAAGAAAATAAATAATCCAGAAAACAAAACAAAAAACTGGAAAAAATAGCAACAATAAGTATTTTGTTGTAAGTAGAAACAAAATAAACTAAATAAAGCAACAAAGAAAAAAGGTGCCACCTACTTGGCCTCCACGGCGTGAATACGACTAGAAACCGTACCATGGGCCAGGATTCAGGCCCGCAGGAGGCCCAGTAGGCCCACAGGCACACCGCACAGGGTTAGGCCCGAAAGCCTGCATTTGAGAGGAGCTCGAGAGGGAAGGCGCAGCAGCGCTTATAAACCACTCTCGAGCTCCCTCAGCTAGCGAGGTGCGACTAAATTTCAGGGTATAAACCTCTAGTATTGTTGAAACTAAAATTATATAAAATTTATGCAACTAAAATTATCAAAGTATTTTCTGTTCAAAACATTATAAGCAAAAAAGAAACTTTAATAGCAAAAAGAATTATCATAAATATTTCTCTTGTTACAAACTAGTGATTCACATAAATTTCAAAGAATTCGAATTTAAACAATTCAAATTGGAAAATTAATGGCACTAACAGAAAGTTTATAATTTTTATTACCTAAAACCAAAAATAATAACTGAAAAACAAGTAAGTATTTTGCTGTAAGTAAAAAAATAAAAAACTGGATTTTTTTTAAAATGCCGCCTACTAGGCCACCACAGTCTGCATATGACTAGAAACCCGCTAGTTGGGCCAGGATGCAGGCCCAGTAGGCCCACATGCATAGAGAGTGGATTTAGGCCCGTAAGCCTGCAGTAGAGAGGAGCTCGAACACTACAAGAAATATGTCAACTTGTAACCACCACTATTGGTCACTGAATGGTCACAAATTTCCATTTATGACCTTTTTGTGACCAAAAACATAAGGTCAAAAGCTGGCCGTCGTAAACTGACTATAGCGACCTTTTTTTGGAATGGTCGCAAACGTTTATTACCAAAATAAGTCCACTGTGGCGTTTTGGTCACTAGCAACCTCCCCAGGCCACGTAGGCATCCAGCGTGGCAAGCTGTTGTGGCACAAGATTCAGCCCGGTCCAATTCGGTTTTCTACATGGGCCTAGCCCAACAATTTGGCCTTTTTAATATTTATTTTTTCTATAAGTTAAGCAGGCCAAGCCCATTTCACCCTTTTATTTATTTCTGGGCCGGGGCCTTTTAACATTGTTTGGGCCATTATATTTTGGAGCTGGTCCCACTTGTCATCTTCTCACACATTGGGCCCACTAGACAAAAAATTCAGAACTACTCTGATTATTTTCTTAAGTGGATCCCACAAGTTAGGTTTCCATTCCACACGTTTTCAAATCACATACATAATCAATATTTCAAACGGAACAGTACAAATGTAATTCATCAAATAAAACTAACTAAGTCTACTACAATCTGTACATAGTTATTACAACCCAAATATGCCTACCATTACAATATTATAATATTTACACTCTATTACAATCAAATAGAAGAGACTCTTTGCTGAGTAGAGCTATATGGTTTCGAACTTCAAATTTTGTAGACCTGGAGCTCCTGAACACAAAGACAAACATCATTAGAGATTAGAGTGTACACATGCTAGGACTAGCATTGGTTAAAAATAACTAATAAACACATGACGAAGTCCTAGAATGAAATTTCAGTAGTGACCAGATCTATAGGAAACAGAACAGCCATGACAAAATCCTAACCAGAATGCATTTAATAAAAATGGATTGCATCTAGTTACTGTAGTAGTGCAAGCTAACGACATGAAGGTTCCATCAAGTTACTGTAGTAATTAACAAGATAATGTATAGTTGGTATTTGCAAAAGCTGAGGTACATGTACGTATATATTTCTCTAGTTTTAATTCCCTTACATGACAAGAAATGAGAACAGACAACAAATTATCAGGTTTGCAAGCTAAAGCAGGACATAAAGCATAATTCTGTGAGGCACCAGAATTCTAGAATACCAAGATGTAGTAGATTTACTTTATTTTTTTGGTACTGAAAAACAAACAGTTTACTGAGATAGGACAGTGGCATTAATACTAATCAAGTTACTCAATCATAAGGCATGAAACACCAGCAATGTGAAACTGGACATACAGGAAGGACAGAAAAAAGAGTAAAATTGTGTAAGATATATAGACAAAAACACATGTAGCAATGTTATACATAGCAAAACTTCAGTATTTGGTGGTACAATGAAAGAGCAGTTCAGTTGAAGAATTTAGCTTGCCAGTCTCAATTTTACTACTTAAAGACATAATGTAACAAATATTGGATACTTCATAGCAAGCAAATAGTGCAGTAAATTTACTGGTCTATGGATATGATCACAAATTCACATGAGGTGTGTGTTGAATATAGTGCAAATAACAACAGAAATTTAAAGAAGCTCGCTTGTTGACGAAGGCAGAGGCGTTGGACCAGAGGAAGAGGATGCACAGGATGGGGATGAAGTGGTGGCAGAGGAGGGTGAGGAGATAGTACTACAGGACCTCAAACAACAACTACATGGTCGTTGGTGCCCGCGAGCACCCCGCCAGAGATCTTCTTGTTCCTCCATAGTAAGAAATCGGCAGCTACAAAAATAACACATTAGCACAGCACATCAGAGGCCCAGATCAACAAGCAATCTATGTAGAAAACAAACAAAGCATCTCAAAGTCTAAGCTTAGAAGGACGCAACACTACGGCTCACCTGCTTCCTCTACTCTACGTCCTCTACAAACTTGCAAAATCGCATAATCCCTAGGCCTACCAATCACTTCAACCTAAACTAAAAATAACAGCACATAGAGTAATTGATACACAAAAGAAGATATATCTCCCATGTCAGTAATCAGGATCAACCATGAAGATTTTACTACTCATACATCAGTAAGCTTTTACTACTCCTTTTGCTAGTGTTCTAAACCAATAGAGCAATGCTATAGGAGCAGAAAAGGGAACTAGGGGTAGGAGCAGCATACTAATTGATGTCTAGGAGTAGCATACTAATTGATGCAAGATTTGCTGCAGGTGAACTATCATAGTATCATATACATCAATATCAACATACAGATGGTCAATACCTCGTAACACAGAGCTAAACTACAGGGTATAACCTTTGTAAAATAAATTGCAGGGTATAACTGAATCTAGTAAACTGGAGTAAGCATTTGACACTACAAGAAATCTGTTAATACATGACGGATTCAGACTGTCATGGATGGGCACAAAACCATCATGAAAGGCCATGTGTGACGGATTTTAAATCCGTCATGTATATCGCGTCATAATCTAACCACCATGTGCTCCATGACGGATCTTCCAATACCGTCATGGATCCATGACGGCTCTTGACCGTCATAGGTGACACTTAACTGACGTGCTAACGACGACGTTAACACGCATGCCACGTCATCCTCCAACATGGCAACCAATATGAATCTGACATGGCGGCCCATCTTGTAATCAGACCATATAGGATTTTGGCCCACTGTTTTTAGTTCCGACCCATATGATCATCGGCCCAGTTAAAGTCTTGGCCCATTGATTATAGTAGTGGCCCAATTAGAATTTTGCCCAATTAATTTCCATTAGAAGCATCTTTGACCCACTAATTATAGTCTAGACCAATACCTTTTTTTGTTAACATTTCGAGCACATACTATTTTTTAAAGATTGCTTCTCATATGTTTAAATTAAAAATTACACAAACATAAATTACAGCCACAAGGAAAAGGATAATGAAATCCACTAAAAAAATTACACAAACACAAATTACAGCCAAGTAAAGCTCGTTGATTTTTTTTCCAAGAAAGTGTAGTCGTATTCATACGAAATCACCTAAAATCATAGTACAGCATCACACCGAGCTTATTAGGCAGGATCCACCAGATCCACTACCTACAATCATTTTCCACCGGAACGACAGGGATCTCACCTCGTATGCTACACCTGGATTGTGGCTCCTGAAGCATGCATGGGATGGGATAACGAGCACACCGCCGCCTCGGTGCCCATCGCCATCTAGCACGCGTCCTCGCCGCCCATTACTTTGGATACATGGCTGTGGAGTGCGGTCACGAGCCCGTCGTTGCTGCAGTACCCACTGCTTGGCGACCTCGAGCACGCCCGTCAGCCCATCCAAGACAGTGAGCCCGTCATCGTTCCCTCGGTTCGGCACGCCCACGAGGGAGCCGCTCGCGCCCTGCAGCGACTCGGGCACAGGCCACACAAATGGCACTTGTCCGAGGTCAGACTTCAGGGGCGTCGCCGCCTATATGGACGAGGCCGTCGTCGAGGCGGCATACGCGGCAAGCGCCTTGCAGCAACAGAGGCACCTGCCGAGGCTAAACGGGAAGCCATCCCGCTGGCTTCGTAGAACCCATCCGTCGATGCTCAGGACGTGGAGGCCGTCGCACCATTGGCCTTCAGTCACAGCGTCCGCCACGGTGCTGCTCCCCGGCGACCGGTCGATGCAGACCCCTCGGCGGCCCAGCACGGCACCCGCAAAGGGTTCGATGGCCGCCTGGGCATCATGGAGTCATGGGAGATGTGCTTGCCTTCGGTGAGGGGATGGAGGAAGGGAGGGCGCTCGGTGGATCTGGGGGTGGACGAAGAAGGGCGCTCGGTGGATCTGGGGGTGGAGGAAGGAGGGCGCTCGGTGGATCTGGAAGGATCGACAGGAGGGATGCTCGATGGAAGAAAGAGGGGAGATGGGAACCAGCCTGACACCATTGGATTGGAAAGGATCTGACGGCTGTGAGTGGCGATCCGTGTGAGGGTAGACTAGACCAATCAGAAGCCACGGTTTTCCTCTTCCAGGATACATACCGAGGAACCTAACGGGCTTTTGTTTACCTCAGCCCAGCAGCGAGGAAGGCAACCCAAATTTCAAACCAGTTTTCTTTTCTGTGTTGCAAATAACTAAGTTAGGCACCTGTTCTAAAAAAAACTAAGTTAGGCACCCTTCTAAACTAATTTCCGAAAAAAACATTTACCATATATACCCCAACACACTTTTTTACATCTACGTCATCATTTCATTGGAGTTCCAATAAACATAGAATTTGTTTAATATTATCTATAGTTTAAATGAATTTATGTCTCCTTATTGAATTAGTTACAATTTGAGCTACATGCAAATAATATAAAGTTAACAAAAAAATCACAAAACTATAGGAACATATGTGTTACTCTACCCCATACCCTTAAAATAGTTGAAAAGATCCATGGTTTGTTTCGGATAATTCAAAATTCTATTGCTAACCAATCAAGAAAAAATGATAATGATATCTACATGTGGTCATATCCTTAGGGGAACGATTCAGTATAGCCGGCGCATCTTTTGGCTGCGTCGACCGCCTCCTACATATAACACGTGTCCAACAGATAAATTGTGGTGGTCCTATCCTTATCTCATGGCTAGACGTTCCCCATCCATTCACTTTTGTACTGCAACTTCAAGCTGGTCGCTGTCGCATCTCTACCACTTCTTGAAGCGCCAACGCAAGATTGGTGCCACCGTTGGCGCTACTACAGGCGAGTCTGGACGGCGACAACGTTGTGCACTGGAAGGGAGGGGTGGCACGTTGTTGTAGGGGATGCTGCAACCAAAGTCGGGGGTGGCACGGCCGTATCACTAGAGGTTGTCGTGAGGCGAATCCGCCATCACCTACGCCGCCATTCCGGAAGAGCATCGACATCGACAACCATGGTTGCCGCATGGCCTCTGTTGCCCAAAAAAAATCCTGCAACATAATTTACATTGCAAAAAAACTGCAACATGACTTTTGTAAAATGATTAAACATTTTCTACTCACTGGTGACCTAAGCCATAGTCAACGATGTTCGGCAGTAGGAAAACACTTGATAGAATTTTAGCAATTATTATGTATGTTGCTTGTGTGTTGTTATGTGAGAGTGGAAGGTACTAATTGTACTTAGTTCTCTTACATATACTCCCTCCTTTCTAAATATAAGCCCTTTTAAAGATTTCAATGTGCACTACATGTGGATGTATATAGACATATTTTAGAGTGTAGATTCACTCATTTTACTTCGTATATAGTCCGTATTGAAATATCTAAAAGGGCTATGTGCGGCGTCTGAGTCTGGGCAACCTCATGTTTTGATCTCCTTTCCTTTTCTTGTATCAGACCCCAAACATAGACTCTTTAACACAAATAGGATTTTTAATACCAATTTTGCCAATTTTCCCGGACTTGCAGTTCAAAATGGAATTATATTTATAAAAATCTTAGAAATGCACTAACTGAGCTAAATATAGCAAACAAACCTCGAAAAATGTAAATTTTTGACAAGGATCATGTAAGGGTGTATGTTGAGTGTTGAATTTTTTTACTAGCCTCTAGGTGTCATAAGAGGGCATCACACCAAATATCACGTTTTTCAGATTTCAATTACATTTTTCAAAATTAAAAGTTTGCCAACATATTTTGAAAAATGTTCATCATGCATTGAACAAATTGACAAAGTGTATTTAAAAAAATTCAAGATGATTTCTAAAAATGTTCAACGTGCATTAAAATATTATCATGTGAAATTGTTTTTTACATTTTTACAAACATGTTTAACATTTTTAATACATTTCTAAAATTTATATTATTATTACACAATAAACTTTAATACAAGTTCAACAGCTTTCAAACCACATGTTTTCAATTTTATAATAATTATTTGTTTTAAAAAACAGAATCAGTATTTAAAATAGTTGCGTGCTTTTGGCGGTGAACGAAGATACATAATTTTACAGAAAAAACACGGGTAGTTATTTAAATCCACGTGAATAATAGAAAAGGTTCATGTTACCTCTTCAAGGTACACAATAACAAAAATAGAATAGAGATTTAAAATACACAATAATTGTACATTAATAATTATAGTAAATTATATATATAGGGAAAACAAATTTTAAACTAAAAAGGGAAAATTAAACATGAACTTGGACAACATAAAAAAGAAAGCCAATAGAAAACTACACGGTTCGTGTACAGGGCCGCCCAAATATAAGTGAAGCGAGGAATAGACATAATTGGTCTATATAGGAGTAATAAGTACTTAATGTAAAAAGTTCGTAAAATTTCAGTTGATAAAACATAGCTTAGCTAGCACCGTGGGCATTTTCTTTTTAGCTGAGCACTGTGGGTACGTGATTAACACCTCAATTTAGAGGTCCAATGTTTGAACCTGGCTGCCTTACTTTTAAATGGAGGCTGTCTCATTTTTAACTCACGATATAAGGTTGAACTAAAAGAAACTACCAATTTATTCGGAAATAAAAAGAGTACCCATTTAAGGCTTAACTTTCATAGTACTAATAAAGAAAAGGTGTAAGCTGTCTACACATGTGTAGTGTAGCTCAGTGGGAGACATGAGTATGCTAAAATGCTGAGGTTGTGGGTTCGAGCGCCTCTGGTGCCTCTATTTTTTAGCATGTTATAAATTATAAATTCCACAGTACATACTTCACACTTCACAGTAGCAACAGGACGACACGTCAGCATATAGGTAAAAAAACAGAGCACAACGACCATCAGTTTGGCCCGGCCAGTTCACGGCTGCATATAGTAGAAAAAAGGATTCATGGCCTGGGCCAACTCTGTCATGACACGTATGCAACAGCAAATCTATGACGGTTTTAAGCATCATAAAAATGAAAGATAAAATTCTGCATTTGGAGCAATCAGTCGCTCGTGGATTCACGACGAATACCATGACCGATCCATGTAAACTGTCATGGTCCGTGACGGTTTCTAGGAACGTCAACAGAAATCCGTCATGGATTAACTGATTTCTTGTAGTGTGACAAGGGAATACTAGTCTGTCAATTAAAGGCTCATGTTTGGTACTTGAACCTAAACTAAAAGGGAATACTAGCCTGTCCTTGAACTAAAGCGTATATTTAGTTGGTCTGAAAAAAAAGACCACGCCCAGATTTTGTAGATACAATGTACCTCACGTATATTTAGTTGTACCCGTCCTTGAACTAAAGCGTATCTTTAGTTGTACATGTCCTTGAACTAAAGCGTATATTTAATTGGACATGCCTCTAATGCGCTAGACAAAAGATAGGCCGTCGACAAATTCAGCATGTAATGGCAATCAACACACACTTCCGCGGCCTATTTGGGGAGATAAGAACTCATTTGTGAGCTCTCAGTGTGAACAGCACACAAAATTGTAGCTGAATTGCACATTCGCGTGTATAAAGCAGAGGAGCCACTGAATTTTAATCATGAACAGTTAAACAAAATTGTAGGTGAACAGCACACAAAACATTTTATAAATTAGAGGAGCCACTGTCGTTAATTTGTTTGTTCTAATCGCAGAAGAAGCAGATAGAATTGGTAAAATTTAGTCTGCTCCTGCTGTTAGTGAACAAGTGGATCTGCAGTTCAGACAAGTTCTTCTTACCCAGAGAGCCGGCGTGCATGGACTTGCGCATCAGCTCCATCTGCAGCTCGCGCAGGGACGTCTGAGCCTCACGACTCTCCTTGGTCTTGAGCTCATTCTCCCTCATGAGATCCTCCAGCACCCTCCTGCACTCGCCTTTCTCCCTCAGAAGTGAGTCGTACTCCTGCCTCAGCTGGCCACAGCAGTCGCCATTGCCCTGCAACCAAATGGAGTGATTTGATTTGTATGCCAGCCACCACCAAGGAGGAAAATAGCAGGGGAATTTCGAGGCGAATCTTGAAGCCATTACCTCGTCAATGTGCAGCTGGCGACGTCGGCCAGGGCATCCACCGCCGACGACGACCCCGAGGATCTGGAATAATCCCCTGAAAAGAGAGAAAAACAACCAGTGAGATAATTAATCCCCCGAAACACGGCGACATGTCCCATCGTGGTACTCGTTGGAGGTCAACGAGGGGCAGCAAATGTCCAGTCGCCCGAAGCAGAGGACGAGCGGGCGCCGTTTCTTAGATGGCGGGGCGACAGAGACACAGGGGTGGTCGGCGGCACCGGATCACGGCGGAGATGAAGCGGCACGACGGAGTGGAGGGGGAGATACCTGATCTGGCGGAGGCGGTCAAGGAGCGGCAGGGAGTAGACGCCCCCCTCGTCGGCGAAGTAGATGACGCCATCAAGGAGGTGGTTCTCGACGCCTCGAGGCCGGCATTGAGCTGGTGCGGGCGGAAGTTGACTGCAGGGGAGGCGTTGAGGCCGTCGCAGCAGCCGACGTAGCGGTGCATGACGGCGGTGTGGCGCAGAGGGAGGGCGGCCTCCGAGGAGGGCTTGCCGGCCTCGACGACGACCCAGAGCACGGGCGGGCGGACGAGGCGCATCGTCTGGCCCATCCGGCTGAGGTAGTAGGCGAGGAGTGGTGCGGGGGAGAGGGAGAGACGAGGGAGAGATGGTGAGGGGAGGGAGGGTCGAGGACGGCGAGGTCGGCAGTGGGTGGGAGGTTGGATCGGGAGGCGGCGGGGAGAGATTGGATCTGGAGGTGGCGGCGAGGAGATGGGGGGAGGAGGGGTACGCGCCCGCACCGGGGTGGAGGGCTACGAGGGTGGGGCGGAGGCCGTGGAAGGCGAGGCGGCGGCCGAGGGTGCAGGGTGGGACGCGGGAGAGGGGAGGAGGAGACGCGGCGATCTCGTCTACGGTGAGGGTGGGGGCGGCGGCGGATCGAGATCTAAGGGAGGGAGAGGGCGGGTTGTGTTAGGGCAACGGGGACGAGAGGAGCAGTGGGGGCGGGTCGATGGTGAAGGTTGTGTTAGGGCCAGCCAATCAGAGGCGAGGCCACGGATCCCCCTCAAGATCAAATCTTGGCCATCTATTCCTCCTACATCCAACGCTCCAAAACACTCCCTCATCCCACACACCCCCCTCTCTCTCTTTCTCCTCTTCTTTTCTTTAATTGGTTTATTTTTCGTTTTTTGAAGAACCTCGCATTATTTGCTTCAACATTGGACTGTACCAATTTTCAATAATATTAGAAACATAGTCTATGTATAATTAACCAACTGGTTGCATGTTAAAAGCTTTTCATACACCTTAGTCAAATTGACAAATTTCTACAAAATCAATAGGAATCGTTTTGACCGCATTTTGAAACGGGCCACATTCATGATATAGTTTGTTCAAATGATCTCATATCGTGCACAAGGGTGTATCTTGGAATGGCAAACAATGTTGCCTAAGGGAGTTTCATTTTCTTTGCACGGAAAATTCATTTTTCATTTTTCGAGTGCCCGAAATGAGTTTTTTTGTGAATGACCTCCCAAATAATTGTTGCAAAATTGGACCAAATCATTTTTCTAAAATACTAGGCCATATTTAATGCACAATTGACCAAATGGTTGGGTATAAAAAGTTTTAATCCGCCTCTCGTGAAAAAGACAAATTTCCATCGATTCAGCTGGAAGCGGGTCAAATTTGAACTGTAGCTGCCTTGTAGTTTGCTCTTTATTTTTTCCAAAAATCATTTCTAGGTACATAAGTATCTATTTAATCATAGAAAAACCAAAACAATTGTATGATTCAACCACTAGCTAGGAACGGTCATTCCCGCCGTTTTGACCGCATTTTGAAACGGGCATAAAAAATTCAAAAAAAATCAAAAAATTGGGAAACCTTCGCATTGTGTCAATATACGTGGCCAAGTTCTCAGGAAAAATAACAAACTTGTAATACGGCAATTATTTTAAAAAAGTGTTCTCAAAAACGAGCTATCACGTGTGGAGATCAATGGCTTTCAAGCCAAATGATCAATCTTATGGCCACATTTATGGCATAGTTTGTTCAAATGATCTCATATTGTGCACAAGGGTGCATATTGGAATGGCAAACAATGTTTCCTAAGGAAGTTTTCATTTTCTTTGGACGAAAAAACCATTTTCCATTTTTCGAGTGCCCAAAAGGAGGTTCTTTTGTGAAGGACCTCCAAAATAATTGTTGCAAAATTGTACCAAATCATTTTTCTAAAATACTAGGACATATTTAATGCACAATTGACAAAATGGTTGGGTGAAAAAGATAAATTGTCGCCGATTCAGTTGGAAGCGGGTCAAATTTGAACTGCAGCTGCCTCATAGTTCGCTATTTATTTTTTACAAAAATCATTTGTAGGTACATAAGTATCTATTTTATCATAGAAACACTAAAAAAATTGCATGATTCAACCACTAGTTAGGAACGGTCATTCCCGCCGTTTTGACCGCATTTTGAAATGGGCATAAAAAATTCAAAAAAAATCAAAAAATTGGAAAACCTTCGCATTGCGTCATTATATGTGACCCAGTTTCTAGGAAAAATAATAAACTTGTAATACAGAAATTATTTTAGAAAAGTGTTCTCATAAATGAGCTATTATGTGTGAAGATTCATGGATTTCAACCCAAACGCTCAATCTCATGGTCACATTCATGGCATAGTTTGTTCAAATGATCTCATATTGTGCACAAGGGTGCATATTGGAATTCCAAACAATGTTGCCAAAGGGAGTTTTCATTTTCTTTGCACGGAAAATTCATTTTCCATTTTTCCAGTGCCCGAAATGAGGTTTTTTTGTGAAGGACCTACCATATATTTGTTGCAAAATTGTACCAAATCATTTTTATAAAATATTAGGCCATATTTAATGCAAAATTGACAAAATGGTTGGGTGTCAAAATTTTTGATCCACCTCTGGTGAAAAAGATAAATTCCCGTCGATTAAGTTGGAAGCGGGTCAAATTTGAACTGCAGCTGCCTCATAGTTTGCTCTTTATTTTTTCCAAAAATCATTTCTAGGTAAATAAGTATCTATTTAATCAGAAATACATGGTTTGATGGCGAGACATCGAGGTTTGGACGGTGGCCGAGGGCCCCAACTCTAGACCGCGTAAGCTCGCATGCCCGCCGCGTGGTCACCGCGTGACCGTGGCGTTGCCATATGTTATGGGAGGCCTAGGCATGTCTAGTGGGTTGGGCACTCCCCAGGTAGGTGCTAGGAAGAAAATCACAACATAAGATTCTCACGAGGAGACCGATTGATGCTCAAACATGAATAAGCAGCCAAGTGTTTGATTTGCGGTACGGGAAATGCACATGGCTAATGGGCGTGAGTTTTGGCTGAGGATGATCAATTACTAAGAAGACCGTCTTCACAAATTTTCACCTCAAAAGGAGGAGCCTAGGTGGTACTTGCTTTACAAAGTACCACACTGGACATAAATACGAATGTTGAAGCTGGGCTCAAAATAATGAATGGATTGAGTTGGCATTTGGTGGAGGATGGTTATTTGGGCATAGGAAAGCACTGTAGAAAATGGATACCATTTGGACATGCCAAAGTGGTACTTACTTCACAAACTGTTGTTTTGAACAGAATAGGAAAATGAATATTTTTGAATTATTTTTGAACTAGGAAAGGAAGGTTTTTACATATTTGACGAAGATATGACCCAAAGAATTTATGAGATTTTTTTGGGAATTTTGGGAATGACAGAAATATAGGTTGCTTCACAACCTAGGGCAAAAACTGCCACATGGACATGACACATAGGCAAAACTGATGAGATGGCGCCTAGTCATTGCAACCCACCACAATTTACAAGGCTATGACCATCTATATTGGTCATTAACAACTAGAAATAAGGCAGCGGACTAGCGTTGTTTGCTTTATGACCATTTCGTGTAAGGAAATTATGACCTTTTTGACCAAAATGGTCGCAATGGTTTAGGGTTTGGAGCCCCCAGACAGCTTTTGACCAATTGGTCTAAAATGGTCATAAATTTATGACCAATTCTTCGAGGGTCACTGACAGAAGGTCATAAGTTGACATATTTCTTGTAGTGGAAGTGGTCGGCTCGGCAGGGCTTATAAACCACTCCGAGCCCCTCTCGGCTAGCGAGGTGGGACTAAACATCCCAACGCACCGCGGCAGTTCCAGTACAAGGCCTTTGGTCATGGTTGGTGGCACCAACCGGGACTAAAGGGGGGCATTGGTCTTGGTTCGTGCCACCAACCAGGACCAAAGGCCGCCGCTTCCCGCCCTTTGGGCTGCCGAAAAGTGGCCTTTGGTCCCGGTTGGTGGCACCAACCGGGACTAAAGAGGGGCATTGGTCCTGGTTTGTGTCACGAACCGGGACCAATGGCTTTGCTATATAAGCAAAGACTTAGGAAATTTTCACATTTCCCTCGCAGTTGCCCCCGACGACGCCGAGCACATCGACGCCGCCAGGCTGTCCCGAAGCCGTCCGCCGCCCCTGCCGTCGCCCCCGACCGCGCCGTCGCCGTCGTCGTCGCCGCCCCGTGCCCCCCTGACTCCTCGCCGCCGACGCCGTGCCCTCACCGTCACCGTCCGCCGCCCCTGCCGTCGCCTCCGACCGCGGCGTCGCAGTCGCCCGTGCCTTGCCGTCGCTGTCCCCGCCCCGTGCGCCCTGCCTCCTCGCCGCCGACGCCGTGCCCCTCCTCGTCGATCGCCGCCCCGGCCCGTTGCGTAATTTCCTAAATTTAGATGTGTAGTTAATTTAGATGCGTAATTTAGGACATATAGTTAATTTAGATGTATAGTTAATTTAGTTGTAGTTAATTTAGATGTATACTTTAGATGCAAAAGTTAGAATTTTTTCTGTTCATGCAAAGAATATGTCAAATTTTTCATAGAATTTTTATGATTTTTTTGTTGTAATTTTGTTCATAGATTTTTTATGATTTTTTTCTGTTGTAATTTTGTTCATATTGTGTAGGAATCTGAAAATTATGTATGATCAAAGTCATTTATGTATATGTTCATATTTAGAAGAAAAAAAGGAGAGAAAAAAGGAGAATAAGAAGAAGAATAAGAAGAAGAGGAGAGGAATAACATGAGAAATAAATAAGAAGATGAAAAAAAAAGAAAAAAAAAGAGGAGAAGAAGAAGGAATAGAGGAGAAGAAGAAGAATTTCTTCTTCTCCTCTATTCCTTCTTCTTCTCCTCTTTTTTCTTTTTTTTTCTTCTCCTTTTCCTTTCTTCTTCTCCTCTTTTTTTTCTTCTTCTTCCTCTTCTTATTTTTGTTATCGGGTATGTCGTTGTCGACATACCCCCCCTCCCCGATAACTTTTAGTAATTAGTACTACTTAGAAAGTGTTTAATGGAATTAATTAGAACTAGGTAAACTTGTTTATTTTTAGTAAGTACTACATTATTCTATTTATATTAAGTGCTTAGTAGTTGAACTAGTTGATTTAATAAAACTTGTTTATTTTACTATAGAAGTAGTTTATTTTTAGCAAGAAAATTAATAAAACTAGTTTATTTTTTAGTTAAAGCAATTATTCCCGCATCGACGTGGACGATGCCTATCCCGCATCCTCGTCGTCGAGTCGGCGGAGGACGACACCTGCTTGACCAGATGGGCCATGTCCGGGACTGGGCTCCGCCATGGTGGTACTGGGAGGCGCTACCTTCCGGGGGGCGTAGCTTAGTGAGGAGCCAGCCCGTCGTTGACCCGATCCTTGTTTGGTGGCAGTCGCGTGGGCCAGTGACGGTGCCGAGGCTTCCGGACACCGCGGAGGTGGTACGTCACCGTGTCAGCGAGGAGGATGAGCACGTCCGTCGCTACATGGTTGCGTTGGAGGGCAGGTTCGAGAATACCTGGCAGGTTCTTCAGGGATCTCACTGGAGCTATGATCCTGTGATGGTTCCTTCCCTTTGGGTGTCCACCGCCCGCGCTGATACCCGTCGGGCGCTACGGTTCTAGCTGTACTGGCGATATGTATGATATATAGTATTCGACGTGTATTAGTAATAATATTCGATGTACGAACACA
This sequence comes from Triticum monococcum, assembly GCA_034509565.1. Lineage (NCBI taxonomy): Eukaryota > Viridiplantae > Streptophyta > Magnoliopsida > Poales > Poaceae > Triticum > Triticum monococcum. Next base: position 4,958,264 of record CM067845.1, on the reverse strand, counting down.
TGGAGATGATGTAGTTTTTCTTATAATTGAAGGCATCCTAATTTGAATACTACTTTATTTTGCGATTTGATTTTTCTTATTGAATGCTCAGATTGGAGAGCACTATGCAAGGCATATGCATATGATTAGTTGAATAATAATGATCTAATTTAGTCTTTGAATTATGAACGTATATGAAATGTCATCATCGGACGACGGAAGTCTCCCGGGAGAGTGCAACTGGTGCCACGACGATCGAGGTCAGTGCGACAGGCCTCACCTGGACGATGGTCGGCGCTTCAGCATTAAGCTCGAGGAGACCTTCGAAGTTGAAACGGTACGCAACGACGACAAGTGTTTTTTTCATAATTAAGCATGACTTCAACTATTTCAACGTGTAATTTTCATCTTTTACAATTCGAGTATAGTTTATCCCATGCCATGCAAGACGCTATGTCTTGGAGAGGATGGATTTTGAAGACCATGAAAATTTTGAAACGAAGAAAATTCACCTAAGGACCCATCATGATGTGGATTTGGAAGTAAAGTTGTATAATGCTAAGAGCGTAACCCATTTTGGTTGCAAAAATTGGGAAGCATTTTGCAAATTGTATGGTTTTGATGAGGGTATGCTTGTCACCATGGATCTTGGTGATCCTGAAATCGAGCAAGACAATATGGACATTTGGGTCCTTGTTCATACTTCTCCAGTTCTACCGCTATGTGAGTTTTTCAAACATAGTTAATTATTAACTAATTTATATTGTTCATTTCAAAATAGTTGACAGCTTATTTTGAAGTATCAAAGAATGTGCAGAAGATGGTAGATAGAACTTACTACACCGATGGCTCTGAGTTAACTTACAAGGAGAAAACTCATCTGGTTGGATTTTGTAATGATCTTGAGAATTACAATATCTACAATCGAACTCCTCAACATTATGGTCAATACGTGCCACTAGTGCACGTGTTGAACTACGGTAACTACCATGAAGATACCCTGGTAAGATTTTTTACTATTACGACATCCGTGCATCTTTTTGCATACTTATAAAACTAATACATCATTGCTAACTACGAAGTTATTACTATGTTTTTCAACAGAGAATCCCAGAGGATTGTGTGCCTCATTTGATGTATCAGAATGGCGGCAGCCTTCGTGTTTTGAACATATATCCAGGTCATCCTACGAATCTCAATTGTCCATACCGGATTTCTAAAAGAAGTGGAGACATGACAATCAAAGAATGAAAAAAATGTATGGACAGTCGTAAGGAGCTTCTTGGAAGCAAAAGGAAGCGAGGCGCAAGAATTGGAGACAAGATGATCTCCATTCTTCATAATGGAGAGTCAGGGTCTATATTGTTTTATGCTATTTTACCCTAAGTATGTTTAGGTCCTACCTGATATTGATGATCATGTGCTAAGAACAATTATGTAGGGTTGGGTTCGATGACTATGAGGATGATGATCGCATGACTTATTATTAATAACGAGTAGAAGTTGTATGATGATGCTTGATCGATTAGTAGGACTTGTTATTATATATGATGATGTATGATGCGAGCATGCATGAGTTATTATATATCTGCGGGTGAAATGAACATAGCAGTAGCGTTGGTAAACCAAGGATGAAGATATAAGAGAGAGGACACTTCTCTCTATTAGCTAGCTAATAACAACCTAAAAATAACCCCCTAAACCCCTAAAACAGCCACTTTTAAAAAAAAAAAGAAAAACCTCAGTTCCAGCCAGCTGCTGACGCGTGGAAGCCTTTTGGTCCCGGTTTATGTCTTGAACCGGGACCAAAGGCCCTCCTGCCTGGGCTGCCTGCAGCGGCCACGTGGAGCCCCATCTGTCCCGGTTCTGGTTTGAACCGGGACTAAAGGGGGAGGTATTAGTAACGACCCTTTAATCCCGGTTCAGGAACTGGGACTAAAGGCCCTTATGAACCGGGACAAAAGGCCGGTTTTCTACTAGTGTAGATCCGCTATCATCATAGTTCCGATTGTAAAACAGAATACATCCTGAGCTGACCGAGATAGACCAGCAACCATTACCATCGACAATGCCTTTTCAGGTTTTCCCTTGTATTAAACTGCAGGTTACGCTCGCTATTGGTTCGGTGTCCAAACAGTTTCATGTCAGATTTAGTAGTATAATTAGGTGACAGAAGAAATTAGACAATGGCCGGTTTGATCCATACCCATATGGACTGACAACGACAACCAAATCTCTAGATAGGAAAAGATAGCTAAACATGGTTATAAAGTTTTGGCTGTTTTTTGGACTGAAGAAATATGACGTCTGTTGTAGCTCTAAATGCTTACTGTTCTCTTTCCTTGGCAATGTTTGTGCCTTCTGAGAATAGGTCTGCTGTAAAGTGACATCATGCAACATGGATTTAGAACGAAGAGTAAGATATGTTTCCGTACAACGACTACTGGATCGATAGTACAAAATAAATAGCTTGAATGGACTTAGTATTAAGAACAAAATAAGATACGGAAATTCTAAAGCTACTCTTCTTGTGGATCGATTGATAAATCCATGTAATATTTTGATAAAGAGTTAAATCTGTGAGTACTCTAAATCTGTATACGTTGTTTGAGTGCCGTTTAATTAAGATACTAGACTATGTTGGTACACATATATTTGGATGCTTGTGATTGGCTGGAAAGAACAGAAACTTAGATTTGTTGTTGGACTGAACTGAGTAGTCATAGCCTTCTGGCTGATGCTTCAGTATACCAAAACACTTGCTATTTTTCATGTTCTTGTACGAGATGGGTTTAGGACACAAATAATTATTTGTTTTATCTATGAAAAACTTTTTCTTCAAGATTACAGTATGTTGAATGCCTTTCGTGCTTAGTTGAAATATAAGTACTGCTTGTATGTGATTTTAATCCAGCTTGACCAATTTTCTTTGCTCTGCTTTTTCCCTCCCTCTCCACTGAATATGACCATGTTCAAAATAAAATGTGCATTACCACTTATGAGAGTAACCGATATTTCATTTTTGTTGGGACTGTTCTTTCTAGGTGTATATTCCTTCTCTGAATGTTTATTACCATGGAACTCGAGTATCCAGTCTGTATAGCTGTATACCTCATTTTAAGAAAATAAACTTGAGTGTCCATTAAACATGAATGAGTACATCTATAAAGTTAATTGACCACAATGAGACATCAGTTTTGTTTACCTTTGAATATAATGAGCACATGTTGAAGGTTTGCTCGTCCCGCTTTCTCTATAGCCCGTATGAGCTTTAGTCGGAGCACTGTGTGTCGATGATACATATATTTTCAACTACCTAAGGTCAGTTAGTTCTGTGTAAAGTAGATTGCACTTGGTACAATTGTTGATGGATTGACTTGCTTTCATTTTTGGAGCCTTAAGCACCTAATTTAGTTTTGAGTTCTACTCCTCTCATTTAGACTGCAGGGTAAATCATTGCATTGGAAACTACAAGTGAAATGGAAGGTAAGAATCTCATTTTGGCATCCACTATGGTTACATGTGGAGTTAGAGAAAGGTAGATTGATCAAAAGACTTGCAAAAATCAAAGAGGAGTAGGGAGAGATCAATGAGGCTGCTGAAATCATGCAAGAAGTTGCTTTAAGTTTGCACGCGCACTAGAATTATGGATAAACCGTTCATCTACTGTAATCATGATGTGCTCATCTTGCTGGTGCTCTTTTCTGACAACCTTTATTTTTTTTCTCAACCAGGAATTTGATTCTCAGTTGAAACATTTGGCCAATGGCAAAGATACAGAAACTCATTTGTTCTGGAGCAGGTATGTTGCGAATTGACCACAAAGAAGATTGCATTCTTAAAAAAACTTTGTATATCATGGCTACAGGTTCAGATGTGCCTGGATCGTGAAAGATTATGTGTGTGCACAAATTTTATCCAAGAAAGTTAACCCTAGGGTCTTTGATGCAGATACATCAAAGGAAAAAATGAACTAAATAAATGTGACAATATGGTTTAGAAAGCCCGAAAGCCGAGGTGAGCCGCCTCCTCCTTTTTGTGCCTTTCCATGTGGCTCTCCTTCATGGTGCTGATTTGGTGTGTGGTTCCGGTGAGGGCAGGCAGGATGCGAAGGAAGCAGAGAGGCGAGATGTGATATGAACCACCAACCGCCCCTCCAGCGACTAGGCCTTCTCCCTCATCCTCAGCCCCGCCGCTACCGCTGACGCCTTCGGGAGTAGGGGAGGCGTCAGTGACGCTGCCAACAAGGCAGCGGTGAGCGCCCTCTCCGCTGTTCACCTTTTCTACTCGTTGAGTGTCGGGCCATGGCTCATGTATGTTGATTCTCTTGTGCTACGCAGGTTGTGGTTGGGGTTTAGCACCAGGTTCCTCGCTGCTGCATCTGCTGGGAAACACTGCTATGCCTGTTGTCCGGTGGCGGGGTTTGGGCATGCGGTGGGTACTCCTTCGGATTTGCATGGATGCCTCCGTGCTCAGAGTGTGTTGTACCTACAGGTTCCCAGGTTCGTCCCTTCCTCTTTGTGGTGGTCCGGGAAGATAGAATTTTCTTAACTGATCTAGGTGTTGTGAAATGCTCAGTAAGTACTATTATTATTAGGATTTTTGGTTCCATTACGATATAAATCCCAAGAACCAACTTTCTTGCTTTTGATCTTGGGTAAAGAATATCATGTTGTTATGTTTGGAAGGCATTGATTGCTTTGTTTTACATTTAGCGTTTGGCATGATCCATATTGATGATGTTTAGTAGAAGACTGCGGTAGAGAGGTTGTGTTTTGGTGCTTTGGATGGATCCAGCTACCGATTTACCAATGCTACTGTTTGTGGTCTCATGCCTCTCTATCATGATTCTCCCAATCTGAAATAGAGAAACATTACTTTGTTTGACAGGGTTTCTCTACACTTATCTTTAAGCCTACAACCTGGAGTCTCATGAAGGTGTGAAGATGATATCTAAGTAGTCTAGGACATTCCTTTGTTAGGGGTTCGCCTATGTACAAGATGACACGTTTCTTTCCCATGTAATATATTGTGATTTTTTTTGCTCAACATCATCTGGACTATGTATCTTTCTATGGTAGTAAACGGTATCCTGCTTTTTGGTTTGGACCTGAGCACTATTTGGATAAGCTGCAAACTTTGTGTTAGATTAGTACTTGCTCTCTCATGTTTGCGCTTAGTACTGAACTTAGTGTCAAGTGGTTACCTTACGTGGTCTCATGATCGCACTGAATTTGAACTCTATGCTACCTTAAAATCTCTTGACGATGTTGAACTTAGATGATGTCTTGCTTCTATTACAAGTAAATGTTTCATCTTTCTTTTATTTTCTTTAATACATATGCTAAACGAGGATTAGTACTAACATGAACATTACTTGATCACATCATTCTGATCGGCACCCCGCGCCAGGACGCGATCCCGATCTAGTTTGATAAGGTGAGAGATCCTTTCTAAAAACGGTTGTATTCAGATATTTCTCCATTGAACATTACCCAATTAGAGACAACCAAGTAATTATGCTTGCTTAATTGTTGGTGCATTACTAAGATTACCAACAAACCAGATAATTGGATTAGCATGGTTTGACATGTTATTCCTTATTTTTTAGTGGATGTTTACAGGGAAACAATAGGCATGAAAAAATTGTTACGAATAATATAGCAGAAGGACCAACAATCCAGTACAGTAGCAGGTGATGTTGGATACTTTGCAGAACTCGACGGTATTTCTAAACTGTAAAAGTATATTTGCAGAAGCTACATGCGACAACATCTTGGGCTATAATAGCCGGACAATTTAAATCCCCAATCGTTCTCATGTTGTCTGTGCAAATGTTTTAATCAAAGGCCTTTGATATTGGAACCGGATTGCGGCCAAAAATAAATATGGGTAATCTTTACGATCCACCATCTACTTAGTATGTTCTTAGAGTATGCTGCAATCAGTTATAACAAGTTCATTCTTTCATGTAGTAGTCTCATGTTTTGCAATTTCGGAACACGAGTTCACTAAGTTTTTCTTACGTATATCAGTTTCTACCTAGCACCATCTGAATAATTTCCGGTATCTCTTCTTGGTAGGTATGTTAATAATCTTCCCGTTATACAGGCTTAAAATGTTACATACATATTGCACTGCGGTCCTATATCCTTACCTTGATATTCCTGTCAGGGAGGTAAATACACATCCAAATTCATGCTTTCTCTTAATTCCCAATTTCTTGATCGCTTTTACTTATTGAGTCTGCAGGTCATGGATCAAAGCTTCTCAATACTGCCGGAACAAAAATTGAAGCGTGCATATATAGTTGCCAACCATGGCGTATTTTCTGCTATGTACAAGATGTCTTTCAGGGAAGTATTATTTTTCATGGTTCTGGTCATCTGTTTTAGATGTACCTATATGCGAAGATCTGGAGCTATATCTGTCCGTTCAAGAAATTATGCATAGTAAGTTGATTTGTATATATGGAATCTGCTTACCCATTCATTTTCTTATATTTCACCATCCTGTTTTTTTTTTTTGCTGGTGTTTGTAGTAGAATCAACTTCGCATCATTGCGAGAGAAGCTAATTTGCTTCTGGGTATGCATCTATCTTCATACAATAAATTAAGTTTACTTAAATTGATTTCATTATTTATATAAATGTGTATCCAAAGTATGCCAGAATAGTATGCCATAACATCCTCACTACCTCATGTCGTGTTGTAAGTGTGTTTGTGTGCAAAGCAGATGTGTCCATAACCATACATGTAATTATTGTTGGAATGTTGTATTGAATCTTTGTAGATTGAATGTCTTACTGTTTTACTACAATTGTTTAATTGGTTTGTAAAGCTTCCTGTAATTTCATTAAGTATGACAGTAACTTCTTATATATTTTGCAACTGTGGTTTACGTGAGCTCAAAAACATACGATCCAGTGATAAAATTGATTTTATTTCTTATCTCTTTATTTGTTCTCTACAATACATATTGTAAAATTTTATACATAACATCCCACAGCAACGCGCGGGGTATTTATCTAATTATATATACGTTCCATCTCTCGCCTTGTGATCTCATTCTCATCGGTGTGAATTCTGACATTATGCCTCCCCGTCTCATCTCTTCCTGCGTGCGTGCGTGCGTATCAGGCCCATTTTAATGTGGACAACATTTTACTCTTCAAAAGAACCCATCCAGAACCAACCTGTGATTGAATGGTTAGAGGGACTGTGGTATCCCCAGCCCATCAGGGTTCAAATCTTGGTGCTCGTATTTATTTCTAGATTCATTTCAGGATTTTCGGCGATGCGCATTCAGTGGGAGGAGACGTTCCCGTCGACGACGAGGTGCCTACGGTGACTTCGTAAATTCCAAGGTGATATGCCGGCTCAGTCTTTCGAAGGTGCTCATAGGGGTAGGGTGTACGTGTGTGCGTTCATAGGGGTGAGTGTATGCACATGTATATGAGCGCTTGCGTCTGTACTGTGTTTTAAAAAAAAGAACCCATCCAAAAAAATCATCTCTACTCCTAATGTCTCAGTTGATAGTCTCGCCTCACTCTGGTTAATCCTTCCCCATCGTCTTTTTTTGTCCCACCAACATATTTAAACCGGTTTTAGCCCACAATCTATTTAAACCGATTTTATCTACCAATAGATCAATTTTTGGTATATTTATTTGGTAACATTTATATGAAAATGAATGAATCATGATTAATCTTTAATCTATTTTTAAAGACCAAATCTCTATTATTAAAGGCGGATCAAATCTCTACTATGCGATCCCATCGTCGCCTCCGATCGCACTCCCGCAGCACCGGCATCCACCCTCCCTATCTATCCACGTGAACCTCCACACTATCCCTGCTCCCCGCTATTTTCTGATGACTTGACCTCATTCCTCGTTATGCTCACCATCGTGCCGGCTGCCTTATTGCCGTGTCCCTCCGCGAAGAGGGTGTCACTAACACTGACACGGACGGGGATGAGACGGACGCGCGGGGGTTCACGCCTACGCTCGCGGTGGCCATTGCACTTTACTACTAGCCTCCGAACTCACCGCCATCGGTCGCAGCGGGGTCATTTATATGTTTTTTGTCGAGATGCTCCTGGTGTTCCTCGGGGGACCCATCGCCTGACCTGGTGGTCCTCGATGAAGCCCAGGCAGGGTCGACCACCGCCCTCTCATCGCATCAAAGATGGAGTGTGAGATTCTGACTTGTATTGATCTCAGATCTATGGTCAATTGGCCATGAATGCTTACACGAGCTCACGCACGCCACACACTAGCCATGGCCGAAGCCATCAACTCCTTTCCCAATCCACCCAGAACGCACACACACCCGCATATATCAGCGTACACCCTCAACAGGCCCAGTTTGGGCCTGCAAGCCACCGGGGAAGTCGTCGATCGCGAGTGGGCCGCGCGGCTGCCGGCCCACGAGTTGAATCCTCATCATCTCGCGCTCCTAGTTGACTGATCATGTCCTTATGAGCGCTGACATTCCCCTCTCCTTCAGAACCGGCTTGACCCTAAGCCGGGGCTCGCGGAAACAGCTGACGAAGCAAGTCCTTGTCCTCCCAGGTTGCTGTAGATGCATCTCCACCACTCCACTGGATCAAGGCTTAAGCCATGGAACGATTGTTGGAGCGGCGAATGTGCTCCTTCAGTATCTTAACAGAGATTTGGAGGTGAGCATCAGGAGAAGGAAGCAAATCAATTACCTCGTAATGTGGTTGCACAAAGCGCTTCAGTTGCGAGACATGAAAAACCGGGTGGATACGACTAGCTGCTGGCAACTGCAGCCGGTAAGCCACCTCGCCAATTTTCTCCAAAATGAGGAAAGGCCCAAAGTACTTGAATGCAAGTTTGTGATTTGCCCTGTGTGCCACTGACGATTGCACATACGGCTGGAGCTTGAGGAACACCCTTTCACCCACTTCAAATGTCCGTTCCGTGTGGTGTTTGTCAGCCTGGTATTTCATTCGCTGCTGCACACGCAACAGGTGTTGATGAACGGACTGTTGCACCACTTCCCTGGCCTCCAACTATTGCTGCAAATCAACAGGAGCAACTGTATCTGAAGCTCATATCCCAAAATACCTGGGGCTATGTCCATAAAGAACCTCAAATGGTGATTTGTTGAGAGCTGAATGCCAGTTTGTATTGTACCAAAACTCACATAGAGAAAGCCATTTGGACCACTTGCTTGGGTGGGCACTGATAAAGCATATCAGAAAACACTCAACCCGTTGATTCACTCGCTCGGTTTGTCCATCAGTCTCTGGATGGTATGCAGTGCTCATGTTAAGAACAGCCCCAGTTTTCTTGACCAATGCTTGCCAAAAAATGCTGGTAAAGACAGGATCCCTATCTGACACAATGTACAGAGGCATGCCATGAAGTTTATAGACATTGACCAGGAAAAGATCAACAATTTTCGGGCCGTGTAGGGGTGTATGACAGGAACAAAGTGGCCATAGTTTGTTTGTCAATGATGACCATAATGCAGTCAAACTGATCTGAAGGAGGTAACCCTGAGATAAAGTCCATAGTTACAGTTGCCCAAGCCTTGGCACGAACCAGTAAGGGAGAGAGCAATCCAGGGTAAGCCACTCGCTCAGGTTTCGCTTGCTGACACACCAAGCAAGATTGCACAAACTGTTGAACAACCTTCTTCATACCAACCCACTTAAAAAGAGCACGAATTCTCTTATAAGTAACTGGGAAACCTGAGTTCCCCCCAAAGGGTGTGTCATGGAAGGCCTGGCAAATTGTTGTATGCAATGTACTATCATTGCCCACCCAGGTGCAACTTTTGTACCTTATTAACCCATTAACTAGCTGAAATTTACTTTTGGAGCCAGGTTGTAGGGTCAGTTGGCATAGTAACTCTTGTGCTTTTGGATCATTTGTGTAACTCTTAACGACTTCATCAAGCCAACTGGGCTGAGCATATGATATTGCTAGCAGCTGAGAATCTGCATGAAGTCTTCTAGAAAGAGCATCTACTGCTGAATTGTTAGATCCCTTCTTATACATGATCTTATAATTGAGGCCCATCATTTTGGTGACTTCTTTTTGCTGCCAAGGTGTATGCAATGTTTGATAAGATAAATGAACCAAACTCTTCTGATTTGTCTTGATAATGAACTCCTGAAACTGCAAATATGGTCTCCACTGCTCAGTAGCTAGTAGAATTGCCATGTACTCCTTCTCATAGACAGAAAGACCTCTGTTCTTAGGACCCAAGGCTCTGCTGACAAATGCAATTGGATGATCCTGCTGCATGAGAACAGCCCCAATTACAACTTCACATGCATATGTTTCCACCACAAACTTCTTGGAGTAATCTGGGAGAGCTAACACAGGAGCATGAATCAGAGCCTGCTTCAGTGTCTGGAAAGCTAGATCAGTAGCAGCAGTCCACAAAAATATAGCCCCCTTTTTCAGCAAGTCAGTCAGAGGTCTGCTAATCACACCATAGTTTTTGATAAATTTCCTGTAGTACCCAGTTAGGCCCAAAAATCCTCTGACCTGCTTCACATCAGTAGGAATTGGCCAATTCTTAACAATTGTGATTTTAGTAGCATCAGTGGAAACTCCCTTGTCACTTATGACATGGCCTAGATAAGGAAGCTCTTGCTTGGCAAAATCACACTTACTGAGTTTTACCTTCCATTGTTTTTCTAGCAGAATGACCAATACCTTGTCCAGATGCAGGAGATGTTCCTTGAAAGACTTGCTAAAAATTAGAATATCATCAAAGAAACATACAACACAGTGGTCCTCACCTCTCATGATTGGAGCCAGATTTGTGTTCTTTGCTCCTTGGAATGTATTGGGAGCTCCAGTCAGCCCCATGGCCACAACAGTGAATTCATAGTGGCCAGTGTGTGTCTGAAAGGTAGTTCTAAACTCTTCTCCTGGCGCGAGTCTGATTTGATGGTATCCTGCTCTGAGGTCCAATTTAGAAAACCAACGAGCTCCAGCAAGTTCATCTAGGAGCTCATCAATAATAGGAATAGGGTATTTGCTTTTCACTGTGAGTGCATTGACATGTCTGAAGTCTATGACCAACCACCAAGCTCCTTCTTCCTTCTTTTTGACCATTAATGTTGGAGAAGAAAAGGGATTGTTACTCACTTGAATTAACCCTCCCTGCAACATTTCTGCCACCTGCTTTTCCATTTCACTCTTCAGGTGGGGAGGAATTCTGTATGGCCTGCACACTGGTTGAGCTCTAGGTATCAGGGGAATACTGTGATCATACTGTCTTCTCGAAGGTAAACTAGTTGGTGGAGCAAAAACCTCAGCATACTTGTCTAGTAGAGCTTGTATCTCAGATAACTGCTCACTGTTTCTAGTAGCACTAGTAGAAAAAGGGTCAAACATGAAGCACATTAGTGCCAGTTTGTACTTGAGCCGGTACTAATGGTACCATTAGTGCCGGTTCGAACGGATTTGCATTAATGCCGGTTCGTGTTGAACCTTTAGTACCGGTTCGTGGCACGAACCGGTACTAAAGGGGTCTGACCTATAGTACCAGTTTGTGACACAAACCGGCACTATAGGGCAATTTTCAAACTCTACCCCCCCCCCCCCCCCGTGGATCGCCTTTTCAGTTTAAAAAAAATAAACGAAAATGATGGAAATGTCAAAAAAATAAAAGAAAATAAGTTTCCCATGTGATATGTGGTCTAGTTGTTGGGAAAATTTGCAAATGTGAATTTTGACTTTATTTGCAAAATCTCTCTGAAATTTGTAAAAATGGCAATAACTTTTGCATACTAACTTGGATGAAAAAGTTTTTTATATGAAAAATTATCTACTCGAAAAGTTACATCCAAATTTAACCGGGGGAACCCCGTTAAACATTTTTAAAATCCTCAAAAACCTAATAGAAAAAAAGTTACGGGGCTTTTAAGATCTAGAGTGGAAAAAATTGAAAAATATTCAAACAGTGGGCAAACTGTGGTCAAACAATAGTCAAACTAATTATTCTAGAATATTAGTGTTACTAAATAATTATTTTAGTTATTTCAATTTTGGTCAAATCTGGTCAAACTGTGGTTAAACTATGGTCAAACTGTGGTCAAACAATGGTCAAACAATGGTCAAACTAATTATTCAAGAAATATTAGTGTTACTAAATAATTATTGTTTTTTAAAACAATAGTTTCAAACTCAAATAGTGAAATGTGTCACTTCATGCTCAAGCAAAATTCCTGAAGGTTAATAGGATTGACATCTTACTATTGTCAGCAAAACAACAAGTGCAGACTTGGAGCGAGGGAGCATAGAACCCGGAAGTTAAGCTTGCTCGGGCTGGAGTAGTGAGAGGGATGGGTGACCGGTCGGGAAGTTAGATGATTTGGAATGAGTGATCCACACTTGAGTAGTTAAGAGAGGTGATTAGAGACTAAATCTTCAAATAATTCAAAAAAAATTAAAAATAATAAAAAAAATTCCAAAATTTTCAAAAAAAAAATTCAAAAAAAAAACCTTTAGTACCGGTTGGTAAAACCAACCGGTACTAAAGGTCCCCCGTACCAGGGCGCGAGCTCACGCCACGTGGATGATTTGGAATGAGTGATCCACACTTGAGCAGTTAAGAGAGGTGATTAGAGACTAAATCTTCAAATAATTCAAAAAAATTAAAAATAATAAAAAAAATTCCAAAATTTTCAAAAAAAATTCAAAAAAAAACCTTTAGTACCGGTTGGTAACACCAACCGGTACTAAAGGTCCCCCGTACCAGGGCGCGAGCTCACGCCACGTGGTGCCCCTTTAGCGCCGGTTCGTGCTGAACCGGTACTAAAGGGGGGGGGCCTTTAGTGCCGAAATAATAGTGCCGGTTCCATAACCGGCACTAAAGGCCCTTACGAACCGGTGCTATTGCCCGGTTTTCTACTAGTGTAGTGATGTTCTGAGAAATTGCCATGATAGTGAATGCACACTCTTCAGGCAATTCTCCTTGTAGGGTAACAGTAGTGCGCCTGTACTGGAGGAGAGCCATTTATGTTCCCAGTCAATGTACATTGGACTATGCTTGGCTAGCCAATCGAGGACCATAATACCATCATATCCTCCAAGAGTTAGGATTCTGTAATCATGCACAAAGGCTTGTCCCTGATAGCTCCATTGGCAGTGTTAACCTATTGGGAACAACTCAACTTTCCTCCTCCTGCAACCTTGATAGATACTGAAAGTGCGTTATATCGACTACAGGGGGGGGTGAATAGGCGATTTTTATGAAATTCTTCACTGAGGAATTTGCTCGTGAGGAAATTCCTTAGCGAAGAACTACTAGCAGCGGAATAAGTACTCAGAAGTAAACATAGCAGAATACATGCATGATCATCATGATGAAATGAAGAGAAACACAGAGTACAGGAAGCGTAAACACATGATAGCACAAGATAAGACAAACAGACTGAAGAAATTGAACTGAGGAAATTGAGAAAGTCTTCAGTCAAAGTCTTCAAACACAGATATGAACAAACATACAACACAACAATGAGGAAATGAAAGTGTTGAGGAAATAGAACCAGTAAGCTTGGTGAAGACAATGATTTGGTAGACCAGTTCCAACTGCTGTCTCAGTTGTACATCTGGTTGGAGCGGCTCAGTATTTAAACTCGAGGACACCTAGTCCCGGACACACAGTCCTCACCGTATTCTCCTTGAGCTAAGGACACACAGTCCTCACCTAATCACTCGTGGTAAGTCTTCAGGTGACTTCCGAACCTTGACAAACTCGGTCACTCGGCGATCCACAATTCCTCTTGGATGCTCTAGACCATGACGCCTAACCGTCTGGAAGAAGCACAGTCTTCAAAGGTAACAAGCGTCGGATCCACGCAGGATCAATCTCTTCAGTGATGCTCAATCACTTTGGGTTGTAGGTGTTTTGGGTTTGGGTTTGGATTTTCCTCACTTGATGATTTTCGCTCAAAGTCCTCGGAGGATGGGTTGCTCTCAAATGACAAGTGTCAAGTTCTCGCGGAGCAGCCAACCAGCTAGTGGTTGTAGGGGGCGGCTATTTATAGCCTAGGGAGCAGCCCGACATGATAAGACATAAATGCCCTTTAGTGGTATGACCGTTATGTGGATATGATATTTTTGGACAGCTGGCACATAGCACAACAATGGTCGGAAATTTGAGGTACAAATTCCTCAGGGCTATCATGTTCCTCACTATGTAGGCAATTCACACTGGCGAATTCCTAACTCCTCAGTCAGAACAAAGTCCTCAGTGACTAGTAGAACTGCGTCTCTGTCACTGAAGAAATTGACTGAACTCTATGAGATTTCCAATGGCTTCACTCGAAGGGATTGATAGGTGTAGGATTTGAGTTGAGCATCACATGGAAATTTTCTCCTTAGTATTTCCTCGACCCCCTTTAACAGTACGGTGTTTCCTATGACTCAAGAAAGAGAAAATGAAACTACGAAAACAAAAGTCTTCACGCTTCATGTTCCTCGAATGAATACCAAGTCTTCAGGGTTACACCAATTTCTTCACTTTCAAAGTCTTCAGAAAGTCTTCAAAATATCAAAGTCTTTAGTCGAAGAACTTCATTTTTAGGGGTCGACTTTTTATGTAAATATCAAACTCCTCATAGACTTATAGACCTGTGTATACTCATAAACACATTAGATACTTAACCTATAAGTCTTCAATACACCAAAATCACTAAGGGGCACTAGATGCACTTACAATCTCCCCCTTTTTGGTGATTGATGACAATATAGGTTAAGTTTTCAACGGGGATAAATATATGAAGTGTAAATACTGATTTTGAGGAATTTGATTGCAAGATATAGAAGAACTCCCCCTGAAGATGTGCATAGTGAGGAATTTGCTTTTGAAGCAATGCACATTTGAAGAGTTGAATCATGGAGATCTCCCCCTATATCTTGTAATTCATACACACATTTGATATATAATATGAAGAATTTGAAATGCATGATGAAATATGGTGCCTGATGTAATTCAGCATGCGTGCAATAATATTAATGAGGAATAAGCATGCAGAATAACGCATCAAAAGTATGAGAGCATAGTGCAACAAAAGTATCAGCGCACCATCGGGTTTAAAATTACAACTCGATCCAATAAAAGTTTCGGAAGAACGAGAGTTGTAACTTAGCAGAAAAAATGCCCTTATTAATAGACCCACTTGAAGACTAACTCAGATTTCTCCCCCTTTGTCATCAAATGACCAAAAGGATCGAAACTGAGGACTAACGCCCCTGAAGAAAATCAAGTTGATGAAGGAGCGCCAGCGTTGTTGGGGTCGGTTGTTGAAGTAGGGCCTGCCGCAGTGTCGTCCAACTCTTCATTTTCATCAGTCTCACGTGACGAAGAATATGAGCTGGCCACCAGAGAAGGAACCTTGACCTTCTTGTATTTCTTCGGAGGAGGTGCAGACCAATCAAATGCTTCTTTGAGACCCATTTTCTCCAGATCTTCAGCACTGTAAACTTGAGACAGAACATCCCAGGTGCGGTTGAGGGTTTCATGAAGGTAGTAGTGGTTTTTCTTCACTGCATTGTGTGTTGAAGTCATGTTGTGAAGAATTGAACCAAACTAACGCTTGACCCATTTGTGATTGTGATCAACCTTTTGATGAAGACTGAGGAGTAAATCACGATCAGTCATCACCCTGGGTGCTGTGGCTTGAGGATTTGGCTTGGCATTGTTGGCGGCAGAATCATGTGTGGCAGAGTCATCATTGGTGGAATAAGATGCAGCCTTGCGAAATTGACCCTCCAATGGACGAATGCCTTCATCTATCACAGCAGTGGCCTTGCCCTTTTCTTCAGCGGAGGAAAATGTCTTTTGAGGACTTCAATAGGGGGCAAGTAGCTGCAGTGGTTTAGAGTTTCAGCTTTGTAATTGAGTGAAGACCTTGTCCTGATGAATCTCATAATCCAAGGTGCATAAGGCTTCAGCTCAAATGGTGACATAGCAATGTTGGCCAGACTCCTCATGAAGAAATCATGGAAGTTGACGGGAACGCCATGAATGATGTTGAAAAGCATGTTCTTCATGATGCCAACAACTTCTTCATCATTGGAGTCGTGGCCTTTGATAGGACTCATAGTCTTCGATAGGATGCGATAGACGGTCCGAGGCACATACAACAATTCCTTGACGAGGAATTTGGTTCGTGGGGCCTGCCCTGGCTTCAAAGGCTTCATCAGCACTTGCATATAGTGATTTGAAAGCTCAGGTTCGTTGTAAACACAACGTGCATCTTCAGTGGGTGGACTCAGAGGAAGGACACGAAGCAATTCAGATGCTGGGCCTTATAATGTGTGTTCTCAGTCATCCAGTCCAGAACCCATGAATTCACATCTTCAGAGTTCCCGGTGATGTGCAGTGTTGCATAGAACTGAAGAATGAGTTCTTCATTCCAATCGCATATGTCAGTGCAAAAGTTGAGCAGCCCAGCGTCAAAGAGAACACTGAGGACTAGCGTCAAGCACGACAAAGACTCCATATCCACGTGAGGAATATGTGCATGGTCGAAGACTTTGTCTTTGTTGAACAGTACTGAGGAATAGAAGTTTGCTTGACTAGCTGTCCAGAAACGCCTCTTCCTTATGCGAGCAGAGTCATAAGGGTTGTAGTCAATGAAGAACATGTGCTCACCAAAGAAGTCTTCAGCCTTGAACTTTTTTTTCCTTGAGAACGAATCCTTTGGCCTGGGCAGAGGAGTATCAGTGAGTTGCATCACTACCTCAGGAATCACGATCTCAGGTTCTTCAGGCTGAGCAATTTCAGGATCTTCAGGCTGAGGAATTTCTGGTTCTTCCTCAGGTGTAGTCACATTTGCAGCAGCAGCAGCAGTTTCTTCAGCACTAGTGGCTGGAATTTCTTCATGCACAGATGCAGTGGGATGAGTTTCTTCAAAGCCCAATTGAACAGTAGGTGCAGGAGAGTGACGAATTTGCTGCAGCAGGGTGAAGAGTGGGGAATTTGGATGCTGACTCTCCCAAAAGTCGTCAGCCATCACTGGAGTTGTGCTTCCAATGTCCACATCTTCATCATCAAGTTCTTCAACACCAGCCTCTTCAGCATCAAACTGAGGAATTTGTGATGAGACCATTGGGGTTGAAGGGATTGCATCCACTTCAATTTCTTCATCAATCTGCTCTGACAAAGCAGCAGATTGAGTTTCTTCATCAGATCCACTTGGGATCTCATAGTCTTCACCAAAAGGAACAAGGTCCTTTGATGGCATGGATGAGATAGGAACAACATCAATGGGATTTGCAAATGAGCTGGTCATCGGCTTCATCTTCTTGGGAGCTGAAGATTCTGAAGCATTTGACGCTTTCCTTTTCTTCACTGCAGCTCGCTCTGCAGCCTTGGTCTTCTTCACATCTGATGCAGATGGAAGAATAGGAGTTAGTGTAGCCGCAGATGCTGGCATGTTCTTCAGTTTTCTGACCAGATGCTTCAGCGTGAGGAACTTCTTGTTGCGTTGGGGCTGCAACCTTGGTGAAGGTATCAGTCAGCTTCACAAATCTGACCTTGGCTCCTTGCCAATCAGCATAGTAAGAATTGAAGTTGTCGCTGAGGGCTTTGATTTCAGCCTGCATCTTGATGAGTTCTTCAGTTGTCATTTTGATGACATTTTCTTCAGCAGCTTCTCTTTGCGGTATTGAGATTTCTTGATCTCTCTGGCCCTATCATATCTCCACTTCTCTTCTTGGATGAAGTGAGTCAGCATGTGACTTTGGCCAGGTGTCAGCTTGAAGTCAGGCATAGGTGTGTTGGGATCCTTATGCCAGAGATCAATGTAATCAAGGATCGCCTTTGGATCCAACAACAGTGGCACAGGTGTGCCTTTGGCTTTAGCAGCCCTTTCTTGGCGGTCCCTGATGATTTCAGCAAGTTCATCATCATCAGCCTCATCATCTTCATGTGGCTCTTGAAAGGCGACCTGTTTCTTCTTCGGACTTGGCCGAGGACCTCATCCAGCTGTTGCTTTAGTCTTCAGCAAAGTTGGGCCAGATGAAGAATTTGGCGCATGTGAGGAACTCGCTGAGACACCAGAGGCTATTGAGATACCAGCAGTCCTTTGGCATGTTGCCAGATGCACAGGTGCTGAGGACTTGATCGGAACAGCTGAGGACATTGGTGGAGGTGCTGAGGATTTCGGAGGAGCAGGGGCAGCTTGAGGAATTTGCCTTGAAGATTTTGAAGATTCAGGCCGTGAGGGCGCATCTGAGGAACTTGGCCTTGAGGGCATTGATGGTGAAGCACTTGGATTACGAGCGGGCTTCTTAATCATATATTTCCTTGGCTTGATAGAGGCCTCAGTGGCAGCAGCAGCAGCAGAATCTTCATTGAATTTCCTCACTGCTTCTCTGGCTTGTCTCGCCAGTTTGGCTTGACGCCAGGCCCATTCTTCAGGATAGTCCTCACCGCGCTTGAGACTAGTGGGATCATCTACTTGGCCAGGTGCCAGTGGAGCTCTTGGGCATGGGGGATTCAGTGCAAATTTCTTCATATACTTTGGAGTGACATACCTGTACTCTCTCCATTCACGTGCCCATCTCCGTTCAATCCTCTGAATGCGCACCTTGCGCTAATTTTTGGTCTCTTTGCGAAACTTGGCTTCATCAGGTGTGCAGTACTCAGCGTATATATCTTCAGGGATCTCAAAAGCAGTCATGACCTCAGGTTTCTTTCCTCCTTTCTGCGGCTTCTTACCGTCTGCCATATTCTTCAGCTGAGGAATTTGAACAATCGAATTCTCTGAAGAAGTATGCAGTTTTTCTTCGTGGAACACTGCAAACGAGTTAAGTTGATGAGAACCTAATGATTCAGCAGCGGACATGTGTACCTGTGAATAGAATGTAGTTGCGAGGAATTTGGAGAGGCCATATGCGTTCTCAGAAGATTTTTTAAAAAAGACAGAGTTTGAGGAATTTGACCAGATTCGTCTTGAGGAATTTCACTAAGCGTGTTATATCTTAGGTTCCAGAGTTGTATAGATCGATGACCCACACAATTGAGGAATCTTGAAGAACATAGCTTAGAGAAATGAATCAAGAACAGAAGATTTGTGAGGTCTTTTGTGTGTGAAGATTTGAAGAATAAACACCTTTTGAAGATTTTGTAGAAAAGTTTCGAAAAAAGAGGGCAGTAAAAATAACTTTTAATTACCCTGAACGAAGAACACGACGAACTATGAGTGGAAACAGTGAAGTTCGTCGGTGCAGATCTTCCACGCCCTAACTTGGCGGAGGAAGACGTCTACGGCAGCGGCGGAGGTGAAGATTTCCGCGGTCGGCGCAAGTACGACGGCGACGAGGTCGAGGCAGTGAAGCTCTTCCTCACCGGCGACGATGGAGTAGCGGCGGCGCTAGGGTTTGGATAGCTCGAGCGGGAGAGAGATCGAGCGGAGTAAAAGAAGTGAGGAAGGGGACAAGGGTATTTATAGCCACGGTGAAAAACTGCTCGCCCGAAGATTTTGGACGAACGTGCCCCTGGCCGTTCTCCTTCTCATGACTTGTGTCACCCACGTACTGTGTAGTGGAGATCGTGTAAGATCATGGGTGAGTAAAATAATGCATCGTGGGATGCGGAACGGTTTGAGCGGCAAAACCGGAAATTTTGGATAAGATTAGTTTTAACGTTCCGTTCGCAATTTCTTCAGCTGACAAGGACACAGTGAAGAATTTGAACGAGTTTCAAATAGAACGCACATGAAGAAATTGTGAATAGATTGGATTGAGTATAGCATAGAGGGGAAGGGTCCGATCACATTCAATTAGCAGAAAAACCAACTTGAAGAAATAGCTATAAGTGAATGCTGTAGAGGACATAAACTCATATACATATATAGCCAATGAAGAAAAATGATGGCACAAGTGAAGATTTTGCAAAGTTGAAGAATTTTGAAAAACTGAGGAATTTCAAAAGTTGAGGGAAAACTCAAACTGAAGATTTTTAACTTTTGTGGTGGCGTGACCCACCGTATAAGAGTGATGATTTCAGACACCGCGTACAATTGTCGTAGGGTTCTGAGAATCAAATTCTTCATTAATTTCTTCACACTTAGAGTGTTACTCTTCATTGGTTGAAGAAAAACATTTCTTCATGTGTTGCACATCTAAGTCATCAATTTTGCATAAGTGTTAGGATGAGTGCCTTTTCAAAGTACATTCGAAGATTCTAAGATATTTAGCTCACACCGCAACTTGCTAAATCTCTTCTCATCCAAGGGCTTAGTGAAGATATTGGCTAGCTGTTCTTCAGTCTTCACATGCTCAATAGAAATGTCGCCCTTCAACACATGATCATGAAGAAAATGATGACGAATCTGAATGTGCTTTGTCTTCGAGTGCTGAACTGGGTTGTGAGCAATCTTGATGGCACTCTCATTGTCACGGAGGAGAGGCACATTCTTCACGTTGACGCCATAGTCCTTGAGTGTTTGCTTCATCCATAGCAGTTGAGCACAGCAAGAACCAGCAGCAATGTACTCAGCTTCAGCAGTAGACAGTGATACACAGTTCTGTTTCTTCGAGGACCAACAAACCAAGGATCGTCCGAGGAAATGACAAGTACCAGATGTTGACTTGCGGTCCACACGATCACCAGCATAGTCAGAGTCAGAATATCCAATGAGATCAAAATCCGAGCCCTTGGGATACCATAATCCTAGTGTTGGTGTGTGAGCTAGATATCGAAGAATATGCTTCATAGCCTTATGGTGTGATTCCTTCGGTGCAGCTTGAAATCGGGCACACATGCAAACACTAAGCATTATATCTGGCCTAGATGCACATAAGTACAATAAAGAGCCAATCATGGAGCGATATACCTTATGATCGAAGTTAGTACCATTTTCATCAGTGCATAGATGACCATTTGTGGACATAGGAATTTTGATGCCTTTGCAATCTTGCATGCCGAATTTCTTCAGGACATCCTTGAGGTATTTCTCCTGAGATATGAATATACCATTGCGCTGTTGACGAATTTGAAGACCTAAGAAGAATTTCAACTCTCCCATCATAGACATTTGATATTCTTCACTCATCATATAGGCAAATTCATCACTATAACGTTGGTCAGTACAACGAAAGATGATATCATCAACATATATTTGGCACACAAACAGTTCACCATCATAAGATTTAGTAAAGAGAGTGGGATCGAGTGAACCGGGTTTCAAGCCTTTCTTCATGAAGAATTCCTTCAATGTATCATACCACGCCCGTGGGGCCTGCTTGAGGCCATAGAGGGCCTTGTTAAGTCTGAAGACTTTGTCAGGATCTTTTGGATCCTCAAAACCTGGGGGTTGAGCAACATATACTTCTTCCTCAAGCTTACCATTGAGGAATGCACTTTTCACATCCATTTGGTATAAGATGATATCATGATGGTTAGCATAAGCAAGTAATATGCGAATAGCCTCAAGTCTAGCAACAGGTGCAAAAGTTTCATCGAAATCAATTCCTTCAACCTGTGTGTAGCCTTGAGCTACTAGTCGAGCCTCATTCCTCACCACAACACCATTTTCATCTTGCTTGTTGCGGTAGATCCACTTCGTGCTAATGATGTTATGCTTGCGAGGATCGGGACGATTGACTAGTTCCCAGACATTGTTGAGCTTGAACTGATGTAATTCTTCTTGCATGGCCTGAATCCACTCAGGCTCCAGAAATGCTTCATCTACCTTAGTGGGCTCTGTGATAGAGACAAAAGCAAAGTGCCCACAAAAGTTAGATAGATGTGAAGCTTTTGAGCGTGTGAGAGGACCTGGTGCTCTAATGTCATCGATGATCTTCTCCACTTGCACTTCTTTTGCAATACGAGGATGAGCTGGTTGTCGTTGAGGAATTTGATCAGCATTTTCTTCAGCATCAATTTCCTCAGCATTTTCTTCAGGTGCATCAGCTCGACGTTCTTCACGTTCTGGAATGAATTCTTCAGCAGATTCTTCAGTAGGAATGACATGTTCAGTAGCCTTGTGCTTGATTGAATCCTCAGGTGCTGGTTCATCTAACACAGAAGGTAGGTGCTCTCTTTGCGAGCCATTAGTTTCATCGAACCGCACATCTACAGTTTCAATGATCTTGTGAAGAACATTGTTGAAAACTCTGTAGGTGTGCGAGTCCTTTCCGTAACCAAGCATAAAACCTTCATGTGCTTTTGGTGCAAATTTAGAGTTGTGATGAGGATCTCTAATCCAGCATTTAGCACCGAAGACTTTGAAATAACTCACATTGGGTTTCTTGTCAGTGAGGAGTTCATAGGCAGTCTTCTTGAAGAATTTGTGAAGATATACTCTGTTGATGATATGGCACGCAGTATCAATTGCATCAACCCAGAAACGACGAGGGGTTTTGTATTCATCAAGCATAGTGCGAGCCATCTTAGCAAGAGTCCTGTTCTTGCGCTCCACGACGCCATTCTGTTGAGGAGTATAAGGAGCAGATAACTCATGAGTAATACCAAGTCCATCAAGATAGTCATCGAGACCCAAATTCTTGAACTCAGTGCCATTGTCACTTCTGATGTGCTTGATCTTCACACCAAAGTTGGTTGAAGCCCTCGAGGAAAATTGTTTGAAGACTTCCTGCACTTCAGTTTTGTAAGAGACAAGGTGTACCTATGTGTAACGAGAGTAATCATCAACAATAACAAAGCCATATTGAGATGCTTCATTTGAAATAGAGGAATAATGATTAGGACCAAAGAGATCCATGTGAAGCAATTCGAATGGACGAGTAGTGGTCATGATAGTCTTCGCTGGATGCTTGGCCTTGGTCATCTTTCCAGCTTCACACGCACCGCATAAGTGACCCTTGAGGAATTTGACATTTTCAATGCCAATGACATGCTTCTTCTTCGCAAGCGTGTGCAAATTCCTCATGCCTGCATGACCAAGTCGTCGATGCCATAGCCATCCTTCTGAAGCATTTGCAAGTAGGCACACGGCTGGTTGTGAATCTGCAGAGAAATCAACAATATACAAGCCTCCTCTCCTAAAGCCTTCGAAGACTTTGGATTTGTCAGCTTCCATAATCACAACACAACGATACTTGCCAAAGACAACAGCCATATCAAGATCACAAAGCATTGAGACAGACATAAGGTTGTATCCTAAGGACTCAACAAGCATGACTTTATCCATGTGTCGATCCTTTGTGATAGCAACTTTACCTAGACCCAATACCTGACTTTTGCTTTTGTCAGCGAAGATGATATGCTTCAGATGTGATGACGATAAGGGAGCATCCATCAACAGATTCCTGTCACCAGTCATGTGATTTGTACATCCACTATCAAGTACCCATTCAGTGGCTTTGGGTTGATCATCCTGCAGATGAGTTAGTGCAACTTACGAACCTCATATACTTCAGCAGTGAAGAATATGATATCACAATTCATCAGATCAATTTCATCAAGTGGTAAGACAGATAAAACAGAGGGAGGACGTGTGAAATGAAAGTTCATTTCATCATGGTTAGCCTGCGTCCTTTCAGGCATTTTTGTCAGGTCCCCAGCAAATTCTTCAGGCATTACAGTACGTCTGGAGACCTGACCCTGCAGAAAAGATTAGTTCTTTTTCTTCACCACCCACATCTGAAGGGGTGGCAAAGAGTTCATCACTCTGCGAGCTCCATATGAGAATGATGGCATAGCGGCCAAACCATTACGTTTCACATAAGAGGGGTTAGGGTAAGCATATGAATAAGCAGAGAAATTCTTCGAAGACTTATGAACATAATGATTAGAAGAATAATGCTCATATTCATAGCCCTTGGATCTTCCCTGCGAAACAGAGTTGTTAGCACAATGATGTTCATATGAGGACTTTGATCCATATGAAGAATTTGGTCCATATGAAGAATTTGATCTGGGGTTCCTTTTCTTCACAGGTGGTGTCATGAGGACATTCACCTAAAGATTTTCAAGATACCTTTTGGGAACCCAGATTTTCTTCATAGGTGAACCGTTCCTGCAGTTAGTGCCAACATATCTAGCAAATACTTCACCATTCTGATTTTTGAACAGTTTATAGTTGGAGTCAATTGACTCATCAGAAGAATGTGAAGATTCACATGTATAGCCAGATAAATTAGATGGATCAACTGGAGGTCCCTTTGGAGCAACCCATGAGGTTTTGGGGTACTGCTCAGGCTTCCAATATGTACCATCAGCATTGAGTTTCCTCTCAAAGGCAATACCCTCTTTCCTAGGGTTCCTGTTGAGGATCTGCTTTTTAAGCACATCACAAAGAGTCTGATGCCCTTTGAGGCTTTTGTACATGCCTGTCATGTACAATTCCTTCGACCCTGCATCGTTAGTGAAACTAGCAATGTCCTCAGATGAGGAATTAGTGACAGCAGAGACCGGTGAAGAATTTGTAACATTAGAAGCATTTGAACATTTAGGTGAGGAATTTGCAGATTCTCGCTCAATGCATTTTAAACATGGAGGAATGAATTCTTCCTGAGCAGCGCTGATTTGTTGAGCAAGCAATGAATCGTGCTCCTTCTGAAGATCTTCATAACTCACTCTTAGCTTCTCAAGATCTTGCTTCCTTGGAAGATATTCATAAGAAAGCTTCTCATGATCAGATAAGAGAGTGTTATGATGATCTTGAAGGTTGTCAAACCTGGTCTGAAGTCTCTGAAGATTTTCAGTTAAGGCTTTAGTGCGATCCATTTCTTTACCCAACATATCATCACTTTTGTCTAGCATGTTTTGAACCTTTTCAAAAGCCTTTTGTAGTTTCACAACAATCTTAGCAAGTTTAGAGTAGCTGGGCTTAAGATTGTCATCAGATTCATCTTCACTAGACTCAGAGGAGGTATATCTAGGTACCTTGGCACCTTTTGCCATGAAGCAATAGGTGGGAGCGTAGTCATCATTGCCTTCATCAGCCTTGTTGGGGAGGTCATTTTCTTCAGCGTTGAAGATAGACTTGCTGATGAATGCAGTAGTGAGGGCTAGGCTCGCCACACCAGATTCAGAGTCCTCAGAAGCCTCCTCTTCCTCTTGTTCCTTAGATTCAGCTTCAGAGTCCATTTCCTTGGCAATGAATGCCCGAGCCTTCTTGGAGCTGCTCTTCTTGTGAGATGAAGACTTTGAGGATTTTGACGATGAAGATTTTGAAGACTTCTTCTTTTTCTTCGCATCATCAGAACTGTAATCCTTGTATTTCTTCTTCTTTGATTCCTTTTCCCACTGAGGACAATCTTGAATGTAATGTCCTGGTTTCTTGCACTTGTGACAAAGCCTTTTCTTGTAGTCACTGGATGAGGAATCATTGCTCCTTGAGGGTTTTCCAAAACGACCACGTCTTGAGAACTTCTGGAATTTCTTCACAAGCAGTGCTAGATCATGACTCAGTTCTTCAGGATCACCAAGGCTGCTACCAGAGTCTTCATCTTCGGATTCTGATACTGCCTTGGCCTTCAGAGCACGTGATCTGCCATAGCTCGAACCATAGAGATCTCTCTTTTCAGCAAGCTGGAACTCATGAGTGTTAAGCCTCTCGAGCATATCAGCGGGATCAAGTGACTTGTAATCAGCATGCTCTTGTATCATCAGTGCCAGAGTGTCAAATGAGGAATCAAGCGATCTCAGCAATTTCTTCACCACCTCATGGTCGGTGATGTCAGTGGCACCAAGTGCTTGAAGCTCATTTGAGATGTCAGTGAGGCGATCGAAGGTTTGCTGAACCATTTCGTTGTCGAGTCTTTTGAAGCGGTTGAAGAGATTGCGAAGAACGTCAACTCGAGAGTCACGCTGAGTTGAAACTCCTTCATTGACCTTGGACAGCCTATCCCAGATAAGCTTAGCAGTTTCCAAAGCACTCACTCTGCCATACTGTCCTTTACTCAGATGGCCACATATGATATTCTTTGCTTGGGAATCAAGTTGCTTGAATCTCTTCACATCGGTAGCGTTCAGTGAGGGTGAGATGGAGGGAAAACCATTTTCCACAACGTACCAGAGATCGTTATCAATTGCCTCAAGATGCATGCACATCTTGTTCTTCCAGTAAGGGTAGTCCATCCCATCAAAGGTAGGACACCCAGCAGAGACCTTGATCATACCTGCGGTCGACATAACTAAAACTCCAGGCGGTTAAACCAAAATCACACAGAACAAGGGAGTACCTTGCTCTGATACCAATTGAAAGTGCGTTATATCGACTAGAGGGAGGGTGAATAGGCGATTTTTATGAAATTCTTCACTGAGGAATTTGCTCGTGAGGAAATTCCTTAGCGAAGAACTACTAGCAGCGGAATAAGTACTCAGAAGTAAACATAGCAGAATACATGCATGATCATCATGATGAAATGAAGACAAACACAGAGTACAGGAAGCGTAAACACATGATAGCACAAGATGAAGACAAACAGACTGAAGAAATTAAACTGAGGAAATTGAGAAAGTCTTCAGTCAAAGTCTTCAAACACAGATATGAACAAACATACAACACAACAATGAGGAAATGAAAGTGTTGAGGAAATAGGACCAGTAAGCTTGGTGAAGACAATGATTTGGTAGACCAGTTCCAACTGCTGTCTCAGTTGTACATCTGGTTGGAGCGGCTCAGTATTTAAACTCAAGGACACCTAGTCCCGGACACACAGTCCTCACCGTATTCTCCTTGAGCTAAGGACACACAGTCCTCACCTAATCACTCGTGGTAAGTCTTCAGGTGACTTCCGAACCTTGACAAACTCGGTCACTCGGCGATCCACAATTCCTCTTGGATGCTCTAGACCATGACGCCTAACCGTCTGGAAGAAGCACAGTCTTCAAAGGTAACAAGCGTCGGATCCACGCAGGATCAATCTCTTCAGTGATGCTCAATCACTTTGGGTTGTAGGTGTTTTGGGTTTGGGTTTGGATTTTCCTCACTTGATGATTTTCGCTCAAAGTCCTCGGAGGATGGGTTGCTCTCAAATGACAAGTGTCAAGTTCTCGCGGAGCAGCCAACCAGCTAGTGGTTGTAGGGGGCGGCTATTTATAGCCTAGGGAGCAGCCCGACATGATAAGACATAAATGCCCTTCAGTGGTATGACCGTTATGTGGATATGATATTTTTGGACAGCTGGCACATAGCACAACAACGGTCAGAAATTTGAGGTACAAATTCCTCAGGGCTATCATGTTCCTCACTATGTAGGCAATTCGCACTGGCGAATTCCTAACTCCTCAGTCAGAACAAAGTCCTCAGTGACCAGTAGAACTGCGTCTCTGTCACTGAAGAAATTGACTGAACTGTATGAGATTTCCAATGGCTTCACTCGAAGGGATTGGTAGGTGTAGGATTTGAGTTGAGCATCACATGGAAATTTTCTCCTTAGTATTTCCTCGACCCCCTTTAACAGTACGGTGTTTCCTATGACTCAAGAAAGAGAAAATGAAACTACGAAAACAAAAGTCTTCATGCTTCATGTTCCTCGAATGAATACCAAGTCATCAGGGTTACACCAATTTCTTCACTTTCAAAGTCTTCAGAAAGTCTTCAAAATATCAAAGTCTTCAGTCAAAGAACTTCATTTTTAGGGGTCGACTTTCTCTGTAAATATCAAACTCCTCATAGACTTATAGACCTGTGTATACTCATAAACATATTAGATACTTAACCTATAAGTCTTCAATACACCAAAATCACTAAGGGGCACTAGATGCACTTACAGATACAACCTTAATTTCAGTTATTGTTGGGAGCATCTGCTGATGAGAGCTGTCCAGGAATGAATGAGTGCTTCCAGAGTCAACTAGAAACCTTAGCTCAACACCTTGTAGGAGTACTGATAATGTGAGGGACAACGTTGATGCACTGTTGCTTACAACTGCTACTGATAGAATCATCAGATTATCAGTATCACTGTCAGATTCATCTAGGGATGTAGCAGGGCTCTGTAATTGCTCAATTAGCTCTTGTACAACTTGTAACTGCACATTAGACTTGCACTGATTGTCCTTGGACCACTTTTCACCACAGACAAAGCACAATCCCTTAGCCTTCCTAAAATTCCTCAGAGATACCCACTTATCTTCAGTTGTTGCTGGACTTTGACTATCAACTGGCCGTCTCTCTTCTATAGTTTTGGACTTATAAGCATATTGACCGGCTGATGCAGAACTCCTCTTAGTCAGGGGACTGGCTTGGTGGTATGATACTTCTCCCAACTCCTCGTGTAGCATAGCTAATTCATACGCAGTGTCCAGATCTCTGGGTTTTTGCATTGCAATGGCCATACGGACTCCTGGTTTCAACCCATCGATGAACCTGGTGTTATAATGCAGTGGGTCAGGGATGGTTTCATAGGCAGTGAGTTGGTCGTACAATTCAGAGAATTGATCGACATATTCCTCGACAGATCTAGTCTAACCAATTCGGAACATCTTCCTCAGCAAATTCTGGTGTCGGTTACGGCCGAATCTCGATTGCAGGAGATTGCAAAATTTAGTCCACTGTAATTCAACTGTTCTCCTCTACATAGACTCCAACCAGCGAGCAGCTGCCTCTTCAAATTGAGCGGTGGCATACAATATCCATCTGTTGTGGTGCCTGCCCCATAGCTTGAAATAGTCATCACATCTCGCTTGCCACAGCCTGGGATTTGAGCCATCAAAATGCAGCAGCTCAACTCTCGGCCCTGAACTGTACTTCTCACCCTGATCCAGTGTGATGAGCTCGCGGGGAGACTGAAACTCTCGAGGAGAAGGAAATTCACGCCCACTCCTGGCCGGAGGTGGAACATAGATGTAGTGAGCTTTGGACTTACTGAACCTGTCAGCTCCATGGGGATCAGAAGGGAACGCATCCCGGCCTTCTCCGACGTCTCTGCTTAATGAGGAAGGCCTTCCAATCTGGCCGTCGCAGTCGCCCTTGTCCCCTCGCTCCAAATCCGAGCGGATCTGGTCGATGTCGACGAGGAGCTCGGAGCGGACACCGTCGATGTGTGCCGTGATGAGGCCGTCCAAGGTCTTCACTACTATAGGATACTGCTAACGTGACACTACGATTAGAGACCCATTGCCAAAACTGTGTGCGATGCAATAATCGCAAACAGTGGTGTAAAAAAACCGTCAAAAAAGGTGCACAACGTTTGCAATGGCGAAGCCATCAAACACGATTTAGATTTTAGTTGCGTGTGCGATGCAGGACACACGGTTAATCCATTCAAACTGTCTGCGATGAGGCAGAACAACAGAAACGGGCAGCCATAACAATGTGTGTGCGATGTAGGACACACGGTTAATCCATTCGAATTGTTTGTGGTGAGGTAGAACAACAGAAACGGGCAGCCATATCAATGTGTGTGCAATATACGACATACGGTTAACTCGGACAAACTATTTTCGATTAGGGAATGCAACAGAAACGGTTCAACTTAATAAGATGTGTGTGATATGCGGCATACAGTTAACATGGATGAACTATTTGGGATGAGCCAAAAGAACACAGACGAGTCGTGTAAATAAGATGTGTGTGATACGTGGCAAACAGCCGACTCAGATGAACTGTTTGCGATGAGAAATTACAACACAGACGGTCAATGCAGTTACTTCGTGTGCAATTCTGTGTGTATAAAAACATTAAAAAAATACAAACTAGTTGCTTGCGGTGGTGGAGTATCACACACGATGCGTTTGCGAGTACTCGTGTGCGATGATTAGTATGTTACACATATGTTTCCTTATGTTAACATGTGTGTGAATTTGTAATATGAACAGTTAATATGCAAATGCCTTCTGGACATAGGGCACACGCTTAAAGCCAATGAACTGTGTACGATATTAATACTTTCCATGAAAATTTATGAACTTGGGTAACAACATTTGAGTAACATATATATAGTGGTTACACTATTCGACAAAAGGAGAATCTTCGTAACACGGTTTTGACAACCATATGGTTCCTATCTACATACTTAACATAGTAACAACTATCACATTTTAAGAGGCTAAGGGCCAACAACCATATGGTCCATATCTACATACTTAACATATATAGTAACAGCTAGCACATTTTAAGAGGCCGAGGGCCAACAACCACAACTATCCACTGGAAGCACCTTGATCACGGCGACTCGGCATCTCGTCAATGAAAAGGAAGAGCCGTCCTGTGCCTTGGTAGAGCATGAGTAGAACAGTGTTTCCATTTTTCCAATATGGATGCATTGCCACGAGAAGCGAGAACTTGTTAATTTAAATGGTTCCATTTCTGCGGGAAATGCAGTACCTTGCAATCACTTTGGCATTATTAGCAGGCACAAGTGTAATTCGGCCACGCCGGGAAATCGATCCACGAACTGCTACAAGGGGCAATTTCTGTTAACATGTAGAATAAAAACAATTGTAACATATAGTTGAAGATATATATAGTTTATGAGAAAATAGGACCTTTTACAAGCGTTTTGTGCACAAAATTGTTCTTGTTCAGTGTGTGCACCATAGGTCTAATTAATCCCATCCAAAATCCAGTGTTCATACGCTGTGCTATCTCTATCAGATTATCAACAAAGTTTATGACATGCTTCAAGTCCTTCCAGTGAAATTTGGTACCATTAGTAACATACAGATCGTTCACTATGCATCCAACATATCCTGCTTAAAAGGTGGAAAGGTATTATTTATTCAGAAAATGGCAGAAGAATATATACTGCGCATGAATTGGTATATAGAATTTGTTGCTGCATAGGAACAGAGTCAGAATATGATATCACAATTGGTTGCTTAAATAGTGATCAATTGGTTGCTTAAATAGTAATATGACAGCATGGAGAAAGTTGAAAGGACACTAACCTCGATCAGACTTTAATCGGCTGATGACGTTGGGGAAGTAAACATCCATGTTAATTAGACCAGGCTGTGGTGCATGCACTATAATTTTATTGCCAGCTTTCAGTTCATAACACTTAGACATTTTCTCCAAAGGTCCATATTAAAATAGGAGTGAGCATATTTATCATGTTTTACGCTAACCGTCATTGTAAATCCATGCTGCGTTGTCAATATGTCATCCTGGGAGTCATCAGCAAAGTAAAGCCCAAGATTTCCTTCTACTCCTGTTCTTGCAAAGCAAGGGGTGTACTGCTTGAAATGAAAATTAAGATCGTAAATTAGATATATTGAAATAACAGAGTAAGATGCAAATATGGGAGTAACTGATAGAACAGATCCATATATATAGATGAAAGTAAAGTACAAAAATGAAGAATTAAAAATAGATAAGGTAACAAAGATTTGATGCAAATATATAGATAATGTAGCAAAAGACGGTATATGTTCACAAATTTAGGCCGTGCCAACCGTAGTAGGTTGAGATTGAACATACCGAGTGCTCCCTGAAGTCATCCAAAATGGTGAGATAGAACTTCGTTTCTGACTAGCCAAAAGAACAAAAATGATTCCACGGCGATTCCCGACGGTTGATTAACAGCGACGGACGGACTGCGATAAGAGATGAGTGAATATCTGCTAATTAAGTTGATTACCTTCTCCATTAGAAAAATCCCCGGCCCAATCCCGCAGAAAACCCAGTCGACTAGAGTCTAGAATGTCGGTGCAGATAGGCGGCGGAAAGCGGTAGGGGCGAAATCCGGTGCCGTTTGGAGCGCGACCTATGCCTGCCACCAACAGCCGTCGAGCCTAGGGTGTAGAGTTGCGGAGGATTCCGCGGCGAGTGAGTGGGGACGAAGTGGGCGAGGGTTTTCTTCTTTCCTTTTGCATATGTGAGTGAACACACATGATTCGCAGAGGCGACGGAGATGAATCGTGTGCGATAGTAAATCACCGAGATTGAATGGGAATCCAAATTTCCTTTGTCCTTCATCCATGAGTTTTTTTTTCTACGATGAACATAAACCCTTCTAATTACCGTGTTCAAATTTGACACTTTTCCGGGTTCATTTACAATATTTAGGGGATTATGTGCATTTTGTAGGCATGAATGCACGTAATTCAAATCCGAACAATCGGTGCATGAAAGGGTGCACAAGAACGGTTCGAAAAACCATACTCGTGGTATTTAGTAATTTCTTAAGCCTTTTACAAGGAATGAGTAGAGATTTCAATGGAATGCGTGGCAATAGTCAACCACAAACGCGTCCTTTACTGGGTTATCAACTATAGAACAATGAAATATGTGCTTAAAAACATGACGGCTGGCATGGTGCCATGGTATGGCCTCACCGTGCCCTTGTTAAAAGCCGAGAAGGTTTGATTTATTTTGTCATGCACGCCCTTCATAAATCGAACCATCATCGAGGAAGTTCAATGCTTTTGAGAAGGAAATCACCAAGATTGAAGGGGAATCCAAATTTCCGTCCTAATTTGTCATTCAGTTTTTTTCCAACGATCATCATACCGCCTCAAATGCAACGTGTTAAAATTTGACATTTTTCTGAACTCATTTACCATATTGAGGGGATTATGTGCATTTTCTAGGCATTAATTATTCACATAATTCAAATTCGAGCAATCGGTGCATTAAAAGGTGCACAAGAACGGTCTGGAAAACCATGCTCGTGCTATTTAGTACATTCTCATGCCTTTTACAAAGGAATGGGCAGATATTTTAAGGAAATGTATGGCGATAGTCAACCATAAACGCGTCATTTACCGGGTTAACAACTATACAAAAATGAAATACATGCTTGGAAAACATGACGCCTGGTGTGGTGCCATGGTATGACCTCACCGTGCCCTGGTAAAAATTTCGTCATGCACACCTTTCATAAAACGAACCATCACCGAGGAAGTGATAACCCACAAGTATAGCGGATCGCAACAGTTTTCGAGGGTAGAGTATTCAACCCAAATCTATTGATTCGACACAAGGGGAGCCAAATAATATTCTCAAGTATTAGCAGTTGAGTTGTCAATTCAACCACACCTGGATAACTTAATATCTACAACAAAGTATTTAGTAGCAAAGTAGTATGATAGTACCGGTAATGGTGGCAAAGGTAACAATAGTAGTATTGTAGTGATTGTAACAGTGGCAACGGTAAAGTAACTAAGCAAAGAGCAGTATGTGAAAAGCTCGTAGGCATTGGATCTGTGATGGATAATTATGTCGGATGCGGTTCATCATGTAACAGTTATAACATAGGGTGACACAGAACTAGCTCCAATTCATCAATGTAATGTAGGCATGTATTCCGAATATAGTCATATGTGCTTATGGAAAAGAGCTTCCATGACATCTTTTGTCCTACCCTCCCATGGCAGCGGGGTCCTATTGGAAACTAAGGGATATTAAGGCCTCCTTTTAATAGAGTACCGGACCAAAGCATTAACACATAGTGAATACATAAACTGCTCAAACTACGGTCATCACCGGGAGTGGTCCCGATTATTATCACTTCGGGGTTGCTGGATCATAACACATTGTAGGTGACTATAGACTTGCAAGATAGGATCAAGAACTCACATATATTCATGAAAACATAATAGGTTCAGGTCTGAGATCATGGCACTCGGGCCCTAGTGACAAGCATTAAGCATGGCGAAGTCATAGCAATATCAATTTAAGAACATAGTGGATACTAGGGATTAAACCCTAACAAAACTAACTCGATTACATGGTAAATCTCATCCAACCCATCACCGTCCAGCAAGCCTACGATGGAATTACTCATGCACGGTGGTGAGCATCATGAAATTGGTGATGGAGGATGGTTGATGATGACGACGGCGACAATTCCCCTCTCCGAAGCCCATAACAGACTCCAGATCAGCCCTCCCGAGAGAGTTTAGGGCTTGGTGGCGGCTCCGTATCGTAAAACTTGATGAATCCTTCTCTCTAATTTTTTTCTCCTTGAACATGAATATATAGACTTGGAGTTGAGGTCGGTGGAGCTCCAGGTGGCCCATGAGGCAGGGGGCGCGCCCAGGGGGGCAGGCGCGCCTCCCACCCTCGTGGACAGGGTGTGGGACCCCTGGTCTTGATTCTTTCGCCAGTATTTTTATAAATTCTAAAAATAATCTCCGTGGAGTTTCAGGTCATTCCGAGAACTTTTGTTTCTTCACAAAGATAACACCATGGCAATTCTGCTGAAAACAGTGTCAGTCCGGGTTATTTCCATTCAAATCATGCAAGTTAGAGTCCAAAACAAGGGCAAAAGTGTTTGGAAAAGTAGATATGACGGAGACGTATCAACTCCCCCAAGCTTAAACCTTTGCTTGTCCTCAAGCAATTCAGTTGATAAACTGAAAGTGATAAAGAGAAACTTTTACAAACTCTGTTTGCTCTTGTTGTTGTAGATATGTAAAGCCAACATTCAAGTTTTCAGCAAAGATTATGAACTAACCATATTCACAATAACACTTAGGTCTCATGTTTACTCATATCAATGGCATAATCAACTAGCGAGCGATAATAATAAATCTCGGATGACAACACTTTCTCAAAACAATCATGATATGATATAACAAGATGGTATCTCGCAAGCCCTTTCTGAGACCGCAAAACATAAATGCAGAGCACCT
Source organism: Triticum monococcum (assembly GCA_034509565.1). NCBI lineage: Eukaryota > Viridiplantae > Streptophyta > Magnoliopsida > Poales > Poaceae > Triticum > Triticum monococcum. The sequence goes on along the minus strand of CM067845.1, from coordinate 4,923,780 downwards.
TTAAAGATCAAGGACTGACTAGACATTGTAATTCATTGTAAAAGAGATCCAGTCATAGTCATACCCAATATAAATTAATAGTAATGGATGAAAATGACAGCGGTGCTCCCCAACTGGTGCTTTTTAATAAGAGGGTGATGACTCAACATGAAAGTAAATAGATAGGCCCTTCGTAGAGGGAAGCATGGATTTGTAGAGGCGCCAGAGCTTGATTTTGAAATAGAGATAAATAATATTTTGAGTGGTATACTTTCATTGTCAACATAACAACCGAGAGATGGCGATATCTTCCATGCTACACACATATAGGCGATTCCCAAACAGAATGGTAAAGTTTATACTCCCCCACCACCAACAAGCACACTCCATGGCTGGTCCGAAACAACGGGTACCGTCCAACTAACAACAGCCCTGGGGGAGTTTTGTTTGCAATTATTTTGATATAATTTGAGCATGGGACTAGGCATCCCGGTGACCAGCCATTTTCTCGTGAGTGAGGAGCGGAGTCCACTCCTCCTGAGAATAACCCGCCTAGCATGGAAGATACAGACATCCCTAGTTGATATATGAGCTATTCAAGTATACAAAGCAGAATTTCATTTGAAGGTTGTCACATACAAATTTACTTGGAACGGCAGATAAATACCGCATATAGGAAGGTATGGTGGACTCATATGGCATAACTTTGGGGTTTAAGGGATTGGATGCACAAGCAGTATTCCTGCTTAGTACAAGTGAGGTCTAGCAAAAGACTGGGAAGCGACCAGCTAGAGAGCGACAACAGTCATGAACATGCATTAAAATTAATCAACATTGAGTGCAAGCATGAGTAGGATATAATCCACCATGAACATAAATATCGTGGAGGCTATGTTGATTTTGTTTCAACTACATGCGTGAACATGTGCCAACTCAAGCCACTCGAATTATTCAAAGGAGGATATCACCCCACTATACCACATTACAACCATTTTAATAGCATGTTGGCACGCAAGGTAAACCATTATAAACTCCTAGCTAATTAAGCATGGCATGAGCAACTATAATCTCTAATTGTCATTGCAAACATGTTTATTCATAGTAGGCTGAATCAGGAATGATGTACTAATCATATTTACAAAAACAAGAGAGGTCGAGTTCATACCAGCTTCTCTCATCTTAATCAGTCCATCATATATCATAATTATTGCCTTTCACTCGCACGACCGAACGGTGTGTAAAATGATAATAGTGCACGTGCATTGGACTAAGCTGGAATCTGCAAGCATTCAATAAACAGGAGAAGACAAGGCAATATGGGTTCTTGGTTAAATCATCAATAATGCATATAAGAGCCACTTCAACAATTTCATCATGGTCTTCTCCTATCGACCGCCAAAGAAAAGAAAAAGAAATAAAACTATTTACACAGGGAAGCTCCCAACAAGCAAAAGAAGAATAGGAAATCTTTTCGGGTTTTCTTTTGATTACTACTACTACGAGCATCAAAGGTAAACTAGCTAAAAGCTACAACTATTTTTTTTGGTTTTTCTTAAGGTTTTTCAAACACACAAGAAGAAAACAGGAAGAAGAAAATAAACTAGCATGGATAGTACAATGAAAATGTATGAGCACCGACAACTGGAATGAGTGTGTGAACATGAATGTAATGTCGGTGAGAAATACGTACTTCCCCAAGCTTAGGCTTTTGGCCTAAGTTGGTCTATTGCCATGGCTGGCCTGGCGGATATCCACAGTTATAGTTGGGGTCGTACTAAGATGCAACAGCTATTGCATCGTGAGCTGCAGCTTGGAGGCGAGCTGCCCTTGTCCTCCTCTCGTACTCATTTTCCTCCTACCTGGTTATGACATATCTCCCCTTTGTCTGAAAGTCAAACAAAGCAGGAGCAGGGAGAGCAATATGGAAAACGCGACGTTTGTCAAAGATTAGTCGGTACTGGAGAGGCGGTTCATTCCTCTCAAAAAACTGATGGTGAACCATGGCATTAAAATCTAGATAAGAAGGAGGCAATTCCATATCATAATCACGAATAGGTATACCAAGAAATTAGCTAGACGGGTTGCATAGATTCCGCCAAAGAAATCTCCATTAATTCTATTATTATGCAACCTACGTGCAACAATGGCTCCAAATTATAATGTTTATCTCCTAATACATCACCCCTTAGAACACTAAGATCAGGGACACACATGTGACATGCTTCATCCTTACCATTGATGCACCTACCTATGAAGAGAACAAAATAATGTATACCAGAAAAATGAATGCTCCTATAGTAGCTTGTGTTATATCCCTAGACTCCCCCAGAGTTATTCTAGCAAGAAAATCTCTAAACTCAGATTTGCGAGGCTCACTAGTGCTACCCCATTGTGGAAGTTTACAAGCAGTATTAAAATCCTCTAAATCCATAGTATAAGAATTTTCATAAAGATCAAACAGGATAGTTGGAGAATTGCGTGAAGATGAAAATTCAAACCTTCTCACAAAGGAATCAGTGAGATAGTGGTACTGATGACACTTATCTGCCTTGAAGCTCACAAGATTAGCGTTATGCACATATGCGTTAAATTCTTCCTTAATTCCTGCTCGAACCATAAAGTCTTCTAAAGGCCATTCACAAGCCCGCACTTGAGCTTCTCTTGGTGGTTCATCATCCGCATCGCGTATTGCGGGCCTGGGTTCTTGCTTCCTTGAAGAACCACCATGGTACATTTTCCTAAACATAATTTTTCCTCTGAAAAATTTCTGAAATTTTTAGTAACTTCAAATAAAAGTGAACCAAACTCAACAGAATTGATAGTAGCTACTCCCACAAGTGCCTAGAGACTATATCATGCATTAGAACTACTTGGGACCAAATAAATTTGACATGTAAGCTCAAGAACAGGGTCACCTAAGCAGCAAAAATATGCAATGAATAAAGCACTAGAACAAAAACTAATTGGACCATTGGAGAAGTCACGTACCGAAGAACAATCCCCCAAAGCAGTTTTGTGAATGAAGCTTTGAGCAAGGAGATTGAAAATCGCAACAAAATGAGCTAGAACTCATGCTTGAGCTGGTTGGTGATTTTTTTTGGGAGGAAGAAGAAGTGTGTGGGTGCTGGAATAAGTGGAGGGGAGCCACCTGGGGCCCACGAGGAAGGGGGGCGCGCCCTGGACCCTCGTGGCCAGATGCTAGCTCCCGCTGATGTGTTCTCAGTGCCAAATATTCTTAAATATTCTAGAAAAAATATTTCATTTTCAGGACATTTGGAGAACTTTTATTTTCGGGGTATTTTTTTATTGCAAGAATAATTCACAAAACAGCTAGAAAATACTATTTTTGCTTTATTTCAACTAAATAACAGAAAGTAAAAGGTGGGTACAGAGAGTTGTGCTTTCTAACTTCATCCATCTCATACTCATCAAAAGGAATCCACTAACAAGGTTGATCAAGTCTTGTTAGCAAACTCATTCTGAATCGCATGAAACCGGAGAATTTTCGAATAGCACTAGGTTACCTAAACGGGGATATGAACATCACCAACAATATGAATATCATATTTCTTCTTGACTGTAGGAAGAGGAAATTCAAAGCCCCCAATAGTGATAGTCGGAATTTTTCCAATAGAGTTGGTACTGTGGACTTGAGGTTGTTTCCTCGGAAAGTGTACCGTATGCTCATTACCATTAACATGAAAAGTGACATTGCCTTTGTTGCAATCAATAACAGCCCCTGCAGTATTCAAAAAGGGTCTACCAAGAATAATCGACATACTGTCGTCCTCGGGAATATCAAGAATAACAAAGTCCGTTAAGATAGTAACGTTTGCAACCACAACAGGCACATCCTCACAAATACCGACTGGTATAGCAGTTGATTTATCGGCCATTTGCAAAGATATTTCAGTAGGTGTCAACTTATTCAAATCAAGTCTACGATATAAAGAGAGAGGCATAACACTAACATCGGCTCCAAGATCACCTAAAGCAGTTTTACCATAGTTTCTTTTAATGGAGCATAGTATAGTAGGTACTCCTGGATCTCCTAATTTCTTAGGTATTCCACCTTTAAAAGTATAATTAGCAAGCATGGTGGAAATTTCAGCTTCCGGTATCTTTCTTTTATTTGTAACAATTTTTTTCATATACTTAGCATAAGGATTCATTTTAAGCATATCAGTCAAACGCATACGTAAAAAGATAGGTCTAATCATTTCAGCAAAGCGCTCAAAATCGTCATCATCCTTTTTCTTGGATGGTTTAGGAGGAAAGGCATGGGTTTCTGAACCCATGGTTCCCTTTCTTTACCGTGCTTCCTAGCAACAAAGTCTCTCTTATCATAACGTTGATTCTTTGATTGTGGCTTATGAAGATTAACATCAGGTTCAATCTCTACATCATTGTTATTGCTAGGTTGAGCATCAACATGAACATCATCATTAACATTATCACTAGGTTCATGTTCATTTCCAGATTGTGTTTCAGCATCAGAAATAGAAATATCATTGGGATTCTCAGGTTTGTCAACAACAGGTTCACTAGAAGCATGCAAAGTCGTATCATTTTTCTTTTTCTTCCTCTTAGAAGGACTAGGTGCATCAACATTAATTCTCTGAGAATCTTGCTCAATTCTCTTAGGGTGGCCCTCAGGATACAAAGGTTCCTGAGTTATTTTACCTCCCCTAGTTGCAACTCTAACAGCAAAATCATTGTTCTTACTATTCAATTTATTGAGCAAATCATTTTGAGCTTTAAGTACTTGTTCTACTTAAGTGGTAACCATGGAAGCATGTTTACTAATGAGTTTAAGTTCACCTTTAACTCTAGACATATAATCACTCAAGTGTTCAATCATATAAGCATTGCGTTTCAGTTGTCTACCAACATAAGCATTGAAATCCTCTTGCTTATCCATAAAATTATCAAACTCATCTAAGCATTGGCTCACAAACTTAGTAGGCGGAATTTCAGCTTTATCATATCTATAGAGAGAATTTACCTTTATTACCTGTGTCGGGTTATCAAGACCATGTATTTCTCCAATAGGTGGTAAATTAAGACCATGTATTTCTTCAATAGGAGGTAAATTCTTAACATCTTCAGCTTTTATACCTTTTTCTTTCATAAATTTCTTTGCCTCTTGCATATCTTCGGGACTGAGAAATAGAACACCCCTTCTTCGGAGTTGGCTTAAGAGTTGGTTCAGGAAGCGTCCAATTATTTTCATTAGTCAACATATTATTCAATAGAATCTCAGCTTGATCGACTGTTCATTCCCTGAAAACACAACCAGCACAACTATCTAGGTTGTCTCTGGAAGCATCGGTTAGTCCATTATAAAAGATATCAAGTATTTCATTTTTCTTGAGAGGATGATCAGGCAAAGCATTAAGTAATTGGAGAAGCCTCCCCCAAGCTTGTGAGAGACTCTCTTCTTCAATTTGCACAAAATTATATATTTCCCTTAAGGCAACTTGTTTCTTATGAGCGGGGAAATATTTAGCAGAGAAGTAATAAATCATATCCTGGGGACTACGCACACAACCAGGATCAAGAGAATGAAACCATGTTTTAGCATCACCCTTTAATGAGAACGGAAATAATTTAAGGATATAATAGTAACAAGTTTTCTCATCTTTAGTGAATAGGGTGGCTATATCATTTAATTTAGTAAGGTGTGCCACAACGGTTTCAGATTCATAGCCATAAAAAGGATCAGATTCAGGCAAAGTAATTATATCAGGATCAACATAGAATTCATAATCCTTATCAGTAACAAAGATAGGTGAAGTAGCATAAGCAGGGTCAGAGTTCATTCTAGCATTAAGAGACTTTTCCTTAAGCTTAGCTAATAATTTCTTAAGATCAGATCTATCGTTGCAAGCAAGAAAGTCTCTAGCAGTTTCTTCATCCATAACATAACCTCAGGCACAACAGGCAATTCATATTTAGTGGGAGAATCTTCATCATCACTTTCATCAATATTATCAGTTTCAATAATTTCATTCTCTCTAGCCCTAGCAAGTTGTTCATCAAGAAATTCACCAAGTGGCACAGTATTATCAAGCATAGAAGTAGTTTCATCATAAGTATCATGCATACCAGAAGTGGCATCCTCAATAACATGCAACATACCAGAATTAATAGCAGAAGCAGGTTTAGGTGTCGCAAGTTTACTCAAAACAGAAGCAGAATCAAGTGCAGAGCTAGATGGCAGTTCCTTACCTCCCTTCGTAGTTAAGGGATAAATTTTGGTTTTATTGTCTTTCAAGTTCCTCATAGTGACTCAAAGAATAGATCTACGCTCCCCGACAGAAAATAGTCTTGATAACCCACAAGTATAGGGGATTGCAATAGTTTCCGAGGTTAGAGTATTCAACCCAAATTTATTGATTCGACGCAAGGGGATCCAAAGAATATTCTCAAGTATTAGCAGTTGAGTTGTCAATTCAACCACACCTGGTAAACTTAATATCTGCAGCAAAGTATTTAGTAGCAAAGTACTATGATAGTACCGGTAACGGTGGCAAAGGTAATAGTAGTAGTATTGTAGTGATTGTAACAGTGGCAACGGTAAAGTAACTATGCAAAGAGCAGTATGGGAAAAGCTCGTAGGCATTGGATCGGTGATGGATAATTATGTCGGATGCGGTTCATCATGTAATAGTTCTAACATAGGGTGACACAGAACTAGCTCCAATTCATCAATGTAATGTAGCCATGTATTCTGAATATAGTCATACGTGCTTATGGAAAAGACCATGCATGACATCTTTTGTCCTACCCTCCCGTGGCAGCGTGGTCCTATTGGAAACTAAGGGATATTAAGGCCTCCTTTTAATAGAGTACCGGACCAAAGCATTAACACATAGTGAATACATGAACTCCTCAAACTACGGTCATCACCGGGAGTGGTCCCGATTATTGTCACTTCAGGGTTGCCGGATCATAACACATAGTAGGTGACTATAGACTTGCAAGATAGGATCAAGAACTCACATATATTCATGAAAACATAATAGGTTCAGATCTGAAATCATGGCAATCGGGCCCTAGTGACAAGAATTAAGCATGGCAAAGTCATAGCAACATCAATCTCAGAACATAGTGGATACTAGGGATCAAACCCTAACAAAACTAACTCGATTACATGGTAAATCTGATCCAACCCATCACCGTCCAACAAGCCTACGATAGAATTATTCACGCACGGCGGTGAGCATCATGAAATTGGTGATGGAGGATGGTTGATGATGATGACGGCGACGGATTCCCCTCTCCGGAGCCTCGAACGGACTCCAGACCAGCCCTCCCGAGAGAGTTTAGGGCTTGGCGGCGGCTCCGTATCGTAAAACGCGATGAATCCTTCTCTCTGATTTTTTTCTCCCCGAACACGAATATATAGAGTTGGAGTTGAGGTCGGTGGAGCTCCTGGGGGCCCATGAGGCAGGGGGCGCGCCCAGGGGGGCAGGTGCGCCTCCCACCCTCGAGGACAGGGTGTGGGCCCCCTGGTCTTGATTCTTTTGCCAATATTTTTTTTAATTCCAAAAATAATCACCATGGAGTTTCAGGTCATTCCGAGAACTTTTGTTTCTGCACAAAGATAACAACATGGCAATTTTGCTGAAAACAACGTCATTACGGGTTAGTTCCATTCAAATCATGCAAGTTAGAGTCCAAAACAAGGGCAAAAGTATTTGGAAAAGTAGATACGACGGAGACGTATCAGGAAGTTTCATGGTTTCGAGGGGGAAATCACCAAGATTGAAGCGGGATCCAAATTTTCTTTGTCCTTTGTCCACGAGTTTTTTATATGAACATACAACTGCAAATCACTACGTTCAAATTTGGCACCTTTCCAGGTTGATTTGCCATATTTAAGGGATCATATATGTGCATTTCCTAGGCATTGATGCACATAATTCAAGTTCAAATAATCGGTGCATGAAAGGGTCCACAAGAACGGCCAGGAAAACCATGCTCGTGCCATTTAGTAAATTCTCATGCCTTTTACAAGGAATAATGGACAGATATTCCGATGAAATGTGTGGCAATAGTCAACCACAAATGTTTGTTTGTTGGGTTTTCAAATATAGAAAAAAATGAAATAAGTGCTTAAGAAACATGACGCCTGGCATGGTGCCATGGTATGACCTCACCACACCCTGGTAAAAATTTGAGAAGGTTTGGCTTATGTTGTCATGCACACCCTTCACAAATCGAACCATCACCGAGGAAGTTCCATGCTTTCGAGAGGGAAATCCCAAGATTGAAAGGGAATCCAAATTTCCGTCCTAGTTTGTCATTCAGTTTTTTTCCAATGATCAACATACCGCCTCAAATGCAAATTGTTCAAATTTAACATTTTCACGGGTTCATTTGCTATATTTAGGGGATTGTGTGCATTTCATAGGCATTAATGCACATAATTCAAGTTCAAACAATCGGTGCATGAAAGGGTCCACAAGAACGGCCTGGAAAACCATGCTTGTGCCATTTAGTAAATTCTCTTGCCTTTTACAAGGAATAATGGACATATATTTCGATGAAATGTGTGGCAATAGTCAACCACAAATATTTGTTTGTTGGGTTTCAACTATAAAAAAATGAAATAAATGCTTAAAAAACATGACGCCTGGCATGGTGCCATGGTATGACCACAGCATACCCTGGTAAAAATTTGAGAAGGTTTGGCTTATGTCGTCATGCACGCCCTTTATAAATCGAACCATCACTGAGGAAGTTCCATGCTTTCGAGAGGGAAATGCCCAAGATTGAAAGGAAATCCAAATTTCGTCCTAGATTGTCATTCCATTTTTTTTCAACGATCAACATACCTCCTTAAATGCAACGTGTTCAAATTTGACATTTTCCCGGGCTCATTTACCATATTTAGGGGATTATCTACATTTTCTAGGCATTAATGGACATAATTCAAATTCAAACAATCGATGCATGAAAAGGTGCACAAGAACGGTCTGGAAAACCATGCTTGTGTTATTTAGTACATTCTCATGCCTTTTACAAGGAAGGAGCATATATTTCAAAGAAATGCGTGGCAATAGTCAACCATAAACGCGTCATTTACTCGGTTAAACAACTATACAAAAAATGAAACACATGGTTGGAAAACATGAGGCCTGGCGTGGTGCCATGGTATGGCCTCACCATGCCCTGGTAAAATTTGGAGAATGTTTTCTTTATGTCGTGATGCGCGCCTTTCATAAATTGAACCATCACACAGGAAGTTTCATGGTTTCGAGGGGGGAATCATCAAGATTGAAGGGGGGGTTCAAATTTCCTTTGTGCTTTGTCCCTGAGTTTTTTTCTACGATGAATATACAACCTGCACATCACCGTCTTCAAATTTGGCACTTTTTCGGGTTCATTTGCCATACTTACGGGATTATGTGCATTTCCGAGGCATTAATGCACATAATTCAAGTTTAAACAATCGGTGCATGAAAGGGTCCACAAGAACGGCCTGAAAACCATGCTCGTGCCATTTAGTAAATTCACATGCCCTTTAAAAGGAATAATGGACAGATATTTCGATGAAATATGTGGGAATAGTTAACCACAAATGTTTGTTTATTGGGTTTTCAACTATAGAAAAAGTGAAATAAGTGCTTAAAAACATGACGCCTGGCATGGTGCCATGGTATGACCTCACCATGCCCTGGTAAAAATTTGAGAAGGTTTGGCTTATGTCGTCATGCACACGCTTCATAAATCGAACCATCACCGAGGAAGTTCCATGCTTTCGGGAGGGAAATCCCCAAGATTGAAGGGGAATCCAAATTTCCGTCCTAGTCTATCATTCGGTTTTTTCCAACGATCAACATACCACCTCAAATTCAACGTGTTCAAATTTGACATTTTCCTGGGTTCATTTGCCATATTTAGGGGATTGTCTGCATTTCCTAGGCATTAATGCACATAATGCAAGTTCAAACAATCGGTGCATGAAAGGGTCCACAAGAACCGTCTGGAAAACCATGCTTGTGCCATTTAGTAAATTCTCTTGACTTTGACAAGGAATAATGGACATATATTTCGATGAAATGTGTGCCAATAGTCAACCACAAATATTTGTTTGTTGGGTTTTCAACTATAAAAAATGAAATAAATGCTTAAAAAACGTGACGCCTGGCATGGTGTCATGGTATGACCTCAGCATGCCTTGGTAAAAATTTGAGTAGGTTTGGTTTATGTCGTCATGCACGCCCTTTATAAATCGAACCATCACCGAGGAAGTTCCATGCTTTTGAGAGGGAAATCTCCAAGATTGAAAGGGAATTCAAATTTTCGTCCTAGTTTGTCATTCAGTTTTTTTCCAACAATCAACATACCGCCTCAAATGCAATGTGTTCAAATTTGACATTTTCCTGGGCTCATTTACCATATTTAGGGGATTATGTACATTTTCTAGGCATTAATGGACATAATGCAAATTCGAACAATCGGTGCATGAAAAGGTGCACAAAAATGGTCTGGAAAAACATGCTCGTGTTATTTAGTACATTCTCATGCCTTTTACAAGGAATGTGCAGATATTTCAAAGAAATGTGTGGCAATAGTCAACCATAATGCGTCGTTTACTGGGTTAAACAACTATACAAAAAATAAAACACATGGTTGGAAAACATGACGCCTGGCATGGTGCCATGGTATGGCCTCACCATGCCCTGGTAAAATTTGGAGTATGTTTTCCTTATGTCGTGATGCGCGCCTTACATAAATTGAACCACCACAGAGGAAGTTTCATGGTTTTGAGGGGGAAATCACAACGATTGAAGGGTGTCCAAATTTCCTTTGTCCTTTGTCCACGAGTTTTTTTCTATGATGAATATACAACCTGCAAATCACTGTGTTCAAATTTGGCACTTTTCCGGGTTCATTTGCCATATTTAGGGGATTATGTGCATTTCCTAGGCATTAATGCGCATAATTCAAGTTCAAACAATCGGTGCATAAAAGGGTCCACAAGACCGGCCTAGACAACCATGCTCATGCCATTTAGTAAATTCTCATGCCTTTTACAAGGAATGGACATATATTTCGATAAAATGTGTGGCAATAGTCAACCACAAATGTTTGTTTGTTGGGTTTTCAACTATAGAAAAAATGAAATAAATGCTTAAGAAACATGACGCCTGGCATGGTGCCATGGTATGACCTCACCATGCATTGATAAAAATTTGAGAAGGTTTGGCTTATGTCGTCATGCACGCCCTTCATATATCGAACCATCACCGAGGAAGTTCCATGCTTTCGAGAGGAAAATCCCCAAGATTGAAGGGGAATCCAAATTTTCTTCGTTCTTTGCCTTGGAGTTTTTTTCTACGACGAACATACACCCTGCAAATCACCGTGTTCAAATTTGGCATTATTTCGGGCTCATTTACCATATTTAGGGGATTATGTGCATTTTCTAGGCATTTAGCGCATGTAAATCCAATCCAGCTACAGGTGCACGGGAGTGATGTGAGTTACATGGATTGCCGTTCGATCACGACCCATCCTACGGTGCACACGCGCGATCCGCATGGCCGGGGTTCCGGCCAATCATAACGCAACACACAATAGGCTCAGCACACACTGTAATCAACCGTGTGCGATAATGAACGAGCAAAATTGTAAGGGAAGCCAAATTTTTGTTGTCGTTTGTCATTGAGCTCTTGAATACCACTGCACCGTATGGCTTCCCGGCCCTCCGTCCCAGAGCTCTCTTTAGTCGTCATCCATGGCTCCACGGCGCACAGTAGCTGGTAAGGAAGCGATGGCATCCTGCCGCGCCATGTTCCTCGCCGCCCGCGACCGCACACATGGTAAGGAAGCGATGGCATGTCGCCACGAATAGTTCATCACTACCGGCGGCCAGACAATTACGTGGGCGAACTTTGAGGCTGCCATGGCCGAATGGGCGGTGGATCTAGAGGCGGCCAAAGCCGCACAAAAGGAATGAAAAGGCAGAAAACAGTCAAGAAAAGAGAGTCTCGCCGCCGCAAGAAAAAAGAGACCGCACGCCATGGTGAGGAGAGCTTGGCGGAGATCGAAGCACGGTGGGCTGCCACCTACAAGGCCAGGAAGGAGAACGCCGACATCTGGCCAGCATGCCCCGATGGCAGCATGTGAGAAGTAGTTTAAATTTGTAGTATTAGAGAAAATTACCAGTAGTACTTTAAGTTTGTAGTATTAACGTACAATGTCGGTAAGAGCATCCTTTAAGGGCTTTGAGCGTTGATTAGCATGTGTGCCCGTGTGCGTTTTTTGCGTTAATCATTAGAAGGTCACAAAACACACGGTTCCTATGCCGTATCCGTTTGTGTTTTTTTGCGTTAATGACCCATAAGTCAGTTACCTGTGCGATGTTTCCTAATAAACCAGGCGTACCATTGACCAAAAAAATCAAGTACACGTGTATATTTTTTGAGACAGGATCTGCCAACTTTCGTTTTTCTCGCACCCGAGTATTTTACGCGCTTCATCTGCATTGTGTGTTTTCCCCGCCCAAGTTTCAAGTTTCGCACCAAAATTTTCATTGGGCGCGCGATTTCAGAATTTATTCCTCCAACCACATCCCCTTCCCCTCAGTATCCCCCTCCCTTGCACCTCCCCCTATCGGCATCCCAAACCACCGCCGCCATAGCCACAACTTCAACCACATCTATGTTCTGCTTGGATCCAGTCAGGTAACCCACCGATCTCTATGGCGTCCCCGTCCTGATTGCTTAAATGGCGCCTGCGAAATGTCCTCATGCCTCCAAATCCCCCCGCCAGGAGCTTATGGCGGTCCATGGCGCGATGGCCGCTGTGCGTGTTGACCCGGAGGACCACCTCGCCTCCCCCGACATGGTGCAGGCTCTGGCCCAGATGAAGTCCCCCAGCGACTTCCCCACAGGACTTAACAGGTAAGATCTGACCAGCTAAATCTTACCAATACCACTTGCAACGGCTATGATTTGTACGATTGATGTATTAAGCATGTTCGTGCCTTGTTTATTTCAGTACTGCACACTGTGTGATGTTCAAATATTACCGTGTCCAGCTCAATTTCACTAATACCAGCAACAAACTTACAATACATGACTCGGGATATCACTAGAGATGCTGTCCATTTGCTATTTTTAGTGGATGCTAACCCTGTTGTACTTAACATGCATGCCCATGTACTTACGCAGGGTCATAACGGGCGATGCTTTTGTTTGCCGTCGAGGTGAGCTGCATCCCATGTGTTACAGTATTTCACATAATTTGTGCCATTGTAGTTTAACTACTACCATTTACTAGTTGCCTGTATGTACACATGTCAGTGGCACTGATCCACGCTTTGACCCGGAGGAATAGCTCGCCTCCGCCGTCGCTGACTTTGGGCGAGCTCTGGCGAAGATGAAGTGTCCCAACAATTACCTCTCAGGACATACCAAGTATGTACTCACCAGTTCAATCTTACCAATACCAGTTGTAATTAATGGCTATGTTCTGTACGGTCGATGTATTAATCATGTTTGAGTAAACATGCCTAACACGTTTTTGCTACTTTCCCTACCTTTTTTATAGACATATAGGCCATTCTCTACTCTGGCAGCACCTGCCTTGTGATGTTAAACTATGCCAATTGCATTTTTATCAGTACCGGTTTCAAAGTCTATTAAGCCTGTTGCAATTAACAGTTGATCCATTTTTAAACAGTTGTATCTCAGTGACTACAAACTTACAAAACATGACTTAGGATGTTGTTAAGCGTGTTGCAATTAACAGTTGTATCCATTTTTTAATCTGTCCACTTTCTACCATGCTACTCTCCGCAATGAAGATATACTAGAGATGCTTCCCATTTGCTATTTTTGGTGGATGCTAACCATGTTGTACTTAACATGCTTGTCCATGTACTTACGCAGGGTCATAACAGCCGATGCTGTTGTTTGCCGTCGAGGTTAGCTGCATCTCATGTCTTACAGTATTTTACATCATTTGTGCAATTGCAGTTTAACTTCTACCATTTAGTGGTTGCATGTAGGTACACATGTCAGTGTTACTGATCCATGCTTCGACCCGGAGGAACAGCTCGCCTCCGCCGCCGCTAACTTTGGGCGAGCTCTGGCCAAGATGAAGTGCCCCAGCAACTACCTCTCAGGACTTACCAAGTATGTACCCACCCACCAGTTCAATCTTACCAATACCAGTTGCAATTAATGGCTATGTTTTGTACGGTCCATGTATTAAGCACGTTGTAGTAAATATGCCTAACACATTTTAGCTATTTTCCCTACCTTTTTATAGACAACTGGGCCATTATCTGCTCTGGCTGCACCTGCCCTGTGATGTTTAACTCTGCCAATTGCATTTTATCAGTACCGGTTTCAATGGCCATTAAGCCTGTTGCAATTAACAGTTGTATCCATTTTTAAAGAGTTGTATTTCAATGGCTACAAATTTACAAAACAAGAATTAGGATGTTGTTAAGCCTGTTGCAATTAACAGTTGTATCCATGTTTTAATCCATCCCTTTGCTACCATGCTACTCTTTTGAAATGAAGATATCACTACAGATGCTGTCGTTTTATTATCATTTACTATTTTTGGTGGATGTTAACCCTGTTGTAGTTAATATTGGCTTTCCATGAACTTACACAGGGCTACAATGGGCGATGCTGTTGTTTGCGGTGGAGGTTATTAGTTGCATCCCATGTCTTATACACCATCTATTCCTGAATATAAGTATTTTTAAAGATTCCAATATAGACTACATAAGGAGCAAAATGTGTGAATCTAGATTCTAATCTAAACTATATCTATAATTCTATATACATCTGTATGTAGTTCATATTGAAATCTCAAAAAACAAAAATACTTGTACTTAGGAACATAGGTAGTTGTATTTTACATAATTTGTGCAATCACAGTTTAGCTTCTAACATTTATTGGTTGCTTTTAGGTACATATATGAGCGGTACTGATCCATGCTTCGATCCCTTTTACGTATGGGGCAATGAGATATTCATGAACAAGTGTCAAGTGAGGAAACTAAGAAAGATTGTTAGGCGAAAGAAATGGGTGATTGGAATTAAGCTCTTTATTTACACTTTCAAAGACAACAGTGAACTTTAGGATGGTAAGTAATGTGTTGCATTTTCCCCCTGCCCACAACGAGGTACTCTATTAGACCTCAGTATCTGATATTTTTCTTTTTTCAGTAATTTCTGAAGCTATTTACTGATGATTACCTTGCAAACTACATGACCGGAGTGGAGGCAACTAACCTTAAAGTATATAATTCATGCTACCATGATAATGCTCTATAAGTCTTCCTGAAGGCGATGAAGGATGGGCGGGCGATCGTCACAAGGGGTTGGACAATAGTTGTTCGTGCTTATGGCATGCATGAAGGCACATTATGGGCATTCCACTTCTTCAACACCGTCGGCAGTCAAAATGATTTACATTTGTCTCTTCACCTTTACCGCCTTTAAATACTGTGGTTCATCATAGTTAATTGCTGCCTAATCCTGTAATTACTGAACATATTATACTCGTAATTTTATTTATGAATTCGTTGTTGAACCATTATGCTGAGAATTTGAATGTTACGTTTCATATTTCAAATTTTACAATTCGAATAATAAATTACAGGAAAAAATAAAAAGAGAACAGACGGTAATGGAACTTTGCAAACGGTTCTAGCAGTAAAAGCGCTTGCCATGGATAGCCCAATGCCACACAGTTTTCTTCATCAAATCGTGTGTGATGTAGTTAATGAAAGCAAACAGTTAACCAAGGTAGAGCGTGTGTGATAGTTACACCTTTCACACACGAGCGTCTACATAAAACTGTGTGGGATGTACATACGAACGAAAACGTTCTCTCTGGATTGACTGTGTGGGATATACATAAGAACGGAAATGTATTCCTTGGATTGACTGTGTGTGATATACATACGACCGGAAATGTTTTTCTGGGATTCACCGTGTGGGATGTACATACCTACGAAAATGTTTTTCTCGGATTACCGGGCGGGATGTACATACCTACGGAAATGATTGGGTTTCGATGCCTCGCCCGATCGCACACGACCCCAGCCTGGGTCCCGGAGGGCCTATCCTCGACGATTTCTGGGTTATGTGGGAAAGACCCCCCTATCGCCCATACTCACTTGGCGACGGTTCCAAATGCCGTCGCGGAAAGAGTTAAAAACCGTTTGTTTAGGACCGACGCGTACCAGTGCTTGGTCGAATCCTATAGCAATTTGCTCATGGACTTGAGGAGTTCTTCGTTGTGTACCTTGACGCGCTGATCGAGGTCATCGGAGATGGCGGATTTGACGAGCTCGTGGATGTTGCGCCCTTCCGCTGACAGCCCTTCCATGGCTTGCCGCCACCGCAAATCGCTGAGCCTGGTGCAATGTGCGTGGTGGGGAATCTCCAGGATGGAACGACTCTGATGCCAGATGTGAGGTTCTGACTTGTATTGATCTCAGATATATGGTCATTTCGTCATGAATGCTTACACGAGCTCACGCACGCCACACACTAGCCATGGCCGAAGCCACGAACTCCTTTCCCAATCCTCCCGCAACGCACACACACCCGCATATATCAGCGTACACCCTCAACGGGTCCAGTTTGGGCCTGCAAGCCACTGGGGAAGTCGTCGATCGCGAGTGTGCCGTGCGGCTGCCGGCTCACGAGTTGAATCCTCATCATCTCGTACTTCTGGTTGACTGATCATGTCCTTATGAGCGCTGACATGGAGGCGGAAGCGGTTGCAATGACGCCGCTGGGACTCGGAGCCCCGCGAACGGCCGCAACTCGTGGAGGAGCACAAAACCAGCCGGCAGCGTGCGCGAGGCCGTGAGCTAGAGTAGCGGTGGCAGCAATCCAGGTAGATTTTTCTCACATCTCTAATTCTTGCTCTCTCTTTTTCTCTGTCTCTACAGTGATGGTCTGTTCATGGGCCTCCATCCATCCCGAAGCAGGACCACTCGTCTCGGCTTTGTTAGAATTGTGTCGAATATTATTGTACAAGATAGGTTACAGTTGGACTTGATTTTGAACTGTGTGTAGACAGGGTAGGAGTTGTGTCCTAATAGGACACTTGTATCCTAGGCCTCTCATATATATCGGGGGTAGACACACGATGTAACCTATGCCAACATAATAGCACGGGCACGTGGGGGAGCCGGCGGCGTGTGCCGGTGCCCGGGCGGCCGGGGTGCGGTATTGTGACGGTGTCATGGGGAGGAGCGCCCGTAGTCATGCCCCGGGGATGTAGCCATGATGGTGAACCTCGTTAACAAATCTCGGTGTCGTGCCTTGTGTGATTGCTTGGTCCTCGGTAGATCGACAGAGTGCCTCGGATTTATTCTAACAAGTGGTATCATGAGCAAGGTTCGATTCGAGGAGTTGCTGGATCGTTGATTTAGAGAAGAGCGATGACGACCAGCTGCAGATGAGCACGGCTTGCCTACGAGACGTCGGGCAGCAATCGGAGATTGTCGCATGTAAAGCAATCAAGAGCAACACGCAGCAGATCGATCCGATGTGGAGGCGGCGTAACGTGCGCGGTGGCCAACGCACGCGATGGGAGTAGCAGGAGTCCGCGTACAGCGGCGGCCGCAAGCAGCTCGATCGGGCGTGCGGGGCAAGGCAGCACAAGCGGCGTATTGGATACAGGCGATTGAGCGTCTCGGCAGGATTCCGATCGGACTTGAAGGCTCGGGTGGTGTGTACGCGGGTGGTCTACATGGGCGGTGCAGCATTGGATCACATACAGCAGAAGACGTGCGTACGAGACAGCCGGAGGACAAGGTGCTGCGTGTTGGGACATACGTTTGAGATTTGTTTGGTAAAAAAAGGAATATCTTCGCGGACAACGCAGGCTTAGTCAGGGGATCAACTTTTATTGGCAAAGTTTATGCATGCGTCACGTTAGGTACAGGACGCCGTGGCTGGTTGAGGCCTAGGAGCCGGTGCATGAGGTTGCTAATTGAAGCATCAGGAGTTTTTCTATGGAAAATTAGCACAAATACCGAGGGTGTCTTTTGGACAGAGAAGCATGTATGCATGGCGTGAGTGCAATGCGTACAAGAAGCTGCTTGGATCAAAATAATTTCTCGGATGGAAGTGTGGTGTGATGTAGAGTTGGTCAAGATGGAGCGCGTGCAAGGTTGGCGACGTGCGTATAAGGCTCGGAGAAGTCTAGAGCGCGTCGTGACAGGATCATGCAAACATAGGGCGTCAAGGCAATGCATAGATGTGCGAGGCAGACACGACGCAGGGTGGAGCATGGTTGCAGTCGGGTTATTTCGGCTGGGTCGGACTGGATAGTCTGATGGACTGACGTGGATGTCGGTCAAAGCAAAAGACGACAGTGATTTCAGCGACGATGACATAGGAGCGTGATGCTGATGGTGGCCGACTTCTGGGGCGTGGAAACACGTGGTGCAGGCTCGAGGGCTTGTGCGGCTTCGACAATACTATGACGCAGAGTTGATTCAAGATGGTGCACACATGAGAGAGCTTGAAGTCGTCAGGGCGCAGGGTAGCATAGCGCAGCTACATGGAGTCATGTTGAAGGTGGAGCTGGAGTCTGATGGACGACTTCACTCTGTGCTGATGGAGGGGCTACGGCGTAAATGCATGGAGAGTCGAAGCCTATTTCAGCGGGATAGCGAGAGACACGTGGATCGGACTGGGCCCAATGGTCTGATGGAGACGTGATACTCGGCATCGGTCGGTGATGATCGATGGTTCTCTGTAGTGAGGGTTGAGGCAGTGTGGGCAAGCTACCCGGGAGACTCGACCAGGACAGCAGAGGCTCAACGCGGTGATAGCGGCGAGGCGTGCGGTAAGCACGGGACACAGCGACAGACCAAGGCACTAATGGTAGACATGTGGTCAGACAAAATTGTGCAAAGGGTGCTGAAGCAGTGTTGACGAGTACCAGATTCAAGTTGGTGACTGGGTCTATCGGTACCGGAAGATGGACAGGAGTTGACCATGGAGAATCTGAGAAAGTGATGGAGAGTCTGGAATTGTCAAAAGCTGAGAGAGTACATTGCCGTATATTCTGTGGTGTTCAGTGCACATGGCAAAGTGCGGATGACAAGACAGAAGGAGGCGGAGTGCTATAGCGGTGGGACATGTCAGAGACTATCCGGAAAAAAGGATGAGACAACTGTGAATTTGACTCAGGGTGACACAAGGCGACGGTGAAATTCTTTCAAGTTTCAGACAGATGGTCAAGAAAGAGCGGTGATGTTGAGTTCAGTTAACTCTCATTTGTGGCGTCCAATACGTGAGTTGTTCATTTTCACGCAGACAGTGGTCGGTGTGTGATGGTGTTGAACGGATTCTCCGGAAGTTGGGAGCATAAAGTAGAGTATTGAGAAACTTAATTTTGCTCGAGTATTGGCTGTGAGGAAGACGAGAAGGGACTACAGTTGCAGGTGGAGTCACGTGGAGTCTGGGAGTAGGAGCGGAGCTCATGACGTATCTCAAGTCCAATGTACATGGAGGTTTGACGCACGGACGAATTCAAGGTGGTGGAGAATATTCGCCAAAGTGGAGTTTGTTAGAATTGTGTCGAATATTATTGTACAAGGTAGGTTATAGTTGGACTTGATTTTGAACTGTGTGTAGACAGGGTAGGAGTTGTGTCCTAATAGGACACTTGTATCCTAGGCCTCTCATATATATTGGGGGTAGACACACGATGTAACCTATGCCAACATAATAGCACGGGCACGCGGGGGAGCCGGCGGCGTGTGCCGGTGCCCGGACGACCGGGGTGCGGTATTGTGACGGTGTCATGGGGAGGAGCGCCCATAGTCATGCCCTGGGATGTAGCCATGATGGTGAACCTCGTTAACAAATCTTGGTGTCGTGCCTTGTGTGATTGCTTGGTCCTCGGTAGATCGACGGAGTGCTTCGGATTTATTCTAATAGGCTTCTCAGGCAAGAGCGACCCGTGGTCCGGCAGCAGCGCACGGAGGCTCGCGGCGGCGCTTGTGATCGATGCTTGCGGCAGCTGCAGAGCGACGTGCACGATCCAATGGCAGGCACAGGCCAGGAGTGGCGGGCGAGACCGAGGACAGGCTGTGCTCATGTTCTTCTCTACTCTCTCTCCCTCATATGTGATGTGCTTCCTTCTGTACGCTACTCTCTTGCCTCTTGTATCCTGTAGCCTTAAGCACGACTTGTGCATATTAAAGATTTGTGGATAGTTTGGAGAAGAAGAACAAGGTAATTTTTTTCCTGGCTAACACAAATCAAGTTTGTTTTACACTTTGATATTAAGATTTGTGGTATAGTAAACAGCATTGCTGCTTATTCAGTAAATATAAGAATATAAATGGGTAGCATCAATAGATTATGGAACTTTTCTGTAGGTTATTTTATGAACGATAAAGATACAAAAATCATCATGTGATATTAAGATCTCACTTTCCTTGCTTGATATATATTACTATCTCTATCAAAATATAAGATGAAGTGCAAAAACGTATTATATTTTGATACGGAGGGAGTACATCTCTATATATGCCCATTGCATCAAAAGTATTTGTTTCCTAGAGACAAAAAAGTAGCTACAAGATCAATTATTTCATGGACATTGCTATCTTCCGGTCGTCCTGTCTATTGCAAACAGATCCGAACGAACATATGATTCGAGGGGGCGTAGATTCTCTACCTTGCCGTGGCCAAGGCAGAGAGCTACAGTGCTTTACCTTTGCCGGAGAGCCGTTGGATTAGAAGATGACCGTCCAGATCAACCGAATTCCTGTAGCATATGTACTGTTCGTGATACTATAGCAAGGGTACAACTTGTGTTCTGTTCATGGTACTGTTTGAGGTGCTGTTTCTTCAGATCTGGGTGGTCCATTGTCGATCCAACGGCCAAAAGATGAGGAAAGGTAGAGGTACTGTGGCTCTCTGCTTTGGCCATGGCAAGGTAGAGAATCCACAGCGGATTCGAGGATGCGCATACTGTGAGGCTGAGCAAAACCAACAACTGTGCATGCCAGGAGGATGCACGTGCTAAGGAAAAAGCAACGGCTGTGGAGCAAAGTGCGGAGAAGAATACCGTGTTCAATTGATTTGAGGATGTATGCATGCATGTGAGACAAAAAAAGATGATGTCAGCAAAGATTTCAATAAAATTCAAAATTTAAAATATTCTGTAGCTCAAACCGTTGCTCTAATTCAGAATCCGTCTTCACATAAAAAATTCGTCACGACGAGATCTTCGAAACCAGATCCTATGTTAGTATGTTTCGATGACTTTTTTTCGGGTCAAAATTCACCACACCAAGTTACAAAAACTTACCACGTCCGCATTACGTAAGTTATCAGGGTGTTTACGATGCATTTGTCGTGCGTGGTATATTCAACAACCTTTCCCCGTGCCAAAGTTATCATGATGTTTGTATGTAATTTAGTGCGGTCTTTCTTCGAAAGTTAGCAGACCCACGGTATTTATGTGCAAGTTATTAGGTCTATAACTGGCGAAACATTTAGTTTTTTGTAGACCGGCCCACGAACATATGTCCCCGGCAAATACCGCATGAGCCTTGACTAAACAGGTCGTGCCTGGTCTGTGACACGCCGTGTGACGTGCCTGTCCGCCAAGGTGAGGCCCGTGTGCCGGCATGGCACGCCATGTAATTCACATAGAACTTACTAAGGGTAACTTTGTTCCACTAGTCGAGGCTACCATGATGCTTACACGTAAGTTATCGAGTGTGCGATGCGTAAATTACCATGCTACTTATACATAAATTATCAGCTCTGTTGTGTGTATATTATTATGTTATTTATACATAAGTTATCAGGGGTACTTTTTCAACAATGTTTTTCCTCAGGTAAATATTTTACCATCCCTAGGCTAAGTAAGTTATCAACTCTGTTGTTATCACGGTGTTTTTACGTGGGTTATCAGCTTTGTTGTTCATGCATAATAATGTTATTTACACATAAGTTAACGGAGGTATGTTTTTAAACAATTTTTTTACCCCGGATCAAAAATTACCGCGCATGTGCTAAGTAAGTTATCAGTTCCGCTGTGTGTATATTATCATGTTATTTATGTAGAAGTTATCAAGGTATGTTTTCAACAAACTTACTCCCCTGGGTTAACAGTTACCGCGGTGTTTGTACATGAGTTATCAGCTCTGTTGTGCTTGTATTACAATGCTATTCACAAGGAAGTTATCAGGGGTATATTTTTCAACAACTTTTTTCCCCGATTAAAAGGTTACCGCAAAGTTTTTACTTAGGTTATCAGGTCTGTTGTGTGTATATTACCATGCTATTTACTCACAAGTTTCCAGGGTATGCTTTCAACAACTTTTTTCCTCTGGAAGGTTACCACAATATTTGTATGCGACTTATTGGATGTGTGGTGCGTACATTACGATGCTATTTACGCAAAAGTTATTGGGGTATAGTTTTTAACAGAAAAAAAATCTCGGATCAAGAGTTACCAAGTCTGGGCTAAATAAGTTTTCAGTTCTGTTGTGCTATACTACCATGCTTTTTATGTAGACATTATCGGAGGGTATATTTTTTAACTTTTCTCCTCCCCGGGTCAAAATTTATCATGGTATTTAATATGGGTTATCAGCTCTGTTGTGCTTGTATTATCATGCTAATTACAGAAAGTTACCGTATGGTTTTTAACAACTTTTCTCCTTGATCAGAAAGTGACCACAATGTTTGTATTTAGGTTATCGTGTCCGTGGTGTGTATAATACCAACCTAGTATTTTATAATTAAGTTTATGAGAATGTATTTTTCAACCACTTTTTCTCGGATCAAAAAGTTATCACAGTGTATGTACATAGCTTATCAGGTCTATGCTGCATGTATCATCATGTTATTTACACATAAGTTAACGGAAGTATGTGTTTTTTCCTATGTGAAAAGTTATCACAGTGTATGTACATAGCTTATCAGTTCTATGGTGCATATATTACCAAGCTATTTATGCATGAGTTACCTTGATATATCCCGGTCAAAATTTACCGTGGTATCTGTACATATATATTACCAAGTATTCGATGCATATGTTATCATGCTACACGCATTAGTTATCGGGGGTATGTTTTTTTAACATACTCTTTTCACTGGGGTGTTACCAGAGTGTTTGTACATATGTTATCATGTATACAGTGTGTATATTATCACGCTATTTACATACAAGTTATCAGGGAATATTTTTCAACACGGTTAGTAGATAGAGACACATGAAAAAAACGTAAAAGCGAAGAGAAAATTAGCTGTTCCATAATTAGATCAGCATATGGTCTCCAAAAACTTCAGAATACCAAGTGACCCATGCATCCCACGTCCAACCCCCTGACAACTCAAAGTTTTAACTCTGACCAAAAAACACCTGCTCGTGAATCAGCTTAACCCTATTTTGGTTGTTGTTGCGTTTAGATCGTTGTTCAATGTAGGAGAGGAGGCTCGGTGCGGTGAAAACCGGCAATGTGAGGCAGAACCATGGCGATGCAAGGAACATACGGCTCCATGAGCTGATGAGCCACACGGGGATAGTAGACATGGGGCAGCAGCCCACGTCCATCTCCTCGGTGGGTTCCATCTTCACCGGCCCGCTGAACGGGACCGCCATGATCAACTCCCCGTTAGCGGGGAGCAGCGTTGGCTGTTGGGCTCGGCCTTGCACCGACGAGCAGGCTGGTGGAGAAGCGGGGGCTATGCGACCACCATGGCCCGACCAGGGAGCTTGGGAAACGGGTCAGCGTAGGCGCGGCTGGGAGGAGATAGGCTGGAGAAGAGGCACTCGACGAACGGAGGCAGAAGAGCGGCCAGCCTCGGCGGAACGGCGCACAGCGGTGAGAATGAGGGGGAGGCGAGGCGGCGCGTGACACGGAGCAGTAACCAATGCCATAGCTTCTCTGCTCGCGGACGAGCTGCGTGCAAGCAAGGTGGGACGCGGCCGACGGGAAGGAGAGAATGGACGCTGAGAAGAAAAGTACAGGAAACGTGACAGCGGAGGACCGGTCTGCCGGCGAGAGGCGAGAAGAAGGATTGGGGAGGAGACTGCAGGCCCAGTTCTTTTGGGCGCCCCAGCTTCTTCCAGAATCACCACTTCATATTTTTTTTTACAATCCTATCTAGTTAAGATCTAATTAATTAGGATTGTAAAACAAATATGGAGTAACGATTCTGAAAAAAGCTGAAGAGGGGGGTGATTCTGGAAGAATCGCCCAAAAGAACTCGGCAGCGTGTGGATCGAGAGACAAGACAGACGAAGCGTTTTTCTTCACTTGGCGGTGGCAGGACTTGTAATATAAGCAAACTATAAACGTTCTGTTGTGCCATGGCCGTACAATCCAAATATGATGGCATCCGCGTCGTCCGGATCTGTTTCAGAAATCCGTACATTCAGGTTTTAGCATTTTCGTTATTTTATATGTTTGCTTTAAACTGAAAATTCTAATCTTTATCTAGCAATCTTTTGCAGGTTGTGTGAAGCGGCTCCATCATTCCATATTGTCGAGCTTCCTAAAAATGGAGTCGGAACTTGTTGCAGATTCATAATCTATGATTTCACATGTTACGTTTTTGGTACCATTATGTGTCGAACATTTTGAATGAATTTGACTCTTAGCACTCCTAGATAAGTGGCAGCGTTCATTATGTAGTTCTACATGAGTTTATCATCATAATGTAGAAAGAAGTCCACATCACCCCCTGTGGTTTCAGAAACCGGCTAACCCACCCCCCCCCCCCCCCCCCAACTCTAAAACCAGTTAACTAATCCCCTGAGATATCTAATACCAGCAAAGGCACCTCCTAATCCCAATTAGAGTGGTATCTGCCGGTGGTTTTGCTTACATGGCTCTACAGGATGTCCACGTCGGCTTGGTATTGTGGCGCAGGAGATATGAGCACGGGCCGCCGGCTGTTCCTAATTCATTCAATCCCCAATCCCCAATCCCATAGTTCATCTCTTCCTCCTGCCCTGTTGGTCACCATGGCCGCCCGCTGAAGCTAGACGTTTTTTTGTTCTCTGGTTCCTCTCCTCCCCTGTTACTTCTAGAGTACATGCAGACATGCATCAACCTGGGTTATCGACTGTTAAATCCAGCAAATTTCTAAAAGATAACTGCTGATTGCAGAGCAGCTGTTTCAATGTGTACTGTAGCTCGACGGCGGACTAGTTATATAATTGTGATCACACAAGTACCATTGAGAAAATACTAAGACGATCGGTCTAGATTACTCATGGAGAAAAATCAAAAAACTAGGAAAATGGCAGTGGCCTGAAAGGACCCAAGTCATATCTTCTGAATTTGAAAAAGGTGCATTAAAATCTTCAGAACGTATACTGTTCAAGTCTATAGAGATAACAGAAAGCACTACTCGGGTGAAACTATGATGCATTAGTACTCATCACCAGACTGATCGAGGACTATCTAGTTGGCGTCTGACATCTGAATTCAGAAAGGGTCGTTGCAGCCTTGCAGGTGTGCAAGTTTCAATGTGTAGTCCACGCAGAGAAGTACGTGTGTGCTGGGCATGGAAGAGCTTAGCGCCTAACCTGGATTTCTGGAGTCGTCGCGCCGCTACCTTCAAGCGGAGATCATCACGCCTTGCCCCGCCGCCGTCTCGTCGAAAGGAAATAAGGGAGACGAGGCCCAAACAAACCGGAGGAGCAGTTAAGTCTCCTGCGCCACAATACCAAGCCGATGTGGACATCCTGTAGAGCCACGCAAGCAAAACCACCGGCAGATACCACTCTAATTGGGATTAGGGGGTGCCTTTGCTGGTATTAGATATCTCAGGGGATTAGTTAACTGGTTTTAGAGTTGGGGGGTGGGTTAGCCGGTTTCTGAAACCACAGGGGGTGATATGGACTTCTTTCTCATAATGTAAAGATGGTTTTCGAATCATTCACATGTGCAACAAAACAGAGAAGATATGCTGCTAAACTTTCTATTAGAATGTTAATGATATTTACTGTAGATATACTAATAAACTACTAAGCTTTCATATTACAATATTAACGCTCCTTAAGCAAGTTCCTTTACTCCCAGCCTTCTAGGCATGATGACCAGGGTCCAGATTCACTAATTAAATCATGGATTTGTGTAAATATTTTGAGGTCGGCGAAAAGAAATTTACCTTCTTGATTTCAAGATTTAGCGAACGTGCTCAAAGAGTTGTGTAACCATGAGCACACATGAAGACCACCAGCGGCGATGAGCTCGTGCGCCACTTCAGGTGATGTTGGCATGGCGTCCTCGCCCGGTGGCCTCCTTCCACCACCAGAGGGTTGCTGCCGCGGCTGTGGACGACTGTGTCGACCCCGTGTTCCCACTAATCTCTGTTGGAATTTTGCTAGTAGGCCTTTGGCCCAAAGCCTGACTAAAATTTTGAAATTCTTTTGACCCATTCATGCACACATGTGAGTGAAGTGAGTGAGACTAAAGTTTAGTCCCACCACAGAAGTTGAGAGAGACTTGCACCTCTTTATAAGGTGAGCTCTTCTATCACTTGTATGAGCATGAGAAGAGGAGACCTACACGCGCGCTCCTCCTCCTCGCTCGCCACACCTTGCCTCGTCACGACGCGCCGCTCCGCGGGTTGCGGGATTGAGCCGAGGACAGAGCTATGCATGTTGTCTATATTTTTGCTGCTCGGGAAAAATTAATGAGTCATTAATTAATAATTAACAGAAGCGTTAATTACTGAACCGTTTCCGATTCTTTTGGATCGTGACGACTCGGACGTGGGGTTTACTCCCACGACCTACCCGGCCCACACTATATAGTCAGTCAGACGTCTACCCTAGCCGCGGCCGCTTCGTATGGTTTCGCACCACCGTTCCATATCATTGCGCCGCATGCAAGTCTTCTCCATCCCTCCTTTCGGCGTGCACCGCAAGAAGGGACAGCAGGCCTCCGAAACCCCGCCTCTCGTGATCCTGTACGAGAAAGGGGCGATCAGGTTTTTAGGAAGCGCACTCGCGCGACTGCTGGCAGCGACGACTTCGCCAATGACAACTTCTTCCCCGACCTCGGCAACCTCATCCTCGACGACATGGGTGACAACGTCAACGCCGGCGGTGCTGCTCCCGCTGCACCGTATGTGATTCTATCCTTCTTGTTCGAGATCATGGTAGAATTCATGTTTCTAGTATGTGCTCTAGATGTGATATGTTCATATACTATGCTAGTTCGCATGATTGGTTTAATCTCTGCTATTGCTGTCATGATCTATCTTCTGTTTACTCGGATTAAATCTCGTAACAATTTGCTCATATTTCCAACAATCCAAAAACCTGATTATAATCAATTTACTCCGAGTGGTTTTGCTGTGCATGTGAAGCCGTCTGCCTTTAAGGGGGTGCAATATAAGAGGTGGCGCACGAGAGCAGTCTACTGGTTTCAGACCATGGGCTGCTATGATGCCACTAAGGGCAAGTCTGAGGGCGATCTTAATCCAGCACAGCTGGAAGCTTTTGAGAAGATCGATACTCTCTTTAAAGGCGCCCTTCTAAGTGTTCTTGATGATTCCATTGTGGATTTGTATATGTCATTTGACAACGACAAGGCCAAGTTTGGGGCCTCGGACGCCGGCAGCGAGTTGTACGTCATGGAGCAATTCTATGACTACAAGATGACTGATGCGCGCTCTGTTGTACAGCAGGCTCATGAGATACAGTCGCTCGCAAAGGAACTTGAGTACTTCAAGTGTGTGTTGCCGGACAAATTTGTTGCCGGAGGCATCATTGCCAAGCTTCTACCTTCGTGGAATAATTTTGTTACTTCCCTGAAACACAAGAGACAGGAGTTTTCCATTGCGGATCTCATTGGTACTCTTGATGTTGAAGAGAGGGCGAGAGCAAAAGACACATGTGCTCGAGTTGCTGAGGGAGCTTCTAGTGCCCACATGGTACGGAAGAAGAACTTCTAGCCCAACAAGTTCAAAAACAATAAGAACAAAACGCAGGGCAAAGGCAAATTTGATACAAAGAACAAGCCGTCACATTCTACCAACTTCAAGAAGAATTCTCATAAGAAGGGGAAGGGACTTTGCCATGTCTGCGGTGATCCTATTCACTGGGCTCCGAAGTGTCCTAACCGCTTTGAGGAGCGCGAACATGAGAAAAGCGGCAAGTCCGCTAATGTTGTCATCGGTAATACTGATATGAAGGAATCTGGGCATGGTATTCTTCCTACCATCCTTTCAGTATTTCAATCTCCTGATTGGTTAATTGATACCAGTGCCAATGTACATGTTTGTGCTGACGCCTCCATGTTTTCTACTTACCAGGTCACAGGGACTTCTCCCGTGCTGATGGGGAATGGGTCACATGCCATCATTCGAGGTGTCGGCAAGGTTGATCTGAAGTTACTTCGGGGAAGACCGTGTGTCTGAAGAATGTTCATCATGTGCCGTCCATCAATAAAAATCTCGTTAGCGGTTCCCGTTTATGTCAAGATGGTTTTAAGTTAGTTTTCGAGTCCAATAAAGTTGTAATTTCTAAGTATGGACAATTTGTTGGAAAAGGCTATGAGAGCGGAGGCTTGTTCCGCCTGTCTTTGTCAGATATTTGCACTTAAGTTATTAATAATGTTTGCCACAATAATGAGTCTGATATTTGGCATTCACGACTTTGTCACATTAACTTTGATTGCATGACGCGGCTAGCCAATATGAATTTAATTCCGAAAATCTCTACTGTCAAAGGCTCCAAGTGCCAAGTATGTGTGCAAGCTAAGCAACCTCGCAAGTCCCATAAGACCGCAGAGGCAAGAGACTTGGCGTCACTAGAGCTTATACATTCTGATCTTTGTGAGATGAATGTCGTGTTGACAAAAGGTGGAAAGAGATACTTCATGATGTTGATTGATGACTCCACTAGATATTGTTATGTGTATCTTCTGAAATAAAAAGATGAGGCTTTAACTTTCTTCAAAAACTATAAAGTTGAGGCAGAGAACCAACTTGATCGACAAATTAAACGGCTAAGGTCCGATCGTGGCGGAGAGTATTTTTCCAATGAATTTGATTTGTTTTGTGCGGAACATGGTATAATCCATGAGAGGGCGCCTCCCTACTCACCTCAGTCTAATGGGGTGGTCGAAAGAAAGAACCGAACTCTAACTGATTTGGTTAACGCCATCTTAGACACATCGGGTCTTTCCAAGGAATGGTGCGGGGAGGCGCTAATGACTGCATGTCATGTCCTAAACCGAGTTCCCATAAAGCATAAGACCATGACTCCATTTGAGGAATGGGAAAGGAAAAGGTTGAAACTCTCTTACCTACGTACTTGGGGTTGTTTGGCGAAAGTCAACATACCAATTCCCAGGAAGCGTAAGCTTGGACCAAAAACCGTGGATTGTATTCTTCTGGGCTATGCTTTTCATAGCATTGGTTATAGATTTTTAATAATAAAATATGAGGTATTCGACAAGCATGTTGGTACGATTATGGATTCGAATGATGCAACTTTCTTTGAGGACATATTCCCTATGAAGGATACGTCGAGTTCATCAAATCAGGAGATACCTACTCCATCTAGTGAGGAATTCGATGTAATTCCTGAACCCACCATTGCGATGGAACACGTTGAGAATCCTGTTGAGGGTGACAATGGAACTCCTGTGAGGAGTAAGAGACAGAGCACTGTAAAGTCCTTTGGTGATGATTTCATTGTGTACCTTGTGGATGACACACCCAGGACTATTTCAGAAGCCTATGCATCTCCGGATGCTGACTACTGGAAGGAAGTTGTTCGTAGCGAGATGGATTTCATCTTAGCTAACGGAACCTGGGAGATCACTGACCGTCCTTATGGGTGCAAACCTGTAGGGTGTAAGTGGGTGTTTAAGAAGAAGCTTAGACCTGATGGTACGATTGAAAAGTACAAGGCACGGCTTGTGGCTAGGGGTTATACCCAGAAAGAAGGTGAAGACTTTTTTGATACTTACTCACCCATGGCTAGGCTGACCACAATTCGGGTGCTACTATCACTGGCTGTCTCACATGGTCTTCTCGTTCATCAAATGGACGTTAAGACGGCTTTCCTCAATGGAGAGTTGAAGGAGGAAATTACATGGATCAGCCAGATGGTTTTGTAGTACCCGGTCCGGAAGGAAAGGTGTGCAACTTATTAAAGTCTTTATATGGCCTTAAACAAGCTCCTAAGGAGTGGCATGAGAAGATCGAAAGGACATTAACTGCTGCCGGCTTGTAGTAAATGATGGCGACAAGTGTGTGTACTATCGCCATGGTGGCACTACAAGAAATATGTTAGCTTGTGACCTTGTGTCAGTGACCCTGGAAGAATTGGTCATAAATCTATGACCATTTGAGAACAATTGGTCAAAAGCTGTTCGGGGGGCTCCAAACCCTAAACTATAACGACCATTTTTGTCATAAAGGTTATAATTTCCTTACACGAAATGGTCATAAAGCAGACAGCATTGATCCGCTGCCTTATTTCTAGCTGATCATGACCAATATAAATGGTCATAACCTTGTAAGTAGTGGTGGATTGCTATGACTAGGTGCCACATCATCAGTTTTGCCTATGTGTCATGTCCATGTGTCAATTTTTGCCCTAGGTTGTGAAGCAACCTATATTTCTGTTAGTCCCAAAATTCCAAAAAAAATCTCATAAATTCTTTGGATCATATCTTCATCAAATATGTCAAAAACCTTCCTCGCCTAGTTAAAATATAATTCAACAAATATTCAAAAAAAATAATTCAACAATATTTATTTTCCTATTCTGTGATGCCCGGATAATTACTCTACAGTAATCCCCCGCTAATGGTGCCATGTCATGGCATTACTGTTGCTAATCCTCACTTGATCCAAATCATGAATCAAATTCAAGTTCAAATTAAAGTCCAAAATTCAAATTTCTCAAACATGCAAAATAAAATGTTCAAAGTTTGCAAATATTCCATAACTAATTATTGTAGTGACCCTATATTTTTATAAGGTGTTTTAATGCCCTTTAATAATTAAATGAGTGGCCTAAATAATAATTTAAACCTCAAACTATTTGTGGTAGTGGCATAAATTACTAATGTTGATTTGGGGGCTAGTGTTGTATTTTATAAAAATATAAAAACAAAAAAGAAGGTAAATAGTAAACAATAAACAGAACTAAATAAATAAATAAATAAGAAAAAAGGCCACTGCCTTTTCCCTGGGCCAAGACTGCCTGGGCCGGCCCAGCTCCCTGATACGTCTCCAACGTATCTATAATTTAAAAAGTATTCATGCTATTATATTATCCATCTTGGATGTTTATTGGGCTTTACTATGCACTTTTATATTATTTTTGGGACTAACCTATTGACCCAGAGCCCAATGATAGTTCCTATTTTTTCCCTTGTTTCAGTATTTCGAAGAAAAGGAATATCAAACGGAGTCGAAACGGAATGATACCTTCTGGAGAAGTTATTTTTGGAAAGAAAGCAACCCGGGAGATTTGGAGTCCACGTCAAGAAAGAAACGAGGAAGGCATGAGGCAGGGGGGCGCGCCCTCCACCCTCGTGGGCCCCTCGTGGCTCCCCTGACGTACTTCTTCCGCCTATATATCTCCATATACCCTAAAAACTTTGGGGAACAGAATAGATCGGGAGTTCCGCCACCGCAAGCCTTTGTAGCCACAAAAAATCAATCGGGACCCTATTTCGGCACCCTGCCGGAGGAGGGATCCCTCACCTGTGGCCATCTTCATCATCCCGGCGCTCTCCATGACGAGGAGGGAGTAGTTCACCCTTGGGGCTGAGGGTGTGTACCAGTAGCTATGTGTTTGATCTCTCTCTCTCGTGTTCTTGATTTGGCACGATCTTGATGTATCGTGAGCTTTGCTATTATAGTTGGATCTTATGTTTCTTCTCCCCCTCTACTCTCTTGTAATGGATTGAGTTTTCCCTTTGAGGTTATCTTATCAGATTGAGTCTTTAAAGATTTGAGAACACTTGATGTATGTCTTGCCGTGCATATCTGTGGTGACAATGGGATATCACGTGATTCACTTGATGTATGTTTTGGTGATCAACTTGCGGGTTCCGCCCATGAACCTATGCATAGGGATTGGCACATGTTTTCATCGTGATTCTCCTGTAGAAACTTTGGGGCACTCTTTGAGGTTCTATGTGTTGGTTGAATAGATGAATCTGAGAGTGTGTGATGCATATCGTATAATCATACCCACGGATACTTGAGGTGACATTGGAGTATCTAGGTGACATTAGGGTTTTGGTTGATTTGTATCTTAAGGTGTTATTCTAGTACGAACTCTAGGGTTGTTTGTGATACTTATAGGAATAGCCCAATGGATTGATTGGAAAGAATAACTTTGAGGTGGTTTCGTACCCTACCATAATCTCTTTGTTTGTTCTCCGCTATTAGTGACTTTGGAGTGACTCTTTGTTGCATGTTGAGGCATAGTTATATGATCCAACTATGTTATTATTATTGAGAGAACTTGCACTAGTGAAAGTATGAACCCTAGGCCTTGTTTCCTAGCATTGCAATACCGTTTTCGCTCACTTTTATCATTAGTTACCTTGCTGTTTTTATAATTTCAGATTACAAATACTTATATCTACCATCCATATCGCACTTGTATCACCATCTCTTCGCCGAACTAGTGCACCTATACAATTTACCATTGTATTGGGTGTGTTGGGGACACAAGAGACTCTTTGTTATTTGGTTGCAGGGTTGCTTGAGAGAGACCATCTTCATCCTATGCCTCCCACGGATTGATAAAGTTCATCCACTTGAGGGAAATTTGCTACTGTCCTACAAAGCTCTGCACTTGGAGGCCCAACAACGTCTACAAGAAGAAGGTTGCGTAGTAGACATCAAGCTCTTTTCTGGCGCCGTTGCCGGGGAGGCTAGGTAAGCGGCACTCACACCCCGTCAACTAAGCTCTTTTCTGGCACCGTTGCCGGGGAGGTGAGTGTTTGAAGGTATATCTTTAGATCTTGCAATCGAATCTTTTTGTTTCTTGTTTTGGCACTAGTTTAGTTTATAAAAGAAAACTACCAAAAAATGGAATTGAGTTTGTCTCATATGCTTCATCTTTTTAATATCTTTCGTAAGTATGATGGGAAGGAAAATTGTGCTCTAGTACTAGAAGAAGAATTACATAGAATGCTTGGCATAAAATATGTGAATGACGAGCATGATTGCAATGTTGTTAGTATGAATTCTTTGAATACCCATGATGCTAATGATATGCAAAGCCACAAGCTTGGGGATGCTATGTTTCATGAAGATATATGTTTAGTCCCCCAAGTTTTGATATGCAAAGTTGTTATGATGATAGCATGCCTTCTACTTATGATGATTGTATTGATGAAAGTGGGTTTGGAAGAGTGTCAACTTTAGGAAGTAACGATCCCACTATTTTGGAGGATATTGAATCTTATAATATTTATGAAAGTGGATCTGGAGAGGTCATGACTTTATTTAGTGATGTATCCACTATTTCGGAAGAGGTTTCAATTGATTATGATGAGAACAAAGTTGCTACTTATGATGATTATTGTGATGAAACTTATGCTATAAAGAGTAGTGATGATTATATTTATAAAACTTATCATGATTATGAGTACCCTTTCTCTGAACATTACCCTTTTAATGTGGAAACAATTTATAGTATTCAAGTCTCTTATGATACTCCCACTATCCCGAATGAGAAGAATTTTGCTTATGTGGAGAGTAATAAAATTTCTATGCTAGTAGATCATGAAAATAATGCTTTAGGTGCTGGTTATATTGTTGAATTCATTCATGATGCTACTGAAAATTATTATGAGGGAGGAACATATGCTTGTAAGAATTGCAATAACATCAAGTTTCCTCTCTATGTGCTCAAAGTTTTGAAGTTATGCTTGTTTTGCCTCCCTATGCAAGTTGATTATTGTTCCCATAAGTTGTTTGCTCACAAAATCCCTATGCATAGGAAGTGGTTAGACTTAAATGTGCTAGTCATATTCTTCATGAGGCTCCTGTTATGTTTCAATTCTTATCTTTTATGTGAGCATCATTGTCATCATCATGCCTAGCTAAAAAGGCATTAAAGAAAAGCGCTTGTTGGGAGACAACCCAATATTTACCCTTACTGTCTTTGTGTGTTCACATGATTATGCTTCTGTAGTAATCATGTTTTATAGCTTTTGTTTCAATAAATTGCCAAGTAAGACCTTTGGGATACGGTGATAGTTATTTGATCTTGCTGCAGAAAACAGAAACTTTGTGCGCACGTGATTAGTTCTCATAAATCACAGAAACGTGATTTGCAGTTGATTCTTTTTTCAGAAGATCAATAAACAAATTATCTAGGACCTCCTAATTTAGTAGAAGTTTTTAGGTTCCAGAAGTATACGTTTGATACAGATTACTACAGACTGTTCTTTTTTTGAGAGATTCTGTTTTTCGTGTGTTGTTTGCTTATTTTGATGAATCTATGGCTAGTAAAATAGTTTATAAACCATAGAGAAGTTGGAATACAGTGGGTTTAACACCAATATAAATAAATAATGATTTCATTACAGTACCTAAGTGGTGGTTTTATTTTCTTATACTAACGGAGCTCATAAGATTTTCTGTTGAGTTTTGTGTTGTGAAGTTTTCAAGTTTTGGGTGAAGTTTCGATGGACTATGGAATAAGGAGTGGCAAGAGCCTAAGCTTGGGGATGCCCAAGGCACCCCAAGGTAATATTCAAGGACAACCAAGAGCCTAAGCTTGGGGATGCCCCGGATGGCATCCCCTCTTTCGTCTTCGTTCATCGGTAACTTTACTTGGAGCTATATTTTCATTCACCACATGATATGTGTTTTGCTTGGAGCGTCATTTTATTTTCTTTAGCTTTGCTTGTTGTTTGAATAAAATACCAAGATCCGAAATTCTTAAATGAGAGAGTTTCTTCACATAGTTACATAATTATTCAACTACTCATTGATCTTCACTTATATCTTTTTGGAGTAGTTTGTCATTTACTCGTGTGCTTCACTTATATCCTATGAGTAGATGGTTGAATGATTTGAATGTCATAAATATGAAATTATATATGTTTCATATGCTTATCCCATGGGGAGTAATACCTTCACATATAAGAAGTAGAGGTGGTAAATTTATTGAAGGTTAGCAAACATGTATTGGTCACTTGAACAATTCATGAAAGAATATTGAAGGAAGAGAGATTTCATATATAATACTATCTTGGACATCTTCTATGATTGTGAGCCTCATTAATTATTTTCAAACCTGAGCAAATTAGTTGAAGTTGGACAAGGAAGACAACATAATGAGTTATGCTTGGGTATATTTGTATAAGTTATATTGTTTTGGATCCTCTGACATGTGGTGTTTGCTATTTAGAATCCTTTGCTAGCCAAAATATCTGTACTAAGCGGGAATACTTCTTGTGCATCCAAACTCCCTGAACCAAGTTTCTTCCATGAGTGTCCATCATATCTATCTATATGCGGTATTTACCTGTCGTTCCAAGTAAATTTGCATGTGCCAAACTCTAAACCTTCAAATAATAATCAGTTTTGTATGACCGAATCGCTCATGTAGCGACTACGGGTTAGCAGTATCTTCCATGCTAGTTGGGTTATTCTCACGATTAGTGGACTCCGCTCATCATTCACGAGAAAATGGTTGGTAACTGGGATGCCCAGTCCCATGATCAAAAGATCAAAATTAAATCAAAATAATTGCAAACAAAACTCCCCCAGGATTGATGTTAGTTGGAGGCACCCGTTGTTTCGGGCAAGCCATGGATTGATGATTGTTTGTGGAGGGGGAGTAAAAATCTTTACCTTTCTATTTGGGAACCGCCTATAATGTATGTAGTATGGAAGATATTGGGAGCTCTTGGTCATTATGTTGACAATGAAAGCATACATCTCAAAATTATTTTCATCTCTGTTTTAAAAGCTTCGAGCTCTGGCACCTCTTCAAATCCCTGCTTCCCTCTGCGAAGGGCCTATCTTTTACTTTTATGCAAGAGTCAGTAGTATTCCTTCTCATTCCAACCTACTCTTTAGTTGGCAAGCATCATGTGATGGAAAGATCTAAGCATATATGGCCATTTAAATATATTTGATTGTTAATTATTATTGTTGACATTATCTATATGATAAATAAGTTGGGAGGCGAAACATTAAGCCCCTATCTTTCTCTATGTTCGATGAATACTATTTGTTCTAAAAATATGCTTTGAGTGGTAGCAATCATAGAAGACTAAATGATAGTTGAGTATGTGAAGTTTGCTGACTCAAATCTCTGACATAGACTCTTCCTAAAAATAAGATGAATTGCAATTGTTTGATGACTGAGAACATAGTTTGTTAGTTTTCAAGAAAGTTTATGATCTATAATTTAACATGTGAGTAGTTTGTTACTTGATCATGAAAAGTTCTATGAGTTGAGCTACTGTTATGACATATAATGATGCTAGAAAAGGTGACTGAAATTATCATTGATCAAACTTGTGCATCTGCTAGCATTCACACTTCATAAATTATTTCTTTTATCATTTACCTACTCGAGGATGAGCAGGAATTAAACTTGGGGATGCTGATACGTCTCCAACGTATCTATAATTTATGAAGTATTCAGGCTATTATATTATCCATCTTGGATGTTTATTGGGCTTTACTATGCACTTTTATATTACTTTTGGGAGTAACCTATTGACCCAGAGCCCAGTGTCAGTTCCTGTTTTTTCCTTTGTTTCAGTATTTCGAAGAAAAAGAATATCAAACGAAGTCGAAACAGAATGAAACCTTCTGGAAAAGTTATTTTTGGGAGGAAAGCAACCCGGGAGACTTGGAGTCCACGTCAAGAAAGAAACGAGGAAGGCACGAGGCAGGGGGGCGCGCCCACCCGCTGGGCGCGCCCTCCACCCTCGTGGGCCCCTCGTGGCTCCCCTGATGTACTTCTTCCACCTATATATCTCCTTATACCCTAAAAACTTTGGGAAACAGAATAGATCGGGAGTTCCGCCACCGCAAGCCTCTGTAGCCACCAAAAGTCAATTGGGACCCTGTTTCGGCACCCTGCTGGAGGGGGGGATCCCTCACCTATGGCCATCTTCATCATCCCGGCGCTCTCCATGATGAGGAGGGAGTAGTTCACCCACGGGGCTGAGGGTATGTACCAGTAGCTATGTGTTTGATCTCTCTCTTGTGTTCTTGATTTGGCACGATCTTTATGTATCGCGAGCTTTGCTATTATAGTTGGATCTTATGTTTCTTCTCCCTCTCTACTCTCTTGTAATGGATTGAGTTTTCCCTTTGAGGTTATCTTATCGGATTGAGTCTTTAAAGATTTGAGAACACTTGATGTATGTCTTGCCGTGCGTATCTGTGGTGACAATGGGATATCACGTGATTCACTTGATGTATGTTTTAGTGATCAACTTGCGGGTTTCGCCCATGAACCTATGCATAGGGGTTGGCACATGTTTTCGTCGTGATTCTCCGGTAGAAACTTTGGGGCACTCTTTGAGGTTCTATGTGTTGGTTGAATAGATGAATCTGAGATTGTGTGATGCATATCATATAATCATACCCACGGATACTTGAGGTGACATTGAAGTATCTAGGTGACATTAGGGTTTTGATTGATTTGTATCTTAAGGTGTTATTCTAGTACGAACTCTAGGGCTGTTTGTGACACTTATAGGAATAGCCCAATGGATTGATTGGAAAGAATAACTTTGAGGTGGTTTCGTACCCTACCATAATCTCTTCGCTTGTTTTCCGCTATTAGTGACTTTGAAGTGACTATTTGTTGCATGTTGAGGGATAGTTATATGATCCAACTATGTTATTATTGTTGAGAGAACTTGCACTAGTGAAAGGATGAACCCTAGGCCTTGTTTCCTAGCATTGCAATACCGTTTTCGCTCACTTTTATCATTAGTTACCTTGCTGTTTTTATAATTACAGATTACAAATACTTATATCTACCATCCATACTGCACTTGTATCACCATCTCCTCGCCGAACTAGTGCACCTATACAATTACCATTGTATTGGGTGTGTTGGGGACATAAGAGACTCTTTGTTATTTGGTTGCAGGGTTTCTTGAGAGAAACCATCTTCATCCTACGCCTCCCACGGATTGATAAACCTTTGTCATCCACTTGAGGGAAATTTGCTACTGTCCTACAAACCTCTGCACTTGGAGGCCCAACAACGTCTACAAGAAGAAGGTTGTGTAGTAGACATCACTCCCCTGTACCAGGTCCTCCCCTCCCCAGTTCCTCGGGCGCACCCGACCGCGCCCGCGGTCTTCGCCGCACCCTCTCGTTGGCAACACCGGGAGGGGATAAGGGCGGCTGCTCGCGCCCCCTCGATCCCCTCTCCCACTTCCTCCTGCCTCCCCACTCCACCATCCTCTCCTTCCTGCTCGACCTCCCTCTCCAGATCAGCCATCGACGAGCGTTGCTGTCGCCGCCACCGTTGACCACCGTGGAGACCGTCGTCGCCGTCCATCTCCAAGGCGTCCACGGACCCCATCGTCCACAACTGCGTCGACTACGCCGAGCCGATGAGCCGGGGAGCGCCACCAGGCCGCCTCCTTCTTCTTCTTCTCCGTCGTCCACCATGAACTCGGCGTCGACCTTCCTCACCTCCGGCCACCCCTATAACTACTAATCTGTCGCCCGCCTCCTTGAGCCGCCCGGTGAGCTCCCGCTCCCTTCCCTCCCTTGGCGCCGTCTTCAGTCGCCCGAAGTTGTAGACGCCACGTAGCCGAGCTCTCAGTCGTTGCTTCCCCTCGTCACCGCAGCAATTGCCAGCCAGGCTCGTCCACGAGCACGGCCTCATGCTCCTCGCCTCCCCCCGCGCCCGCCCGCTGCACTGCGTCGCATGTCTGAGCCCCTGCTTCAGCTGCGATGCGCTGTGGCCCTCTGCTCACTGCCTTGCCGCCGTGACTGCATCCGGGCCGCACTCATCCCGCCCGAGCTCCTGCTAGCCCGCGGCCCCGACCACGCCGTCCGCGTCCACGCCCCGCACCTCCCTGCGCGACTGCGCCCGATCCCCGCTCCGGCGACGCCCGTGCGTGGCCCTACCGCCTACAGCTGCGTGCTGTGCTGCAGCCTACTGCAGCTGCAGCTGCCCGACGACGCCGCTGCCGCACCTGCTTTGCTCCGTGGCGCGCACTGCATCCATCACTGCCACACGCCGCCGCGCCGCACTGCTCGTCGCCGTCGCCGCGTGCTACCGCTGCTCTACTTATGCTGCTGCTGCGCCTCGCACGCCTGCAGCGCCCCCGCCTGCTTGCGCCCGCCGCTACTTGCTGTACTGATGCTAGTACTGTACCGCTAGCTAGCTTTTCAAATTTTACATTGACTAACCCTTTGGACAGCCCCTAAACTACGGCAAAACAACTGTTAACAGGAGTAAAAGTAATATGAGTAGAAAGTATACTTGCAAACTTCATTTTATCCCACTGGACCAAGTCCTTTCGATGTGTGGTTTAATTCCTACGAAAATCACAAAAGTCTATGTTCTGTTAACACAAAAGACTGAAAACAGAGTTACTGTGGTAGCTACATTAGAGCAGAAAGTAAACAAAAATGGATGCTAACATAGCTGCACTTGATACTTTCGTGTAGATCACAGAAAATTGATTAAGATTGATATGAGAAACTACTCCACTGGATGAGTAGAACATTAGCTATAGCCTTTGAAAAATAGCTAAATGATGTTCAAAACTGAGAGATTCTCAGACTTAGTCAAATTTCAGTAAATCCTGAAAATTGCTAAAACTTTAGAAAATCATATAAAATAATCCGTAACTCGGATGACAAAGTTTTATACATGAAAGTTGCTCAGAACGACGAGACGAATCCGAATCCTCGGTCCGTTAGTCTGCCACACGTCCCTAGCATAGCAAACCTGCAACCGTACCCCTCTGTTTCATCTGTCCGAAAATGCCAAACTTGGGGAAAACTTTCCCGGATGTTTCCCCCCTTCGCCGGTATCATGTAGCCTTGCGTTAGAACACGCCTAGCACTGCTTATTGTGTGTCATGCATCTGCTTGCTCTGTATTTACTGTTTCTTTCCCCTCTTCTCTCCGTTAGACCCCGAGACCGCTGTTGATGCCACTGTGATCGACTACGTCGACGACGACGCTTCTTCCCTTTCAGCGGAGCTTCCAGGCAAGCCCCCCCTTTGATCTTCCCGATATCGCCCACCCATTATCTCATGCTTGCATTAGATTTTGCTACTGTAATTGATTGCTCTTATTCTGATGCATAGCCTGCTTTTGTAACCTGCTCATTGTACCTTACCTGCTTATCCTAAACTGCTTAGTATAGGTTGGTTAGTGATCCATCAGTGACCCCCACCTTGTCCTTGTTGCCCCTGCTTCATCTTCAACGACTCGAGCAACGTGATTGACGACCAGAGCCCGACAACTCACATCACATCACGCCCGTTTTGTTGCTCGACTCTGCATAGTTACTATCGAGTGCCGAGTGTGATCCCTCATAACGCACTCTTGACAATAACTCTGTAGTGTAGTTATTCGGTCGTGGTCATCGAGGGTGATTTCCTCTTTAACCACTTCTGATACGGCTCTGTCGTGCGACACCTCAAGTGTGAACCTCGGGGGTGGCTCCTCTTAAGTTCACCTTGATGACTACATCGAGTGGAATCCTCCGAGGGTGATTCCTTGGGTTTTTCCCTTGATGTTTGAACACACGGTTACCTTGAATTTACTTGAGACCTTTGGGAAAGTCGGGTGGGCCCGGAGAGCACCCGCAAGATGGTTACGAGGCACGGCCGGGCAGGCAGGCCGCCCCCGAGTGGGCTGGGCTAGCCCTTGCCGTATTTCCTTGAGACGGGGCGATGGGGTCACATTATCATGAGTCTCTGCTCGTCTCCGCAAGCTAATAATACACTATGGTTTGGGTATTTGTTCTGAGTTGGCCTTTGGCCTTAACGCACTAACCACCACGCGAGAATAGTTATGGGCCTCGATGTCGCAGTATCAGCCGAAACTTTGTCAGACATCCAGTTTAGCATTGCGGCACGGCTGGGCCGGCACCCCAGAGGTGGTGCCTAGGTCCGCCCTGCATGTAACAACCTGGAGTGCAACAGGCGATGGGCCCAGACCCCGGAGTGCTTAGGATGTAGACCGGCGGGGACCTCTCTGCTGAGCCTAGGTAGGGCTACGACGTGTTGATCTTCCGAGGCCGGACATGACCTAGGAAAGTGTGTCCGGCCAGAGTAATCAAGTGTGTTGGAAAACATGGTACCCCTGCAAGGAAGATTATCCATTAATAGCTGTGTCCACGATAACGGACGTTCAGACTTATATCCTGATCTTTTACAACTACAAATGGATATATACTTGAGATATGTTGGCTCCGGGATTGCTTCCTCGCAGGGAGTCGAGGAAGGATCTCTGGGCACTAATGCTACAACATGTTTGTTAAATATAACTGCTATTCTTTACTCTTCTACATGCTACAAGATGCTTAGAGCTGCTTGAATATGCTAGTCTTCGATAGGCTAGGCCTTCCCCTCTATTCTGGCATTCTGCAGTTCAGTCCACAGTTACAGCCCTTCCATTTGATACCTATGCATACTTAGTATAGATCTGATGCTTGTGAGTACTTTGGATGAGTACTCGCGGTTGCTTTGCTACCCCTTTTCCCCCTTCTTTCTTCTTTCCGGTTGTTGCAACCAGTTGGTGGATCCTTGGAGCCAGATGCCACCGCCGACGAATACAACTACATGGAGGCCGCCGAAGACCAGGAGTAGTTAGGAGGTCCCAGACAGGAGGCCTTGCCTCTTCGATCGTGTTGCTTTTGTGCTAGCCTTCTTAAGGCATCCTTGTCTAACTTTATGTCTGTGCTCAGATATTGTTGCTTCCGCTGACTCTTGTGTATCGAGCTTGTATTCGAGCCCTCGAGGCCCCTGGCTTGTAATATGATGCTTGTGGTATTTCTATTTGTGTCTAGAGTTGTGTTGTGATATCTTCTCGTGAGTCCCTGATATTGATCGTACACATTTGAGTGCATGATTAGTGTATGATTGAATCGGGGGCGTCACATATTCTATTCAGAATAGCACTTTGTGAAGGAAGTACTATTTTTATATTCTTGATTGCCCTAAAAAAATTTGGGCACTCTTTACTATCCAAATCATTACCTCATGACAAAATTCTGCTCCATTTTCCTAGTAAATATTGCTCGGCAAATTTCCAAAGTTTTTGTCCACCTAGAAGCATTGTGAAGGAAGTACTATCTATGCACATCCAAATAGCATGAAATTTATACAGTGTCTTCATATGCCCAAATTATCACCCTTCTCCAAATTGCAGCTCAATCAAATCATCTATGTGTGCCCAACTTCAATTTTTTTCCTGTCCAGATTGGCACATTGCAAAGCAAGTGCTTTCTATACCACTCCTATTGCCCTCAAACTTCTTGGTCAATCTTCCATACCCAAATAATTTCCACATGCCAATATTCAACTCAATCCACTTATCCATTTGAGCCCAGCTTCAACATTCATATTTCTGCCTGATGTGGTACTTTGCAAAGCAGGTGCCATCCAAACTCCTCCATTTGAGCTGAAAATTTGCCAAGACAGTCTCCCTAGTAGATGATCATCCTCAGCCAAAACTCAAGCCTATTGGCCTTATGAATTTCCCATACCGCTAATCAAACACTTGGCTGCTAATTCATGTTTGAGCATAGTTCGGTCTCCTCGTGAGATTCTTCTGTTGTTATTTTTTCCAAGCATCTATCTGGGGAGTGCCAAACCTACTAGACATGCCTAGGCTTTCTAGAACGCATGGCAATGCAATGGTCATGCGGTGACCATGCGGCGGGCATGCGAGTCTACGTGCTTTGGAGTTGGGGCCCTGGGCCACCATTCAAACCTCAACGTATCACCACCAAACCATGTATTTATGCTTAAATAGATACTTATGTACCTAGAATTTTTTTTTTTGGAAAAAATAAAGAGCAAACTATAAGGCAGCTGCAGTTCAAATTTGACCCGCTTCCTACTGAATCGACGGAAATTTGTCTTTTTCACCAGAGGTGGATAAAAACTTTTTACACCCAACCATTTTGTCAATTGTGCATTAAACATGTCCTAGTATTTTATAAAATTAATTTGGTTCAATTTTGCAACAATTATTTGGTATTCCTTCACAAAAAAACCTCATTCCGAGCACTCAAAAAATGGAAAATGAATTTTCCGTGCTAAGAAAATGAAAACTCTCTTGGGCAACATTGTTTGTAATTCCAAGATGCACCCTTGTGCACAATATGAGATCATTTGACCAAACTATGCCATGAATTTGGCCATAAGATTGATCATTTGGCTTGAAGGCCATGGATCTTCACGCATGATAGCTCATTTCTGAGAACATTTTTTTAAAATAATTGCCGTATTACAAGTTTATTATTTTTCCTGAAAACTTGGCCACATATGATGACACAATGCGAAGGTTTCCCAATTTTTTGATTTTTTTGAATTTTTTATGCCCGTTTCAAAATGCGGTCAAAACGGCGGGCTTGACCATTCCTAGCTAGTTGTTGAATCTTGGAAACCTTTTGATGTTTCTTTGATTAAATAGATAGTTATGTATCTAGAAATGATTTTTCAAAAAAAGGAGCAAACTATGAGGCAGCCACTACTAGGGAAAACCCTAGCAGTAGCGCTGGTTTTGTGCTCACTAGTAGCGCTGGTAGGCGCGCTACTAATAAGGCGCTACAGCTATTGCTGAGCAGTAACGTGTGCCCGCACGTGCTACTGCTACGACAAATAGCTGCAGCGATTGTTCACACCCACGCTACTGCTAATGTAACTATTGGCAGCGTGTTTTCTCCCCATCGCTACTAGTATTTTTTTTATTTTTTTTATTTTTAGTGTGTATTTATGCGCCATCGTACAAATATTGGTACAATACCAGTTATGAGGTTACATCATTATGTCCATAACAGTTTGTCAAATGAAGGTGGATTAGGTTCAAGTGGAGGCAATAT
The DNA here is from genome assembly GCA_034509565.1 of Triticum monococcum. Taxonomy (NCBI): domain Eukaryota; kingdom Viridiplantae; phylum Streptophyta; class Magnoliopsida; order Poales; family Poaceae; genus Triticum; species Triticum monococcum. The sequence goes on along the minus strand of CM067845.1, from coordinate 4,879,743 downwards.
ATGGTGCATGTCAAAAGTATACTACTAATCCAAACTTGATCTAGTTTGGACTAATAGTACTTTTGATGGGCACCACATGTTGCCTCCACTTGAATCTAATCTGCCAGCACAAACTATTTAATCATCATCATAGTCATTACCACCAACAGTATATATTTAATCACTACTAACACTAGCTAATAATAATCATCATAGTCATTACCACCAACACTAGCTATTTTATCATCATAGTAATAGTGTAGCACATCATCATCCTCAAACTCATTTCTAGCTAGCTAATCACTCCTGCTGCTCTCTCTTAGGTAAAATAACATAAAACATGTGTAGCTCTCCTCCTTGATCAAGTTGGAGCATGCAGATGAACCTATCTCCTAATCGTGGGTAGCGCATCTGTTTGCTGCCCCCTAGTACTTCTCTGCGCTCCCCCATCACATATTTGGTCCAGCCTTGCACTATTAAGCATCCGTCGCTAATCTTGAATGCACTAAAGTAATCTGTAGGATATCTTGGCCGTAAGCTAATAATACTCATGGTACCTTTAGTCTCGATCCCATAAGGCACAACATTCATCGGGAGTCCCTGTTGAAGAACATCGTATGGTAACATACTTAGCAATGAAGTTTAGCTTCAAAAATAATGTATGGAAAAGATGCACTGAGGACAAATAGTAAAAATCTTACCATCCTTCCTAAATAGATGTGACCTTAGTTCATTACGAACACTATTGGTCGTACGTTTTCAGTACTAACATTTGTAAATGCAGGAAGAAAATTTGTCTTGATAGTATCAAGATCCGCAAGCCATGAAACATAATGACTTAGCTCCTCGCAGTTGAGTTCAGCCCCGGGACAGTAGTAGGTCCTGTCTACCAAGCGCTGGACATGTTTGCTTGCACCGAAATAAGCTGAAAATACAAATTAGTTGTCAACTATTTTTGAATAAACAATATCAAAGACATAAATATGGTTGAGAAACTTACATAATGGTATAACTAGAAGCGTCTGCACATCGACCCAGATGTCGGTATTACCTTCAATATCATCTTCCGGACGAATATCAAAGGTGATAACCATATCAGGCTCAAATGCATAAGTCTTGCATAGTGCTCGCCATGTTTTGCATCCAAAATAGGTGTAGTCGTCTGAATTGTATAATTTTGCGTGAAAAATATAACCATGCTCGGTCTTCAAGTAAACTTTCTTTACCTCCATAGTATGACTGAAACCTATCTTATCCAATACAAAAACTCTTGCATGGCAGGGGATATGCTAGTAGAATAGTAAAAAAATAAGTTGAAGCAAATGAAGCAGATGTCATGCTTAATTACGATAAAAGACTTGTCATTGTGACTTACTATATCCACTTCGAAGTTCTCGTCCAGCTTGATGCCGAAGCGCCTATCATTATCTAGGAAGATTCTGTCGCACAGGACGCGCTCGTCTTCACAGTATTTGGAAATACCGAAATCCTTTTCGTCGTCAGACATTTCCTATGTTCATAGTTAAAACATTAATTGAAAATTGATCGAAGACAACTACCAGGATACTCAACACACAAATCCGGGGCACTCAATATTTCCTACATATTCTGGCACAAGTCATGCCAAAATTCATGGAAAAATCTGGCATGACCTTTGCTAAAATAGGACATATCGAGCACCTGAAATTTGCCGGAACGGAAATGAATCAACACTCCGGCAAAACATAGGCCACTCGGAGGTGCAACCTGCAAACATGACCGGAAACTTGGATATTGAGCAACACAAGATATACATTTCAAAATATCTTATAGGACTCAAATTAGCATGCATTCAATAAGAAAAAGTAAATCATCTCATGCATCCGTACATCATCGAATATTATCACTAGTACATCCCAAATAGTGTAATACATATAACATCACTAATACAACTAAAACCCTAGCACACGACGGGTATCGGCGTGGGCGGTGGACACCCACAGAGAAGGAACCATCACGGGATCATAGCTCCAGTGAGATCCCTGGAGAACCTGTGTCCCAACGCAAACAAGTAGCGACGGACGTGCGCGTCCTCCTCACTGACACGGTGACGCACCACCTCCGCGGAGTCCTCAAGCCTCTGGACCGTCACTGGCCCACGCGACCACCACCAAAGAAGGTTCGGGTCAACGACAGGCTGGCTCCTCACCAACCTGTGCCCCCCGGTAGGTAGCACCTCCCAGTACCACCCCGGCGGAGCCCAGTCCCGGACATGGCCCATCTGGTCAAGCAGGTGTCGTCCTCCGCCGACTCGATGACGAGGATGCGGGATAGGCATCATCCACGTCGATGCGAGAAAAATTGCTTTAACTAAAAAATAGCAACAAGTTCTTACTAACTAGTTCTATTAATTCAACTAGTTCTTACTAAAAATAAACTTACTATAAATAAAAATATACTAGTACCTAATTAGTACCTAGTTCTTACTAACTAATTAGTACCTAGGAACTACTGCCCTAATTACCATCTAATTTGATGAACCTATAGGGGTGGAAAGTGGTAGCGGATATTCCAATTATCCAACTATAAAGTGAAATAAGTGGTCAAATTTTACTCGTTTTATGATTCATCTTAGAAATTTGATTCGTTTCCACCCTTACATGAACCCTAACTCATTTGAGCGGCATCCGCATCCGATTCATTTCCACCCTTACATGAACCCTAACTAATTTGATGCAACTAAAATATAAAGAAACCCTAGGCAGAGGTAGGGGAGAGGGAGGAGTAGGCGTGCTCACCTCGGGTGCCTGCGACGAGGCAGGGGCAGGCGGCATCGAGGTCGGGGTCGGGGCTCGGGCGCGCGGCGGATGGCGGTGTCGAGGTCGGGGTCGGGGGCGACGTCCGTGGCGTAGAGGGTGTGCGGAGAGCGCGCGGCGGCCGACAGGTGACGGCGGCGGTGAGAGTGGAGAATTGGATTTGGGGGAAGTGGCCGTGGGGAAGGACGAACCCCGTGGTTAAGTCAGAAAGGGCGCTACTGCTACGTTAGCTACAACACGTTCTGGGATACACGCTACTCCTACTCCTTTCTCCTTTTCCCCTTTTTCATTTAGTTTTCTTCACATTTTATTTTTTTCCTTTCACCTTATTCTATTTCTTTCATTTTCAATTACCTTTCTATTCGCTTTCCATTTAATTTTATATCCTTTAGCAGTAGCGAGTTTAGATTAAAACAAGCTGCTACAAAGAAAGTAGCGGTAGTGCGGTTCGTTATAAGTCGCTACTACTATGTGTAGCCTATCGACTAAGCCGTGGGAATTGTAGTAGTAACGTGTTTAGAACAAGACGCACTACTGCTAGTGCTGGAAATATGCCCTAGAGGCAATAATAAAAGTATTATTATTATTATATTTATTTGTTCATGATAATTGTGTTTATTCATGCTATAACTATATTATCCGGAAATCGTAATACACGTGTGAATACATAGACCATAATATGTCCCTAGTAAGCCTCTAGTTGACTAGCTCGTTGATCAACAGATAGTCATGGTTTCCTGGCTATGGACATTGGATGTCATTGATAACGGGATCACATCATTAGGAGAATGATGTGATGGACAAGACCCAATCCTAAGCATAGCACAAGATCGTGTAGTTCGTTTGCTAGAGCTTTTTCCAATGTCAAGTATCTTTTCCTTTGACCATGAGATCGTCTAACTCCCGGATACCGTAGGAGTGCTTTGGGTGTATCAAACGTCACAACGTAACTGGGTGACTATAAAGGTGCACTACAGGTATCTCCGAAAGTGTCTGTTGGGTTGACACGGATCGAGACTGGGATTTGTCACTCCGGATAACGGAGAGGTATCACTGGGCCCACTCAGTAATGCATCATCATAATGAGCTCAAAGTGACCAAGTGTCTGGTCACGGGATCATGCATTACGGTACGAGTAAAGTGACTTGCCAGTAACGAGACTGAACAAGGTATTGGGATACCGACGATCGAGTCTCGGGCAAGTAACATATCGATTGACAAGGGAATTGTATACGGGGTTGATTGAATCCTCGACATCGTGGTTCATCCGATGAAACCATCACGGAGCATGTGGGAGCCAACATGGGTATCCATATCCCGCTATTGGTTATTGATCGGAGAGTCGTCTCGGTCATGTCTGCTTGTCTCCCGAACCCGTAGGGTCTACACACTTAAGGTTCGGTGACGCTAGGGTTGTGAAGATATGTATATGCAGTAACCCAAATGTTGTTCGGAGTCCCATATGAGATCCCGGACGTCACGAGGAGTTCCGGAATGGTACGGAGGTAAAGAATTATATATAGGAAGTGCTGTTTCGGCCATCGGGACAAGTTTCGGGGTTATCGGTATTGTACCGGGACCACCGGAGGGGTCCCGGGGGCCCACCGGGTGGGGCCACCTGTCCCGGGGGGGCACATGGGTTGTAGGGGGTGCGCCTTGGCCTAGATGGGCCAAGGGCACCAGCCCCAAAAGCCCATGCGCCTAGGGTTCCACATAAGGGAAGAGTCCCAAACCTCCCCTTGGCTGCCGCACCTAGGAGATTGGATCTCCTAGGCTGGCACACCACCCCCCTTGGCCCTCATATATATAGTGGGGGAGAGGAGGGACTTCATAGACAAGCCCCTGGCGCCTCCCTCTCTCCCCGTTACGTCTCTCTCTCGTAGTATAGGCGAAGCCCTGCTACTGTGACGCCCTGCATCCACCACCACGCCGTCGTTCTACTGGATCTTCATCAACCTCTCCTCCCCCCTTGCTGGATCAAGAAAGGAGGAGACGTCATCCGCTCCGTAGGTGTGTTGAACGCGGAGGTGCCGTCCGTTCGGCGCTTGATCATCGGTGATTTGGATCACGTCGTGTTCGACAACATCAACCCCGTTCTTTGAACGCTTCCGCTCGCGATCTACAAAGGTATGTAGATGCAATCTGAATACTCGTTGCTAGATGAACTCATAGATGGATCTTGGTGAAACCGTAGGAAAATTTTTGTTTTCTGCAACGTTCCCCAACAGTGGTATTAGAGCTAGGTCTATGCGTAGTTCTTCTTGCACGAGTAGAACACAATTTGTTGTGGGCGTAGATGTTGTCAACTCTCTTGCCGCTACTAGTCTTATCTTGCTTCAACGGTATTGTGGGATGAAGCGGCCCGGACCAACCTTACACGTATTCTTACGTGAGACCGGTTCCACCGACTAACATGCACTAGATGCATAAGGTGGCTGGCGGGTGTCTGTCTCTCCTACTTTAGTTAGAGCGGATTCGATGAAAAGGGTCCTTATGAAGGGTAAATAGAAGTTGACAAATCACGTTGTGGCTTTAACGTAGGTAAGAAAACGTTCTTGCTAGAACCCTAATTCAGCCACGTAAAACTTGCAACAACAATTAGAGGACGTCTAACTTGTTTTTGCAGCAAGTGGTTTGTGATATGATATGGCCAAAGTTGTGATGAATGATGAATGATCTATATGTGATGTATGAGATGTTCATGCTATTGTAATAGGAATCACGACTTGCATGTCGATGAGTATGACAACCGGCAGGAGCCATAGGAGTTGTCATTATTTTTTATATGACCTGCGTGTCATTGAGAAACGCCATGTAAATTACTTTACTTTATTGCTAAACGCGTTAGCCATAGTAGTAGAAGTAATAGTTGGCGAGCAACTTCATGGAGACACGATGATGGAGATCATGATGATGGAGATCATGGTGTCAAGCCGGTGACAAGATGATCATGGAGCCCCAAGATGGAGATCAAAGGAGCTATGTGATATTGGCCATATCATGTCACGTTTATTATTTGATTGCATGCGATGTTTATCATGTTTTGCATCTTGTTTACTTAGAACGACGGTAGTAAATAAGATGATCCCTCATTAAAATTTCAAGAAGTGTTCTCCCCTAACTGTGCACCGTTGCTACAGTTCGTCGTTTCGAAGCACGCCGTGATGATCGGGTGTGATAGATCCTTACGTTCACATACAACGGGTGTAAGACAGTTTTACACATGCAAAACACTTAGGGTTAACTTGACGAGCCTAGCATGTACAGACATGGCCTCGGAACACAGAAGACCGAAAGGTCGAGCATGAGTCGTATAGAAGATACGATCAACATAAAGATGTTCACCGACGTTGACTAGTCCGTCTCACGTGATGATCGGACACGGCCTAGTTAACTCGAATCATGTAATACTTAGATGACTAGAGGGATGTCTAATCTAAGTGGGAGTTCATTAATAATTTGATTAGATGAACTTAATTGTCATGAACTTAGTCTAAAATCTTTGCAATATGTCTTGTAGATCAAATGGCCAACGTTGTATTCAATTTCAACGCGTTCCTAGAGAAAACCAAGCTGAAAGACGATGGCAGCAACTATACGGACTGGGTCCGGAACCTGAGGATCATCCTCATAGCTGCCAAGAAAGATTATGTCCTACAAGCACCGCTAGGTGATCCACCCGTCCCACAGAACCAAGACGCTATGAACGCTTGGCAGACACGTACTGATGACTACTCCCTCGTTCAGTGCGGCATGCTTTACAACTTAGAGCCGGGGCTCCAAAAGCGTTTTGAGAGACATGGAGCATATGAGATGTTCGAAGAGCTGAAAATGGTTTTTCAAGCTCATGCCCGGATCGAGAGATATGAAGTCTCCGATAAGTTCTTCAGCTGTAAGATGGAGGAAAATAGTTCTGTCAGTGAGCACATACTCACTATGTCTGGGTTACATAACCGCTTAACTCAGCTGGGAGTTAATCTCCCGGATGACGCGGTCATTGACAGAATCCTCCAGTCGCTTCCACCAAGCTACAAGAGCTTTGTGATGAACTTCAATATGCAGGGGATGGTAAAGACCATTCCTGAAGTATTTGCTATGCTGAAATCAGCAGAGGTAGGAGTTAAGAAGGAACATCAAGTGTTGATGGTGAATAAAACCGCTAAGTTCAAGAAGGGCAAGGGTAAAAAAAAGAACTTCAAGAAGGACGGCAAGGAAGTTGCCGCGCCCGGCAAGCAAGCTGCCGGGAAGAAGCCAAAGAATGGACCCAAGCCTGAGACAGAGTGCTTTTATTGCAAAGGGAAGGGTCACTGGAAGCGGAACTGCCCCAAATACTTAGCGGACAAGAAGGCCGGCAACACCAAAGGTATATTTGATATATACGTAATTGATGTGTACCTTACCAGTACTCGTAGTAACTCCTGGGTATTTGATACCGGTGCCATTGCTCATATTTGTAACACACAGCAGGAGCTGCGGAATAAACGGAGACTGGCGAAGGACGAGGTGACGATGCACGTCGGGAATGGTTCCAAGGTCGATGTGATCGCCGTCGGCACGCTACCTCTACATTTACCTATGGGATTAGTTATAAACCTCAATAATTGTTATTTAGTGCCAAGTTTGAGCATGAACATTATATCAGGATCTCGTTTAATACGAGATGGCTACTCATTTAAATCCGAGAATAATGGTTGTTCTATTTATATGAGAGATATGTTTTATGGTCATGCTCCGATGGTCAATGGTTTATTATTAATGAATCTCGAGCGTATTGCTACACATATTCATAGTGTGAGTACCAAAAGATGTAAGGTTGATAATGATAGTCCCACATACTTGTGGCACTGCCGCCTTGGTCACATAGGTGTCAATCGCATGAAGAAGCTCCATGCAGATGGACTTTTAGAGTCTCTTGATTATGAATCATTTGACACGTGCGAACCATGCCTCATGGGTAAAATGACCAAGACTCCGTTCTCAGGAACAATGGAGCGAGCAACCAACTTATTGGAAATCATACATACTGATGTGTGCGGTCCAATGAGTGTTGAGGCTCGCGGTGGCTATCGTTATGTTCTCACCCTCACTGATGATTCGAGTAGATATGGGTATGTCTACTTAATGAAACACAAGTCTGAAACTTTTGAGAAGTTCAAGGAATTTCAGAGTGAGGTTGAGAATCAACGTGACAGGAAAATCAAGTTTCTACGATCAGATCGTGGAGGAGAATACTTGAGTCACGAATTTGGCACACACTTAAGAAAATGTGGAATAGTTTCACAACTCACGCCGCCTGGAACACCTCAGCGTAATGGTGTGTCCGAACGTCGTAATCGCACTCTATTAGATATGGTGCGATCTATGATGTCTCTTACCGATTTACCGTTATACTTTTGGGGCTATGCTTTAGAGACTGCTGCATTCACTTTAAATAGGGCTCCGTCGAAATCCGTTGAGACGACACCGTATGAATTATGGTTTGGGAAGAAACCTAAGCTGTCGTTTCTAAAAGTTTGGGGATGCGATGCTTATGTCAAGAAACTTCAACCTGAGAAGCTCGAACCCAAGTCGGAAAAATGCGTCTTCATAGGGTACCCTAAAGAAACTATTGGGTATACCTTCTACCTCAGATCCGAAGGCAAGATCTTTGTTGCCAAGAACGGAATCTTTCTGGAGAAAGAGTTTCTCTCGAAAGAAGTAAGTGGGAGGAAAGTAGAACTTGATGAAGTATTACCTCTTGAACCGGCAAATGGCGCAACTCAAGAAAATGTTCCTGAGGTGCTTGCACCGACTAGAGAGGAAGTTATTGATGATGATCAAGATACTACTGATCAAGCTCCTACTGAAATTCGAAGGTCCAAAAGAACACGTTCCGCGCCAGAGTGGTACGGCAACCCTGTCTTGGAAATCATGTTGTTAGACAACGGTGAACCTTCGAACTATGAAGAAGCGATGGCGGGCCCGGATTCCGACAAATGGCTAGAAACCATGAAATCCGAGATAGGATCCATGTATGAAAATGAAGTATGGACTTTGACTGACTTGCCCGTTGAACGGCGAGCCATAGAAAACAAATGGATCTTTAAGAAGAAGACAGACGCGGATGGTAATGTGACCATCTATAAAGCTCGGCTTGTCGCTAAAGGTTATCAACAAGTTCAAGGGGTTGACTACGATGAGACTTTCTCACCGGTAGCGAAGCTAAAGTCCGTCCGAATCATGTTAGCAATTGCCGCATTCTACAATTATGAGATATGGCAAATGGACGTCAAAACGGCATTCCTTAATGGTTTCCTTAAGGAAGAATTGTATATGATGCAGCCGGAAGGTTTTGTCGATCCTAAGAATGCTAACAAGGTGTGCAAGCTCCAACGCTCGATTTATGGGCTGGTGCAAGCATCTCGGAGTTGGAACATTCGCTTTGATGAGATGATCAAAGCGTTTGGGTTTACGCAGACTTATGGAGAAGCCTGCGTTTACAAGAAAGTGAGTGGGAGCTCTGTAGCATTTCCCATACTATATGTAGATGACATACTTTTGATGGGAAATGATATAGAACTATTGGACAGCATCAAGGCCTACTTGAATAAGAGTTTTTCAATGAAGGACCTTGGAGAATCTGCTTATATATTAGGCATCAAGATCTATAGGGATAGATCGAGACGCCTCATAGGTCTTTCACAAAGCACATACCTTGATAAGATTTTGAAGAAGTTCAAAATGGATCAGTCCAAGAAAGGGTTCTTGCCTGTTTTGCAAGGTGTGAGATTGAGCTCAGCTCAATGCTCGACCACGGTAGAAGAAATAGAAGAGATGAGTGTCATCCCCTATGCCTCAGCCATAGGTTCTATTATGGAACACTGGACAACGGTCAAGAATATCCTGAAGTACCTGAAAAGGACTAAGGAAATGTTTCTCGTTTATGGAGGTGACGAAGAGCTCGTCGTAAAGGGTTACGTCGACGCTAGCTTCGACACAGATCTGGATGACTCTAAGTCACAAACCGGATACGTGTATATATTGAATGGTGGAGCAGTGAGCTGGTGCAGCTACAAGCAGAGCGGCGTGGCGGGATCTACATGTGAAGCGGAGTACATGGCAGCCTCGGAGGCAGCACATGAAGCAATTTGGGTGAAGGAGTTCATCACCGACCTAGGAGTCATACCCAATGCGTCGGGGCCAATCAAACTCTTTTGTGACAACACTGGAGCTATTGCACTTGCCAAGGGGCCCAGGTTTCACAAGAAGACAAGGCACATCAAGCGTCGCTTCAACTCCATTCGTGAAAATGTTCAAGATGGAGACATAGAGATTTGTAAAGTACATACGGACCTGAATGTAGCAGATCCGTTGACTAAACCTCTCCCTAGAGCAAAACATGATCAACACCAAAATTCCATGGGTGTTCGATTCATCACAATGTAACTAGATTATTGACTCTAGTGCAAGTGGGAGACTGTTGGAAATGTGCCCTAGAGGCAATAATAAAAGTATTATTATTATATTTCTTTGTTCATGATAATTGTCTTTATTCATGCTATAACTGTATTATCCGGAAATCGTAATACACGTGTGAATACATAGACCATAATATGTCCCTAGTAAGCCTCTCGTTGACTAGCTCGTTGATCAACAGATAGTCATGGTTTCCTGGCTATGGACATTGGATGTCATTGATAACGGGATCACATCATTAGGAGAATGATGTGATGGACAAGACCCAATCCTAAGCATAGCACAAGATCGTGTAGTTCGTTTGCCAGAGCTTTTTCCAATGTCAAGTATCTTTTCCTTTGACCATGAGATCGTGTAACTCCCGGATACCGTAGGAGTTCTTTGGGTGTATCAAACATCACAACGTAACTGGGTGACTATAAAGGTGCACTACAGGTATCTCCGAAAGTGTCTGTTGGGTTGACACGGATCGAGACTGGGATTTGTCACTCCGGATAACGGAGAGGTATCACTGGGCCCACTCAGTAATGCATCATCATAATGAGCTCAAAGTGGCCAAGTGTCTGGTCACGGGATCATGCATTACGGTACGAGTAAAGTGACTTGCTGGTAACGAGACTGAACAAGGTATTGGGATACCGACAATCGAGTCTCGGGCAAGTAACATGCCGATTGACAAGGGAATTGTATACGGGGTTGATTGAATCCTCGACATCGTGGTTCATCCGATGAAATCATCGTGGAGCATGTGGGAGCCAACATGGGTATCCAGATCCCGCTGTTGGTTATTGACCGGAGAGTCGTCTCGGTCATGTCTGCTTGTCTCCCGAACCCGTAGGGTCTACACACTTAAGGTTCGGTGACGCTAGGGTTGTGAAGATATGTATATGCAGTAACCCGAATGTTGTTCGGAGTCCCGGATGAGATCCCGGACGTCACGAGGAGTTCCGAAATGGTCCGGAGGTAAAGAATTATATATAGGAAGTGCTGTTTCGGCCATCGGGACAAGTTTCGGGGTTATCGGTATTGTACCGGGTCCACCGGAGGCGTCCCGGGGGCCCACCGGGTGGGGCCACCTGTCCCGGGGGGCCACATGGGCTGTAGGGGGTGCGCCTTGTCCTAGATGGGCCAAGGGCACCAGCCCCAAAAGCCCATGCGCCTAGGGTTCCACATAAGGGAAGAGTCCCAATGGTGGAAGGCACCTCTAGGTGCCTTGGGGGGGGGGGAGGGAAACCTCCCCTTGGCTGCCGCACCTAGGAGATTGGATCTCCTAGGCTGGCGCACCACCCCCCCCTTGGCCCTCATATATATAGTGGGGGAGAGGAGGGACTTCATAGACCAGCCCCTGGCGCCTCCCTGTCTCCCTGTTACGTCTCTCTCTCTCGTAGTATAGGCGAAGCCCTGCTACTGTGACGCCCTACATCCACCACCACGCCGTCCTGCTGCTGGATCTTCATCGACCTCTCCTCCCCCCTTGCTGGATCAAGAAAGGAGGAGACGTCATCCGCTCCGTACGTGTGTTGAACGCGGAGGTGTCGTCCGTTCGGCGCTTGATCATCGGTGATTTGGATCACGTCGTGTTCGACAACATCAACCCTGTTCTTTGAACGCTTCCGCTCGCGATCTACAAAGGTATGTAGATGCAATCTGAATACTCGTTGCTAGATGAACTCATAGATGGATCTTGGTGAAACCGTAGGAAATTTTTTGTTTTCTGCAACGTTCCCCAACAGCTAGAACTTTATCTACAGCGCATTTTGCACTAGCGCGCTACTGCTACTTAGCACCAGCGTGCTTTTTTGACCCTCGCTACTGCTAAAGTTCTGTGTATAAGGTTTTCCCTAGTAGTGAGCTACAGTTCAAATTTGACCCGCTTCCTACTGAATCGGCGGAAATTTGTCTTTTTCACCAGAGGTGGATCAAGGCTTTTGACACCCAACCATTTGGTCAATTGTGCATTAAACATGGCCTTGTTTTTTGTAAAATTGATTTGAGCCATTTTTACAACAATTATTTGGTAGTTCCTTCACAAAAAAACCTCATTTTCAGGCACTCGAAAAATGGAAAATGAATTTTCCGTGCAAAGAAAATGAAAACTCCCTTAGGCAACATTGTTTGGAATTCCAAGATGCACCCTTGTGCACAATATGAGATCATTTAAACAAACTACGCCATGAATGTGGCCATAAGATTGATCATTTGGCTTGAAAGCCATGAATCTTCACGCATGATAGCTCATTTCTGAGAACACTTTTTTAAAATAATTGCCATATTACAAGTTTATTATTTTTCCTGAAAACTTGGTCACATATGATGACACAGTGCGAAGGTTTTCCAATTTTTCAAATTTTTTAGATTTTTTATGCCCATTTCAAAATGCGGTCAAAATGGCGGGCTTGACCGTTCCTAGCTAGTTGTTGAATCTTGGAAACCTTTTGATGTTTCTCTGATTAAGTAGATAGTTATGTACCTAGAAATGATTTTTTGAAAAAATAAAGAGCAAACTATGAGGTAGCTGCAGTTCAAATTGTACCCGCTTCCTACTAAATCGGCGGAAATTTGTCCTTTTCATGAGAGGTGGATCGAAACTTTTGACACCCAACCATTTGGTCAATTATGCATTATATATGGCCTAGTATTTGATAAAAATGATTGGGTCCAATATTGCAACAAATATATGGTAGGTCCTTCACAAAAAAACTTATTTTGGGCTCTCGAAAAATAGAAAATGAATTTTTCGTCCAAAGAAAATGAAAACTTCCTTAGGAAACATTGTTTGCCATCCCAAGATGCACCCTTGTGCAAAATATGAGATCATTTGAACAAACTATACCATGAATGTGGCCATTAGATTGATCATTTGGCTTGAAAGACATGTATCTTCACGCATGATAGCCCTTTTTTTAGAACACTTTTTAAAAACAATTGTCGTATTACAAGTTTATTATTTTTCCTGATAACTTGGCCACATATGATGACACGATACGAAGGTTTTCCAATTTTTTGTTTTTTTTTTGAATTTTTCATGCCCGTTTCAAAATGCAGTCAAAACGACAGGCATGATCGTTCCTATCTAGTTGTTGAAACTTGGAATTTTTTGATGTTTCTCTGATTAAATAGATACTTATGTACCTAGAAATGATTTTTGAAAAAAATAAAGAGCAAACTACGAGGTAGCTGCAGTTCAAATTTGACCCACTTCCAGCTGAATTGGGGAAATTTGTCTTTTTCACGAAAGGTGGATCGAAACTTTTCACACCCAACCATTTGGTCAATTGTGCATTAAATATGTCCTACTATCTTTTAAAAATGGTGTGGTCTATCTTTGCAACAAATATATGATAGGTCCTTCAAAAAAACCTGTTGGGCACTCGAAAAATGGAAAATAATTTTTATGTGCAATGCAAATGAAGACCACAATATCATCATTGTTTGAAATCCTAAGATACACATATGAACACAATATTGGGTCATTTAAACATACAACATGAAGCTAATATGTTAAGTGTTTACCCGAAATAAGTGGGTAAAAAATATAAAAGAAACACAAGAGAAAAAACACAATTACATAAGCTAGATGACATGGCAGACATCCTACCATCCATTGCTAGCAATCCCACCATCCATCCATCCATCCATCTGAAGAAACCCTATCCAAATCAACTCACTCACCTCTCCTCCCTTCCTTCCGCCCGCCGCCTCCCCCCCCCCTCTCTCTCTCTCCTCGATCCAGATCGACGCCGCCACCCCTCTCTAACCCTAGCCTTCCTGTCACCGGCGGCGGCACCCTCCCTCCCTCGCCCTCTCCTCCTCCCTTCCTCACAGCCGCCTCCACCACGCCACAAACCCCGGCGACCCATCCCGTCTCCGTGCCCTCCTCGGCAACCACCTTCGCCGCACGTCTGAGTCCCATCTGTGTCCGTGCCGGCTCCGTCTCTGTCTCCTTTTGTGGTAGGTGATCCGCACCCGGCCCCGCGGCGGGGGAGGGGCGGCGACGGCCTAGTGTAGATCCCATCCGGATCCCGTAGTAGCCAGTGTAGCCACCCCCACCTACTCTCCTCTGCTCCGAGATCCATCTATCCACTAGGGTTCTGCGGCCGACCGGAGTCCAGGCCATGGCGCGGAAGATGCTCAAGGACGGGGAGGCGCCCGCCATCGCGGACGGCGGCGAGGAGAGCTACGACTACGACCTCTTCGTCATCGGCGCCGGCAGCGGTGTCGTCTGTGGCTCCCGCACCGCCGCGGGGTTCGGAGTCAAGGTCTGCGCCCCCTCCGCTTGCTTGTTTCCTCTCCCCGCCCCCGCACCCCGCGGTTTGTTATTCAGCCGAGATTCGGTTGGATGAAATTCTGAGGTGATTTTCGCATAGGTTGCGATCTGCGAGCTCCCGTTCTACCCCATCAGCTCCGATTGGCTGGGAGGACACGGCGAAACGTAAGCACAATCCTGAATTACTTCCTTCTCAGCATTTTTGTTGCTACAATTACGCTCTGAATCTATCTATGTGTGCTCGCTGCATCTAGGTGTGTGATACATGGCTGTCTTTCCAAGAAGATACTAGTGCATCAAAGTTACAGTCTGCACCATGTTGCTGGAAAAAGTTTTGGGTGCAAGACGCCAAGAATTTCGGGTAGGAGATCAATGGGGACATCAACTACAACTGGAAAAAGTTGCTGGAAAACAAGGTCAGACACATCACCTTGGTCGAGCACATTCATCGTTCATACTCTTGTAGAACTTTGGTTCCAAGTAGAGCACTTCAGCCACAAAGTTCATGGCGCATCAAAGTTACAGTCTGCACCATGTTGTAAAAAAAGCATGTTGGAGTGTGATAGTCGATAGCCGGTTCATATATAGTAGTACATTAGATTTCTTCTGTATTGTTTTGTTAAAATTCAGTTTTGATTGTATTCGAGCGCCTTGCAAACAAGTTAACATGGGCCAACATTTTCTATTGCAGCTGGGCGGATCGTTGGAATGTCGTTTGCGCGGAGGCTAATTTCTTCCGATAAGGATATGTTTGTCTTCTGCTGACCATGCACATGAGCGTATGACGGCCTTGCTGACTAGTAGAATTTTGGAACATGAGCTGAAAATCCGCTGTTGACTAGTCTAGCTGAAAGTGTGTGTACCTGAAGTTGCGGTAGCGGATTATTACCTTGTAGAGGGTTAATGCTTCCAAATTTTGTTTCTCCTCATCAATCTTGAGCATCTCTTGGTTGTACGGAGCTTAGTTGTTGTGCCAAAAGTCACCAGTTTGGAATTCTGGGAAAAGATTCAACTGCCTTTTTTTATTATCGACCTTGTCTTATTGATTAGATAGATACAGTTGGTGCAGCAGATTGAAAAACCACGAAACGAAATCTTTCTGATCCCTGGGGAAGATGGTCAAATTGGAAGAAAATCCACAGACTGACGACCCCATTGCGTGCATCATGTAGAAGTATAAGATAACCAAAAGTTCAGCAAAATAAAGTCTCCACAGTCACCGCCGTTTCACTCTGTTCCTTGCTTCCTAAACCTGCACCTGTAGTAGCTTATTGTTATCCTGGTTGTTTTGTTGCTATCAATATTAGTCCCATGTTTTTTTCCTTGCATGCTTACTACTGCAATCTATACTACTGCTATTGTCATATCTACTTCTTGTGTTTCCCTCAAATTATGTATATCTGCTATTGTCATATCTCTATTCACATGTACAATCAAACATCTTTGTACTACTGCTGTTGTTGTATGGCAAACACAAGAGGAAAATCATATTTGTGATGCAGTTTCTGTAACTTGGCATTTCTACATGGCTTGTTTATATTGGCAATTATACACTGATTATATTGGCAATTACCTGCATTGCTTAATTTTGTTTATCTTGATCTTGATGGAAAAAACATCACATGTTTCTTTTCTGTCTAAGACATAACAAACATGTCTTTTTCATTGTTGAGCTTAATTATAGGCTCTTGTGCAGCAGCAACCGTTGATTTCGATTTCAGCTGATCAATCACATGTCCTTGTGTAGCACAAGGGTTCCATGGGGATACAACATCAACAGGACAACCATGACTCCATCAATTGCAAGCTCCAGGTACTAATCCCACTCAGCTCTCTCCTGTAGCGCATCCATTACTCATACCCTTGCTGCCCCCAAATCTTGAGCGATGAGATAACGTAATGGAGAGTGGGATTTTTTGTTTCCTAGCTTAGCAATTGAGTTAAAGCAATGTAATATAAGTCTGAGCACTCAGCTATTGTATAGCTGTTTGCATATTTGTTTTGTATTTTTTTTATAAATGATGATAGTTTGTGCAAGATGTTCACATGTTAACTTTCGTTGACTAAAATCTCTTATGCCCTTGACTTAGCTTGACCCAGAACAGCAGCATCCTTGATGCATACTAACCTTCACCTTGTTCTTTCTCTCGCGGACTCGAAGGAGGCCGTATGCAAGGCACCAAGGTGCATGGAGCTCGCAAGCGACAAACGGAGGCTGTTCGACATCGGCTACACAAACCACCATTATGAGCTCCTCCCTTTGCTATGCTACAACCATGCTCTGTTTCATGGGTCAGTTAGGATTTCGATGCTTTTTGCGCCATGGTTGAGTCCTTGCCGACTGTTGTGTCGATGATCAACTGCTGGTGCCTAATCTGGCTATTTTATTTGCTGCTGGTAATTAGTAGTATTAGAGTGCCGCTGGTTTATTAGGATGTGGCTGAAACCATTGGATGGCCTTCCTGTACATGTTATCCAGAATTAGTACTTGTCCCATTTTTTGTTTCCATGCTAGACATGTTATGGTTCAAGTGTCGATGATGTCTAGTAGATAGTTTGCTAGCTATTTACCTGCTGCTGATTGATGCTCTTGTGGTTAGCATTATACTCCCGGAATCATATTATATTATATCTAGTGTTGTTGTGGTTCTGTGAAGATGCATCACAAACATCTAGGTCTTTAAAGTTGGCTGAATCTGTCGCTTTATCATATATTTGGCCCATAAAACTACATTTCTATGAGATCTCTTTCAATAGTCTGTACACTAAACCTGGAGGTTTGCAAATCTACGCCAGGAATAATAGCGACTCTAATCCTGGTAGCCTATGTGTTCACTCTTTTACAGGAGCTCCAGGTCTATGAAATTGGAAGTTCGAAGATGTATAGCCCTACTCAGCAAAGAGCCGTATAGACTGTAAATATTGTAATATTGCAATAGTAGGCATATTTGGGTTGTAATACACTATGTACAGATTGTAGTCGACTTAGTTGTATTTGGTAAACTATATTTGTATGACTTAGTTGTATATTTTGTGAACTATATTTGTACTGTTCCATCTGAAATATTGACTATGTATGTGATTTGAAAACGTGTGGAATGGAAACCTGACACGTGGGACCCACTTATGAAAATAATTTGAGCAGTTTTGAAATTTCTGTCAAGTGGGCCCAATGTGTGAGATGATGACAAGTGGGACCTATCTGATTGATGGGACCAGCTCTAACATATAATGGCCCAAACAATTTTAAAAGGCCACGACCCAACAATTAAAAAGGCTGCAATGTTGGGCTTGGCCCATGAAGCTGATCAAAAATTGATAGAAAAAATATAAAAATGTTGAATTGTTGGGCTCGGCCCATCTAAAAGAGCAAAATGGACCGGGCTGAATCTTATCAATGACCTTTTCAATTGGTCGCAATTTTTCCACGTTAGATTACCACGTCGGATCCGACGTGGCCTGGGCAGACAGCCAGTGACCAAAACAAAAGGTCATGGGTTCAACGACCTTTTGTTTTGGTCGTAAACATCTACGACCTTATCCCGAAGAAGGTCGTTAATTTCAGTTTACGACTGCCATCTTTTGACCTTCTGTTTTTGGTCACAAAAAGGTCGCAAATGAAAAACCATGACCTTTCGGTGACCAATAGTGATGGTCGCAAGTTGACATATTTCTTGTAGTATGGGGCGAAGGAGTTATCTTTGTCTGTATGTTGACGATATACTGATCTTTGGAACGAAACTTGATTTAATCAAGGAGGTTAAGGATTTCTTATCTCGTTGCTTTGAGATGAAGGATCTAGGAGTAGCTGATGTTATCTTAAACATCAAGCTGTTGAGAGATGAGAATGGTGGGATTACACTCCTTCAGTCTCACTATGTGGAAAAGATCTTGAGTCGTTTTGGGTATAACGACTGCACGCCTTCTCCAACTCCATATGATGCTAGTGTGTTGCTTCGAAAGAATCAACGGATTGCTAGAGATCAACTGAGGTATTCTAAGATTATTGGCTCACTTATGTATTTGGCGAGGGCCACAAGGCCTGACATCTCTTTTGCTGTGAGCAAGCTGAGTCATTTTGTGTCAAAACTGGGAGTTGATCAGAGAGTTATGCGCTACTTGAAAGGCACTGCGAGCTATGAGATTGACTACACCGGGTATCCAAGGGTACTGGAGGGTTATAGTGACTCAAACTGGATATCTGATGCTGATGAGATTAAGGCCACAAGTGGTTATGTTTTTACACTTGGTGGTGGCACTGTTTCCTGGAAGTCTTGCAAGCAGACCATCTTAATGAGGTCAACTATGGAAGCAGAACTCACAACATTAGACACTGCCACTGTTGAAGCAGAGTAGCTTCGTGAGCTCTTGATGGACTTACCTATGGTTGAAAAACCAATACACCCTATCCCGATGAACTATGATAATGAAACTGTGATCGTCAAGATAAACAGTTCTAAGGACAATATGAAGTCCTCAAGGCATGTGAAGAGGAGACTAAAATCTGTCAGAAAATTGAGAAACTCCGGAGTTATTACGTTGGATTATATCCAAACGTCGAAAAACTTGGCAGATTCCCTTCACAAAGGGTATATCACGTAATGTGATAGATAATGCATCGATGGAGGTGGGTTTGAGACCCACCGCATGAGTTGTCCATGGTGGTAACCCACTCTCACTACTAGGGAAAACCCTAGCAGTAGCGCGGGTATTTTCCCTATCAGTAGCACGGGAGGACCCGCTACTGATAAGGCACTACAGTTATTCCTTAGCAGTAGCCCGTGGTCCACGCGCTACTGCTAAGGCATATAGCAGCAGCGTTTGTTCACTCTGGCACTACTGCTAATATAGCTAGTAGTAGCGTGTTTAGTCCCCATCACTACTAGTATTCTTTTTCTCATTTTTTTAATTTTTTGGTGTATTTATACGCCGTTATACAAATTTTGGTACAATACCAATTATGAGGTTGTTATATCAATATTTCCATAACAGTGTGTCAAATGAAGGTGGATTAGGTTCAAGTGGAGGGAACATGTGGTGCATGTCAAAAGTATACTACTAATCCAAACTTGATCTAGTTTGGACTAGTAGTACTTTCGATGTGCACCACATGTTTCCTCCAATTGAATCTAATCCGCCAACACAAGCTATTTAATCATCATCATAGTCATTACCACCAACAGTAGCTATTTAATCATCATAGTGATAGTGTAGCACACATCATCATCTTCAAACTCATTCTAGCTAGCTAATCACCACCAACACTAGCTACGGTAGGTATCTAATCACCACCAACACTAGCTAATAATAATCATCATAGTCACTACCACCAACACTAGCTATTTAATCATCATAACTCATTTCTAGCTAGCTAATCACTCCTGCTCCTCTCTCTCATGTAAAATAGCATAAAACATGTGTAACACTCCTGCTTCATCAAGTTGGAGCATGCAAATGAACCTATCTCCTAATCGTGGGCTGCACATCTGATTGCTTCCCCCTAGTACTTCTCTGCGATCGTTCACAATTTTGCTCCAGTCTTTCACTATTAAGCATTCCTCGCTGTTAGAAATCCTGAATGCACTAAAGTGCATTGTAGGATATCTTGGCCGTAAGCTAACCGTTCTTATGTGACCTTTAGTCTCGATCCAATGAGGCACAACATTCATCGGGAGTCCTTGTTGAAGAACATTGTATATTAAAATAATGTATGCAAAAGATGCACTGAGGACAAATAGTAAAAATCTTACCATCTTTCCTAAATAGATGTGACCGTAGTTCAATACGATCACTATTGGTCGCACGTTTTGAGTACTAAGATTTTTAAATCTAGAAAAATAATTTTCGTTGATAGCATCAAGACCCTCAAGCCAAGAAACATAATGACCTATCTCCTCGCAATTTAGTTCAACCCCGGGACAGTGGACGGTCATGTCTACCAAGCGTCGGACATGTTTGCTTGAATGGAAATAAGCTGTCAATAGAAATTAGTTGTCAACTATTTTTGAAAAAACAATATCAAAGACATAAATATGGTTGAGAAACTCACATAATGGTATAACTAGAGGCGTCTGCACATCGACCCAGATGTCCATATTACCTTCAATATCATCTTCCGGACGAATATCAAAGGTGATAACCAGATCAGGCTCAAATGCATAAGTCTTGCATAGTGCTTGCCAAGTTTTGCATTCAAAATAGGTGTACGTGTCTGCGTTGTATAATTTTGCGTGGAAAGTATAACCATGCTCGGTCTTCAAGTAAACTCTCTTTACTTCCATAGTAGTTATCATAGGACTGAAACCTATCTTATCCAAGACAAAAACTCTTGCATGGCAGGGGATACGCTAGTAGAATAGTAAAAAATTTAAATTATATAAGTTGAAGCAAATGAAGCAGATGTCATGCTCAATTACGAAAAAAGTCTTGTCGTTGTGACTTACTGTATCCACTTCGAAGTTCTCGTCCAGCCTGATACTGAAGCCCCTATCATCATCTAGGAAGATTCTGTCGCACAGGCCGTGCTCGTCTTCGCAGTATTTGCAAATACCGAAATCCTTTTCGTCGTCAAACATTTCCTATGTTCATAGTTGAAACATTAATTGAAAATTGATCGAAGGTAACTACCAGGATACTCAACACACAAATCCAGGGCACTCGATATTTCCTACATATTCTGGCACAAGTCATGCCAAAATTCACGGAAAAATCCGGCATGACCTTTGCTAAAATAGGACATATCGAGCGCCTGAAATTTGCCGGAACGAAAATGAATCAACACTCAGGCAAACCATAGGCCACTCGGAGGTGTAACCAGCAAACATGACCGGCCACTTGGTCAAGCACATATCCTATTTGAGCAATACAAGATATACATTTCAAAATATCTTATAGGACTCATATTGACATGAGCATTCCATAAGCAAAACCAAATCGTAAAATAAATAAGTATTCAAATTAGCATGCATTCAATAAGCAAAAGTAAATCATCTCATGCGTCTGTATATTGTCGAATATTATCACGAATACATCCTGAATAGTATCATACATATAACATCACTAATACAACTAAAACCCTAGCACACGACGGGTATCGGCACGGGCGGTGGACACCCATAGAGAAGGAACCATCACAGGATCATAGCTCTAGTGAGATCCCTGGAGAACCTGCCAGCTATTGGAGAACCTGTGCTCCAACACAAACAAGTAGCGACGGACGTGCGCGTCCTGCTCACTGACACGGTGACGCACCACCTCCGCGGGGTCCTCGAGCCTCTGGACCATCACTTGCCCACACGACCGCCACCAAAGAAGGTTCGGGTTAATGACGGGCTGACTCCTCACCAACCTGCGCCCCCGGTAGGTAGCGCCTCCTAGTACCACCCCGGCGGAGCCCAGTCCCGGACAGGGCCCATCTGGTGACGCAGGTGTCCTCCGCCGACTCGACGACGAGGATGCGGGATAGGCATCGTCGACGTCGATGCGGGAATAGTTGCTTTAACTAAAAAAGTAAACTAGTTCTATTAATTTTTTTACTAAAAATAAAATAGTTGTATTAACTCAACTAGTTCAATTAAGCACTTACTATAAATAAAAATAAACTAGTTTTTACTAAAAATAAACTAGTTCAACTAGTTATATAAATTTTCTTACTAATTCTATTAAACACTTACTAAAAAACAGTAAAAAAACTAGTTATATGAATTCTAAAATTTAACCCTAACTAATTTGATGAACTCTAAAATTTGATGAACCCTAACTAATTTGATGAACCCTAAAATTTAACCCTAACTAATTTGATGAACTCTAAAATTTAACCCTAACTAATTTGATGAACTCTAAAACTAATTCTATTTAACAACTACTGCCATAATTAGCATCTAATTTGATGAACCCTAACTAAATTAGATGAACTATGAAATTTAACCCTAAGAACCCTAGCTAGGAAGAGGTAGGGGAGGAAGAGGAGGAGGGTGTGTTCACCTCGGGCGCCGGCGGAGTTAGGGAGAGGGGCACGCGGCGTCGAGGTCGGGGACGGGGCCGGGGTCGGGGCGGCGGGCGCACGGCAGAGGGCGGCGATGTAGGGGGGCGTCGAGGTCGGGGTCGGGGCGGCCTCGAGGTCAGGGGCGAGGGCGGCGTCGATGGCGTGCGGAGGGCGACGGGAGAGCGTGCGGCGGCCGGGCGATGACGGCGGCGACAGCAGATGCACGCGTCGGATTTGGGGGAAGTGGGTGTGGGGAAGGACACGTGGTTAAGTCAAAAGTAGCAGTAGCGCGTTCCATGGAAAGCGCTACTGCTACGTTAGCTATAGCGCATGTCCATAAAGCCCGCTGCTGCTACGCATTTCTCCTTTATTTTTCTTTTTCATTTATTTTCATTCACATTTTCTTTTTTTCCTTCCCCTTTTTCTATTTCTTTCATTTTCATTTACTTTTCTATATGTTTTTCATTTTATTTTCCTTTCCTTAGCAGTAGCGCCCTCCCCTAAAAGTGCGCTGCTACTAATTTTTAGTAGTAGCACGGTTTGTATAAGGGCGCTACTACTATACCTAGCATGTCGACAACGGTGTGGCAATTATAGTAGTAGCGCGTTTTATTCCTGCCGCGCTACTGCTAAGTGGATAGCAGTAGTGCCCATTATGTCAACACGCTACTGCTAAGTAGCAGTAGCGCCTCATTTTAACACACGCTACTGGTAAGATTCTGTTTATAAGGTTTTCCCTAGTAGTGTCTATGTGATCGGAGATCCCGTGAAGTAGAAGTGGGAGAGCTGTTGGTCAGCTGGGAGGAGAGTATCCCTATAATAATTATCCCACTCCATGAAGATGCAATACTCTCCTGATCTTCATGGCAGGTTGATACTTATCTTAATGTGTTCCAAGTGGCTTATTCGGGTAAGCAGAGATGTTGTCCTGCAGAGCATCTCCTGAGGAACACACCTATATGAATTTGACTGTTAAACATCGCAGTCTGTGAGAATTGGGTGTTCTCTAATAAATTCAGGAAAGGCCTGTAGTATGATGTATACGCTCCACCCAATGGGGAAGCCTTGCGGCAGCCCAGTACCGGTGAAGAATTTGTGTGAAACTAGTCTTGCAGAAAACTTGTAGTTCAAGGCATAGTCCACTATTCAAGTTGTGATCTAGTGTAGCATAAATCTCTAAGTGGAAGTTCAACTTCACAGTCTCCACTAAGCACCGGTATATAAACAATGTTTTGGAATTAAATGATGAGATGTGCCAATGAAACTTCATGGGGGATTGTTGGAATTATGCTAGTAGGCCTTTGGCCCAAAGCCTGACTAAAATTCTGAAATTCTTTTGGCCCCTTCATGCACACATGTGAGTGGAGTGAGTGAGACTAGAGTTTAGTCCCACCACGGAAGTTGAGAGAGACTTGCACCTCTTTATAAGGTGAGCTCTTCTACCACTTGTATGAGCATGAGAAGAGGAGACCTACACGCGCTCTCCTCCTCCTCGTTCGCCTCACCACGCCACGCCTTGTCACGACGCGCCGCGGGTTGCGGGATTGAGCCGAGCCGAGGATAGAGCTATGCACGTAGTCTATATTTTTTTGCTGCTTGGGAAAAATTAATGAGTCATTAATTAATAATTAATGAACACGTTAATTACTGAACCGTTTCCGATTCTTTTGGATCGTGATGACTCGGACGTGGGGTTTACTCCCACGACCTACCCGGCCCGCACTATATAGTCAAGCAGACGTCTACCCTAGACGCGGCCGCTTCGTATGGTTTCGCACCACCGTTCCAGATCATTGCACCGCCACGCAAGTCTTCTCCATCCCTCCTTTCGGCGTGCACCGCAAGAAGGGATAGCAGGCCTCCGGAACCCCGCCTCTCGTGATCCTGTACCGGAGAGGGGCGATCAGGTTTTTGGGGAGCGCACTCGCGCAACTGCTGGCAGCGACGACTTCGCCAATGACGACTTCTTCCTCGGCCTCGGCAACCTCATCCTCGACGACATGGGCGACAACGTAACCGCCGGCGATGATGCTCCCGCTGCACCGTATGTGATTCTATCCTTCTTGTTCGAGATCGTGGTAGAATTCATGTTTCTAGTATGTGCTCTAGATGTGATCTGTTCATTGCTACGTCTTGAGCTTGCGTTGGATTTCCCCGAAGAGGAGAGGATGATGCAACATAGTAGCGTAAGTATTTCCCTCAGTTTTTGAGAACCAAGGTATCAATCCAGTAGGAGGCAACGCACAAGTCCCTCGCACCTGCACAAACAATATCTCAACACAACCAACGCGATTAGGGGTTGTCAATCCCTTCTCGATAAGTGAGATGTGATAGATAGGATAGATAATATTTTTGGTATTTTTGATATAAGATGCAAAGTAAAAAAGTAAAAGGAAAAGTAAAAACAAAGAAATAATAAAGTGATGGAGATTGATATGATGAGAATAGACCCGGGGACCATAGGTTTCACTAGTGGCTTCTGTCGAGAGCATAAGTATTTCTACGGTGGGTGAACAAATTACTGTTGAGCAATTGACAGAATTGATCATAGTTATGAGAATATCTAGGTATGATCATGTATATAGGCATCACGTCAGTGACAAGTAAACCGACTCCTGCCTACATTTACTACTATTACTCCACTCATCAACCGCTATCCAGCATGCATCTAGAGTATTAAGTTAAAAACAGAGTAACGCTTTAAGCAAGATGACATGATGTAGAGGGATAAATTCATGCAATATGATATAAACCCCATCTTGTTATCCTTGATGGGGGTACGTAGGTATATGTAGGAGGAAGAGGTACGTCGGTGGAGCTTCGAGGGGCCCACGAGGCAGGGGGCACGTCCTAGGGGGGGCGCCCCCACCCTCATGACCGCCTCTCCTGTTCCTTGGCGTAGGTTCCAAGTCTCCTGGATCATGTTCGGTGAGAAAATCACGTTTCCGAAGGTTTCATTCCGTTTGGACTCCGTTTGATATTCCGTTTCTTCTAAACACTGAAAATAGACAAAAAACAACAATTCTGGGCTTGGCCTCCGGTTTATAGGTTAGTCCCAAAAGTAATATAAAAGTGAATAATAAATCCCAATATAGTCCAAAACAGTAGATAATATAGCATGGAGCAATCAAAAATTATAGATACGTTGGAGACGTATCAGGCATCCCCAAGCTTAATTCCTGCTCGTCCTCGAGTAGGTAAATGATAAAAAAGATAATTTTTGATGTGGAATGCTACTTGGCATAATTTCAATGTAAATCTTCTTAATTGTGGTATGAATATTCAGATTAGAAAGATTCAAGACAAAAGCTCATATTGACATAAAAACAATAATACTTCAAGCATACTAACAAAGCAATTATGTCTTCTCAAAATAACATGGCCAAAGAAAGTTATCCCTACAAAATCATATAGTCTGGCTATGCTCTATCTTCACCACACAAAGTATTTAATCATGCACAACCCCGATGACAAGCCAAGCAATTGTTTCATACTTTAACATTTTCAAAACTTTTTCGATCCTCATGCAATACATGAGCGTGAGCCATGGATATAGCACTATATGTGGAATAGAATGGTGGTTGTGGAGAAGACAAAAAGAGGGGAAGATAGTCTCACATCAACTAGGCGTATCAACGGGCTATGGAGATGCCCATCAATAGATATCAATGTGAGTGAGTAGGGATTGCCATGCAACGGATGCACTAGAGCTATAAGTATATGAAAGCTCAACAAAAGAAACTAAGTGGGTTTGCATCCAACTTGCTTGCTCACGAAGACCTAGGGTAAGTTGAGGAAGCCCATCATTGGAATATACAAGCCAAGTTCTATAATGAAAAATTCCCACTAGTATATGAAAGTGACAAAACGAGAGACTCTCTATCATGAAGATCATGGTGCTACTTTGAAGCACAAGTGTGGTAAAAGGATAGTAACATTGCCCCTTCTCTCTTTTTCTCTCATTTTTTTATTTGGGCCTTTTCTTTTTTATGGCCTCTTTCTTTTTTTTCGTCAGGAGTCTCATCCCGACTTGTAGGAGAATCATAGTCTCCATCATCCTTTCCTCACTTGGGACAATGCTGTAAAAATGATGATCATCACACTTCTATTTACTTTACAACTCAACAATTACAACTCAATACTTAGAACAATTATGGCTCTATGTGTATGCTTCCGGCGGTGTACCGGGATGTGCAATGATTCATGAGCGACATGTATGAAATAATTATGAACGGTGGCTTTGCCACAAATACGATGTCAACTACATGATCATGCTAGCAATATGACAATAATGAAGTGTGTCATAATAAACGGAACGGTGGAAGGTTGCATGGCAATATATCTCGGAATGGCTATGGAAATGCCATGATAGGTAGGTATGGTGGCTGTTTTGAGGGAGGTTTATGGTGGGTGTATGATACCGGCGAAAAGGTGCACGGTATTAGAGAGGCTAGCAATGATGGAAGGAAGAAAAGTGCGTATGATCCATGGACTCAATATTAGTCATAAAGAACTCATATACTTATTGCAAAAATCTAGAAGTTATCAAAGCAAAGTATTACGCGCATGCTCCTAGGGGGATAGATTGGTAGGAAAAGACCATCGCTCGTTCCCGACCGCCACTGACAATCAATAAATAAATCATGCTCCGACTTCATCACATAACGGTTCACCATACGTGCATGCTACGGGAATCACAAACTTTAACACAAGTATTCCTCAAATTCACAACTACTCAACTAACATGACTCTAATATTACCATCTTCATATCTCAAAAAAATTATCAATCATCAAACTTTTATTAGTATTCAACGCATTCAAAAGAAAGTTTCACATATCTTGAATACCAAGCACATTATTAATAAGCAAATTACCATGCTATTAGGAACTCTCAAAATAATCTAAGTGAAGCATGAGAGATCAATAGTTTCTTTAAAACAAATCCACCACTGTGCTCTAAAAGATCTAAGTGAAGCACTAGAGCAAATATTCAACGCTCAAAAGATATAAGTGAAGCACATAGAGCAAAACTACATAGCTCAAAAGATATAAGTGAAGCACATAGAGTATTCTATCAAATTTCAATTTGATTATGGCTCTCTCTGAAAAGGTGTGTACAGCAAGGATGATTGTGGCACACTAACAAACAAAGACACAAATAATACAAGACGCTCCAAGCAAAACACATATCATGTGGTGAATAAAAATATAGCTCCAAGTAAAATTACCGATGGAAGTAGACAAAAGAGGGGATGCCTTCCGGGGCATCCCCAAGCTTTGACTTTTTGGTGTCCTTGGATTATCTTGGGGATTCCATGGGCATCCCCAAGCTTAGGCTCTTTCCACTCCTTGTTCCATAATCCATCAAAAAATTTCACCCAAAACTTGAAAACTTCACAACACAAAACTCAACAGAAATCTCATAAGCTCCGTTAGCGAAAGAAAACAAAACACCACTTCAAGGTACTGTAATGAACTCATTCTTTATTTATATTGGTGTTAAACCTACTATATTCCAACTTCTCCATGGATTATAAACTATTTTCCTAACCATAGATTCATCAAAATAAGCAAACAACACACGAAAAACAGAATCTGTCAAAAACAGAATAGTCTGTAGTAATCTGTAACTAACGCCAATTTCTGGAACGTGAAAAATTCAGCCAAAATAGGAAGTTCTAGATAATTTGTTTATTGATCTACAGAAAAAAGAATCAACTAAAAAGCACGTTCCTGTGATTTACTAAAATTATTTTCGTGCACTCAAAGTTTCTGTTTTCTGCAGCAGAATCAAATTACTGTTACCGTAGGTTATCCTAGCGGTCTTACTTGGCACAAACACTAATTAAAACACAAAAACAAATCTAACCAGAGGCTAGAACAAATATTTATTCCTAAATAGAATCAAAAAGCAAAAAAACTAAAATAAAATTGGGTTGCCTCCCAACAAGCGCTATCGTTTAACGCCCCTAGCTAGGCATAAAAGCAAGGATAGATCTAGGTATTGCCGTCTTTGGTAGGCAATTCTTCAATGAGGCATTTATCCTCCTTAGAAATTTCTTGCTTTCTAGTAATTATCAAACTTTTAGGCACAAGATCGAAAAATTCATTGGTAGCAAATGGTTCCTTAATGATAGCAAAGAGATGGGGATGAATACTTATAGATTTAAGATCCACAGTTTCATTACTAGAGGATTCACCCTTATTTTTAGGAACATACATAAGCTTGGCAATTTTAGTAGGAGGACTTGGAGTATTCTTAACGGAAGAAAAAACGGTTCCCAAGTTTGTGATAATACCCTCAAGTTTATCGATTCTAGTGGAATCTACATTTATTCTTTCATTAACTATGGGTTCCTTTTCCTTAATATTTTTCAAAGTCATTCCTACCTTAGATCCATATTGAGTAATTTGGTTATGGATCTTTTTATCTAGATTTTCAATTGATTCAACGGTAGCAACTTTGTTTTCAATAATTTCAAGTCTTTGCATAACATGCTCCAAAGTTAACATAGTTCCATTAACCAAAAGAGGTGGTGAGCCAAATAAATCTATCATAGCATTATAAGAATCAAAAGTATGGCTACCCAAGAAATTCCCCCCGGTAATGGTATCAAGGATATATCTATACCAAGGACTAGCACCTACATAAAAATTGCGAAGAAGAACTAAAATAGATTGCTCCCTGATAGATCTATTTTGAGCATTGCAAATTCTATACCAAGCGTCTTTCAGATTTTCTCCCTCCCTTTGTTTAAAATTTAGGACTTCATTTTCGGGAGATAAAGGAGAAGATATAAGACTAGCCATTACGACAAGGCAAGCAAGAAAAAGGCAAACGGAAAAGAGAGGGCGAATAAAACGGCAAGGATGAAATGGGGGAGAGGAAAACGAGAGGCAAATGGCAAATAATGTAGTGCGATAGATAGGGATTATGATAGGTACTTGGTATGACGACTTTAGCGAAGACCTCCCCGGCAACGGCGCCAGAAATTCTTCTTGCTACGTCTTGAGCTTGCGTTGGATTTCCCCGAAGAGGAGAGGATGATGCAGCATAGTAGCGTAAGTATTTCCCTCAGTTTTTGAGAACCAAGATATCAATCCAGTAGGAGGCAACGCACAAGTCCCTCGCACCTGCACAAACAATATCTCAACGCAACCAACGCGATTAGGGGTTGTCAATCACTTCTCGACAAGTGAGATGTGATAGATAGGATAGATAATATTTTTGGTATTTTTGATATAAGATGCAAAGTAAAAAGTAAAAGCAAAAGTAAAAACAAAGCAATAATAAAGTGATGGAGATTGATATGATGAGAATAGACCCGGGGGCCATAGGTTTCACTAGTGGCTTCTCTCGAGAGCATAAGTATTTCTACGGTGGGTGAACAAATTACTGTTGAGCAATTGACAGAATTGAGCATAGTTATGAGAATATCTAGGTATGATCATGTATGTAGGCATCACGTCCGTGACAAGTAAACCGACTTCTGCCTGCATTTCCTACTATTACTCCACTCATCGACCACTATCCAGCATGCATCTAGAGTATTAAGTTAAAAACAGAGTAACGCTTTAAGCAAGATGACATGATGTAGAGGGATAAATTCATGCAATATGATATAAACCCCATCTTGTTATCCTCGATGGCAATGATACAATACGTGCCTTGCTGCCCCTTCTGTCACTGGGAAAGGACACCGCAAGATCGAACCCAAAGCTAAGCACTTCTCCCATTGCAAGAACTACCAATCTCGTTGGCCAAACAAAACGGATAATTCGAAGAGACTTGCAAAGATAACCAACCATACATAAAAGAATTCAGAGAAGATTCAAATATTATTCATAGATAGACTTCATCATAAACCCATAATTCATCGGTCTCAACAAACACACCGCAAAAAGAAGATTACATCGAATATACTCCACGAGAGAGGGGAAGAACATTGTATTGAGATCCAAAAAGAGAGAAGAAGTCATCTAGCTAATAACTATGGACCCGAAGGTCTGAGGTAAACTACTCACACTTCATCGGAGAGGCTATGATGATGTAGAAGCCCTCCGTGATGACGGCCTCCTTCGGGCGGAGCTCCGGAACAGGCCCCAAGATGGGATCTCGTGGATACAGAAAGTTGCGGCGGTGGAATTAGGTTTTTGGCTCCGTATCTGGTAGTTTGGGGGTACGTAGGTATATGTAGGAGGAAGAGGTACGTCAGTGGAGCTTTGAGGGGCCCACGAGGCAGGGGGCACGCCCTAGGGGGGGGGGCCCACCCTCGTGACCGCCTCTCCTGTTCCTTGGCGTAGGGTCCAAGTCTCCTGGATCACGTTCGGTGAAAAAATCACGTTTCCGAAGGTTTCATTTCATTAGGACTCCGTTTGATATTCCGTTTCTTCGAAACACTGAAATAGGCAAAAAAACAGCAATTCTGGGCTGGGCCTCCGATTAATAGGTTAGTCCCAAAAGTAATATAAAAGTGAATAATAAAGCCCAATATAGTTCAAAACAGTAGATAATATAGTATGGAGCAATCAAAAATTATAGATACATTGGAGACGTATCATTCATCTACTATGCTAGTTCGCATGATTAGTTTAATCTCTGATATTGCTGTCGTGATCTATCTTCTGTTTATTCAGATTAAATCTTGTAGTAATTTGCTTATATTTTCAACAATCTCCACGCGAGGACTCCAGTCGTCAAGGTACGCGGGGACGACGCTACTACCGGTGATGTTGGCATGGTCGTCTTTGCCCCTGCAGCTTCCTTTCACCACTAGAGATTTGCTGCTTCGGCCGCGGCGGACGGCGCCAACCCTGGATTCGTGATCCTCTCTATGGGGAAATGCGGGCTTGGCGACCCGAGGTGGACAGCACACAGGCACGGGTCATGGCACTAGCACCGTGCATTGGCTAGCCACTTGACAGGGAGCAAGGCGCGCAAGGCTAGCAGCGGCCGAGGGAGCTCCATCTCCTGTTGACGTGTGTCAGCGAGCCTACTGCTAATATAGCTAGTAGTAGCGTGGTCCACGCGCTACTGCTAAGGCATATAGCAGCAGCGTTTGTTCACTCTGGCACTACTGCTAATATAGCTAGTAGTAGCGTGTTTAGTCCCCATCACTACTAGTATTCTTTTTCTCATTTTTTTAATTTTTTGGTGTATTTATACGCCGTTATACAAATTTTGGTACAATACCAATTATGAGGTTGTTATATCAATATTTCCATAACAGTGTGTCAAATGAAGGTGGATTAGGTTCAAGTGGAGGGAACATGTGGTGCATGTCAAAAGTATACTACTAATCCAAACTTGATCTAGTTTGGACTAGTAGTACTTTCGATGTGCACCACATGTTTCCTCCAATTGAATCTAATCCGCCAACACAAGCTATTTAATCATCATCATAGTCATTACCACCAACAGTAGCTATTTAATCATCATAGTGATAGTGTAGCACACATCATCATCTTCAAACTCATTCTAGCTAGCTAATCACCACCAACACTAGCTACGGTAGGTATCTAATCACCACCAACACTAGCTAATAATAATCATCATAGTCACTACCACCAACACTAGCTATTTAATCATCATAACTCATTTCTAGCTAGCTAATCACTCCTGCTCCTCTCTCTCATGTAAAATAGCATAAAACATGTGTAACACTCCTGCTTCATCAAGTTGGAGCATGCAAATGAACCTATCTCCTAATCGTGGGCTGCACATCTGATTGCTTCCCCCTAGTACTTCTCTGCGATCGTTCACAATTTTGCTCCAGTCTTTCACTATTAAGCATTCCTCGCTGTTAGAAATCCTGAATGCACTAAAGTGCATTGTAGGATATCTTGGCCGTAAGCTAACCGTTCTTATGTGACCTTTAGTCTCGATCCAATGAGGCACAACATTCATCGGGAGTCCCTGTTGAAGAACATTGTATATTAAAATAATGTATGCAAAAGATGCACTGAGGACAAATAGTAAAAATCTTACCATCTTTCCTAAATAGATGTGACCGTAGTTCAATACGATCACTATTGGTCGCACGTTTTGAGTACTAAGATTTTTAAATCTAGAAAAATAATTTTCGTTGATAGCATCAAGACCCTCAAGCCAAGAAACATAATGACCTATCTCCTCGCAATTTAGTTCAACCCCGGGACAGTGGACGGTCATGTCTACCAAGCGTCGGACATGTTTGCTTGAATGGAAATAAGCTGTCAATAGAAATTAGTTGTCAACTATTTTTGAAAAAACAATATCAAAGACATAAATATGGTTGAGAAACTCACATAATGGTATAACTAGAGGCGTCTGCACATCGACCCAGATGTCCATATTACCTTCAATATCATCTTCCGGACGAATATCAAAGGTGATAACCAGATCAGGCTCAAATGCATAAGTCTTGCATAGTGCTTGCCAAGTTTTGCATTCAAAATAGGTGTACGTGTCTGCGTTGTATAATTTTGCGTGGAAAGTATAACCATGCTCGGTCTTCAAGTAAACTCTCTTTACTTCCATAGTAGTTATCATAGGACTGAAACCTATCTTATCCAAGACAAAAACTCTTGCATGGCAGGGGATACGCTAGTAGAATAGTAAAAAATTTAAATTATATAAGTTGAAGCAAATGAAGCAGATGTCATGCTCAATTACGAAAAAAGTCTTGTCGTTGTGACTTACTGTATCCACTTCGAAGTTCTCGTCCAGCCTGATACTGAAGCCCCTATCATCATCTAGGAAGATTCTGTCGCACAGGCCGCGCTCGTCTTCGCAGTATTTGCAAATACCGAAATCCTTTTCGTCGTCAAACATTTCCTATGTTCATAGTTGAAACATTAATTGAAAATTGATCGAAGGTAACTACCAGGATACTCAACACACAAATCCAGGGCACTCGATATTTCCTACATATTCTGGCACAAGTCATGCCAAAATTCACGGAAAAATCCGGCATGACCTTTGCTAAAATAGGACATATCGAGCGCCTGAAATTTGCCGGAACGAAAATGAATCAACACTCAGGCAAACCATAGGCCACTCGGAGGTGTAACCAGCAAACATGACCGGCCACTTGGTCAAGCACATATCCTATTTGAGCAATACAAGATATACATTTCAAAATATCTTATAGGACTCATATTGACATGAGCATTCCATAAGCAAAACCAAATCGTAAAATAAATAAGTATTCAAATTAGCATGCATTCAATAAGCAAAAGTAAATCATCTCATGCGTCTGTATATTGTCGAATATTATCACGAATACATCCTGAATAGTATCATACATATAACATCACTAATACAACTAAAACCCTAGCACACGACGGGTATCGGCACGGGCGGTGGACACCCATAGAGAAGGAACCATCACAGGATCATAGCTCTAGTGAGATCCCTGGAGAACCTGCCAGCTATTGGAGAACCTGTGCTCCAACACAAACAAGTAGCGACGGACGTGCGCGTCCTGCTCACTGACACGGTGACGCACCACCTCCGCGGGGTCCTCGAGCCTCTGGACCATCACTTGCCCACACGACCGCCACCAAAGAAGGTTCGGGTTAATGACGGGATGACTCCTCACCAACCTGCGCCCCCGGTAGGTAGCGCCTCCTAGTACCACCCCGGCGGAGCCCAGTCCCGGACAGGGCCCATCTGGTGACGCAGGTGTCCTCCGCCGACTCGACGACGAGGATGCGGGATAGGCATCGTCGACGTCGATGCGGGAATAGTTGCTTTAACTAAAAAAGTAAACTAGTTCTATTAATTTTTTTACTAAAAATAAAATAGTTGTATTAACTCAACTAGTTCAATTAAGCACTTACTATAAATAAAAATAAACTAGTTTTTACTAAAAATAAACTAGTTCAACTAGTTATATAAATTTTCTTACTAATTCTATTAAACACTTACTAAAAAACAGTAAAAAAACTAGTTATATGAATTCTAAAATTTAACCCTAACTAATTTGATGAACTCTAAAATTTGATGAACCCTAACTAATTTGATGAACCCTAAAATTTAACCCTAACTAATTTGATGAACTCTAAAATTTAACCCTAACTAATTTGATGAACTCTAAAACTAATTCTATTTAACAACTACTGCCATAATTAGCATCTAATTTGATGAACCCTAACTAAATTAGATGAACTATGAAATTTAACCCTAAGAACCCTAGCTAGGAAGAGGTAGGGGAGGAAGAGGAGGAGGGTGTGTTCACCTCGGGCGCCGGCGGAGTTAGGGAGAGGGGCACGCGGCGTCGAGGTCGGGGACGGGGCCGGGGTCGGGGCGGCGGGCGCACGGCAGAGGGCGGCGATGTAGGGGGGCGTCGAGGTCGGGGTCGGGGCGGCCTCGAGGTCAGGGGCGAGGGCGGCGTCGATGGCGTGCGGAGGGCGACGGGAGAGCGTGCGGCGGCCGGGCGATGACGGCGGCGACAGCAGATGCACGCGTCGGATTTGGGGGAAGTGGGTGTGGGGAAGGACACGTGGTTAAGTCAAAAGTAGCAGTAGCGCGTTCCATGGAAAGCGCTACTGCTACGTTAGCTATAGCGCATGTCCATAAAGCCCGCTGCTGCTACGCATTTCTCCTTTATTTTTCTTTTTCATTTATTTTCATTCACATTTTCTTTTTTTCCTTCCCCTTTTTCTATTTCTTTCATTTTCATTTACTTTTCTATATGTTTTTCATTTTATTTTCCTTTCCTTAGCAGTAGCGCCCTCCCCTAAAAGTGCGCTGCTACTAATTTTTAGTAGTAGCACGGTTTGTATAAGGGCGCTACTACTATACCTAGCATGTCGACAACGGTGTGGCAATTATAGTAGTAGCGCGTTTTATTCCTGCCGCGCTACTGCTAAGTGGATAGCAGTAGTGCCCATTATGTCAACACGCTACTGCTAAGTAGCAGTAGCGCCTCATTTTAACACACGCTACTGGTAAGATTCTGTTTATAAGGTTTTCCCTAGTAGTGTCTATGTGATCGGAGATCCCGTGAAGTAGAAGTGGGAGAGCTGTTGGTCAGCTGGGAGGAGAGTATCCCTATAATAATTATCCCACTCCATGAAGATGCAATACTCTCCTGATCTTCATGGCAGGTTGATACTTATCTTAATGTGTTCCAAGTGGCTTATTCGGGTAAGCAGAGATGTTGTCCTGCAGAGCATCTCCTGAGGAACACACCTATATGAATTTGACTGTTAAACATCGCAGTCTGTGAGAATTGGGTGTTCTCTAATAAATTCAGGAAAGGCCTGTAGTATGATGTATACGCTCCACCCAATGGGGAAGCCTTGCGGCAGCCCAGTACCGGTGAAGAATTTGTGTGAAACTAGTCTCGCAGAAAACTTGTAGTTCAAGGCATAGTCCACTATTCAAGTTGTGATCTAGTGTAGCATAAATCTCTAAGTGGAAGTTCAACTTCACAGTCTCCACTAAGCACCGGTATATAAACAATGTTTTGGAATTAAATGATGAGATGTGCCAATGAAACTTCATGGGGGATTGTTGGAATTATGCTAGTAGGCCTTTGGCCCAAAGCCTGACTAAAATTCTGAAATTCTTTTGGCCCCTTCATGCACACATGTGAGTGGAGTGAGTGAGACTAGAGTTTAGTCCCACCACGGAAGTTGAGAGAGACTTGCACCTCTTTATAAGGTGAGCTCTTCTACCACTTGTATGAGCATGAGAAGAGGAGACCTACACGCGCTCTCCTCCTCCTCGTTCGCCTCACCACGCCACGCCTTGTCACGACGCGCCGCGGGTTGCGGGATTGAGCCGAGCCGAGGATAGAGCTATGCACGTAGTCTATATTTTTTGCTGCTTGGGAAAAATTAATGAGTCATTAATTAATAATTAATGAACACGTTAATTACTGAACCGTTTCCGATTCTTTTGCATCGTGATGACTCGGACGTGGGGTTTACTCCCACGACCTACCCGGCCCGCACTATATAGTCAAGCAGACGTCTACCCTAGACGCGGCCGCTTCGTATGGTTTCGCACCACCGTTCCAGATCATTGCACCGCCACGCAAGTCTTCTCCATCCCTCCTTTCGGCGTGCACCGCAAGAAGGGATAGCAGGCCTCCGGAACCCCGCCTCTCGTGATCCTGTACCGGAGAGGGGCGATCAGGTTTTTGGGGAGCGCACTCGCGCAACTGCTGGCAGCGACGACTTCGCCAATGACGACTTCTTCCTCGGCCTCGGCAACCTCATCCTCGACGACATGGGCGACAACGTAACCGCCGGCGATGATGCTCCCGCTGCACCGTATGTGATTCTATCCTTCTTGTTCGAGATCGTGGTAGAATTCATGTTTCTAGTATGTGCTCTAGATGTGATCTGTTCATTGCTACGTCTTGAGCTTGCGTTGGATTTCCCCGAAGAGGAGAGGATGATGCAACATAGTAGCGTAAGTATTTCCCTCAGTTTTTGAGAACCAAGGTATCAATCCAGTAGGAGGCAACGCACAAGTCCCTCGCACCTGCACAAACAATATCTCAACACAACCAACGCGATTAGGGGTTGTCAATCCCTTCTCGATAAGTGAGATGTGATAGATAGGATAGATAATATTTTTGGTATTTTTGATATAAGATGCAAAGTAAAAAAGTAAAAGGAAAAGTAAAAACAAAGAAATAATAAAGTGATGGAGATTGATATGATGAGAATAGACCCGGGGACCATAGGTTTCACTAGTGGCTTCTGTCGAGAGCATAAGTATTTCTACGGTGGGTGAACAAATTACTGTTGAGCAATTGACAGAATTGATCATAGTTATGAGAATATCTAGGTATGATCATGTATATAGGCATCACGTCAGTGACAAGTAAACCGACTCCTGCCTACATTTACTACTATTACTCCACTCATCAACCGCTATCCAGCATGCATCTAGAGTATTAAGTTAAAAACAGAGTAACGCTTTAAGCAAGATGACATGATGTAGAGGGATAAATTCATGCAATATGATATAAACCCCATCTTGTTATCCTTGATGGGGGTACGTAGGTATATGTAGGAGGAAGAGGTACGTCGGTGGAGCTTCGAGGGGCCCACGAGGCAGGGGGCACGTCCTAGGGGGGGCGCCCCCACCCTCATGACCGCCTCTCCTGTTCCTTGGCGTAGGTTCCAAGTCTCCTGGATCATGTTCGGTGAGAAAATCACGTTTCCGAAGGTTTCATTCCGTTTGGACTCCGTTTGATATTCCGTTTCTTCTAAACACTGAAAATAGACAAAAAACAACAATTCTGGGCTTGGCCTCCGGTTTATAGGTTAGTCCCAAAAGTAATATAAAAGTGAATAATAAATCCCAATATAGTCCAAAACAGTAGATAATATAGCATGGAGCAATCAAAAATTATAGATACGTTGGAGACGTATCAGGCATCCCCAAGCTTAATTCCTGCTCGTCCTCGAGTAGGTAAATGATAAAAAAGATAATTTTTGATGTGGAATGCTACTTGGCATAATTTCAATGTAAATCTTCTTAATTGTGGTATGAATATTCAGATTAGAAAGATTCAAGACAAAAGCTCATATTGACATAAAAACAATAATACTTCAAGCATACTAACAAAGCAATTATGTCTTCTCAAAATAACATGGCCAAAGAAAGTTATCCCTACAAAATCATATAGTCTGGCTATGCTCTATCTTCACCACACAAAGTATTTAATCATGCACAACCCCGATGACAAGCCAAGCAATTGTTTCATACTTTAACATTTTCAAAACTTTTTCGATCCTCACGCAATACATGAGCGTGAGCCATGGATATAGCACTATATGTGGAATAGAATGGTGGTTGTGGAGAAGACAAAAAGAGGGGAAGATAGTCTCACATCAACTAGGCGTATCAACGGGCTATGGAGATGCCCATCAATAGATATCAATGTGAGTGAGTAGGGATTGCCATGCAACGGATGCACTAGAGCTATAAGTATATGAAAGCTCAACAAAAGAAACTAAGTGGGTTTGCATCCAACTTGCTTGCTCACGAAGACCTAGGGTAAGTTGAGGAAGCCCATCATTGGAATATACAAGCCAAGTTCTATAATGAAAAATTCACACTAGTATATGAAAGTGACAAAACGAGAGACTCTCTATCATGAAGATCATGGTGCTACTTTGAAGCACAAGTGTGGTAAAAGGATAGTAACATTGCCCCTTCTCTCTTTTTCTCTCATTTTTTTATTTGGGCCTTTTCTTTTTTTATGGCCTCTTTCTTTTTTTTCGTCAGGAGTCTCATCCCGACTTGTAGGAGAATCATAGTCTCCATCATCCTTTCCTCACTTGGGACAATGCTCTAAAAATGATGATCATCACACTTCTATTTACTTTACAACTCAACAATTACAACTCAATACTTAGAACAATTATGGCTCTATGTGTATGCTTCCGGCGGTGTACCGGGATGTGCAATGATTCATGAGCGACATGTATGAAATAATTATGAACGGTGGCTTTGCCACAAATACGATGTCAACTACATGATCATGCTAGCAATATGACAATAATGAAGTGTGTCATAATAAACGGAACGGTGGAAGGTTGCATGGCAATATATCTCGGAATGGCTATGGAAATGCCATGATAGGTAGGTATGGTGGCTGTTTTGAGGGAGGTTTATGGTGGGTGTATGATACCGGCGAAAAGGTGCACGGTATTAGAGAGGCTAGCAATGATGGAAGGAAGAAAAGTGTGTATGATCCATGGACTCAATATTAGTCATAAAGAACTCATATACTTATTGCAAAAATCTAGAAGTTATCAAAGCAAAGTATTACGCGCATGCTCCTAGGGGGATAGATTGGTAGGAAAAGACCATCGCTCGTTCCCGACCGCCACTGACAATCAATAAATAAATCATGCTCCGACTTCATCACATAACGGTTCACCATACGTGCATGCTACGGGAATCACAAACTTTAACACAAGTATTCCTCAAATTCACAACTACTCAACTAACATGACTCTAATATTACCATCTTCATATCTCAAAAAAATTATCAATCATCAAACTTTTATTAGTATTCAACGCATTCAAAAGAAAGTTTCACATATCTTGAATACCAAGCACATTATTAATAAGCAAATTACCATGCTATTAGGAACTCTCAAAATAATCTAAGTGAAGCATGAGAGATCAATAGTTTCTTTAAAACAAATCCACCACTGTGCTCTAAAAGATCTAAGTGAAGCACTAGAGCAAATATTCAACGCTCAAAAGATATAAGTGAAGCACATAGAGCAAAACTACATAGCTCAAAAGATATAAGTGAAGCACATAGAGTATTCTATCAAATTTCAATTTGATTATGGCTCTCTCTGAAAAGGTGTGTACAGCAAGGATGATTGTGGCACACTAACAAACAAAGACACAAATAATACAAGACGCTCCAAGCAAAACACATATCATGTGGTGAATAAAAATATAGCTCCAAGTAAAATTACCGATGGAAGTAGACAAAAGAGGGGATGCCTTCCGGGGCATCCCCAAGCTTTGACTTTTTGGTGTCCTTGGATTATCTTGGGGATTCCATGGGCATCCCCAAGCTTAGGCTCTTTCCACTCCTTGTTCCATAATCCATCAAAAGATTTCACCCAAAACTTGAAAACTTCACAACACAAAACTCAACAGAAATCTCATAAGCTCCGTTAGCGAAAGAAAACAAAACACCACTTCAAGGTACTGTAATGAACTCATTCTTTATTTATATTGGTGTTAAACCTACTATATTCCAACTTCTCCATGGATTATAAACTATTTTCCTAACCATAGATTCATCAAAATAAGCAAACAACACACGAAAAACAGAATCTGTCAAAAACAGAATAGTCTGTAGTAATCTGTAACTAACGCCAATTTCTGGAACGTGAAAAATTCAGCCAAAATAGGAAGTTCTAGATAATTTGTTTATTGATCTACAGAAAAAAGAATCAACTAAAAAGCACGTTCCTGTGATTTACTAAAATTATTTTCGTGCACTCAAAGTTTCTGTTTTCTGCAGCAGAATCAAATTACTGTTACCGTAGGTTATCCTAGCGGTCTTACTTGGCACAAACACTAATTAAAACACAAAAACAAATCTAACCAGAGGCTAGAACAAATATTTATTCCTAAATAGAATCAAAAAGCAAAAAAACTAAAATAAAATTGGGTTGCCTCCCAACAAGCGCTATCGTTTAACGCCCCTAGCTAGGCATAAAAGCAAGGATAGATCTAGGTATTGCCGTCTTTGGTAGGCAATTCTTCAATGAGGCATTTATCCTCCTTAGAAATTTCTTGCTTTCTAGTAATTATCAAACTTTTAGGCACAAGATCGAAAAATTCATTGGTAGCAAATGGTTCCTTAATGATAGCAAAGAGATGGGGATGAATACTTATAGATTTAAGATCCACAGTTTCATTACTAGAGGATTCACCCTTATTTTTAGGAACATACATAAGCTTGGCAATTTTAGTAGGAGGACTTGGAGTATTCTTAACGGAAGAAAAAACGGTTCCCAAGTTTGTGATAATACCCTCAAGTTTATCGATTCTAGTGGAATCTACATTTATTCTTTCATTAACTATGGGTTCCTTTTCCTTAATATTTTTCAAAGTCATTCCTACCTTAGATCCATATTGAGTAATTTGGTTATGGATCTTTTTATCTAGATTTTCAATTGATTCAACGGTAGCAACTTTGTTTTCAATAATTTCAAGTCTTTGCATAACATGCTCCAAAGTTAACATAGTTCCATTAACCAAAAGAGGTGGTGAGCCAAATAAATCTATCATAGCATTATAAGAATCAAAAGTATGGCTACCCAAGAAATTCCCCCCGGTAATGGTATCAAGGATATATCTATACCAAGGACTAGCACCTACATAAAAATTGCGAAGAAGAACTAAAATAGATTGCTCCCTGATAGATCTATTTTGAGCATTGCAAATTCTATACCAAGCGTCTTTCAGATTTTCTCCCTCCCTTTGTTTAAAATTTAGGACTTCATTTTCGGGAGATAAAGGAGAAGATATAAGACTAGCCATTACGACAAGGCAAGCAAGAAAAAGGCAAACGGAAAAGAGAGGGCGAATAAAACGGCAAGGATGAAATGGGGGAGAGGAAAACGAGAGGCAAATGGCAAATAATGTAGTGCGATAGATAGGGATTATGATAGGTACTTGGTATGACGACTTTAGCGAAGACCTCCCCGGCAACGGCGCCAGAAATTCTTCTTGCTACGTCTTGAGCTTGCGTTGGATTTCCCCGAAGAGGAGAGGATGATGCAGCATAGTAGCGTAAGTATTTCCCTCAGTTTTTGAGAACCAAGATATCAATCCAGTAGGAGGCAACGCACAAGTCCCTCGCACCTGCACAAACAATATCTCAACGCAACCAACGCGATTAGGGGTTGTCAATCACTTCTCGACAAGTGAGATGTGATAGATAGGATAGATAATATTTTTGGTATTTTTGATATAAGATGCAAAGTAAAAAGTAAAAGCAAAAGTAAAAACAAAGCAATAATAAAGTGATGGAGATTGATATGATGAGAATAGACCCGGGGGCCATAGGTTTCACTAGTGGCTTCTCTCGAGAGCATAAGTATTTCTACGGTGGGTGAACAAATTACTGTTGAGCAATTGACAGAATTGAGCATAGTTATGAGAATATCTAGGTATGATCATGTATGTAGGCATCACGTCCGTGACAAGTAAACCGACTTCTGCCTGCATTTCCTACTATTACTCCACTCATCGACCACTATCCAGCATGCATCTAGAGTATTAAGTTAAAAACAGAGTAACGCTTTAAGCAAGATGACATGATGTAGAGGGATAAATTCATGCAATATGATATAAACCCCATCTTGTTATCCTCGATGGCAATGATACAATACGTGCCTTGCTGCCCCTTCTGTCACTGGGAAAGGACACCGCAAGATCGAACCCAAAGCTAAGCACTTCTCCCATTGCAAGAACTACCAATCTCGTTGGCCAAACAAAACGGATAATTCGAAGAGACTTGCAAAGATAACCAACCATACATAAAAGAATTCAGAGAAGATTCAAATATTATTCATAGATAGACTTCATCATAAACCCATAATTCATCGGTCTCAACAAACACACCGCAAAAAGAAGATTACATCGAATATACTCCACGAGAGAGGGGAAGAACATTGTATTGAGATCCAAAAAGAGAGAAGAAGTCATCTAGCTAATAACTATGGACCCGAAGGTCTGAGGTAAACTACTCACACTTCATCGGAGAGGCTATGATGATGTAGAAGCCCTCCGTGATGACGGCCTCCTTCGGGCGGAGCTCCGGAACAGGCCCCAAGATGGGATCTCGTGGATACAGAAAGTTGCGGCGGTGGAATTAGGTTTTTGGCTCCGTATCTGGTAGTTTGGGGGTACGTAGGTATATGTAGGAGGAAGAGGTACGTCAGTGGAGCTTTGAGGGGCCCACGAGGCAGGGGGCACGCCCTAGGGGGGGGCCCACCCTCGTGACCGCCTCTCCTGTTCCTTGGCGTAGGGTCCAAGTCTCCTGGATCACGTTCGGTGAAAAAATCACGTTTCCGAAGGTTTCATTTCATTAGGACTCCGTTTGATATTCCGTTTCTTCGAAACACTGAAATAGGCAAAAAAACAGCAATTCTGGGCTGGGCCTCCGATTAATAGGTTAGTCCCAAAAGTAATATAAAAGTGAATAATAAAGCCCAATATAGTTCAAAACAGTAGATAATATAGTATGGAGCAATCAAAAATTATAGATACATTGGAGACGTATCATTCATCTACTATGCTAGTTCGCATGATTAGTTTAATCTCTGATATTGCTGTCGTGATCTATCTTCTGTTTATTCAGATTAAATCTTGTAGTAATTTTCTTATATTTTCAACAATCTCCACGCGAGGACTCCAGTCGTCAAGGTACGCGGGGACGACGCTACTACCGGTGATGTTGGCATGGTCGTCTTTGCCCCTGCAGCTTCCTTTCACCACTAGAGATTTGCTGCTTCGGCCGCGGCGGACGGCGCCAACCCTGGATTCGTGATCC
The DNA here is from genome assembly GCA_034509565.1 of Triticum monococcum. Taxonomy (NCBI): domain Eukaryota; kingdom Viridiplantae; phylum Streptophyta; class Magnoliopsida; order Poales; family Poaceae; genus Triticum; species Triticum monococcum. Next base: position 4,836,212 of record CM067845.1, on the reverse strand, counting down.
TCTCTATGGGGAAATGCGGGCTTGGCGACCCGAGGTGGACAGCACACAGGCACGGGTCATGGCACTAGCACCGTGCATTGGCTAGCCACTTGACAGGGAGCAAGGCGCGCAAGGCTAGCAGCGGCCGAGGGAGCTCCATCTCCTGTTGACGTGTGTCAGCGAGCCTACTGCTAATATAGCTAGTAGTAGCGTGGTCCACGCGCTACTGCTAAGGCATATAGCAGCAGCGTTTGTTCACTCTGGCACTACTGCTAATATAGCTAGTAGTAGCGTGTTTAGTCCCCATCACTACTAGTATTCTTTTTCTCATTTTTTTAATTTTTTGGTGTATTTATACGCCGTTATACAAATTTTGGTACAATACCAATTATGAGGTTGTTATATCAATATTTCCATAACAGTGTGTCAAATGAAGGTGGATTAGGTTCAAGTGGAGGGAACATGTGGTGCATGTCAAAAGTATACTACTAATCCAAACTTGATCTAGTTTGGACTAGTAGTACTTTCGATGTGCACCACATGTTTCCTCCAATTGAATCTAATCCGCCAACACAAGCTATTTAATCATCATCATAGTCATTACCACCAACAGTAGCTATTTAATCATCATAGTGATAGTGTAGCACACATCATCATCTTCAAACTCATTCTAGCTAGCTAATCACCACCAACACTAGCTACGGTAGGTATCTAATCACCACCAACACTAGCTAATAATAATCATCATAGTCACTACCACCAACACTAGCTATTTAATCATCATAACTCATTTCTAGCTAGCTAATCACTCCTGCTCCTCTCTCTCATGTAAAATAGCATAAAACATGTGTAACACTCCTGCTTCATCAAGTTGGAGCATGCAAATGAACCTATCTCCTAATCGTGGGCTGCACATCTGATTGCTTCCCCCTAGTACTTCTCTGCGATCGTTCACAATTTTGCTCCAGTCTTTCACTATTAAGCATTCCTCGCTGTTAGAAATCCTGAATGCACTAAAGTGCATTGTAGGATATCTTGGCCGTAAGCTAACCGTTCTTATGTGACCTTTAGTCTCGATCCAATGAGGCACAACATTCATCGGGAGTCCCTGTTGAAGAACATTGTATATTAAAATAATGTATGCAAAAGATGCACTGAGGACAAATAGTAAAAATCTTACCATCTTTCCTAAATAGATGTGACCGTAGTTCAGTACGATCACTATTGGTCGCACGTTTTGAGTACTAAGATTTTTAAATCTAGAAAAATAATTTTCGTTGATAGCATCAAGACCCTCAAGCCAAGAAACATAATGACCTATCTCCTCGCAATTTAGTTCAACCCCGGGACAGTGGACGGTCATGTCTACCAAGCGTCGGACATGTTTGCTTGAATGGAAATAAGCTGTCAATAGAAATTAGTTGTCAACTATTTTTGAAAAAACAATATCAAAGACATAAATATGGTTGAGAAACTCACATAATGGTATAACTAGAGGCGTCTGCACATCGACCCAGATGTCCATATTACCTTCAATATCATCTTCCGGACGAATATCAAAGGTGATAACCAGATCAGGCTCAAATGCATAAGTCTTGCATAGTGCTTGCCAAGTTTTGCATTCAAAATAGGTGTACGTGTCTGCGTTGTATAATTTTGCGTGGAAAGTATAACCATGCTCGGTCTTCAAGTAAACTCTCTTTACTTCCATAGTAGTTATCATAGGACTGAAACCTATCTTATCCAAGACAAAAACTCTTGCATGGCAGGGGATACGCTAGTAGAATAGTAAAAAATTTAAATTATATAAGTTGAAGCAAATGAAGCAGATGTCATGCTCAATTACGAAAAAAGTCTTGTCGTTGTGACTTACTGTATCCACTTCGAAGTTCTCGTCCAGCCTGATACTGAAGCCCCTATCATCATCTAGGAAGATTCTGTCGCACAGGCCGCGCTCGTCTTCGCAGTATTTGCAAATACCGAAATCCTTTTCGTCGTCAAACATTTCCTATGTTCATAGTTGAAACATTAATTGAAAATTGATCGAAGGTAACTACCAGGATACTCAACACACAAATCCAGGGCACTCGATATTTCCTACATATTCTGGCACAAGTCATGCCAAAATTCACGGAAAAATCCGGCATGACCTTTGCTAAAATAGGACATATCGAGCGCCTGAAATTTGCCGGAACGAAAATGAATCAACACTCAGGCAAACCATAGGCCACTCGGAGGTGTAACCAGCAAACATGACCGGCCACTTGGTCAAGCACATATCCTATTTGAGCAATACAAGATATACATTTCAAAATATCTTATAGGACTCATATTGACATGAGCATTCCATAAGCAAAACCAAATCGTAAAATAAATAAGTATTCAAATTAGCATGCATTCAATAAGCAAAAGTAAATCATCTCATGCGTCTGTATATTGTCGAATATTATCACGAATACATCCTGAATAGTATCATACATATAACATCACTAATACAACTAAAACCCTAGCACACGACGGGTATCGGCACGGGCGGTGGACACCCATAGAGAAGGAACCATCACAGGATCATAGCTCTAGTGAGATCCCTGGAGAACCTGCCAGCTATTGGAGAACCTGTGCTCCAACACAAACAAGTAGCGACGGACGTGCGCGTCCTGCTCACTGACACGGTGACGCACCACCTCCGCGGGGTCCTCGAGCCTCTGGACCATCACTTGCCCACACGACCGCCACCAAAGAAGGTTCGGGTTAATGACGGGCTGACTCCTCACCAACCTGCGCCCCCGGTAGGTAGCGCCTCCTAGTACCACCCCGGCGGAGCCCAGTCCCGGACAGGGCCCATCTGGTGACGCAGGTGTCCTCCGCCGACTCGACGACGAGGATGCGGGATAGGCATCGTCGACGTCGATGCGGGAATAGTTGCTTTAACTAAAAAAGTAAACTAGTTCTATTAATTTTTTTACTAAAAATAAAATAGTTGTATTAACTCAACTAGTTCAATTAAGCACTTACTATAAATAAAAATAAACTAGTTTTTACTAAAAATAAACTAGTTCAACTAGTTATATAAATTTTCTTACTAATTCTATTAAACACTTACTAAAAAACAGTAAAAAAACTAGTTATATGAATTCTAAAATTTAACCCTAACTAATTTGATGAACTCTAAAATTTGATGAACCCTAACTAATTTGATGAACCCTAAAATTTAACCCTAACTAATTTGATGAACTCTAAAATTTAACCCTAACTAATTTGATGAACTCTAAAACTAATTCTATTTAACAACTACTGCCATAATTAGCATCTAATTTGATGAACCCTAACTAAATTAGATGAACTATGAAATTTAACCCTAAGAACCCTAGCTAGGAAGAGGTAGGGGAGGAAGAGGAGGAGGGTGTGTTCACCTCGGGCGCCGGCGGAGTTAGGGAGAGGGGCACGCGGCGTCGAGGTCGGGGACGGGGCCGGGGTCGGGGCGGCGGGCGCACGGCAGAGGGCGGCGATGTAGGGGGGCGTCGAGGTCGGGGTCGGGGCGGCCTCGAGGTCAGGGGCGAGGGCGGCGTCGATGGCGTGCGGAGGGCGACGGGAGAGCGTGCGGCGGCCGGGCGATGACGGCGGCGACAGCAGATGCACGCGTCGGATTTGGGGGAAGTGGGTGTGGGGAAGGACACGTGGTTAAGTCAAAAGTAGCAGTAGCGCGTTCCATGGAAAGCGCTACTGCTACGTTAGCTATAGCGCATGTCCATAAAGCCCGCTGCTGCTACGCATTTCTCCTTTATTTTTCTTTTTCATTTATTTTCATTCACATTTTCTTTTTTTCCTTCCCCTTTTTCTATTTCTTTCATTTTCATTTACTTTTCTATATGTTTTTCATTTTATTTTCCTTTCCTTAGCAGTAGCGCCCTCCCCTAAAAGTGCGCTGCTACTAATTTTTAGTAGTAGCACGGTTTGTATAAGGGCGCTACTACTATACCTAGCATGTCGACAACGGTGTGGCAATTATAGTAGTAGCGCGTTTTATTCCTGCCGCGCTACTGCTAAGTGGATAGCAGTAGTGCCCATTATGTCAACACGCTACTGCTAAGTAGCAGTAGCGCCTCATTTTAACACACGCTACTGGTAAGATTCTGTTTATAAGGTTTTCCCTAGTAGTGTCTATGTGATCGGAGATCCCGTGAAGTAGAAGTGGGAGAGCTGTTGGTCAGCTGGGAGGAGAGTATCCCTATAATAATTATCCCACTCCATGAAGATGCAATACTCTCCTGATCTTCATGGCAGGTTGATACTTATCTTAATGTGTTCCAAGTGGCTTATTCGGGTAAGCAGAGATGTTGTCCTGCAGAGCATCTCCTGAGGAACACACCTATATGAATTTGACTGTTAAACATCGCAGTCTGTGAGAATTGGGTGTTCTCTAATAAATTCAGGAAAGGCCTGTAGTATGATGTATACGCTCCACCCAATGGGGAAGCCTTGCGGCAGCCCAGTACCGGTGAAGAATTTGTGTGAAACTAGTCTCGCAGAAAACTTGTAGTTCAAGGCATAGTCCACTATTCAAGTTGTGATCTAGTGTAGCATAAATCTCTAAGTGGAAGTTCAACTTCACAGTCTCCACTAAGCACCGGTATATAAACAATGTTTTGGAATTAAATGATGAGATGTGCCAATGAAACTTCATGGGGGATTGTTGGAATTATGCTAGTAGGCCTTTGGCCCAAAGCCTGACTAAAATTCTGAAATTCTTTTGGCCCCTTCATGCACACATGTGAGTGGAGTGAGTGAGACTAGAGTTTAGTCCCACCACAGAAGTTGAGAGAGACTTGCACCTCTTTATAAGGTGAGCTCTTCTACCACTTGTATGAGCATGAGAAGAGGAGACCTACACGCGCTCTCCTCCTCCTCGTTCGCCTCACCACGCCACGCCTTGTCACGACGCGCCGCGGGTTGCGGGATTGAGCCGAGCCGAGGATAGAGCTATGCACGTAGTCTATATTTTTTGCTGCTTGGGAAAAATTAATGAGTCATTAATTAATAATTAATGAACACGTTAATTACTGAACCGTTTCCGATTCTTTTGGATCGTGATGACTCGGACGTGGGGTTTACTCCCACGACCTACCCGGCCCGCACTATATAGTCAAGCAGACGTCTACCCTAGACGCGGCCGCTTCGTATGGTTTCGCACCACCGTTCCAGATCATTGCACCACCACGCAAGTCTTCTCCATCCCTCCTTTCGGCGTGCACCGCAAGAAGGGATAGCAGGCCTCCGGAACCCCGCCTCTCGTGATCCTGTACCGGAGAGGGGCGATCAGGTTTTTGGGGAGCGCACTCGCGCAACTGCTGGCAGCGACGACTTCGCCAATGACGACTTCTTCCTCGGCCTCGGCAACCTCATCCTCGACGACATGGGCGACAACGTAACCGCCGGCGATGATGCTCCCGCTGCACCGTATGTGATTCTATCCTTCTTGTTCGAGATCGTGGTAGAATTCATGTTTCTAGTATGTGCTCTAGATGTGATCTGTTCATTGCTACGTCTTGAGCTTGCGTTGGATTTCCCCGAAGAGGAGAGGATGATGCAACATAGTAGCGTAAGTATTTCCCTCAGTTTTTGAGAACCAAGGTATCAATCCAGTAGGAGGCAACGCACAAGTCCCTCGCACCTGCACAAACAATATCTCAACACAACCAACGCGATTAGGGGTTGTCAATCCCTTCTCGATAAGTGAGATGTGATAGATAGGATAGATAATATTTTTGGTATTTTTGATATAAGATGCAAAGTAAAAAAGTAAAAGGAAAAGTAAAAACAAAGAAATAATAAAGTGATGGAGATTGATATGATGAGAATAGACCCGGGGACCATAGGTTTCACTAGTGGCTTCTGTCGAGAGCATAAGTATTTCTACGGTGGGTGAACAAATTACTGTTGAGCAATTGACAGAATTGATCATAGTTATGAGAATATCTAGGTATGATCATGTATATAGGCATCACGTCAGTGACAAGTAAACCGACTCCTGCCTACATTTACTACTATTACTCCACTCATCAACCGCTATCCAGCATGCATCTAGAGTATTAAGTTAAAAACAGAGTAACGCTTTAAGCAAGATGACATGATGTAGAGGGATAAATTCATGCAATATGATATAAACCCCATCTTGTTATCCTTGATGGGGGTACGTAGGTATATGTAGGAGGAAGAGGTACGTCGGTGGAGCTTCGAGGGGCCCACGAGGCAGGGGGCACGTCCTAGGGGGGGCGCCCCCACCCTCATGACCGCCTCTCCTGTTCCTTGGCGTAGGTTCCAAGTCTCCTGGATCATGTTCGGTGAGAAAATCACGTTTCCGAAGGTTTCATTCCGTTTGGACTCCGTTTGATATTCCGTTTCTTCTAAACACTGAAAATAGACAAAAAACAACAATTCTGGGCTTGGCCTCCGGTTTATAGGTTAGTCCCAAAAGTAATATAAAAGTGAATAATAAATCCCAATATAGTCCAAAACAGTAGATAATATAGCATGGAGCAATCAAAAATTATAGATACGTTGGAGACGTATCAGGCATCCCCAAGCTTAATTCCTGCTCGTCCTCGAGTAGGTAAATGATAAAAAAGATAATTTTTGATGTGGAATGCTACTTGGCATAATTTCAATGTAAATCTTCTTAATTGTGGTATGAATATTCAGATTAGAAAGATTCAAGACAAAAGCTCATATTGACATAAAAACAATAATACTTCAAGCATACTAACAAAGCAATTATGTCTTCTCAAAATAACATGGCCAAAGAAAGTTATCCCTACAAAATCATATAGTCTGGCTATGCTCTATCTTCACCACACAAAGTATTTAATCATGCACAACCCCGATGACAAGCCAAGCAATTGTTTCATACTTTAACATTTTCAAAACTTTTTCGATCCTCACGCAATACATGAGCGTGAGCCATGGATATAGCACTATATGTGGAATAGAATGGTGGTTGTGGAGAAGACAAAAAGAGGGGAAGATAGTCTCACATCAACTAGGCGTATCAACGGGCTATGGAGATGCCCATCAATAGATATCAATGTGAGTGAGTAGGGATTGCCATGCAACGGATGCACTAGAGCTATAAGTATATGAAAGCTCAACAAAAGAAACTAAGTGGGTTTGCATCCAACTTGCTTGCTCACGAAGACCTAGGGTAAGTTGAGGAAGCCCATCATTGGAATATACAAGCCAAGTTCTATAATGAAAAATTCCCACTAGTATATGAAAGTGACAAAACAAGAGACTCTCTATCATGAAGATCATGGTGCTACTTTGAAGCACAAGTGTGGTAAAAGGATAGTAACATTGCCCCTTCTCTCTTTTTCTCTCATTTTTTTATTTGGGCCTTTTCTTTTTTTATGGCCTCTTTCTTTTTTTTCGTCAGGAGTCTCATCCCGACTTGTAGGAGAATCATAGTCTCCATCATCCTTTCCTCACTTGGGACAATGCTCTAAAAATGATGATCATCACACTTCTATTTACTTTACAACTCAACAATTACAACTCAATACTTAGAACAATTATGGCTCTATGTGTATGCTTCCGGCGGTGTACCGGGATGTGCAATGATTCATGAGCGACATGTATGAAATAATTATGAACGGTGGCTTTGCCACAAATACGATGTCAACTACATGATCATGCTAGCAATATGACAATAATGAAGTGTGTCATAATAAACGGAACGGTGGAAGGTTGCATGGCAATATATCTCGGAATGGCTATGGAAATGCCATGATAGGTAGGTATGGTGGCTGTTTTGAGGGAGGTTTATGGTGGGTGTATGATACCGGCGAAAAGGTGCACGGTATTAGAGAGGCTAGCAATGATGGAAGGAAGAAAAGTGTGTATGATCCATGGACTCAATATTAGTCATAAAGAACTCATATACTTATTGCAAAAATCTAGAAGTTATCAAAGCAAAGTATTACGCGCATGCTCCTAGGGGGATAGATTGGTAGGAAAAGACCATCGCTCGTTCCCGACCGCCACTGACAATCAATAAATAAATCATGCTCCGACTTCATCACATAACGGTTCACCATACGTGCATGCTACGGGAATCACAAACTTTAACACAAGTATTCCTCAAATTCACAACTACTCAACTAACATGACTCTAATATTACCATCTTCATATCTCAAAAAAATTATCAATCATCAAACTTTTATTAGTATTCAACGCATTCAAAAGAAAGTTTCACATATCTTGAATACCAAGCACATTATTAATAAGCAAATTACCATGCTATTAGGAACTCTCAAAATAATCTAAGTGAAGCATGAGAGATCAATAGTTTCTTTAAAACAAATCCACCACTATGCTCTAAAAGATCTAAGTGAAGCACTAGAGCAAATATTCAACGCTCAAAAGATATAAGTGAAGCACATAGAGCAAAACTACATAGCTCAAAAGATATAAGTGAAGCACATAGAGTATTCTATCAAATTTCAATTTGATTATGGCTCTCTCTGAAAAGGTGTGTACAGCAAGGATGATTGTGGCACACTAACAAACAAAGACACAAATAATACAAGACGCTCCAAGCAAAACACATATCATGTGGTGAATAAAAATATAGCTCCAAGTAAAATTACCGATGGAAGTAGACAAAAGAGGGGATGCCTTCCGGGGCATCCCCAAGCTTTGACTTTTTGGTGTCCTTGGATTATCTTGGGGATTCCATGGGCATCCCCAAGCTTAGGCTCTTTCCACTCCTTGTTCCATAATCCATCAAAAGATTTCACCCAAAACTTGAAAACTTCACAACACAAAACTCAACAGAAATCTCATAAGCTCCGTTAGCGAAAGAAAACAAAACACCACTTCAAGGTACTGTAATGAACTCATTCTTTATTTATATTGGTGTTAAACCTACTATATTCCAACTTCTCCATGGATTATAAACTATTTTCCTAACCATAGATTCATCAAAATAAGCAAACAACACACGAAAAACAGAATCTGTCAAAAACAGAATAGTCTGTAGTAATCTGTAACTAACGCCAATTTCTGGAACGTGAAAAATTCAGCCAAAATAGGAAGTTCTAGATAATTTGTTTATTGATCTACAGAAAAAAGAATCAACTAAAAAGCACGTTCCTGTGATTTACTAAAATTATTTTCGTGCACTCAAAGTTTCTGTTTTCTGCAGCAGAATCAAATTACTGTTACCGTAGGTTATCCTAGCGGTCTTACTTGGCACAAACACTAATTAAAACACAAAAACAAATCTAACCAGAGGCTAGAACAAATATTTATTCCTAAATAGAATCAAAAAGCAAAAAAACTAAAATAAAATTGGGTTGCCTCCCAACAAGCGCTATCGTTTAACGCCCCTAGCTAGGCATAAAAGCAAGGATAGATCTAGGTATTGCCGTCTTTGGTAGGCAATTCTTCAATGAGGCATTTATCCTCCTTAGAAATTTCTTGCTTTCTAGTAATTATCAAACTTTTAGGCACAAGATCGAAAAATTCATTGGTAGCAAATGGTTCCTTAATGATAGCAAAGAGATGGGGATGAATACTTATAGATTTAAGATCCACAGTTTCATTACTAGAGGATTCACCCTTATTTTTAGGAACATACATAAGCTTGGCAATTTTAGTAGGAGGACTTGGAGTATTCTTAACGGAAGAAAAAACGGTTCCCAAGTTTGTGATAATACCCTCAAGTTTATCGATTCTAGTGGAATCTACATTTATTCTTTCATTAACTATGGGTTCCTTTTCCTTAATATTTTTCAAAGTCATTCCTACCTTAGATCCATATTGAGTAATTTGGTTATGGATCTTTTTATCTAGATTTTCAATTGATTCAACGGTAGCAACTTTGTTTTCAATAATTTCAAGTCTTTGCATAACATGCTCCAAAGTTAACATAGTTCCATTAACCAAAAGAGGTGGTGAGCCAAATAAATCTATCATAGCATTATAAGAATCAAAAGTATGGCTACCCAAGAAATTCCCCCCGGTAATGGTATCAAGGATATATCTATACCAAGGACTAGCACCTACATAAAAATTGCGAAGAAGAACTAAAATAGATTGCTCCCTGATAGATCTATTTTGAGCATTGCAAATTCTATACCAAGCGTCTTTCAGATTTTCTCCCTCCCTTTGTTTAAAATTTAGGACTTCATTTTCGGGAGATAAAGGAGAAGATATAAGACTAGCCATTACGACAAGGCAAGCAAGAAAAAGGCAAACGGAAAAGAGAGGGCGAATAAAACGGCAAGGATGAAATGGGGGAGAGGAAAACGAGAGGCAAATGGCAAATAATGTAGTGCGATAGATAGGGATTATGATAGGTACTTGGTATGACGACTTTAGCGAAGACCTCCCCGGCAACGGCGCCAGAAATTCTTCTTGCTACGTCTTGAGCTTGCGTTGGATTTCCCCGAAGAGGAGAGGATGATGCAGCATAGTAGCGTAAGTATTTCCCTCAGTTTTTGAGAACCAAGATATCAATCCAGTAGGAGGCAACGCACAAGTCCCTCGCACCTGCACAAACAATATCTCAACGCAACCAACGCGATTAGGGGTTGTCAATCACTTCTCGACAAGTGAGATGTGATAGATAGGATAGATAATATTTTTGGTATTTTTGATATAAGATGCAAAGTAAAAAGTAAAAGCAAAAGTAAAAACAAAGCAATAATAAAGTGATGGAGATTGATATGATGAGAATAGACCCGGGGGCCATAGGTTTCACTAGTGGCTTCTCTCGAGAGCATAAGTATTTCTACGGTGGGTGAACAAATTACTGTTGAGCAATTGACAGAATTGAGCATAGTTATGAGAATATCTAGGTATGATCATGTATGTAGGCATCACGTCCGTGACAAGTAAACCGACTTCTGCCTGCATTTTCTACTATTACTCCACTCATCGACCACTATCCAGCATGCATCTAGAGTATTAAGTTAAAAACAGAGTAACGCTTTAAGCAAGATGACATGATGTAGAGGGATAAATTCATGCAATATGATATAAACCCCATCTTGTTATCCACGTGCATGTAGTGATGTATGTGGACTGTAGAACCTTAATGTTCTACACTCCCAAACTACACCAGGCGACAAATTGCTTCAATAAGACTTTTGTTGGCAATGCCAAGAAAATGTTGTGATTTATACAAGAAATTTATTTGTCCAAGTAATGGTGTTGTCACTAAAGTTTTATGTGTAATTTAAGTTTTTGAAAGTTGTGATGCACAAATATATTTTTTAACTCTTCAATCTCGTAGCACTTCTATGATACAGTTCAATAAATAATGCATTCGTTATAACCAAATTGATCAAATAATCCCGTACTCCAAAGTAAGCACATAAACATTGAGTATTGCCATGATTTGATCGATGAATTGCGATCTTTTATACCCTCACGTGACAACGCACGGGCCTTTAATTAGTAAGTAACTAGGGGACGATGGATCCAAAAGAAACAAAGACACATCGTCTTATGTTCATTTCAATTAAAATAATAATGAAAAATATAGTACGAAGAAACCAAACGAACGAACTAACAGACCTAGTCGACCGAGGCCACCCGATGCATCCATCCGCCGCGAGCGATTCCACCGGCGTCTTTGGCGAGATGGAGGAGCGATTCCACCAGACTGATCTCAAGTCAAGTGCATCGTCGCCAGATCCAGCCTCTTGAAGGGCATGACTAACTGGCCCGAGGAAGGAACTGGGGTGGAGGAGTTGGATTGGGTTGCAGAATCTGACCAAGGGCAGGTCGAAGCCGTGGTCGGGCAGCTGGTCCGCTGACCACGCCTGGATCCGCTTGCTCGTTTTTTTTTTGAGCATCAGTACAGAGCACCTTCGAAAGACTGAGCCGGCACATTATCTTAAGATTTACAAAGTCACCGTAGGCACCTCGTCGTCGACGGATACGTCTCCTCCCACTGAAAGCGCATCGCCGGAAATCCTGAAATAAATCTAGGAATAATGCAAGCACCAGGATTTGAACCCTGGTGGGTTGGGGATACCACTATCCACCTAACCATCTCAACCACAGGTTGATTCGCTATCCGCTTGCTCTTCTGCTAGACCTACTAGACGTACAGCCTCCTGCATGAGTTCGGCGGCGTCAACGATCCGCTTGCTCGTTGACGCCGCCGAACTCATGCAGGAGGCTGTACGTCTAGTAGGTCTAGCAGAAGAGCCGGATGCAAAACCAAGCTAAACTGAAATCCTTTCCAGCAGCACATTATACGTCAACACTCTCCCTCATGTCTGACTCCCTTAGGCCTAAACGTGGACTGAAAGTGGGCTGCAATTTAATTGCGCCGGCCGGGTCTTGAACTCAAGACCTCTTGACTCTGATACCATGTAAAAGTGCATGCTTTAGCCAATGCAACCAAAAGACCAATCTGATGGAAGAGACTAGGCAGCACATTATACGTCAACAGCAAGAACAACCAAAGGAGTAGAAGAAGAAGACTACCAAAGGAGAAAAAGAGAAAGAAGAAGACTACACATCCGGACACGCCAAAAGCAAACACTCACTCACAGGAAAGCATGGCCTCTCATTCAAGTCCCAAGTCATAAGTCGCACGCGCACTCCGCACACAGATCAATGATTATCTCTTGTATATATAAAGAGAAAAGTTTTGAACCTCCTGTGGATCGATGATGTGGTGCAACCCACACCCTCCCTTGCTGGCTGGCTTGACGGCTGGATGCGGGCTGCATATGCACGAGCCCAAAGCTTAGGAATATGCTGCTGCATGCACGAGCCCAAAGACCGAGGCGTGAATTCGAGGGATTAATAATCGCTGGTCATTAGTTGGGCATTCACGATGGGATATTGGTTGCAGTCTGGTAGAGTTAATGCTGCCTCGGTCACAGTGAATGAATTGGCCAGTGAGAGTAACATAGCTAGTAAGATAGATGCCACAAGCAAAAATGGTGATGTGTCAAGTAGTTAATGAGAAGAGAGGCAAATAGAGTAACATAGCGCTTTCCAATGCATAATGAGTCTACAAAGTAATAAATGAAGACATCAATGTTACCACACCTATGACACTACCCACTAAGAAGGTAGTAACATATGTATGTTACTAGTCTAAGTTACTCTCCACTATGACTAGCAAGTAGTGAAAAAAGCAGAGCAATTTATTCTACTATGGAGTACTTGATTTTACAATGGGCCCAAGTCTAGGTTCCTCGATATTCTAGCCTAGCAAATTAAAGAAATGTCGGTATGCTTCTTTGAGGATGTCTAGCAATAGATAAGGTGAATTACGTTCCATTGTTCTAGCACGGCCCATCTTTCTACTGATATGTTCAAGCCTTCTCTTCTCCTCTTCGATGTCCATGGGCATGGTTATTTTCATAGGATTTGTCTTATATAATCACAAGAATTATGGTTTACATGCAAATGGACCATAACCACAGGCAAGCCACAACGAATGAATACTCACAACTGATTATCTCATCAACAAAACAAGGTCTTTATTTACATCATCAAAACATTAGCATTCGGTTTGGTTGCATCTCATCTTCCAATGTAACATCCCAAATTTTCAATTTGGAATGTTATACATTAGATCATCATGCATATCATATTTTATTTTTCTTTTGGTTTTGATCCTAGAAAATCCTAAGCAACTCAGGGACCCACGGAGAGAGTTGGGGATTTCGTTATTTACATATTTGAGTTTCTCAAATTTTGTAAACAGGATCATTTGATTTTATTTATTTTATCATCAATTATTTCTATTAGAAAAATATGAGGGAATGAACTGACTTTCCCAAAATATAGAAATATTGAGGATTTAATAAAGAAATCAAATAAGATTTATTTCGGAGTTTTTCGGTATTTTTAATTGAATTTAGAAAAAATACGCGTTTTTCAAAGTTGTATTTTGGGCCCAAATAAATGTTCACTTTATCGGGCTTGATTTTACAAACCCGGGAAAATTTATTTCATGATTTTCGAAGTCCGTTTAGTATTTCTTTTTATTTTTCTTCCGAACGTAATTATTTAAAAAAACCGAAACCGACTATGGGCCGTACCCAAGCGGGACTCCGCCCGGGGGCGCCTTTAAATAGCGAGGCACCCGGCGCCCCAGCCCATAACCGCGCACGCGCCCGAAACCCTAACCCTAGCCCGCCGCCGCTGCCGCCGCCGGACCCGCCGCCGACTCGCCGGAGTTGCACGCCGCCCGAGGTTCGCCGCTGCCTCGATTTCCATGCCGAAATTTTCTTAAAAAAATATATATAGTTTTCCTTTGGTTTTATTTTTGATTTTTTTTATTTTATTATTTTAATTATTTTCGGATTAGGTTAATTAACGATTAATCTGTTCGTCGTTTTTCTTTTTCGTCGGATTTTCCGCGGTTATTTTCTAATCGCGGTTTCTGATCCGATTTTCGTTTTAGTATAACTTTTCGCTCGTTTATCGGAATCAGGCGATTCAAGCGCCTGGAGTTTCGTCTCGAAACCCTCTTTCTGAATAATCAACTTAAACAAGTTTTTGCTACTGTAAAATTTGACTTAGATCCAGATTACTAGAACGAAGTTGATTTCTTTCGCCGTTTGAATTCTTTCGCTTCGTTCGATTTGATTCTTTTTGCAAACCGGAGTTCTTAAGTTGAACTTTCTGGTTAGATCTTCTATTTGAGTTTTACCTGTGCATTAGATGAGTACTTATTGTATGCTTGTTTGTTTGTCTGTGATAGAATACCCAGAGTGCGCCGCCTGTTATTTCGAATCTTTAGGTTTCGCGGATCATCAGCAAGGCAAGTAACACTTTGATCATATCTTTTGTACTACCCAGTTTTATTGCATTAGATCAATCCTCAAACATTGCATGATTAGGATCTAATTAAATTATGGGATGGGAAGTAGATGAGGTAGTACCTATTACCTGTATTATTGTGAAACCGTTGGGAGTTACTTCTACGTTTTCTTATTATGCCATGCTATGCTAGTAGACGTGGATTGGGTGAGTGATATCCATGACAGATGTGAGTTTGTTAATTTTAATGGTTTACTTAAGGTGGCAACTTAAATACACATCTGGGTGGATTGAGGCACCTGGTTTTTATCTGGACTTGCCTGATTTTCTTTTGGACCGCCACCCAGGCTCAAAGGGATCATGAGATTATTCAAACTAGAAACTTCCGTGTGCAGCCACAAGCCATTATGGGCTCTGGCATAGTTGATTAAGTCGTGCGAACTCTTACAGGGTAGACTAGCAGATGTAGGGGAAAGTAGGTGTATCGGTCTATCCAACGTAAGGTGCTAGCGCTTCTGAAAGACTATGTCTCGGTCATCCGTTTCTCAAACACCATGTAGTGCGAGAATCCAAACGGAGGCGATCGAGTCTTGTGGGGAAAAGTGCGCAAACCTCTGCAGAGTGTACAAACTAATCATGGTTAGCCGTGTCCCCGGTTATGGACGTTTTGAGTATCTAGTACTTGGATCTCATGTGAATCTCATCATGTTACTTCTAAATTAATATTGTTGGGTTATTGATGATTATATTAATTGGGATTGAGGATGCTGTCAACCATTCTCAATGTTTAACAACCACCCTGATAGTTAAATAAATTTATTCCTTTGTAGTAGGGAAAAATTGGCTTTACGCAAAACTGTAACCATAGAGCTTTTCCACCAGCCATAGAAGCATGTAGTATAGGCTTATTCATTCATTATTCTCTATGTCTTACATTGCCAGCATATTCCATGTGCTGACCCGTTTTCGGGCTGCAACGTTTCATGTTGCAGACTTTTCAGACGACGAGTAAGGTGCCTTTTAGGTCGTGGTTCTATACTCAGTGATGTCGTTGGAGGTTATGGACTCACTTATCTTCCAAGCCCTCCGTTGTTATCGTTATTAGATGGCCTTAAGCCATATTTATTGTAATAAGTTCTCTTTGAGACACCGATGTAATAAGTGTGTGATTGCTACTCTGTTATAAATCCTTCGAAGTACTGTGTGGTGTCAGCATTACTGATCCAGGGATGACACCGGAGCACAGAGATCAGACTGTTTGAGGTCTGGTTGCTACAGAGATGGTATCAGAGCACACGCTGACTATAGGTCACGACCACTAAGTCAAAGCCCTAGTTCACTACTCTCTTCTCATTTCTGACTCCTCATCTTTTCTATTCTTTTAGGATGATGGAAGCGAGGATCAAGTTCACCCAGCCGGATGAAGATACCCCGTTTGGACGACACCTGAAGGAAGTCACTAAGTATCTGAACATTGGAATACCAAGCTTCACCGGGACCTACAACGCCACTTTACCCGAGGAGGAGCATTGGAAGATTCAAGCTATAGTTCCAGGAAGGACGTTCGCGCCAGTCACGGAGCCCATAGAGTGTGTTTTCAATGCACCAACATGGAGTCTGGGAAAGAGCATGGCAACTGACATCACCATGGGACGCATTGGAGAAGTTTACCAAGAAGACATCAAGGATACTATTTACCAGATTTGCGGACGCCGAGATGAACAATGGGAGATAGTTAGCACCAAGAAGGATAGATCCATAGCAGCTTTCATCCAAGAGTTAAACCAGCACATTCGACGCCAGGAGAACCAGATGTGTGCAGATATGATGGAGTTGAAGAAAGCAAAGGCCAAGATTATTGAGCTAGAAGGAGAACTGAAGCCACTCGCAAGGACTACATGGATGAGATTGTAGCTCTAGTGAGACAAAACGGCGATCTTAAGGAGAAGATTGAAGAACTCATGGGGAATTCAGCACCCAGAGGAGAAGATGAAGATTGCACTTGTCCAGATAATTACATCATCATCGACGACACTGATTCCAAGCCTAGTGATGATGATTTTGAAGACGAAGCTGGAGCAGATATCATGGAGTCCTCATCGGAGTAGTTTTTCTTGTTTGATTGAATGCTCTTGTTTGATTGCATGCTCTTGTTTGATTGAATGAAGTGATTTTGTGTGCATTCGTCTCATGTGCATTTGGGTAGTGTTTTCTCTTTAGACCTCATTCTATTTTTAATTCTCTTCTTTTCTAAACCCTCAGATGCCTTCGAGACGTGACAATGGATTTGCTTTCCCACCGGAGCTCACTCGGTTGATCCAGCAGCAGAATGCTTTGATGCAGTTGTTAGTCCAGAACCAGAACAACAACAACAACAACAACAACCCACCGCCGCCACCACCAGTTGATCACTTGACCCGTTTCCTTAGGCTGAATCCGCCGGTGTTTTCCAGTAGCACCGAGCCGATAGTAGCAGATGATTGGCTCTGCAAGACAGGGAGGGAGTTGACCACTACAGGATGTACGGATGGAGAAAAAGTGAAGTTTGCCGCACATCAGCTTGAAGGACCCGCAGCAGCATGGTGGGAGAATTTTACAGCCACTTACCCTGTAGACACTGTCACATGGGACCAGTTTCAGCAAGCTTTTCGTACTACCCATGTTTCAGCAGGAGCTATGGCCATGAAGAAGCGTGAGTTTCGCAACTTACGCCAAGGAGGACGGACAGTTGGCCAGTATGTGGATGATTTTAGTAAGCTAGCACGTTATGCCCCTAGATGATGTCGCTACGGATGCAGCTAAGCAGGAGAAGTTTCTGGAAGGACTGAATGACGAGCTGAGTATGCAGTTGATGGTAGCAAGTTTCAACAACTACCAGGAGTTGGTAGACCGTGCTCTTATGATTGAAGGGAAACAACAGCAGATTGAAAACCGCAAGAGGAAGTATGGACAGGGGAAGTATAACTCAGGAGCTCAGCAGAAGCCACGTCTTACCCCTAAACCGGGAGTTCATTTTCAGCATACCCATGGAGGAGGTAGCTCGCACAACCATAATGGCTCCAAGAATGGTAATGGGAATGGAGGAAGCAACGGCCAGAATCGGACCACCCCATCAACCCCAGCCAAGAGAGACCTGAGCCAAGTCACCTGTTTCAAGTGTTCCAAGACCGGACATTATGCCAATGAATGTCCTGAAGGCCAAAATGGAAATGGAAGCTCTGGAAAGAAGCCGAACTCTTTCAACAGGGGACAGGTGAACCACGTTAATGTGGAGGAGGTTGAAGCTCAGCCTGATGCAGTAATCGGTAAGTTTTTGGTTAAGTCATTTACTGCACTCGTTCTTTTCGATACTGGTGCATCGTATTCATACATATCCAGGGGATTTGTGGAAAAGTATAGCCTGCCCACTAGGGTTCTTAAAACAGCTATGCTAGTAAGCTCGCCAGGAGCAGAGTACATGGCCAGACAAGGATGCTTTCAAGTGCCATTAAGTATAGGAAGGCATGTTTTCCCAACGGGTTTAATTATTCTGGAATCCCAAGGTTTGGATGTAATTCTCGGTATGGATTGGCTGTCGATGTATGGAGGAAACATCAATTGCGCCAGTAAGACGATTTTGCTAATAACGCCAGAAGGAAGAAGGATCAAGTATGTATCCCGACATACGCCAAACAGGACACAAGTAAATTCCTTATCGGGAGTTGTGCAGGAGGAAGTACCAGTGGTAAAGGATTTTCCTGATGTATTTCCCAAAGAGTTGCCAGGCATGCCACCGGATAGAGACATTGAGTTTTTGATTGAGCTTTTGCCAGGCACTAGGCCAATATCGAAGAGACCATACAGGATGCCCGCAAAGGATTTGGTGGAAATTAAGAAGCAGATTAAGGAGTTACTGGATAAAGGTTACGTTCGCCCAAGTTCTTCGCCTTGGGGATCACCAGTACTTCTAGTGGAGAAGAAGGATGGATCGTTAAGAATGGTTGTTGATTATTGAGGATTGAACGAAGTAATAATCAAAAACAAGTACCCGCTACCAATGATCAATGATCTGTTTGATCGATTGCAAGGGGCTAAAGTGTTTTCCAAGATCGATTTGCGATCAGGGTACCATCAGTTGAAGATTCGAGAGCAGGACATACCTAAGACAGCATTCACCACAAGATATGGACTGTATGAGTATACCGTTATGTCATTTGGACTGACTAATGCACCTGCCTATTTTATGAACATGATGAACAAAGTGTTTATGGATTTTTTGGATAAGTTCGTCGTGGTTTTCATCGATGATATTCTGATATTCTCGAAGAATGAAGAGGAGCATAAAGAACATTTGCGATTGGCACTTGAGAAGCTCAGAGAACATCAGTTATATGCCAAGTTCAGCAAATGTGAGTTTTGGTTGAAGGGAGTAGGATTCCTCGGACATGTTATATCCGGAGAAGGAATAGCAGTTGACCCCACCAAGGTTATCACTGTGACCAATTGGGAAGCACCAAAAACAGTTGGAGAGATCCGGAGTTTTCTGGGACTCGCAGGATACTACCGGAGATTTATTAAGAACTTCTCAAAAATTGCAAAGCCTATGACGGAGTTGCTGAAGAAGGATACTAAGTTCAAATGGACCGAGGAGTGTGAGGCTAGTTTCTAGGAATTGAAGAAACGTTTGGTTACCTCACCAGTGTTGATTTTGCCAGATCAAACCAAGGATTATGAGGTATATTGCGACGCTTCACGTCGAGGACTTGGAGCAGTGCTTATGCAGGAGGGTAGAGTTGTTTCGTATGCTTCACGACAACTGAAGCCTCACGAATTGAATTATGCCACGCATGATTTGGAGTTAGCAGCCGGAGTGCATGCATTGAAGACATGGAGACATTTCCTCATTGGAAATCATTGTGAGGTGTACACGGATCACAAGAGTTTGAAGTACATTTTCACACAGAAGGAGTTGAACCTTAGACAAAGGAGATGGTTGGAGCTCATCAAGGATTATGATATGAGATTGCATTACCATCCCGGAAAAGCAAATGTAGTAGCTAACGCATTGAGCCGTAAGAGCCATGTCAATACACTAATGACGGGAGAAATACCAAAGGATTTAGCAGAAGATCTTCGTGAGCTATGTTTGGAGATAGTTCCGAGAGGCTATGTGGCAGCATTGGAGATTCAGTCAACATTGATGGATAAAATCAGAGAGGCTCAGAAATCTGACAAGGAGATTGCTTCTATAAAAGAGAAAATGAGCCAAGGAAAAGCTAAAGGATTTCGTGAGGATGAGCACGACACCCTATGGTTTGAAGGCCGTGTTTATGTACCCAATGACCCAGAGATCAGAAAGTTGATTCTGTAAGAGGCACATGATTCACCGTATTCGATTCACCCAGGAAATACCAAGATGTATTTGGATTTGAAGGATATTTTCTGGTGGACCGGAATGAAGAAGGATATTGCGGAGTATGTAGCAGTTTGTGATGTATGTCAGAGAGTAAAGGCAGAGCATCAGAAGCCAGCAGGATTGTTGCACCATTGTCGATACCCGAATGGAAGTGGGATAAGCTAGGCATGGATTTTATCACAGGATTACCAAGGACTCGTTCAGGCTATGACTCAATTTGGGTTGTAGTTGATCGATTGACAAAGGTAGCTCATTTCATCCCAGTAAAGACCACTTACACCAGTGCTAAGTTGGCAAAGATATATATGACAAGAATCGTATGTCTGCATGGAGTTCCGAGGAGCATCGTATCAGATAGAGGAACCCAGTTTACCTCAAAGTTCTGGAAGCAGTTGCATGAGACTTTGGGTACTAGGCTAGAGTTTAGTACAACTTTTCATCCGCAGACAGATGGACAAACCGAGAGAGTCAATCAGATTTTGGAGGATATGCTGAGAGCTTGTGCGCTAGATTATGGATCTAGTTGGGACGATAATTTGCCATATGCAGAGTTCTCTTACAATAATAGCTATCATACCAGTTTGAAGATGGCCCGTTTCGAAGCTTTGTACGGAAGGAGGTGTAGGACACCGTTGTGATGGGACGAAGTTAGAGACCGCCAGTTGTTTGGACCAGATCTGATTAAGGAGTCTGAACAGAAGGTGAAGTTGATTCGCGATAGGCTCAAGGTAGCCCAATCCAGGCAGAGGAGCTATGCAGATTCTAAACGCAAGGAGACAGTTTACGAAGTCGGAGATAGAGTTTATCTTTGAGTATCCCCACTTCGAGGGATTAAGCGCTTTGGAGTTAAGGGGAAGTTAGCGCCATGATTTGTAGGGCCATATCGAGTTTTGGAGCGTATGGGAGAAGTGGCCTACAAGTTGGAATTGCCAGAAGGATTGTCAGGAGTTCATGATGTATTCCACATTTCTCGGTTGAAGAAGTGTCACGCGGAGATGGCTGACATACCATTGAGAGATACAGCGCCATTGGAAGCAATTCAGTTGGATAACAATTTGACCTATGAGGAGAAACCAGTTAAGATTCTCGAGTTTTCCAGCCGAGTCACTCGCAGCAAGGTTATCAAGTTTTGCAAAGTTCAGTGGACCCACCACACGGAGGATGAAGCCACCTGGGAGCGAGAGGAAGATTTGCTCAAGGACCACCCTCACCTATTTTCAAGTCAACCCGAATCTCGAGGGCGAGATTCATCTTAAGGGGGGTAGGTTTGTAACATCCCAAATTTTCAATTTGGAATGTTATACATTAGATCATCATGCATATCATATTTTATTTTGCTTTTGGTTTTGATCCTAGAAAATCCTAAGCAACTCAAGGACCCACGGAGAGAGTTGGGGATTTCATTATTTACATATTTGAGTTTCTCAAATTTTGTAAACAGGATCATTTGATTTTATTTATTTTATCGTCAATTATTCCTATTAGAAAAATATGAGAGAGGGAATAAAATGACTTTCCCAAAATATAGAAATATTGAGGATTTAATAAAAAAATCAAATAAGATTTATTTCGGAGTTTTTCAGTATTTTTAATTGAATTTAGGAAAAATACGCGTTTTTCAAAGTTGTATTTTGGGTCCCAATAAATGTTCACTTTATCGGGCTTGATTTTAGAAACCCGGGAAAATTTATTTCACGATTTTTGGAGTCCGTTTAGTATTTCTCTTTATTTTTCTTCTGAGTGTAATTATTTAAAAAAAACCGAAACTGACTATGGGCCGTACCCGAGCGGGACTCCACCCGGGGGCGCCTTTAAATAGCGAGGCACCCGGCGCCCCAGCCCATAACCGCGCCGGAAACCCTAACCCTAGCCCGCCGCCGCCGCCGCCGGACCCGTCGCCGACTCGCCGGAGTTGCACGCCGCCCGAGGTTCGCCGCCGCCTCGATTTCCATGCTGAAATTTTCTTAAAAAAATATATTTTTCCGTCGGTTTTATTTCGATTTTTTTATTATTTTAATATTATTTTATTATTTTAATTATTTTCGTATTAGGTTAATTAACGATTAATCTGTTCGTCGTTTTTCTTTTTCGTCGGATTTTCCGCGGTTATTTTCTTATCGCGATTTCTGATCCGATTTTCGTTTTAGTATAACTTTTCGCTCGTTTATCAGAATTAGGCGATTCAAGCGCCTGGAGTTTCATCTCGAAACCCTCTTTCCGAATAATCAACTTAAACAAGTTTTTGCTACTGTAAAATTTGACTTAGATCCAGATTACTAGAACGAAGTTGATTTCTTTCGCCGTTTGAATTCTTTCGCTTCGTTCGATTTGATTCTTTTTGCAAACCGGAGTTCTTAAGTTGAACTTTCTGGTTAGATCTTCTATTTGAGTTTTACCTGTGCATTAGATGAGTACTTATTATATGCTTGTTTGTTTGTCTGTGATAGAATACCCGGAGTGCGCCGCCTGTTACTTCGAATCTTTAGGTTTCACGGATCATCAGCAAGGCAAGTAACACTGTGATCATATCTTTTCTACTACCCAGTTTTATTGCATTAGATCAATCCTCAAACATTGCATGATTAGGATCTAATTAAATTGTGGGATGGGAAGTAGATGAGGTAGTACCTATTACCTGTATTATTGTGAAATCTTTGGGAGTTACTTCTACGTTTGCTTATTATGCCATGCTATGCTAGTAGACGTGGATTGGGTGAGTGATATCCATGACAGATGTGGGTTTGTTAATTTTAATGGTTTACTTAAGGTGGCAACTTAAATACACATCTGGGTGGATTGAGGCACCTGGTTTCTATCTGGACTTGCCTGATTTTCTTTTGGACCGCCACCCAGGCTCAAAGGGATCATGAGATTATTCAAACTAGAAACTTCCGTGTGCAGCCACAAGCCATTATGGGCTCTGGCATAGTTGATTAAGTCGTGCGAACTCTTACAGGGTAGACTAGCAGATGTAGGGGAAAGTAGGTGTATCGGTCTATCCAACGTAAGGTGCTAGCGCTTCTGAAAGACTATGTCTCGGTCATCCGTTTCTCAAACACCATGTAGTGCGAGAATCCAAACGGAGGCGATCGAGTCTTGTGGGGAAAAGTGCGCAAACCTCTGCAGAGTGTACAAACTAATCATGGTTAGCCATGTCCCCGGTTATGGACGTTTTGAGTATCTAGTACTTGGATATCATGTGAATCTCATCATGTTACTTCTAAATTAATATTGTTGGGTTATTGATGATTATATTAATTGGGATTGAGGATGCTGTCAACCATTCTCAATGTTTAACAACCACCCTGATAGTTAAATAAATTTATTCCTTTGTAGTAGGGAAAAATTGGCTTTACGCAAAACTGTAACCATAGAGCTTTTCCACCAGCCATAGAAGCATGTAGTATAGGCTTATTCATTCATTATTCTCTATGTGTTATATTGCCAGCATATTCCATGTGCTGACCCGTTTTCGGGCTGCAACGTTTCATGTTGCAGACTTTTCAGACGACGAGTAAGGTGCCTTTTAGGTCGTGGTTCTATACTCAGTGATGCCGTTGGAGATTATGGACTCACTTATCTTCCAAGCCTTCCGTTGTTATCGTTATTAGATGGCCTTAAGCCATATTTATTGTAATAAGTTCTCTTTGAGACACTGATGTAATAAGTGTGTGATTGCTACTCTGTTATAAATCCTTCGAAGTACTGTGTGGTGTCAGCATTACTGATTCAGGGATGACACCGGAGCACAGAGATCAGACTGTTTGAGGTCTGGTCGCTACATCCAAAGACATGGCAAACAATAATTATGTTCAACCTATAAATACATTCATTCATTCATTGGCTCTTGACAATAATTCTAGTTCCAGTGAACAAAATAACAAACAAACAAAAGAATAGCGTGGCCGCTCAATGATTGATTCGGCCATCACCAAGGGTAAACCAAGATTACACCATACTACTTTTGTTTCCAATACAGCAAATAATCTCCCACTTTTCCTCAACAACCCAATCCGGATACAGTGACGGATCTACCGTACGAGCACGCTGGGCATGTGCCCGGGCTCGATCCCGTTGGTTTTCTCAACTATAGCGATCTTTCCTAGCCATCGCATGCCTAAAAAATGCTCAAAAACACGAAAATACGATGGAAACTACATAAATTTCTCTAACCGGGCCAGTCCGGGTGTTTTCTGCAGTTTGGGCTTTACTCATATCAGCTAAGCAATCAGATGGGCCACAATAGCCAATAGGCCTTGTTTGCTCGATCAATCCATGCACTGAACAACAATCTGAATCGATCGATCCATCGACAAGTCGCCTGTTCGTGTGCGTGCGCAGGAACGCGAGACCTAGTCGCGACCTACCATCTCCTGCGCAGCTGCGCCTCCGAGGCGGCGAGGGCGCGAGATAGACTACCGCTGGCAGCCAGATCAACGTCGGATGACAATATTAGAAGAGAGATTAGAGATGACGCGCAGCCAGGCCTCGGCTATGACTCCGGTGGGCGACGGTCAAGATCGGAAGTGTAAGCGGGGGCGCCAAGGCGGCGAATCGTCTGGTACCACCAGTGGGAATTCAACTCCGGCTCAATCGGACGTTGCTCTTCACCGTCGACACTAGCGACACGAGCAGTGGCAGTGAACACTCAACCTGTTCAAGAGGCATCCAGTAGCAGACTGCCAACAATTAGGGCTAGAGGCAAGCGACAACTAGGTGAGTTATATTTGTAATTTAAGAAGTTGTGCATTGGATTGCTTGCCGACTCTAATTATGCTCGTTAAAATTTCAGAGTTGAGCAGATGTTTTGTTGACACTAGAAAAAATTCACAAGTGGAACCGCCACAAGACCCACAACCAAGTGATGTCCATGAACATGATGATGACGTGATAGATGAGGTTCAGAACTGGATTGAGCAGGAAATGCTGGATGATGACGACGATGATGATGATGATGAGGTGAATTTTGAGGACAAGGACGATGATGAGTTTAATCCGGCTGAAATTGTGTGTGATCCCGCTCATAGGCAACAAAGTGCTGATTATCATCTAAATATTCAAGATCAGGTGAGAAGAGCATACATATTGAAGGGTCCAACCCGACCAGCTGTCAAATTTGATCGCAAAAAAATTGGTAGCAAGAACCGTGCATTTTCTAAAAATTGGTATAAGAATTATGATTGGTTAGAATATAGTGTGTCCGAGCAAGCTGCATTTTGTTTCTATTGCTTTCTTTTTAAGCAACTAGGAAGTAGTACACATTTTGGTTATGATGTCTTCACCAAAAAAGGATTCAGGGATTGGATGCATGCATATCAGGCATTGCCTGCTCATGTTGGTGGGGTAAATAGTGCGCACAACAAGGCAAGATTGCATTATGATGATTTTCGTAATCAAAGGCAAAGCGTGTCTAGTAACTTTGCTAGGTCATCCAAGGAGTCTGAAGTACTTTACAAAATTCGGTTGCACACTTCTCTTGGTTGTGCAAGATATCTCATTGCTCAAGGCTTGGCTTTTCGTGGCCATGATGAAAGTTCAACTTCACTAAACAAGGGTAACTTCCGTGAGATGGTAGATTGGCATAAAGCTAGAGATGAGAAAGTGAGGCATGCTTTATGAATGAAAGAATACCGGTCCGAGGTCGTTCAAGGCTTGATGTTGTGACTTACACCAATCTTCATTTTCTATCGAGTTGAGATCTTCTATGTCGCCATTGACAAGATATGCACTGAGATGAATCATCGCTTTAATGAAGCATCTTCAAATATAATAGTGGCCTTCTCATACCTTCATCCAAAAGATTCCTTCTCCAAGTTTGATGTTGACAAGCTTGCTAGCTTAACTGAAGTTTATCATGGAGATTTCTCTAGTGGTGATCATGCAATCATAAGAGACGAACTTCAGACTTACATTCTTGATGCACGAAGGCATGAGGCCTTTTCTTCTTGTAAAGATATTGAAAGTTTAGCTATAATGATGGTTGAAACTGAGAAACATTTGGTTTTCCCACTGGTGTACAGAATCATAGAGTTGGCTTTGTTATTGCCAATCTTAATGGCATCGGTCGAAAGATCTTTCTCGGCAATGAAGATTATCAAATCTAAATTGCGCAGCAAGATGAATGATACATGGTTTAATGACTTGATGATTTGCTACACCGAGTGGGAGATTTTCAAGCCATGAAGTATCGGAAAGGGCAATTGCCCAGGTCCAATTAGCATATTACTGGTACGCTCCATTCTATCTAATGTGTTATTTCAATGAAAGTTATATAAATTATTAATGTGTTTTATCTTGTAGATTCTCTTGTGTGCACAAGGATGAACGTTGGCGATTGGACTATTGTCGTCGAGGTGTCGAAAGGTTAAGTTGTGTGACTAGTGTTTAAAGAGATATTTGGTATTGTATTCCTGTTTTTATTTACTTCTATGATCTAAAACATTAGTGTGTATATTGCACATAACATTTATCCAAATATATGATACTTGTTGTGTCTGATAGACAAAAGTAAATTTTAGCTTACGGTGTGCCCGGACTTTGGCAATTTGCTAGCTCCGCCACAGCCCAGATCCAATCAGCCACTTCACCTTGATAACTAACTCTAGGTTGCCCTTGGCTTGAGCGTATCATAGTTCCCTCCTTCGGTTTGTAACAATCATGACTTTCATGTTTTTCTTTTCTTTCCTGTAGATATGCTCTTACAAATCAATACCATTTAGATTCAGCTAGGAATGAGAGAGGTTGGTCAACCAGAAAGTGATGCACTGGGAAACCACAGATGCCCAGTTTTTAGCTTAGCACATAGAGACCATTCAGGTTCAGCTAGACACATATTGCTCTGTACATGAATTACTTGCCTGGATATCTAAACTAAACACTCATTCCTAATGTGGAAATAGGTGTTTCTTTGTATATCACAGGAGAGTCGTATCAACCTGCATTAACCATCCAGCAAAATTGTGATTACCAGAAAGATTTACTATGCATGACAGAAATGTTATTAAAGAACCCAAGTCAATTATGACTCCCAGGTAAGGTAATTTGATTTGATTGGTTTGTGATTATGGTCTTCAGAAGAGCAAGGTTGCTTTACACAGAAGGAGGAGGACATACCTCGTGTACTACCTGGAGCTTGTCAGGAGGAGGCTGGAGTGCCTCCTGCTGTGAGTTCCCGCTCTTCTGCTATGTGGGAGAAGAGGGACCTTCCATGGCGGCGGCTGCTGTGGGAAGAAATAGCAAGAAACGGTTCCATCACTATGGACTAATCTTTTTAATAACATCATCATGCAAGAAACATGAGAGATTTTTATTTCATATTTGAGCATAGCACCCAATAAACACCAAGAAAGAATATCATTTTGTACACCAATCTAACGCATGCCCTTCAAAAGACTTTGGGTTTTTTTCTCATTACGTCCATCAAGACACTGATGTAGGACATATACAACGAAACCACCAATTCTATTTATACACACAGATCATACAAATCATGAGTGGATGCTAGTAATCATACTTCTAGAAAGGAACTTAACATAGAAGCTCCTATAGGAGACCAGGCTAAACATGCTAGCATAGATGATAAGGAAGTAACCAACATAGTAGCAAACCATGCTATGGGACCAAGAACAGTAATTAATCTAGTTAGACTAACAGCTTATGCCATGAAGCCATGTCCGGGCCAAGTTTATCCAATAAATTTGTAATGCAGAGTTCATCAAACAACTTATTTACTTATGCAACAACAAAAAGTTAAGAAAATGGTAACAAGGCTGCGGTTATACAGACTAAGCATACACCCACTAGTGCAGAACTGGGCAATAGCACCGGTTCGTAAGGCCCTTTAGTGCCGGTTCAATAACCGGCACTAAAGGGTGGTCACTAAAGCCCCCCCCCCCTTTAGTACCGGTTCAGCACGAACCGGTGCTAAAGGGCAACCACGTGGCACGAGCCAGCTCCGGGGGCCGGGAGCCCTTTAGTACTGATTGATAACACCAACTGGTACTAAAAGGTTTGGGGGGTTTTTGGTTTTATGATTTCTTTTTCATTTAATTTTGTGTTTTCCATTTTAATTCTTTTTCGTTTGCTGGTATTTTACGATACTACACATTGTACACGTTATGCATATATATATATAATTTCTAGTAGAACCAATCATATATATATCATCAATGTCTCACAAACCATCATATTAATTCACACATACACACATGTATAGCTATATACAATTTCTCCTACATATGCATGTTGCCTTCGGAGCCAGTGGCATTAGCCTAATTGGTGCCTTCTGAGCACGATGACAATTGGAAGTGGTTCATGGGGGCGGTAGCGGGTAATAGTATTCTCCCTTCGGATTTATGACCTGGTCGAGCAAAAATACCGCTATTTCCTCTTGAAGTGCTTCTACGCACTCCGTTTCTAGGAGCTTGTCCCGTACCTCTTTGAACTGTTCAGAAGGAGATCAATATGCATGTGTATTAGTTGTGTGACTAGATATCGATAATGGTGTAAAAATTGTGAATAGTGTTCTGACAAGCGTACCCATTCCTGTCTTAGAGATCTGCTCCTTTCGGACGCCATCATGCGAATGTTCTCGCAAACGCAGAATGCACACAGATCAGCCCCATGCGCCAGCTTCAGGGCCTTTACGAGAATGGAATTTGATCAGATAATAATTAATCAAGCATGATAATTAAAGAGATGGCAGCTAGCTAGCTAGCTAGCTAGTACTACTTAATTACTTACCTTGGGTCGAAACCATTGCAGCTTTTGTTTCCATTCGCCTTCCGTGACGCTGATGAACCTTGCCCAAGCCCTGCCCGCCGAAAAAAAAATGAATAAAGGGGTTATTAAATAGTTCATATCATGAAATGACGAACTAAATAGGCCGAGATATATAGTTAATAATGATTGAAATTACCTGTTGACTATCCCAAACAAGATGTTATAGTCAGTATTTGCTTTGAGTAGTGAGTCCAGTATTTCAACTGTTCCGGCATCAACTTAAAGATACACAAGATCCAGTGATATCTGCATGCACACACGTTTGCATGTCTTAATTAAGCGGGCATATGTGTAAGCAAAAACATGTAGCTAGCTAGTAGGCAAAAACAGAGAATTTGTAGTACAAGACAGTGTGACTCACTGGAAGTTGTAAGGAAGTAGTATATCTTCATTGTATTTGAGGCGCTTCAAGAACTCTAGCATGCTGTCCTCTACATTCTTTTCATGATGTTCATTTATTTTCCATGTGTATTCATTAACGGTGTTTGGGTCAATGAACCCAATGCCATCGTGTCCACCTTTTCTCATTTCATACATCTTCATCCTGCATAATACCACAAAAAAGAATATAGTGAGGATAATTACAGGTAATGATTGATCAAAAGGATCACTACAGCTAGCTTGAGACTTAAATTACAGAAAGAAATCACTTACAGACAATAGCAACTGACGATAGATTTGTCGAGTGCGTCTTGATTGCATAACTGAAACAGTTCAGAATACTCAACGCTCAGAGCTTTCTGATGGTAGTAATGATCCTTCTTGACTTGCACCATGAGGGACTCTCGATTGGATTTCTTGGTAATGTCCATGTACCATTGATGCAATTCATACATTCTCGTTGGGAGCTTCTTGACCTCTTCTGGCTTGACCAAAGGTTCGCCCCGGACATATTTCCGTTTTATTTCCTCCTCTCTAAGCACAGGCATGGGCTCGATCTCGAGGAGTTGTCCAACAGTGATGTTGAGAATTTCAGCCTGCATTATATGCTCCTGGGTTATTACCACATCGCCCACCTCGGGAACGTAAACTTTTTGCCCACAATAATATTGGGCGCGCGTACTGTCACGTGTTTTTGGCACAACAAGCGGGGGGATCGATTGCGCCGCCTATTCTCCCAGCTGGGCAACGGTTTTCCCGCATTTTTTGACAGCTTTACGTTGTTTGCTTGAGCTCGCCTCCTTCTGTAGACGTGCTCGATTTAACTTCCTGATGTGGCGCTTATAGTCTGTGTCAACAGGCTTGGGAGCTGGTGGTTGAGCCATACGAATGAAGTGGTCAATGTTTTCCTCAGGCACTTTCTCCCTTGGCGGCGATGGCGGTTTCGGTGCAAAATGGGCCTCCAATTCTGCCCTCACTATGGCATTGTTTTCCTCCTCGGTCTTGCCGTAAGCCCTCTGAGGAAGAGGAGTGATGCTTGGACCATATTTATATCGCTTACCTCCGCCTGTACTTCCTGTAATACCTCGACTCATACCGCTACGCACCATAGCTGCGGGGTGTCTCTTCTGCGATTGCTGAGGCGGCGGAGACGGCTGACGTGGCTGAGTTGGACGAGGAGGAGTGTCCTGAAGCTATGCCGGACTTGGAGGAGGAGTGGCCTGAAGTTGTGCCGGACTTGGAGGAGGAGTGGACGTCTGACGCTGTGTCGGACTTGGAGGAGGAGTGGCCTGACACTTTGCCGGACTTGGAGAAGGAGGAGTGGCCTCACGCGTTGGTGGACTTGGAGGAGCGGGAGTCTGCTGACTCGGTGGCGGACTTCGAAAGATGATGCAATCCTTTCTCCATAGGATGACACGATGTATTGCCTCTCCCAATGTGTGCTCGTCGTCACCTCCAGGAATGTCAAGCTATAGCTCCGAATATGGGTCCACCACCTCATCAACCAAGACACGAGCATAGCCCGCTGGAATCGGGTTGCAATGGAAGGTTGCCTTGGGGGAATTTGAAAAAGCAACGGCATCTGCCACCTTCATGGATATGTTCTTTATTTTGAAGTGTAGCTCGCAGTTAGTGTTCTCCGTGATGTCATCCACAGGATATCTATCCAGCACTACTGCGTCGCCCGGGGCGGAACCCATGCTGTTTCTCGGCATGGATGGGGCGGTGGTATCCAATGTTGGATCATCCGCTAGCTGCTGCAGATGCTGAGACCCCCTTTGCTAGCTAAGTGAGTCGATCTGCTCCTGCTGCCGCTGGAATTTAGCTGCCAATTCCGCTTGACTTGCTTCTAGGCCTTGAAGGCGTTCATAGTCCCGCTTCCTCTGCTCCTCCTCCATCTTCCTCTTCTTCTCCTCCGCAATCTTCTTTCTCGCACGGGTTCTGTAGTCGGTGTTCCAGTCCGAAAACCCCTCATACCATGGAAGAGCGCCCTTGCCTCGTGTTCTTCCCGGGTGTTCAGGATTTCCCAAGGCACGCGTAAGCTCGTCGTTCTCTCTGTTGGGCTGGAACACCCCCGATCGAGCCTCTTCTATTGCAACAAGTAGCGCATCGTCGGCTCCGTTCAGACATGCCTTCGTCGAAACATTGCCTGTCTTCGGGTCCAACTCCCCCCCATGCGCATAGAACCAAGTCCTACACCTGGGGGGCCAGCTCTTAGTAACCGGAGTGACACTTGCATCCTCCATCTCTTTCTCAGACTTATCCCACTTAGGCATTGCCACCGCGTAGCCACCTGGCCCCAGCTTATGGAACTTATCCTTTTTTCGGCATTCTTCTTGTTTATTCTCGACCGTTCCTTAGCTAATTCTGAATCCTTGAATTTCATGAAATCGTCCCAATGAGCACTTTGATTCTCTAGTATCCCCTCGAATACTGGAGTCTTCCTTCCTCCCTTGACGTACTTCTCCCACGTCGTTCTCTTGTGGTTCTTGAATGCAACCGCCATCTTCCTAAAAGCAGCGTCCTTGACTTTCCGCACATCTGCTTCTGAAGATTTGCTCGATCCGGATGGCTGAAAGAAGAAAGATCGATTCGTTAATATATCTTCAACTCATTTAAAACATGCGACAATCACCAGATTCCTGCTTATATAAATATATATACCTCGCTGGTGTTTGTTGTTTCAGGATCAACATGTTCTTCGTCGTAGTTCATGACTTCATCTTCTCGGTCGTCGCGATCGAATATCATATCACCCTCTCCGGTGTTGTTTAGAAATTCAGAGCCATCAAAATCTTCTTCATTCTGATCATCATCTGGCCCGCGTATGATATCGAACATGGTCTGTTCTCTCTCTCTGTCGGTATTGTCCGCCATAGCTTTTATTTAACTATGCCAAAAGAAATATAAAACAATTTAGTATAATCTCGAATAATAGATATAATCTCGAATACATCGTCTCGAATAATAGATATAATCTCGAATACATCGTCTCGAATAATAGATTTAATCTCGAATACGTCGTCTCAAATAATAGATATAATCTCGAATACATCGTCTCAAATAATATATATAATCTCGAATAAATCATCTCGAATATTATATATCGAATACATCACTAGCTAGCTAGCTAGCTAGCTAGCTAGCTAGCTAGCTAATAAAGATCGAATACTAGAGAGTAATCTAGGCGGTGGACAACCAAAGTGAAGGAACCATCACTGGATCATAGCTCGGGTCATCTCCCCAAAGAACCTGCCAGGTATTGGAGAACCTGACGTCCATAGCAGCCATGTAGCGATGGACGTGCTCGTCCTCCTCCCTGACACGGCGACGTACCACCTCCGGCGGGGCCGGCTCCCTCCGCACCGAAAGTGGCCCACGCGAATGCCACCAAAGGAGATGAGGGTCGACGACGGGACCCGGGGCCGGGTTCCTCACCAAGCGTCGCGCCCCTGAAGGTAGCACCTCCCAGTGCCAGCCCTGCGGAGCCCAGTCCCGGACATGGGTCCTCTGAAGCAGGACGTCGTCGCGAACGGGTGGACTTGGAGGAGAGGGAGTCTGCTGACTCGGTGGCGGACTTCGACAGGAGTCGGGTGACGCGGTGTCGGTGGCCTTTGAAAGACGATGCAATCCTTTCTCCATAGGATGACACGATGTATGGCCTCTCCCAATTTGTGCTCCTCGTCACCTCCAGGAATGTCAAGCTGTAGCCCCGAATATGGGTCCACCACCTCATCAACCAAGACACGAGCATAGCCCGCTAGAATCGGGTTGCAATGGAAGGTTGCCTCGGGGGGATTTTTATAAGCAACGGCGTCCGCCACCTTCATGGATATGTTCTTCATTTTGAACTGTAGCTCACAGTTAGTGTTCTCCATGATGTCATCCACGGGGTATCTATCCAGCATTGCATCGCCTGGGGCGGAACCCACGCTGCTTCTCGGCATGGATGGGGCGGTGCTATCCAATGCTGGACCATCCGCTATCTGCTGCAGCTGCTGAGACCCCCTTTGCTGGCTAAGTGATTCGATCTGCTCCTGCTGCCGCTGGAATTTGACTGCCAAGTCCGTGTGCTTTGATTCTAGGCCTTGAAGGCGTTCATAGTCCAGCTTCCTCTGCTCCTCCTCCATCTTCCTCTTCTTCTCCTCCGCAATCTTCTTTCTCGCACGGGTTCTGTAGTCGACATTCCAGTCCGAAAACCCTTCATACCACGGAATAGCGCCCTTGCCTCGTGTTCTTCCCGGGTGTTCAGGATTTCCCAGGGCACGCGTAAGCTCGTCGTTCTCTTTGTTGGGCTCGAACACCCCCGATCAAGCCTCTTCTATTGCAACAAGTATCTTATCTTCGGCTCCGTTCAAACACGCCTTCTTCGAAACTTTGCCTGTCTTCGGGTCCAACTCCCCCCCCCCATGCGCATAGAACCAAGTCCTGCACCAGGGGGGCCAGCTCCTAGTAACTGGAGTGACACCTGCATCCTCCATCTTTTTCTCAGACTTATCCCACTTAGGCATTGCCACCACATAGCCACCTGGCCCCAGCTTATGGAACTTATCCTTTTTTCTGCATTCTTCTTGTTTATTCTCGACCGTTCCTTAGCTAATTCTGAATCCTTGAATTTCACGAAATCGTCCCAATGAGCACTTTGATTCTCTAGTGTTCCCTCGAATACTGGAGTCTTCCCTCCATCCTTGATGTACTTGTCCCATACACGATTCTTGTGGTTCTTGAATGCAACCGCCAACTTCCTAAGAGCGGCGTCCTTGACTTTCTCCACATCTGCATCTGTGAAATGATCTGGTAGGGTGAAATGTTCCATGAGAGTATCCCAAAGCAGACGTTTTTGTCTGTCGTCAACAAAAGTAACATTTGGACGTGGCTTTGCTCGCTCTCTCCATTCTTGAAGGGAGATCGGGAGTTGGTCCTTCACAAGAACTCCGCACCGACGAACGAACTTGTCCGCAATCTTCTTAGGCGCTAATGGTTTGCCATTAGGTCTGATTGCCTCAATATTGTACTTTACGCCCTCCTTCAACTTTTTGTTCGGGCCTCATTTCGTCCTGTTGCCTGAAGATTTGCTCGATCTGGATGGCTGAAAGAAGAAAGATCGATTCGTTAATATATCTTCAACTCATTTAAAACATGTGATGATCACCAGATGCCTGCTTATATAAATATATATACCTCGCCGGTCTTTGTTGTTGCAAGATCAACATTTTCTTCGTCATCATCATAATCGTAGTTCATGACTTCATGAATTCGGTCATCGCGGTCGAATATCATATCACCCTCTGCGGTGTTGTTTAGAAATTCGGAGCCGTCATAATCTTCTTCATTCTGATCATCATCTGGCCCGCGACGATGGAGTATCATATCGAACAGGGTCTGTTCTCCCTCTCTGCCGGTATTGTCCACCATAGCTTTTATTTAACTAATCCAAAAGAAATATAAAACAATTTAGTATTCAAATTACATCGTCTCGAATAATAGATATAATCTCGAATACATCATCTCGAATAATAGATATAATCTCGAATACATCGTCTCGAATAATAGATATAATCTCGAATACATCGTCTCGAATAATAGATATAATATCGAATACATCACTGGCTAGGAAGCTAATAAAGATCGAATACTACAGAAGAATCTAGGGCACTCGCGGTTCCTGCGGCGCGGGCGGTGGACACCCAAAGAGAAGGAACCCTCACAGGATCATAGCTGAAGTGAGATCCCTGAAGAAACTGCCAGGTATTGGAGAACCTGCCGCGCTCTAACTCAACCATGTAGCAATGGACGTGCTCGTCCTCCTCCCTGACACGGCGATGTACCACCTCCGGCGGGGCCGGCTCCCTCCGCACCAAAAGTGGCCCACACGAACGCCACCAAACGAGATCAGGGTCGATGACGGGACCCGGGGCCGGGTTCCTCATCAAGCGGCGCGCCCCTCCAGGCAGGACCTCCCAGTGCCAGCCCGGCGGAGCCCAGTCCCGGACATGGGTCAGCCGGACGTCGTCGCGGACGTGTCGACGGCGAGGATGCGGGCCGGGCATCGTCGAGAACAAATACTAGCTATATGCCCGCAAAAAGTAACATATTTTTAATGATTGAATTTTGATAACTAAAATTTCTAACATTTCTATATAACACTAATTATGCTATCATTGCATATGTCAAAATTCTATATGCTATTTCATACTAATTAAGCATCTAACACTAAAAATAGAAAACACAACTTCTATACATCCATTAAAAAACTGAAAAACAACATTATATAAAAAATTTCCATACTAATTAAACACTAATTATATCCATCTAACATGCATTCATACATATATACTAGTGAAAAAATAATAATCTAAAAATGAAAACTAATTAAACATACAAAATACGTATATACTAATATATACATGCATTAATTCATACATATGTACGTGTGTGTGTGTGTTCATCATGCTTGTGTGTGTGTGTGTGTGGGCTCGGGGAGGGGCGGCGCCCATGGTGGCTGCCGGGGGCGAGGGAGAGGGGTTAGAGGGGGAGAGCTCACAACGGGGCGACGGCGACGGCGAGGCGACGGCCTGGGGCGACGACGGGCCGGGGCGTGACGTGGGGGCGGCGACGCGGGAACGGGCCCGGGGCGGCGACGGAAACGGGGGCAGCGACGGGGACGGGGGCGGCGACGGGGGCGGCGTAGATCGATCGGGGCGCGCGGGCGGTGCTTCAATGGGGAAACAGAGGAAGAAACAGAGGGAGAATGAAATTTTTCGTAGTGTTGTATATATAGAAGGCACCTTTAGTACCGGTTGAAGCCACCAACCGGTACTAAAGGCCTGTTTTGGCCAGGCCAAGCGGCGGGAACCGCACCCCCTTTAGTATCAGGTGGTGGCTCCAACCGGTACTAAAGGCCCCCCCTTTAGTACCGGTTGGTGCCACGAACCGATACTAAAGGGGGTGCGCTGGCGCAGGTGCGGTGCGGCAAGTTTAGTCCCACCTCGCTAGCCGAGGGGCGACCGCACTGGTTTATAAACCCCCGTGCGGTAGCTCTCTCGAGCTCCTCTCCAAAGCAGGCCTACTGGGCCTACATGTTCTGTGCTGCCCTGTGGGCCTACTGGGCCTTTGCGGGCCTACATCCTGGCCCAACAACAGGTTGGGTTTCTAGTCGTATGCAGGCCGCTCTGGCCTAGTAGGCGGGCTTTTTTTTTTACTTTTTTTGCTTTATTTATTTTTGAGTTGTTTTTTTGTGTATTTAGAGTTTCTTTGTTAATATTTTTGCTTTAGGTACAAACTTTCTGTTAGTGCCCATAGTTTTCAAATTTGAATAGTTTAAATTTTGAATTATTTGAAATTAGTGTGAATCACTAGTTTGTGAATAACTTAACTTTAGAAATCAGTAAAGGCATGAAAGAATTTGTTTGCACATAAAATTTCTTCGCGTTTCAAATGCCAAATCACATAACTACCCTAACTATTACAGAGATTCCCTTCTAGGTGTGAAACACAGAAGAAAGTGATGATAGTGAAGCCGATCACATCCCAGATCTTTGGGTGTGAAACTTTTTCTTCGCGTGTGTCCCTTTGCGCCGTAACCATGGAAAATATTCATCATTTAACGGGATGCTCGAGTCAATATTCACTGTGAATGGAGCAATTTCATCAAACTTTTCATAATCTTCTGACTTGTCTGTCTTGTCATCCACTCCCACGATGTTTCTCTTCCCAGAAAGAACTATGTGCCGCTTTGTCTCATCGTACGATGCATTCGCTTCCTTATCTTTTCTTTTTCTTGGCTTGGTAGACATGTCCTTCACATAGAAAACCCATGCCACATCATTGGCTAGGACGAATGGTTCGTCTGCATACGCAAGATTGTTGAGATCCGCTATTGTCATTCCATACTGCAGGTCTTCCGTTACCCCGCCTCGTGTCATATTGACCCATTTGCACCGAAACAAAGGGACCTTCAAAGCACATCGATAGTCAAGTTCCCATATGTCCTCTATATAACCATAGTATGTTTCCTTTCCCGTCTTGGTTTCTGCATCAAAGCAGACACCACTGTTTTGGTTGGTGCTCTTCTTATCTTGGGTGATCGTGTAAAATGTATTACCATTTATCTCGTACCCTTTGAAAGTCATTATATTCGAAGATGGTAACTGGGACAGCAAGTACAGGTCATCTTCAATAGAGGTGTTATGCATGGTACGTGTGTGCAACCAGCTGGCGAAACTCCTGGTTTGTTCACGTGTAATCCAGTCATCAGACCGCTCCGGGTGTTTGGAGCATAGAAAATTCTTGTGTTCATCCATATACGGAGCCACCAAGGCGGAATTCTGTAGAACTGTGTAGTGTGCTTCAGTGAGAGAATGTTCGTCCATACATATTATTTGTTCCCCTCCTAGCATGCCTTTTCCATCCAGTCTGCCCTTATGCCGCGATTCAGGAACACCAATCGACTTAAGGTCAGGAATAAAGTCAATACAAAACTCAATGACCTCCTCATTTTGATGGCCCTTGGAGATGCTTCCTTCTGGCCTAGCACAGTTATGAACATATTTCTTTAAGACTCTCATGAACCTCTCAAAGGGGAACGTATTGTGTAGAAATACAGGACCCAAAATGTTAATCTCTTCGCATAGGTGAACTAGGACGTGCATCATGATGTTGAAGAAGGATGGTGGGAACACCAACTCGAAACTGACAAGACATTGCACCAAATCATTCTCTAACCTTGGTATGATTTCTGGATTGATTACCTTCTGAGAGATTGCATTGAGAAATGCACATAGCTTCACAATGGCTAATCGAATGTTTTCTGGTAGAAGCCCCCTCAATGCAACCGGAAGCAGTTGCGTCATAATCACGTGGCAGTCATGAGACTTTAGGTTCTGGAACTTTTTCTCTGCCATGTTTATTATTCCCTTTATATTCGACGAGAAGCCAAACGGTACCTTAATACTGAGCAGGCATTCAAAGAAGATTTCCTTCTCTTCTTTGGTAAGAGCATAGCTTGCATGAGCCTGATGTATGCCGTCTTTTCCGTGCATACATTGCTGGTCCTCCCGTGCCTCAGGTGTATCTTTTGTCTTCTCATACACGCCCAAGAAGCCAAGCAGGGTCACACAAAGATTCTTCGTCACGTGCATCACGTCGATTGCGGAGCGGACCTCTAGGTCTTTCCAATAGGGCAGATCCCAAAATATAGATTTCTTCTTCCACATGGGTGCGTGTCCGTCAGCGTCATTCGGAACAGGTTGTCCACATTCGGAACAATTTTTTGTGATCCTCTAACATGCGCTGCAACTTCTTCTTCTCCAAATCACTTGCGTAGTTTCTCTTTGCATCAGCAATGGCCCGACCTAGATCATCAACGGGCTCATCTGATGCCTCTTCTTCAGCTTCTTCCCGCATTGC
Source organism: Triticum monococcum (assembly GCA_034509565.1). Taxonomy (NCBI): domain Eukaryota; kingdom Viridiplantae; phylum Streptophyta; class Magnoliopsida; order Poales; family Poaceae; genus Triticum; species Triticum monococcum. Next base: position 4,797,471 of record CM067845.1, on the reverse strand, counting down.
CGGCTCAGCTTCTTCCCGCATTACCGGCTCATCTTCATCCCCCATTGTTGTATCATCGTATTCAGGGAACCCATGGCCAGGATAGCTGTCGTAGTCCTCTTCTTCTTCATTGTCTTCCATCATAACCCCTCTTTCTCCGTGCTTGGTCCAAACATTATAGTGGGGCATGAAACCGGACTCAAACAGGTGGACGTGAATGGTTCTTGACGTAGAGTAATTGTGACCATTCTTACAGCCAGCACATGGACAAGGCATAAAACCATCCGCCCGCTTGTTTGCCTCAGCCGCAAGCAGAAAAGTATGCACGCCCTCAACGAACTGGGGAGAGCATCGGTCATCGTACATCCATTGCCTGCTCATCTTCATTACACAACACCGAATAGACCAAATTAATACAAGTTCATACATAAAGTTCATACATAAAGTTCATACAACACTTAAATGCAACAAACAAATAACTCTCTATCTAAAGCATTTAAATGCAACAACAAATGCGATCAAGATCGCAACTAAGGTAACAATTGATCCAACAGCATAATGATACCAAGCCTCACTATCGATGGCATATTTTCTAATCTTTCTAATCTTCAAGCGCATTTTCTCCATCTTGATCTTGTGATCATCGACGACATCGGCAACATGCAACTCCAATTCCATCTTCTCCCCCTCAATTCTTTTCAATTTTTCTTTCAAGTACAAATTTTCTCTTTCAACTAAATTTAACCTCTTGACAATAGGGTCGGTTGGAATTTCCGGTTCACATACCTCCTAGAAAAAATATCTATGTCAACTTGATGGGCATAATTTGTCATAAACACGAAATGCAACTAGTTTTAAAAGAGAATATATATACCACATCCGAATCATAACAAGGACGAGGGCCGACGGGGACGGATATCAAAACCATGGCACTATATGTATAACAAACAACGTACGGGTAAGATAATTATACGAGTAACTATATATCCAAATCACACAAACATCAATTTTTTATATAAAATTTCATGAACAAGAGACTCACCACAAGGCGGTGCCGGCGATGGGACGGTGCGGGCGATCGACGGTGGTTACGATGGAGATTTAGAAGGCACTAAGTAAACCACACCTACATATGCAAACTAAGTGTTATTTTTGACCTCAAATTGCATATAAATCAAATACTAGCACATATATATATTGTTGGGGAACGTAGCAGAAATTCAAAATTTTCCTACGTGTCACCAAGATCTATCTATGGAGAGACTAGCAACGAGGGGGAGGAGAGTGCATCTACATACCCTTGTAGATCGCTAAGCGGAAGCGTTCAAGTGAACGGGGTTGATGGAGTCATACTCGTCGTGATTCAAATCACCGATGACCAAGTGCCGAACGCACGGCACCTCCGCGTTCAACACACGTACAGCCCGGTGACGTCTCCCATGCCTTGATCCAGCAAGGAGAGAGGGAGAGGTTGAGGAAGACTCCATCCAGCAGCAGCACAACGGCGTGGTGGTGATGGAGGAGCGTGGCAATCCTGCAGGGCTTCGCCAAGCACCACAGAAGAGGAGGAAGAAGAGACGCAGGGCTGCACCAAGAGAGATTGAATCGCGTGTGTTGTGTGCAGCCCCTTAGGCCTCATATATATAGGGGAAGGGGAGGGGCTGCGCCCCCTCTAGGGTTCCCACCCCTAGGGGGGTGGCAGCCCTAGATGGCCAAGGGGTGGCGGCCAAAGGGGGGAGGAGAGGGAGGCGCAGGGTGTATGGGCCTTAGGGCCCATATGCCCTTAGGGTTTGCCCCCTCTCCCCTTCTAGGCACATGGGCCTTAGTGGGGCTGGTGCCCTTGGCCCATGTAGGCCAAGGAGCACTCCCTACAGCCCATGTGGCCCCCCGGGGCAGGTGGCCCCACTTGGTGGACCCCTGGGACCCTCCCGGTGGTCCCGGTACGTTACCGATAAACCCCAAAACTTTTCCGGTGACCAAAACAGGACTTCCCATATATAAATCTTTACCTCCGGACCATTCCGGAACTCCTCGTGACGTCCGGGATCTCATCCGGGACTCCGAACAACATTCGGTAACCACATACAAACTTCCTTTATAACCCTAGCGTCATCGAACCTTAAGTGTGTAGACCCTACGGGTTCGGGAGACATGCAGACATGACCGAGACGTTCTCCGGTCAATAACCAACAGCGGGATCTGGATACCCATGTTGGCTCCTACATGTTCCACGATGATCTCATCGGATGAACCACGATGTCAAGGACTTAATCAATCCCGTATACAATTCCCTTTGTCCATCGGTACGATACTTGCCCGAGATTCGATCGTCGGTATCCCGATACCTTGTTCAATCTCGTTACCGGCAAGTCTCTTTACTCGTTCTGTAACACATCATCCCGTGATCAACTCCTTGATCACATTGTGCACATTATGATGATGTCCTACCGAGTGGGCCCAGAGATACCTCTCCGTCACACGGAGTGACAAATCCCAGTCTCGATTCGTGCCAACCCAACAGACACTTTTGGAGATACCCGTAATGTACCTTTATAGCCACCCAGTTACGTTGTGACGTTTGGCACACCCAAAGCACTCCTACGGTATCCGGGAGTTGCACAATCTCATGGTCTAAGGAAATGATACTTGACATTAGAAAAGCTTCAGCATACGAACTACACGATCTAGTGCTATGCTTAGGATTGGGTCTTGTCCATCACATCATTCTCCTAATGATGTGATCCCGTTATCAACGACATCCAATGTCCATGGTCAGGAAACCGTAACCAGATATTGATCAACGAGCTAGTCAACTAGAGGCTTACTAGGGACATGGTGTTGTCTATGTATCCACACATGTATCTGAGTTTCCTATCAATACAATTATAGTATGGATAATAAACGATTATCATGAACAAGGAAATATAATAATAATCAATTTATTATTGCCTCTAGGGCATATTTCCAACAGTCTCCCACTTGCACTAGAGTCAATAATCTAGTTCACATCGCCATGTGATTAACACTCACAGGTCACATCGCTATATAATCAACATCCAAGAGTCTAGTTCTCATCACTATGTGATTAGCACTCAATGAGTTCTGTGTTTGATCATGTTGCTTGTGAGAGAGGTTTTAGTCAACGGGTCTAAACCTTTCAGATCCGTGTGTGCTTTACAAATCTCTATGTCATCTCCTAGATGTAGCTACCACGTTCTATTTGGAGCTATTCCAAATAACTGTTGTACTTGGAGCTATTCTAAATTGTTGCTCCATTATACGTATCCGTTATCTCTACTCAGAGCTATCCGGATAGGTGTTAAGCTTGCATCGACGTAACCCTTTACGACGAACTCTTTTACCACCTCCATAATCGAGAAAATTCCTTAGTCCACTAGTTACTAAGGATAACTTTGACCGCTGTCCTGTGATCCATTCTTGGATCACTCTTGTACCCCTTGACTGACTCATGGCAAGGCACACTTTAGGTGCGATACACAGCATAGCATACTGTAGAGCCTATGTCTTAAGCATGGGGGACGACCTTCATTCCTTTCTCTCTATTCTACCGTGGTCGAGCTTTAAGTCTTAACTTCATACCTTACAACTCAGGCAAGAACTCCTTCTTTGACTGATCCATCTTGAACACCTTCAAGATCACGTCAAGGCATGTGCTCATTTGAAAGTTCCATTAAGCGTTTTGATCTATCCTTATAGATCTTGATGCTTCAATGTTCAAGTAGCTTAATCCAGGCTTTTCCATTGAAAAACACTTTCCAAATAATCCTATATGCTTTCCAGAAATTCTACGTCATTTCTGATCAACAATATGTCAACAACATATACTTATCAGAAATTCTATAGTGCTCCCACTCACTTCTTTGGAAATACAAGTTTCTCATAAACTTTGTATACACCAAAATCTTTGATCATCTCATCAAAGCATACATTCCAACTCCGAGATGTTTACTCCAGTCCTTAGAAGGATTGCTGGAGCTTTGCATACTTATTAGCATATTTCAGGATTGACAAAACCTTCCGGTTGTATCACATACAACATTTCCTCATAAATCGTCGAGGAAACAATGTTTTGACATCCTATCTGCAAGATTTCATAAATAATGCAGCAATCGCTAATATAATTCCAACAGACACTCGGCATCGCTATGAGTGAGAAAGTCTCACTGTAGTCAACTCCTTGAACTTGTCGGAAAACATCTTAATGACAAGTCGAGCTTTCTTAATGGTGATACACACCATCATTGTCTGTCTTCCTTTTAAAATCCATCTGTACTCAACAGCCTTACGACCATCAAGTAGTTCTTCCAAAGTCTACACTTTGTTTTCATACATGGATCCTACCTCGGATTTTATGGCCTCGAGCCATTTATCGGAATCCGGGCCCACCAACGCTTCTCCACAGCTCGTAGGTTCATTGTTGTCTAGCAACATGACTTCAAGACAGGATTCCGTACCACTCAGAAGTAGTACGCATCCTTGTCATCCTACGAGGTTTGGGAGTGACTTGATCTGAAGTCTCATGATCAATATCATGAGCTTCCACTTCAATTGGTGTAGGTGCCACAGGAACAACTCTTTGTGCCCTGCTATACACTAGTTGAAGTAACGGTTTAATAACCTCATCAAGTCTCCACCATCCTCCCACTCAATTCTTTCGAGAGAAACTTTTCCTCGAGAAAGGACCCGATTCTAGAAACAATCCCTTATTGCTTTCGGATCTGAGATAGGAGGTATACCCAACTATTTTGGGTGTCCTATGAAGATGCATTTATCCGCTTTGGGTTCGAGCTTATCAGCCTGAAACTTTTTCATATAAGCGTCGCAGCCCCAAACTTTTAAGAAATGACAGCTTAGGTTTCTCTAAACCATAGTTCATACGGTGTCACCTCATCGGAATTACGTGGTGCCCCTTTTAAAGTGAATGTGGTTGTCTCTAATGCCTAACCCATAAACTATAGTGGTAATTCGATAAGAGACATCATGGTATGCATCATATCCAATGGGGTGCAGTTATGATGTTCGAACACACCATCACACTATGGTGTTCCAGGCTGTATTAGTTGTGAAACAATTTCCACAATGTCTTAATTCTGTGCCAAACTTGTAATTAAGATATTCATCTCTATGATCATATCATAGATCTTTTATCCTCTTGTCACGACGATCTTTCAACTTCACCCTGAATTTACTTGAACCTTTCAATAATTCAGACTCGTGATTCATCAAGTAAATATACTCAACATCTACTCAAATCATCTGTGAAGTAAGAACATAACGATATCCACTACACGCCTCAGCACTCATTGGACTGCACACATCAAAATGTATTACTTCCAACAAGTTGCTTTCTAGTTCCATTTTACTGAAAAACGAGGCTTTCAGTCATCTTGCCCATGTGGTATGATTTGCATGTCTCAAGTGATTCAAAATCAAGTGAGCACAAAATGGTCCATTTGCATGGAGTTTCTTCATGCATAAACACCAATAGACATGGTTCGCATGTCTCAAACTTTTCAAAACGAGTGAGCCCAAAGATCCATCAACATGGAGCTTCCTCATGCGTTTTATACCGATATGACTTACGTGGCAGTGCCACAAGTAGGTGGTACTATCATTACTATCTTTTGGCATGAACATGTGTATCACTACCATCGAGATTCAATAAACCATTCATTTTAGATGTAAGACCATTGAAGGCATTATTCAAATAAACAGAGTAACCATTATTCTCCTTAAATGAATAACCGTATTGTGATGGACATAATCCAATCATGTCTATGCTCAACGCAAACACCAATCTCGATGGTAGAGGGAGCGTGCGATGCTTGATCATATCAACATTGGAAACACTTCCAACACATATCGTCAGCTCACCTTTAGCTAGTCTCCGTTTAATCCGTAGCTTTTATTTCGAGTTACTAACACTTAGCAATCGAACCGGTATCTAATACCCTGGTGCTACTAGGAGTACTAGTAAAGTACACATTAACATAATGTATATCCAATATACTTCTATCGACCTTGCCAGCCTTCTTATCTACCAAGTATTTAGGGTAATTCTGCTCCAGTGGCTGTTCCCCTTATTACAGAAGCACTTAGTCTCGGGTTTGGGTTCAACCTTGGGTTTCTTCACTAGAGCAGCAGCTGAACTGCCGTTTCATGAAGTATCCCTTCTTGCCCTTGCCCTTCTTGAAACTAGTGGTTTCACTGACCATCAACAATTGATGACCCTTCTTGATTTCTACTTTCGTGGTGTCAAACATCGCGAATATCTCAAGGATCATCATATATGTCCCTGATATATTATAGTTCATCACGAAGCTCTAGCAGCTTGGTGGTAATGACTTCGGAGAACTATCACTATTTCATCTGGAAGATCAACTCCCACTTGATTTAAGCGATTGTTGTACTCAGACAATCTGAGCACAAGCTCAACAATTGAGCTTTTCCCCCTTAGTTTGCAGGCTAAGAAAATCGTCGGAGGTCTTATACCTCTTGACGTGGGCACGAGCCTGAAATTCCAATTTCAGCCCTCGAAACATCTCATATGTTTCACGACGTTTCAAAACGTCTTCGGTGGCTCAACTCTAAACCGTTTAACTGAACTATCATGTAGTTATCAAAACGTGTATGTCAGATGTTCGCAACATCCACAGACAACGTTCGAGGTTCAGCACACTGAGCGGTGCATTAAGGACATAAGTCTTCTAAGAAGCAATGAGGACAATCCTCAGTCTACGGACCTAGTCCGCATAATTGCTACTATCAACTTTCAACTAATTTTTCTCTAGGAACATATCTAAACAGTAGAACTAAAGCGTGAGATACGACATAATTTGCAAAATCCTTTTGACTATGTTCAGGATAATTAAGTTCATCTTATGAACTCCCACTCAGATAGACATCCCTCCAGTCATCTAAGTGATTACATGATCCGAGTCAACTAGGCCGTGTCCGATCATCACGTGAGATGGACTAGTCAACATCGGTGAACATCTTCATGTTGATCGTATCTTCTATACGACTCATGCTCGACCTTTCGGTCTTCTGTGTTCCAAGGCCATGTCTATACACATGCTAGGCTCGTCAAGTTAACCCTAAGTGTTTTGCTGTCTAAAACTGTCTTACACCCGTTGTATGTGAACGTAAGGATCTATCACACCCGATCATCATGGCGTGCTTCGAAACGACGAACTGTAGCAACGGTGCACAGTTAGGGGAGAACACTTCTTGAAATTTTAATGAGGGATCATCTTATTTACTACCGTCGTTCTAAGCAAATAAGATGTATAAACATGATAAACATCACATGCAATCAAATAGTGACATGATATGGCCAATATCACTTTGCTCCTTTTGATCTCCATCTTCGGGGCTCCATGATCATCATCGTCACCGGCATGACGCCATGATCTCCATCATCATGATCTCCATCATCGTGTCTTCTTGAAGTTGTCTCGTCAACTATTACTTCTACTACTATAGCTAACGGTTAGCAATAAAGTAAAGTAATTACATGACGTTTATGTTGACACGCAGGTCATAAATAAATAAAGACAACTCCTATGGCTCCTGCCGGTTGTCATATTCATCGACATGCAAGTCGTGATTCCTATTACAAGAACATGATCAATCTCATACATCACATATATCATTCATCATATCCTTTGGCCATATCACATCACATAGCATACCCTGCAAAAACAAGTTAGACGTCCTCTAATTGTTGTTTGCATGTTTTACGTGGCTGCTATGGGTTTCTAGCAAGAACGTTTCTTACCTACGCAAAGACCACAACGTGATATGCCAATTGCTATTTACCCTTCATAAGGACCCTGTTCATCGAATCCGATCCGACTAAAGTGGGAGAGACAGACACCCGCCAGCCACCTTATGCAACTAGTGCATGTTTGTCGGTAGAACCGGTCTCACGTAAGAGTACGTGTAAGGTTGGTCCGGGCCGCTTCATCCCACGATGCCGCCGAATCAAGATAAGACTAGTAACGGCAAGCATATTGAACAAAATCAACGCCCACAACTACTTTGTGTTCTACTCGTGCATAGAATCTACGCAATAGACCTAGCTCTGATACCACTGTTGGGGAACGTAGCAGAAATTCAAAATTTTCCTACGTGTCACCAAGATCTATCTATGGAGAGACTAGCAACGAGGGGGAGGAGAGTGCATCTACATACCCTTGTAGATCACTAAGCGGAAGCGTTCAAGTGAACGGGGTTGATGGAGTCGTACGCGTTGTGATTCAAATCACCGATGACCAAGTGCCGAACGCACGGCACCTCCGCGTTCAACACACGTACAGCCCGGTGACGTCTCCCATGCCTTGATCCAGCAAGGAGAGAGGGAGAGGTTGAGGAAGACTCCATCCAGCAGCAGCACAACAGCGTGGTGGTGATGGAGGAGCGTGGCAATCCTGCAGGGCTTCGCCAAGCACCACAGAAGAGGAGGAAGAAGAGACGCAGGGCTGCACCAAGAGAGATTGAATCACGCGTGTTGTGTGCAGCCCCTTAGGCCTCATATATATAGGGGAAGGGGAGGGGCTGCGCCCCCTCTAGGGTTCCCACCCCTAGGGGGGCGGCAGCCCTAGATGGCGAAGGGGTGGCGGCCAATGGGGGGAGGAGAGGGAGGCGCAGGGTGTATGGGCCTTAGGGCCCATATGCCCTTAGGGTTTGCCCCCTCTCCCCTTCTAGGCACATGGGCCTTAGTGGGGGTGGTGCCCTTGGCCCATGTAGGCCAAGGAGCACTCCCTACAGCCCATGTGGCCCCCCGGGGCAGGTGGCCCCACTTGGTGGACCCCCGGGATCCTCCCGGTGGTCCCGGTACGTTACCGATAAACCCCGAAACTTTTCCAGTGACCAAAACAGGACTTCCCATATATAAATCTTTACCTCCGGACCATTCCGGAACTCCTCGTGACGTCCGGGATCTCATCCGGGACTCCGAACAACATTCGGTAACCACATACAAACTTCCTTTATAACCCTAGCGTCATCGAACCTTAAGTGTGTAGACCCTACGGGTTCGGGAGACATGTAGACATGACCGAGACGTTCTCCGGTCAATAACCAACATGTTCCACGATGATCTCATCGGATGAACCACGATGTCAAGGACTTAATCAATCCCGTACACAATTCCCTTTGTCCATCGGTACGTACTTGCCCGAGATTCGATCGTTGGTATCCCGATACCTTGTTCAATCTCGTTACCGGCAAGTCTCTTTACTCGTTCCGTAACACATCATCCCGTGATCAACTCCTTGATCACATTGTGCACATTATGATGATGTCCTACCGAGTGGGCCCAGAGATACCTCTCCGTCACACGGAGTGACAAATCCCAGTCTCGATTCGTGCCAACCCAACAGACACTTTCGGAGATACCCGTAATGTACCTTTATAGCCACCCAGTTACGTTGTGACGTTTGGCACACCCAAAGCACTCCTACGGTATCCAGGAGTTGCACAATCTCATGGTCTAAGGAAATGATGCTTGACATTAGAAAAGCTTCAGCATACGAACTACACGATCTAGTGCTATGCTTAGGATTGGGTCTTGTCCATCACATCATTCTCCTAATGATGTGATCCCGTTATCAACGACATCCAATGTCCATGGTCAGGAAACCGTAACCATCTATTGATCAACGAGCTAGTCAACTAGAGGCTTACTAGGGACATGGTGTTGTCTATGTATCCACACATGTATCTGAGTTTCTTATCAATACAATTATAGTATGGATAATAAATGATTATCATGAACAAGGAAATATAATAATAATCAATTTATTATTGCCTCTAGGGCATATTTCCAACATATATTTCCTCCCAAATTACTAAACTCACAAATTAGTCACTATATATAGCATTGCAAGACCTAATCTAGCAATGAGAGATGAAAGGACAAAGTTGCTAACCTTTGTGATCATTTGAATGGATGGGGGCCTTCAAATCTTGACAAATTTTGGGCAAAATGTGTGATGAGCTCGAGAGGAAGAGGGGAAGAACAGAGAGGAGAGGGGAAAGGGGAAGAATAGAGCGAGCTCGGGTGGACGAAGGGTTTATGTAGGACGACCTTTAGTACCAGTTCGTGCCAAGAACCGGTACTAAAGGGGCTGGAGGGGCCCCAGTCTGACAACATCCTGCCACCACTCTCATTAGTACCGGCTCGTGGCACGAACCGGTGCTAAAGGTTCACCACGAACCGGTACTAATGAGAGCGGCCCGGCTAGCCGTTGGAACCGGCACTAATGTATACATTAGTGCCGGCTCAAATTCAAACCGGCACTAATGTGCTTCACGTATGACCCTTTTTCTACTAGTGACCACAATGCACTATTCCATATTAGAAAAATTAAGGGAGAGCTCAAGTTCCAGCCCATGGGGAAGAAGTCCCAAGCAATTAGCAACACAACTGCTTAAATATAAGAATAAAGGAAGAAGAGCAAAATAGGAAGTTGACCTGCTGTAAAACCCGCATTAATCAGTAAATCCAGCAAGGTCGGACCACACCAGTACCACTAGCAAGAAGAGTAGGAGCAGTACATCCTTCTCCTCGAGTTTGCTTGAGCCCAAGATTTGAGGCACTGGTGCGCCTCGTCGGCGGCTGCATCTCAGATACTTGTACACCGTGCCAGTTTTGTAGCCAATGCCAAGACACAAGCTTTAGCACAAATCCCTGGAAAGCTCCTGTACCGATAGTGACAAATCACCATGTTGATATATAGTCACCTGCCCAGATTACCATAAAATATAAAATGTTATACAACTTGTGCAAATGCATTACCATCTTTATTCTTTATTCGGTAAACTAAAACCAAATATAGAAACTCAAACAAAAAAAGCAGCCGTTCACCCAGCGAGCATCAGGATACAAATTATATTTCCAACAAATTTTTAGTTGTGCAAGAGGTGAGGTTAAATGACGCACTAGTGATTATGCATCCCGGGTAAGGTAATTGGCTTTGGTTTGGGCAGTGCTTATTGTCTTCACAAGAGCAAAGTTGCTTTACACACAAGGGAAAAACTAGATTTGACGGGAAGGAAGAGGATGGAAGGAGAGGACGGCATACCTCGTCTAGTATGTGCAGCTCGTCGGGAGGAGGATGGAGTGCCTGCTGCTACGAGTTCCGGCTCTTCTGCTTTCAAGTCATGAAAGCAACCGAAGAATTTACAATGAATGAACTATCAAAGACGTAATGATCCTACAATTATTCAGTCGTGTTAAACAGGCAACCCATTCTCACTAGGCACACATGAGGAACAGAGCCCCAGGTGAAGGAAATATGCCCTAGAGGCAATATAGTACCAAAATGATATCAAATGACTATAAAATGATTATAAAACTTCCAAGAATTATAATATAACAGCATGGAACAATAAAAAATTATAGATATGTTGGAGACATATCAGCATCCCCAAGCTTAATTCCTGCTCGTCCTCGAGTAGGTAAATGATAAAAACAGAATTTTTGATGTGGAATGCTGCCTAACATGTCATCTCATATTCTTTTATTTATAGTGCCAAGTGCAAAGAGGCGATTTTCGTCGACTCCCCTAGGGTTTCTGGAATATTGGGGTATTTATAGAGCAAAGAGGCTGTTCAGGGGGCACCCGAGGTGGGCACAACCCACCAGAGCTCACCTGGGCCTCCAAGCGCGCCCTGGTGGGTTGTGCTCCCCTCGGAGCACCCCCAGGCGCTTCTCCAGCCCACTGGATGTCTTTTGGTCCAGAAAAATCCACAAAAAGTTTCGCTGCATTTGGACTCCGTTTGGTATTGATTTCCTGCGATGTTAAAAAATGCAAAAAACAACAACTGGCACTTGGCACTATGTCAATAGGTTAGTACCAAAAACTAATATAAAATGACTATAAAGTGATTATAAAATATCCAAGAATGATAATATAACAGCATGGAACAATCAAAAATTATAGATACGTTGGGGACGTATTAGTATCTCCGAAGGTGTTTGTTGGGTTGGCATAGATCGAGATTAGGGTTTGTCACTCCGAGTATCGTAGGGGTATCTCTGGGCCCTCTCGGTATTGAACATCACAATATGCCTTGCAAGCAATGTGACGAATGAGTTAGTTGCGGGATGATGCATTACGAAATGAGTAAAGAGACTTGCCGGTAACGAGATTGAACTAGGTATGAAGATACCGATGATCGAATCTCCGGCAAGTAACATACCGATGACAAAGGGAATAACGTATGTTGTCATTACAGTTTGACCGATAAAGATCTTCGTAGAATATGTAGGAACCAATATGAGCATCCAGGTTCCACTGTTGGTTATTGACCAGAGAGGTGTTTGGGTCATGTCTACATAGTTCTCGAACCCGTAGGTCCGCACGCTTAACGTTCGATGATGATTTTGTATTATATGAGTTATGTGATTTGGTGACCAAATGTTGTTCGGAGTCCCAGATGAGATCACAGACATGACTGAAGGAAATATTCCCTAGAGGCAATAATAAAGTTGTTATTTATATTTCCTTATATCATGATCAATGTTTATTATTCATGCTAGAATTGTATTAAACAGAAACTTAGTACATGTGTGAATACATAGACAAACAGAGTGTCCCTAGTATGCCTCTACTTGACTAGCTCGTTAATCAAAGATGGTTAAGTTTCCTAACCATAGACATGTGTTGTCATTTGATGAACGGGATCACATCATTAGAGAATGATGTGATGGACAAGACCCATCCGTTACCTTAGCAATATGATCGTTTAGTTTCATTGCTATTGTTTTCTTCATGACTTATACATGTTCCTCAGACTATGAGATTATGCAACTCCCGAATACTAGAGGGAACACCTTGTTTGCTATAAAATGTCACAACGTAAATGGGTGATTATAAAGATGCTCTACAGGTGTCTCCGAAGGTGTTTGTTGAGTTTGCGTAGATTGAGATTATGATTTGTCACTCCGTGTATCGGAGAGGTATCTCTGGGCCCTCTAGGTAATGCACATCACTATAAACCTTGCAAACAATGTGACTAATGAGTTAGTTGCGGGATGATGCAATACAGAATGAGTAAAGAGACTTGCCGGTAACAAGATTGAACTAAGTATGATGATACCGACGATCGAATCTCGGGCAAGTAACATACCAATGACAAAGGGAACAACGTATGTTGTTATGCGATTTGACCGATAAAGATCTTCGTAGAATATGTACGAGCCAATATGAGCATCCAAATTCCGCTATTGGTTATTGACTGGAGATGTGTCTCAGTCATGTCTACATAGTTCTCGAACCCATAGGGTCCGCACGCTTAACGTTCGATGACGATTCGTATTATGAGTAAAGTGATTTGATGACCGAAGATTTTTCGGAGTCCTAGATGAGATTACGGACATGACGAAGACTCTCGAAATGGTCGAGACAAAAAGAATGATATATTGGACGATGTTATTCAGACACCTGAAGAGTTCCGAGAGGTACCGGGTAATAACAGAGTGCCGGAGGGGTTACCGGAACCCCCTGGGGAAGTAATGGGCCAACATGGGCTTTAGGGGAGAGAGAGGGCAGGCCACGAGGAGGTGCCCCCCCCCCAAAGGGGAGTCCGTATAGGGCTTGGGGAGGGCCCCCCTTTCCCTCTCCCTTGCTTCTTCCCCCTTCCACTAAGTGGAATCCTACTAGGACTTGGAGTCCTAGTAGGACTCCTCTCTCTTGGCGCGCCCTACAAGGGCCAGCCCGCCTCCCCCTCTCCTCCTTTATATACGGAGGTAGAGGGGCACCCTAGAACACACAATATCAATTGTCTTAGCCATGTGCAGTGCCCCCCTCCACTGTTACACACCTCGATCTTATCGTCATAGTGCTTAGGTGAAGCCCTGCGCCAGTAACTTCATCATCACCATTGCCACACCATCGTGCTGACGGAACTCTCCCTCGTCCTCAAATGGATCAAGAGCTCGAGGGACGTCATCAAACTGAACATGTGCTAAACACGGAGGTGCCGTACGTTCGGTACTTGGATCGGTTGGATCGTGAAGACGTTCGACTAAATCAACCATGTTACTAAACGCTACCGCTTTCGGTCTACGAGGGTACGTGGACACACTCTCCCATCTCGTTGCTATGCATCTCCTAGATAGATCTTGCATGATCGTAATTTTTTTTGAATTACTACGTTCCCAATAGTGGCATCCGAGCCAGGTCTATGCGTAGATGTTATATGCACGAGTAGAGCACAAAGAGATGTGGGCGATAATACTCATACTGCTTACTACCAACGTCTTACTTTGATTCGGCGGTATTGTTGGATGAAGCGGCCCGGACCGACATTACATGACCGCGTTCATGAGACTGGTTCTAACGACGTGCTTCGCACACAGGTGGTTGGCAGATGTCTGTTTCTCCAACTTTAGTTGAATCGAGTTTGACTACCGCCGGTCCTTGTTGAAGGTTGAAACAACACACTTGACGAAAATCGTTGTGGTTTTAATGCGTAGGTAAGAACGGTTCTTGCTAGAAGGCCGTAGCAGCCATGTAAAACTTGCAACAACTAAGTAGAGGACGTCTAACTTGTTTTTGCAGGGCATGTTGTGATGTGATATGGTCAAGACATGATGAGATATAAATTGTTGTATGAGATGATTATGTTTTGTAGAAGTTATCGACAACTAGCAGGAGCCTTATGGTTGTCGCTTTATTGTATGAAATGCAATCACCATGTAATTGCTTTACTTTATCACTAAGTGGTAGCGATAGTCGTAGAAGCAATAGTTGGCGAGACGACAACGATGCTACGATGGAGATCAAGGTGTCAAGCCGGTGACGATGGAGATCATGACGGTGCTTTGCAGATGGAGATCAAAAGCACAAGATGATGATGGCCATATCATGTCACATATTTTGATTGCATGTGATGTTTATCTTTTATGCATCTTATTTTGCTTAGTACGGCGGTAGCATTATAAGATGACCACTCACTAAAATTTCAAGGTATAAGTGTTCTCCCTGAGTATGCACCGTTGCTATAGTTCGTCGTGCTGAGACACCACGTGATGATCGGGTGTGATAAGCTCTACGTTCACATACAACAGGTGCAAGCCAGTTTTGCACACGCATAATACTCGGGTTAAACTTGACGAGCCTAGAATATGCAAATATGGCCTTGGAACACCGAGACTAAAAGGACGAACGTGAATCATATAGTAGATATGATCAACATAGAGACGTTCACCATTGAAAACTACTCCATCTCACGTGATGACCGGACATGGTTTAGTTGATATTGATCACGTGATCATTTAGATGACTAGAGGGATGTCTATCTAAGTGGGAGTTATTAAAGTAATATGAATAATTGAAATTTAATTTATCATGAACTTAGTACCTGATAGTTTTTGCATGTCTATGTTGTTGTAGATCAATGGCCCGTGCTACCGTTCCTTTGAAAGATGATGGTAGCAATTACATGGACGGGGTCCATAACTTGAGGATTATCCTCATTGTTGCACAGAAGAATTACATCATGGAAGCACAGCTAGGTTTACCACCTGTGCCAGCAACTGCAGACATTGTGAATGCCTGACAGTCATGTGTTCATGACTACTCGATAGTTCAGTGTGCCATGCTTTACGGCTTAGAATCGGGACTTCAAAGACATTTTGAACGTCATGGAGCATATGAGATGTTCCAGGAGTTGAGGCTAATATTTCAAGCAAATGCTAGAGTTGAGTGATATAAAGTCTCCAAAAAGTTCTATAGCTGCAAAATGGAGGAGAATAGTTCTGTCAGTGAACACATACTCAGAATGTCTGGGTAACATAACCACTTGACTCAGCTGGGAGTTAATCTTCCTGACGCTAGTGTCATTGACAGAGTTCTTCAATCACCGCCACCAAGCTATAAAGGCTTCGTGATGAACTATAATATGCAAGGGATGGAAAAGACAATTCCTGAGATCTTCGCAATGCTAAAGGCTGCGGAGGTAGAAATCAAGAAGGAGCATTAAGTGTTGATGGTCAACAACACCACTAGTTTCAAGAAAAAGGGAAAAGGGAAGAAGGGGAACTTCAAGAAGAACGGAAAGCAAGTTGCTGCTCAAGTGAAGAAGCCCAAGTCTGGACCTAAGCCTGAGACTGAGTGCTTGTACTTCAAAGGGACTGGTCACTGGAAGTGGAACTGCCCCAAGTATTTAGCGGATAAGAAGGATGGCAAAGTGAAAGGTATATTTGATATACATGTTATTGATGTGTACCTTACTAATGCTCGTAGTAGCGCCTGAGTATTTGATACTAGTTCTGTTGCTCATATTTGCAACTCAAAACAGGGGCTACGGATTAAACGAAGATTGGCTAAGGACGAGGTGATGATGCGTGTGGGAAATGGCCCAAAGTCGATGTGATCGCCGTCGGCACGCTACCTCTACATCTACCATCGGGATTAGTTTTAGAACTGAATAATTGTTATTTGGTGCCATCGTTAAGCATGAACATTATATCTGTATCTTGTTTGATGCAAGACGGTTGTTCATTAAATCAGAGAATAATGGTTGTTCTATTTATATGATTAATATCTTTAATGATCATGCACCCTTGATGAGTGGTCTATTTTTGTTGAAACTCGATTGTAGTGATACACATATTCATAATATTGAAGCCAAAAGATGGAAAGTTAATAATGATAGTGCAACTTATTTGTAGCACTGCCGTTTAGGTCATATTGGTGTAAAGCGCGTGAAGAAACTCCATGCTGATGGGCTTTTGGAATCACTTGATACTTGCGAACCGTGCCTCATGGGCAAGATGACTAAGACTCCGTTCTCCGGAACAATGGAGCAAGCAACTGACTTGTTGGAAATAATACATACTGATGTATGCGGTCTGATGAGTGTTGAGGCTCACAGCAGGTATCGTTATTTTCTGACCTTCACAGATGATTTGAGCAGATATGGGTATACCTACTTAATGAAACATAAGTCTGAAACATTTGAAAAGTTCAAAGAATTTCAGAGTGAAGTGGAAAATCATCGTAACAAGGAAATAAAAATTCTACAATCTGATCGTGGAGGTGAATATTTGAGTTATGAGTTTGGTCTTCATTTGGAACAATGTGGAATAGTTTCGCAACTCACGCCACCTGGAACACCACAACGTAATGGTGTGTCCGAACGTCGTAACCGTACTTTATTAGATATGGTGCGATCTATGATGTCTCTTACTGATTTACCGCTATCATTTTGGGGTTATGCTTTAGAGATGGCTGCATTCACGTTAAATAGGGCACCATCTAAATCCGTTGAGATGGCACCATATGAACTGTGGTTTGGCAAGAAACCCAAGTTTTCGTTTCTTAAAATTTGGGGCTGCGATGCTTATGTGAAAAAGCTTCAACCTGATAAGCTCGAACCCAAATTGGAGAAATGCGCCTTCACAGGATACCCAAAGGAGACTGTTGGGTACACCTTCTATCACAGATTCGAAGGCAAGATATTCTTTGCTAAGAATGGATCCTTTCTAGAGAAGGAGTTTCTCTCGAAAGAATTGAGTGGGAGGAAAGTAGAACTTGATGAGGTAATTGTACCTTCTCCCGAATTGGAAAGTAGTTCATCACAGGAATCAGTTCCAGTGATTCCTACACCAATCAGTGAGGAAGCTAATGATGATGATCATCAAACTTCAGATCAAGTTACTACCGAACCTCATAGGTCAACCAGAGTACGATCTGCACCAGAGTGGTACGGTAATCCTATTCTGGTGGTCATGTTACTTGACTATGACGAACCTACGAACTATGAGGAAGCGATGATGAGCCCAGATTCCGCGAAATGGCTTGAGGCCATGAAATCTGAGATGGGATCCATGTATGAGAACAAAGTGCGTACTTTGGTAGACTTGCTCGATGATCAGCAAGCCATAGAGAATAAATGGATTTTCAAGAAGAAGACTGACGCTCACGGTAATGTTACTGTCTACAAAGCTCGACTTGTTGCGAAAGGTTTTCGACAAATTCAAGGAGTTGACTACGATGAGACCTTCTCACCCGTAGCGATGCTTAAGTCTGTCCGAATCATGTTAGCAATTGCTGCATTTTATGATCATGAAATATGGCAAATGGATGTCAAAACGGCATTCCTTAATGGATATATTAAAGAAGAGTTGTATACGATGCAACTAGAAGGTTTGTCGATCCTAAAGGTGCTAACAAAGTGTGCAAGCTCCAGCGATCCATTTATGAACTGGTGCAAGCCTCTCAGAGTTGGAATATACACTTTGATAGTGTGATCAAAGCATATGGTTTTATACAGACTTTTGGAGAAGCCTATATTTACAAGAAAGTGAGTGGGAGCTCTATAGCATTTCTAATATTATATGTGGATGACATATTGTTGATTGGAAATGATACAAAATTTCTGGATAGCATAAAAGGATACTTGAATAAGAATTTTTCAATGAAAGACCTCGGTGAAGCTGCTTATATATTGGGCATCAAGATCTATAGAGATAGATCAAGACGCTTAATTGGACTTTCACAAAGCACATACCTTGATAAAGTTCTGAAGAAGTTCAAAATGGATCAGTCAAATAAAGGGTTCTTGCTTGTGTTACAAGGTGTGAAGTTGAGTCAGACTCAATGCCCGACCACTGCAGAAGATAGAGAGAAAATTAAATTCATTCCCTATGCCTCAGCCATAGATTATATCATGTATGCAATGTTGTGTACCAGACCTGATGTGTGCCTTGCTATAAGTATAGCAGGGAGGTACCAAAGTAATCCAGGAGTGGATCACTGGACAACGGTCAAGAACATCCTGAAATACTTGAAGAGGACTAAGGATATGTTTCTCGTTTATGGAGGTGACAAAGAGCTCGTCGTATATGGTTATGTCGATGCAAGCTTTGACACTGATCCGGATGACTCTAAGTCGCAAACCGGATACATATTTATATTGAATAGTGGAGCTGTCAGTTGGTGCAGTTCCATGCAGAGCGTCGTGGCGGGATCTATGTGTGAAGCAGAGTACATAGCTGTTTCGGAAGCAGCAAATGAAGGAGTCTGGATGAAGGAGTTCATATCTGATCTAGGTGTAATACCTAGTGCATCGGGTCCAATGAAAATCTTTTGTGACAATACTGGAGCAATTGCCTTGCTGAAGGAATCCAAATTTCACAAGAGAACCAAACACATCAAGAGATGCTTCAATTCCATCCGCGATCAAGTCAAGGAGGGAGACATAGAGATTTGCAAAATACACATGGATCTGAATGTTGCAGACCCATTGACTAAGCCTCTTCCACAAGCAAAACATGATCAGCACCAAGACTCCATGGGTGTTAGAATCATTACTATGTAATCTAGATTATTGACTCTAGTGCAAGTGGGAGACTGAAGGAAATATGCCCTAGAGGCAATAATAAATTGTTATTTATATTTCCTTATATCATGATAAATGTTTATTATTCATGCTAGAATTGTATTAACCAGAAACTTAGTACATGTGTGAATACATAGACAAAGAGAGTGTCCCTAGTATGCCTCTACTTGACTAGCTCGTAAATCAAAGATGGTTAAGTTTGCTAACCATAGACATGTGTTGTCATTTGATGAACGGGATCACATCATTAGAGAATGATGCACTACTAGGAAAAGGGCTATAGATAGGATTGATACTAATGGCGCACCAGGGAAGTAGTGTGCCACTACTATATACTAATGGCGCACCTGTTGGTGATGCGCCATTAGTGTGGAAGACACTAATGGCGCACCAGAAACAGGGTGCGCCACTAGTATTAATTTTTTTTTCATTTTTCCATACATACTAATGGCGCATCATGTCGATAATGCGCCATTACTAGTTCTAACTAGTAATGGCGCACCAGGCAGAGAGTGCGCCATTACTGTAATTTTTTTTATTCTTTTTTTGCAAAACTAGTAATTTTTTTATTTTGCAAAACTTGCCACATCGATCTCACCCGCTGCCCCCGTGTTCGCTGTCCCCCTCGCCGCCCCCCTCGCCTCCTTCGCCGTCCCCGAGCCGAGCGCCGCCTCCCTCGCTGCCTCCCTCCGCCGCTCCGCCGTCGCTGTCGTTCTCATCCCCGCCCCCACCCACCTGCCGCGCCCAGCGGCTGCTCCCACGAGATCACCGCCCTCCCGACTCCGACCCCACCGCCGTCCACTGCGACGAGCTCACCGTCGCCCTCCCCCGAGTCCGCCGTCCCCGTGCGGCCCCTGGTCAGTCTCTCTCCCCCTCTCTCCCACGCTCATCCCCATGCCCCCACGGGGCGGCGCCCTAGGGTTTGGAGCAGGACCTCGCCGCCGCCGCCCCGTCGTGCCGCTGCTGCTGCTTCGTGCAATGCCGTTCCCGCGCGCTCGTGCGCTGACGCCGGGCCCCACGTGCTCGTGCACCGCCACCGCCGCCGCCACGTGGCTGCTGCTTCTTGTTGCCAGTCTGAAGCCTGATGAAAATAGTAGATTCAGTTGAAACTATTGTTCAGTAATGCTATGAGCACAACTTCGATCATGATTACTACTATTTTGAAGTGAGAATGCATCATAGGTCTCAACTAGCTTGTTCCGATGGATGCAAAGATCATTTCCTACTGCATAATGTGATTGGGTAGCACTAGGGATAGTTTTGCAATAATGCTATGCAATTATCGTATGTCTTGAATCTAAACACTAAAAAGTGTCACCCATTCAACAATCCAATGATTCGGCACTTTCTATTAAATCGAGTGCTCAGGTTCATATCCTAAGTTCATATCCTAAGTCCTAACCTAGTGGCTTAGCTGGTCAGTTTAAGTTGTCCAGAGTTTCAGCAATGCAGTTTCAATGGCCAGAAAAATCAATTAGGTACAGTTACAGAAAAATTCAGTTATGTACAGTTACAGAAAAATTCAGTTAGGCTTTTTTTAGAGGCAATACTAGTGGATTTTAGGTATCTATTTGCTTGTCCTTCAAATAGGGGCAAGACTGTTACAGAAAAATTACTAAATACAATTAGCTACTGTCAAAAAATTTAGTTAGGTACAGTTAGCACCATGTAAGAAAATGGCCATAATGTGCCCTGATAATGATGTATTTTGTCATAAAAATATCATATTTGTGAAAGTTAGCATCAGTTAGGTACAGTTAGCATCAGTTTGTTGTCATAAAAAATTTCAGTTAGGTACAGTTAGCATCAGTTAGGTACATTGAGGTACAGTTAGCTACTGTCAGGCTTGTTAGATTAATCTTCAGTTTACTTGACTTTTGAGCCTGCTAGTAGTTTACTTCCATGAGTTGTTTTACTGACATGGCACATTTGCAATGGAGTTTTATATATCTTTAGCCACAGTTTACTTGACTTTCGGGTTTTCCCGGCTCTTTACTTTACTTTAATTTATCTCATGTTTATCTCATTAGTTAGGTACAGTTTGCCGGAACGGAAGTTAACCTAGGCCTAGTTAAGTATAGGCTTGGGCTTGTTGTTGAATGCTACCGTTGTCCTAGCCAGGTATTTTCAGAATTGAGCTAAAGATTTGGGGGGGGGGGGGGGGTAGTATTTCTGATTTTAGAGCACCTTTACTGGATGTATTTTGTGATGAAAATGGCTCTTCCTTTGCGCTAGCTTTCCTCTCGTTTGTTGTTACGCAAGATTATGATGATGGAAGAGACATTACTGAAGTGCTAAAGTATGCATGTTTTGCTTAGTTGAAGAATCTGAGATATTGTGGTACGAGTTCGTGGCTTAAATTTGCTTGTTCTTTGTTGTTTCCCATGATTTGCAACATATGTAGCTAGATTGTTCCTGCTCTTGTGTATCTAGTTTTATATTTATAACCTGCCATTACTGGATATTCCAATTATGGTGTCCCTGTGATATAGGGTTGGTCGTTTAATTGATACACACCAAATTTTGCTAAGTGGTTGTTTCCTGATCAATCATTCCTAGTAGACTTTTTAATTAATTAGGAGCAGTGAACCCTTGTTTTGGAAACTTGAAACTGACTGGCTGTTTAGCAATGTTCAGTAGGACCGAATTGTAGTAGCGCATTTACAGGGTAAGCTTGATGCATTCTCTCCAGTATGTGTTCTTCTCTACTTGATGGTGTGATGAAATGGTGCTTGATCTGAAGTTAGAAAGCAAGAGTGTGACAAAGTTATGTCAGGGCGTAGTTTGTGATGATGCTACTTGTGATCTTGTGATGATGCTACTTGTGATCTTGTGATTTTGCAGGTACCCCGAGAGGCCCTTGAGTTTTCCGGAATGTCGATTAACTTCCGTTCCGGCAAATTCGGGTACTCCATATGTCCTATTTTCAGCAAAGGTCATGCTAAAAATAGGACATATGGGGTACTTGCGACTAATGCCTGTTATCATGCATGTTTTATGATCTGTTATAAGGGTACTAATTGGTCTCTTCTGCTGCTTATCAGAGATGTCAGGAAGCAGCCACCGCCGCTCTGCGACACCGCAGTACGAGTTGGATGCTTCCAAGTTCTTCACTATCATACTTGGGACTTCAATATCATCCATGACACATGTATATAAAATAAGAGATCTCCCCTAGCTTCACCCATCTCATTATGATATCTGTTGTTTGCCTACATCACTCATTGTCCCAAACTGCAGAGGCTGTCTGACAGTTTTAAGAACATGTTGATGGGTGAAGATCTGCCAAATAATGTGAAGGTGCGATAGGCCGGCAGCGGGTTTCGCAGGCTGTGGGATGTGGAGTTGGTGATCAAGGAGGGCCACATGTACTTGTCTCGTGGGTGGGAGAAGTTCTACCGTGCCTACGACCTGCGGCTGGGGTACTTCCTTCTCTTCAGGTACAACGACGACGCCACCACGCTCATCGTGAAGGTGTTCAACGCGACTATGTGTCGCATGCGCTATGCTGAAGATTATGATGCCGATACGTTCTGCCTCTTCTTATTCCTCTACATTTGGCTTTGTCTCACATTGATTGTTAACGGTCATTGTTGCATTTGGACAGGTAATGGGAGCAGCAGCAGCGACAATGGCTACAGCCAAAGCAGCAGCGACCATGGCTGTAGCGAAAGCAGCAGCGACCATGGCTGTAGCGAAAGCAGCAGCGATTTTGGCAGCAGCAGAGACAACAAGAAGGATGATCCGGACTGGAGTACGGGAGAAGAGGAGCAGAGTGGGGATGAGGAGCTGCAGGATGACGATGGGCATCAGGCTGAGGATGACCTAGCGCTGGTGGTGGCTGACCAAGGGCAAGAGATGGTGGTGGCTGACCAAGGGCAAGAGATGGTGGTGGCTGACCATGGGCAAGAGATGGAGGTGGCTGAGGATGACCTATCGATGGTTGTGCCTAAAGGTGGCCTCGCGATGGTGGTGGTGCCTGACAATGACCACGCACCGGTGGTGGCGCTGGCGATCCCACAGCTGGGTGACATGACCACGCCAATTGAGGTAGAAGACTACATCCCACTGCCTCCACCGCCTCCACCGCCTCGCCGCTCTTGCCGCATCAGGCTGAGGATGGAGAAGGAGAAGAACAATGCATGAGAACTGAACGGTGTTGGATGAACAATGCGAAACTTTTGTAATATGTAACGATGGAACTATGTGTTGGCTATGTATGTATATATGTTGAACTTGTGTTGGATATGTATGTATATATGATGGAACTTGTGTGTTGGCTATGATTGTTATATGGATGCTTGTTGTATATCTCATAGGTGAAATTGACCTGAGATTAAGAAAAAAATTAAAAAAAATTGTTACTAATGGCGCATTTACAGTGTGGTGCACCATTAGTATAGCAAACACTAGTGGCGCACCATGGGCAAAACTAATGGCGCACTGCCTGGTGCGCCATTAGTATACCAGATACTAATGGCGCACCAGTGGTGCGCCATTAGTAAGATATACTAGTGGCGTGCTACTAATGGCGCACTGGTAATGCGCCATTAGTAGGAAAAACCAGTGCGCCATTAGTAGGCCTTTTCCTAGTAGTGATGTGATAGACAAGACCCATCCGTTAGCTTAGCATTATGATCATTTAGTTTTATTGCTATTGCTTTCTTCATGAATTATACATGTTCCTCAGACTATGAGATTATGCAACTCCTGAATGCCGGAGGAACACCTTGTGTGCTATCAAATGTCACAACGTAAATGGGTGATTATAAAGATGCTCTATAGGTGTCTTCGAAGGTGTTTGTTGAGTTGGCATAGATCGAGATTAGGATTTGTGACTCAATGTATCGGAGAGGTATCTCTGGGCCCTCTTGATAATGCACATCACTATAAGCCTTGCAAGCAATGTGACTAATGAGTTAGTTGTGGGATAGTGCATTATGCAACGAGTAAAGAGACTTGCCGGTAGAAAGATTGAACTAAGTATGATGATACCGACGATCGAATCTCGGGCAAGTAACACAGCGATGACAAAGGGAACAATGTATGTTGTTATGCGGTTTGACCGATAAAGATCTTCGTACAATATGTAGGAGCCAATATGAGAATCCAGGTTCCGCTATTGGTTATTGATCGGAGATGTGTCTCAGTCATGACTTCATAGTCCTCGAACCCGTTGGGTCCGCACGCTTAACGTTCGATGACGATTTGTATTATGAGTTATGTGATTTGACGACCGAAGATTGTTCGGAGTCCCGGATGAGATCACGGGCATGACGAGGAGTCTCGAAATGGTTGAGACATAAAGAATGATATATTGTACGATGTTATTCTGACACTGGAAGAGTTCCAAGAGGTACCGGGTAATAACAGAGTGCTAGAGGGGTTACTGGAACCCCCCCCCCCGGGAAAGTAATGGGCCAACATGGGCCTTAGGGGAGAGAGAGGGCAGGCCATGAGGAGGTGGTGCCCCCCTGGGGAGTCCGAATAGGACTAGGGGAGGGGGCGCGGCCCCCCTTTTCCCCTCCCTTCCTTCTTCCCCCTTCCACCAAGTGGAATCCTACTAGGACTTGGAGTCCTAGTAGGACTCCTCTCTCTTGGCGCGTCCTACAGGGGCCGACCGGCCTCTCCCTCTCCTCCTTTATATACGTAGGCAGAGGGGCACCCTAGAACGCACAAGATCATTTTTCTTAGCCGTATGTGGTGCCCCCCTCCAAAGTTACACACCTCGATCATATCATCGTAGTGCCTAGGCGAAGCCCTGCACCGGTAACTTCATCATCACCGTTGCCGCGCTGTTGTGCTGACGGAACTCTCCCTCGTCCTCAACTGGATCAAGAGCCCGATGGACGTCATCGAGCTGAACGTGTGCTGAACACGGAGGTGTCGTACGTTCGGTACTTGGATCAGTTGGATCATGAAGACGTTCGAATACATAAACCGTGTTACTAAACGCTTCCGCTTTCGGTCTACGAGGGTACGTGGACACACTCTCCCGTCTCGTTGCTATGCATCTCCTAGATAGATCTTGCGTGATTGTATTAATTTTTTTGAATTACTATGTTCCCCAACAATGAAGAGGAGTCTCGAAATGGTCGATAGGTAAAGTTTCATATATAGGACGATAGTGTCCGGACACCCGAAGTGTTCCGGGGGTACCGGGTACGTATCGGGTCACCGGAAGGGGTTCCGAGCAACCCCCGGCAAACTATATGGGTCTAATGGGCCAAGAGAGGGACCGACTAGCCCCTAAGGGGTTGGTGCACCCCCTATAGGCCGAAATAAGGGGGAAAGGAAAGGAGGGAAGGGAGAATGAAAGGGGAGGATTCGGCCTCCCCCTTTCCTTCACCACCCCCTCTCTTTCCTTCCCCCCTCCAATGCATATGGAAGGGGGGAGGCCGAGTTGGAGGAGGCGCCCAAGTAGGATCCCTCCTACTTGGGGCACCCCTTGTTGCCCCTCTCCCTCTCCCACCTATATATATGTGGGGGGGCACCGCTAGAACAAACAACATTGATTCCTAGCTATGTGTGGCGCCCCCCTCCATAGTTTAAGCCTCCGGTCATATTGTCTTAGTGCTTAGGCGAAGCCCTGCGCGGATAACTTCACCATCACCGTCACCATGCCGTTGTGCTGATGAAACTCCCCCTCAACACTTTACTGGATCAAGAGTTCGAGGGATGTCATCGAGCAAAATGTGTGCAGAACTCGGCGGTGCAGTACGTTCGGTGCTTGATCGGTCGGAATGAGAAGAAGTTCGACTACATCAACCGGGTTGTCAAACACTTCCGCTTTCGGTCTACGAGGGTACGTGGAGACACTCTCCCCCTCTCGTTGCTATGCATCACCTAGATAGATCTTGCGTGATCGTAGGAATTTTTTGGAAATTGCATGCTACGTTCCCCAACAGTGGCATCAAAGCCAGGCCTATGCGTAGATAATATGCACGAGTAGAACACAAAGAGTTGTGGGCGGCGATCATCATACTTCTTACCACCAATGGCTTATTTTGATTCGGCAGTATTGTTGGATGAAGCGGCCCGGTCCAACCTTACATGACCACGTTCATGAGACCGGTTCCACTTACAGACATGCAACTAGTTCTGCATAAAGGTGGCTGGCGGGTGTCTGTTTCTCCAACTTTAGTTGAATCAAATTTTACTGTAGCATGTCCTTGTTGAAGGTTAAAACAGCAAACTTGATAAATCACCATTGTGGTTTTGATGCGTAGGTAAGAACGGTTCTTACTTGAAGCCCATAGTAGCCACGTAAAACTTGCAACAACAAAGTAGAGGACATCTAACTTGTTTTTGCAGGGCATGTTTTGATGTGATATCGTCAAGACATGATGCGATATATGTTATTGTATGAGATGATCATGTTTTGTAAAAGTTATCGGCAACTGGCAGGAGCCTTATGGTTGTCGCTTTATTGTATGAAATGCAAATGCCATGTAATTGCTTTACTTTATCACTATGCATTAGCGATAGTTGTAGAAGCAATAGTTGGCGAGGCGACAACGACGCTATGATGGAGATCAAGGTGTCAAGCTGGTGACGATGGAAATCATGACGGTGCTTTGGAGATGGAGATCAAAGGCACAAGATGATGATGGCCATATCATGTCACATATTTTGATTGCATGTGGTGTTTATCTTTTATGCATCTTATTTTGCGTAGTATGGCGGTAGCATTATAAGATGACCCCTTACTAAAATTTCAAGGTATAAGTGTTCTCCCTGAGTATGCACCGTTACGACAATTCATCGTGCTGAGACACCACGTGATGATCGGGTGTGATAAGCTCTACGTTCACATACAA
Organism: Triticum monococcum; assembly: GCA_034509565.1. Classification (NCBI taxonomy): domain Eukaryota; kingdom Viridiplantae; phylum Streptophyta; class Magnoliopsida; order Poales; family Poaceae; genus Triticum; species Triticum monococcum. The sequence goes on along the minus strand of CM067845.1, from coordinate 4,770,292 downwards.
TGGGTGCAAGACAGTTTTGCACATGCGAAATACTCGGGTTAAACTTGACGAGCCTAGCATGTACAGACATGGCCTCGAAACACTGGAGACCGAAATGTCGAAAGTGAATCATATAGTAGATATGATCAACATAGAGATCTTTACCATTGAAAACTACTCCATCTCACGTGATGATCAGACAAGGTTTAGTTGATATGGATCACGTGATCATTTAGATGACTCGAGGGATGTCTATCTAAGTGGGAGTTCTTAAGTAATATGATTAATTGAACTTAATTTATCATGAACTTAGTCCTAATAGGTTTTGCATATCTATGTTGTAGATCAATGGCCCGTGCTACTGTTCCCTTGAATTCTAATGCGTTCCTAGAGAAAGCTAAGTTGAAATATGATGGTGGCAACTACATGGACTGGGTCCGTAACTTGAGGATTATCCTCATTGCTGCACAGAAGCATTATGTCCTTGATGCACCACTAGGTGACAAGCCCCCTCTTGCTAATGTAGACGCTTTGAATGTCTGGCAGACGCGGTCTGATGACTACTCTATAGTTTAGTGTGCCATGCTCTACGTCTTAGAATTGGACTTCAAAGACGTTTTGAACATCATGGACCATATGAGATGTTCGAGGAGTTGAAGCTAATATTTCAAGCGAATGCCCGAGTTGAGAGATATGAAGTCTCCAACAAGTTCTATAGCTGCAGGATGGAGGAGAATAGTTCTGTCAGTGAACACATACTCAGAATGTCCGGGTATCATAACCACTTGACTCAGCTGGGCGTTAATCTTCCGGATGATAGTGTTATTGACAGAGTTCTTCAATCACTGCCACCAAGCTACAAAGACTTCGTGATGAACTATAATATGCAAGGGATGGATAAGACAATTCCCGAGCTCTTCGCTATGCTCAAAGCTGCGGAGGTAGAAATCAAGAAAGAGCCTCAAGTGTTGATGGTTAACAAGAACACTAGTTTCAAGAAAAAGGGCAAGGGAATGAAGGGAAACTTCAAAAATAATGGAAAGCAAGTTGTCACACCCGGGAAGAAGCCCAAGTATGGACCCAAGCCTAAAACTGAGTGCTTCTACTACAAAGGGAATAGTCACTGGAAGCGGAACTGCCCCAAGTATTTGGCGGATAAGAAGGATGGCAAAGTGAACAAAGGTATATTTGATATACATGTTATTGATGTGTACCTTACTAATTGTCGTAGTAGTGCCTGGGTATATGATACTAGTTCTGTTGCTCATATTTGCACCTCGAAATAGGGGCTACGGATTAAACCAAGATTGGCTAAGGACGAGGTGATGATGCGCGTCGGGAATGGTTCCAAGGTCGATGTGATCGTCGTCGGCACTCTACCTCTACATGTATGATATTTCTCCAACGTATCTGCTTTTCCTTACGCTTTTCCTCTTGTTTTGGACTCTAATTTGCATGTCATGAATGAAACTAACACCGGACTGACGTTGTTTTCAGCAGCTTTACCATGGTGTTGTTTTTGTGCAGAAATAAAAGTACTCGGAATGGAACGAAACTTTGCGAGAAATTTTTATGTCAATAAAGAGAATTTCTAGAGCCAAGACTTACCAGAGGGGGGCACCTGGGTCGGCACAACCCAACAGGGCGCCCCCCTCCTGGCGCGCCCAGGTGGGTTGTCCCCACCTGGTGGCCCCGCAGACCCTGAAACCGACGCTATAAAATCCTATTTTTCAGAAAAAAAAATCAGAGAGAAAGAATTATCACGTTCCACGAGATGGAGCCACCGTCACCTCCTTTTCTTCATCGAGAGGCCATATCTGGAGTCCGTTTGGGGCTCCGGAGAGGGGGGTCTTCATTCTTCGTCATCACCAACCCTTCTCCATTGCCAATTCCATGATGCTCCCCACCGGGAGTGAGTAATTCCTTGGTAGGCTCGCTGGTCGGAGAGGAGTTGGATGAGATTCATCATGTAATCGAGTTAGTTTTGTTAGGGCTTGATCCCTAGTATCCACTATGTTCTAAGATTGATGCTGCTATGACTTTGCTACGCTTAATGCTTGTCACTTTGGGCCCAGGTGCCATGAACTAAGATCTGAACCGTTTATGTTATCATCATTATATCCATGTTCTAGGTCCGATCTTGCAAGTTATAGTCGCCTACTACGTGTTATGATCCGGCAACCCCAGAGTGACAATAGTCGGGACCACTCCCGGTGATGACCGTAGTTTGAGGAGTTCATGTATTCACTGTGTGTTAATGCTTTGTTCCGGTTCTCTATTAAAAGGAAGCCTTAATATCCCTTAGTTTCCAATAGGACCCCGCTGCCACGGGAGGGTAGGACAGAAGATGTCATGCAAGTTCTTTCCATAAGCATGTATGACTATTTACGGAATACATGCCTACATTATATTGATGAACTAGAGCTAGTGACATATCGCCTTAGGTTATAACTGTCTCACGATGAATATCATCCAACAAGTCACTGATCCAATGCCTACGAATTTATCTTATAGTGTTCTTGCTAGGTTACTATTGCTATCGTTACTGTTGCACTTGCTAAAAAATTACTGCTAGCACTGTTACTGTTACTGTTGTTGCTGTCACTACTATCAAAACTATCATATTACTTTGCTACTGATCACGTTGCTGCAAATAATTAATCTCTAGGTGTGGTTGAATTGACAAACCAGCTGCTAATACCTTCTAATATTCTTTGGCTCCCCTTGTGTCGAATCTATAAATTTGGGCTGAATACTCTACCCTCGAAAACTGTTGTGATCCCCTATACTTGTGGGTTATCAAGACCTTTTTCTGGCGCCGTTGCCGGCGAGCATAGATATACTTGTTGAGTCACTTAGGATTATTATCAATTTATCACTATGAAGAATCCGAAGGATTCTAAGACTAAGATTTATCCCTCTAAGACGAGGGGAGGTGAGGAACTGCCATCCAGTTCTACTTTAGATTCACCTTCTATTATAAGTAAACTTGCAACACCGCATGCTATTAATTCTGATATGTCACAAACTTCTACTCTGAATGATGCTTATGACGATGCTAGTACCTTGCTTGATAATGATGATGTGCCACTTGGTGAATTTCTTGATGAACAAATTGCTAGAGTAATACAACATGATGTTGTTGAATCTAATGATGAGCTTGAAACTGAAACTCCTGAAACCCCTGCTAGAACTAGCCTTCCTAGATATGAATTGCCTAAGGTACCGAAGGTTATGTTATGAATGAGGAGACAACTAGAGATATTCTTGCTTGTAGGAATAGAGATGATCTAGAGAAATTATTATGCAAGTACAAAGAAAAATCTCTGAATACTAGAGTGAAAGAGGATCCTAAGTTTGCTACTTCACCAATCTTTATTGATGATAAGGATTATGAATTCTCTGTTGACCCCGAGTTAATTACTTTGGTTGAATCCGATCCTTTCCATGGTTATGAAACTGAAACTGTTGTGGTACATCTTACAAAGTTGAATGATATACCCACCCTTTTTACCCATGATGAGAAGACTTGCTATGACTTTATTCTCAAATCATTTCCGTTCTCATTAAAGGGTGATGCTAAATCTTGGTACAATACTCTTGCTCTTGGTTGTGTGTGTAGTCCCCAGGATATGATTTATTACTTCTCTAAAAAATATTTCCATGCTCATAAGAAACGAGCTGCCTTACAGGAAATATTTAACTTTGTGCAAACTAAAGAAGAGAGTCTCCCACAAGCTTGGGGGAGGCTTTCCTAGTTATTTAATGCTTTGCCTAATCATCCTCTTAAGAAAAATGAAATACTTGATATCTTCTATAATGGACTAACCGATGCTTCTAGGGACTTCCTAGATAGTTGTGTTGGTTGTGTTTTCAGGGAACGAACTATTGGACAAGCTAAAGAATTATGGGAATTATTGAATAATATATTGAAAAATTATGATGATTGGACTCTTCCTGAACCACTTCCTAAGCCCACTCCAAAGAAGAGGGGTATATTATATCTCAGTCCTGAAGATATGCAAGAGGCAAAGAAATCTATGAAGGAAAAAGGCATTAATGCTGAGGATGTTAAAAAATTACCTCCTATTGAAGAAATACATGGGCTTAATACACCACCACTGCCTAAGGTGGTAGAGGTAAAATTTTTTAATGAAATTCAATGAAGATGACAATCCTCACAATATGCACCCTAGTCAATGCCTTTATGAGTTTGAGAATTATATTAGAAAACAAGATCACTTCAATGCAAATGTTATGAAACAATTGAAATACAATTCTGATATGATTGCTCGCTTGAGTGACTTGTTATTTAGAATTTTAAATTATGTTAGAAGTGTTGGAAAACATGCTTCTATGGTACGAACCCAGTTAGAACAAGTTGCTAAATCACAAAGAGAATTTCTTGATGAAATGAATAACAGCATACATGCCTTTGCTGTTAGAGTTGCAACTACAGGAGGTAAAATGACTCAGGAACCACTCTATCCTGAGGGACACCCAAACAGAATTGAACAGGATTCACAAACAAACAACACCACTACACTTAGTCCTTCTAAAAAGAAAATGAAAAAGAAAAATGATATGACTTTGCATGCTTCCAGTGAACCTGAAGTAGAGAAACCTTCTGATAATGATAATGAAATTTCCGTCCCTGATGCTGAAACTCAGTCTGGTAAAGAACATCCACCTCGTGATAATGAAAAAGATAGTGCTGATGTTCATGAACATACTCAAACAAATAATGAAAAAGAACCAGATAATGATGTTGAGATAGAACCACCAGTTGATCTTGATAACCCACAACCTAAGAATAAAAGGTATAATAAAAGTGACTTTGTGGCTAGAAAACACAGTAAAGAAAGAGAGCCGTGGGTTCAAAAACCTATGGCTTTTCCACCCAAGTCAACTAAAAAGAAAGATGATGAAGAATTTGAATGCTTTGCTGAAATGCTGAGGCCAGTCTCTTTGCGTACTCGCTTGACTGATATCTTGAAAATGCCTCCTTATGCAAAGTATATGAAAGACATCATCACCAATAAGAGAAAAATACCAGAAGCTGAAATCTCCACTATGCTTGCTAATTATACTTTCAAAGATGTAGTACCTAAAAAACCTGGAGACCTGGGAATATCAACTATACCTTGCTCCATCAAAAAGAATTATGTGAAAATTGCTTTATGTGATTTAGGAGCTGGTGTTAGTGTTATGCCTTTCTCTTTATATAAAAGACTTGATTTGAATAAACTCACACCTACTGAAATATCTTTGCAAATGGCTGACAAATCAACTGCCATACCTATCGGTATCTGTGAGGATGTGCCAGTTGTTGTTGCTAATGTTACTATTTTGACTGACTTTGTTATACTTGAGATGCCCGAGGACGACAACATGTCGATTATCCTTGGTAGACCCTTCTTGAATACTGCAGGGGCTGTTATTGATTGCAATAAAAGCAAGGTCACTTTTCATATTAATGGCAATGAGCATACGGTGCACTTTCCGAAGAAACAATTCCAAGTGAATGGTATTAATGTTATTGAAAAATCTCCGACAATCACTATTGGAAGTTTTCAAATACCTCTACCTACTGTCAAAAAGAAATATGAAATGCTTATTGTTGGGGACATTCATATCCCCGATGAGGTACCTTAGTGATTTACAAAAGTTCTTCGGCTTCATACTAATCGAAAGTGGTTGTTAATAAGACTTGATCAACCTTATTAATGAATCATTTTTGAGAGATATGAAGTTGATGAATTTAGTAAGCACCACCTTCTTTACCTACATTTTGTTTTTGGTTTTTATTATTTAAATAAAATAAATGCCATGTTTTGTCTGTTTTCTGAATTTCTCGTGCAATAAAAAATGACCCAAAAAATAAAAGTTCTCAGAATGCTCTGAAAATTTAATATGATTTTTTCTAAATATTTATGAATTTCTGGTGCAAATAACATCAGAGGGAGGTGCACCAGGTGGGCACAACCCACCTGGGCGCACCCTGGTGGGTTGTGGTCCCCATGTGGCCCCCCTCACTTATCCCTTAACACCACATCATCACTTACCTCCAGAAAAATTCTCCATTGCTCTCTCTCCCGTGTTCTTGCTCTCAAACCCGTGAATTTCGATCTCTTTGCTCGAAGCTCCGTTTCCGAAACTGTTTTGGGGGATTGTTGCTTGGTATGTGACTCCACCGTTTGTCCAATTAGTTTTTGTTTTAGTGGTTTATATTTTGAATAATTAGCTACTCTTGGTGCTGCTATAGATGAGCTTGCATGTTGAATTCTTAGAGTTCTAAGTAGTTTGAATGTTTGCTATGGCCTCTATGTATCCCTAGGAGTACTTTCTATCAATTTAATAAAGTTTTGCTGGAAAAAATCACCCAAAAAATTTCATAAAATTGTACGCAGACATGATGAACCTATTTGGAAGGAGTTCTTCGAGGAGGAGATCCTCGGGGGTATCTTCTAGTGACAGCTTCGCTCGTCTGTCTTATGTCAAACCAAGTGAAAGTTCCATTCGAGATGCAGCCACCAAAACATGCTTATGGCCTTGCGATGATTATATGACGCGTGTGGGCATCAAGCAGGAATTTGAGCAATATGTTCACAATGCTGGTCTCGGTCCCTACAAGTGCGAACAACACCCCACTCTCACTGAATCATTTGTCAAAGGATTTAAATTCCATCCCCGTGAGTCTAGGGTGTCATTTAAGCTTTATGAAAATCCATTTACCATTTCACTAGAGAGTTTTGCTCACCACTGCAAACTCCCATTCTGGGGTTCGCTTGATGAACCGCCAAAGGCTGAGTACCACTAGTAGAAAAAGGGTCAAACGTGAAGCACATTAGTGCGGTTTGTATTTGAGCCGGCACTAATGTATACATTAGTGCCGGTTCCAACGGCTAGCCGGGCCGCTTTCATTAGTACCGGTTCGTGGCGAACCTTTAGAACCGGTTCGTGCCACGAACCGGTACTAATGAGAGTGGTGGCAGGATATTGTCAGAATGGGGCCCTTCCAACCCCTTCAGTACCGGTTCTTGGCACAAACCGGCACTAAAGGTCGTCCTACATAAACCCTTCGTCCACCCGAGCTCGCTCTGTTCTTCCCCTTTCCCCTCTCCTCTCTGTTCTTCCCCTCTTCCTCTCAAGCTCTTCACACATTTTGCCCAAAATTTGTCAAGATTTGAAGGCCCCCATCCATTCAAATGATCACAAAGGTTAGCAACTTTGTCCTTTCATCTCTCATTGCTAGATTAGCTCTTGCAATGCTTTATATAGTGATTAATTTGTGAGTTTAGTAATTTGGGAGGATATATATATGTGCTAGTATTTGATTTATATGCAATTTGAGGTCAAAAATAACACTTAGTTTGCATATGTAGGTGTGGTTTACTTAGTGCCTTCTAAATCTCCATCGTAGCCACCGTCGATCACCCGCACCGTCCCGTCGCGGGCACCCTTGTGGTGAGCCTCTTGTTCATGAAATTTTATATAAAAATTGATGTTTGTGTGATTTGGATATATAGTTACTTGTATAATTATCTTACCCGTACGTTGTTATACGTATAGTGCCATGGTTTTGATATCCATCCCCGTCGGCCCTAGTCCTTGTTATGATTCGGATGTGGTATGTATATTCTCTTTTAAAACTAGTTGCATTTCGTGTTTATGACAAATTATGCCCATCAAGTTGACATAGAAATTTTTTCTAGGAGGTATGTGAACCGGAAATTCCAACCGACCCTATTGCCGAGAGGTTAAATTTAGTTGAAAGAGAAAACGAGTACTTGAAAGAAAAATAGAAAAGAATTGAGGGGGAGAAGATGGAATTGGAGTTGCATGTTGCCGATGTCATCGATGATCACACGATGAAGATGGAGAAAATGCGCTTGAAGATTAGAAAGATTAGAAAATATGCCATCGATAGTGAGGCTTGGTATCATTATGCTCTTGGATCCATTGTTACCTTAGTTGCGATCTTGATCGTATTTGTTGTTGCATTTAAATGCTTTAGCTAGAGAGTTATTTGTTTGTTGCATTTAAGTGTTGTATGAACTTTATGTATGAACTTGTATTAATTTGGTCTATTCGGTGTTGTGTAATGAAGATGAGCCGGCAATGGATGTACGATGACCGATGCTCTCCCCAGTTCGTTGAGGGCGTGCATACTTTTCTGCTTGCGGCTGAGGCAAACAAGCGGGCGGATGGTTTTATGCCTTGTCCATGTGCTCGCTGTAAGAATGGTCACAATTACTCTACGTCAAGAACCATTCACGTCCACCTGTTTAAGTCCGGTTTCATGCCCCATTATAATGTTTGGACCAAGCACGGAGAAAGAGGGGTTATGATGGAAGACAATGAGGAAGAAGAGGACGATGACAGCTATCCTGGCCATGGGTTCCCTGAATACGATGATACAACAATGGGGGAAGAAGCTGAGCCGGTAATGCGGGAAGAAGCTGAGCCGGCAAAGCGGGAAGAAGCTGAAGAAGAGGCATCAGATGAGCCCGTTGATGATCTAGGTCGGGCCATTGCCAATGCAAAGAGAAACTGCGCAAGTGATTTGGAGAAGAAGAAGTTGCAGCGCATGTTAGAGGATCACAAAAAATTGTTGTACCCGAATTGCGCAGGTGACAAGAAAAAGCTGGGCACCACACTGGAATTGCTTCAATGGAAGGCAGAGAATGGTGTATCTGACAAGGTATTTGGAAAGTTGCTGGTAGTGATAAAGGATATGCTTCCAAAGGACAACGAATTGCCCGAGAGTAGGTACGAAGCAAAGAAGGTTGTCTGCCCTCTAGGGTTAGAGGTGCAGAAGATACATGCATGCCCTAATGATTGCATCCTCTACCGCGGTGAGTACGAGGATAGAACGCTTGCCCGGTATGTGGTGCATTGCGCTATAAGATCAGCCGTGATGACCCTGGTGATGTCGAGGGTCGGCGCCCCAGGAAGAAGATTCCTGCCAAGGTGATGTGGTATGCTCATATAATACCACGGTTGAAACGTTTGTTCCAAAACAAAGAGCATGCCAAGGCGATGCGATGGCACAGAGAAGACTGTAAGAAAGACGGAAAGTTGAGAGTACCCGCTGACGGGTTGCAGTGGAGAAAAATCGAAAGAAAGTACGGGAAGGAGTTTGCAGATGATGCAAGGAGCGTATGGTTTGGTCTAAGCGCAGATGGCATTAATCCTTTTGGGGAGCAGAGCAGCAACCATAGCACCTGGCCTGTGACTCTATGTTTGTATAACCTTCCTCCTTGGTTGTGCATGAAGCGGAAGTTCATTATGATGCCAGTGCTCATCCAAGGCCCTAAGCAACCCGGCAATGACATTGATGTGTACCTAAGGCCATTAGTTGAAGAGCTCTTACAACTGTGGAATGGAACAGGTGTACGTGCGTGGGATGAGCACATGGGGGAAGAATTTGACCTAAAGGCGTTGCTGTTCATGACCATCAATGATTGGCCTGCTCTCAGTAACCTTTCAGGACAGACAAACAAGGGATACCGTGCATGCACGCACTGTTTGGACGATACCGACAGTATATATTTGGCTAATAAGAATGTGTACCTGGGACATCGTCGATTTCTTCCGAGCAGGCATCTCATAAGAAAGAAAGGCAAGCATTTCAAAGGTGAGGCGGATCACCGGACGAAGCCTCGCCACCGTACTGGTGCTGATGTACATGATATGGTCAAGGATTTGAAGGTGGTCTTTGGAAAGGATCCTGGTGGACAACCTGTTCCGAATGACGCTGACGGACGCGCACCCATGTGGGAGAAGAAATCTATATTTTGGGACCTGCCCTATTGGAAAGACCTCGAGGTCCACTCCGCAATCGACGTGATGCACGTGACGAAGAATCTTTGTGTGACCCTTCTTGTATTCTTGGGCGTTTATGGGAAGACAAAAGATACACCTGAGGCACGGGAGGACCAGCAACGTATGCACGGAAAAGACGGCATACATCAGGGTCATGCAAGCTACGCTCTTACCAAAGAAGAGAAGGAAATCTTCTTTGAATGCCTGCTCAGTATTAAGGTACCGTCTGGCTTCTCGTCAAATATAAAGGGAATAATAAACATGGCAGAGAAAAAGTTCCAGAACCTAAAGTCTCATGACTGCCACGTGATTATGACGCAACTAGTTCCGGTTGCATTGAGGGGGCTTCTACCGAAAAACATTCGATTAGCCATTATGAAGCTATGTGCATTTCTCAATGCAATCTCTCAGAAGGTAATCGATCCAGAAATCATACCAAGGTTACAGAATGATTTGGTGCAATGTCTTGTCAGTTTCGAGTTGGTGTTCCCACCATCCTTCTTCAACATCATGACGCACGTCCTAGTTCACCTATGCGAAGAGATTAACGTTTTGGGTCCTGTATTTCTACACAATATGTTCCCCTTTGAGAGGTTCATGGGAGTCTTAAAGAAATATGTTCATAACCGTGCTAGGACAGAAGGAAGCATCTCCAAGGGCCATCAAAATGAGGAGGTCATTGAGTTTTGTATTGACTTTATTCCTGACCTTAAGCCGATTGGTGTTCCTGAATCGTGGCATAAGGGCAGACTGGATGGAAAAGGCACGCTAGGAGGGGAACAAATAATATGTATGGATGGACATTCTCTCACTGAAGCACACTACACAGTTCTACAGAATTCCGCCTTGGTGGCTCCGTATATGGATGAACACAAGAATTTGCTACGCTCCAAACACTCGGAGCGGTCTGATGACTGGATTACACGTGAACAAACCAGGAGTTTTGCCAGCTGGTTGCAAGCATGTACCATGCATGACACCTCTATTGAAGATGACCTGTACTTGCTGTCCCAGTTACCATCTTCGAATATAATGACTTTCAAAGGGTACGAGATAAATGCTAATACATTTTACACGATCGCCCAAGATAAGAAGAGCACCAACCAAAACAGTGGTGTCCGCTTTGATGCAGAAACCAAGACGGGAAAGGAAACATGTTATGGTTATATACAAGACATATGGGAACTTGACTATCGACGTGGTTTGAAGGTCCCTTTGTTTCGGTGCAAATGGGTCAATATGACACGAGGCAGGGTAACGGAAGACCCGCAGTACGGAATGACAACAGTGGATCTCAACAATCTTGCATATGTAGAGGAACCATTCGTCCTAGCCAATGATGTGGCACAGGTTTTCTATGTGAAGGACATGTCTACCAAGCCAAGAAAAAGAAAAGATAAGGAAGCGAATGCATCGTACGATGAGCCAAAGCGGCACATAGTTCTTTCTGGGAAGAGAAACATCGTGGGAGTTGATGACAAGACAGACAAGTCAGAAGATTATGAAAAGTTTGATGAAATTGCTCCATTCATAGTGAATATTGACCCGAGCATCCCGTTAAATGATGAAGATTTTCCATGGCTACGACGCAAAGGGACACACGCAAAGAAAAAGTTTCACACCCAAAGATCTGGGATGTGATCGGCTTAACTATCATCACTTTCTTCTGTGTTTCACACCCAGGAGGGAATCTCTGTAATAGTTAGGGTAGCTAGTTATGTGTTTTGGCATTTGAAATGCAAAGAAATTTTATGTGCAAGCAAATTCTTTCATGCATTTACTGATTTTTTCCAGCTAAATGACCCTGAAATTGAAAAGCATTTCAAATGAACTCAGAAAAGGATGAAAGTTGGCATGGTATCATAATTTCACCCACATAGCATGTGCAAAAAAGTAGAGAGGGTTACCGCAAAAACTGGATGCACTTCGTGTACAAAATGGACAATCTATTTCGAAGTATCAGGGTTTCGGACGAAAACTCATCCATTACAAAGGCATTTCATTTTTTAAATAACTTAAGCATTACCAAATTGAATATAATGATAAAACACACTAGTATTAAACATAAGAAAAAAGAATCATTGAAAAATGTATTTTTGAAGTTAAGTTATTCAAAAACTAGTGATTCACACAAATTTCAAATAATTCAAAATTTAAACTATTCAAATTTAAAAACTACCGGCACTAACTGAAAGTTTCTAAAAACTATCAAAAATATTCACAAAGAAACTCTAAATACAGCAAAAAACAACTAAAAATAAATAAAACAAAATAAATAAAGCAGAAAAGAAAAAACTAAATGAAAAAAGCCCACCTACCGGGCCACAGCGGCCTGCATACGACTAGAAACCCAACCTGTTGTTGGGCCAGGATGCAGGCCCGCAAGCCCAATAAGTCCCACAGGGCAGAGTAGCAGAGGTAGGCCCAGAAGGCCTGCTTTAAAGAGGAGTTCGAGACAGCAGCGGCGGCGGGGCTTATAAGCAGGTGTGAGCGCCCTTCGGCTAGCGAGGTGGGACTAAACTTCTGTGCCCCTCGCCTGGCAGCGCACCCCCTTTAGTACTGGGTTGTGGCATCAACCGGTACTAAAGGGGGGGTCTTTAGTACCGGTTGGAGCCACCACCCGGTACTAAAGGCCTGCCCTTCCCGCTGCTTGGCCTGGCCAAAACAGGCCTTTAGTACCATTTGGTGGCTCCAACCGGTACTAAAGGTGCCTTCTATATATACATCACTTCGAAAAATTTCATTCTCCCTTTGTTTCTTCCCGATCGATCAACGCTGTCGCCGCCCCCGTCCTACGCTGCCCCCGTCGCGCGCCGTTGCCGTCGCCGCCCCCATCCTCGTCGCCGCCCTCATCCCCGTCGCCGCCCCTGTCCCCGTCGCCGCCCCTGTTGCCGTTGCCGCCCTCGTCTCCGTCGCCGCCCCGGGCCCGTCCCCGTCGCGCCGTCCCTGCGTCGCCGCCCCGTCACGCCCCGGCCCGTCGCCTCGCCGTCGCCGTCGCCCCGTCGTGAGCTCTCCCCCTCTAACCCCTCTCCCTCGCCCCCGGTGGCCACCATGGGCGCCGCCCCTCCCCGAGCCCATACACACACAAGCATGATGAACACACACACACACACACGCACATTTCCTTAAGTTAATTAGTATATACGTATTTTGTATGTTTAATTAGTTTAGATTTTTCAGATTATTATTTTTTCACTAGTATATATGTATGAATGCATGTTAGATGGATATAATTAGTGTTTAATTAGTATGGAATTTTTTTATATAATGTTGTTTTTCTGTTTTTAATGGATGTATAGAAGTTGTTTTTTCTGTTTTTAGTGTTAGATGCTTAATTAGTATGAAATAGCATATAGAATTTTGACATATGCAATGATAGCATAATTAGTGTTACATTTGCATATAGTATTTCTTGTCGACGATGCCCGGCCCGCATCCTCGCCGTCAACCCGTTCGCGACGACATCCCGCTTCAGAGGACCCATGTCCGGGACTGGGCTCCGCCGGGCTGGCACTGGGAGGTGCTACCTTTAGGGGCGTGACGCTTGGTGAGGAACCCGGCCCCGGGTCCCGTCGTCGACCCTCATCTCCTTTGGTGGCATTCGCGTGGGCCACTTTCGGTGCGGAGGGAGCCGGCCCCGCCGGAGGTGGTACGTCGCCGTGTCAGGGAGGAGGACTAGCACGTCCATCGCTACATGGCTGCTATGGACGTCAGGTTCTCCAATACCTAGCAGGTTCTTTGGGGAGATCACCCGAGCTATGATCCAGTGATGGTTCCTTCACTTTGGTTGTCCTCCGCCTAGATTACTCTCTAGTATTCGATCTTTATTAGCTAGCTAGCTAGCTAGCTAGTGATGTATTCGATATATAATATTCGAGATGATTTATTCGAGATTATATATATTATTTGAGACGATGTATTCGAGATTATATCTATTATTCGAGACGACGTATTCGAGATTAAATCTATTATTCGAGACGATGTATTCGAGATTATATCTATTATTCGAGACGATGTATTCGAGATTATATCTATTATTCGATATTATACTAAATTGTTTTATATTTCTTTTGGCATAGTTAAATAAAAGCTATGGCAGACAATACCGACAGAGAGAGAGAACAGACCATGTTCGATATCATACGCGGGCCAGATGATGATCAGAATGAAGAAGATTTTGATGGCTCCGAATTTCTAAACAACACCGGAGAGGGTGATATGATATTCGATCGCGACGACCGAGAAGATGAAGTCATGAACTACGACGAAGAACATGTTGATCCTGAAACAACAAACACCGGCGAGGTATATATATTTATATAAGCAGGAATCTGGTGATCGTCGCATGTTTTAAATGAGTTGAAGATATATTAACGAATCGATCTTTCTTCTTTCATCCATCCGGATCGAGCAAATCTTCAGGCAAAAGGACGAAATGAGGCCCGAACAAAAAGTTGAAGGAGGGCGTAAAGTACAATATCGAGGCATTCAAACCTAATGGCAAACCATTAGCACCTAAGAAGATTGCGGACAAGTTCGTTCGTCAGTGCGGAGTTCTTGTGAAGGACCAACTCCCGATCTCCCTTCAAGAATGGAGAAAGCCAGCAAAGCCACGTCCAAATGTTACTTTTGTCGACGAGAATCAAAAAAACTGCTTTGGGATACTCTCATGGAACATTTCACCCTACCAGATAATTTCACAGAAGCAGATGTGCGGAAAGTCAAGGACGCTGCTTTTAGGAAGATGGCGGTTGCATTCAAGAACCACAAGAGAACGACGTGGGAGAAGTACGTCAAGGGAGGAAGGAAGACTCCAGTATTCGAGGGGATACTAGAGAATCAAAGTGCTCATTGGGACGATTTCGTGAAATTCAAGGATTCAGAATTAGCTAAGGAACGGTCAAGAATAAACAAGAAGAATGCCGAAAAAAGGATAAGTTCCATAAGCTGGGGCCAGGTGGCTACGCGGTGGCAATGCCTAAGTGGGATAAGTCTGAGAAAGAGATGGAGGATGCAAGTGTCACTCCGGTTACTAAGAGCTGGCCCCCCAGGTGTAGGACTTGGTTCTATGCGCATGGGGGGGGAGTTGGACCCGAAGACAGGCAATGTTTCGACGAAGGCATGTCTGAACGGAGCCGACGATGTGCTACTTGTTGCAATAGAAGAGGCTCGATCGGGGGTGTTCCAGCCCAACAGAGAGAACGACGAGCTTACGCGTGCCTTGGGAAATCCTGAACACCCGGGAAGAACACGAGGCAAGGGTGCTCTTTCGTGGTATGAGGGGTTTTCGGACTGGAACACCGACTACAGAACCCGTGCGAGAAAGAAGATTGCGGAGGAGAAGAAGAGGAAGATGGAGGAGGAGCAGAGGAAGCGGGACTATGAATGCCTTCAAGGCCTAGAAGCAAGTCAAGCGGAATTGGCAGCTAAATTCTAGCGGCAGCAGGAGCAGATCGACTCACTTAGCCAGCAAAGGGGGTCTCAGCATCTGCAGCAGCTAGCGGATGATCCAACATTGGATACCACCGCCCCATCCATGCCGAGAAACAGCATGGGTTCCGCCCCGGGCGACGCAGTAGTGCTGGATAGATATCCCGTGGATGACATCACGGAGAACACTAACTGCGAGCTACACTTCAAAATAAAGAACATATCCATGAAGGTGGCGGATGCCGTTTCTTTTTCAAATTCCCCCAAGGCAACCTTCCATTGCAACCCGATTCCAGCGGGCTATGCTCGTGTCTTGGTTGATGAGGTGGTGGACCCATATTCGAAGCTACAGCTTGACATTCCTGGAGGTGACGACGAGCACACATTGGGAGAGGCCATACATCGTGTCATCCTATGGAGAAAGGATTGCATCATCTTTCGAAGTCCGCCACCGAGTCAGCAGACTCCCGCTCCTCCAAGTCCACCAACGCGTGAGGCCACTCCTCCTTCTCCAAGTCCGGCAAAGTGTCAGGCCACTCCTCCTCCAAGTCCGACACAGCGTCAGACGTCCACTCCTCGTCCAAGTCCGGCACAATCTCAGGCCACTGCAAGTCCGACATAGCTTCAGGCCACTCCTCCTCGTCCAACTCAGCCCCGTCAGCCGTCTCCACCGCCTCAGCAATCGCAGAAGAGACACCCCGCAGCTATGGTGCGTAGCGGTACGAGTCGAGGTCATAGTACAGGAAGTACAGGCGGAGGCAAGCGATATAAATATGGTCCAAACCTCACTACTCCTCTTCCTGTGAGGGCTTACGACAGGACCGAGGAGCAAACCAATGCCATAGTGCAGGCAGAAGTCGACGCCCATTTTGGACCTAAACCGCCACCCCCGCCAAGGGAGAAAGTGCATGTGGAAGTAGTTGACCACTTCATTCGTATGGCTCAACCACCAGCTCCTAAGCCTGTTGACACAAACTATGAGCGCCACATCAGGAAGTTACATCAATGGCGTCTACAGAAGGAGGCGAGCTCGAGCTCGAGCAAACAACAAGCAGCTGACAAAAAATGCGGGAAAACCGTTGCCCAGCTGGGAAAACAGGCGGCGCAATCGATCCCCCCGCTTGTTGTGCCGCCAACAACACATGACAGTATGCGCGCCCGATATTATTGTGGCCAAACAGTTTACGTTCCCGAGGTGGGAGATGTGGTAATAACCCAGGAGCATATAATGCAGGCTGAAGAACTCAAGATCACTGTTGGACAACTCCTCGAGATCGAGGACATGCCTGGGATTACAGAGGAGGAAATAAAACGGAAATATGTCCGGGGCCAACCTTTGGTCGAGCCAGAAGATGTCAAGAAGCTCCCAACGAGAATGTATGAATTGCATCAATGGTACATGGACATTATCAAGAGGTCCAATCGAGAGTCCCTCATGGTGAATGTCAAGAAGGATGATTACTACCATGAGAAAGTTGTGGCCGTTGAGTATCCTGAACTGTTTCAGTTATACAATCAAGACGCACTCGACAAATCTATCATCACTTGCTATTGTCTGTAAGTGATTTCTTTCTGTAATTTAAGTCTCAAGCTAGCTGTAGTGATCCTTTTGATCAATCATTACCTGTAATTATCCTCACTATATTCTTTTCTATGGTATTATGCAGGATGAAGATGTATGAAATGAGAAAAGGTGGACGCTATGGCATTGGGTTCATTGACCCAAACACTGTTAATGAATACACATGGAAAATGAACAAGCATCAAGAAAAAGAGGTAGAGGACAGCATGCTAGAGTTCTTGAAGCGCCTCAAATACAATGAAGATATACTACTTCCTTACAACTTCCAGTGAGTCACACTTTCTTGTACTACAAATTCTCTGTTTTTGCCTACTAGCTAGCTAGCTACATGTTTTTGCTTACATATGCCCGCTTAATTAAGACATGCAAACGTGTGTGCATGCAGATTTCACTTGATCTTGTGTATCATTAAAGTTGACGCCGGAACAGTTGAAATACTGGACTCGCTACTTAAAAAACAAAGTGACTATAACATCTTGTTTGGGATAGTCAACAGGTAATTTCAATCATTATTAACTATATATCTCGGCCTATTTAGTAATTCGTCATTTCATGATATGAACTATTTAATAACCCCTTTATTCATTTTCGTTGTCGGCGGGCAGGGCTTGGGCAAGGTTCATCAGCGTCATGGAAGGCGAATGGAAACCAAAGCTGAAATGGTTTCGATCCAAGGTAAGTAATTAAGTAGTACTAGCTAGCTAGCTAGCTAGCTGCCATCTCTTTAATTATCATGCTTGATTAATTATTATCTGATCAAATTAAATTCCATTCTCGTAATAAAGGCCCTGAAGCAGGCGCAGGGGACTGATCTGTGTGCATTCTGCGTTTGCGAGAACATTCGCATGATGGCTTCCGAAAGGAGCAGATCTCAAAGACAGGAATGGGTACGCTTGTCAGAACACTATTCACAATTTTTACACCATTATCGATATCTAGTCACACAACTAATACACATGCATATTGATCTCCTTCTTAACAGTTCAAAGAGGTGCGGGACAAGCTCCTAGAAATGGAGCGCGTAGAAGCACTTCAAGAGGAAATAGCGGGATTTTTGCTCGACCAGGTCATAAATCCGAAGGGAGAATACTATTACCCGCTACCGCCCCCATGAACCACTTCCAATTGTCATCGTGCTCCGAAGGCACCAATTAGGCTAATGCCACTGGCTCCGAAGGCAACATGCATATGTAGGAGAAATTGTATATAGCTATACATGTGTGTATGTGTGAATTAATATGGTTCGTGAGACATTGATGATATACATATGATTGGTTCTACTAGAAATTCTATTTATATATATATATATGCATAACGTGTACAATGTGTAGTACCGTAAAATACCAGCAAACGAAAAAGAATTAAAATGGAAAACACAAAATTAAATGAAAAAGAAATCATAAAACCAAAAACCCCCCAAACATTTTAGTACCGGTTGGTGTTACCAACCGGTACTAAAGGGCTCCCGGCCCCCGGAGCTGGCTCGTGCCACATGGTTGCCCTTTAGCACCGGTTCGTGCTGAACCGGTACTAAAGGGGGGGGCCTTTAGTGCCGAAACTTTAGTGCCGGTTCCGCACTAAAGGGCCTTACGAACCGGTGCTATTGCTCGGTTCTGCACTAGTGTACTAATCATTCTTGATTAGTCTTTGCTACGGTGAGACGAGGGGAGTGACACAAGGTAGAATAAAGAGCATTCATTTTCCCGCAATTCAGTACTTTGCTTTATTTAATGGGAAATGTATAGTTGGCAAGCAAGACTGTAGTACGCTTTGCGCTCCAGACTTGAGCCTCATACACACCGCTCTCACCGGTGAGAGGAATTATAACCTTGGAGCGATTGTTGCATGCAGACTTCAGCATAACGCTAACAGTGGTCGTTTCTATGGTGGAACATATGCCACGGGTTTAGCACGAGGGCTGGGTCTTTCACCTTTGCCCTTTGACGCTATCCTACCCACGCAGTATTTAGACTTTGATGCTTTGAAAAGTCATAAGATCCTCAGAGGAAAAATTCATAATTTCACTAACAATCTGTTGTTTAACCAAAATTCTGTTGTGCACACATATTTGCCTGCGCCTGCTCTTTTTGACTATCACAGCAAAGGAAGATATTTCGTTCTTGAGAGCGAGGCCTGAGCCCACAACGCGGCAGTGGAGGCAGCAAGGCCGGCCGAGGCATCCGCATTGAGAGCCTCCGTGAGCTACCACGCCAACTACAATCCAAGCTACTAATTGATTACCAAGTTAGGCCAAAAGCCTAAGCTTGGGGGAGTACGTGTTTCTCACCGACATTATATACATGTTCACACATATCATTCCCATTGTCGGTGTTCACACTTTTTCATTGTATCATCCATGTTAAATTTATTTTCTTGCTTTCTTCTTGTGTTTTTGAAAAACCTTAGAAATACCAAAAAAATTAGTTGTAGTCAATTCACTTTCTATGCATGCTTAGTCGTAATACTAAAAAGAAAACCCAGAAAGATTTCCTTGTTCTTCTTTTGCTTGTTGGGAGCTTTCTCGTGTAAGTAGTTTTTCTCGTTTTTGCTTTTCCCTTTTATTTGCCTGTTCAAGAAAACCAAAAAACTCCAAAAATATTTCAGTGTGTTTCTCTGAATTTCTTTTCTTTTTATTTGATCACACCGAGGAGAAGACCATGATGAAAATGTTGAGTGGCTCTCATATGAATAATTGTTGATCTAATAAAGATCCCATTTTACCCTGTCTTCTCCTGTTGAATAAAATGTTTGCAGATTCCAGCTTAGTCCACAGCACTCTTGCACTATTATTATTTTCATATCATTCGGTCGTGCAAGAATAATGATGATATTCGATGAACTGGTCGTGGCAGAGAGAAACGGGTACGAACTCGACTTGTTCTGTTTGTGTAAATATGTTTAGCCCAGTATCCATGATTCAGCCCATTATGATTAAACATGTTTGCAATGACAATTAGAGATTATAGTCTCTCATGCCATGAATAAGCCCTGTTCAAGAATTCGTCCGATTAACCAGTTAACTTGCCGATTAATCCCTACTCGTAAGGTCACTGAGTAGCCGATAAACCGATAAATCGTCCGATTAATTGATTAAATGGCCAGTTAACTTGCCCATTAGCCTATTAATCCCCTACTCGCCAGCCAACCGAGCAGCTACCAGTTAACGATTTCCTCAACAATGTGAACAAGTAGCTGGGAGTGTGTCGTGGACTTAACACGGCAGATGTCCTAGTCGAAGTACTTAGTCGTGGAGCCATCGCGACTAGGTTAGCTTAAAGGGGTTAATAGGGACAAAGTACACATAGAGTTTATACTGGTTCAGCCCCTCGCGGTGGAGGTAAAGGCCTACTCCAGTTTGGGGTTGTATTGCTTGGGTTTCGATTACCAGGGAGCGAATACGCCTGACCTAGTTCTTGTTCTCTTGTTTCTTGAGTTAACACGCCGCAGGGTCACCCCTTTATATACATAGGTTGATGCCCGGTGGCTTATAGAGTCCCGGTCGGCTTATACACAACGTGTCCGGCTCGGTGAATAACCAAGCTTGCGTTACAATACAAGTTATACATGTGGCGGTTCATCCTCTCGGGCCTCAAGTCGCCTCTGGGTCTTGGGCCGTCAATAGGCTTGCTATGACCCACCATCTTCATTGATGAGTCGCTAGTGGTATGACCCGGCCCCTCCTGGGCGGTTCATACCCAGTAATTATATCCCCAACATTAGGCCCCGGGTTGATTTGAACTTGTTCACATCAATCTTCAACACCTGATTTGTCAGAATTTTGCATCATCCGTTTAATAGATTTTGTAGTAACCCGCCATGACGTCAGCTCACAGAATCTTCTTAACCCGCCATGACGTCATTTCGCATTAATTTTGCACCAAGCCCAGAACATCTTTAACTAATCCTTATCTTAATGAACATCTCGAAAATCGAGGCATCCATATAGCCACATGATGATTTTGGCATCCTCGATTCCCATGCATGTCTTGCATCCACCGCCTTATAAATAGGGACGGGGTCCTTTTCATTCCCCCCCCCCTTGCCTCCTCGTCTTTGCCTTCCTCTCGTGACTCCTCTGCAGCCTCGAGCTCCGCCGCCGCCGTCCTCCATCCACTGCGCCAACTCAGGCCGCTGCATCAACCTCACGGGTCCAAAGAACGCGAGCGCACCACCCCAGTCCATCTGCATCCTTAAGTATTCATCTCCTTACACCTCAGATCTGCATTAGGGTTAGCCTTGTTCATCAGTGTTCTTCACCGTTCTTCATTTTCTCCTTTAGCTCGAGTAGCTTTTGATCTGAACATGGTATGAAACTTGTGTGGTAGCAGTTTAGCAGTTGTTTTTAACATCAGAATACCGTCTCTTCATAGAAGATCTCATCGGAGCACATGAACTTTTCTGGAGCCGCCACCGTAGGTTTAGAATTCACTGCATTTTTCTGAACTGCTACAGATCCAAAATTATAGCTCCATTCTGTGAAATCGGTTCGTCCATCACTTAGCAAAATTTTCATTGATAGATTTGAAGTATCACAACTGCCATGGCGGCTTATCCCATAAACTGTGGTCCACCATATAACATTAAGCCCCGTTTTAAGCCGCCAGCATGCGCTTCATAACTTGTAGGACCCGATAATATTGTCTGGTTTAACCATGCTTGCTCATTAATCCTTCTTCTTGGTTCTGCACAATGCATCTGATCTTTGAACTCTGGTCGGCTTAACGGCATAATTCTTAACCCGGCAGGTACCATTAGTCCGCTTTTAAGCCACCAATATGAATATCTGCGTGCTTCAATGTTCATTTTCCGGCTTAATACATCTGCCGCCTATAGCACTTTTCTTTTGAATCAACGGTCCGGTTTAGCAACTTTAATCTTAAACTGATAATATTTCTTTCTTCCAGGCCTTCATCAAAATGGGCAAGACTATCACTGCCTGCAACTGGGTCGTTTCTCGAGTCACCGAGGAAGAGTTGAATGAATTTGTTCAAACATGTGTCTTGGCTAAAAAGATGCCATTCATTGGAGGGTTCCAGGCACTAAAACTCCTCCTGAGCCCAAGGATGGTGAACTAATTGTCTTTACAGATCATATGCTCCGGGGCTTCAGCCCTCCCGGCTCAAAATTCTTCCGTGACGTGCTGCATTTTTTCAAGCTCCATCCACAAGATATCAGACTAAACTCCGTTTCAAACAACCGCAACTTCCAAGTATTCTGCAAGGTGTACCTTCAACAGGAGCCCACCATAGAACTATTCAGGGAGTTCTATTACTTAAACTGGCAGAACAAGTTCACAGACGGGCCCATCCTAGAGCTAGGTGGCATTTCTATACAGCGATGGAAAGAAGCCACTTTCCTAGCCGCCACTCTGCCTAGTCATCCTAAAGACTAGAACCTAACCTGGTTTCATTGCAAAGACACTTCTCCAGAAGGGGAAAATCCTCTACCGGGTTATCGCGCCAGCCGGCTTAGCAATAGGCATCTTCTTCCAGATCGCATCAGTACAGTAGAACGGAAGAAATATATGCCAGTTTTTTCAAAGATCCGAGCCTTAATGGCTAATGGCTTGACTAGAATTGATCTGGTTCGATGCTAGGTCGCCTGGAGAGTATTGCCTTTAAGCCACCGACCCGGCTTAATGTGCGAGTACACCGGCGAGTTAAAAGATCCTCAATGCCACTGTCAGATTGAAATGATTGATGAAGACATCAATAATATGACCAAATCTCTATTAAATGAGAGCTTGGAAGACTGCAGTAAATCGGATCGAATCCTTTCTGTGTCCTTAACAAACCGCCAGCTGTAAGCTTTTAACCAATTTCACAATTGAATCATACCTTCCGTTAAATTGTCTTTTCATACCCATAAAAGTTTTGCAGGCCGATTCACCTTTTTGGACTAAGAAGCTGCAGGATAAGCCCGCCAAGAAAACCCGTACGAAGAGCAAAGCTATCAAAAAGCCTGCTAAGAAGAAGACCAATCCTACCGAGTTATTCAACTTGGATGATAAATATGATGATGACGAGTCGGAGGTAGAACTTGATTCCCTTGGCTCATTATATGTACATCTTATTGACAATGACCATTATCAGGATGATGCGGAGGCCAGCCATGCAGATGATGAAGAGGTAACTATCCTTTCCTCCGACTCTGAACCATTGCCAAGACAGAAAGTTCGTCAAGCAAGCCAGAAAGTAAGGTTTTCTCATTCTTTAGCTTATATGGATCCCAACTTTATTTTGAAGAAGCAGCAACATGAAGCTTGCCGCACAACCCAGAATAGTGGTGGCAGAGTCCTTTCCTCCGGCTTACCAAACACATCAGCACCCCGCAAACGTCGACTGGAGGTCTCAAATATTCCTGACTTAACTTATCCCAAGGCAGGTCTTTTTCAACAACCTCTTAACCCGTCTGATTCAAATTATCAGGGAACATCTCATTCCTCCGCCGGCGACTCAACTAGGACTCAAATCCCGGCTTTCAAGACCGTGCTTGGGTTAGAATATTAAATTTATCCGCTTTGAATCATGCACTTAATTGCCATATTGACTCTGTCTTATGCTTCCTTTTTAGTGCTATGGAAAAGCCCAACAAAAAGCAGAAAATTTACAAAGCGGTTGAAGAGCCCAAAAATGTCGATCCAGAACAACATGCCACAACTGAGACTTTGCATCAAGTGTCAGAAGCTGTTATGGATGATCCTCCTCCAGAAGACCAACCCGTTACCCAAGATGCCATGGATGCTGATCTAGAAAATGATAAACCGCCCAGTCCTGCTCAGCCGGCTCAGGAATATGATGATATAATGATCACTGGGACGGCTTATCAGGCCCCAGGCAACCCCATCGCCCTATCCAAACACAGCTCCATGGAAGAGTTCTCTGCTGTTGAAAAGGGAAATGGAAAGTTGACTTGGAAGGCTATACTCAATTTAGTGCTCAAGAGATTCACTCTGGTTATTTGAACCGCCTTCACACCAGCCGTGACTTCGAAGCCGGCTTGGTCAACTTGATGAAGGAGCGCTTTGAGGTAATCCAGCACAATCGTCCTCATAAATATACCTCTATCAGCCGCCAAGTCTATAGAACATGATAGCATTGAATGTACTGTAGACTTTTAGATAGTCATAAATATGTGAAGATCAAACTAGTAACCCCCAAGGGCCAGCTTAAATTATCAAGTTAAGCCAGGACTTCAGTTAGCAGTGATCAACTTTGCACCCGTAGCCCCCAAGGGCCGGTTTAATCAGTATGAATAAGCCAGGACTTATCATCATAGCTGAAAAATAAAATCTAAGTATGTAGCCTTTATAAGCCGGATCACATCATTTTGCCCGGGTCATCATAAAAACTTGTTTTGACAAAATAGAAATAGGCATTAGCCCCCAAGTGCCAAGGAAAATATTTGTATTGTGCTTGGGACTTAAAAATAATCATGATCATAATACCTTCCATGTTATTCATGTCGCAGGCTGAACTAAATAAGAAGGAATCCCAAGTCAAAGATCTGAAGGCCAATATTCAAACTAAACAATCTAAGACTTCAAAGGCCAAATCAGAGCTGAAGACTGCGTTGGAAAACATTGAGGAGTTGAAACAGAGCTTCAGTACTGATAGAACCGGCTGGAAAACCGAGAAGGCATCTTTACTATAAAGAGCAGAGGATGCCGAAGCAGCCCTTAAACCGGTAACTGATGAGTTGTCTGGTTTAAAGCATCAAATCAATAGCATGACATCGGCCATCTTCATTAAGTAACAAAAAATACTTTCCTTTGCACCCAAGGTAGTCAGAGTCGGGATTCGGAGTCGGATCGATTTTCCTTAGACATAATCGAGTCATAGTATCGAGTCGTGGAATCAAGGATTCTACTAGATTTACTCAAATAAGATATTTTGTATCCACTGAAGAAATTTATATGGGTTCTATAGAGTTTTGACACGAAATATAGAGCAAAGACGTACACATCAATGCTAGTTCTATTCCACTTCTTTTTATGGCTAACCTACTATTAGCTTGGATGTATGGAACATATATGAGAGGCAAATATATAGAACATTGAAATCTTTGGCGTACGAAATTTACTTACAGTTTTTTTAGAATACGTCAATAGCCGATCACTTGTATATCTGCCCTGCGGTGCTGAACCTTGAAGGGTCTTGCTCTCCTTCTCCGATCAATCTTGACGCATCCTCCTTCCCACGCCAATTCCATTTGTCGACAACTCTGATCCTCAGTTTTGATCTAGGTTTTGAGAGCTAGATCAAAGGTGTCGGTGGCTAAGGATTTGGGCTTTGGAGGGGAATAAAGGGCCAGGAGGCATGTGAAAATGGTTTGGATGATGGCATACTATTCTGCTACAACTAAACAAACGGCTTAGATAAATTAGTAGAATCGGACATAGTGCATAGCATAGTTGGGATTCTACAGTTTTGTACATGATTCTATGATTTGGATCGCGACTCAACATGGATTCTACCTGATCCAGATTCAAATTGGGACTTGGATCGACATGGTTCCATAGGGTCGTGAAGTCGTAGGATTCTAGGAGTCGAGTCGAGATTCTGACTACCTTGTTTGCACCAACAGTATATCAGAATCATCTGTCGGTTTACCAATAATTTTACTGATGAAGGCTCCCGAAGCGCCAAGTTGGGTTCAGACATGCGCATCAAGCTCAAGGATGTCTATACTCTGGTAGAGCAGCTATACACTGGTGCCCAACAGACAATTTGTGTTGCTATTCATAAAAAACAACCGCCCTCCCTCATCAAGGAAACACTTGAAAAGCTATCGGTGCTGCCCCAAAGGATTGAGGATTTAAAGCGATCAGCTGCCAGAGCCGGCACCATGACTGCCCTAAGCTGGGCAAAGGCATGGCAAGCAGATCTTGATCCAGAAGATTTGGCTAATGGCTGCCCGAGTGTAAAAGAAGACGGGTCTCCCTTCAGCACTGATGACTTTGCAAAAATAGCAAGGGAAATGTGTCCAGTAGCAAGAAAACTAGCTGAAGACACAGACCCATCCCAATATCAGGCAACTTATGATGCTGATAACAAGAAGATGCAGGCGCCGGTTCATCAGGAGGTGGATCTCATCCCGCAGACTCATAAGCATACCTTCGCTTCTGGCATTGATCCATCAAATCTTATAGATGATGAGGCTATGTTTAGAGCTTTGACTGGTATCAACTGGGCCATGCCTGACTTCCAGCAAATGGTTAATCAAGAAGAAGAAGAAGCGCAGGATGACCCGGAGGCTTCGACCCGCCAAGAATAGAAGCCTTAATTCATGAGTCGGTTTACCAGTCATAGCATTTGGATGCTATGTCTCAAAAAACACTTATCCTTTTGGGCCGTCAGATGCCTTGTAATAGGCTGGTTAAACAATCCTGATCTGTCACACCATCGTGCGTGTTTATTTGCATAACACTGCCGATCCATCATTTGAAGATCTGCCACTTATATATGCTTATAATATCATCAATTATGCAGACCATGCTTATCATTTTTTCCTGCACATAAGCAGATAACATGTACCCTGGTGGTTTACCCTAGGGCGGGTCACAATACCCCATATTAAAACCCACTAATGACTAAATAGTCCATGACTAGGGCTGGTTCATCAAAACCTCATATAATCACAACAAAATAAATGTCATACCTATGATATTTGTTCATACTGTCAGCATATCATACATCGTGTAGTAAGTGTAACATCCCAAAGATAGAGCACAACACCCTGTTCAATTTATTCATACCGCCGGGAGGGAGACAGATAAAGAGAGAGAGAGAGAGAGAGAGAGAGGGGGGAGACGGCTCGGCCCGTTAAGTGGGCCTTCTTTGCCGTCTACTAGAAGACGGCAAAGAGGGCGGCCGTTTAGGGCTGGCCCACGTCTCCTCTTTGCCGTCCGCTGGCGGACGGCAAAGAACCTGACCTAGCCACGCTGTGCCTTGTGGGGCCCACCTGGCCCTTTGATGTCCGCCTTCTAGCTCTTTGTCGTCAGCTGGCTGGCAGCAAAGAACAGCAGACGGCAAATAGACTTTTTGCCGTCTGCACTTTCTTTGCCGTCCGCTTTGTGGAAGCGGACGACAAAGAGGCTCTTTGCCGTCAGCTGGCAGACGACAAAGAGGTGGCAGACGGCAAATTGCTAGATTCCAGTAGTGCTAGCAGAAGGCCCCAAAGGGAGTGATGAAGGTTGTCTTCTCCTGGTCCTTAACTGCCATCTTGATCTAATGATACCTAGAATAAGCATCCAAAAAACTCAAACGCTCACAACCCGCTGTAGCATCAATAATATGATCAATACGGGGAAGAGCAAAAGGATCGGCCGGGCACGCTTTATTAAGGTCTGTGTAATCCACACACATGTGCCAAGTACCATTTTTCTTAAGCACCAGAACTGGGTTAGCCAACCATTCAGGATGAAAAACTTCAACAATGAACCCAGCTGCCAAGAGCCGGGCCACTTCTTCACCAATGGCCTTACGCCTCTCTTTGTTGAAGCGACGGAGGAATTGCTTGACCGGTTTGAACTTTGGATCAATATTGAGAGTGTGCTCGGCAAGCTCCCTCGGTACACGGGGCATGTCTGAAGGCTTCCATGCAAAGATGTCCCGGTTCTCATGGATGAACTCGATGAGCACGCTTTCCTATTTCGGATCTATATTAGCACTGATATTAAACTGCTTGGATGAATCGCCAAGAACAAAATCAACCAACTTAGTGTCATCTGCCGACTTAAACTTCAACAGAGGGGCATGCTCTGTGGTTGGCTTCTTCAAAGGTGTCATATCTGCCGGGTCAACATTATCTTTGTAAAACTTTAACTCTTCTGTTGCACAAACAGACTCAGCATAAGCAGCATTGCCCTCTTCACATTCCAAAGCTATCTTCCGGTTCCCACGTACTGTGATGGTACCCTTGTAACCCGGCATCTTAAGCTGCAGATAAACATAACATGGTCTTGCCATGAACTTAGCATAAGTCGGCCGCCCAAACAAAGCGTGATAAGGGCTATTAATCTTAACCACCTCAAAGGTCAATGTCGCAACTCTGGAATCATGATCATCACCAAAAGCCACTTCCAAAGCTATATTGCCCACTGGATATGCCGACTTACCAGGCACCACACCATGAAAACAGTGTTAGACGGCTTAAGATCCTTGTCAGTCAAACTCATATGACAAAAGTTTCATAGTAAAGGATATTGATGTTGCTGCCTCCATCCATGAGCACCTTAGTGAACTTGTTACCTCCAACCTGAGGCGCCACCACTAAAGCCAAGTGACCCGGATTGTCAACCTGGGGCAGGTGATCCTCAAGGCTCCAAAGAATAGGATGTTCAGACCATCGGAAATAACGGGGAATCGCCGGCTCAACTGCGTTCACCGCCCTTTTATGAATCTTCTGGTCTCATTTACATAAGCTCGTAGTGAACACATGATACTGTCCACAATTCAACTGCTTCGGATTACTCTGATAACCAGATTGCTACTGCTGATTCCCTTGGCCAGACTACTGGTTAAAACCGCCTTGATTGCCTTGGCCCTGAAAACTAGAATTTGAACCGCCACCACCAAAGCCAGGCCCGTGAGAGCCGGATCCTGAGCCGCCATTCGGTCCATGATTGTTCTCGAAAAAATTGGAATTTCTATACTCCCTCATGATGAAGCAATCCTTCCAGAGATGATTGGCCGGCTTCTCTTGCGTGCCATGCTTCGGGCAAGGCTGGTTCATCATCGCTTCAAGGTTGAACTTCGGCCCGCCAAGCCGGGGTGGCTTTCCCTTCCGACGCTGATTATTATTCTATGCACTGGTGTAAGCCACGAAGTCCAAACCTCCCTCAGCCTTGTGTTTGCCGTTGCCACCATGACCCGCCATATTATGCTGCTGTCCCTTCGCACT
Source organism: Triticum monococcum (assembly GCA_034509565.1). Lineage (NCBI taxonomy): Eukaryota > Viridiplantae > Streptophyta > Magnoliopsida > Poales > Poaceae > Triticum > Triticum monococcum. The sequence goes on along the minus strand of CM067845.1, from coordinate 4,741,569 downwards.
GCCACTCTTCTTCCCCTTACCAGCCTTCTCCTCATCAGACTCAGGGTCTTTAGTGCTATCAGAGTTGGCATACTTGACGAGAGCCGCCATCAGCTCCCACATGTCATTGCAGTGGCGTTTAAGCCGCCTGTCAGTGTCAAAACCGGCGGATCTCGGGTAGGGGGTCCCGAACTGTGCGTCTAAGGCGGATGGTAACAGGAGGCGGGGGACATGATGTTTACCCAGGTTCAGGCCCTCTCGATGGAGGTAACGTCATCGAACGTTAAGCGTGCGGACCCTACGGGTTCAAGAACTATGTGGACATGACCGAGACACATCTCCGGTCAATAACCAATAGCGGAACCTGGATGCTCATATTGGCTCCTACATATTCTACGAAGATCTTTATCGGTCAAACCGCATAAAAACATACATTGTTCCCTTTGTCATCGGTATGTTACTTGCCCGAGATTCGATCGTTGGTATTCTCATACCTAGTTCAATCTCGTTACCGGCAAGTCTCTTTACTCGTTCCGTAATGCATCATCTCGTAACTAACTCATTAGTGACATTTCTTGCAAGGCTTATAGTGATGTGCATTACCGAGAGGGCCCAGAGATACCTCTCTGATACACTGAGTGACAAATCCTAATCTTAATATATGCCAACCCAACACCTTCGGAGACACCTGTAGAGCATCTTCATAATCACCCAGTTACATTGTGATGTTTGATACCACACAAGGTGTTCCTCCGGTATTCGGGAGTTGCATAATCTCATAGTCAGAGGAACATGTATAAGTCATGAAGAAGCAATAGCAATAAAACTAAATGATCATTATGCCAAGCTAACGGATGGGTCTTGTCCATCACATCATTCTCTAATGATGTGATCCCGTTCATCAAATGAAAACACATATCTATGGCTAGGAAACATAACCATCTTTGATTAACGAGCTAGTCAGGTAGAGGCATACTAGGGATACTCTGTTTGTCTATGTATTCACACATGTACTAAGTTTCCGTTTAATACAATTCTAGCATGAAAAATAAACATTTATCATAATACAAGGAAATACAAATAACAACTTTATTATTGCCACTAGGGCATATTTCCTCCAGTCTCCCGCTTGCACTAGAGTCAATAATCTAGTTCACATTGCCATGTGATTTAACACCAATAGTTCACATCACCATGTGATTAACACCCATAGTTCACATCGCCATGTGACCAACACCCAGAGGGTTTACTAGAGTCAGTAATCTAGTTCACATCGCCATGTGATTAATACCCAAAAAGTACAAAGGTGTGATCATGTTTTTCTTGTGAGAGAGGTTTAGTCAACGGGTCTGCCATATTCAGATCCGTATGTATTTTGCAAAATTTCTATGTCTACAATGCTCTGCATGGAGCTACTCTAGCTAAATGCTCCCACTTTCAATATGTATCCAGATCGAGACTTAGAGTAATCCAGATCGGTGTCAAAGCTTGCATCGACATAACTATTTACGACGAACTCTTTATCACCTCCATAACCGAGAAATATTTCCTTATTCCACTCAGGATAATTTTGACCGCTGTCCAGTGATCCACTCATGGATCACTATTGTATCCTCTTGCCAAACTCATGGTGAGGTACACAATAGGTCTAGTACAGCATAGCATACTTTATAGAACCTATGACTGAGGCATAGGGAATGACTTCTCATTCTCTTTCTGTTTTCTGCTGTGGTCGGGTTTTGAGTGTTTACTCAACTTCAGACCTTGCAACACAGGCAAGAACTCCTTCTTTGACTATTCCATTTTGAACTACTTCAAAATCTTGTCAAGGTATGTACTCATTGAGAAAACTTATCAAGCGTCTTGATCTATCTCTATAGATCTTGATGCTCAATATGTAAGCAGATTCACCGAGGTCTTTCTTTGAAAAAAAAACTCCTTCAAACACTCCTTTATGCTTTCCAGAAAATTCTACATCAATTCCGATCAACATTATGTCATTCACATATACTTATTAGAAAGGTTGTAGTGCTCCCACTCACTTTCTTGTAAATACAGGCTTCACCACAAGTCTGTATAATACCATATGCTTTGATCAACTCATCAAAGCGTATATTCCAACTTTGAGATGCTTGCACCAGTCCATAGATGGACCGCTGGAGCTTGCAAATTTTGTTAGCACCTTTAAGATTGACAAAACCTTCTGGTTGCATCATATACAACTCTTCTTTAATACTTCCATGCAGTTTTGACATCCATTTGCTAGATTTCATAAAATGTGGCAATTGCTAACATGATTCGTACAGACTTTAAGCATCGATACGAGTGATAAAATCACATCATAGTCAACACCTTGAACTTGTTAAAAACCTTTTTCGATAGGTCGAGCTTTGTAGATAGTAACACTACTATCAGCGTTCGTCTTCCTCTTGAAGATCCATTTATTCTCAATGGCTTGCCGATCATCGGGTAAGTCAACCAAAGTCCATACTTTGTTCTCATACATGGATCCCATCTCAAATTTCATGGCCTCAAGCCATTTTGTGGAATCTGGGCTCATCGTTGCTTCCTCATAATTTGTAGGTTCGTCATGGTCAAGTAACATGACCTCCAGAACAGGATTACCGTACCACTCTGGTGCAGACCTTACTCTGGTTGACCTACGAGGTTCAATAGGTAATTTGATATGAAGTTTCATGACCATCATCATTAACTTCCTCACTAATTGGTGTAGTCATCACTGGAACTAATTTCTGTGATGAACTACATTCCAATTCGGGAGAAGGTACAATTACCTCATCAAGTTCTACTTTCCTCCCACTCACTTCTTTAGAGAGAAAACTCCTTCTCTAGAAAGGATCCATTCTCAGCAACAGATATCTTGCCTTCGGATCTATGATAGAAGGTGTACCCAATAGTTTCCTTTGGGTATCCTATGAAGACGCATTTCTCCGATTTGGGTTCGAGCTTATCAGGTTGAAACTTTTCACATAAGCATCGCCACCCCAAGCTTTAAGAAACGACAGCTTAGGTTTCTTCCCAAACCCCAGTTCATATGGTGTCGTCTCAACGTATTTAGATGGTGCCCTATTTAACGTGAATGCAGCTGACTCTAATGCATAACCCCAAAACGATAGTGGTAAATTGGTAAGAGACATCATAGATCGCACCATATCTAATAAAGTGTGGTTACGATGTTTGGACACACCATTACACTGTGGTGTTCCATGTGGCGTGAGTTGCGAAACTATTCCACATTGTTTCAATTGAAGACCAAACTCATAACTCAAATATTCACCTCCGCGATCAGATCATAGAAACTTTATTTTCTTGTTACCATGATTTTCCACTTCACTCTGAAATTCTTTGAACTTTTCAAATGTTACAGACTTATGTTTCATCAAGTAGATATACCCATATCTGCTCAAACCATCTGTGAAGGTCAGGAAATAACGATACCCACCGCGAACCTCAATACTCATCGGACCGCATACATCAGTATGTATTATTTCCAATAAGTCAGTTGCTCGCTCCATTGTTCCGGAGAATGGAGTCTTAGTCATCTTGCCCATGAGGCATGGTTCGCAAGCATCAAGTGATTCATAATCAAGTGATTCCAAAATTCCATCAGCATGGAGTTTCTTCATGCGCTTTACACCAATATGACCTAAATGGCAGTGCCACATATAAGTTGCACTATCATTATTAACTTTGCATCTTTTGGCTTTCAATATTATGAACATGTGTCTCACTACGATCGAGATTCAATAAACCATTTATATTGAGTGAATGACCATAGAAGGTTTTATTCATGTAAATAGAACAACAATTATTATTTGACTTAAATGAATAACCGTATTGCAATGAACATGATTCAATGATATTCATGCTCAACGCAAACACGAAATAACATTTATTTTAGGTTCAACACTAATCCCGAAGGTAAAGGGAGTGTGTGATGGTGATATTATCAACCTTGGAATCACTTCCAACTCACATCATCACCTCGCCCTTAACTAGTCTCTGTTTATTTTGCAAATCCCGTTTCGAGTTACTACTCTTAGCAACTGAACCAGTATCAAATACCGAGAGGTTGCTATAAACACTAGTAAAGTACACATCAATAACATGTATATCAAATATACCTTTGTTCACTACGCCATCCTTCTTATCCGCCAACTATCTAGGGCAGTTCCACTTCCAGTGACCATTTCCTTTGCAGTAGAAGCACTCAGTTTCAGGCTTGGGTCTAGCTTTGGGCTTCTTCATGGGAGTGGCAACTTGCTTGCCATTCTTATTTAAGTTCCCTTTCTTTCCCTTGCCCTTTTACTTGAAACTAGTGGTCTTGTCAACCATCAACACTTGATGCTTTTCTTGATTTCTATCTTCGCTGATTTCAACATTGCGAAGAGCTCGGGAATCGTTTTCGTCATCCCTTACATATTATAGTTCATCACGAAGTTCTAGTAACTTGGTGATAGTGACTAGAGAACTCCGTCAATCACTATATTATCTGGAAGATTAACTCCTAGTTGATTCAAGCGATTGTAGTACTCAGACATTCTAAGCACATGCTCATTGGTTGAGCTATTCTCCTCCATCTTGTAGGAAAAATACTTGTCAGAGGTCTCATTCATCTCGACTCGGGCATGAGTCTGAAATACAAATTTCAGCTCTTGGAACATCTTACATGCTCCGTAGTGTTCAAAACATTTTTGAAGTCCCGGTTCTAAGCCGTAAAGCATGCTGCACTAAACTATCAAGTAGTCATCATATTGAGCTTTGCCAAACGTTCATAACATCTATATCTGCTCCTGCAATAGGTCTGTCACCTAGCTGTGCATCAAGGACATAATACTTCTGTGCAGCAATGAGGATAATCCTCGGATCACGGACCGAGTACGCATCATTGCTACTATCATGTTTCAATTTAGTTTTCTCTAGGAACATATCAAAATAAAACGGGGAAGCTATATGCGAGCTATTGATCTACAACATAGTATATGCAAATACTATCAGGACTAAGTTCTTGATAAATTAAAGTTCAATTAATCATATTACTTAAGAACTCCCACTTAGATCGACATCCCTCTAGTCATTTAAATGATCATGTGATCCATATCAACTAAACCATGTCCGATCATCACGTGAGATGGAGTAGTTTTCAATGGTGAACATCTCTATGTTGATCACATCTACAATATGATTCACGTTCGACCTTTCGGTATCAGTGTTCCAAGGCCATATCTGCATATGTTAGGCCCGTCAAGTTTAACCCGAGTATTCCGCGTGTGCAAAGCCGGCTTGCACCCATTGTATGTGAACATAGAGCTTATCACACCCGATCATCACGTGGTGTCTCGGCACAACAAACTGTCGCAACAGTGCATACTCAGGGAGAACACTTATAACTTGAAATTTAGTGAGGGATCATCTTATAATGCTACCGCCGTACTAAGCAAAATAAGATGCATAAAGGATAAACATCACATGCAATCCAAAAATATGTGACATGATATGGCCATCATCATCTTGTGCCTTTGATCTCCATCTCCAAAGCATCGTCATGATCTCCATCGTCACTGGCATGACACCATGATCTCCATCATCTTGATCTATATCAACATGTCGTCACATGGTCGTCTTGCCAATTATTGCTTCAACTATTGTTATCGCATAGCGATAAAGTAAAGCAATTATATGGCGCTTGCATCTTATCCAATAAAGAGACAACCATAAGGCTCCTGCCAGTTGCCGCTCACTTCAACAAAACATGATCATCTCATACAACAATTTATATCTCATCGCATCTTGACCATATCACATCACAACATGCCCTGCAAAAACAAGTTAGACGTCCTCTACTTCGTTGTTGCAAGTTTTACGTGACTGCTACGGGCTTCTAGCAATAACCGTTCTTACCTACGCATCAAAACCACAACAATTTTTTGTCAAGTGTGTTGTTTTAACCTTCAACGAGGACCGAGCGTAGTCAAACTCGATTCGACTAAAGTTGGTGAAACAGACACCCGCTAGCCACCAGTGTGCGAAGCACGTCGGTAGAATCAGTCTCATGAACGTGGTCATGTAATGTCGGTCTGGGACGCTTCATCCAAAAATACCGCGAATCAAAGTAAGACGTTGCTTGGAAGCAGTATGACTATTATCGCCCACAACTCTTTGTGTTCTACTCGTGCATATAACATCTACGCATAGACCTGGCTCGGATGCCACTATTGGGTAATGTAGTATTTCAAAAAAAATCCTACAATCATCCAAGATCTATATAGGAGAAGCATAGAAATGAGAGGGGAGAGTGTGTCCACATACCCTCGTAGACCGAAAGCGGAAGCCTTTAGTAACGCGGTTGATGTAGTCGAACGTCTTCGCGATCCAACCGATCCAAACACCGAACGTACGGCACCGCCGCGTTCAGCACATGTTCAGCTTGATGACATCCCTCATACTCTTGATCCAGTTGAGGCCGAGGGAGAGTTCTGTTAGCACGACGGCATGGCGACGGTGATGATGAAGTTACCGGCGCAGGACTTCGCCTAAGCACTACGACGATATGACCGAGGTGTGTAACTGTGGAGGGGGGCACCGCACACGGCTAAGAGATTGTCTGTTGTGCTATTGGGGTGCCCCCTGGCCACGTATATAAAGGAGGGAGGGAGAGAGGAGGCCGGCCAGGTAGGGCGCACCAGGGGGGAGTCCTACTTGGACTCCTAGTCCAAGTAGGATTCCCCCCCCCCCCTTTCCTTTCTTCCACCAGAGGGAAAGGGAAGGGAGAGATAGGGGGAAGGAAACACGGGGGCCGACCCCCTCCCCTAGTCCAATTCAGTTTTGGCAAGGGGAGGGCGTGCCCCACTCTTGTGGCCTTTTCTCCTTAATAAGGCCCACTAGGCCCAATACTTCTCCCCGGGAGTTCCGGTAACCTCCCGGTACTCCGGAAAAATGCCCGAACCACTTGGAACCATTCCGATGTCCAAATGCAACCTTCCAATATATGAATCATTATGTATCTACCATTTCGAGACTCCTCGTCATGTCCGTGATCTCATACGGGACTCCGAACAAACTTCAGTACATCAAATCACATAACTCATAATACTAATCGTCATCAAACGTTAAGCATGCAGACCCTACTAGTTTGAGAACTATGTAGACATGACCGAGACACATCTCCGGTCAATAACCAATAGACGAACCTGGATGCTCATATTGTCTCCTACATATTCTACGAAGATCTTTATCGGTCAAACCGCATAACAACATGTGTTGTTCCCTTTGTCATCGATATGTTACTTGCCCAAGATTCGATCGTCGGTATCCTCATACCTAGTTCAATCTCGTTACCGGCAAGTCTCTTAACTCGTTTCGTAATGCATCATCCTGTAACTAACTCATTAGTCACATTGCTTGCATGGCTTATAGTGATGTGCATTACCGAGAGGTCCCAGAGATACCTCTCCGATACATGGAGTGACAAATCCTAATCTTGATCTATGCCAACCCAACAAACACCTTCGGAGACACCTATAGAGCATCTTTATAATCACCTAGTTACGTTGTGACGTTTGATAGGACACAAGGTGTTCCTCTGGTATTCGGGAGTTCCATAATCTCATAGTCAGAGGAACATGTATAAGTCATGAAGAAAGCAATAGCAATAAAACTAAATGATCATTATGCCAAGCTAACGGATGGGTCTTGTCCATGACATCATTCTCTAATGATGTGATCCCGTTCATCAACACATGTCTATGGCTAGGAAACATAACCATCTTTCATTAACGAGCTAGTCAGGTAGAGGCATGATGGGGACACTCTGTTTGTCTATGTATTCACACATGTACTAAGTTTCCGTTTAATACAACTATAGCATGAATAATAAAAATTTATCACGATATAAGGAAATGTAAATAAAAACTTTATTATTGCCTCTAGGGCATATTTCCTTCATGATGAGTGTATAACAGCTGAGATCCGGCACACCTAATTGGTTGTTGACTCACCCTCACCTTGGACACAAGAATCCAAATACAGGATTGACATAGGCTGCTTGCATGTGTCTTTAAAATTTTGGATGAAATAATTTTTCAACTCCGCCCATGATCTAATGGAGTTAGCGGGCAGCCCTTTCAACAAAGTACGAGCCGGCCCATCCAACATCATGGTGAAATACTTAGCACATGCAGCATCACTAACATCCAGCATCTCCATGGCCATCCCATAGCTCTCAATCCAACCCCTAGGGGGCTGATCCGCTATGTAATTAGGCACCTTATGAGGACCCTTGAAATCCTTAGGTAAGCACTCATTACGCAGAGCCGGCACTAAACATGGCACGCCCAATGTTCTATAGGTCACTCATGCCTCCACAGATGCTGATGGAAAAACCGGAGATTTCTGTTGAGCCGCTAGCTGAGCCGCCAGTTCCGCCTCCCGACGCGCCCTGCCCTGATCCACCAAAGTCTGAGCATCAACATCACCTCATGCTGGGGCATGCCTACGAGGCTGGTTATGATGTTGCTCCCTGCTTGAAACTGTCGGCGAGTCAATGTGCCTGCTATAACTCCGGCTTGGTCGAGGGGTTAAGTGAACTCGTTCGCGGCTATACGAGTAAGCCGCCTGTTGAGCCAAAGCTGTCTGAAGAAGCTCTCTGGCCCTCCGTGTTTCTATCACTGCCGGAGACTCGCCTTCAACTGGGAGAGTCGCCAGTCACGTCGCCGCAGCAATCATATTATCCAAAGGGTTAGAATAATGACCCGACGGTGTCGGAACATGCTAAGGCGGAGTCATATCCAAACGAGGCGGATCCAGAGCACGCGGCTGAACCGGCGCTCCGGTCACGGGCGCCTCAACCGTCCGGTTCACCACAGGCGGGTCACTAGTCCCTGCCCCAGGCGTGTTGAAGAGGCTTCGCGCATCGTAAACCTGAGGTAAGCGACTCTGGTGCCTCCTTCTCATGATTGCATTTGAAGCGTTTTGATCCAAGGTAAGCTGGAAAGAGTCTGCCTGAATCCGTTGTGCCTCAGAGTCCAAAGCAGCTCGCTCCGTGGCCATCCTACCGTTCTCAGCTGCCAATTCCTCTTTAGCTTGAGCTATGTCATCTCGTAGCTTCGCAACATCCACCTTATGTTGTTCTTGAGTGTTCGGGGTTGCCTCCATCCCCATCAAAGTCGCCAAAGCCTCCAACAAATCTGTCAGAACCTGAGCCGGCGGGCGGACAGAACCGCTAGCACCAACCGCCACCGCAGCCGTTAAGCTAGAGGTCATAGCCACAGCGGTCGTTGAACCATGCGCCGGCTGTGTACCGGCCATGAAAATCGCAACCCTGTTCGGTGGCTCATAGGGGTCCGGAATACTGTCGCCATCGGAATAGCCCCCAAGCCGGCCATCCTGCAATTGATACATTGAATCGGTTTCACCGGTTGACGATTCACCATCAGAGTAGATGGCCGTCTCACCACCAGACACAGATCTTTCCTCATGTTCTGCCCCATGGATGAAACCAACAAAGGTTTGCTTCACAGCGGCTTGGACCTTGGCTGGTTGTGCATGCTGAGCCGTCTCGATGATGTTGGTGCAAGTGTTCGGCTCAGGGCCCGATTCGCCGATCTTGCCGATGAAGACATGGATTCCACCAAAGGGGACCCGGTACCCGTAGTCAATTGAGCCAGCCTCGGGGCCCCAGCCTGTGTCATCGATGTAGAGCTTGCCGTGATGACTCTTGGTCATCCGGCCCACAGCGTATCCCTTAATCCCTGCGAAATTGCCCTTCAAGAACTTGAAACACTACAAAAAAAGACACATCTGTGACATTTTGGGCCGAACGAAATTTTTTTCTGTCATACATATGACACTTCTATGACGATAATTGTGACAAAACCTGATATCATCATAGATGTGGTAGGCTCCTACTTCTATGACAAAAAATCATGACAGAAAATGGGCTTTTCGTCCTGGGCGGGCCGGAGACACAGCTGCATGACATTCTTTGGGCCGTCCATGACGGAAAAATCGTGGTAGAAGCAAGGGCGAGGAAATTTCAGGGAGTTCCCGGTTACGGTGGGAGGTCGGGGGCCGAGCGATGCGTGTTTCTCTCATACACGTACGTGCGTGTGTGCGAGGCGTTGGCTCTAACTGAACCCGAGCGAGGCGTTGGGCTCTAACTGAACCCGAGCGATTGCACTGCAGGCTACGCGTTACTGAACCCGAGCGATCGATCAATGGCTGTTAACTAAACCCGATCGAGCGATTCCTTCGCTACTGCTGCTAACTGAAGCTGGTCGATGCTGCCTCTGGGATGAACAGTGAGCGTTGCGGGGGGGGGGGGGTTGGATGAACAGTGAGTGGTGGCGTTGCCTCTGGATGAACAGGACCCCGTGGTGTGGTGGAGGGCTGGATGAACAGTAGACGATGGAGGGGTGCCCCTGGAGGGGTGGTTGAACAGGACCCCGTGGTGTGGAGGGCTTGATGAACAGTAGACGGTGGAGGGGTGCCCGTGGAGGGGAGGTTGAACAGGACCCTGTGGTGTGGAGGGCTGGATGAACAGTAGACGGTGGAGGGGTGGTTGAACAGTAGCCGGTGGAGTAGCGCGCAGTGGAGGCTAGATGAAGAGGAGCCCGTGGAGGCTGGAGGAGGTCGACGGTAGCCCGTGGAGGCTGGAGGAGGTCGACGGTGGAGATGAACAGTATCCTGTGGAGTCCCGTTTTGCGGTACGCCACACCCCTCCCGATGAATAGGACCCCTGTTTCGACTGTAGGAAGTCCGTTTCGTTCGTTTTGCGGTATGCCACACCCCTCCTGATCAACAGGACCCCCGTTTCGACCGTAGGAGGTCCGTTTCGTCCATTTTGCGATACGCCACACACCTCCCGATCAACAGGACCCCTGTTTCGACCGTAGGAGGTCCGTTTCCTCCGTTTTGCGGTACGCCAGACCCCTCCCGATGAACGGGATCCCGTTTCGAACGTAGCCGGTCGAACACAAGGCCGTTTCCTCCGTTGTGCGGTACGCCAGGCCTCGTTTCCATCGCCTATTCTGTCCAAGCCCTCCCGATGAACACGACCACGCATGCCGTTCCGACCCAGCCGGTTGGCTCCCACGCGTTCCGTTGCCTCCCGATGAACACGACGCATTCCGTTGCCTCCCGATGAACACGACGCATTCAGTTGCCTCCCCATGAACACAATGCATTCCGTTGCCTCCCCATGAACATGACAACGACGCTGTTTCTCCGTTCCAACCCAGCCATGTACACGAGCCCTCACCGTGCGTATGCGCGAGTAGGCGTTCGAGACCCCGCCTGTATATACACATATGTGGCCGTATTTTCTTTCTTGCACCCTGGCCGCTGTACGTACGTTTACATGCTACGTGCGCGCCTCTACTACGACACGTGCGCGCCTCTACATCCACCAGTATAAATGTACGTACACGTTCACGACCAGAATGACAACGCTACATACGCTTCGACCAGGTGGGTCCCGACTGTCAGACACTTCCTTGCGTGCGAAGATGTAGCTGGTGGGTCCCAGCAGTCAGGGGGGCGAATCGTTTTTTTTTGGCCCAGACGCACTTCCTTGCGTGCGAAGATGTAGCTGGTGGGTCCCAGCAGTCAGGGGGCGAATCGGTTTTTTTTGCCCGGACGCACTTCCTTGCATGCGAAGATGTAGCTGGTGGGTCCCAGCAGTCAGGGGAAAACATTTTTTCATGAAATACAATTGCCCGTCCGGTGGGACCCAGCTGTTAGGTGAAGGAATCATTATTTTCCACGTAATAAGGAGGCACTTCCTTGCTGCGGCCGTGGACCCAGCTGTCAGCCTCTCCACGTACAGTCCATGTTCGATGGAAGTCGTTCCTTGACCACGTTGACCACGCCACGCCGAGAGCACCAGGGCGGTGGACGACGGCGAGGCCTAGGAAGGGGACGACGCGGAGCCGGGGAAGACGCGGCAGTGGAAGCCCGCGTGAGAGGAGTACGAGGGTTCACTGGTTCGGCTGCGGTGTGAGGCTGCCGTCGCCACAGGGCCTGGCCAGCGGTGGGAATAGTAGGGGGCTGTGAGGCCTCCGCGGCAGCACATCCGGCCACGGGAGGCAGGAGCATGTGGCACGACCGGCGCTGCTTTGGGCGGCAGGAGCAACAAGACCAGAGGTTGAAGAAGCACTACGGCCGTTGGATGGACATCATACGATCACTAGAGCTAGAATCGTTTATATTGACTAAGTTGACAAAGCCCTCCGTCCCCGTCAACTTAGTAGGCCCACAAGTCAGTCTCCCACCAAGGTGGGTCCCAGCTAGCAGGGGGTATTCATTTTTTGTGCGTAATAAGGAGGCACTTCCGGTGGGTCCGAGCTGACAGCACGGGGAACGTTTTATTCGCGAAATACGGTGGCCCGTCGGGTGGGTCCCAGCAGTCAGGGGCAAACGTTTTTTCGCGAAATACTGGTGGGCGTCCAATGGGTCCCTGCTGTCAGGTGGAGGGATAATTATTTTCCGCATAATAAGGAGGCACTTCCTTGCGGCTGCTGTGGACCCAGCTATCAGCCTCTCCACGTACAGTATTCTTCCGATGGAATTCGGTCGTTGACCACATTGACCACGCCGCGCCGAGAGCACCACGGCGGTGGACGACGGCGAGGCCTAGGAAGGGGACGACGCGGAGCTGGGGAAGACGCGGCAGTGGATGCCCACGCGGAGAGGAGTACGACGGTTCACTGGTTCGGCTGCGCTGTCGTGGCCGCAGAATAACAGGAGGTGTGGGTGAGTGGAGTGGAGGGATGGCCTGGCCAGCGGTGGGACTAGTATGGGGGCAGTGAGGCCTCCGCGGCAGCACAACCGGCCACGGGAGGCAGGAGCAGGCAACACGACCGGCGCTGCTTTGGGCGGCTGGAGCAAGAAGACCAGAGGTTGAAGAAGCACTACGGCTGTTGGATGGACATCGTACGGTCAGTCGAGCTAGAATCGTGCATATTGACTAAGTTGACAAAGCCCTTCGTCCCCGTCAACTTAGTAGGCCCACTATACTGGGTCCCAGCTAGCAGGGGGAGTACTCATTTTTTTTGTGCGTAAGAAGGGGGCACTTCCTTGCGTGCGAAGATATAGCTGGTGGGTCCGAGCTGTCCGCGGCGGTAACATTTTTTTGCGAAATACAGAGGCCCTTTCGGTGGGTCCCAGATGTCAGGTGGAGGAATCATTATTTTGCACGTAATAAGGAGGCATTTCCTTGCGTGCAGCCATGGACCCAGCTTTCAGCCCCTCCACGTACAGTCCACTTCAGATGCATGTCGGTCGTTGACCACGTTAACCATGCCATGCCGAGAGCACCAGGGCGGTGGACGACGGCGAGGCCTAGGAAGGGAACGACACGGAGGCAGGGAAGACTCGGCAGTTGTTTTTGTTTCCCACGCGGAGGGGAGTACGACTGTACGAGGGTTTACTGGTTCATCTGCCATTGCCGAAGAATAACAGTAGGTGTGGGTGAGTAGAGGGATGGCTAGGCCAGCGATGGGAGTACGGTGGGGTGGTGAGGCCTGCGCGACAGCATAGCCGGCTGCGGGGAGGAGGGAGCAGGCAGTCCCGCTGGCGCTTGTTTGAGCGGCTGGAGCAGGAAGAGCAGAGATTGAAGAAGCACGACGGCCATTGGATGGACATCAAACAGTATACAGGCCATCTGTGGAAAGGCTCAAATCTGTGGAAAACAGCATACAGCCCATCTGCCATTATTTCAAATAATTTACAGCCCATTTGCTAATTCTTATGGGTTTTTTTGAAGCCCATATTCTTTTTGTTAGCATTACAGCCCATATTGTGGCCACGGTTAAAAATGTATATGAAATTTTACATATGTCGGTGCGGTCTGAATTTTTTTTAATTCCGAAATTTCGAGTCACATTCAGACTGATTTTAAAAATAAATGTATATCAATATAAAATCCAATAAATTGTCCATGCATAAAAATCAATGCAATTTAAAATCTCGAAATGAAAAAAAGATATTTGAAACTAATTGTCGGTTTGGTGTGTTTTAAAAATGTACAACCCATTTCTCATTACTGATACACCATTTTCTCGGCCAGCCAAATGAAGTTCTCCTCGTCTTGAAATATTTGCAGCCCAACAGGCCTGATAAAGCGACTTACTTGACAAATCACAAAAAAACTGGGCTAGCCATTTTCAGAAAGAAAAAAAACTACTAGGCTGGTCTGTGGTAAACATAAAAGAAAAGGCTGTCTAGACAGGCCAGAGTGTCCCGCACAGCCCAGTTGACACCCTGCTTCCGTCTCAAAAACAAATTAGATAAATGCCACTCCAATTATGGCGATTCATAAAAATGCCACTGCAATTTCCAGACTTTGAAAAATGCCACTGCAATTTTTGCAGACTTTGAAAAACGCCACTGCAGTTTGCAAACTTTGAAAAACGCCACTCCAGACTTCGAAAAATGCCACTATAAATGGCATGAAATGGCATTTTTCAAAGTTTGGAAATTGCAGTGGCATTTCTCGGATACACCAGATTTGGAGTGGCGTTTATCAAATTAACCCAAAACAAAAATAATTGGCCGAGCTGCTGGGTCCCTGGTGTCAGCCGCTCGTTGTGCAATTCTCTCGTTTATTGACTACGTTGACAATGGCATGGGACCTAGATGTCAGAAATCCACTAGGAGGAGGCATTTTTTTACGTGGCCAGATCACATTTTGCACGAGAAATTACACACCATGTTTCGTTGACATGTGGTCCTGTTCCAACATGTTAGTGAGACGACGGCGAGTCCTTTTGTACAATTTCCGAAAGGACGTGTAGGCCGGGGCGCCTCTTCATGTACCGCGGCATACTGGCAACCGTCGACCGACTCTTCGCCTTTCCCTCTCGATTTGGAACTGCTGTCGCACGCTCTTCCTCCCTCCTCCATTTGCCTTCACCCTTCCTTCTGCCATTGTTCGATCGTCTTCTCCATGGAGGGAACAAGCCAGAAACGACCCTGTTATTCTTGCCCCGATCTGAAAGATGACGTGGTGGGGGAACTCATTGATCGGTGCGACGTCATCACCTCGGCTAGCATGGCAGGTTCGTTCAAGCCCATTCTCGACTCAACTAATAACATCATTACAAGGAACCCAAGGGTCCAGGAGCGGTTTGATCTCCCCTATCTTCTTCGCCATGACCCTGCTCGCTGGCGAGCGGACGATGGAGACCTCGCCTTGTGCAAGTTGATGCCGCTTGATAATGATACGTGTGATGTCAAGATGCCATCGCTTAAGGGTAAGTCCTGGGCTGGCACAAATGGAGATTGGGTTGTTTATATTGGGTACAATTGCGAGTGGGAACCTGTGAATGTGTACACTTGTCAGCGGATTCCACTTCCAAAAATCTCCCAGTGCCCTGAGGTTGAGCACACAGATGATCTACGTATGTTCAAATACGATCATGGTGACTGTCGTGTACTGAAGATAGCAATTTGTCGAGTTCCCAACCGCTCTTGGAATTACAATAACTATCAAGTTGTTGCTATGTTTGACAAGCTAGTTGCCGTCCTTCGTGGTTCGACAAGATGGATATTACTCAAAAATCAGTTTCTATACACGGATGTGTACTATGATGCAATTAAATACGACGATCTCGTGTTTGCTACCACCTCTCGTGGCACTGTTTTTGCATGGGATCCTCGTTATTTCGGTACGTTTGTCTTCCACCGTAATTATAATTGTTTCATCCACATGCATGCGGGTTAGCAAGTTTCCCTTTACTAATTAACCTTCTTCTTGTGTTTCCAAGGTCCTGTGAACATCCCACCACCTGTACTTGAAGATTTTTATAACCAAGGGGGAGATGACGATGGTGATGATCACGACCAGCGCCGATATACTCTGTGGAGCCTGGCAACTAATTCCGATGGATCACCTCTTCTTGTGTGTATACAGCCCACTGATGATGTTACTGCTAAGGAAGCAGGTGTAGTCTCCCATGGTCGCACTCTCCGGACCTATTCCAACACCCGTTGCATGGTATTCAGGATGGATACTAGTCTGCTAGCGCCAACTCCTTCTCCCTGGTACAGAATTGATAGTTTTGGAGAAAACTCGCTCTTCCTTGCACAAAACTATCCAAAGATGGTGAAAGGCGATCCAACTGCTGTTGACACATTTATGAGAAGCAACTGTGTCTATAGCTCGGACATTTGGGTGTTTCCCTACACTGGTACTGATATAGTAGGCAGCTTCAGCCTGGATGATCAGTCCTGCGTTGGTCTCCAGATCGACAATGGATGGCCCGTCCCAGAGAATCACTTGTGGTTCAAAGCAAGTGTTTCCAACGCCGAGGAATGGTTGAGTTGAAGTTCATTTCATTGCTTGTTATTTGTTGTGTGGTGAAAACTTTAGTATTTATAATGTATCCTCGTTGACGATGTGGGTTGATGACCTGTTGTATGTAATAAAATGATATGCCTGTGATAAACTTACTAAATTTATGAATGGATTTTGAGTGGTGCGACGAGGCAAAAAAATATTTTCTGAATACATAATTGTATGTGCACTGTAACAGGTTATCGGATGAGGCCAATCAAAAATAGTAGTACACTATTTGTACTAGCTTCACATGCTTCGCGCGTCGGGCGGGTGTTTTTACTGTAGCCATATGTTAATGTGTTCACTGTACGTAACCAGCACCTCGAATCCTCGATACTAGTACTATATAGTAGGAGTAAGTAGTAGGAGTAGTAGGGTGGCATGGGACAGAACAAGCATTCACGTCCAGGAGTACGGCACACGCCACCAGCACGACTTCCACCTGACACCATATTTCTTGGAGTCCGTGCTACAGCAATCTCTTCAACCTCGTCATTTCTCTAAGTCAGCCATCGCGCGGCGGGCGAGGTGGGGGTTTGTCGATAGTCGGTTTCCTCAACTTTTTTTCGAAACGGGGGCATAAGATTTGCCTCATCCATTAAATAAGAGGTTTCCTCAACTGCGGTCCCACTTGTAAGGCCAACTCCAACGCACAACCCCAAACGGACCTTCGTTTTGCCCGGATTCTAACCGTTTGGGTAGGGCAATGTCGTGCCCGGGCCATTTCTCGGATGCGGTGGTCGTGCGCCGAACGCGCGACCGCATCCCGGCCGTGTACATTTTTCTTTGCAAACACATATCTTTTTTTCATCATTGATTTTTTGGTACATAGAAATACATCACCAAAATTTTGACTAGAAAAGCAAGACCAAAGAAAACAAGAACTACAAGAATACATTTTAGAAGATATCCAACTTCCATAACTGCTCCTGTAAGTTGGATTAGTGCCTTCTTGATGAATTCATTGTTGATCTGCGGAGGCTCGATCTTGCGTGCTTCTTTCTTCTTCGAGTGTAAAGAAGTAGACGTGTCTAGCCTCTATTCTATCAACAAGTGCACTAGTCTCATCTCTAGCCTCTATGCTAGCTAAAAGTGCTAGAACATCTACTCAATTGCGATCTATCAATATATCATTGTACTCTTCTTCCCAATACCAAAACTTGCATCCATTCTACACAATAAAATTTTAAGTTAGCACAACCGAAGATTTGGTCGAGTTCTTCCTCCTTTTGCCGACACGTGGGACATCCAGCATCCAGGTCGTGTCATGCAATAAAATAGAGTGGTAGGTGAATCCACGTGATGTGCATCTTGGGTTAAACTGTAAATAGAATCTTACTACTCTTGAGTAACTCCAGAAGCGGCCACTGAAGATCTTTATTGGATTTGTTTTCCATCACCACCACATCAAGGTGAAAGATGTGCAGGTTCAGTGGGTCCTCTTGCGTTTTCACTGACATGTGGGACCGCATATGAGCAAACAGACGATGGGCTCCGCGCGTCTGCTGGCTGGCTGAGAAGAGAGATAGAGGAGGGCTGAGCACGGACTCCAGGAAATTTGCTCTACATACTCGATATAGTGTAGTAACCAGCACCTCGATATAATAGTGGGGTGGCATGGGCCATAACTAGCATTCATGTCTAGCAGTACGGCACACGCCACCCACACGAGTCCCATCCGACACCAATTTTCTTGGAGTCTGTGCTAGCTACAGCCATCTCTTCTCCCTCCTATTTTCTCAGCCATCGCGCAGTGGGAGGGGTGGGGGTTTGCCGATAGTCGGTTTGCTCAACTGCGGTCCCACTTGTAAGTGATAATGCAACACATCACACATTCCCCCTTGAGCGGCATGCCGGACAAACTGTGTGGGGGTGCGACGCGAACACGGCAGGCTTTTCCTTTTGAACTTGTAACTTGTAAAATTTGGTTCTGCTCCATGGGGCGACCGATAGATAGAAATAACGATTTTCCCTAGAGTAATGAGAAGTTTAGTTCTGGCGCGGTTCATGCATGGAGTACGTAGGAAAATTATGAAGTTAATGCGAAAGGTAAGATAATTACTAGTAGTACCATATACTACTACATGGATTTGACGGAAAGATAAAGATACATACGGATCCAGCAATGACATCCTCATGCCCTAGTGCACCGGGTCACCAACCGACATGTGAGGAGCAGCGGTGTTGGCGGCAAGCTCAACGTGCTTCTGAACAATGCCGTCCAAGGTTGCCCTGCGGTCCAAGAAGGCCAGCGTCCTATCGTCCTCCTCTTGCATGTAGTAGTCCTTGTGGACGATTTGCGCGTAGACGTGGGTGATTATGTTGATGGTGTCTTGCTGCGCCAGGCGCTGCGCGGCGAGCACGACCTCAAGGTGGACATTCTCCGGCGCGACGGCTGGCAGTCGCAGGGCCACCAGTGCGTCGAAGAGGTTGTCATCATAGAGGCTGTTGAGGGTGGCAGGCATCACAGAGCCTGGGCGCGTGGCCTGGAGGCGTACGTCAAGGTTGTCTGCGAGCTTCTTGAGGACGATGAACTTGTCGAGGAAGCCGACGAGGACCTCATCAAACAAGGAGACGAAGCTGTCGTCCAAGAGGCCCCTCGCCCTGGCAACCTCAAGCACTACCTGGAGACGTTCCTTGGTGCCGGGCCGCAGGCCGGCGTCGTGGACCATATGGCAAAGCCGGCTGATGCTCGCACTCATCGCCTCCATGGGTCTAGCTTCTAGTCAACTGATCTTGCGATTGGAGTGATCACTCTTGCCCTTGGGTGCGTAGGTGCGTAGGATTTCGTAGATTGGACTGGCAGGAGCCTTTATATGAGAAGTGCAGACTGTGTTGAATTCACGTGCGTGTTGGCCATCTACTCCTCTCCCCTCTACTGCACCTGCCTTTGGCTGTATGACAGGTTGGCCAGCCACCCGTTGGACCCACGTATCAGACACCCAAAGGCAGGTGCAGTAAGTTAATGAAGCTGCGTCCCCCTCTGTGCCCGTGCATGCTTTCAATGACTTGAGACTACCAAACATCACATGCGGTGGTTAGTTCATTGCATGTAATCCTATTAAGTAGCAAAAAGACATTAAGTTACCTCGCTGATAGGAATAAAACAATACACCATGTATTTATTTATAGAGGGAGTAGTACATTTTTGTGACATGCATTACTAGATATTGCTAGTCAAATACTAAAACCAGATGGACGTGGTAGTACTACTAAATCCATATGGTGGTGCTAGTACTAGTAGTAGTAGTACTACCAATGTAGTAGCACTGTACTACCCCTTGGTCAAATTATTACGTGCTGCTCCTCATAGTGAAGTGACAAGACCCTGCGCCGAAGATGACACCTGAGTATAGGTGCCGTGTTCGGCATACCATAGTCAGCCTCACCATCTGCAGTCACTATCATCATGGCTGTAGAGCTAGCCTGCTTACAACTAGCCCTGTTCGACATAATTTCCCGTGCGTAGATGCCCGTGCATTGCACGAAACACCAAGATTGGGGGTGGACGGCTCCGGCAGCGGCCATCGCGCCAGATTTTTCCACGACCTTCTACTCCTAGATGTGGTAGGAGGAGATGAGGCTGATTGTGAGAGACAAGGAGTTGTTTGTAAATAGGGAACAAGTGCGGGCATCTTTTTGCAAAAATGGAGAAGCTTGGTCTGTATGCGTCAGATCTAGATCCGACGGCTATTGGTGAAAGATGGGAGGCACAACATCATCACCAACTCAGGACCTATTTGATTCGCAGGATTTTGAAAACGCGGGAATAGGACACGGCAATATTACAAGTTTCAAACTGATATTACAAATGTTAGGAGTAATGCTGCACCTACGAAGAGGGAATTACTAGGAAGTTTACATAAGAACTTTCGTTACTTTAGGTGGATGCAACATTATCGTACAAACTAAAATCCACCGCCCTGACAAGTCACTAATGGGCAAATAAGTTTTCAAGTCTCTGGCCACTTGATGTTTCAAAAACAAATTCAGCTTCTGCGGAGACTTTATCATTTAGGCTTAGACGTTTGCGGTGATCAGCACGCCATTCATTATTGCGCCAGAGAACGCCAAACCTCATTACCTTGAGCACACTTGCCTCCAGAACAAAGAACCTGGCCAATTTAATCTCAGATGTGCTGCCTCGGTAGTCGATCAAATCAATTTCTGTAAGATAGAGATCAAGGCATTCGATGAGATTGTTATAGTGCAGCACATTTTTCACTTTCGGGTCTTTTTTATCTGCAAAAGAAGAGAACATATTAGAGCGGCTGGCTGCATAAGATTGTCGTGTCATCAAGAGGTACCAATATCATTCGCTCATACGATAGGGTTGGCTGGCTAGTGATATTTTTTTCACTCTCTCTCTCTCTCTTTCTGTTTCCTCTCATTTAACTAGGAGCACGTGAAGAGCTTGGGCATTTGTTGCCTTCCACTATGTGGCCGATGCCATATTTCACAAAAGTATGCCACATAACACGCATCGATGTCAAATAAAAAAGATGTTGGCACCGCTCTCGCGATGTGAGAGAGTTGGCACCGCTGTGCACACAGACCCACATGTATAAACAAATCAATCAAACCAACTACACCAGCCTCTCACTCTCCCAAACAAGTGTTTTTTATTGCCTCAGTCCTCTCTCTCTCTCTCTCCCACGCAGTGTTTTTTCATTGCGTGAGTTAATTTGGCACCGAAGCAAAGTAGGTGATCCAGAATGGGACACCAGGTGAGCAATGGAGGGGCATCGATGCCAAATGCATCACAAGTGAATTTGGCACATGTTTTGGCCTACATAGCTCACTTTTGTAATCCCTCCGTCCCAAAATTCGTGTCTTAAAGTTGTCTAAATACGGATGTATCTAGTTACATTTTAGTGTTAGATACATCTGTATCTAAACAAATGTAAGACAAGAATTTTGGGACAGAGCGAATACTACCTCGTATTTAGTATAAAATTTTGACCATAGATTTACCTAAGAAAATGCCAGTGCATGTCACTAAAAATTACACCATTTGAAATTATGTTCAAATACGAATCCAACGATATAGTTCTTAGTGACATGCATTAACATTTTGTCAGTTAAATCTATGGTCAAATTTTGATACTACAAAATTGGAAGAGTAAACCAGGACGGAGGTAGTACTTGCTATTAGGGTAACCATAGAGTTACTGGAGTAGTCTAAGTTACTTTCCACTATGACTAGCCTAGGCTACTATAGTAGTATAGCATAAAAACGATGCAGGTGATCACGTGAGAAAAAATACTAAAAACATTTCTTTCGGTGCAGTGCGTAGATGCAGTTTTGAACACTACACTTGTCATCGTAATTTGGGAAAATTACAAAAAAATTGAGCTACGTTGTGATTACCGTTTACTTATAGGAAAGAAGTTTCACCTTGATGAGTAGCTTCTCCGTGCACGGAAAGCATGTAAGGAATCCAACAACTTGATCCAGATTGGGGCCGATAGATTTTAGTGCTAAGATCTTCACTGTGCGCATGGACTGGGTCAAGCTTGTGGGAATCATTTTCTGGAAGACGGTAGTAAATACATCAAGAAGAAATTTAAAAATGTGAATTTCAAGAAGACGGAGAAGAAGATGAGTGTTGTACCTGAACGATTACGGATCCAATAAAAAGTTCGGAGAATTTGGCAGACGAGTACACCAACGCTGTCAATTTCGGTGCATCAATGACCCTGATTTTTGTTGGACCTTCTAGATCCGATACAAGCAATCTCTCAAGGAAAGGCGCATTCTAAATGACCATAACGTGGAATAGCTGGAGTGATCTCTTCCCAATTGATGTCTTGTTGCGGGGCCAGCAAGACACATAAATCCATCGGAGATTCGTCAAGGTGATGTGGAGGCTAATGAACCCGTGGATCTGCTCAAGACGAAGGTACTCGAGCGCAGTACAGCTGCGGAGCAGGTGCTCCATAGCCTTCTTTGAGATGACAACGTCAAAGAGGTCAAGCTGCTTTAGTTGAGGGAGAAGAACAGCGGGCGCGGCATTAATCTGTGGAAGATAGCAGGAGCTGAAGCTGGCGCGGCGCGGTGTTGGCGTGAGGCGGAGCACGGACGGCGGCAGAGAGCGACATCGTCCAGCTTCAAAGTTGAGCTCCTCGAGCTGATCTAGGGCGGGGGATAAGAACCACTCGTCGAACTTGGGTTGGACCTTGCAGTTGGTACTAAACATGCGGATGTCAAGGCGTTTGGCTGGCCCAGGGTGCGATGAAAGGATCTTGGAGACTGCGGCCATGCGTTTGCAATCCCCGTCGCAGAGGCAGCTGATGGTGAGGTTGAGGGGGACGCAGCGCCAGAGGGGGCGCCACCACCGGGAGAGCAGGGCGGTCCGCACGGCAGATTTGGTGGGGAGGAGGCCGATGATGATGAGCAGCGTGTCGTCGGGGAGGCTGCTGATGAAGTCCAGGCTCGCCGGATGCGGTTTTGGCTCGAGCCGCCTCCGCTTGTTGGCTACCTCGCCGTCCATCTCAACCGGCGGCGACGCCGATGTACATGTGTGCTGGTGTGTGTTGTGTTCTGGGTGTGTGCGAGTGCGTCCTTCTGTGCATGCCGCCGCGCAGTGGTGAATTGTGCGCGAGTGCATCCTTCGCGCGCAAGAAGTTTGTCCTCAATGAGCCCTCAATTTACTAGCGTGCGAGGTGCTACCCCGAGTGGTTTCAACTTTGTTTACTTCACCGCGTGTCAGATGGGCCTCTAGTTTACTTATTTTCACCCACTGCCACATGGGTCAGCACACAAAGATACAGAACACGAGCTGACAAGGTAGCATGTAGATTGGTTGACCGGTCAACTAAACAATCTACGGAGCTATACGCTGACATAGTGAGCGTATAATCCGTCGGTATAGAGAGTTCGAGTGACAGGGGAGGCCCGTGAGAGATAGCAGAGAGAGACAAAGAGCTACTCCCTCCGTTCGATAATGTAGTTCCAACATTTTTTTAAGTCAAACTTTTGAAACATTGACCAAGTTTATAAAGAAATTACTTATATATACAATACCAAAGATAAATGATAGTATGAAGTAAGTACATGTTGTGATGAATCTAATGATCGTTCCAGATATAAATGTTTTTCTCCACATATACCTGGTCAAACTTTTCTGAGGTTTGACTTTTTAAAACATCCATATGCTTATGGACGTGACAGAGTCCCTAACAAGAGAGAGAGAGAGAGAGAGAGAGAGAGAGAGAGAGTGAGTGAAAAAAGTGTGTGTGCGTGTGTGAAAGAGACATGGACAACACATGATAAAATTAGAGAAAAAGCGTGCGTGTCTTATGCAAACATATCACACATGCATCTTCGACAACGGAGGCAAGGTGAGGAGATAGTGTGTGGTTGTTTGGAACCGAGAGAGCAAGACCCCTAGCACATGGCCAAGAGGGGTGTGACAAACAAGGGAGAGAGGTCGAGAGAGACATATGGAGAAAATGCAGACATGGGGAGGAGAGAGTGTATTTTTTTCATAGAGAGATCCCCTGGAGATCGTGATGGGACTACATGGGTGGGAGATCGAGTGACAAGGTGTGTGCGCGATAGAAGATGCCCCGAGAGATATCGAGATAGACGTATGGATGGAAGGAGACAATATGTGTGTTCTTGATGGCTAGTAAGAGATAATCATACTTAGGAGGGGGGAGTGCTTGCGCCTATGATGGATTGAGGGATTATGGTACTTAGGGGGGTGCGTGTCACATGGAGAGCGAACAAGGGCGGAGAGTGTTGGATGGGTCTATATGTATAGCGCGAGCGAGACATGTGTATGTGTGAACCAGGGAGATATAAGGCCAGTTTGGCTTGCGTCCTGGGCATCTTTTGCCTGGCCTGGGGTTGTGGCTGGATTTCATGCACGCTTGTTTGGTTGCTACCCTGTGAAAAAGAAAGCCCGCCTGGCCTGGGTTCCCTTGCACTTTAATTAGCCTGGCTGAACTCCCGACACTGCAAGTAGCCTGGCCCAGGCGACCGATTTGGAACGCCTGGCCATGCCTGTTCGTGTGGCCACGAGGCTAACAGCAACATGGATGGATATTAGCATTAAATAATTGATGCATGGATTGATTGATGGGACGTTGATGCTTTGCCTGGCCCAGGCATGAACCAAACGTTTCAGCACCACACAAGCCTGGCCAGGCAGAAATATTTTACATCTAATGTCCACACCAGGCAGTACCGGCCACCAAGGCATGAGGGTCAGGTCACAAACCAAACTGACCAATAAAGTTTGAGAGAGATTGAGGAGCCCCGATAAGGCTGAGTGGTGCATCAAATAGCTGAGAGGGGGAAAGAGATATTCCATCCGCTCGATAATGCAGTCCATGTAAATTTTTTAGAAGTCAAACTTTGGAAACTTTGATCAGGCTTACACAAATGTTATTTATATCTACAATACCAAAGATACATCATTCAAAACTACATCTCATGGTGAATCTAATGGTATATGTTTGCCGTACTAGATGTAATTCTTTTTCTCCACGTACATGGTCAAACTTTGTGATGTTTGACTTTTCAATAAATCTATATGCTATGGACCGAGGAGAGTGCCTCAGTCGAGAAAGATCAAGTGCGTGTGAAGGAGAATAAGTAAGTGTGCAAAAAGAGTATGTGTGTGAAAGAGAAAGTGAAAACAAACGATAAATTAGAGAGAGTGTGTTTTTTCGTTTCTTATGCGAACATATCACGCATGCATCTCCGAGATGGAAAAGCGAGGCAAGGAGATACACGAAGATAGCTAGTGTGTGATTGTTTGCAACGAAGAGAGACACCCCTGTAGCACATGTCCAATAGAGGTGTGGCCAACAAGGAACAAAGGTCGAGAGGGACACATGGATGGCATGGACGCATGGGGAGGGAGAGAGGGTGTGTTTGTGATAGAGATATCCCGTCGAGATCGTGAGGGGACTATATGGGTGGGAGATCGAGGGAGTGCATGCGCGATAGAAAGATGCCCCGAGAGAAATCGAGATAGACCATGCACATGTTTGTGATGGAGACTAAGATTAGCTAGTCATATACATATAGGGGGGACTGCGTGTGCCTACAATTGAGTGAGAGACCATCATACTTGGCTAGCTGGGCATGAGATTGTGTGTGCGCGTGTGAGATGAAGAGAGAACGAGGGGGAGAGATAGAGTTTTAGATGGGCCTATCGAGTGCGAGTGAGATATGCATGTCTATGTGTGACCCAGGTGGATGGAGAGTTTGAGAGAGGGGGGAGAGCTCCGAGATGACATAGTGGTGCGTGAGAGAGTTACAGGCAAAGAGCTAAGGAATCTGTGTGCGTACGATGAGTGCACCCAAGATATCTAGCTTGGACTAGCTAGAGTATCATACATAGTGTGCGAGAGAGACCTATAGATGGTGTATATATGCATGCGAACTAGAAAGACCCCCCCCCCCACACACACACACAAAGAGAGAGAGAGATGGAGAGAAAGGGAGAGGGACCAACAAGGTTTTTGTGTCGGATGCGTGCGACAGAATTGAAGATTGTCGGTGAGAGAGAGAGAGAGAACAGGAGTCCGGGAGAGGGGGAGGTCGTGTTTTATGCATCAAAGACTGATATAAACCATGTTTTGATATAAACTTGCATTCAAATATTTAAATTGGAGAACATGTTGTCTGCAATCCACACATGAATGGATATATGCGTATATCAAACAAGTTCATTAATTTGACTTTCAACATGTTCATGGAGTACTATAATACTGTACAACATGCTACTCGATTGAGGTGTTCAATTTTGGATTTAGTTCACTATTTTGACCTACTGAATGAGCTATTTCATTGAATCGAGATATTTCATTTTGGGTTTGATTCGCGTTTTTTAGTGGGTCAACTATTTGTCATATAGTAAATTGCTAGCAACGAGCATGTAAAAACACATTACTCCCGAGCATCATCTCTCCATCTAAAAAAGAAGTGGCAAGCTAATATTTCAAAATTTGATCCGAATCGACTTGGTAAGGTAGACGTGCATGCTCGTTCTCCCAAAATTTGAACGAAACGTTAAACATCCTCTCTGCTCGGAGGAATTCGCCCGAGCAAATAAATGAGACGCGAAATTACCGTCCTATGTGGGACACGCATCAATTGGCCCGTTGTACATCGAGGGTAGGTTCGTAACTTCATCCAAGCGCGCCTTCTCCTCGGCCTAAATGACATGTGCCGAATAATTCATAAACCATGGTCGGCAAAACACGCTCTCCTCGCCCGAAATAGCTCGCGCCCACTATTTCAAAACATGCTCTCCTCGCCCGAAATCACTCGCGCCCACTATAGTTCAAAACACGCCCTCCTTGCCCGAAATCGCTCCCGCCCAGAGAAGCAAAGTTACTCCACTATCCCCGACCCTCAGTACACTGACCCAAGCCGAGAAGCCTATAGGCAAGGGTAGAACTGTAACTCCCCCTCACATTTCAGACAAATGCGTCTGTAAGATGTGGTTCCACTCCCCTCCCAATCCCCCCCCCCCCCGCCCGCCCCCATTCATACCTCGTGGGCGCCAAATCACCTTCTCCCCGGGAAGCTCCCTTCTCCCAAGCCATGAAACCTCAGCCCCACCTCCATGGCGCCCCCCACCGCACCAATTTCACAGTTGCCCTCCTCCCTAATGCCGGAGACGTTGTCCATTTGCCGCCGTGCACTAGGTCGTGTGCCTCTTACTCCGTGCTGCTGGTGCTGCCTCGATGACGGCCGCGTGAACCGTATTGGAGCCGATTCACCCCCGCCGTTGTTCACGGCGCCGGAGTGGCTCCAACTTCGGATCCGTTCAGAGTCCTGGCGCTGCTTCGGCGTAGCCGTCGACCGTCGCGACATCGCTCTTTCCCTGCCAGCCTCACCGACTCGGTAGATGGACCTGCCTACTTCACCATGCCGTCAGATAGGTCGCACCCTCATCTCAAATCACTTTATTTAGGCGTCAGTTGTCTGAATTTTTATTCTGGGCCAATCGATTTGCAATGGGAAGCAGCACCCCTCGAGGCGGCGGAGCTCCTAGGCTGCCGGTTGGCTGGTGTCTAACATAAGGGTGCGGGGTCGCAAGTTCACCGCGGAAGCAGCGCTTAGATGGCTATCTTTTAGAGTTGCGTGGGTTGAAGGTACTGCCGCCGCCAGATCTGGATGACGGGGAGTCTTTGTGGATTGGCCCGGGGGCGGTGCAACCACGGCAGTGCGGTGGGGCGGGGAGCGGGGTTTTGGCCGGGGCCACAGACGGTGGAGGCAGGCTGCTCTTCCATTGGTCGTTGGCTCTTTGGGGAAGATTCCAAACAGTGTCGGCCGGGAGGCACAAGACGGCCAGCCATCCGGCGTAGATCGGATAGTACCAAAATAAAATAAAATCGTGTGACCCCAATTTAGTCTTCATTCAACAGACGTGTGACCACTCTCGTACCTGGTTGTTGATCTCTTAGTGTATTTCTTCAGATCAAAGAGATATGTCCTTCTTAACATTATGCATTATCTGCATCTTCAGACACACCGTCTTCCAACTCACCGCAGCTGCTCCAACAAGGGAAGCATACACCAGAAGGGAGCTATAGTCCCCACTCAATAGTTCCCTGCATCGAATGCGCGTGCCCGACATGCACAACCACAACAACTGCAGGGCCATCGACAAGTCAGCACATGATGCTCACTCCTATGGATGGCAGTCAGATAGGTTGTACCCTCATCTTACTTGTGTGCAACATTTATGGCTTTGTTCATCTAAGCATGGAAAATAGATCATCACATTTCACTGTATATTCATGCTGATCTCTTACGGGTCTTGTTCAGGAGTTAATGTTGTTCCATAGTTCAGCTAAGATACTTGTTCTTTAGGTAACATTGTTCCATAGTTATCATCCATCAGCCAATGCTATCCCACAGGCTGGTGATTATTATATTATACCACTTCTAGTATTTCCTATGTTATTCTTTAATACTTTTGTGTGCCATCTAGTTAATCTCGAGTACAAACGATACATATTCTGTAGCTTTCATCTGCGTTCTCCCTTTAGTTTATGAGACCTGTTGCTGCTAGTTAACCCCAGTCATACTATTTATGTCGTCTCCTATAGGCACTCATTACATAAATCTAACTACTAGTTGTCTTCCATGCATGTCAGATATAATTGCACACACTGATATATCCACAAGAACCTCACGGAGCAATGTAAAGGCCAATAAACTTGATGTCAATGATACCCAATATGATGGAACATGTAAAGGCAGTTCTTCAGAAGACTTGCAGAAAGATGATGAATCCTCTTCACCCCACAAGGTCCTTTCTCTAACTTGGCCTGTGATATGGGTACAACATGCATATAATGTCCTGGAGTGTATCTACTCTGTTGCAATGCCATGTGCTTACCATGCTGATCATGCATGTAAATATGTCATGCCTTCCTGTTTTTCAGTACCTATTCCATTCATGATAACATGTTTTCAAATTCAAGTACTGTCATTCTACTCTATCGCAATGCCATCTGCTTAATTTGGACATCATGCTTCTGAATATCTTATGCATTGTTATTCATCAGTATGTACTTCATCTGTCTACCATACCATATTTTTTTACATTGAAGTGTTGTTCTAGTGCTCTGTTGCAATGCCATCTTATTTTCCCAATCATACACGTGTATGTTGCGTTAGTTATTTCTGTACGTAGTCCGCTAGCATACAGTTTTACATTCAACTAGTGTTTTTTGCTGTGTTGTCCTATCGTATCCCTAGCTCTTACACCATACTCCCTCCGTCCGGATTACATGTTGCCGAAATGGATAAAAAAGGATGTATCTAGAACTGAAATACGCCTAGACCCATCCATTTTTTTCCGGATGGAGGGAATACATGTCAATATGTCATGCCTTTCTATTCTTCAGTACCTATTCCATCTCTCTGATGCCACATGTTTTATAATTAAAGCACCATTCTTCTATACAAGGCATGCAAGGGGTGTTGGAAATATGCCCTAGAGGCAATAATAAATTGGTTATTATTATATTTCCTTGTTCATGGTAATCATTTATTATCCATGCTATAATTGTATTGATAGGAAACTCAGATACATGTGTGGATACATAGACAACACCATGTCCCTAGTAAGCCTCTAGTTGACTAGCTCGTTGATCAATAGATGGTTACGGTTTCCTGACCATGGACATTGGATGTCGTTGATAAGGGGATCACATCATTAGGAGAATGATGTGATGGACAAGACCCAATCCTAAGCCTAGCACAAAGATCGTGTAGTTCGTATGCTAAAGCTTTTCTAATGTCAAGTATCATTTCCTTAGACCATGAGATTGTGCAACTCCCGGATACCGTAGGAATGCTTTGGGTGTATCAAACGTCACAACGTAACTGGGTGACTATAAAGGTGCACTACAGGTATCTCCGAAAGTGTCTATTGGGTTGGCACGAATCGAGACTGGGATTTGTCACTCCGTGTAAGCGGAGAGGTATCTCTGGGCCCACTCGGTAGGACATCATCATAATGTGCACAATGTGATCAAGGAGTTGATCACGGGATGATGTGTTACGGAACGAGTAAAGAGACTTGCCGGTAACGAGATTGAACAAGGTGTCGGGATACCGACAATCGAATCTCGGGCAAGTGTCGTACCGCTAGACAAAGGGAATTGTATACGGGATTGATTAAGTCCTTGACATCGTGGTTCATCCGATGAGATCATCGTGGAACATGTGGGAGCCAACATGGGTATCCAGATCCCGCTGTTGGTTATTGACCAGAGAACGTCTCGGTCATGTCTGCATGTCTCCCGAACCCGTAGGGTCTACACACTTAAGGTTCGATGACGCTAGGGTTATAAAGGAAGTTTGTATGTGGTTACCGAATGTTGTTTGGAGTCCCGGATGAGATCCCGGATGTCACGAGGAGTTCCGGAATGGTCCGGAGGTAAAGATTTATATATAGGAAGTCCTATTTCGGCCATCGGGACAAGTTTCAGGGTCATCGGTATTGTACCGGGACCACCGGAAGGGTCCCGGGGGCCCACCGGGTGGGGCCACCTATCCCGGAGGGTCCCATGGGCTGAAGAAGGAAGGGATCCAGCCCAAAGTGGGCTGGGGCGCCACTTCCCCTAGGGCCCATGCGCCTAGGGTGAAAGGGGAACCCTAAGGAAGAGTCCCAAGGGGGTAAGGCACCTCCTAGGTGCCTTGGGGGGGGAGGGAATCCTCCCCTGGCCGCCACCCCTCCTTAGATGGGATTTGAGGGGGCCGGCCCCCCTGCCCTTGGGCTCCCTATATATATGTGGGGGTGGGAGGGCAGCAAACAGACCTATGCCTTTGGTTGCCTCCTTCTCCCTTCTCCAACACCTCCTCCTCTCCCGTGGTGCTTGGCAAAGCCTTGCAGGATTGCCACGCTCCTCCACCACCACCACGCCATTGTGCTGCTGCTGGATGGAGTCTTCCTCAACCTCTCCCTCTCTCCTTGCTGGATCAAGGCGTGGGAGACGTCACCGGGCTGTACGTGTGTTGAACGCGGAGGTGTCGTTCGTTCGGCACTAGGATCATCAGTGATTTGAATCACGACGAGTACGACTCCATCAACCCTGTTCACTTGAACGCTTCCGCTTAGCGATCTACAAGGGTATGTAGATGCACTCTCCTTCCCCTTGTTGCTAGTCTCTCCATAGATAGATCTTGGTGACACGTAGGAGAATTTTGAATTTCTGCTACGTTCCCCAACAGTGGCATCATGAGCTAGGTCTATGCGTAGTTTCTATGCACGAGTAGAACACAAAGTAGTTGTGGGCGTTGATTTCGTTCAATATGCTTGCCGTTACTAGTCTTATCTTGATTCGACGGTATTGTGGGATGAAGCGGCCCGGACCAACCTTACACGTACTCTTATGTGAGACCGGTTCCACCGACAAACATGCACTAGTTGCATAAGGTGGCTGGCGGGTGTCTGTCTCTCCCACTTTAGTCGGATTGGATTCAATGAAAAGGGTCCTTGTGAAGGGTAAATAGCAATTGGCATATCACGTTGTGGTTTTTGCGTAGGTAAG
Source organism: Triticum monococcum (assembly GCA_034509565.1). Taxonomy (NCBI): domain Eukaryota; kingdom Viridiplantae; phylum Streptophyta; class Magnoliopsida; order Poales; family Poaceae; genus Triticum; species Triticum monococcum. The sequence goes on along the minus strand of CM067845.1, from coordinate 4,710,197 downwards.
AAACGTTCTTGCTAGAAACCCATAGCAGCCACGTAAAACATGCAAACAACAATTAGAGGACGTCTAACTTGTTTTTGCAGGGTATGCTATGTGATGTGATATGGCCAAAAGGATGTGATGAATGATATATGTGATGTATGAGATTGATCATGTTCTTGTAATAGGAATCACGACTTTCATGTCGATGAGTATGACAACCGGCAGGAGCCATAGGACTTGTCTTAATTTATTTATGACGTGCGAGTCAACATAAACGTCATGTAATTACTCTACTTTATTGCTAACCGTTAGCTGTAGTAGTAGAAGTAATAGATGACGTGACAACTTCAAGAAGACACGATGATGGAGATCATGGTGTCATGCCGGTGACGATGATGATCATGGAGCCCCGAAGATGGAGATCAAAAGGAGCAAAGTGATGATGGCCATATCATGTCACTATTTGATTGCATGTGATGTTTATCATGTTTATACATCTTATTTGCTTAGAACAACGGTAGTAAATAAGATGATCCCTCATTAAAATTTCAAGAATGTGTTCTCCCCTAACTATGCACCGTTGCTACAGTTCGTCGTTTCGAAGCACCACGTGATGATCGGGTGTGATAGATCCTTACATTCACATACAACGGGTGTAAGACAGTTTTACACATGCAAAACACTTAGGGTTAACTTGACAAGCCTAGCATGTACAGACATGGCCTCGGAACACAGAAGACCGAAAGGTCGAGCATGAGTCGTATAGAAGATACGATCAACATGAAGATGTTCAACGATGTTGACTAGTCCATCTCACGTGATGATCGGACACGGCCTAGTTGACTCGGATCATGTAATCACTTAGATGACTAGAGGGATGTCTATCTAAGTGGGAGTTCATAAGATGAACTTAATTATCCTGAACATAGTCAAAAGAACTTCACAAATTATGTCGTAGCTCGCGCTTCAGTTCTACTGTTTAGATATGTTCCTAGAGAAAATTTAGTTGAAAGTTGATAGTACCAATTATGCAGACTAGGTCCGTAAACTGAGGATTGTCCTCATTGCTTCTTAGAAGGCTTATGTCCTTAATGCACCGCTCAGTGTGCTGAACCTCGAACGTTGTCTGTGGATGTTGCGAACATCTGACATACACGTTTTGATGACTACGTGATAGTTCAGTTAAACGGTTTAGAGTTGAGGCAGCATAGATGTTTTTGAAACGTCGCGAAACATATGAGATGTTTCAAGGGATGAAATCGGGATTTCAGGCTCGTGCCCACGTCAAGGGGTATAAGACCTCCGACGATTTTCTTAGCCTGCAAACTAAGGGAGAAAAAGCTCAATTGTTGAACTTGTGCTCAGATTGTCTGAGTACAACAATCATTTGAATCAAGTGGGAGTTGATCTTCTAGATGAGACAGTGATGGTTCTCCGAAGTCATTACCACCAAGCTGCTAGAGCTTCGTGATGAACTATAATATATCAGGGACATATATGATGATCCTTGAGATATTCGCGATGTTTGACACCACGAAAGTAGAAATCAATAAGGAGCATCAATTGTTGATGGTTAGTGAAACCACTAGTTTCAAGAAGGGCAAGGGCAAGAAGGGATACTTCATGAAACGGCAAATCAGCTGCTGCTCTAGTGGAGAAACCCAAGGTTGGACCCAAACCCGAGACTAAGTGCTTCTGTAATAAGGGGAACAGCCACAGGAGCAGAATTACCCTAGATACTTGGTAGATGAGAAGGCTGGCAAGGTTGATAGAAGTATATTGGATATACATTGTGTTGATGTGTACTTTACTAGTACTCCTAGTAGCACCAGGGTATTAGATACCGGTTCGGTTGCTAAGTGTTACTAACTCGAAATAAAAGCTACGGAATAAACGGAGACTAGCTAAAGGTGAGCTGACGATATGTGTTGGAAGTGTTTCCAATGTTGATATGATCAAATATCTTACGCTCCCTCTACCATCAAGATTGGTGTTTGCGTTGAGCATAGACATGATTGGATTATGTCTATCGCAATATGGTTATTCATTTAAGGAGAATAATGGTTACTCTGTTTATTTGAATAATACCTTCAATGGTATTACACCTAAAATGAATAGTTTATTGAATCTCGATCGTAGTGATACATATGTTCATGCCAAAAGATATAAGATAATGATAGTACCGCCTACTTGTGGTACTGCCACGTAAGTCATATCGGTATAAAATGCATGAAGAAGCTCCATGTTGATGGATCTTTGGGCTCACTCGTTTTTGAAAAGTTTGAGACATGCGAACCATGTCTATTGGTGTATATGCATGAAGAAACTCCATGCAGATGGACCATTTGAACTCACTTGATTTTGAATCACTAAGACATGCAAATCATACCACATGGGCAAGATGACTGAAAGCCTCGGTTTCAGTAAAATGGAACCAGAAAGCAACTTGCTGGAAGTAATACATTTTGATGTATGCAGTCCAATGAGTGCTGAGGCGTGTAGTGGATATCGTTATGTTCTTACTTCACGGATGATTTGAGTAAATGTTGAGTATATTTGCTTGATGAATCACGAGTCTGAATTATTGAAAGGTTCAAGTAATTTCAGGGTGAAGTTGAAAGATCGTCGTGACAAGAGGATAAAAGATCTATGATATGATCATAGAGATGAATATCTGAATTACGAGTTTGGCACAAAATTAAGACATTGTGGAAATTGTTTCACAACTAATACAGCCTGGAACACCATAGTGTGATGGTGTGTCCGAACATCATAACTGCGCCCTATTGGATATGATGCATACCATGATGTCTCTTATCGAATTACCACGATAGTTTATGGGTTAGGCATTAGAGACAACCACATTCACTTTAAATAGGACACCACGTAATTCCGATGAGATGACACCGTATGAACTATGGTTTAGAGAAACCTAAGCTGTCATTACTTAAAAGTTTGGGGCTGCGACGCTTATGTGAAAATGTTTCAGGCCGATAAGCTGGAACCCAAAGCGGATAAATACATCTTCATAGGACACCCAAAACAGTTGGGTATACCTCCTGTCTCAGATCCGAAAGCAATAAGGGATTGTTTCAAGAATCGGGTCCTTTCTCGAGGAAAAGTTTCTCTCGAAAGAATTGAGTGGGAGGATGGTGGAGACTTGATGAGGTTATTGGACCGATACTTCAACTAGTGTATAGCAGGGCACAAAGAGTTGTTCCTGTGGCACCTACACCAATTGAAGTGGAAGCTTATGATATTGATCATGAGACTTCGAATCAAGTCACTGCCAAACCTTGTAGGATGACAAGGATGCGTACTACTTCAGAGTGGTACGTAATCCTGTCTTGGAAGTCATGTTGCCGGACAACAATGAACCTATGAGCTATGGAGAAGCGATGGTGGGACCGGATTCCAATAAATGGCTCGAGGCCATAAAATCCGAGAGAGGATCCATGTATGAAAACGAAGTGTAGACTTTGGAAGAACTACTTGATGGTCGTAAGGCTGTTAGGTACAGATGGATTTTAAAAGGAATACAGACAATGATGGTAAGTGTCACCATTAAGAAAGCTCGACTTGTCGTTAAGATGTTTTCCGACAAGTTCAAGGAGTTGACTACGGTGAGACTTTCTCACTCGTAGCGATGCTAAGAGTCTGTTGGAATTATATTAGCAATTACTGCATCATTTATGAAATCTTGCGGATAGGATGTCAAAACATTGTTTCCTCGACCATTTTTGAGGAAAGGTTGTATGTGATACAACCGGAAGGTTTTGTCAATCCTGAAATATGCTAATAAGTATGCAAAGCTCCAGCAATCCTTCTAAGGACTGGAGTAAGCATCTCGGAGTTGGAATGTATGCTTTGATGAGATGATCAAAGATTTTGGTTTATACAAAGTTTATGAGAAACTTGTATTTCCAAAGAAGTGAGTGGGAGAACTATAGAATTTCTGATGAGTATATGTTGTTGACATATTGTTGATCAGAAATGATGTAGAATTTCTAAGAAAGCATATAGGGTTATTTGAAAAGTGTTTTTCAATGGAAAGCCTGGATTAAGCTACTTGAACATTGAGCATCAAGATCTATAAGGATAGATCAAAAACGCTTAATGGTATTTTCAAATGAGCACATACCTTGACATGATCTTGAAGGTGTTCAAGATGGATCAGTCAAAGAAGGAGTTCTTGCCTGAGTTTTAAGGTATGAAGTTAAGACTTAAAGCTCGACCACGGCAGAATAGAGAGAGAGGACGAAGGTCGTCCCCTATGCTTAAGACGTAGGCTCTTCAGTATGCTATGTTGTGTACCGCACCTGTAGTGTGCCTTGCCATGAGTCAGTCAAGGGGTACAAGAGTGATCCAAGAATGGATCACAGGACAGCGGTCAAAGTTATCCTTAGTAACTAGTGGACTAAGGGATTTTCTCGATTATGAAGGTGGTAAAAGAGTTCGTCGTAAAGGGTTACGCCAATGCAAACTTTGACACTAATCCAGATTATTCTGAGTAGTAAACTGGATTCGTATAGTAGAACAGTTATTTGGAATAGCTCCAAATAGAATGTGGTAGCTACATCTAGGAGATGACATAGAGATTTGTAAAGCACACACGGATCTGAAAGGTTCAGACCCGTTGACTAAAACCTCTCTCACAAGCAACATGATCAAACCCAGAACTCATTGAGTGCTAATCACATAGTGATGTGAACTAGATTATTGACTCTAGTAAACTCTTTGGAAGTTGGTTACATGGCGATGTGACCTGTGAGTGTTAATCACATGGCGATGTGAACTAGATTATTGACTCTAGTGCAAGTGGGAGACTGTTGGAAATATGCCCTAGAGGCAATAATAAATTGGTTATTATTATATTTCCTTGTTCATGATAATCGTTTATTATCCATGCTATAATTGTATTGATAGGAAACTCAGATACATGTGTGGATACATAGACAACACCATGTCCCTAGTAAGCCTCTAGTTGACTAGCTCGTTGATCAATAGATGGTTACGGTTTCCTGACCATGGACATTGGATGTCGTTGATAAGGGGATCACATCATTAGGAGAATGATGTGATGGACAAGACCCAATCCTAAGCCTAGCACAAAGATCGTGTAGTTCGTATGCTAAAGCTTTTCTAATGTCAAGTATCATTTCCTTAGACCATGAGATTGTGCAACTCCCGGATACCGTAGGAATGCTTTGGGTGTATCAAACATCACAACATAACTGGGTGACTATAAAGGTGCACTACAGGTATCTCCGAAAGTGTCTGTTGGGTTGGCACGAATCGAGACTGGGATTTGTCACTCCGTGTAAGCGGAGAGGTATCTCTGGGCCCACTCGGTAGGACATCATCATAATGTGCACAATGTGATCAAGGAGTTGATCATGAGATGATATGTTACGGAACGAGTAAAGAGACTTGCCGGTAACGAGATTGAACAAGGTATCGGGATACCGACGATCGAATCTCGGGCAAGTGTCGTACCGCTAGACAAAGGGAATTGTATACAGGATTGATTAAGTCCTTGACATCGTGGTTCATCCGATGAGATCATCGTGGAACATGTGGGAGCCAACATGGGTATCCAGATCCCGCTGTTGGTTATTGACCGGAGAACGTCTCGGTCATGTCTGCATGTCTCCCGAACCCGTAGGGTCTACACACTTAAGGTTCGATGACGCTAGGGTTATAAAGGAAGTTTGTATGTGGTTACCGAATGTTGTTCAGAGTCCCGGATGAGATCCCGGATGTCACGAGGAGTTCCGGAATGGTCCGGAGATACAGATTTATATATAGGAAGTCCTATTTTGGCCATCGGGACAAGTTTCGGGGTCATCGGTATTGTACCGGGACCACCGGAAGGGTCCCGGGGGCCCACCGGGTGGGGCCACCTATCCCGGAGGGTCCCATGGGCTGAAGAAGGAAGGGATCCATCCCAAAGTGGGCTGGGCCGCCACTTCCCCTAGGGCCCATGCGCCTAGGGTGAAAGGGGAACCCTAAGGAAGAGTCCCAAGGGGGTAAGGCACCTCCTAGGTGCCTTGGGGGGAGGGAATCCTCCCCTGGCCGCCGCCCCTCCTTAGATGGGATCTGAGGGGGCCGGGGCCCCTCCCCTTGGGCTCCCTATATATATGTGGGGGTGGGAGGGCAGCAAACAGACCTATGCCTTTGGTTGCCTCCTTCTCCCTTCTCCGACACCTCCTCCTCTCCCGTGGTGCTTGGCGAAGCCCTGCAGGATTGCCACGCTCCTCCACCACCACCACACCGTTGTGCTGCTACTGGATGGAGTCTTCCTCAACCTCTCCCTCTCTCCTTGCTGGATCAAGGCGTGGGAGACGTCACCGGGCTGTACGTGTGTTGAACGCGGAGGTGCCGTCCGTTCAGCACTAGGATCATCGGTGATTTGAATCACGACGAGTACGACTCCATCAACCCCGTTCACTTGAACGCTTTCGCTTAGCGATCTACAAGGGTATGTAAATGCACTCTCCTTCCCCTCGTTGCTAGTCTCTCCATAGATAGATCTTGGTGACACGTAGGAAAATTTTGAATTTCTGCTACGTTCCCCAACAAGGGGAAGACGACTATGTTAGAATCTGAAGGGTTACAAACAAGGCCTTTGCAAAAGATCCAAACGCCAGGAGATAATAAACCAACTCCAGTTTTTATAGATACTACTCCAGCACAGAGAAACCCAACTCCTACTGATAATAAGCAGATTCCAGTGGCCAAAGAACTAGTCCGCTCCAGTCCAGCAAAAATATGTCAACTCAATTCTAAGAAGTGTGTACGTATCCTTGCATGATGAAATTTTATAGCATGTTGATCATATTTTCTACATGTTTCTTACCCATCTCTCTTTTAGAAAATAAGCTTAACAGATAGAAGATTTTCTGCAATGGTATCGTTTATGAGGAAAGATTCTTGCAGGAATTCTCTGTGCTCCAATGTAGATGTAAGTACCTGTTGTATATCACTATATTTTTACATCAGCATGTATTTTGTTAATCGGCGTGAATCCAACCTTTATCGGATCTAAATTTAGTTCTAGCAAAATGTATGATTAAAGGCCACAATGTTGATTTTTGCAAGGAAAACTGCCTGGTAGTTTTGCATCGTGAGGTGCATGAGTGTACTATCTCATATCAGTGGGTTTGAATACTTTGGTTCTGCAGCGGGTTTTTCAGTGCTTTTTTACTATGTTGTCCTATCATATCCCTAGCTCTTACATCATACTCCCTCCATCCGGATTAAATGTCGCAGAAATTGATAAAACTGGATGTATCTAGAACTGAAATACGCCTAGACCCATCCATTTATTTCCGATGGAGTGAATACATGTTAATATGTCATGCCTTTCTATTCTTCAGTACCTATTCCATCTCTGTTGTAGCATGCTTTATAACGGAATCACCATTCTTCTATATAAGGCATGCAAGGGGAAGACGGCTATGTTAGAATCTGAAGGGTTACAAACCAGGTCTTTGCAAAAGATCCAAATGCCAGGAGATAATAAACCAACTCCATTTTTCATAGATACTGCTCCAGCACAGAGAAACCCAACTCCCACTGATAATAAGCAAATTCCAGTGGCCAAAGAACTAGTCCGCTCCAGTCCAGCAAAAGAATGTTAACTCCATTCTAAGAAGCGTGTGCGTATCCTCGCATCATGAAATTTTATAGCATTCTGATCATATTTTCTACATGTTTCTTACCCGTCTCTCTTTTAGAAAATAAGGTTAAACGATACAAGACTTCCTCCATTGGGATCGTATTCGAGGAAAATATCTTGTGGGAATTCTCTGTGCTCCAGTGCTGATGTAAGTACCTGTTGTATATCAATATATTTTTACATCAGCATGTATTTTGTTAATCGGCGTGAATCTAACCTTTATCTGATCTAAAATTAGTTGTAGCAAAATGTTAAAGGCACCAATGTTGATTTTTGTAAGGAAAACTGCCTGGTAGTTTTGCGTACTGAGCTGCATGAATGTGCTATCTCATATCACACACATTACTGAATTGTAGTGCTTCTCTGGTTGCCCATTCATTCATTGTTTCAATGTTGCTTTTGTATTACCTTACCTGGCTGATGATAGCTGTGCCATATTGTGTTAATTTGGTGTAGGCTAGTTGCCCAAACGTTCGTTGTGTCAATGTTGCTTTCCTATTATCTGACTTGGCCAATGATAGCAATGCTAGTGTGTTAATTTTGTGCAGGCTGCTGAAGATAAAAAGACAAACTCTAAAAATAGCAAGGCAACCCCATTGTTTCTTTCTAGTAAATCTAGGCCAGGTAATATGGCAATAACTCATGATTAATTTGTTTGGTTCCCGTCCTAATTTATGTTATGATGCAGTGGTCAAGACACTCTCCACTATCAATAATACAAGCCTGCCAAAATCGCCATCTGAATCTGTTGAGTATCCTCTCTCTCGAATGCAACAGAATAAATGTATGTTTGTGAACCAATTAATGGCTGAAGCAATGATGGAAATGGTGGATGAATCGGAGGTGCAGAGTCATGCAACACAACAACTGATCAATGTTTTTAGAGACAGTGTGGCAAAGCAGCAAGAACTTGCCCACATGCTTATGGGCGTCATCTGTGCTGAGGTTGCAGATTGTGACGTTGTAGATGGTTAGGTTCTGCTCATTTATTTGCACTGGCATCAATCTTTGATTGCCTAGTGGATGTAATTTCCTGTAATATATTCTGGATGTGCAACGTTATTCCCTGTATGCTGTACCTTTGCTCATCATAATGGGCTCAAATTATCTAATTTGGCCTAAAGACATGAACAAACTTTAGTGGGCCCATTAAGTTAATGGGTCGTTACTAGGCCGAAAGTTAATGGTCGCCCCTCTTACCTCCCGGGTGGTTAACATGCCGACATCGAAGCGGGCAACAGGTGGCCCCAATTTATTTCACGGGCCGTTAACAGGCCGTTACTAAGTTTGGGCTACATATGGCCCAACTATACTGTAGGCCTTTAGCAGGCCAAAAGAGACAGCGGGCTTGTATTGGACCATGAAGAGCATGGGCCGCTAAGAGGCCGAAAGTCAGGTCGTATTGTAAATGGCCCAACTGTGTTGTGGGCCTTTAGTAGGACGAAAGAGAAACCGGGCTGGTATTGGACCATGAAGGGCATGGGCCATTAAGAGGCCAAAACTAAGGTCCGACTACAAATGGCCCAACTCATTTATGGTCCGTTAACAGGCCGAAAGGCACACAGGGCCGGGAATTGGCCCAACACTTAAATGGGTTGCTAAAAGGCCAAAACTTAGGTCCGACTACAATTGGCCCAACTAATTTATGGGCCGTCAACAGGCTGAAAGTGACACCGGGCCAGAAATTGGCCCAACACTTAAATGGGCCGCTGAAAGGCCGAAACTCAGGTCCAACTACAAATGGCCCATCAGATTTATGGGCCGTCAACAGGCTGAAAGACACATCAGGCCGGAAATTAGCCCAACATTTAAATGGGTCGCTAAAAGGCCGAAAGATGTACATCCTGAAAATTGGCCCATCCATTAAATGGGCCATTAACAGGCCGAAATCTCATCGGGCCGATATTGAGCCCAAGTATACAGCAGGCTGTTAACGGGCTCGAACTAACGATGGGCTGAAATGGTGTCAAATCTTTAACGGGCCGAATTGGCACATCTCGTATGGGCCGTGGGCTTAAATGGACTTGACACAAGTAGGCCTTATATGGGCCGGCCTGCTAATTTTTACTACGTCGGCCTTTTTCACAGGAATGGGCCACTGTTGGGCCGTGCCACATGTCGACCTATCATAGGCGCCTCCTGTCCAATGAGTGGATGACATCTGTCCCAACGATGAGCCGACACGTGTTTCCTCTAGCCAATGATGATTTTACACGTGGAAAATCCCCATTGGTCGGGGCTGTTAATGGGTTATCGGATCCAAAACCCAACCCGATAGCTTAACAGCGTTCAGTTACGGTGGATGCCACGTGTCGGTCACCCTTGACGAAAGCACTTCTGTGACGCGCGATTTATCGTCATGGAAGTGGACACTTCCGTGATGATAATTTTGCTAATGTCATGGAACACTTCTACGACAGCACAGGTATGACTATCTTGATTCTGTCATAAATTTGTCATGGATGTACATGCATGACAAAAAACGCGACCTACTGTAACAAACACATATCATCAAAGAAGTGTATTTTTGTAGTGAAACCACCATGCACTGGCCCCACGGTGGGCGCCAACTGTCGTGGACTTAACACGGCAGATGTCCTAGCGGAAGGACTTAGTCGTGGAGCCATCGCAACTAGGTTAGCTTAAAGGGGTTAATCGGGACAAAGGACACAGAGAGTTTATATAGGTTCAGCCCCTCGCGGTGGAGGTAAAGGCCTACTCCAGCTTGGGGTTGTATTGCTTGGGTTTCGATTACCAGGGAGCGAATACGCTTGACCTAGTTCTCGATCTCTTGTTTCTTGAGTTAACCCGCTGCAGGGTCACCCCTTTATATACATAGGTTGATGTCTGGCGGCTTACAGAGTCCCGGTCGGCTCATACACAATGTGTCCGGCTCAGTGACTAACTAAGCTTGCCTTACAATACAAGTTATACATGTGGTGGTTCATCCTCTTGGGCCTCAAGTCGCCTCTGGGTCTTGGGCCGTCAATAGGCTTGCTATGACCCACCATCTTCATTGATGAGTCTCCAGTGGTATGACCCGGCCCCTCCTGGGCGGTTCATACCCAGTAGTTATATCCCCAACAGAGTGGATAATGATTTATCTTGGATATCAACATTGCGTTAAAATGATTGTGATGTAGTATGATGATATGGTATCCCCCTCTGAATGTTCGAGTGGCATGACTTGGCACATTTTCATGCATGTAGTTGAATCAAAACCAACATAGCCTCTATGATATTTATGTTAATGGTGTTCATATCCTACTCATGCTAATGTCCAATGTTACTTATGCATAATGCATGTTTATGACTGTTGTTGCTCTCTAGCTGGTCGCTTCTCAATCTATTTACTAGCCTTCGCCTGTACTAAGTGGGAATTCTGCTTATACATCAAAAACCTTGAACCCAAAGTTAATCCAGATGAGTCCACCATACCTATCTATATGCGGTATTACCCTGTCGTCCTTAGTAAATTTGCATGTGCCACCTCTAAAAACTTCAAATAAGTATCCTTTTGTGTGCCTGGATCGTTCATGGAACGACAAGAGGTGGTCGGTATCTTCCATGCTAAGCGGGTTATTCTCAGGTCGAGTGTTTATTCACTCGCCATCGCACGAGAAAAGGGCGGTAAGAGGGATGCCTAGTCCCAAACTTCAAATAGAAAAAGCTTACAAATAATCAAACAAAAACTCCCAATGGAGTCAAAACCTTTACTTTTATCACTTGGGAACCGCCACTAGCGTGCTTAGCAGGGAAGATATTGATAACTGATGGTCGTGAAGTAAATGAGAAGGGTGCATGTCTCAAAATATCATTTACCTCTGTTTTAAAAACTTGAGCTCTGGCACCTCTACAAATCACTGCTTCCCTCTGCGAAGGGACTATCTATTTACTTTTATGTTGTGTCATCACCTTCTAAAACAAGCGCAGAACCTGAGAGCACTGATGTCATGACCTATGCATTATGTGTAGCTAATGTTGGGTGCATCATGAATGGATCTTTTCTACCATGAATTACAATGTTTAGTCGCTGCTTGAACTTTGGAGGTGCTCTGCATTTATGTTTTGCGGTCTCAGAAAAGGCTAGCGAGATACCACTATTGTCATATTATATCATGGTTTTTTTGATAATGTGTTGCCGTTTGAGATATCTTATTATTGCTCACTAGCTGATTATGTCATTGATATGAGTTAATATAATTTTTAAGTGTTATTGTCGGCATGGTTAGTTATAATGTTGGCTGAAAACCTGGGTGCTGTTTAAGATTATTTATACAAACAAGAGCAAAAGAGTTCATAACAGTTTTTCTTTTTCACTTTCAGTTTATCAACTAAATTGCATGAGGACAAGCAAAGGTTTAAGCTTGGGGAGTTGATATGTCTCCAACGTATCTACTTTTTATAATGCTTTTCCTCTTGTTTTGGACTCTAGTTTGCATGATTTGAATGAAACTAACCCCGGACTGACGATGTTTTCAGCAGAACTACCATGGTGTTGTTTTTGTGCAGAAATAGAAGTTCTCGGAATGGAACCAAACTTTGCAAGGAATTTTTATATCAATAAAGAGAATTTCTAGAGCCAAGCCCAACAAGAGGGGGGCACCTGGGTGGGCACAACCCACCAGGGCGCGCCCCCCTCCTGGCGCACCCAGGTGGGTTGTCCCCACCTGGTGGCCCCGCAAACCCTGAAACCGACGCTATAAAATCCTATTTTTCCAGAAAAAATCAGAGAGAGAGAGAGAATTTTCATGTTCCACGAGACGGAGCCTCCGTCACCTCCTGTTCTCCATCGGAGGCCAGATCTGGAGTCTGTTTGTAGCTCTGGACAGGGGGATCTTCGTTCTTCGTCATCACCAACCCTTCTCCATCGCCAATTCCATGATGCTCCCCATCGGGAGTGAGTAATTCCTTCGTAGGCTCACTGGTCGATGAGGAGTTGGATGAGATTTATCATGTAATCGAGTTAGTTTTGTTAGGGCTTGATCCCTAGTATCCACTGTGTTCTAAGATTGATGTTGCTATGACTTTGCTATGCTTAATGCTTGTCACTTTGGGCCCGGGTGCCATGAACTCAGATCTGAACCATTTATCTTATCATCATTATATCCATGTTCTAGATCCGATCTTGCAAGTTGTAGTCACCTACTACGTGTTATGATCCGGTAACCCCGGAGTGACAATAGTCGGGACCACTCCCGGTGATGGTCGTAGTTTGAGGAGTTCATGTATTCACTGTGTGTTAATGCTTTGTTTCGGTTCTCTATTAAAAGGAGGCATTAATATTCCTTAGTTTCCAATAGGACCCCGCTGCCATGGGAGGGTAGGACAAAAGATGCCATGCAAGTTCATTCCATAAGCACGTATGACTATTTACGGAATACATGCCTACATTATATTGATGAACTGGAGCTAGTGCCGTATCGCCCTAGGTTATAACTGTCTCATGATGAATATCATCCAACAAGTCACTGATCCAATGCCTACGAATTTATCTTATATTGTTCTTGCTAAGTTACTATTGCTATCATTACTGTTGCACTTGCTACAAAAATACTGCTATCATTGCTACTGCTATTGTTGTTGCTGTCACTACTATCAAAACTATCATCTTACTTTGCTACTGATCACGTTGCTGCAATCTACCTTCGGGATTAGTTTTAGACCTGAATAATTGTTATTTGGTGCCAGCGTTGAGCATGAACATTATATCTGGATCTTGTTTGATGTGAGACGGTTATTCATTTAAATCAGAGAATAATGGTTGTTCTATTTATATGAGTAATATCTTTTATGGTCATGCACCCTTGAAGAGTGGTCTATTTTTGTTGAATCTCGATTGTGGTGATACATATATTCATAATATTGATGCTAAAAGATGCAAAGTTGATAATGATAGTGCAACATATTTGTGGCACTACCATTTAGGTCATATTGGTGTCAAGCGAATGAAGAAACTCCATACGGATGGACTTTTGGAATCACTTGATTATGAATCATTTGATGCTTGTGAACCATGCCTCATGGGAAAGATGACTAAAACTCCGTTCTCCGGAACAATGGAACGAGCCACTGACTTATTGGAAATAATACATACCGATGTATGCGGTCCAATGAGTGTTGAGGCTCGCGGCGGGTATCGTTATTTTCTAACCTTCACAGATGATTTGAGCAGATATGGGTATATCTACTTAATGAAACACAATTCTGAAACATTTAAAAAGTTCAAAGAATTTCTGAGTGAAGTGGAGAATCATCATAACAAGAAAATAAAGTTTCTACGATCTGATAGCGGAGGCGAATATTTGAATTATGAGTTTGGCCTTCATTTAAAACAATGTGGAATAGTTTCACAACTCACGCCACCTGGAACACCACAGCATAATGGTGTGTCCAAACATTGTAATTGTACTTTATTAGATATGGTGCGATCTATGATGTCTCTTACCGATTTACCACTATCGTTTTGGGGTTATGCATTAGAGACAGCTGCATTCACGTTAAATAGGGCACCGTCTAAAGCTGTTGAGACGACACCGTATGAACTGTGGTTTGGCAAGAAACCTAAGTTTGTGGTTGCGATGCTTACGTGAAAAGCTTCAGCCTGATAAGCTCGAACCCAAATTGGAAAAGTGCGTCTTCATAGGATACCCAAAAGAAACTGTTGGGTACACCTTCTATCACAGATCAAAAGGCAAGGTCTTTGTTGCTAAGAATGGATCCTTTCTAGAGAAGGAGTTTCTCTTGAAAGAAGTGAGTGGGAGAAAGTAGAACTTGATGAGGTAATCGTACCTTCTCTAGAATTGGAAAGTAGCTCATCACAAAAATCAGTTCCAGTGATGCCTACACTAACTAGAGAGCAAGCTAATGATAATGATCATGAAACTTCGGATCAAGTTACTACCGAGCCTCGTCGGTCAACCAGAGCACGTTCCGCACCAGAGTGGTACGTTAATCCTGTTCTGTAAGTCATGTTACTAGACCATGAGGAACCTAGGAACTATTAGGAAGCGATGATGAGCCCAGATTCCGCAAAATGGCTTGAGGCCATGAAATCTGAGATGGGATCCATGTATCAGAACAAATTATGGACTTTGGTTGACTTGCCCGATGATCGGCAAGCCATAGAGAATAAATGGATCTTCAAGAAGAAGACTAACGCTGATAGTAATGTTACTCTCTATAAAGCTCGACTTGTCATGAAAGGTTTTCGACAAGTTCAAGGAGTTGACTATGATGAGACTTTCTCACCCGTAGCGATGCTTAAGTTTGTCTGAATCATGTTAGCAATTGCCGCATTTTATGATTATGAAATCTGGCAAATGGGCGTCAAGACTGCATTCCTTAATGGATTTCTTAAAGAAGAGTTGTATATGATGCAACCAGAAGGTTTTGTTGGTCCTAAAGGTGCTAACAAAGTGTGCAAGCCACAGCGATCAATTTATGGACGGGTGCAAGCACCTCGGAGTTGGAATATACGCTTTGCTAGTGTGATCAAAGCATATGGTTTTATACAGACTTTTGGAGAAGGCTGTATTTACAAGAAAGTGAGTGGGAGCTCTGTAGCATTTCTAATATTATATGTGGATGACATATTGTTGATTGGAAATGATATAGAATTTTTGGATAGCATAAAAGGATACTTGAATAAATGTTTTTCAATGAAAGACCTCGGTGAAGCTGCTTATATATTGGGCATCAAGATCTATAGAGATAGATCAAGATGCTTAATTGGACTTTCACAAAGCACATACCTTGATAAAGCTTTGAAGAAGTTCAAAATGGATCAATCAAAGAAAGGGTTCTTTCCTGTTTTACAAGGTGTGAAGTTGAGTCAGACTCCATGTCCGACCACTACAGAAGATAGAGAGAAAATGAAAGCCATTCCCTATCATGTATGCTATGTTGTGTACCAGACCTAATGTGTGCCTTGCTATAAGTCTATCAGGGAGGTATTAAAGTAATCTAGGAGTGGATCACTGGACAGCGGTTAAGAACATCATGAAGTGCCTGAAAAGGACTAAGGATATGTTTCTCGTTTATGGAGGTGACAAAGAGCTCGTCGTAAATGGTTACATCGATGCTAGCTTTGACACTGATCCGGATAACTCTAAGTCACTAACCAGATACGTATTTATATTGAATGGTGGAGCTATCAGTTGGTGCAGTTCCAAGCAAAGTGTCGTGGCGGGATCTACGTGTGAAGCGGAGTACATAGCTGCTTCGGAAGCAGCAAATGAAGGAGTCTGGATGAAGGAGTTCATATCCAATCTAGGTGTAATACCTAGTGCATCGGGTCCAATGAAAATATTTTGTGACAATACTAAAGCTATTGCCTTGGCAAAGGAATCCAGATTTCACAAAAGAACCAAACACATCAAGAGACGCTTCAACTCCACCCGTGATCAAGGCAAGGAGGGAGACATGGAGATTTGCAAAATACATACGGATCTGAATGTGGCAGACTCGTTGACTAAGCCTCTTCGACGAGCAAAACATGATCAGCACCAAGACTCCATGGGTGTTAGAATCATTACAATGTAATCTAGATTATTGACTCTAGTGCAAGTGGGAGACTGAAGGAAATATGCCCTAGAGGCAATAATAAAGTTGCTATTTTATATTTTCTTATATCATGATAAATGTTTATTATTCATGCTAGAATTGTATTAACCGGACACTTGATACATGTGTGGATACATAGACAAAACATCGTGTCCCTAGTAAGCCTCTACTTGACTAGCTCGTTAATCAAAGATGGTTAAGTTTCCTAACCATAGACATGTGTTGTCATTTGATGAACGGGATCACATCATTAGGAGAATGATGTGATGGACAAGACCCATCCGTTAGCTTAGCATATTGATCGTTTAGTTTTATTGCTATAGCTTTCTTCATGTCATATACATATTCCTTTGACTATGAGATTATGCAACTCCCGGATACCGGAGGAATGCCTTTTGTGCTATCAAACATCACAACGTAACTGGGTGATTATAAAGATGCTCTACAGGTATCTCCGAAGGTGTTTGTTGGGTTGGCATAGATCAAGATTAGGATTTGTCACTCTGAGTATCGGAGAGGTATCTCTGGGCCCTCTCAGTAATGCACATCATAATAAGCCTTGCAAGCAATCTGACTAATGAGTTAGTTGCGGGATGATGAATTATGGAACGAGCAAAGAGATTTGCCGGTAACGAGATTGAACTAGGTATGAAGATACCGACGATCGAATCTCTGGCAAGTAACATACCTATGACCAAGGGAAATACATATGTTGTCATTACGCTTTGACCGATAAAGATCTTTGTAGAATATGTAGGACCAATATGAGCATCCAGGTTTCGCTGTTGGTTATTGACCGGAGACAGTGGCGGATCCAGGAATTTAACTTAGCCGGGGCGGAAAATTTAGGTCTAAATTTTTTTTATGGGCAAATGCAAGCACGCTGAACAAATACTTAAAAAATTCAAATACAAAGCTAGATGCACTCGAAAAATGTTCGCATCGGAGGCTTCAAGGGACACTTGATACAGTTGGTGGGGGAGTTCCAAAATATGTCGCAATGGTTTCATTCTTTGAAGACTCCCTACATTACAACATCAGAAGAAATTAATTGTTAAATATATGACTAATTGGCAATATAAGAAGTGATTGCCTCGATCAATTGTAACATATATGGCCATATCAGTAGGCTTCAAAAGATGTAAACCAAGCACTTATAAAACACATATACTGTGTATTGATGTTTTTCCTCTGTGACCATCAGTTCAATAATTGGTACTGAATTGGAGGTCATATTCAGAAGAAAATGGACTGTCTCTGACTCTCTGTTGGTCTGTACCTAGTGGTTGTGCTTGCTGATTTTGCAAATTGCAGCTGCCGGCCATTTGCACGAGCTCGACACCGTGTCGGTGCCGGTGCCGCTGATGCTTCCTCCCACGCAGGGTGCTGCATCTTTTGGTTCGCTCGGATCTAGATCAGGTGCCCTGCGGCCGGTGAGGCAGACTTGCGTGAGGACGGCTAGGTTACGCACTTGCCCTCGCTTCCTCGCCCGATTGGGGATTTCCTTCCTGCGATTGCGATTTGGGGCGTGGGTGAATGAGTGGCCGTGCTAGGCTGCTAGCGTTTGGGCTTTGTGCTAGCCCATGTACAACGGAGCCGTTTTGTCATATCTGTGTTAACCCATGTATAACGAATCATATTTTTCTGTATACGTTTTTCCGTCTACCCAGGGCAGTCGACCATACTCACCCCTACCGTGGCGCCTCCACTGACCGGAGAGGTGTCTCGGTCATGTGTCTACATAGTTCTCGAACCCATAGGGTCCGCACGCTTAACGTTCGATGATGATTTTGTATTATATGAGTTATGTGATTTGGTGACCGAATGTTGTTCGGAGTCCCGGATGAGATCACGGACATGTCAAGGACTCTCGAAATGGTCTAGAGGTAAAGATTCATAAATAGGACAATAGTATTCGGATACTGGAAGTGTTCCGGGGGTACTGGGTACGTATCGGGTCACCAGAAGGGGTTCCGGGCAGCCCCCAGCAAACTATATGGGTCTAATGGGCCAAGAGAGGGACAGACCAGCCCCTAAGGGGCTGGTGCGCCCCCTATAGGCGAAAATAAGGGGGATAGGAAACGAGGGAAGGGAGAAGGAAAGGGGAGGATTTGGCCTCCCCCCCACTAGTAGAAAAAGGCCCATTTGTCCCGGTTCCAGAGGCCCATTTGTCCCGGTTCTGGAACCAGGACTAAAGACCAATACCTTTAGTCCCGGTTCACCTACGAACCGGGATGGATGGGGCTCCATGTGGCCGCTGCAGCTGGCCCAGGCAGGAGGGCCTTTTGTCCCGGTTGGTAGCACCAGCCGGGAACAAAAAGCGTCCGTCAGCAGTTTAGGGGTTGGGGTTATTGTTTTTTTTAAAGGGGGGGTTGGGGTTTTGTAGGGTTAATTTAGGGGTTTCATATATTGTGTTGGCTAACTAATAGAGAGAAGTGTCCTATCTTATCTCCGTGCTTGGTCAACACTAGGTACTATACGTATAGAGAGGACTCAACACGCTAGCTAGTAAGCAAATGAAGGAAACCATTAACTACGCAAGATCGTCATGAACATATATATACAGACAGAAGTGATCGACCTCTCTTTCTTCGAGAGATTGGTCGAACAACAAGTTTTCGTATATCTATCCGACGCTACTAGCTACATATATACAATATAAGATCTCTTACAATTCCCTAACATCTAATGTCAAATTCCACATGGTATTCTCCGGCTTTATTTATGACGTGGTCAAGAAAGAATCCCGCCAATTCCTCTTGAATTTCTCATATGCGATCTTGTGGTAGGAGTTCATTCCTCATCTGCCAAATCTAATTTGAAGAAGGGGTCAATATATATATATATATATATATATATATATATATATATATATATATATATATATATGAATGAAACTCAACACAAATGATGGTAATAAAATAAAATTGTGAATATTATTGCTTATGCACTTCATATTGTTTCATAGAGTAGCGCCGCTTAGAGGTTGTCGCGTTGTAGATGAACTCGCAAACGTAGTATCCACAGTAATCATTCTCGGATTCCTGCCACAAGAACTTTACGAGAAATAGAGGTCAAGCAAACTGATAATCAAGCATTATAAATGGTATTGATGAAACTAGCTAGAATCAATGGGAGATGCGCGGAACTATCTAGTAGTACTTACTTTTGGGTGTGCAAATCGCACCTCCCCCGGCAGTCCCGGAGCTTCTGCGCTGAACTCTTTCCAAACCCTGCCAGGCAAAGAAAACAATTACTTGATATCAGGAAATGAACAAAGTTGCCGATATGGTGCGATAATGATCGATTGAACTTACTTCTCGAGCATTTTAGTCATGGCAGCATACTCCTCGGGATCTTTTCGTCTCGAGTCTAAGACGGTTCCTAGTCCCTGCTCAAGCTTAATTTCTAGGTGTATAAAGTGGAAGCTGCGCACGCATGCATAACCCATCAATTACATTACTATAACCTTGAGTAATAAGGGAAACCGAATGTGCACAAGACAGTAACACTCACTTGAAGTTGTAAGGAAAGAGTATTTTCTCTTTGTTTTGGTTTTGAAGGAACGATTGTACCAAGTTGGCCTCGGTTTATTTGGCATTATATTTAACCGTCCATTCATCTACGAGATTGTGTTAATGAACCCAATATCATAGATTTGTGTTTTTCTGCATTCGACGATCTTCAATCTACATAATAATATTGAGGATAATTATATATACATGCAATGAAAGAGCCAAGCCATATATAGAGACTTAATTACAGAAGTAGTACTTACAGACAGTAGCAAGTGACGATTATTTTATTGAGGGCCTTTTGATTGAAAAACTGGAAGAACTCCTCAAATGGAACAGACAATAGATCAATTCCAACGAGGTCGTGCTCCTCTTTAACTCTCGGCATCAAAGTATCCTTCCCAGACTCGCTGCAGGTGTCCATGTACCACTCATGGAATCTTCGCATCATCGTTGTTAGAGGAGGATGACTAGGTTTGACGAGAGGCTTCCCGTACCAGTATTTGTGTTTGTCCACATCCATTGTATCAAAATGTGCATCCTTAGGCAGGTAATCTGCAGGATTGGTACCGGGCACCATCCCCGGATGATTAGCGGCGATATCGCTAGACACCTTGAGCGGGGGGCACGATTGGTTCGCTTGTTCGCCGAGTTGGGGAATTTTTTTCGCACTTCTTCGTTCTGCTAACCTTCGATCACTGCAATTACTTCCCGACCACTCCGCTTCCAGATACGTCCTTTCAATAATGCGCTCATAGTTGGTTTGCAGCGGAGACGGTGGTGGTCACTTCAGGGCATCGACAGTGTGCTTCGCTTTCACTGGATCTATCATCTCCTTCGGAGGTGGAGGTTTCCTTGCAAAAAAGTCCCTCACTTGGGCACGAGAGATGTCCTTGTTTTCCTTGTCGGTCCTCTCATATGGTAACTTCTCTAGAGGCTTGAAATCTTCGACCGAATCTATATTGCCTCCAGCCTCTGGCTGTACTGCTAGCCGTCGGAGCAGCCGGAGTGGCGGCGGTTGTCTTCCTTCCTTGCTGACGAGGCGGAGGAGCAGGCGGACTGCTCGGACGTGCCGGAGGAGGCGAAGGAGGAGGCTTTGAGCCGGACTCACGCGCCGGAGAAGGAGGTGGAGTGCCCTGATCACTCGCGGGAGGAGGAGGAGGCGGAGTGCCCTGACTCGCCGGAGGAGGAGGAGGAGGCGGAGGTGTCCAGTTCGGAAGCTTGATGTGCTCCTTCCACCATAGACATGGAGTCTTCAGAGCAAGACCCAGCTGAGTCTCCCCTTCACTGGTAGGGTGGCCAAGCTCGAGCACCTCAAATCCCTCCGTTATTTCATCCACCATCACAACAGCATAGCCTTGTGGAATCGGAAAGCAATGAAAATTTGCGTCGGGTTCAGGAGGTGCAACAAAGCGGACAGCCGCCTTGACTTTGAGGTTCTACCATTGCGTCATAAGGTGGCAATGTTGAGCCTCCATGATAGCATCCATGGGGTAGCTAGGAGACGTGAAGTCAGGCTACTGAAGGAGGTCGGTGGAAGCCACGCTGCTTCTCCGCTGAGATGGCGGGGTAGCTTCTGGGGTAGCTTTGTGCCACTGAGATGGTTGGTCGGCAGCTCGCTGACTCTCAACTTGTTCCTCTAGCTTTAGTACTCTTGCATACAGCTTCTGCATTTCGCTTAGCTCATGTTTCCTCTTCCTCTCCCGGGTTTTGTAATCGCCTATGCCGGGAAACCCAACCTTCCATGCAACGGAGCCTGCCGTGCCTCGTGTTTGTCCTGGGTGCTCAGGATTCCCGAGGGCCTGTGTGAGCTCGTCATTCTCTCTGTCAGGAACGAATGTCCGTTGCTACGCTGCGGCGATATACTTGTGAAGCTACTTGACCAGTATTTCAAGTTGCTCGGCCGTCCAAACGCACTTCCCTATTTCAGGGTCCAAGGTTCCCCCAACCCCGAAGAACCAAGTCCTTGAACGGTCTGGCCAGTGTAATGTCTCTGGTTCGGCCCCTTTATCAAGTAGGTCATTCTCAGCCTTGTCCCACAACGGCTGGGCTTTGAGGTAGCCACCTGACCCCGTGCGATGGTGATGCTCCTTCTTTGCAGCATTTAACTTGTTTGTCGCAACATCTTATTACTCTTCTCCGATGTCTTGTAGGCCACAAATGCGGGCCACTGATCTCTTATCTTCTCAAATCGGCCGGTGAATTCCGGAGTCTTCCCTTTGTTGACAAACGTTGATTTCAACTCATTCTTCCACCTCCTGAATAGATCTGCCATCTTCTTAAGAGCATGAGCCTTGACCAATGGCTCTATAACTAGCTTATCCGGATCCTCCTCTGGCGGTAGGGTGAAATTTGCCTTCAGCGCGGTCCAAAGATCATCTTTTTGTCTATCGTTGACATAAGACACTTGAGGGTCTTCCTTCTTAGGCTTATTCCATTAGTGGATGCTGATCGGGATCATGTCCCTAACAAGAACCCCACACTGAGCAGCAAATGCTTCGTTGGTCCGACTGGGTTCAATCGGTTGGCCATCAGCCTTGATTGTTGTGATCGTGAACCTTTCATCCTAGTGTAACCTTTTCTTCAGGCCTCGTCTCATTACCGAAGTTTGGCTCGATCCGGAGGGCTAGAAAAGAAGAAAGAAGAGAGTTAATATGTGTACATACCAAAACAATTAATGCATCAATTAGCTAGTCAACACAGGCTTAATTAATATATATATACCTCGCCGAACTTTGCAGTAGCTCCCTGCTCCGTTCGCTGACCGGAGCCGTCATCGTGGTCTTCTTCTTCCACCGGCATTCGGACACCGGAGCCATCATGATCATGTCCTTCCACCTCCATTGTTCGATCATCAGAGCCTGCTTCACCCTCTCCTCCCAGACCATCGCTTTCGTTGAGATACGACAAGACATCACCTCAGCCGAGGATTGTGTCCCCCAACAACTGTTCTGTTTCGAATTCTCGGTGCTCCCTAGTTTCTGCAAATATTACAACATGGCAATAAATATACAAACATGACAGATGGATATATTAGTGGCAAACGTAGACCTAGCTGGCTCGACACTTCTACGGTTTGGGGTGGCCTCGACAACGCTTCTAGGGTTTGAGGTGGCCTCGGCAACGCTTCTAGGCTTTGGGTGGCCTCGACAATGCTTCTAGGGTTTGGGCCGGACCGCCTCTCTCATGAATGTCCGACGTCCGGACCGACAAGGGATTTAACAAAATGACGCCATTCTGGATGTGTAGAAAATGGTCCCTATTTTTCCTGATCTCATGTACCCTTCTATATGTCACGTTGTCTAGTGTCAAAGGATTCAAGAAAACCATGGCTTCATCATTAGCCGGAAGTAACAGGCGCATGATGGTATGAAGCTCTCCAAAATTATTTTGGAACGGATTCCTGATAGGATAATTCGCTTTTTGGTACGAAGTTCAGCAAGAGCCTTTTGAATATTGCTATTTGGATGGCCTTTGCTGAACTTCGTACCAAAAGGCGAATTATCCTATCAGGACTCTGTTCCAAAACAATTTTGGAGAGCTTCATACCATCATGCGCCTGTTACTTCCGGCCAATTATGAAACCATGGATTTCTTCAATACTTTAACACAAGAGAACGTGCAAATATAGAATGGTAGATGAGATCAGGAAAAATATGGATCAACTTAATTATGCACATCCATAATGGGGGCATTCTTGATAAATCTCTTATAAATCTCGAGAGAGTTTGTCGGGTAGGGGCGGGAGGGGGTAGGAGACCGACATCGTTTTTTTCTAGGGTTTGGGTTTCCTCGAGAGTTGGTCGAGCGAGAGGGGGTTGATCGACGTCCCCCTCTCGACCCCTCGGTGATCCTCGACCCTCGACCCCCCCCCCTCATGTCAAAGTTATCGGGGAGGGGGTATATCGACAATGACGACATACATACATGGGAAAAAAAGGTTATCGGGGAGGGGGTATATCGACCCCCCCCCTCATGTCGAAGTTATCACGGAGGGGGTATATCGACCCCTCCCCCCTCATGATGAAGTTATCGAGGAGGGGTCTATCGACAACGACATACCCGATAAAAAATAAGAAGAGGAAGAAGAAGAAAGGAAAAAAGAGGAGGAGAAGAAGAAAGTGATAGAGGAGAAGTAGAAGAAAAAATAGAAAAAAAAGAGGAGAAGAAGAAGGAATAGAGGAGAAGAAGAAAAAATAGAATAATATATTATTCTATTTTTTCTTCTTATTCCACTCCTACTTCTTCTCCTCTCTTTTTTCTTCTTTTTCCTCTTCTTATTTTTTTCTCCTCTTCTTCCTCTCCTCTTCTTCTCCTTCTTTCTCTTCCTATTTTCCTTTTTCCTCTCCTTCTTTTTCTTCTTCTTCCTTCTTCCTTCTTCCTAGATAAAACTTTTCTAAAAATGTAACCTTGGCATATATATATATATATATATATATATATATAAGTTTTTCTTCTTCTTCCTTCTTCCTTCTTCCTAGCAAGATATATAAAACTTTTTGAAAAATGTAACTTTTGCATATATAAAACTTTTTCTTCTTCTTCCTTCTTCCTAAATATATAAAAATTTTCTGAAAATGAAACTAACCTAAAATGCACTAAATTAGAGAACATACATAGATAAAAAAATTCTAAAAATCTAACTTTTGCCTATATGAACATATATACACAGAGAACATACATACATATATACATTTTTATTAAAATGCAAAAAAACAAATCATCATATATATGAACAAAAAATCTAGAAAAAAATAGGACATATAATCATATATACACACATACATATAATCACACATATACATATAATCTGAAGAAAAAAACATCATATATATGAAAAAAGACAGAGGAAGGCCGGCCGGACCGAACGTGGCGGCGGCGTGTGGTCGGGGCAAGGCGTGGTCGGGGCGGGGCGTGGTCGGGGCAGGCCGGGGTGTGGGGCGGTGTCGGGGCGGCGCGTCGGGGCAGGGGCGCACGGGCCGGGGCAGCGCGTAGGGGCAGGGGCACGGGCCGGGGCGACGCGTCGGGGCAAGGACGCGGGGCGACGGCGACGAGGAGCATGCGGCGAGCACGGGCAGCCTGGCGGCGTCGATGAACTCGGCGTCGTCGGGGGGCAAATGGTCGATGAAACTATAAAATTTACAAATCCTTCTTAAATACACAGAGCATTGGTCCCGGTTCGTGGCACAAACCGGGACGAATGCCCCCCTTTGGTCCCGGTTCGTGCCACAAACCGGGACCAAAGGTCTCTTTTCAGCAGCCCAAAGGGCGGGAAGCAAAGGCCTTTGGTCCCGGTTGGTAGCACCAACCGGGACTAAAGGGATGGCCCTGGTTCGTGGCACCAACCGGGACCAAAGGCCTGCGCCTGCCAAAGCCGCGGTGCGGTGGGATGTTTAGTCCCACCTCGCTAGCTGAGGAGCGGTTGTACCTGTTTATAAGCGCTGCCCCGCCTTCTCTCTCGAACTCCTCTGAACTGCAGGCCTATGAGCCTAACCTGACACTAGTATGCATATGGGCCTGCTGGGCCTTCTGCGGGCCTGAATCCTGGCCCAACTAGCTAGGTCTCTAGTCGTATTCAGGCCGTGGTGGCAATTTTCTGTTTTTTTGTTTCCTTTTTGCTTTATTTTTTTGCAGTTTTCCAGTGATTTTTTTTTGCTGTTAGGTCACAAAAATTAGACTTTCTGTAAGTTCTATTAATTTTCAAATTCAATAGTTTAAATTCGAATTCTTTTAAATTTGTGTGAATCACTAGTTTGTGAATAACTTTACTATAAAAATAGATTTTTGAGTGATTCTTTTTCCTGCTATTTAATATTATTGTGTTTTATCATTATATTAAATTTGGTGATTTTTAGGTTATTTTAAATGTCTGTTTTAATCAAGAACAGATTTTGTTATTTTAGTTTGCTATTAAAGTTTCTACCAAAAATTTTCTTTATGAAAATTCTTTTTGCCATTAATGTTTTGAACAGAAAATCCTTTTATAATTTTAGTTGCATAAATTTTATATAATTTTAGTTTAAAAACTAGAGGTTTATAAAAGCTTTTTAGTTGATTCCTTTTGCTATATGACCATGAAATTGAAAAGCAGTACAAATGAACTCTGAAAAGGTTGAAAGTTGGCATGGTATCATCATTTTACCCACAAAGCATGTGCTAAAAAGTTGAGAGGGTTACGGCAAAAACTGGATGCACTTCGTGTACAAAACGGACAATCTCTTTCGAAGTATCAGGATTTCATACGAAACTCGTCTGTTACAAAGGGATTTCATTTTTTTGAAATTATTTGAACTCTAGACTTTATGTGTCTTCAAAATGCACCATTCAAAGCCACATCATTAATTTTCAACCCTTTCTGACTTTATTTGTTATTTTTCATGCATTTACTGATTTTTTTGAGCTATATGACCCTTAAATTGAAAAGCACTACAAATGAACTCTGAAAAGGTAGAAAGTTGGCATGGTATCATCATTTCACCCACATAGCATGTGCTAAAAATTTGAGAGGGTTACGGCAAAAACTAGATGCACTTCGTGTACAAAACGGACAATCTCTTTCGAAGTATTAGGGCTCCATACGGAAACTCGTCTATTATAAAGGGATTTCATTATTTGAACTCCAGACTTTTTATGTGTTCAAAATGCACCATTCAAAGCCAGATCATCAATTTTCAACCCTTTCTGACTTCATTTGTTATTTTTCATGCATTTACTGATTATTTTGAGCTATATGACCCTGAAATTGAAAAGCGCTTCAAATGAACTCTGAAGAGGTTGAAAATTGGCATGGTATCATTATTTCACTCACATAGCATGTGCTAAAAAGTTGAGAGGGTTGCGGCAAAAAATAGATGCACTTCGTGTACAAAACGGACAATCTCTTTCGAAGTATCAGGGTTTCATACGGAAACTGGTCAGTTACAAAAGGCATTTCATTTATTCACATGTAACTGCAGTGATATTCTAGATCAAAGGCATCATCAGTATAGTTGTGGAGGGAAAGTCTTCACTTTTTTTCGCTTGTGTCCTTTGCTTATTGCGCCATAACCATGGATATTCTTCATCACTTAACAGGGTGCTTGGGTCAGCCTTGACTTTGAAGGGAGGAATTTCAAGAAACTTTTCATAATATTCAGACATGTCTGTCTTGCCCTCTAATCCCACGATATCTCTTTTTCCTGAAAGAATTATGTGGCGCTTTGGCTCATTGTATGATGTATTCGCTTCCTTATCTTTTCTTTTTCTCGGTTTGGTAGACATGTCCTTCACATAGAAAACCTATGCCACGTCATTGGCTAGGACGAATGGTGCGTCTGTGTACCCAAGATTGTTCGGATCCACTGTTGTCATTCCATACTGTGGGTCTACATGTACCCCACCTCTTGACAGATTGACCCATTTGCACTTAAACAAAGGGACCTTAAAATCATGTCCGTAGTCAAGTTCCCATATGTCCAATATGTAACCATAATATGTGTCCTTTCCCCTCTTGGTTGCTGCATCAAAGCGGACACCGCTGTTTTGGTTGCTGCTCTTTTGATCTCGGGCGATCGTGTAAAATGTATTCCCATCTATCTCGTATCCTTTGTAAGTCAATACAGTCGAAGATGGTCTCCTGGACAACGAGTACAGCTCATCAAAAACAGTGTTGTCACCTCTGAGATGTGTTTCCAACCAACTGCCGAAAGTCCTGATGTGTTCACATGTAATCCAGTCGTCACACTGCTCCGGGTGTTTGGAGCGCAGAATGTTCTTGTGTTCATCGACATACGGGGTCACCAAGGTAGAGTTCTGTAGAACTATGTAGTGTGCTTGAGACCAAGAATGCCCGTCCCTACATATTATTGAGTCCCCTCCTAGCGTGCCTTTTCCAGTCAGTCTCCCCTCATACCGCGATTGAGGGAGACCAATCTTCTTAAGGCCAAGAATGAAGTCAACACAAAACCCAATGACATCCTCTGTTTGATGGCCCATGGAGATGCTTCCTTCTGGCCTAGCGCGGTTACGAACATATTTCTTTAGGACTCCCATGAACCTCTCAAAGGGGAACATATTGTGTAGATATACACGGCCCAGAATGACAATCTCGTCGACTAGATGAATAGCACGTGCTTCATGATATTAAAGAAGGATGGTGAGAACACCAGCTCCAAACTGACAAGACATTGCGCCACATCACTCCTTAGCCTTGGTAGGATTTCTGGATCAATCACCTTCTGAGAGATTGCATTGAGGAATGCACACAGCTTCACAATGGCTAATCGAACGTTTCCCGATAGAAGCCCCCTCAATGCAACCGGAAGAAGTTGCATCATAATCACGTGGCAGTTATGAGACTTTAGGTTCTGGAACTTTTTCTCTGCCATATTTATTATTCCCTTTATATTCAACGAGAAGCCGAACGGGACTTTCATACTAAGCATGCATTCAAAGAAGAATTCCTTCTCTTCTTTGGTAAGAGCGTAGCTGGCAGGACCTTCATACTGCTTTGGAGGCATGCCGTCTTTTTTGTGCAAACATTGTAGGTCCTCCCATGCCTCCGTTGTTTCTTTTGTCTTCCCATACACGCCCAAGAAGCCTAGAAGCTTCACGGAAAGGTTCTTCGTCATGTGCATCACGTCGATTGAAGAGAGGACCTCTAGGTCTTTCCAGTAGGGAAGGTCCCAAAATATAGATTTCTTCTTCCACATGGATGCGCGTCCCTCAGCGTCATTCGGAACAGATAGTCCGCTGGGACCCTTTTCAAAGATTACGTGTAAATCATTGACCATAGCAAGTACGTGATCACCGGTATGCATGGCGGGCTTCTTCTGGTGATCTGCCTCGCCTTTGAAATGCTTGCCTTTCTTTCGACATTGATGGTTGGTCGGAAGAAATCGACGATGCCCCAGGTACACATTCTTCCTGCATTTGTCCAGGTATATACTTTTGGTGTCATCTAAATAGTGCATGCATGCGTGGTATCCCTTGTTTGTCTGTCCTGAAAGGTTACTAAGAGCAGGCCAATCATTGATGGTTACAAACAGCAACGCGTGCAGGTCAAATTCCTTCTGTCTGTGCTCATCCCACACACGTAAACCTTTTCCATTCCTCATCTGTAAAAGTTCTTCAACTAATGGCCTTAGGTACACATCAATGTCGTTGCCGGGTTGCTTAGGGCCTTGGATGAGAACTGCATCATAATGAACTTCCACTTCATGCACAACCAAGGAGGAAGGTTATAGATACATAGAGTCACGGGCCAGGTGATGTAATTGCTGCTCTGCTTCCCAAAAGGATTAATGCCATCCGTGCTTAAACCAAACCATACGTTCCTTGCGTCACCCGCAAACTCCTCTCAGTACTTTCTCTCGATTTTTCTCCACTACGACCCATCAGCGGGTGCTCTCAACTTCCCGTCTTTCTTACGGTCCTCTCTGTGCCATCGCATCAACTTGGCATGCTCTTTGTTTCTGAACTGATGTTTCAACCGTGGTATTATAGGAGCATACCACATTACCTTCTTAGGAACCCTCTTCCTGGGAGGCTCGCCGTCAACATCACTAGGGTCATCCCGTCTGATCTTATACCGCAATGCACCGCATACCGGGCATGCGTTCAAATCCTCGTACGCACCGCGGTAGAGGATGTAGTCATTAGGGCATGCATGTATCTTCTGCACATCCAATCCTAGAGGGCATATGACCTTCTTTACTGCGTACGTACTGTTGGGCAATTTGTTATCCTTTGGAAGCTTCTTCTTCAATATTTCAGGAACTTCTCAAATCCTTTTTCAGGCACACCATTCTTTGCCTTCCACTGCAGCAATTCCAGTACGGTACCGAGCTTTGTGTTGCCATCTTCGTAATTGGGGTACAACCCTTTTTTGTGATCCTCTAACATGTGATTGAACTTCAGTTTCTCCTTTTCACTTTCGCACCGTCTCTTTGCATCAACAATGACCCGGCGGAGATCATCATCGAGCACATCATTTGGTTCCTCTTGATCTTCAGCTTCCCCCATTGCAGCATCACCGTATTCAGGAGGCGCGTAGTTGTCATCATCCTCTTCTTCTTTGCTATCTTCCATCATAACCCCTATTTCTCTGTGCTTGGTCCAAACATTATAGTGTGGCATGAAACCCTTCTTAGGCAGGTGGGTGTGAAGGGTTTTCGAGTCAGAGTAAGACTTCGTTTTCACACATATAGGGCATGGACAACACATAAAACTATTCTGCTTGTTTTCCTCAGCCACTTCAAGAAAATTATGCACGCCCTTAATGTACTCGGAGGTGCGTCTGTCACCGTACATCCATTGCCGGTTCATCTGCATGCATTATATATAATTAAGTGTGTCAAAAACCATTATAGAACATCATGAATAGATAAGTGACCAAATTAATAGAAGTTCACCATCACATTAAAACCAAAGTACATACATAGTTCTCATTGAACAACATATAGCTCTCCAGAGCATCTAATTAAACCATACATTGAAACTATGTAAAACATTTCAATGCAACAACAAATGCGATCATAATCGCAACCAAGGTAACAATTGATCCAATGGCATAATGATACCAAGCCTCGGTATGAATGGCATATTTTCTAATCTTTATAATCTTCAAGCGCATTGCATCCATCTTGATCTTGTGACCATCGACGACATCCGCAACATGCAACTCCAATATCATCTTCTCCTCCTCAATTTTTTTAAGTTTTACTTCAAGTAATTGTTTTCTTCTTCAACTAAATTTAACCTCTCGACAATAGGGTCGGTTGGAATTTCCGATTCACATACCTCCTAGATAAAGAAATAATCTATGTCACGTTGGTCGGCATAATTGTCATAAACAATAAATGAATCAAATAGTTATAAAATATAATATATACCACATCCGAATCATAGACAGGACGAGGGCCGATGGGGGCGGATACCAAAATCATCGAAGCAGGATTGATTGGCTTCGCGAGGGTGATAGAAACACATGATTTTTCCAGCGTCGTGCGGTCTGGCATGCATGCAAGAATAGAGTAAAAAGGTTGGTTGATGACCCAGGTTGCAGCCATGGTGATCATGCGGTCAAGAGAGGTATGGTGACTTCCTATTTCAAAATTTTATTTACACGTGATGACACACTTATTCAACAACCTTTGCTTGAGCTGTTTGAGGAGAAGGTCACCCCAGAAATGAACGCACGATTTTGTGCTGACTTTACTGAAAAAGAAATATCTGATAGTTTGTTTCTAATGGGTCCATTGAAAGCACCGGGTAAGGATGGATACCCAGCTAGGTTTTTCCAGAAAAATTGGGCAGTAATGAAAGAAGAAGTTGTTAAAGTTGTACAAGAGTTCTTTAGGACCGGACATATGCCTGATGGAGTCAATGAAACAGTAATTGTCCTCATTCCAAAAGTTGATAACCCAGTGCGGCTTACTGATTTCAGACCCATAAGTCTATGTAACGTCATTTACAAAATTGTTGCGAAGTTTTTAGTGAATAGACTGAGACCTATGCTTGATGAGATCATCTCACCTTATCAGAGTGCCTTTATTCCGGGGCGTTTGATCACAGAAAATGCGTTGCTCGCGTTCGAGTGCTTACACTTTATTCAGCATGAGAAAAACCCGGAGAATAGTTTTTGTGCTTACAAATTAGATTTCTCGAAAGCTTATGACAGGGCAAGCGATGCAGAAGTTGGGCTTCCCTCACCAGTGGGTACAGTGGATAATGCCATGTGTTACCTCGGTGAGATATTCTGTCAAATTTAATGAATCCATTTTGGATTCGTTTGCACTGTCGTAAGGTCTTCGGCAAGGTGACCCCATGTCTCCTTTTTTATTCCTCTTTGTGGCTGACGGACTATCAGTGTTGCTGAAACAGGGTGTGGAGACACATGCTTTCCAACCTGTCAAAATTTGCAGCAGAGCACCGGGCATCTCACATTTGTTATTTTCTGATGACACCCTCATGTTCTTTAAAGCCAATGAAGCACAAGCAACATATGTGAAGGATGCCATCCATAGGTATGCCCAGGCTACTAGTCAGCTCATAAACCCACAAAAATGTTCTATTCAGTTTGGAGATAACTGCCCAGCAGAGATACAGACTGTGGTTAAACAGGTGCTGCAAGTTGAAACTAATGATTTTGAGGGTAAATATTTAGGCTTACCCACCCCTGATGGTCGCATGCACAAGGGGAAGTTTCAGATGCTACAGGCAAGTCTAACCAAGCGGATCATGGTGTGGGGTGATACCCTCTCACATGCAGGGAAGGAGGCGCTTATAAAATCAGTCCTACAGGCCATTCCCACCTACATCATGGGGGTGTTCAAGTTACCCTATTCGGTGTGTGATGACTTGACAAGGTTAGTGCGTAACTTTTGATGGGGATCAAAACAAGGTCAGAGGAAGACCCACTGGCTTGCTTGGGAGAAATTACTCGAGCCAAAAGGAAACGGCGACCTTGGTTTCCGTGTTTTTCGCTTGTTCAATCAAGCTTTGCTTGCGCAACAAGCATGGCACCTGCTGATCAAACCGGAATCATTATATGTTCAGGTATTAAAGGCAAAATATTACCCTAACGGTTCCCTTGAGGACGTTTTTCAGGTAATGCATCACCAACATGGCATGCTATCCAACATGGCCTTGAGCTCCTTAAAAAAGGGCGTATATGGCGTATTGGAAGTGGTGAGCAGATTCGCATCTAGAGAGACCCCTGGATCCCACGGCCTACATCTTATCGGCCGATCACACCTCGGAGGACCTGCCGGCTCAGACAGGTGGTCGAGCTTCTTGACGACCACGGACGGTGGCGGGTGGACCTCCTTCAACAACATTTTTCCACCCGGGATGTGCAGCATATTCTGGCGATCAAGGCTAGCCCATGACGGTTGGATGATGTCCTTTCATGGGCGCCAGACGCGCGTGGCATATTCACTATTCGCAGCACCTACAAACTCGCTCTGGAGGAGCGAACCAGCACCACGACGTGCGCCACGAGCATGGCACCAGACGGCACTCTAGAAGGCAGTGTGGGGGTGCCCTGCTCCCCCTAAGGTACGAGTATTCGCACGGCGAGTTGCAACAAATTCTCTAGCCACACTTGAAAATAAGCATAAAAGGAAGTTAGAGGTCTCTGACATGTGTGTTCTATGCGGAATGGAACGTGAGGACACATTCCATGCCTTGTGCAGCTGCCCCTTGGCTCGGCAACTCTGGATGGCGATGGCGAAGATATGGACCATGCCCAAGCTTGAGTCCATTACACACACAGGTCCGGAATGGATCATGCATCTCCTGGATGGCCGCACTATATATGGACGAACGACTTCCAGTAGTCATGATGTTGTGGAGGAATTGGTATGCGGAATGAGATTTTCCATGCATAGCCAGCACCCCCCGTTGAAGCTTCAACCAGATTTTTGTCAGGGTACATTGAAACGCTATTGCGCATACAGCAGAACCCCACATCTGATATAGCTAAAGGGAAGGACACAATCATCTATGTTGGATGGAAAAGAAAGGACAAGTCACATGAAATATCAGCGGTGTGCACGCGGCCACCGGAGCGTTGGAGGACACCAGACTTCGGCTGGGTGAAGCTCAATGTAGACGGTTCGTGGAAGGAGGACACCGGCACAGGTGGGGCCAGGATGATTCTTCAGGATCACAACGGTGCCATAATTTTTGCTTCTTGCCGTTACATCTAGAGGTGCGCTAACAGCTTAGAGGCAGAGATAGCAGCTATGGTGAAAGGGGTGACACTGGCGCTAGAACGGAGTCCGGAACACCTCATCGTGGAGACGGACTGTATGAAGGCGGCAAGTATGGTTTGCGACACCTCAGCGAGCAGATCACCTTTTGCAGTTATGGTACGTGAGATTCAAAATCTCCTTAGTGATCAGCAACATGTAATCTCAGTCATCAAACGTGAGCAGAATAGAGCTAGTCATACTCTTGCCCAAATGAGTCGATCACTTCCAAAAACTGTTGTTTGGTTAAGGTGTGCACCTGTGGAGGTTCACGCCATTTGTCAACAAGAATGTGATGACTCTGGTTAAGTAATGGAGATGCTTTATTCGCAAAAAAAAAGTATGCTTTTTCTAAAGGTACCACAGGTCGGGCACATGTATCATGGGTATCGAAGCGCTCTGCGTCATGATGTGAGAGAGGGCATATGATGCATGCATGCACGCGACCTGATTAAAAGCGGTTGGAAGCCCTCTCTCACAAGTCACATCACATGCCCTTGATTCGATTCTCTTTCTTCTTCTTTTTCTTTTCTTTATATTTTGCCGAGAGCAAGGAAGGTTGTCTTGAAGTTATTGGTTCGGTTCTAAAGCCCATGGCTGTTCCACATGTCACGCAACAAAGAGAGAGCTGGCCGGGGAGATGAGATTGGCATTTGCTTGAACCGGACCGACTTTTTGGTCCTCGGATGAATCCCTAGAGATGGTGAATGCATATGTATATGCTCGCAAACCTTGGGAAGAGGCCATAAAAGGAGATAGGAGCATGGATCTCCTGCTTTATCGTCAAACACATGGAGCCCCACCGAGGCCACCCCATGTGGGGCGTGAGGCGGGTTGCCTTGCCGGGGCTGCCCTTGCCGGGAGAGGGGCGTTGAACCCAACACATGCATGATTAAAGGCCTCTTTGGTTTCATCACAAAATAAATAAATAAATAAATAAATAAAGGTCCTCTTTGAATTCCAATCAAAAATTAGTCCACAGATATGACACTGAAGTTTTCCACAAAATCATGGCATACATTAAACAACAACAGGACTGAAATCATGGCATATTCCAAGCCAAGCATTAATTGCCGATAATGATAAGCACACAAAAGAAGTAAAGCATATATACTCGAGCAATTTATTTATTTATTTATTGACAAAATGGCCAATGAATAAAAGAACATCTATACAGCATCCAACTTATTTTTTTTACCTCTATACAGCATCCAACTAATAAAGTAGAAAAAATGAATAAAGGAAAAGAATGAATACTAAAAATACATCTATCGATCTCTCAAGAGGGAGCAAGACTCATGTTTTTATTAAGTAGTATATCTCTTGCTTGGTAAGGCCGTCGGAGCATTTACAAACTAATGTGCTACTACTCCCTCCATTCCTAAATATAAAACCTTTCAGAGGTTCCACCATAGACTACATACGGAGCAAAACGAATGAATCTACACTTTAAAGTATGTCTATATACATTCATATGTAGTCCATGGTGGAATCTCTAAAAGGTTTTATATTCAGAAACGGAGGGAGTAGAAGTAGTACAAAAGGAGAGTTCCAGCATTTGCAAACCCTCCTAGCACGCAAGCTTGCAAACGGACGCTCAAGGAAACAATATTCTCGGGGTACGGAAGCCTCCCAGGTGGTCCGAATTGACGTATTCTCCAGCGGATCCGATCGCCACCCTTGTGTAAGGTACTTATCTATACTCATGGTAGTACAACAATCTATGAACTAGCTAGCTCTGAATTTGCAGCATAACATCATTTGTAGTACATTATTATTTTTGCATGCATGTTTGTCAACATCTTCAACTTGTACTGACGTGGAGTTTGACATGTGTGTTAAGCAGATCATGGACGGCGAAGATGAAGAAATCAGTGACTTCTCTAGCTACATAAATGGGCAGTTGGTGCGAGTGAACGCTCTGCTGGCAGCAAGCACCATCGTGATAGGAGTTCTGGTTGGGATCGGCGCATATGGTCAACGCTACCGTCACCATCCACTGACCGGCTTCCTCTTCCTTGGTGCCACCACCTTGTTCCTGCCCATCCTCTCCTATGTTGTCTCTACCATCGGTAATCAAGATGCCTTCGCTGTTTTATCTCAGGACGAAATCGTATCAGGGTGGTGCACCACAGGGGTTCACGTCATTTTTGTCTTCGTATGGGCTAGTCTTGTACAGATTGCCGCTATCAACACCACTGCAATAGTTGCTGGTGATGACAAGAAAGGCCAAAACGTTGCTCCTCCTGCCCCGATACTGCTTGTTCATGCAATATGGATTTCCTACCTCGCTGTTAACTTCCTAGGAAGGGGTCATCGTTCAGAACGGTACCTACAAAACTTGGGTCGTTCTGAAGGTTTTCCGATCCTACATGTGGATACTATAACTGTATTGATCCTTACTCCACTGTTTGCTCTTGTGGTTGCCAAACTACTTGTCAAATATTATGCTTGGTACGGGGCAAGAGGCTCATTAGCATTTGGGCGCAATCCTCATCTCATTGTTGGATACATGGAGCAGATAAAAGCCGAGCTAGCAAGTGAGGAGCATGCCCTTCCTCCACTCATTGTTACAGGAGAGGACATAACATTGGTACACAAGGAGCCTCATGGTTATAGTCTCAACCAAGCTGATGGGACAAGGAGAGGCAACAATGGCTTAGTGACCATTGACAAAATTTGGCAGTCGTTGGAGGATGACATACTTCCGAGGTTTTCAACGAAGCAGTTTACAGATTTATGCTTTTCATTTGCGTTGTTCAAGCTGCTAAGATGCCGATTTGCAAGGCATACAATTGCTGAGTTTGGTTTCATCAAGGCCCATTCCTTATTGCCACACGTGTTGCTCCAAGATGGCGATGATGAAAGAGCATTTGGGTTGATTGCACATGAACTTTCTTTCCTTCACGATTATTATTATTCATCTCTCCCAACCACGTATTCAAGGAGTTGGCTGCCCATTTTGAGCATATTTATTTCACTCCTAAGCATGGGTTGGAGCTTCTTCTATTTACAGTACATAGGTCGTTGGATTGTGGATGATCCTTCATTGGGAGAGCTTCGATCGCAGCTATACTGTACCATACATTATGGTACTTCGAGCCACCATAAAAAATATGGAAATGTATACTTAGATGCGGCACCTCTGCTTTTACTTGCCACACTAGTTGTGCTTGCAGAGGTGCGGGATATTGCTAGTTACATCTGTTCCAACTGGACTAAAGTATACCTGATCTGCCGCTATGTTAGGCATGCTTCTTCTTGGCAGCAATCACCTTGGAAGAAGAAGTTACTTGGCCGTCTGTTGCGCTGCCAATGCAGGCTGCTAAAGCATTGGGAGGACAAAATGAACCAGTGCTCAGTGTTGGCACTCCATCCAAGCACAACTCCAGCGGCTCTTCTCCGGCGCCTCATCCCTCTGCTTGACAGGAAGAAGGTACCGAGCGCGACGAAGACCGCCGTCCTCAAGCCATTGAGGAGCCCCAGTTGGAGTCCAAGCAATGGCGTGGCTTCCCTATGCACAAGACTACATCTGCAGGCCGGCGACAACCCCCTCTCGGCGTCAAGTGGCGTCAAAGGTGTAGCTGATACCATGCTCGTGGTCCACATCGCCACGAGCATCCTGGAAACGAGGAGATCGGAGCCGCCGCGCCAGGCTGACTCTGATCACAAGGTCGCCGCCACGCACTTGTCATGCTACTGCGCCTACTTGGTGTCCTACGCCCCCGAGCTACTCCCCGACGACGACGTGTGGTGCAAGAGCTTGTACAAGGCCGTCCAGAAGGAAGCCAGGCGCGCACTAATGGCCTCCGTCGGCGGGGCGGTGTGGAATCCCGAAGCGCTGGTCCGGGCGTTGAGCGCAGGGCCTGAGCTACACGATGTTCTCAAGAATGGCGCGGAGCTCGGGAAGAAGCTGGTGGAGCTGGCGGCGGACGAAGGAGAAGAGGCGGGCTGGGAGGCCCTCGCCGATTTTTGGTCAGAGATGATCCTCTACGCTGCTCCGTCGGACAACGTCGACGGTCACGCCGACGCTGTTGCGCGGGGCGGCGAGCTGATAACGCTGCTGTGGGCGTTGCTCACCCACCTCGGGGTCGTCAGCCGGCCAGAGACCGCTGCCACGCCTAACGCTCCTGGTTATGTTTAAGTCGTAGTAGCAGTGCTACTCGCATGTTTCAATTCAGTACTTTTCCATTCTTTGATCTTGATTGGTTTGGTGTGGTGTGCTACTGTAACTATACTCTACATCATCGTCGGTGTGGTGTGGTAGTAACTGAGATTAGTTGACATTGAGTGCGTCTTAACATGTACTCCTATCTTTTTAACCCTTCTTAACACGGCTGCTGCTGCTGCATTTTTATTCAGAGAAGAATTGCTGTGTTTTAATTGCTCTCCGTTTTACTCTCTGCATGTGTGCGCGCGCGTTTGTGTCTGTCATTCTGTTTGTAACCTCTCGAAATAGGCTTTTGCCCACTTTATAAATAAAGTAACGAGCCAGAGTACATGACCGAACGATACAATATGATAAAAAGGTTCCCTTACGCACCATATCAACAGATAAAACATAAGCCAAGAACAAGCCTAACACCTAGCCGAGGCTCGGACAGGGACCCGTGAGCTCAAAGGCAACGCCCCCAGGAGGGTTACGGCGCGAAGCGTCGCCACTGCCGAGTCTGAGAATAGACAACGGTTTTCACCGTGAGCCCTGGCACAGGTACGTGATCCACGACGCCGTCTTCAAGAAGCAAGCGGCACCCACAGGCGTCGCCGTTGTCGGCGCCAGAAAGTGCGGAGCTTTCACTCGGTCACTTGCCTGCACCATCACAAGGAGACCCGGCCACTACCACAACAAGGGTCAAGCTTGCCCACCCCAGATCTGGGCATTGCCAGAGCAGTCTTGGACCTCCCGCCACTACATCCCTAGTCGCCCTCATGACCTAAAGATGGAGCCACCACCGCCATCACAAAGCCTGCCAGAAAGCCAACCCTGAGGCCTGCCGTCCGGGGCCGCCGCCCCAGCATCCATGCCCCTAGGAACCGCCAACCATCTCCGTCACGAGCACCCGACCACAGTAGTAAGAGTGAAAGGGACCACATTTCACTCCTAGCCCGGCATTAGTCATCGGGTTTGGGTCGGCACCTCCACAGTAGGAAGCGCCCACACCTGTATCCCCATCCGGTCCCGGTGGACCAAGAGGGAGACAGCCTGGTGACTACCTACAGCCACTGTTGAGCATGCTCGAACGACGCCATGTTCGTGGTCAATGGTGCCGATCTGTATGACGGCACGGCGACGCCGGACGAGCAACCTCGGATTGACGCCACCACAGCGCAACAAGGGAGAAGAGCACTAACGCATAAGCTTGCACCCGTGCGGGCCAAGTCGGCTCCCTACACCTGTGCGCCGTTGAACGACATCCACCACCGCATACCGGATCCGCACCGTCACGACAAGCCGGAGAGACAAACCGCTAGCACCGACCTCCTGAAGCACGGACAACCACTGCCAAAGAGCAGCAGGCTGCCCCGCCGCCGCCGGAGGGATCCCGAGCAGCACCACCTCTCCGGACACGTGCCGCCCTGCCGGATCTGCCCCAGATCTAGGCTGCCGGCTCGAGTCCGCCACCCACCATGCTGCCCGCCTGAAGAGCGAGCTGCCGCTCCCCGTAGTGCCCCGGACCGGGCCACCAAGCTGCTAGATCGGGCGACCCAACGGTGCCCACATCCGCCCGTGAGCCGTCGCACGGCCTGCTCGCATGCTTGCACTACTAGGGAAAAGCCTAGCACTAGCGCGGGTTTTTGGCTTATCAGTAGCGCGGGGTGCCGCGCTACTGATACGGTGCTACAGCTAAAGGTTAGCAGTAGCGTTTGTTAACCCGCGCTACTGCTATATCCACTTAGTAGTAGCGCTTCCTGCACAAGGCGCTATTGGTAATTACTAGTAGCGTGTGTCACTGCCCGCGCTACTACTATTATTCTGTATTCTCTTTATTTTTATTTTATATCGTATTCATACACCTTTCTACAAGTTTTCATACAGTAGCAATTTAGAGATATTTTTACATCATAATGAGTTATTACATCACTGGGTAAAAGAACCGTGGACTAGTTTCAAGTGGATGGACATCCACTTGAAACTAATCTGCGGTTCTTTCACCCAATGATATAATAAATATCATCAGCATCATATCATTAACAACTTATCATCATAATACATCTTTGTCATATAACACCTCCTCATGATCATCATTTTCAGACATCATATAGCAAGTTGGTCACTAGTCATAATCACAACTCATCATCATCATCAACTCTAACACATTGTAGCACATAATAACACATTGTACCTAGGACCTACTTCTTTCTCATAGGACCTACTACCCTCTCTTAGGTAAAATAGCATAAAACAAGATAGGCCCTGACTCTCCATTATGGAGAATGGAGATTATCCTGTCTCCAATTCTTGCGCTTCGCACAACGTTGCTTCCAAGTAGCTCCCTACGATTGAGCATACATTTTTTCCAATCTTTGATTGTCATGTCTTCATCGGTTTTAGAAATCCGGTATGAACATAAGTGATTCGTAGGATGACATGGCCGTAAGTTCAAAACATCAGGGCGACCTTTCGGAAACATCAGATGAGGCACACAATCCTTCGGGATTTCCTGTTGAAAAACATAGTAATAACTTCGTAGTTAGCAATGTAG
The DNA here is from genome assembly GCA_034509565.1 of Triticum monococcum. Taxonomy (NCBI): domain Eukaryota; kingdom Viridiplantae; phylum Streptophyta; class Magnoliopsida; order Poales; family Poaceae; genus Triticum; species Triticum monococcum. Next base: position 4,670,020 of record CM067845.1, on the reverse strand, counting down.
TTGAGTATTAGAAGAATTTATGCAAAAGATGCACGGATATCATAATAGTAAAAAATCTTACCATGACATCTCCATGGATGTTACCGTAGTTCAACACGTGCACTAGTGGCACGTATTGACCAATTCGGGCAACCAAAATGGGATACGCTCTCAGAATTGTGTAGATTTACATCAAAATCCATACCATGATGGGTCCTTAGGTGAATTATCTTTGTTTCCATACTTTCATGATCTTCAAAATCTATCCTCTCCAAGTCATAGCGTCTTGCATGGCATGGGATAAGCTAGTCGAATTATAAAAGACAAAAATTACACGTTGAAGTAGCAGAAGTCATGCTTAATTACGAAAAAAACACTTGTTGTCATTGCGTACCGTTTTAACATCGAAGGTCTTCTGGAGCTTAATGCTGAAGCCTCGACCTTCGTCCAGGTAAGGCCTGTCGCATAGACCCCCGTCGTCACCGCACCAGTCGCACTCCCCCGGGAGACTTTCGTCGTCCAACGACGACATTTCCTAGGTTCATAATTAAAATATTAAACTTGTACAATTAAATATATGTACTACAAAAACTAAATTAGATCATTATTATTCATCACAGGTTGACTATCGGTCTGCCGAGTCTTTTCTTGAAAACTCTCAGCTCACGTGGTGTATATATTCGACCATCGGTGATGGTAGCTACTCCTGTCATTCCAAAGTGCATTACACTAAAATGTCTAGCACCTTGGAATGAAGAAGAAGCTACCCACATGACAACAGTCGGCATTCTTCTTCTCTCATATATATGGTGGAGTCCCGACAGACTTGGTGTATACATTCGACCGTTGGTGATGGTCGCTCCTCCTTTCGTCCCCAAGTGCATTAGACTAAAATGTCTAGCACAGGGGAACGAAGGAGAAGCGACCCCCACGACAACAGTCGGGATTCTTCTTCTTTCATATATGGTGCAGACTTTCTCCCTCACTCATTTGTTGACTGTCATGTATAGAGCCTCAACAGACTTAAAGTCAACCTCAAATATCATTTAATTATCTTTCTAGACAATTCAGGCCACTCGATATTTCCTACATATTCTAGCACAAGTCATGCCAAAATTTACGGAAAAATCCGGCATGACCTTTGCTAAAAAAGGACATATCGAGCGCCTGAAATTTGCCGGAACGGAAATTAATCAACACTCCGGCAGAACATAGGCCACTTGAAGGTGTAACCTGCAAACATGGCCGGCCACTTGGGCAAGCACATATCCTATTTAAAAAACACAAGATATACATGTTTATATCTACATGATATGAGCATTCAAACTTGAGATGGTCATTGCATTTCAATGGTTGAAAATATGAACAAAAACATTTCAAAATATCTTATAGGACTCATATTGACATGGAGATTTGGCTTGTCTCACCTCGAGGTCGGAGGGGGTCGGTCACGGGGACGACGGCGTGGATGATGGAGGGGCTCCTTGATTTCTCCAAAAACATAAACCCTATAAGCTATCAACTAATGAAATGCATACGCCTTGCATAGTGCTCTCCAATTTGAGCATTCAAAATAGGAGTAGTTCTCCAATTTGAGCATTCAATAAGCAAAACCAAATCATAAAATAAATTAGTACTCAAATTAGCATGCATTCAATAAGCAAAATTAAATCATCTCTTGCGTCCGTACATCATTGAATATTATCACTAATACATCTCGAATAGTATCATACATATAACATCACTAATATAGCTAAAACCCTAGCGAACGACGGGTATCGGCGCGGACGGTGGACACCCAAAGAGATGGAACCATCACAGGATCATAGCTCTAGTGAGATCCCTGAAGAACCTGCCAGGTATTGGAGAACCTACCCTCCAACGCAACCATGTAGTGACGGACGTGCTCGTCCTCCTCGCTGACACGGTGACGCACCACCTCCGCGGGGTCCTCAAGCCTCTGCACCATCACTGGCCCACGCGACCGCCACCAAAAAAGGTTCGGGTCAACGACGGGCTGTCTCCTCACCAAGCTGCGCCCCTCGGAAGGTAGCACCTCCCAGTACCAGCCCGGCGGAGCCCAGTCCCGGACATGGCCCCTCTGATCAAGCATGTGTCCTCCGCCGAGTCGACGACGAGGATGCGGGATAGGCGTCATCAACATCGATGCGGGAATAATTGATTTAACTAAAAAAAATAACAACAAATGTGACATGTTCAAAATATGACATGTCCACTTCAAAACGAATCAACCTAGAATTTTGTTAAATACACCTAAAAATAAACTAGTTGTATTAATTTTCTTACTAAAAATAAACTAGTTCTATAGTAAAATTTTAATTAGATCATCAAATCTCATATACCTAAATTTTCTTACTAAAAATAAACTAGTTCTATTAATTCAACTAAACACTTACTATAAATAAAAATAAACTAGTTCTTACTAAAAATAAACTAGTTCAACTAGTTTTATTAATTTTCTTACTAAAAATAAACTAGTTCCATTAATTCAACTAGTTCTTACTAAAAATAAACTAGTTCAACTAGTTCTATTAATTTTCTTACTAATTCTATTAAACACTTACTAAAAACAGTAAAAAAACTATATTGAAATTTTTCTCTAAACTAAACACTACTGCCCTAATTAACATCTAGTTAAACCCTACTACCCTAGTTCTTAAGCATCTACAAGTACTAACTAATTAGATGAACCCTAGCTAGGTACTTAAGCATCTACAACTACTTAAGCACCCATTGATGAACCCAGGGAATTTGTCCTAGAAACTACTTAAGCATCTACAACTACTGCCATAATTAACATCTAGTTTACAATTATATTTACTTAACTACATTGGGTGCACAAGAACTATATAACTACTAAAGCATCTACAAGTAGTAGTTAATTTGATGAACCCTAACTAATTAGATGAACCCTAAAATTTGATGAACCCTAGGAACCCTAACAAGGCAGAGGTAGGGGAGGAGGAGGAGGAGGTGTAGGCGTGCTCACCTCGGGCGCCGGCGGAGTTAGGGAGCGGCCGAGGGAGGGGCACGCGGCGTCGAGGTCGGGGTCGGGGCTCGGGCGCGCGACGGATGGCGACGATGTAGGGCGACAACAACGGTGGCCACCGAGGGCAGCAGAGGGCGCTCGGAGGGCGACGGGAGAGCGCGCGGCGGCCGACGGCGATGTAGGGCGACGACGGTGGAGACAGCAGATCAAGGGGAGATTTGGGAGAAGTGGCCGGGGGGAAGAAAAACAGCGCGGTTAAGTCAAAAATAGCAGCAGCGCTGACCCAGGAAAGCGCTACTGCTACATTAGCTATAGGTAACTTAGCTATAGCGATGTCTGACAGAACGTGCTACTACTACGTTAGCTATAGCGCTTGTCCTGAAAGCACGTTGCCACTACGTCTTTCTCTTTTATTTTTATTTTTTCATTTAGTTTCCTTCACATTTTCTTTTTTCCTTTCCCCTTTTTCTATTTCTTTCATTTTCATTTACTTTTCTATATGTTTTTCATTTTATTTTATTTTCATTAGCAGTAGCGCTTTCCGCATAAAACACGCTGCTACAACCATCTTAGCAGCAACGCGCTTTACATAAGTTCGCTGCTACTATTCCTAGCCTGACGAGAATAGTATGGAAATTGTAGTAGTAGCGCTTCTTTCTTTAGACGCGCTACTGTTATAAACTTAGCTGCAGCGCGTTTGTTTGCCGGGCGCTAGTGGTAAGTAGTAGTAGCGCTTCATTTTGACCTGCGCTACCGGTAAGTTTCTGTGTAAAAGTTTTCCCTAGTAGTGTTGGCCCCACCGCCGCGCACGCCGTCGGCCACTCGCAAGCGCGGCGCCCCCCTCCCCCCGGCCAGATCGTCCCGCGCCAACCAGGCTGAGCAAAGGGGGGAAGCTTCCTGCCGCCGCCGGTGCCACCAGGGCTTATCCCAGAGGCGCTAGCTGGCGGCGGCGGGGGGGAGGGGTGAGGGGAAGGGAAACGGGAGGGGAAGAAGGAGGCCGGTGGCTAGAGTTGCCCCGCTCGGCCGTCTGTGGGGGCGACGCGACGGGGAGAGGGGAAAGGGGAGACCTCATCTGTTTGTAACCTTCCTTCCTTGGCAACGCAGCATGAACGTGATCGCCGGTGAGAGCGAGGATGATCTTCTGCGTCGCCGGCTCCGCCTGCGGAGCCATCTTCGGATCAGGTGGAAATGTGTATGTGATTGTCACTCCAACTCTTCTCTCCATTCATTCTTAATTTGATCGTGTAAGTATTTACTCTGTCCATGGTCCTCTATGTTTGTTAGGTGTCTGCTTTTGAGAAGGACCAGAGGTATAAGGAGGGCAAGTTCATCCTCGAGAGGTTAGAGCCTCATGCATCTCCCTTTGCCCTCACATTTCTTCCCTCTGCTCTGCTCTACTCTGATTTGCTTCCCAATCGAATCGCTGGCTACTCTGCTTTGCTTCCGGATTGGATCCAATCGCTGGCTACTCAAAAATGATCCATGTTAAGCAGTTGCCGACCCAACAAAGATGATAGGTTTTTTGCGGATGACCAGTGTGCCTTTTGACCTTGCAAGGTCAATTGATTGGGCAGGCAAACGTGGCATGCCTGTAAATTATTAGTGTTATTAATTAGTGTCACTAGTCATCAATCTGTGCATTCGCACGGGCTAGTGCATATTTTGTGTGGCTTTAAATTCTGTGTGACTTTCTTTTGTTTGAATGAAAATGTTTATTTATTTAATACTTGGTCCTATTTCATATTTTCATTCATGAATTTCACATGTCCACATACAGAAATTTGAATAGTTATATTCAGATGACACATTACAAAAAATATATGTGAAAATTTGGCAATATTATTAGAGTATATATTCGGTTTGTATATTTGGTAGTTCAAGTTGTAATCTATCTCTACTATCCTTGGCCCCCAAGTTTTGTATCTTATATAAACAACCCTTCGAGGCCCTAATACATATTTAGAATCCAATAATCTTCATGGTATCTGTCGCCTAGGTTATCTCCTCGACATGGCCTCTCCGCCGGCCCCTCCACCTCTCCCGGCGCGGCGCCTCTTTACCGCGGCTGAGTTCAACGCCGCCAGATCGCCATCCTTCTCTTCTTCGCCCTCCAACCCTAGTTCTCTTACCCACCACCAATACACCCTTCCACCACCACAAATCTCTCTGGCAGATACAATTGCTGATGTTGCGCCGTTCATACCCATCTCGCTTTGATCTCGTTGCCCACAATTACTACCACTGGCGCCATCTCTTCCACATCCACCTTGGTCGCTGCGGTCTACGCCACCATATACATCCATCCTCTGTCCCGCAGCCTGCCAATCCTCATTGGGTGAAGGACGATCTCACGATCATCCAATGGATTTGTACTCGGATCTCAACCGAGCTCTTCAATCGTGTCTCCAACGACGACGCCACCGCAGCCGAGCTTTGGGCCTCTCTTCAACAGTTGTTTCAAGACAACTCCGACGCCCGCATCAACGCTCTCCACACCGAGCTCCGCACCATCACCCAAGGAGACTCCTCGGTCACCGTCTTCTGCCAGCGGATCAAGTCGATCGGTGATGAACTCTGGCGGCTTGGTGATCACGTCGACGACCGTGTCCTCATCAACGCTCTTCTCGTCGGCCCCGGTGAGCAGTTTGAGAAACAGGTGGCCTTCATCCCCATGTTGCGGCCCTATCCTTCCTTCGGCGAGGTCCGCTCTCTCCTTCAGCTCGAGGCTCAGAACCAAGCTCGCAAGGCCACCCGCCCGCAAGTATTTCACGTGAGGGTTCCCCCCTCCTTCAGATCGACCGGTGAGGGTTCCCCCTCCGGCAGGGTGCCGGAACAGGGTCCCGATTGGTTTTTGGTGGCTACAGAGGCTTGCGGCGGCGGAACTCCCGATCTATTCTGTCCCTCGATGGTTTTAGGGTATATGGATATATATATATATATATATATATATATATATATATATATATATATATATATATATATATATATATATATAGGCGAAAGAAGTCGATCAGGGGAGCTACGAGGGGCCCACGAGGGTGGAGGGTGCGCCCAGGGGGGTGGGCGCGCCCCCCTACCTCGTGCCTTCCTCGTTGCTTCCCTTACGTACACTCCAAATCTTCTGGATTGCTTCCGTTCCAAAAATAACTCTCGCGAAGGTTTCATTCCATTTGGACTCCGTTTGATATTCCTTTTCTGCGAAACACTGAAACAAGGGAAAAAACATAAACTGGCACTGGGCTCTGGGTTAATAGGTTAGTCCCAAAAATAATATAAAAGTGTTTAATAAAGCCCATAAACATAACACAGATAATATAATAGCATGGAATAATCAAAAATTATAGATATGTTGGAGACGTATCATATGTCGTGGTTTTTCTCAACAACAAGGTATTGATTTTGATGAGACCTTTTCTCCAGTTGTAAAACCTAGTACCATTCGTGTTGTTCTCAGTCTTGATGTCTCCTCCTCTTGGCCGATTCATCAATTAGATGTTAAAAAAGCTTTTCTACATGGCACTCTCAATGAAACTGTCTATTGTCAATAACCTTCGGGTTTTGAGAATTCCTCTTCTCCTGATTTTATTTGTCTTCTTCACAAATCTCTGTACGGTCTTAAACAAACTCCTCGTGCTTGGTTTCATCACTTCACCACCTTCATTCACAAATTAGGTTTTACCTCATCTAAATCCGATTCATCTCTCTTTATTTTTCGTTCCTCCTCTCATACTGCATATCTTCTCCTATATGTTGACGATATAATTCTCACTGCCTCTTCTGATTCCTTTTTACAACATATTATCTCTTCTCTTAATCATGAATTTTCCATGATTGACCTTGGTCCTCTTCATCACTTTCTTGGGATCACTGTCTCCCGCACTTCATCTACACTCTTTCTCTCTCAACGCCGGTATCTTCTTGACTTGCTCTCTCGTGCGGGGATGACTGACTGTCAACCCTATCGTACGCCGGTCAATGTTGGTACCAAGTTGTCGGCCGACGGTGAACCTTTTTTGATCCTACCACTAGTAGAAAAAGGGCCATTTGTCTTGGTTCTTAAGGGCCTTTTGTCCCGGTTGTTGAACCGGGACTAAAGTGTCGTTACTAATGCCCTGGGCCTTTAGTCCCGGTTCTTACATGAACCGGAACCGATGGGCCTCCACGTGGCCCGTGCAGCGAGCCCAGGCAGGAGGCCCTTTGGTCCCGGTTGGTGGCACAAACCAAGACCAATAGACGTCCACGCGTCAGCAGCTGGCAGGAGCTGGGGTTTTTGTTTTTTTAAAGGGGGTGGTTTAGGGGTTTTGGGGGTTAATTTAGGTGTTTTATATATTGTGTTATCTAGCTAATTAATAGAGAGAAGTGTCCTCTCTTATCTCCGTGCTTGGTCGACGTACGCTACGTATTATACATATAGAAAGGACTCGACACGCTAGCTAGTAAGCAAATGAAGGAAATAGAAGATCGTCATGAACATATGCGTACAGAGAGAAGTGATATCGACCACCTCTCCTTCTCCGAGAGATTGGTCGAACAAAAAGTTCTTGTATATCTATCCAACGCTACTGGCTACATATATACAATATAATTATCTCTTATAATATAATCTCCTAATTATATATGAACACATGGTCCACATGGTATTCTTTGTCTTTAGCGATCACGTGGTCAAGGAAGAATGCCACCAATTCCTCTTGACTTGCTCGCATACGATCTGGTGGTAGGAGTTCATCCCGCATCCGAAAGATCTAATGAAACTCAACACAAATGATGGTAATAAAATAAAATTGTGAATATTATTGCGTACGCACTTCATATTGTTCGTCAGAGTAGCCTCGATCGTGCCGGCATGCTTAACTGCAAGCCTGCTCCCACGCCTGTTGACACCAAGGCCAAGGTCTCAGCTCTGGAGGGCTCTCCCGCATCCGACGCGGCCTTCTATCGCTCCATTGTGGGTGCCTTGCAGTACCTCACTCTGACGCGCCCCGACTTGCAGTATGTCGTTCAGCAGGTCTGCCTTCACATGCATGCTCCGCGTGATTCTCATTGGACCTTGGTGAAGCGTATCCTCCGTTACATACGCGGCACCCCGTCCATGGGACTTACCCTGACGGCCTCCGCCTCCACCGACCTCGTCGCCTACTCTGATGCGGACTGGGCTGGCTGCCCGGACACACGGCGCTCCACTTCGGGGTACTGTGTCTACCTTGGGCCGTCCCTGATCTCTTGGTCTTCCAAGCGACAACCCACAGTCTCTCGCTCGAGTGCCGAGGCGGAGTATTGGGCAGTAGCTAACGCTGTTGCCGAATGCTCTTGGCTTCGTCAGCTGCTCCAGGAGTTGCTTTGTGATGTTCACAAGGCCACGCTCGTCTACTACGACAACGTCTCTGCCGTGTACCTCTCCGCCAACCCGGTCCATCATCGATGAACGAATCACATTGAGCTCGACATCCACTTCGTTCGTGAGCAGGTGGCCCTTGGGCGCATCCGGGTCCTCCACGTCCCGACGGCGCAACAGTTTGCCGATGTTATGACAAAAGGACTGCCTACTTCTGTTTTCGAGGAGTTCAGATCCAGTCTTTGTGTCTCCGGTGACGCTTCGACTGTGGGAGGGTGTTGAATATATGGTTTGTACATGTCTATTGTATAGTCCGGCCCACCTCCTAGTCATTGTATAGTTGAGGTTGTGGCCCACCTTGTACTCCATATATATGTGCGCTATGCACCGATCAATACGTCGAGTAGCATTGCCAAAATATTCGTTTCAACAATGACATTTGCCTTTGTTGTGCTTGGATTTCGATACATGGTTATGCAAAATAAAGGTTTTTATTTTCTTACTTATGCTGCCCACCACATCTTGGTTTATGTATAGTTTTTGATGCTTGCATGTGACGGCCAGCAGCAGGTGGGTTCTATTTTTCTCTGCATTCAGTTGGATTCTGTTCTGTTGCATTATGGAGTACCAAATATAGGTCATTCACGAATGTATGATGCAACATCATATTGGCCTTCGTACAAGTTTGTTATCCAAGTATCTGGTGTCTTCAGAACGTACACATGCCTCTCCTTCTCCCGTCCTATGCCTATCTATAACCTTGGTAATGTCATTCCTTCGATTTAATATTCAAAGTGCTTTCTCTAAATTTGTATGAAAAATATTAAATATAAACCAACCTTCTATCGGAGAATGGCGTGTGGGCTTGGGGTGAAGCCAAGCGAAGTGTAGTCGAATTAGGCTTCCTTATATAGTGTCCGAATTCTACCCTTTTATTTTGAAAATAAAAATTGAAGATTAGATTGAAAAAAGGAGAGCTGTGGTCACATTCCCTTTCTGGTGGTAGTAATTAAGGATTCCAGAAATTGTGATCGCAGAAGTGCTTGAGTAATGGCAACACTGAGCGAAAAAGCAAAGTTGTTGCCAACAGACCCTCATATACACTTGCCCCTAGCAATAGTGCATGTATATTTTTGTCGTACCATCATAAGCGGCAGCTTATCATGTTAAAAGTGAAACTATGTGGTCAGACGTAGAGAGATGGCACCAGAGCTTGAGCGAAGGAGTGGACCGAGATAAAAGACATGGAAGGGATAGCAACGTTTGTCTGGTGGAGAGAAATAAGATTGTGTCGATAAAAAAGTAGAACCAATGAAAAATGGGATAAAGCGGAACAAACATGTTAAAATATTGCTCGCTTTTTTTGACGTCGGACTCATAGATGGAATGGCTGGAGTATGAATTCAATATGTCACCTAAATAAAATACATCTAAAGCAGCAGTATTATCGTGTCCCGTGACAACGTACGGGCATTCAACTAGTCTAGGTTACGAAGGGCTATAGATTCTCCAATACGTTGATGATACTATTTTGTTTGTTGAGCATGACCTTGACAAAGACGTTAATACGAAGCTTATTTTTCTATATTTGAACAACTGTCGGCACTTCAGTTTAACTTTCACAAAAGTGAAATATATTGCTTTGGCAAAGCTATTGAGATGCAAAATGAGTATGGCCACATTTTTGGTTGTGAGGTAGGTACTTTTCCATTTAAATATTTGGTAATTCCTATTCATTATAGAAAGTTGCTAAATAAAGAATGGAAATCAATCGAGGACCATTTCAAGAAAAAAAAAACTTGCTTCATGGGCGGGAAAGATGCTCCATATGGGGATCGTCTTGTCTTGATATATTCTGTTCTCACTAGTCTACCCATGTTCCTTCTCTCCTTTTCTGAAATACCAGTTGGGGTTCGAAAAAGACTTGATTACTTTCGCAGTCGGGTTTTCTAGCAAAGTGATCAACATAAGAGAAAGCGTCGCTTAACAAAGTGGAATATCATCTGCCGTCCTAAAGACCAAGAGAGTTTGGGTATTGAGTTACTTGAAATTAAAAATAGATGTTTGTTAAGTAAATGGCTTTTCAGTGGCTATGATCACATTTTACTGCATCACCGAGATACACTATCACTCTCAATTTCATGAAATCATGAACATTTTTTAAACTCATTCACATATTTGAAATTGTAAACATTTTACAAATTCATGAACACTTTTACAAATTTTTGAAACATTTCCTAAAATCAAGAACATTTTTTGAATTCATGAACATATTATACTATTTACTAACATTTTTTAAAAATTGTGAATATTTTTAAATAATTTTCTTGAACCGGCGAACACTTCTAGAATCGATGAACATTTTTTTGGAAATTGATGTAATTTTTTTTAAATTCACGTACATTTTATTTATCTAACGAACATTTTTTCAAATGCATCATCATTTTTTGAATCAGTGAACATTTTATCAATGAATAAAGTATTTTGTTAGTCACGAACAATTTTGAATTTTTAGGATTTTTTTCACTCATGGTCTTTTTTTGAATTGACAAAATTTTGTTCAGTTTCATTAACATTTTTTAATACATGAATATTTTTAATTTCCCGAACATTTGTTTTCAAATTTTGTACATTTTTTTAGTAAGGAAACATTTTATTTACCAAATCACGAACATTTTATGATTTATTAAAAAAATTCAAAAAACAATTTAAAATTTCGAAACTTTTTTGAAGTCCAATTTTATTTAGAGTAGAAATAAAGGAAAATAAAATTAAAAAAATAAAGAGACAAATTTTAAAAACAGGCCGCACGGATATGGGCCTGCCCAAACGGGCGCGGTGTATCTTCTCCCAGCACGCAGAGCGCAGTATAGGAGGTCCCTACTGCATGGGCCAGCCCAGGTGGGGATTGACATGTGTGAAACGTTGTCTATCACTTATAGGTGGCTTTGATACGGTAATCCATTTCTGAGCCCGGGCTCAGCTACAGCTACCCCGACGAAAAAAATCAAAATAAATACTAGAAAGATTTAAAAAAATTCCATTTTTTTGTGCGATAGATATTTCGATGCGTGAGCTTCGCTCCAATTTTCAAATCATTTGGACATCTGAGCAGCTCTCGGCAAAAAGGACAAATCCGGGGTCTGTAAAAATGTTTACTGTTCACACACTGTTCTGATCCGGTTTGTCTTTTTTGCTGAGAGCTGCTCAGATGTCCAAATACTCTAAAAATTGGAGCGAACCTCACGCATCGAATTATCTACCACAAATATTTTTTTTTGAATTTTTCTAGTATTTATTTTGATTTTTTTACTGACCGGGTGTAGATGAGCCTGGGCACCTAAACGCTGCACTCGCTTTGATAGGTAATATTTTGCAACTTTAAGAGTAATTTTAGTGATGTACCGTCAGAAGCAATATCCATTTATTATTAGGTATATATTAGAAAAGAGCCCGTGCGTTGTAACGGGGAAAAAATATCACACGCCCTTAACAAAATAATCATGACTGAAAATGTCAAGGGTCCACGTGTATCCCATCTATGTTGCCGCTTACCCTCCTTCCCACCCTTGTCAACGGCGGCCTCAGTGCTCACAATCACAACTCGCTTGAATGTGATCAATTATAGTGTGTCTCTCTTTCTCTTCGCATAAGATGAGAAATCTACTTTTTTTTCACCTGGAAGTTTACCGAGTCGTGCATGCGTAGTTATAGATGGTTTCTTTTTTCTCCAAACTAATTTTGCTGAGGTGTCGATTTCTAACCCGATTTACATCTGTAAGAAAGAAAGATGAATCGTGCGCTATTGATTAATATTGTTCCCTATGTAGCATTTAAAAAAGGTTTAACAAGTAAAAAAACATCATATTCAGATCCTACATATTTTTTCTAATCAATTTCCACATATATAATGTCAAAAATTAGTTAGGGTTTAGAAGATATGAATATTTAAAAAAACATTTGAATCAAAATTTTCAAATATTCTTTTTTTGCGGAAAGATAAAATAACATCATATTAAGATTCTAGACATTTTTATCATCAATTTTCATATATATATGATAGCCGCTCTATTATCATATAGTTATGATATGTGGCCCTCCGTAAACTAACATAAGAGCGTTTGGATCACTACGAGTAGTTATCTAAACGTTTTTATGTTAGTTTATAGATGGAGTATATAGGAAAATTAGTCCTAAATAGACATAGCTATATGAAATAACATTAGAGTCGGATTGCTTCATGTCACACGAGTGGCACTTATTATTTGGATAAAAAAAAAAGAGGTGTGGGGTGCGCTGTGTGAAACAACAACGAAGGACGCGCGGTTGGGTGATGGAGAGCGTTTTCCGATCCAACAACGAAGTGGGCAGTGGTTCACCTCTCGTCACGGCCACCATCTCCCCCTATTTCACCGCCAACCGCACGAACCCCATCCCTCCTCGCCTCTCTCTTCCTCTCTGTGGCGGCGCTCTCACCAAGCCGCAGTGGACACCGGCGGGGAGCAGCGGCAGATCGGCCGTGCGGCGGCAGGCCATCGGGCTCCGTCAAGGTATGGATCCGCCCCCTCCCCTCCCCTCCGCCCGCCTCAACTCCTCCCTCGCGCACCGCGAATCTCGACCCGATCTTGGCCGGCAGCGGGTTGAGGTTTGAGAGGATCCCGATCTTGAGAGGGGATGATTCGAAATAAACAGGCCCGTCTTTCATTACTTGCTATACATATTGTTCTGTTGCGATCTGTTTGAATTTGTTGCTGTTTGTTCTTGCCCAATATGTATATCGTATATGGTGGTTAGCAATATGTTTGTTGGTGCTCTATTTTCATTTTGATTTGATAGAATGCGTGCATTGTACTACATGGTCAAGAGCATGAGTAATAATAAAAGGGAAAAAAATGATGATTAGAGCATCTCCACCGGCACCCCCCCAATTGAACCCCCAATGGGGGTCCGGACTGGAAAAGCGGCACCCCCCATGTGTCCGGGCCGAGCCAAAATATGTCCCGCACCCCCCGAGCCACCCTCCAAACTTGCTCGGGGTGCCGGACATTGCCCTCCGACAGGCAGGCCCTCCTCGTCATAGACACGCATCACCCGCATCTGTGGTTTATGGCGCCGTGCACGAGGCAGTTCCGCTTCCCAAAATGGCGGAGCATATCTGCTGCCGGAGCTGGATGACGCGGGAGGAGCGGCGCCTCCCCGAGAACGACAACCACCACAGTTCGCACGCGAGCGGGCGCCGACGACCCATTCATGTCGCGCCACAACTCCGCCGGGTGACACCACTGGTGGGAAGTGACTGGCCACACGGCGGCCTGCGCAATTGAAGCCGCCCACCGCCATGCTGCCTCGTGCAGCGTGGCCCCACTCGGACTGCTACCACCGGTGCAGCGAGGCAGTGCCTGCTACCCGGTGAAGGAGGAGCGGCGATCCCCACCGCACGGCTGCCTCAACCTTGTCCAACGCCGCCTGGAAACGGAGTCATAGGAGGCCCTGCAGCAGGGCTATGGTGTCATTGCAGCTGCGGGACGACTCCCCTGGCTTGCTGGCGGCCCTAGCGGACTCGGTCCTCGAGATCAAACGGGATACACCCGGCTAAATGGTGACCATGGTGAACTCGACGCATATGGCCACCTCCTCGTCCGGTGGCGCCTCCACCTCCCGTGCGCCTCGGGATGGCGCATCCACTTTTCGTGCACATCGGGACGGCACCTCCACCTCACATGCAGCCTCCTCCTCCATCCTGGTCCTCCTCGGCGAACTTGTCCCAGTCGACGCTGGAGGCACTGCTGTCGTCGCCGTCGTCGTCCCCATTGCCGTAGTTGTCGTCGACGGTAATTGCAGCGCCTCTAGTGTCGACCGGGACAAGCTCGCTGAGGAGTAGGTTAGGGTTTAGGGCCTCCTGGTTTGAATTTCATTCAAAATATTTGTAAAATATGAACAAAATTGCAAATATTTTGCTATAATATGTGTTCTGTTTTGTAATTGATTTGGTTTGGGGGGCGCCGTTAGGGCCACCACCCCCTATTAAGGTTCTCATTACTGCCACAAAACTCGCAATGCTTTATTTCCATCATTTCTTTGCTAAGTTGTCTTTAGTCAAAACGCCGTTTTTTTTTTCAAAGGAGTAAAAAACATGTTTTTAACCATTAATAATCATTAAAAAAACAGATGGATATGCCATTGGATGGGCCGGAGATGCTGAGATATGGTATCTTATGGTAGCCATCGATGTGTCAATACAAGGGAACGGTTGCAGGCTTGCAGCCAAGGCTTGGGGGCCTCACCACCAACGAAATTCGGGAGGAAGAAAGGCGCTCGTCCATCTCTCCCGAAACAACCGCTTGCCACCTGTCTCTCCTCCCACGCTCCACTCCCCTTCCTCTTCCCCTGGCGACGGCATCGTTGATCGAACACAATCTACGCCAAACGTGCCTCCGGATCTCGAACACAACCTCGAAGGGGATCCTCCCATAACTGACGTCCTCCTCCGCCGTTTGCCTAGACCGGTGTGGAGTGGGGATCGATCCGGGCTTGGTTTGCTTTCCATCGCTTATGACGAACCCTAACCTGCTTGGATCGTTCTTAAAATTCTGGTAGGGTGTGTTTCGTCCAGATTCTAGAGCCAGTGATGCTAATTACCTGGCCTGTAGCAGCCTAGCAGTATCAAAACACAATTGAATCACACTTCTATGTTTGCACTGATTGTATGAGATTCTCATAGTAAATGTTCTATTAAAACTGGACAATGTGTTTCTATTTCACATTGAGTGCGTCCATGATCTGAGTTGGGTGTGATAGTTTATTTTCTGGAATCTCGAGACAGTTCATAGCATGCAGCAAACCAGCAGTGGAAACATTAGGATGAGTATATAATAACTACTCTTTTACTTGCTCCTTTGACTACCTGTGAAAGTCTGGGTTCATAGTTAATGATGTCAATGGCACAAATAGAACTTTTCTTGAGGTTTTATGCACCCAAGATCTTCCCTTCGAATCTTAATTTCTCACAGAGGGACAACCATCTTTGCAGGTTGCTAAAATGGATAAGCTCAAGGGCTCTGCACGTCTTATGATTGTTTCAGATCTCGATCACACAATGGTGTTTGTCTAAACTTGCAGCTTGGATTTTGTCCAGAGATAATTATAACTTTTTTGTATGACCAACTAATTTGAAGTTTCTTGGGTTTCAAACTTTCAGGTTGATCATCATGACGAAGAGAACTTGTCTTTGCTTAGGTTTGGGGCCCTTTGGGAGTCTGTTTACTGTCAGGATTCTCTTCTTGTCTTTTCAACAGGAAGATCACCTACTCTGTATAAGGAATTGAGGAAAGAGAAGCCTATGCTAACTCCAGACATCACTATTTTGTCTGTGGGCTCTGAGATAACTTATGGTGAAGCCATGGTCCCTGATCATGGCTGGGAGGAATATCTGAACAATAAGTGGGACAGGAATATTGTTCTTGAGGAGACAGCTAAGTTTTCTGAGCTGAAGCTTCAGGCATGTTTCGATTGCTAAACAGCTACTTCCCCTAATTAATAATCATTTTGATTTCTATACAAATAACACTATTGTCATTCACTTGCATGAATGCAGGTAGAGTCAGAACAGCGTCCACATAAGGTCAGCTTTTTGGTTGACAAGAAGAACGCTCAGGGAGTGATCAAGTCTCTCTCCGAGACGTTTGAGAAACGTGGGGTGAGGCAGCATGCTTACTTTTTTTTTAAGAGGCAGCATGTTTACTGATGTTGTTAGGTGTTAGTTTTTCATAATATATTCTTTAAGAAACATGGTTTTTTGGAATTTGTGTGGTTAACTACTATATTTACTGTAAACAGGTAGATGCGAAAATAATCTACAGTGGTGGCCAAGATCTTGACATATTAGCTCAAGGGGCTGGAAAGGGTCAAGCACTTGCATACTTGCTCAAGAAGTTAGGTTCATGCGGAAAAACACCCAACAATACTCTTGCTTGTGGTGACTCTGGTAATGATGCAGAATTATTCAGTATCCCTGGTGTGCATGGTGTCATGGTCAGTGTACAATAACTTGCATGATGTGTCTATAAAAGTTCAGGCGTGAATGAATGTGAGTTTACTGCAACTCTATGTTCTAAAATGTTAGGTTAGCAATGCCCAAGAGGAACTACTCCAGTGGCATGCAGAAAATGCGAAGGATAATCCAAAGATAATTCATGCAACTGAGAGGTGTGCTGCTGGTATTATTCAAGCTATTGGGCACTTCAAGCTAGGACCTAATGTTTCTCCAAGAGACGTTGAGTTTCCTTACATCAAGGAGGACCCTTTGAAGCCTACAGCGGCCATTGTGAAGTTCTATGTTCTGTACGAAAAGTGGCGTAGAGCTGATGTTCCAAAGGCTGATTCAGTTATACAGTACTTCAAAAACATCACAGTATGTATATGGTTTTCCACTTCCATGTACACTTAAACAGTTTGGTTAGCTTTTGTGTAAATTTCTCCCCTCTGACATCTCAGTTTCTCGAGCTTTCTAATTCTGAGAAAATGCCATATTTTCGTTAATATTTTCTTAAGCTTTCAGATTATTTATTTATTTATTGTGGGTGCTAGGATGCAAATGGAGTTATTATTCATCCGTCTGGGGTCGAACTTTCGATCCATTCGGCCATTGATGAGCTGGCTTCATGTTATGGTGACAAACAAGGGAAAAAGTACCGATCATGGGTGGACAGACTAGTTATCTTGCAGACTGCTTCTGACAGTTGGCTTGTGAGATTCGACTTGTGGGAGGCAGAAGGTGAGTTCTTATGATTCTGCAGAGTATTATACAGTTACTGCATTGAGCAACTCAAACTTTTAATACATTTTGTTCAGATTGCAATATCTTTTTACCCAGTTTGTATGTGCTCAATCAGAATTCTTGTTTTATTTATAGATAGTGTCATTTATGGTTTACCTTTACTTGACATGGATGCCAAGTACTCCCTCCGTCCCATAATATAAGAACGTTTTTGACATTAGTGGTGTCAAAAACGTTCTTATATTAAGGGACAGAGGGAGTAATAATTTTAGGACTATAGTAATAGGTTTTTACATTACTTTGCGCACATATCCTTTTTTTTCCTGTTGCGAAATAATGATCGCATCATTCAGTTACAGAAAGTACAATGCTAAATTTACAGTGTGGACTGTTGTATAACTCTATTCTGGCCAGATATTATGGACTTACTGGTTATAGTATGAAGTAATCTAGATAGTAGAAGTTGGTTGAAACACGAATCCCTTTACTACATATGTTAACATCAATGACTACTTGATGATAATGACCATAGATTCAAAGCCCTTTGCAAAAGGGCAACCCGTGGGTTGAGGGGCATTCGTTGTTGAGCAATCAGTAGTTATATCCTGAGCCAGTTGGGGGTGTCGAAAATCAATCTTGCTCTATGGTTAATGGAAATTGTGCTTCAAGCTAGTTAAAATGATCTGGCTACCTGATTTGACATGTTCCCTCCCTAACAAAGAGATATGGCTTTGGCCGGTGGATTCTATCCGATGGACATGATTCTACCTAATGGAGGGCATAGCACATAACCTGTGGGACAGTGTGACGTGGATTTCAGAGTTTTTTCGTCCTGTCAATAATTATTATATAAGCACGCTCCCGTTATCTTGATAATAAATCTTATTTTAGCAAATCATCCTCAGCTGAATGTTTAACCTGATGCTATTTTCAGGTGCTGCGTGGGTGTGCTGTTTTACAACTCTTGCACTGAATGTAAAGGTATATATCACTTGTGTTGAGCCAAAACCTGACCTGACCCACTTGTATTTTGGAAATTTTAACATGGGTTGTTTTGTGATCTCACTCAGCCTGAATCCCCTGGGGGTTTTGTGGTAACACACATCCACAAGACATGGCGTAAAGAATATCCTGGGGTCGAGCAGTCATCCAAACTCTAGACTGGATCGCCACCACGGGTGCACGGGAAGGAGTTCTTCTTGAGGATCAAATAAGAAATCGTAGCGAAAGCATGTGAATTTATCTTACTTGTTCATAATGTTGTTAATAAGTGCTCCCAGACGCATATACTGGACTGGATGATGTCTACGGTTGTCTGTCTCTTGATGCCTTTGCCTAATGCTTACTGTCATGAGAGGCTAAACTAAAAGTAAATGACCCCAGTCCCAGTATATACTTAGTTCGATTTGCTACTCGTTAGTTATTGTTCAGTGTTGTTCTAGATACATTCATTTTTATCCATCTCCGCGACAACCGGACGCCATGAACGACGGGAGCTCGGCTCCGGCCCTATCCGACGCGTCCCATCTGCCATGTACAAGGGGAGCACGGTTCGTGCCCTCTGCGCTGCGGTGCATTTTAGCAGCAGATATGTGGACCACTGACCACCTCGGCCGACTAGTCTTTGCCATGTCAGCCCTTACACGTGGGTCCGACTAGTCAGATTCAATGTTAGTTGTGCTACCAATGTACTTTTCGTCGGTTAAGGGTGGTGTTCTTCTGAAGCGACTGCCTGCCTTACTTGTGATGGTTTTGCGTCAATAAAGCACTAAAACAGTAGTAACAATATTATCATTTGCTCGTGTTAAATGGGTTTTCGGGGTCCATGACATTTCATTTTCATCTTGCGTGGCATGATCGCTTAACCACGTATTTCATTAATAGAAAATCAATGTTTTTGTGAGTAATACAAAATCAAGTTACATAAACACGTGGAAACTAAAAGCCTGATCAGGAAAAAGTCATTTGTCCTGAAAATTTTGCAGGTAAAACTATAAAAGATAAAAAAATTACAAATATATCCCTAATGTTTTAAGAAACAAAGCTAGAAGAGAGAATTAGGTGCAGCAATTAGAGCAGTGTATGGTATTGGTTTTCCTGTCCTGTGTCAGCTAGCGTGATTCTATTGCTTCTGTTCTGATCATCGTCGAGATACTTGTTGTGCTATGCCACTGAATTGCGAAGTACCCCTCCACGAGACTGTTAAGTTCACAAATAAATAAATGATGCAATTGGGGCAGTCGCAAAAGCCACCACCCACCCAAGCTCAAATGGTCCTTATATGAACATTAAAAATAAAAAAAAAATCTGATTTTTTTGCAACATACTTTAAGAAATTTTAATTGTTACCATGCCTTTCACCAGAAAAAAAAAATCAGTGCTCTAAATGCGTTTGAAAGTAACATTTTCAGAGCATTGGTTTTGTTTTTTGTACCAGGCCTTTCACCAATATCATTTCATGATGAAATTTTGCATGCACAACAAACATTTCTTAAAGTATGCCACAAAAGAAATTAGCTTCTCAAAATGTTTTCTATTTTTTATAATATTACATTCATACCAAGAGTATTTGATACTAGGTGTAGAAACTCCACATTCCTTAACATCCTTTTGATATTATAGCAAATATGCTCGTGCATTGCACAACGGGAGAAAACAATCAAATTATGTTGAGATAAGGACTTTTAAAATGTCATTTCACAAACTACGTCTGAATCATGTCACAGTGAGATAAGAGACTTTTAACAAGTCAAAAACTGAAAATGTGATGGTCTCATCACAACTTGATTTCCTAAGGCGCCACAGTGAAATATTTTATGGCTAAGCAAGCTGCATTGATGAACCCTGCGTGAGCTAGACTGATGAACGATGTGCCTCGCGTTGGCCTAGCATCACGGTGTTTTTCATGACCAGTAAAACTATAGTACAAGAATAAACATAGGTATGTGGAGGCAAATTAGACATTTAGTCACTTTCATATAGCTTACAAAAAATAACCCATAAAAGTTGTGTGAATTTTTCTAAGGCAAGCGTTGTATAGAACACAAAAACCCTTTTTTAACCGATGAGCGATGGACTAAATAAAATCATAAAACAGCCTCTACATATCCCCTAAAAGAGCTCTATGTAAGCGATGGTTCGTTTTGTTCGTTATTTACGTATCTGTTTAAATTTTGTGAATATTTTCTAAAATTTGAAATTATTTTAAAATTGCTAAATATATTTAGAATTCACGGTCACTTTTTAAAAATCATGAACATTTTTTTGAAATCGTGATTTTTTTATAATATGCAAACAATTTTTAAAATCTTGAACATTTTATGATTTTCCTACCATTTTTTGAATTCATGAACATTTTATGATTTCTCAAAAAAACTTTAACTCACAACTTTCCGAGATTTGGAATTTTTGGAAATCCTAAATTAATTTAAAAAAGGAAAAACAAAAACATAAATAAGAAAAGAAAAGGCAAAAAAAGGAAATGAAAGAAACACCCAACCTGAATCTTGGAAGCTATTGCGCACCATGTTTTCGTTCCTAAAGTATGCTGTCGAGCAAGGACTTGATTATCAGGCCTATTTCACGAATTGACCTAGGTCTCACGGGCTACTGAGATCAACGGTTTGATGCTATCCTTCAGGTGCATGCCGGACTTTAGACCGGTACACACCTTGAGGGCTACTGGCTATACATCTAGGCAGAGAATGAATTGCACAAATCAAAAAATTAGCAAAAACATTCGAAGATCGAGGTGGTGCACCACCTCGGAAGCAGTCCGGCATAAAGCTCTGATGCGAATGGCTAGTTTCATGGAGAACATTTTCGTCATTAAGCTCGGTTGAAATCCTTCAAACTTTTTCAATACCGAGGTAATCTATGACACCTCGGATTTAGCACCGACAGTAGAAAGGAGCACCCACACTCTTTTCCATTATGTTGGGATGCGTTGCCTAGATCGTCTTTGTCATCCCTCTCCATGCTCGGCTCGATGCTGGTGCTAGTGGTTAACGACATCGGGATAGTGATGCAGGCGCGTGCATGTCATTTTTCTTATGTATTATCGGCGCCGTCATGCGTTGAAGGACCGTGAAGCAGCTGGTCGTGGTTGTGGCATTTTTTGCGTTACTGGCCCTGTTGATGGTTGTGCTTGTGTTGGTCACAAAGGTTTGCATCCAAAGGTGTTTGGCATTATCGCAACCACTTACAGCACGGCCATGTTCGTTATCGCAATGGTCATGGACATCGTAATTGATTTCTCAATTTGTGGCTTGTGGCTAGTGGTAAATGCCCAACATTACGGCCACCGTGACCACAATGGTGCAGCTCATTGTCAATTTTTTCTTCTACCTCCGTAACAAGAACGAGGACAAGGGAGAGTATGATGCAGCATAATTATGCTGATGTTGTTGCTACAACTTCTTCTGATATTTGGGGCTACAAAATTGCATGAAGTACAAGTTATTTACCTATCTTGTCATTGACTGGCTGTTAGAAGCAGTTTTACTCATAGTCGTTTCAAACCATTTTGTGATCTGAGGTTATGTAAACCAATTATTTTTTATACCAAACTTTTATACTTTTTAAACTAATTATACCATATTAAAATTTTAATTTGTATAATTTTCTTTTACTTAGACATCATAGTTAGCTACATGACAATGTTTATAAATAATAGTTACAATATTCCTTGTCATGCAGTTGTAATACATATTAATGGACAAAATTTTAAATTAACAAAAAACTCTTTCTAGTTAAAAAATCCTTTGAATTGACTTTTAAATATTGCATGAATGATAGTGTATACACATATATTTGCATATCTATGCATGTGTACATATATCTTTTAATGATATTGAATATCGTGGTAGATATTTTCTAAATCATACACACTAATCAATTTCTTAATAGTGGTTTTTGGTGTATGTTGGAAAACAGATTCATAGAAATTTCTAGGCCATGACAAATACGACTTGCAAGTTGGGTTCGTAATAGGTTGGCAACACGTGCATGATTTTGTACTTGTATTCAAAATAGGACCATCGTTATAATAATAGAAGAACATGAAATATTTTCGATCGTAGTTTGACATATGATTCGATTATCTGACATGCTAGTTTAGATTCACTTGGTTTTCTTTGGTACATCTAAGATCTCCTACACATTTCTCAAATGAAAAATTGTGCATTCGTTTAAACACAAAAATCTAGTTATCATAAATTTTATTATGATACTGAGACGTCCATCGTAAAGAGAGACTAGCAATGTAATTAAACTCAACTTCACCAGTCGGATTGGTTTGTTCTACAAACTATTAGTATGCAGTGTGAACTTGCACTCATGCAAATTGAGATTCTCTTTTATGAATTCAATAATCTTCTAAGTGTAATGTATAATTGTATAGTTGTTACATATAATTCGTATTTGGGGCCCTTCTCTCTCGAGGACCGGGGCGGTTGTCCCTTTTGCCTGGCCTTTAGGTCGGCCCTGGCTCTACTGCACTACCCTATTGGACCCTATAGTGATGATCCATCAGCAATAACCATTTGCATTTTTGCACTATTATATAGTATGCTTCGTATGGCGACTATGTGTTTTCATTGATTTAGATTGTACAAGTTGCCCTACATGGTTACAAAATCGATGATTTATCTTTATGGTGGATCTTAAGTATGTTTATGAGATGATTTATTCAGTTGCAGTTGTTATGCTTATATATTAGAAGTGTTTATAGATGCATATTGTTACTCCTTTCTTGATAACATGATCAATCAAGAGGATAGGACAATAGTGGAATGGTCTGATGCGATTAGCTCGGTGACAGAAAAGATGGATTGGATTATTTTGTCTTTCTTTTCCCTTGATCTTGAGGCCTTTCACCTTTGAAATCTGAAGAAGCCACGGTGGCATCTTCTCGTTCTTTTGCTAATAATCATGTTGCCAGTTTGCTGGTCTTATGGTTCTAGTTCCAGGAGCTACCACTGTGTTTGTTACTTTGTACATGTGCTTCAGGACAATGAACAACAGTTCATGGCTGCTATATGATGTTGTTTATTTGGCGTGAATGAAGCCAGTTGGCCAGAGATAAGGGCATTGGTTTTGCAAATATCATGCTTGCTATTAGTATATTTATTCTTGTCTTAGCAAATAGTACCTGGTTTCTAAGGAATAGAAAAAAAATGAAATGATATTATAAGTAGTAAATGTATTCATTATCTTTTTGTTGGGAGAATGCATTCTTCATATTTCCAGACCCTGCTTGTGCGATTTTCACTTTCAAGGAACCACGGTACACGTGCTGTTTTTGCCAATTTGGACCCATTTCATGGTCAGTTATTCTGCCTAGCCTCACAGCTGATGTGTTGTTGCAAATGCCAGAGTTATGCATCAAGAAAATAGTCCATTATCTATCGGAAAATAAAATGGAAGAAACCGAGGGATCCAAATTGCAAGAGGTCTTCACTCGCGTGGACAATTCACAAATCCTGGAAAGAACTCTGCATAATGTACTACATTGGTTGCTGGTGCTCTGCTGCATGCTGCAATGGGCTGCCAACTCTTTGCAACATTGGGCCAGCACTGCACTGCAGCAGAATCATCAGTCAGATGCAACAACTGTACCCTACTGCTGCCATGCACTATTAACCGCACAGCAACATCCATCAGATTATAGGACGCGCCAATCACCATCTTCTTTACACCATGTGTACAAACAAACATCTTCCATTCCATCTCCTACCTCCCCCGACCACAAAATTAGACGATGAACCACCGTCGGTTTCAGTTATCATGTCATATACTCCTCTGGTACCTAGGTTTCAGGTTAGACAGCCCTCTCTCTTCCCAGCGAGCCGCCGCCGCCGGGCCAGACGGGTCGGAGCCGGCGTGGCTCGGCCACACCAGAGGGACCGCCGGCTGCTGGTACGCGTCACAGGCCCCCAGCTTCACCACAAACGTCGCCGTGCAGCCCTTTCCGGCCCCATCGCTCTCCAGCCATATGTGCCCGCCCATCAGGCTCACAAACCTGCACGTTCAGGTGTTTCTAAGTCACTATGTCATCGACCGACCCATCGGCCGTTCAAGCCGGGAATCTGTTAGGACATTGGTAGAATACCTCTTGCAAATGGCGAGCCCGAGGCCGCTGCCGTTGTACCCCTGGTTCCCGCCGCTCTGCGTGTGAGCAAACTTTGTGAACACATGGGATAGGTCCTGAGGGCTGATGCCGCACCCTGTATCTTTAACCTGAAACCACAGAGTTTCATGTGATCCTCGCACGTGCCATTCTCGCTTAATACATTGATTAGAGCATGGAGTTTCTGTGATGCAATCTTTACCTGAACTTTTACATAGAAATGTCCATCGGTCGCGACCGGATGGAAATCGGTGCTTCTGAACTCTCTTAGAGCGTCAGGCTTCACAACCGACGCTAAGAGCGAGATGTGGCCCTCCTTGGTAAACTTAACAGCATTGCCGCAGACGTTCAGAATAGTTTGCATGAGTCGCTTCTCATCACCGATGGCAGATAGAGGCAAGTCAGGGGATAACATAACCGACACAGAGAGTTTTTTTATGGCTGCAATCGGCTTGACAAAACTCATCACCTGCAATGCCATATACCAAGTTCAGGTTAGAGTAATATGCATCACCACTGGTATTAGGTGGTTGGGAGGGCGATATATTTTTGTACAAACCTCTTTGAAAACAGCATGAAGATTGAATGCGCTTATATCCAGTTCGAAACTACCATCCTCGAGTTTCGAAAGATCCAAGACGTCATTGATGAGCGTCGCTAAAAGGTTGCTGCTCTTCAGCACCGTTTCCACCATTAGGCGCTGCTCAGGGGTAAGTTCAGTTTCTAGTAGCAAGGAGGAGAGGGCTATTATCGCGTTCATCGGGGTTCGCATTTCATGATTCATCACAGCTAGGAAGTCATTGCGAGCACGTATTGCCATTTCAGCCTCTCGCCGAGCTAAATCAAGGGCCACATTTTGATCCATCAGTAGATCACGTGCTCGCATGGATTCTTCAAGAATAGCAGCATGAGAGAGGGCAACAGCTACCTGCAGAGAGTACCATATATGATCTCATTAGAGTAGTGTAGAAAGCTGGTTCACCATGCATATCTGTATTTCTGTGTGCACAATCTAAGTAAAAACTGAAGTACAAACAACATAGATGCAGCACAAAATTTTCTGCATACAGAATAGTTTTCCAAGGACTGTAATTCTTTCCTAGATAAAAGGTTTAACATCCAGCTTCATTTAAAGGCCAACTGCAGGTAACAGTTATTCAGAGGATCACCCTGTTACAACTCTTTATAAAGGGCATTTCCACTGAAAATGAAAAATTAAAGGAAAGAAAAGAAAACTACAGAGAAGGTTGATGTATGCTCATTAAAATATATTAGCTGCACATCAGGAAAATAGTGCCATACAGGACCTCATTAGAGCAGTGTAGAATGCTAGTTCACCATGCATATGTACGTATCTAGGTAACTAGTTTTTGTGCGCACAATCTATTAAAAATTAAACCACAAACAGAATGGTTTGCAGCACATGAGAAATTTCTGCATACAGAATAGTTTTTCAAGGACTATAAATTCCAAAACAGGGAAATAAAAAACCACAGAGAAGGTTGATTTATGTCCATCAGAACAATATATTAGCTAAACATCAATAATAAGAACAAGAAATGAACAATATAGCATCAGGGAAAGTGTAGTAGCAACCTGATCGGCGACGACCTCGACGAGCTCCAGTTCATGGACATGCCATTTCCTCGCGCTATCAGACGGGAGCATCAAAACCATAATCGCGTAGCTTTTCGCCGAAAGCTCGGGCCAGTCATTTATCTGGAAGTTTGAAAGGTGCAGCAGGGGGACTCTCACAGCAGCCACCTCCGGTGGGACATACCGGCCTTGAACAGGGCGGATCCTTGCCAACGGAGACGTATGCGGCACGATGATCGCCCGGTTGCTACTGAAGACTTGATTGACAACAGGAAGATTGATCTGCACAGACGAGCCACCCGGGATCGGGTGGCGCAGAGTATGAGTTAGCTGAAGGCTAGAACCGCTCCGTGATGGCATCCACAAGGCACATTCCTCCAGACCCAGCGTCCTCCCGAGCTCAACCAGAGTAGTCTTCAAGATGGTGTGCCTGTCAAGCGTGCTCCTGATCTCATGGGTGAGCATTCTGACATGCCTCCCCGTCTCCTCCTGTGTGCGTATCAGTCCCATTTCCCTGTCAAGCTCGTCGGCCTTCTTCTTGAGAAACAGCTCCCTTGTCTTGACGCTGAGCAGGTCGGGTATGATATGAACGAGCATGAGGGCGGTCGCGCAGGACACGACGGCCGTGGAGACCTTGGCCACGGTCATGACGATGGCGACGGTCTTGGTGTGCATGGTGAAGGTCCATAGGTTTATGAGGTGGGTGGCCCCGCAGAGGACGATGAAGGCGCCGAACTGGATGAGCACCCATCGGTAGGGGAAGAATGACGACTTCTTGACGAAGTAGATGAGCTCAAGCGGGATGGAGAAGTAGGCGAGTGCTATGAAGAAGTCCGAGATGTACTGGTACTTGATGAGGAGCTCGTCGGTCGGCCAGAACGGCTCAATGCAGTCACAGCCCTCCATTTTAGTAGTTAATCTGGAGGCTTGATGTCTAGCTAGAGAGTCGTTGTCGTCGTCCTGGCCGGCATTTGTTCCCTGCAAAGACAACTCAGAGAATCAACTTGATGAAGTGTGAGAACTACAAATAAATAACATAAGGTTGGGGTAAATGCATAGTATGTGATGAAGTAAGTTAGATTCATTTCATTAAAGTGAAGAAAACAAAAAATAAAGAAGATAAATTTGGGTACATCCATAACAAATGTGATGGTTATCTGAATTGATAGGCATTGAGCGCGGAGCTGTAGAAATCCACTTATCTAAGTAGTCTAGGGTAAAGCAAGTGTAGATATAAAAATTGGTGGGATGAAGCTGTCCAAATAGCTATTCTTAAACTAATTGTGGCATTTCAATTTTCACGCGAGTAGCCTAGCTAGCTAGCAGGGGCAGGGAGGGAGGTAGGGTCGAGCTATGCTATTCCTAATTAACAAGTATGGCGAGCAAGCTTAGCTGAGCAGGCGAATCTTAGGCAAAAGGGCAGCTGCTGGCTGGTTTCCAGACCTAGGTAAACCACAGGGAAAGGAAAGGAGAGATCCCTAGCTGCCAGGCCTAAACCATGGCCGATGCAGGTTGCAGGGAGCAGGGGATATTGTAATGCAGAACCAGTGAACTGGCAGAGAAAAACAACCAAGAGAAGATAAATTTGGGTGCACCCATTGTAGGTGATGGTATGCTTGGGTGAAGCAAGTGTAGATACATAAACAGATGAATCGGTGGGTTAAAGCAGCTATTTTCAAACTAACTGCGGCATTTCAGTTTAGCTAGCATACCATCATCTAAGCATTACAAACAGATCCATAGTGCGCAATAGGTGTCTGATTTGATACACATTTCGGCGCAGAGCTGTAAAAAATATATAAAAAAATCTAAGTGGCCATGTGTCGTCGGTGAGTGAGTGCACATGAACAAATTTAAATGAAGAAGAGGAAATTTCGGTGCATCCATGGCAAATGTGATGGGTGTCTGAACCGATGCACGTTGAGCCCAGAGGTGCAGAAATCTAATTGTCCAAGCAGCCAAAAACTGGTGGGTGGGATGAAGAAGCGGCCAAAATAGCTACTCCCAAACGAACTGTGGCATTTCGATTTTTCAGACGGAGTAGCCTAGCCTAGCGTGCTATGCTCATCCCTGACTACCCAGAACCAGGTATGGGGACTGAGCTGAGCTGAGGTGAGCTTAGCAGGGCAGGCGAATCTCAGGAAAAACCGCGCGCAGCTGCTGGGTGGTTCCCAGATCTAGGTAAACAAAGGGCCAGGAGAAGGAGATCCCTAACTGCCATGGCCGATGTAGGCGGCGGGGAGAAGGGGATACCGTGCTGCAGAACCGGCGGAGACCGAGCAAGAAGAGGAAGAAGATACCTGCGCTCGTTCTGCTTGCTTGCGGGGAGAGCGCCGGAGTTGCGCGGCGCGGCGGTGGCGTGGGGAAAGGAGCCGGAGCCTGAGCCGGACGGACGGACGGACGGAAAGAAAAGGAAAGGAGGAGGCCAGGGGGGACGAACCAGCCCAGCTCAGCTGCACACTCATTCACTCACTGACGACACTCGGACGGGACGGGCGGAGGCGATATGTGTTGCGGACAAGTTGGAGTTGATCATCACTTTCTTTCACCTTATTATATACTCCCACCCTCTGAAAAATCTTGTCCTTATCCAGAGACAAGCTTTTTCAGACGGAGGAAGTACTCCTTTGTCAACAAAAGATATTACGAAAACTATATCTCACTTCCAGCCGCCGCCTCCAACGTAGCTAGCCGCCGTCTTCTCAAAACTAGGGTTCTTTGCCTCCTACCGGCGCCGGCGTCGGTCCGTCCCGTTTTCAGTGGCCTTAGGGCCATGGAAGCGGAGTGGATCTCGGCCCTTGCCCGTGAGAGGGCTCCGTTTTCATACTTTTTTGAGCTTTGTTAGGGTTTGTGTCCTGCTCAGAAAGGCGAGACGGCGGCGGCTCCCTGGAGATGGAATAAAGGTCTCCTCGTCTAGTCCCTGTTCAGGTGATGTGTGTAGCATCATCGGTGGGCGTGTGGAGGTGTGTCTCCGGCGGATCTGTCTTTGGTGGATTTGCTCGGATCTGTTCGTCGTTCGTCTTCATTCGTGTGTCTTCAGTTCGGATCCTTTTGATCTACACTCTTCATCTGTGACGGTTACTGTTCTGGTGCGTTGGTTCTATGGGACCTTAGCACGACGACTTTCCGACTGTCTACTACAACCAGATTTGCCCGGCTCCGGTGAGGGAGGGGCGATGGCAATGGCGCGCCTTCGGCTCGCTTTAGTATTTGTAGTCGTCGCTAGGTGGTCTACGGATCTGGATGTAATTTTTATTATTCCTAGTGTTCATTGTACTACCATGGTTGAAGATGAATAGATTGAAAGTTTTTCCGAAAAAAAAGTACTCCTTGGTCCCAAAATAAATGTCTTAAGTACTCCTTTGTAGTACTAAAATTACTACAAAATTAAGGCACTTATTTTGGAACGGAGATAGTACTACATAATTTTTTTTAAATAAACTGGCATCCATATGAAATGCTTTTTCAAACATAACCGCCAAATACTACTATGGTGAATGTATAATAACCCAGAAAATACGGTACTCTTACTAGTAGTTTTTTTCTCAAAACATGACAAATCATATTTTTTCGAAGTTTCGGAATTTTCCCTTCTTCTCGGGGCTAATCTATTCCGGTCTTTCCGGCGTTATTCCTTAAGCGGTATGACGTGTCTGTCAACTACATAGATCTGAAGCACCTGATTCCAAATCACTCCACATGTCAAGAAACCCTAACCTCATAGCCTCAAGAAGACGGCGGAAATCTACGCCGAAGCTCCACCGACTACGTCCATATGCACGAACTCGATGAGGACCGGAGTCCGAAAGACAAACTTGAAGAAGAAGCGCCGCCATTTATCCGAGCGTCGCACCTAGAAGAACAAAAAAAAAACTAACCTGAACTACTAACCGGAGCGAAGGCACCGGGATTCCCCTCGCCGCCGCCGGTCGCTGGAGTGACAGGCACACATACTCCCTCCTTCTTTTTTAATTTACTTTGCATATAAGATATATCCAAAGTCAAACTTAGTAGAGTTAGAGCAACTTTATAGGAAAAAATATCAACACTCACAGTATGATATCAACATCATGAAATTAATTTTCATATCGTTATAACTTTAGTGTCAAATATTATAAAGTTTGACGTCAGACAAACCTCATATGCAGAGTAAAGGAAAAGGAGAGAGTACTTACCATATATTACTACTATGTAGTAGTTGTGCGAAGAAAAATCAATTTCTTGGAGAAAACTCCAACAAAATAGGTCTTCACAATATTCTTAACACCTCTTATATAAAAAAAACAACTTGAGGCTTGAAAATAGTGCAAGTGCCTCGGTCCTGCCAGTGGACTTTGACCAAACTCCCTCCGCTCCTCCCTTCCACTGGTTGGCACTCTGACCAATGCCCAACAATTCAACATGGCTACCCCTATCCCACCACACCAGCCTAACCACTACTACTATACTACTGAACTATGGCTGCTAATCACAAACAAGATCTCATCTACTTACTAAGAGCATCTTCAATAGTATGTATATATTTGAATGTCTATATATTCATATAGACAACGGTCTAATTTTTTTTTCTCATATACACATCCAGTTTTGCATCAGAACGTTTATATACAGGAACCATGACAGGTGAGCCGTCGCTGGGGAGAGGAAGAAATCATGACTGCAGCTGAGTTTAGACATTGTCGAGGTCGATTTAGAGGATGTGTATATTTGGACGGCCATATAGACAAGCTGCTGAACACCTATTTTTGGCTCACGTCGTAAAAAACGAGTATAAACATCCATATAGACAAGCTATTGGAGATGCTCTAATCCACACCACCAGCATATATACTACTCATGCACACCTTTGATAGCACCAGTACCCTACCCAAAGCTCCTCCTCTATGGGGGAACTAACCCAACATTAGCACCAATTAAATATTACAAATAATGTGGGCTCAACAACCAGATGCTGCTAAATTTAACTAGGAGACAGTGCCATGCATCAGAGTGTATCTGCACAAGATCTTTCTTCCCTACTACTATCATATCATCATCCATGGCTTACACCAAACTCATCTTCTCTTTTCTCATCAAACATAAAAAACACAACCATGTCTCCCTTTCACTCCATCCAACACACATACAAAGGGCAAAGCAGCCCAGGAGACTAAACAAGCACTAACAAACAAAAGCAGGGATCTGATCTGCCCCTCACTAACCAGGATCACACAAACCATTTACAGACACCACCTCTTCCTCTCCCCATAACCCTGGCCGTGTCTCAAAAATTCAGCCACTACAGCCCCATGTCCCTCTACTCATGCTCATCTTCTTTACTGTGGCAACACTAATGTGTAGTATATATGGTACATCAAAACTTATGTGGTACACTAGCACTCCTTGATGAATATCCTGCCCATGAAATCCCGGAACCTCTGCGAGTAGAGCCTCGGGTCGACCGCGGAGATCAAGCTGGGGTCCGTCTGCAGCGACTTGTACGCGTGCTCCAGCCTCTTGCTGATGTCGTAGTCCCGGAGGATGTCGATTATCCCAAAGTAGAGGATGACGTCGTAGGCTTCGCCCCCGCTCTTGCTCCGGCCCGACGAGAATCCCCCGCCGCCAGAGAGGAACGGGTCGACGTCGCTCATGGATGTGCGCTCCGCTCGAGCTGGCAGGTGCGCACCCAGTCTAGCCAAAGGTTTCCTGAAGTCACTAAGAGAATACCGATTAAAAATGAACCTGAAATTGGAGTTGCCGACTGTCCAGTTGGTATCACTAGTTATTATACAAGAACAGTTAAAAATGAACCTGGGGTTGGAGTTGCCAAGTGTCCAGTTGGTATTAGTTACATTACATATAAGAGAAAACGATGAACACGATAGAATAATTAAGGGGTACTGCTATCTTGGTATTACAGGTGGGGGGTGAGCAAGCCAAATGATGCCAGAACATGCACTATGTGAAAACAAGGGACGGCAGCGATCAAGTTTGCACTATGTATCATGACAGCTCATGTTTTATTAAAAAGGAGACGGACAATGCGACCCCAGGTGTAACATCTTAGGGAGGCAAAAACTAAGTGTACCACTTGTCAATAAAACAAGGCATGTGTTCCATTAGAACTAATGTATGTATTTGCAAAAGGCGACATATTTAGTAACTGAAGGTCTCACAGTGGGAGGGGCTAACAACTGAAGCTCTGGGATCCAAAGTATTATTACTAAACATGTCGCCTTGGTAGTACAAAGTGAGTGATTACTACAAAGAAGTACTCCTATTTTACTACTAGTAGCATGGAAGTGGTTGCTCATCAAAGTCCTGAGATGGCGACACATTTGCTGCCTTTTTTCTGACAGGGAAACATTCAAAGTAGCTAGGCCAAGATGCCAGAAAAAGATTTTCCTCACTCTTTATGCTTAACAAGAGCGGGCTCATATTGCAAACAACAGATTTGATCTTGCACACACAATCAAATTCCGGAAAAAAATGTATCATGTAGTTCAAATTTCATTTTCATGCCACTGACATATGATGTTTACAGGTATCTTGCAATTGACAAAAGAGGTTCTGCAGTTGAATCGGTCTTTATTTGATTATCAATTATCAGTACTATCTATGACTAAATTTAATTCTGCAAGTGTCAAGAAGCTACAGAGATCCAAGTATTTTACTAGTATGTAGTATGGGAGTGGTTGCTCATTCAATAGAGTAGCGACACATTTGGTGTCTTTTTTCCTACAGGGAAAACATTCAAAGTAGCTAAGCCAAGATGTGAGGAAAGTATTTTCTTCACTCTTTATGCTTAACAAGAGCAGGCTCATATTGCAAGCAACAGATATTTGATCTCGCACATACAGAAAGTACAGAAAAAATGCATCATGTCGTTTAGCAAACATTTAAAGGGGTGACATCAAATTTCATTTTCATGCCACGGATACATGATGTTTACAGGTATCTTAACATAGACAAAAGAGGCTCCACGGTTTAATCAGCCTCTATTTGATTATCAATTTATCAGTACTATTTATGACTAGATTTCATTTAATTCTGCAAGGGTCAAGAAGCTACAGAGATGCATATGTGTGCAAGCACTATTATGACGTACCGGTGATCGGCCATCTTGTCCAAATCTTTAGCTGAGGGGCATGGCTCAGGCATGCTGACGCTGCCCTGGCATGCCGACACCATGTTGGCCGAAAGCTCTTCTGGGTAATATGATTGCTCACGTTAGCGGAAAAAACCATAATGTTGCCAAAATTCCGTACTTATTTAGCATTTAGCAGAATCATGTCTTCCTTCAAGTAACACCCAACTTGCTTACCAGGAGAAGAAGTAAAAGTAGATAATGCCATCTTTGATGCAGGGACAATATCATCGCAAAAGTGAACTCCAACCAATAAACTGTAATCCATGATGCCCTCCGATTCCAAGAACGCACAATCTCGCCTAAGTTGCCTAAAGAAAACAATAATGCCATTTCAGACTCGATGTTGCTGGAAGACAATATAGTTACGCTAGCATTACCGGGGAGGACAGAAAGCGTACTCATGAAGCTCTTTATACCAAGAGCGCTGCATCCGGAACACAAAATTGAGATCCAAGTCCTTGAGCGTGGTTGCATCGCCGGTTTCTTCTTCAAACCTGTCGGATTTCCGACCGTAGGAGGAGCCTTTCAGGTCATAACGGCGATGGATCCGGTGCTCCGAGCAGAACAGATTGCCCATTACGATGAACCGCACCTGCGAAAGAACATGTGTCGTAGTGTCATGACTCATGAACCAAGAAACGGTCAACATCACTAGGGAGCCAATGTAGTTGTTGTTGGCATGTGGGAAGGGTTGCACACCTTCTGCCCACCATATGGCTTCACAGAGTGAACACCGTAGAACCTTGTGATGAGAGAGTTCTTGTACCGTTTAACATGTTTGTGGTAGCTCGGCAACATCCGAATCAACAACTACACAACATGCAGAACACAACAGAAGATGAATCCTCAGCCAAAATTAATAAATAATGTACACAAATGATAAATAAAACTAACAAGCATGAATGTTGGTGTTACCTTGACTTCAGATTTCTTGACAGTCTTGATCATGAAGCGCTCGTCCTGCGTGAGGTAGAAGAAGCTCCCGCTCTTCCCCGGCGACGACAGTTCCCGAAGAGCGTCGTCCCCGCAGATGGCAAGCATGTAATCCGCCGGGTCGACGGCGAACAGCTTCCTCATGTGCCTGTGAAGCAAAACAACATAAAAAGAAAACAGAGCCAGTTACAGAGCAGGTTGAAGTAACAAGTGACTGAGCTGAAGATTATCAGTTGGCATTGGGCAGCTACCTGAAGACCATGGGGCAGTAGTCCTTCCACCGGAACTCGGAGGAGGAATGCGGCGGCGTCGTCTTGGACCCCGCCGGCGGGAACCGCGTCCAGAACTTCTCCCGGGGATCGAAGTCCGCCCGGCTGAGCTCCCGCATCGGCTTCGCCGCCGACTTCCCCACCGCGTGCCTGCAGACAAGAACAACCATCGAATTCACAACCCATTGCCACCAAAACTGTACCCACCATTGGCAGTATATCTTATTAGGTCTGCAATGGAGATCAGGGACTGACAGTATTGTCTTTCTTCTTGTAAAAAAGAAAGGAAGGAAAGAAAGGATGGGCATGCCTGATGCCGAGCTGCAGGTTGAGCATGAGGTGGTAGTTCCTGTGGCCCTTCGAGATGGTCTTCCCCGGCCGCCTCCGTTGCGGCGGCGGCGGCTCCAGATTGGCGCGCGGCGTGGCGGCCTCGTCCGGCCACGCCACGGAGACGGAGGCCTCGAGGACTTCGCCGTCGCCGGCGGAGTCCCAGATGCAGATCCGCGGCAAGGCGGGGGCTTTGGCCTCCGGCGAGCGGCCCCCGGCATTGCCGGCGACGGCGTGGTGGCCGGTGGTGGACGCGCCCGCCTTGCCGCGGCGGCAGGGGCAGGCGCAGCCGTGCGGCGCGGTGGGCGAGGCGTGGGCGTCTCCGTCGTGGCCTTGGTGGGCACCTCCGTGGGCAGAAGCGACGGTCGCCGGCGCCACCCGCCTCATTGCTCCAGCATGAACCAGCTAATTAGCCAGAGATGAGAAGGAAGAAGGAGTGGGTTTAGCGAGGACGGAGGGAGGGGTTAAGGTCGTCTGGTCAGGTCACGAGGTGGCGGCCATTAACATCGCCATTGGCATTGGCCAAGAAAGGCCAAAAGCCAAAGGCCAAAGGCAAAGGCAAAGCAACAGGGCAGCAGGGAGGGAGGAGATCGAGGAGGACGGCCAGCCTTTGGTGCGGACGAGATTAGCGGAGCAAGCTATTAAGGGGGGCGATTGGATTGGATTGGAATCATCATCATTTCATTTGATTTGTTGATTGATTGAATTGAAGATAATAACTAGGGCAGGATCCGTCGTTGGTGATTTTACTACTCATTACTAGTTAGTACCTATACGTGCGCTCCTTGTATTCTACTCCGTATTAGATGATGACCATGCATGCATCATCCCATTCATTCAGCGAGTACCCATTAGTATCCCATTCTTTTTCCCAAATGATAAATGATAAGTGGTGCACGTCAGATGCGTGGCATTCTGGCCCTGACATTTTTAATGGAAATTTCAGTCACGTAAGGATGGCAAATTCAAATGACACACGGGTTGTCAGCAATAAACCGGACCATGGAAGTTGCCATGTTAGGTAACAAAAATTGGCATTCTCATGTCACTAAACTTGCTGTAAAAAATGTTTGGAGTTGTCGTGTGCTTGTACATTACGTTGTGGAACTTATCAGATTTTTTTAAAGGGAATACAAGTAGTAGTTCTTTCTTGTTGGATGACTGGCCGATACCAGCAAGAAACAAGACAGGACAAGTACATACTCCTAGTAAATATAGGAGATTGTTCATTCTTGGAATCGGAGGGCATCATGGATTACACTCTAACCGCATTATGCAAATACATGCGCATGCATCATGCGGTTATACAAATAACACACAACAATTTAACAATAAAATAGCAAATTCGGCGTAGCTTAGATTGTTAGATTTATTGCGGTGGAACCAACCCACCAAGGCTCCAGTCCTAGACTTGGCACTGGTGGTTGCATTTTTCTGGATTTTATTCCAGGCCTTCGCGTTGAATGGGAGGTGACGTTCACGTCGACTATGAAGGCGTCCGTGACGACTTCATCGATCTCAAGATGTTGTGTAGGCTCAGTATCTCGAAGGTGCTCGTAGGGATAGGGTGTGCATGTTAGTTAGGCTTTGGTGATTGCTACTGATTAGTTGGTGCCTATGCGTGTACTCTTTGTATTGTACATAGTTGATGATGACCATGCACGATAGTTTTCACTAATCCAGTTAGAAGGGAGAGAGGGATATTGATGGAATAGTTGTTGTATTGCTTGAGCCTCATAGGCATATATATAGGAGTACATGATCATCTTGGAGTACAAGTCAAGGTTGAATAATATCCTACGCTATCATAGCTTTCCTAATAATCGCGTGCCGTGGGGCTACGGCCTAAAGGGGCAACACAGCAGCGGCGCGAATCGGGGCAGCCACGGGAAGAACCACAGGGCGGCGGCGCTGTGGCCCGACGGGGCGACGCAGCGGCAACCCGTTGCTCGATCGGTGGTGGGGCACGCTGAACTCGGAGATAGGGCAGTGATGGCCCACGTAGGGCGACAGGCGGGCCGACGCGCTGACGGCAGCTGGCCCTATCGGGTCGCCTCGTCGCGCGTGACTGTCGGGTCGGAGGAGAGGCCGACTGGTAGCGCTGGGGTCGAAGTAGAGGTACGTGGGGGTCGACGGCGGCGGCGGGTGATGCAAACCGATCAAGCATAGATCGGAAACCCAAAAAGAAAACGCCGATCAAGATGACTGGCGGGAGAGAGAAAAACCCGGAGCAAGGGCTTGGGAAAAAGACTCTCTAGGGAGCTGGTCAACATGACCGGCGGACTAACCCTAGGTACGGGCGGCACGGCCCTCGGCGGCGGTCATGGAGGCCAACCGCCCCGGGGGCGACGCAAGGGCGCGGAAGTGGCGGCGGCGGCTAGGGTTTAGGATCAAGGTAAGGCTGATACCATGTTAGAAGGGAAAGAGGGGGATTGATGGAATAGTTGTTGTATTTCTTGAGCCTTATATATATACATGATCATTTTGTAGTATAAGGCAAGGTAGAATAATATCCTACACTATCTTAACTTTACTAATAATAACGATACTCAACAAATCCCATTCATTCATCGAGCACCCATTGGTAATTATTTTTCTCAGACGATAAGTGCCATATGTCAGGTGCGTGACACTCCGGCTCAGACATTTTTTATGTCAGTTCAACCATGTAAAGGATGGCAGATTTCAGTCACACAAGAATGTCAAATTTCAGTCACGCAAGGATGGTATATGCCAGTGGCACAGGGCAATTTTTCATCAAAACTAAATTGAAGTATGAAAGTTGCCATGCTGGTAATTAGAGTTGTCATCCCTGTGTCACTAAATTGTCTAAAAATGTTTGGAGTTACTATGTGCTCGAATCTGACGTGTGACGCGTGGGACATATCTGGGTCCTTTTCTTAAAGAGGATACAAGTAATATTTTCTTTTGTTGGATGACTTGCCCATATCAGCAAGAAACAAGACAGAACAAGTACATACTCCTAGTAAAATATAGGAGATTGTGCATTCTTGGAATCAGAGGGCTTCACAGATTACACTCTAACCACATTATGCAAATACATGCACATGCATCATGCAGTTATACAACTAACGCACTACAATTCAACTATAAAATAGTAAACTCAGCATAGCTCAGATTGTTAGGTTTATTGTGGTGGAACTGAAGGAAATATGCCCTAGAGGCAATAATAAAGTTATTATTTATTTCCTTATATCATGATAAATGTTTATTATTCATGCTAGAATTGTATTAACCGGAAACATGATACATGTGTGAATACATAGACAAACAGAGTGTCACTAGTATGCCTCTACTTGACTAGCTCGTTAATCAAAGATGGTTATGTTTCCTAACCATGGACAAAAGAGTTGTTATTTGATTAACGAGGTCACATCATTAGTTGAATGATCTGATTGACATGACCCATTCCATTATCTTAGCACACGATCGTTTAGTATGTTGCTATTGCTTTCTTCATGACTTATACATGTTCCTATGACTATGAGATTATGCAACTCCCGTTTGCCGGAGGAACACTTTGGGTACTACCAAACGTCACAACATAACTGGGTGATTATAAAGGAGTACTACAGGTGTCTCCAAAGGTAGATGTTGGGTTGGCGTATTTCGAGATTAGGGTTTTGTCACTCCGATTGTCGGAGAGGTATCTCTGGGCCCTCTCGGTAATACACATCACATAAGCCTTGCAAGCATTATAACTAAGATGTTAGTTATGAGATGATGTATTACGGAACGAGTAAAGAGACTTGCCAGTAACGAGATTGAACTAGGTATTGGATACCGACGATCGAATCTCGGGCAAGTAACATACCGATGACAAAGGGAACAACGTATGTTGTTATGCGGTCTGACCGATAAAGATCTTCGTGGAATATGTAGGAGCCAATATGGGCATCCAGGTCCCGCTATTGGTTATTGACCGGAAACGTGTCTCGGTCATGTCTACATTGTTCTCGAACCGTAGGGTCCGCACGCTTAACGTTACGATGACAGTTATTATGAGTTTATGCATTTTGATGTACCGAAGGTTGTTCGGAGTCCCGGATGTGATCACGGACATGACGAGGAGTCTCGAAATGGTCTAGACGTAAAGATTGATATATTGGAAGGCTATGTTTGGACATCGGATGTATTCCGGGTGAAATCGGGATTTTACCGGAATACCGGGAGGGTTACCGGAACCCCCCGGGAGGCAAATAGGCCTATTGGGCCTTAGTGGAAAAGAGAAAAGGGGAAGCCGATAGCTGGCCGCGCCCCCCCCCCCCCCCTTCCCCAAGTCCTATTAGGACTAGGAGAAGGGGCCGGCCCCCCTCTCTCTCCTTTCCCCCTTGGGAGTCCTAGTTGGAATAGGATTGAGGGGGGGAGTCCTACTCCCGGTAGGAGTAGGACTCCTCCCGCGCCCTCTCCTTGGCCGGCCGAACCCCTCCCCTTGCTCCTTTATATACGGGGGCAGGGGGCACCCCATAGACACACAATTGATCATTGTTGATCGTTCCTTAGCCGTGTGCGGTGCCCCCTGCCACCAAAATCCACCTCGATCATACCGTTGTAGTGCTTAGGCGAAGCCCTGCGTCGGTAGTACATCAAGATCGTCACCACGCCGTCGTGCTGACGGAACTCTTCCTCGACGCTTTGCTGGATCGGAGCCCGAGGATCGTCATCGAGCTGAACATGTGCTAAGAACTCGGAGGTGCCGGAGTAACGGTGCTTGGATCGGTCGGATCGGGAAGACGTACGACTACTTCCTCTATGTTGTGTGATCGCTTCCGCAGTCGGTCTGCGTTGGTACGTAGATAACACTCTCCCCTCTCATTGCTATGCATCACCATGATCTTGCGTGTGCGTAGGAAAATTTTCGAAATTACTACGTTCCCCAACAGTGGCATCCGAGCCTAGGTTTTATGGTTTGATGTTATTTGCACGAGTAGAACACAAGTGAGTTGTGGGCGATACAAGTCATACTGCCTACCAGCATGTCATACTTTGGTTCGGCGGTATTGTTGGACGAGACGATCCGGACCAACCTTACGCGTACTCTTACGCGAGACCGGTTCCCTCGACGTGCTTTGCACATAGATGGCTTGCGGAAGACTGTCTCTCCAACTTTAGTTGAACCAAGTGTGGCTACGCCCGGTCCTTAAGAAGGTTAAAACGGAGTCTATTTGACGAACTATCGTTGTGGTTTTGATGCGTAGGTGATATGAGTTCTTACTTAAGCCCGTAGCAGCCACGTAAAACTTGCAACAACAAAGTAGAGGACGTCTAACTTGTTTTTGCAGGGCATGTTGTGATGTGATATGGTCAAGGCATGATGCTGATTTTATTGTATGAGATGATCATGTTTTGTAACCAAGTTATCGGCAACTGGCAGGAGCCATATGGTTGTCGCTTTATTGTATGCAATGCAATCGCGATGTAATGCTTTACTTTATTACTAAGCGGTAGTGATAGTCGTAGAAGCATAAGATTGGCGAGACGACAACGATGCTACGATGGAGATCAAGGTGTCGCGCCGGTGACGATGGTGATCATTGACGGTGCTTCGGAGATGGAGATCACAAGCACAAGATGATGATGACCATATCATATCACTTATATTGATTGCATGTGATGTTTATCTTTTATGCATCTTATCTTGCTTTGATTGACGGTAGCATTATAAGATGATCTCTCACTAAATTATCAAGAAGTGTTCTCCCTGAGTATGCACCGTTGCCAAAGTTCGTCGTGCCCAGACACCACGTGATGATCGGGTGTGATAAGCTCTACGTCCAAATACAACGGGTGCAAAACAGTTGCACACACAGAATACTCAGGTTAAACTTGACGAGCCTAGCATATGCAGATATGGCCTCGGAACACGGAGACTGAAAGGTCGAGCGTGAATCATATAGTAGATATGATCAACATAACGATGTTCACCATTGAAAACTACTCCATCTCACGTGATGATCGGACATGGTTTAGTTGATTTGGATCACGTGATCACTTAGAGGATTAGAGGGATGTCTGTCTAAGTGGGAGTTCTTAAGTAATATGATTAAACTGAACTTAAATTTATCATGAACTTAGTCCTGGTAGTATTTTGCAAATTATGTTGTAGATCAATAGCTCGCGTTGTTGCTTCCCTGTGTTTATTTTGATATGTTCCTAGAGAAAATTGTGTTGAAAGATGTTAGTAGCAATGATACGGATTGGATCCGTGATCTGAGGTTTATCCTCATTGCTGCACAGAAAAATTATGTCCTTGATGCACCGCTAGGTGATAGACCTATTGTAGGAGCAGATGCAGACGTTATGAACGTTTGGCTAGCTCAATATGATGACTACTTGATAGTTTAGTGCACCATGCTTAATGACTTAGAATCGGGACTTCAAAGACGTTTTGAACGTCATGGACCATATGAGATGTTCCAGGAGTTGAAGTTAATATTTCAAGCAAATATCCGAGTTGAGAGATATGAAGTCTCCAACAAGTTCTATAGCTAAAAGATGGAGGAGAATCGCTCAACTAGTGAGCATGTCCTCAGATTGTCTGGGTACTACAATCGCTTGAATCAAGAGGGAGTTAATCTTCCAGATAAGATAGTGATTGACAGAATTCTCTAGTCACCATCACCAAGTTAGTAGAACTTCGTGATGAACTATAATATGCAAGGGATAACGGAAACAACTCCCAAGCTCTTCGTGATGCTGAAATCAACGAAGGTAGAAATCAAGAAAAACATCAAGTGTTGATGGTTGATAAGACCACTAGTTTCAAGAAAAGGGCAAAGGGAAGAAGGGAAACTTCAAGAAGAACGGCAAGCAAGTTGATGCTCAAGTGAAGAAGCCCAAGTCTGATCCTAAGCCTGAGACTAAGTGCTTCTACTACAAAGGGACTGGTCACTGGAAGCAGAACTACCCCAAGTGATTGGCAGATAAAAAGGATGGCAAAGTGAACATAAGTATATTTGATATACATGTTATTGATGTGTACTTTACTAGTGTTTATAGGAACCCCTCAGTATTTGATACTAGTTCAGTTGCTAAGATTAGTAACTCGAAACGGGAGTTGCAGAATAAACAGAGACTAGTTAAGGGTGAAGTAACAATGTGTGTTGGAAGTGGTTCCAAGATTGATATGATCATCATCGCACACTCCCTATAATTTCGGGATTAGTGTTGAAGCTAAATAAAGTGTTATTTGGTGTTTGCGTTGAGCATGAATATGATTTGATCATGTTTATTGTAATACGGTTATTCATTTAAGTAAGAGAATAAATTGTTGTTCTGTTTACATGAGTAAAACCTTATATGGTTACACACCCAATGAAAATAGTTCGTTGGATCTCGATCGTAGTGATACACATAATCATAATATTGAAACCAAAAATTGCAAAGTTAATAATGATAGTTTAATTTATTTGTGGCACTGCAGTTTAGGTCATATTGGTGTAAAACGCATGAAGAAACTCCATACTGATGGGCTTTTGGAATCACTTGATTATGAATCAGTTGATGCTTGTGAACCGTGCCTCATGGGCAAGATGACTAAAACTCCGTTCTCCAGAACAATGGAGCGAGCAACAGATTTGTTGGAAATCATACATACTGATGTATGTGGTCCGATAAATATTGAGGCCCGCGACAGGTATCATTATTTTCTGATCTTCATAGATGATTTGAGCAGATATGAGTACATCTACTTGATGAAACATAAGTCTGAAACATTTGAAAAGTTCAAAGAATTTCAGAGTGAAGTGAAAAAAACCATCGTAACAAGAAAATAAAGTTTCTACGATCTGATCGTAGAGAAGAGTATTTGAGTTACAAGTTTGGCCTTCAGTTAAAAACAATGTGAAATAGTTTCACTACTCACGCCACCTGAACACCACAGTGTCATGGAGTGTCCGAACATCATAACCGTACTTTATTAGATATGGTGTGATCTATGATGTCTCTTACCGATCTACCACTATCGTTTTGGGGTTATGCATTAGAGACAATTGCATTCACGTTAAATAGGGCACCATCTAAATCCGTTGAGACGACACTGTATGAACTATGGTTTGGCAAGAAACCTAAGCTGTCGTTTCTTAAAGTTTGAGGTTGCAATGCTTATGTGAAAAAGTTTCAACCTGATAAGCTCAAACCCAAATCGGAGAATTGTGTCTTCATAGGATATCCAAAGGAAACTATTGGATACACCTTCTATCACAGATCCGAAGGCAAGACTTTTGTTGCTAAATTTGGAAGCTTTCTAGAAAAGGAGTTTCTCTCGAAAGAAGTGAGTGGGAGGAAAGTAGAAAACTTGATAAGGTAATTGTACCTTCTTCCTTATTGGAAAGTAGTTCATCACAGAAATCTGTTCTTGTGACTACTACGCCAATTAGTGAGGAAGCTAATGATGATGATCATGTAACTTCAGATCAAGTTATTACCGAATCTCGTAGGTAAACTAGAGTGAGATCCACACCAGAGTGGTACGGTAATCCGGTTCTGGAAGTCATGCTACTAGATCATCGATCTCAAGATGTTGTGTAGGCTCAGTATCTCGAAGGTGCTCGTAGGGATAGGGTGTGCATGTTAGTTAGGCTTTGGTGATTGCTACTGATTAGTTGGTGCCTATGCGTGTACTCTTTGTATTGTACATAGTTGATGATGACCATGCACGATAGTTTTCACTAATCCAGTTAGAAGGGAGAGAGGGATATTGATGGAATAGTTGTTGTATTGCTTGAGCCTCATAGGCATATATATAGGAGTACATGATCATCTTGGAGTACAAGTCAAGGTTGAATAATATCCTACGCTATCATAGCTTTCCTAATAATCGCGTGCCGTGGGGCTACGGCCTAAAGGGGCAACACAGCAGCGGCGCGAATCGGGGCAGCCATGGGAAGAACCACAGGGCGGCGGCGCTGTGGCCCGATGGGGCGACGCAGCGGCAACCCGTTGCTCGATCGGTGGTGGGGCACGCTGAACTCGGAGATAGGGCAGTGATGGCCCACGTAGGGCGACAGGCGGGCCGA
Organism: Triticum monococcum; assembly: GCA_034509565.1. Taxonomy (NCBI): domain Eukaryota; kingdom Viridiplantae; phylum Streptophyta; class Magnoliopsida; order Poales; family Poaceae; genus Triticum; species Triticum monococcum. Next base: position 4,626,499 of record CM067845.1, on the reverse strand, counting down.
CGCGCTGACGGCAGCTGGCCCTATCGGGTCGCCTCGTCGCGCGTGACTGTCGGGTCGGAGGAGAGGCCGACTGGTAGCGCTGGGGTCGAAGTAGAGGTACGTGGGGGTCGACGGCGGCGGCGGGTGATGCAAACCGATCAAGCATAGATCGGAAACCCAAAAAGAAAACGCCGATCAAGATGACTGGCGGGAGAGAGAAAAACCCGGAGCAAGGGCTTGGGAAAAAGACTCTCTAGGGAGCTGGTCAACATGACCGGCGGACTAACCCTAGGTACGGGCGGCACGGCCCTCGGCGGCGGTCATGGAGGCCAACCGCCCCGGGGGCGACGCAAGGGCGCGGAAGTGGCGGCGGCGGCTAGGGTTTAGGATCAAGGTAAGGCTGATACCATGTTAGAAGGGAAAGAGGGGGATTGATGGAATAGTTGTTGTATTTCTTGAGCCTTATATATATACATGATCATTTTGTAGTATAAGGCAAGGTAGAATAATATCCTACACTATCTTAACTTTACTAATAATAACGATACTCAACAAATCCCATTCATTCATCGAGCACCCATTGGTAATTATTTTTCTCAGACGATAAGTGCCATATGTCAGGTGCGTGACACTCCGGCTCAGACATTTTTTATGTCAGTTCAACCATGTAAAGGATGGCAGATTTCAGTCACACAAGAATGTCAAATTTCAGTCACGCAAGGATGGTATATGCCAGTGGCACAGGGCAATTTTTCATCAAAACTAAATTGAAGTATGAAAGTTGCCATGCTGGTAAATAGAGTTGTCATCCCTGTGTCACTAAATTGTCTAAAAATGTTTGGAGTTACTATGTGCTCGAATCTGACGTGTGACGCGTGGGACATATCTGGGTCCTTTTCTTAAAGAGGATACAAGTAATATTTTCTTTTGTTGGATGACTTGCCCATATCAGCAAGAAAAAAGACAGAACAAGTACATACTCCTAGTAAAATATAGGAGATTGTGCATTCTTGGAATCAGAGGGCTTCACAGATTACACTCTAACCACATTATGCAAATACATGCACATGCATCATGCAGTTATACAACTAACGCACTACAATTCAACTATAAAATAGTAAACTCAGCATAGCTCAGATTGTTAGGTTTATTGTGGTGGAACTGAAGGAAATATGCCCTAGAGGCAATAATAAAGTTTATAGCAAACCCTCAGTATTTGATACTAGTTCAGTTGCTAAGATTAGTAACTCGAAACAGGAGTTGCAGAATAAACAGAGACTAGTTAAGGGTGAAGTGACGATGTGTGTTGGAAGTGGTTCCAAGATTGATATGATCATCATCGCACACTCCCTATACTTTCGGGATTAGTGTTGAACCTAAATAAGTGTTATTTGGTGTTTGCGTTGAGCATGAATATGATTTGATCATGTTTATTGTAATACGGTTATTCATTTAAGTAAAAGAATAAATTGTTGTTCTGTTTACATGAATAAAACCTTATATGGTTACACACCCAATAAAAATAGTTCATTGGATCTCGATCTTAATGACACACATATTCATAATATTGAAACCAAAAGATGCGAAGTTAATAATGATAGTGCAACTTATTTGTGGCACTGCCGTTTAGGTCATATTGGTGTAAAGCGCATGAAGAAACTCCATGCTGATGGGATTTTGGAATCACTTGATTATGAATCACTTGATTATGAATCACTTGATTATGAATCACTTGATGCTTGCGAACCATGCCTTATGGGCAAGATGACTAAAACGCCGTTCTCCGGAACAATGAAGCAAGCAACAGATTTGTTGGAAATCATACATACTGATGTATGTGGTCCGATGAATATTAAGGCTTACAGCAGGTATCATTATTTTCTGACCTTCACAAGATGATTTGAGCAGATATGGGGATATCTACTTGATGAAACATAAGTCTGAAACATTTGAACAAGTTCAAAGAATTTCAGAGTGAAGTGGAAAATCATTGTGACAAGAAAATAAAAATTTCTACGATATGATCGTAGAGGTAAAATATTAGAGTTACGAGTTTGGTCTTCAGTTAAAACAATGTGAAATAGTTTCACTACGCATGTCATCTGGAACACCACAACATAATGGTGTGTCCGAACGTCATAACCGTACTTTATTGGATATAGTGCAATCTATGATGTATCTTACCGATCTACCACTATCGTTTTAGGGTTGTGCATTAGAGACAGCTGCATTCACGTTAAATAGGGCACCATCTAAATCCGTTGAGACGACACCGTGTGAACTATGGTTTGGCAAGAAACCAAAGTTGTCGTTTCTTAAAGTTTGGGGCTGCGATGCTTATGTGAAAAAGCTTCAACCTGATAAGCTCGAACCCAAAACGGAGAAATGTGTCTTCATAGGATACCCAAAGGAGACTGTTGGGTATACCTTCTATCACAAATCCGAAGGCAAGACATTCATTGCTAAGAATGGATCATTTCTAGAGAAGGAGTTTCTCTCGAAAGAAGTGAGTGGGAGGAAAGTAGAACTTGACGAGGTAACTGTACCTGCTCCCTTATTGGAAAATAGTACATCACAGAAAACTGTTTCTGCGACACCTATACCAATTAGTGAGGAAGCTAATGATGATGATCATGAAACTTCAGGACAAGATACTACTGAACCACGTAGATCAACCAGAGTGAGATCCGCACCAGAGTGGTACGGTAATCCAATTCTGGAAGTCATGCTACTAGATCATGATGAACCTACGAACTATGAAGAAGCGATGGTGAGCCCAGATTCCGCAAAGTGGCTTGAGGCCATGAAATCTGAGATATGATCCATGTATGAGAACAAAGTTTGGACTTTGGTTGACTTGCCCGATGATCGGCAAGCAATTGAGAATAAATGGATCTTCAAGAGGAAGACGGACGCTGATAGTAGTGTTACTATCTACAAAGCTAGAATTGTCGCAAAAGGTTTTCGACAAGTTCAAGGTGTTGACTACGATGAGAGCTTCTCACTCGTATCTATGCTTGAGTCTGTCCGAATCATGTTAGTAATTGCCGCATTTTATGAAATCTGGCAAACGGATAAACAAAACTGCATTCCTTAATGGATTTATTAAAGAAGAGTTGTATATGATGCAACCAGAAGGTTTTGTCAATCCGAAAGGTGCTAACAAAATGTGCAAGCTCCAGCGATCCATCTGTGGACTGGTGCAAGCATCTCGGAGTTGGAATATACGCTTTGATAAGTTGATCAAAGCATATAGTTTTATACAGACTTGCGGTGAAGCCTGTATTTACGAGAAAGTGAGTGGGAGCACTACAGCATTTCTGATAAGTATATGTGAATGACATATTGTTGATCAGAAATAATGTAGAATTATTCTGTAAAGCATAAAGGAGTGTTTGAAAGGAGTTTTTCAAAGAAAGACTTCGGTGAAGCTGCTTACATATTGAGCTTCAAGATCTATAGAGATAGATCAAGACGCTTGATAAGTTTTTTCAATGAGTACATACCTTGACAAGATTTTGAAGTAGTTCAAAATGGAGCAGTCAAAGAAAGAGTTCTTGCCTGTATTACAAGGTGTGAAGTTGAGTAAGACTCAAAGCCCGACCACGGCAGAAAATAGAAAGAGAATGAAAGTCATTCCCTATGCCTCAGTCATAGATTCTATAAAGTATGCCATGCAGTGTACCAGATCTATTATATACCCTGCACTGATTTGACAAGGGAGTACAATAGTGATCTAGGAGTAGATCACTGGACAGCGGTCAAAATTATCCTTAGTGGAATAAGGATATGTTTCTCGATTATGGACGTGACAAAAAGGTTCGTCGTAAAGGGTTACGTCGATGCAAGTTTTTGACACTAATCCAGATGAATCTAAAGTCTCAATCTGGATACATATTGAAAATGGGAGCAATTAGCTAGAGTAGCTCCGTGTAGAGCATTGTAGATATAGAACTTGCAAAATACTTACGGATCTGAATGTGGCAGACCCGTTGACTAAGATTCTCTCACAAGCAAAACATGATCACACCTTAGTACTCTTTGGGGTTAATCACATAGCGATGTGAACTAGATTACTAAATCCAGTAAACCCTTTGAGTGTTGGTCACATGACGATGTGAATTATGGGTGTTAATCACATGGTGATGTGAACTATTGCTGCTAAATCACATGGCGATGTGAACTAGATTATTGACTCTAGTGCAAGTGGGAGACTGAAGGAAATATGCCCTAGAGGCAATAATAAAGTTATTATTTATTTCCTTATATCATGATAAATGTTTATTATTCATGCTAGAATTGTATTAACCGGAAACATGATACATGTGTGAATACATAGACAAACAGAGTGTCACTAGTATGCCTCTACTTGACTAGCTCGTTAATCAAAGATGGTTATGTTTCCTAACCATGGACAAAAGAGTTGTTATTTGATTAATGAGGTCACATCATTAGTTGAATGATCTGATTGACATGACCCATTCCATTAGCTTAGCACACGATCGTTTAGTATGTTGCTATTGCTTTCTTCATGACTTATACATGTTCCTATGACTATGAGATTATGCAACTCCCGTTTGCCGGAGGAACACTTTGGGTACTACCAAACGTCACAACGTAACTGGGTGATTATAAAGGAGTACTACAGGTGTCTCCAAAGGTAGATGTTGGGTTGGCGTATTTCGAGATTAGGGTTTTGTCACTCCGATTGTCGGAGAGGTATCTCTGGGCCCTCTCGGTAATACACATCACATAAGCCTTGCAAGCATTATAACTAAGATGTTAGTTATGAGATGATGTATTACGGAACGAGTAAAGAGACTTGCCAGTAACGAGATTGAACTAGGTATTGGATACCGACGATCGAATCTCGGGCAAGTAACACACCGATGACAAAGGGAACAACGTATGTTGTTATGCGGTCTGACCGATAAAGATCTTCGTGGAATATGTAGGAGCCAATATGGGCATCCAGGTCCCGCTATTGGTTATTGACCGGAAACGTGTCTTGGTCATGTCTACATTGTTCTCGAACCGTAGGGTCCGCACGCTTAACGTTACGATGACAGTTATTATGAGTTTATGCATTTTGATGTACCGAAGGTTGTTCGGAGTCCCGGATGTGATCATGGACATGACGAGGAGTCTCAAAATGGTCGAGACGTAAAGATTGATATATTGGAAGGCTATGTTTGGACATCGGATGTATTCCGGGTGAAATCGGGATTTTACCGGAATACCGGGAGGGTTACCGGAACCCCCCGGGAGGCAAATAGGCCTATTGGGCCTTAGTGGAAAAGAGAAAAGGGTTAGCCCATAGCTGGCCGCGCGCTCCCCCCTTCCCCAAGTCCTATTAGGACTAGGAGAAGGGGCCGGCCCCCCTCTCTCTCCTTTCCCCCTTGGGAGTCCTAGTTGGAATAGGATTGAGGGGGGGAGTCCTACTCCCGGTAGGAGTAGGACTCCTCCCGCGCCCTCTCCTTGGCCGGCCGAACCCCTCCCCTTGCTCCTTTATATACGGGGGCAGGGGGCACCCATAGACACACAATTGATCATTGTTGATCGTTCCTTAGCCGTGTGCGGTGCCCCCTGCCACCAAAATCCACCTCGATCATACCGTTGTAGTGCTTAGGCGAAGCCCTGCGTCGGTAGTACATCAAGATCGTCACCACGCCGTCGTGCTGACGGAACTCTTCCTCGACGCTTTGCTGGATCGGAGCCCGAGGATCGTCATCGAGCTGAACGTGTGCTAAGAACTCGGAGGTGCCGGAGTAACGGTGCTTGGATCGGTCGGATCGGGAAGACGTACGACTACTTCCTCTACGTTGTGTGATCGCTTCCGCAGTCGGTCTGCGTTGGTACGTAGATAACACTCTCCCTTCTCGTTGCTATGCATCACCATGATCTTGCGTGTGCGTAGGAAAATTTTCGAAATTACTACGTTCCCCAACAGGAACCAACCCACCAGGGTCTAAGTCTTAGACTTGGCATTGGTGATTGCATTTTTCTAGATTTATTATGGTCCTTCGGGCGATATGTGTTCAATGGAAAAAGAAGTTCATGTCGACTATGAAGGCGTCCGTGACGACTTCGTCAAACTCAAAATGTTGTGTAAACTCAGTACCTCGGAGGTGCTCATAAGGGTAGGGTGTATATACGTGTGTTCATAGGGTCGCATGTATGTAAGCATCTACATTTATACTTTCTAATATAATGGGCAGACTCATCGTCCCCATCCTCTGCAATCATGTAACACCCCGGATATAACTTTCCCAATTTGTACTCCAACTCTTACCGTTTCCGGTGTTAAGTTATATTTATTTCTCAGGTTCGGGTCTTTGTCTCCGTGTGTTGTTTTTCGTTGTCATGCATCTCATATCATGTCGTCATGTGCATTGCATTTGCATACGTGTTCATCTCTTGCATTCGAGCATTTTCCCCGTTGTCCGTTTTGCATTCCGGCGCTTCGTTCTCCTCCGGTGGTCATTTCTAGCTTTCTTTCGTGTGTGGGAACTAAACATTTCCGGATTGGACCGATACTTGCCAAGCGGCCTTGGTTTACTACCGGTAGACCGCCTGTCAAGTTTCGTATCATTTGGACTTCGTTTGATACTCCAACGGTTAACCGAGGGACCGAAAAGGCCTCGTGTGTGTTGCAGCCCAACACCCCTCCAATTTGGCCCAAAACCCACCAAACTCTGCTCCATCATCTAGAGCGTTCGATCACGATCGCGTGGCCGAAAACCGCACCTCATTTGGACTCTCCTAGCTCCACTTATGCCTATAAATAGCCCCCCCCCCGTTTTTCAGATCTCTCCCTCTCCGAAACCCTAGTTTTCGTCCTCCTCCCGCCGCCGGACGCGTCCGGATCGGACCGGACACGTCTGCCCGCCGCCGCCCGACCTATCCGCTGCCGCCACGTGGCAGCGCCCACCATCGCCGCTAGCCGGCCCGGGAGGCCCATCTCCGGCCCCCGCGCGCCGCCACCGGGCCCGAGTCGCCCGCCACCCGCCTCCTCCTCACCGCCCGACTCCGCCGCCAAGCCGCCGGCCGCCTCCGCCGCACCGCCCTTCGTCGCCGGCGTCGACCCCCGCCGCGGTCGCCCTTCGCCGCCTCGTCGCCGGCAGCCGCCGCGACCCCGGCCTCTCCTCCACCGCGCCGCCCCAACGCCCGGCCACCCCGGCCTCTTCCTCCCTCCACTCCGGCAAGAGCTCCGGCGAGCACGAACTCCGGCGTCGACGAACCTCGGTTTCCGCGCTCGGTGAACAGTACCCGGATCTGGATCTGAGATCTACTCCTCGGTTGACTTTTTCTCCTCCAAACCCTAATTTTCGAGCATACTTTGACCTGCCATATCTCCGCATCCGTAGATCCGATTTGGACATATAGTATATCAAAATGTTCTCCTCGACGAGTACATCATTTCATTCCATTGCATCATTTCATTTGAGCTCATCTTGATGCCCGAAATGCTGTTAGAAGGAGGCTTCGTGAGTTAATTATCAGATCTGCTAGTTCATCTTAGACTTTTGTCATTTTTGCCATGATTGTTGTGTGCATGATATGCCTGTGAGTCCTTCATATGTTTTGTTAAGCATCTTGTTATCTTTCCAGAGGTGCAACCCATGCATTTTTAGGATGTGTGTGGTGACTTGTGCAAGCTTGCAAAGAGAGGCACCCGGTAAATCTGTTTTCAGGGACTTAGTGATTTCACTAAGTCTGGGATTATTTAGTTCATGATGCCATATGTTCATGCTGTTTCCTAGTGATCCGTGCCTCTTTTGAGGATGATCAGTAAAGGAGTTTTGTTAATATTGTAGTGCTCTATCCATCCATGTCTTTGTTTGCAATTATGAAGCACCCTAGCTTGAGTCAATCGAGCTCTACTTTTGCTTTGTGGGGAATCTGGGCAGATCGTCAACTCGTTTGCGATTTTGCCAATGTTATTATAGTTGATCCGTGCATGCTATGCCATTGTTTTTGCCATATCTAGCTAGCATTTTGTGCCTTCTTAATGGATGTATGCTTGCCTTGCCATGACTTACACCGTAGTGAGTGCATCGAGCTCGTTTACATGCCTTCGTGAGTTACATTTCAGCATGTCTCAGTTTTCACTAAGTCTGGAAACTGATTGTGTTTTAGCTATGTTCGTGTGCTTGTTAGTATATTTTGTGATCCCTTTTGGCTCAAGGTCACTAAGGGACTTTTGTTAAGCTTGTTGAGTAGCTCCATGCCATGTCTTTCTTCGTCATGTTCAGGTCCTGTAGCATGTTGTTTTGCTGCTCCGAAGAGAGCTTCATAATCTGAATTTCAGACAAGTGTTAATTTCACTAAGTGTGAAATCTGTTTTGCATTTGCGTTTTTGCCATGCTTGTTTGAACCTCTTAATGGATGAATTGGCCGTAGCTCAGTGTTAGTCTTTTGTTAAGCATTTTGAATGCTTCCCTACCATGTATTTTGTTGTCATGTTTGAGTGCTGTAGCATGTTCATCTCATTGCATTTAGATGCCTACTTGCTGTAAATCGCAGACCGGTGTCATATTTGAAACGCTTGCCATTTCCAACCCGTAACTACGATTCCGGTGTTCTTTATATCTTTTTCAAGCGATTTCATCCCATCTTTCCAGTGGCACACTTGGTTTTCCAAGTTGAGGCCAGGTTCATGCATTTCCTGTCACATCTTGCATTTTGCATCCCGCATCGCATCCCGCATAGCATACCATCATTGCATCTTATTGTTTGAGCTTGCACATGGTTGATTGTGTTCTTGTTGCTTGTTTGTCTTGTTTGGGTAGAGCCGGGAGACGAGTTCGCTAACGAGGAGCCCGTTGAGTTTGCTTTTGAGGATCCAGTCAACTCTGACAGCTTTGCAGGCAAGATGATCATACCCTCGAAATCACTACTATCTTTGCTATACTAGTTTGCTCGCTCTTTTGCTATGCCAATGCTATGATGCCTACCACTTGCTTGTCAGCCTCCCAAATTGCCATATTCAGCCTCTAACCCACCATTGTCCTAGCAAACCGTTGATTGGCTATGTTACCGCTTTGCTCAGCCCCTCTTATAGCGTTGTTAGATGCAGGTGAAGATTGGAGACTGTTCCTTGTTGGAGCATTTATTTACTTGTTGAGATATCATTATATTGCCATGTTATCTTAATGCATCTATATACTTGGTAAATGGTGGAAGGCTCGGCCTCTCGCCTAGTGTTTTGTTCCACTCTTGCCGTCCTAGTTTCCGTCATATCGGTGTTATGTTTCCTGATTTTGCGTCCCTTACGCGGTTGGGCTATAATGGGAATCCCTTGATAGTTTGACTTGATTAAAGCTTTTCCAGCAATGCCCAACTTTGGTTTTACCATTTGCCACCTAGCCTCTTTTTCCCTTGGGTTTCCGGAGCCCGAGGGTCATCTTATTTTAACCCCCCCGGGCCAGTGCTCCTCTGAGTGTTGGTCCAACTGTCAGCTGCCGGTGACCACCAGGGGCAACTCTGGGCTGGCCTACCTGTACCTAGGATAATCTGAGTGTGCCCTGAGAAAGAGATATGTGCAGCTCCTATCGGGATTTGTCGGCACATTCGGGCGGTGTTGCTGGTCTTGTTTTAACATGTCGAAATGTCTTGTTGTACCGGGATACCGAGTCTGATCGGAATGTCTCGGGTGGAGGCCTATTCCTTCGTGGACTGTGAGAGCTTGTTATGGGCTAAGTTGGGACTCCCCTGCAGGGATTGAACTTTCGAAAGCCGTGCCCGCGGTTATGGGCAGATGGGAATTTGTTAATGTCCGGTTGTAGATAACTTGAACCTAAATTAATTAAAATGAATCAACCGTGTGCGTTACCGTGATGGCCTCTTCTCGGCGGAGTCCGGGAAGTGGACACGGTGTTGGAGTTATGTTTGCGCAGGTTGCTTTCTAGTTTCTCGCTCGCGCTTTGCTCTCTCTTCTCGCTCTCTTTTGCGAATAAGTTAGCCACCATATATGCTAGTCGCTTACTGCAGCTCTACATATATTAACCCCATCCTACCTATTAAGCTTAAATAGTCTTGATCGCGAGGGTGCGAGATTGCTGAGTCCCTGTGGCTCACAGATTACTATTACACCAGATGCAGGGACAGATGATACAACTCCAGATGGCGCGCTTGAGCTCAAGTGGGAGTACGACGAGGATTCTCAGCATTACTATGTGTCTTTTCCTGATGATCAGTAGCGGTGCCCAGTTGGGGTGATCGGGACCATGTCGCTTGTTGGGTTGTCTTTTATTTTGGCGCCGTAGTCGGGCCATGAGTGATTGGATGATGTATGTTATTTATGTACTTTGATGTGACGTGGCGAGTGTAAGCCAACTATGTATCTCCCCTTTTATTATATATATTACATGGGATGTTGTAATGATTGCCTAACTTGCGACATTACTTTCAATACGGTTATGTCTTTAAGTCGTGCCTCGACACATGGGAGCTATAGCCGCATCGAGGACGTTACAAATCATGTCGTGTGACTATGTGAGATAATAGGATTACACAAACAAGTCATCGCATGCCACTATATCTTCAGACATATGAAGAAGTGGGAACTCCAACTGAAGATGCCCTTAGCTTTATTACTCTCTACTAGATTAGCTTTATTACTCTCTACTAGAAATATTCGTTTGACGACAAATAATAAGAAACAAATGGAGTACTTAAAACTGTCTGGATAGCCACCCACTGGGATACATGTCGATAGATGTGCATCTTCATATTATGGTTGATGGCCCCTTGTGCATTTTTTTGTCTTGTGTACTATACTGAATACGGCCTGATCAATCCAATGATACATCTTTGTGTAGCACATCAGACATGCCGGAGCTATATCTCGCTTATAGCGAGATGGTAGCTCTCCTCGGCCATAGCACCCTCACATATTGGCTGGCCCGTTAGCGTGTTCTCGCGCTCGCTAGTCTTCGCTCATTTGCTTCGGTCGTTTGGTTGAGTGTAGATTTTATTTTAATTTGTTTTTTTGTACAATGACCGGAGAGGTCCGTTTTTGGTGGGTTTGTTATCTTTCCGTTTTCCAAGTTTTTCTTACGGTTTTCATTGTTTACTTGGTTTTCACTGTTTTTTGGTTTCTCTTTGTTGTTCATTCTGGTTTTCTTTCTTTAGTTTCTTTTTTGTTATGTTGGGCCTCTAGGATAGTCTTCACAAATGTCATTCACCGAGGATAGATATCATCCACATGGTAGTACCCTATGATGTAGTTGTGTCCATTGACGGTGTAGTTGGATGTCGGGTTGGATTTGAAGTAGTCGTATACATGATTAACATTTTTTAGATATTTTTTATGTCTATCTTTAAATAGAGATCGTACATTTTTCATGTACATAAGAAACATTTTTATTAACACGTTAAAAATGGTTAACATTGTTGAAGCATACTGTACATTTTTTATACACATCAAACATTTTTTATACACATTTAACATTTTCAAATACTTGAGTAACATTTTTTCCTACACGTGGAACATGTTTTGATTGTCACAAACATTTTTAAAAAAGCTACCAACATTTTTTTATAATAAATTAACAATGTTTGAATTAACCGTTTTCAAAAATTAAAGTAAATTTAGGTTTTCAAACACATTCAGTTAAAATATTAAAAATAAGAAGGAAAAGGAGAAAAAGAAATTAGCGAAATGTCAGAATGACGAAGACACTTCATTACAGGGCCGGCATATCGGCGGCTCCTGTTACCCTGTAGCGTGAGCGTGGGCGAGGCTGGCTAGCACCTCGCGTTATGCCATGCGTAATTACGCCCCATCAGACAAGGCACACTGGAGATTTTCTTTCTTTTGTTTTCTTTTAGGGTCACACATATTTTATTTTTTTGAGATAAACTAGCACATATGCCCGTGGGTTGCAACGGAAGTGAAAATTAGCGTGTTCACCAGTGTGGCATGATAGTATCTAGAAGGTATCACACAACACAGAGACGCACTTCAAGCTCTAAAAGAAATGCATATCAGTCAGGCATTAATCATGCAACAACCCTTAACACGGTACCAAGGATTAAATATTTCTCCTTATAATCCTACCATCTACATTTAGTTAGCTTTACACCTCCGCACATCCAACTTGTAGCACACTGATTGACCCCACTACGACACGCTTCTGACTTGTAGCAGTGGCGGTCATCTTTATTGTGTCCATGTGGCCGGCTTTGCTGCATTGTCTATATGACTTGTTGTCTTGGCATCATTTATGTAACTGGTTTTGTAGCATGGGGGTCCAAGTTTCCAATAGAAAAATAATAGAAGCGACTGGTGTTACATTGGTGTGCTTCCGGATATAGCAAGCAATTGGTCTTCCAATGTTGTGTTCTTCTTTAAGCAATAGCGGCGGGCCTAACACTGTTGTGTGTGCTGTTTACAGCAACAATGCTCGATCAAAAATTAGATGTAGATTAACCAGGTATTTTTTTTTCAAAAAAAGTAAAACTTAGTAGCGGCAAAAACACCGAAAAATAAAAAAACATTGCCTTGCACATTGAAAAGGTTAACATGCCCCCAAAAAACAAAGCTGACGGCAGGTCGTTTGCTTCTTTTTTTGTTTTTGAGTAGTTCGCGAGCAAGACCCGATTGGTTTCATGGAAAGAAGACAGCAACATCTCTCGTGTTACACATATCTCGGGGGTTGTTTTTTTAGTGCGTATTAAGATTCAGCCATCACTCACTAACTATATATACAACTCCAACCAAGTATCTTATATCTTTTGTTAGTTATATTCAACCATACCATACACTTCATGGGACATGCAAGCACATCCCGAGCCTGGAATTCAGCCATACCTCCCACATTTCCGTTTAGAGCCAACATTTAATTCTTTCATCAAACTCTATTCCAACAATTTTATTTTAATTAGAGCCAACCTTAATTCCTTCACTCCCGCACCATACCCTTTGTTGGGCTTGATGATTACTCGACAACTATCCAACATATATAAACCAGTGGATTTTTGTGAATCAAAGCGAGGTGGGATAAATATTCAAGTGAACCCTCTCTATCTAAAAAAATGTTTGTGCGTTTTAATAAATTAAAAAAATGGTTGTGTTTTTGTATTTGTACATAAATTAAAAAATGTTCTAGATTTTCAAAAAATGTTTGTATTTTTCAAAGTTCGTTTGGAATGGTTTTGTCCTATTTTTCACAACTTTTAAAAAATGTTGAGAATTTCAGAAAATGTTCCAGTTTTCAGAGATTGTTCACAAATCTTAAACATAGTCATGTTTTCATTTTCAGGAGTTTCAAATAATGTTCCTGTTTCCAAAATTGTTTGAAAATTTGTTACAAATGTGTTTTCAAATTTGTATTGGGTTTTTTCAAAAATTGTTTGGAATGTTTTTGTTCAAAATTTTCACAAGTTTTCAGAATGTCTATTGGAATTTCAAAAAACTGTTCCCGTATCCACAAATTGTTCAATTTTTTTAAATGTTCATGTTTCAATTTCTTTTCCAGAGTTTCAAATTTTTTGTGTTCCCAAATTTGGTCGCAAATTTCAAAAAATGTTTGCATTTTCACATTTTGTTTTGGAATTAAAAAATGTTCATGATTTTCAAAAAATTTCGTATTTCCAAAAATGTTTCATTTTTTTAAAATTTTGCGCTTCACAAAACTTTCTGGTATTTTTTCAAAAATAGTTCATATGGAAATCTAAAAAATATTCATATCTGCGCTGGAGATTAATTCTTAATATTTTCACTGCTTTATAATCAGTAAAGCTTGGTAGGTCAACTGGTTGGAGTCTTATGTTTGTAATATGAAATCCTGGGTGTGATCCCCACAAGCACATCTTTTTTTTGGAGCTACAGTATATCTCCGCAGCCTATCCTTATCTTTATGGGCTGGCCCAGACGTTCGAGAAAATCACAGACAAACGTAAAAAATTACCCCAGTGTCCCGTGACGGACGAAAATTAGGTAGGTCCCACCATAAATGGAAAAGTACCACCACGGGACAAAGAATATTATGATCAAACCAAGAATACCTATTCCCTTTAATAATAGGTAGGTATAGATATAGATTAGAGTCATAAATATAATATTCTTTTCTTGGACCTCGTATTTCGCGCATAAGGCGACGTGAGACGCCCAAACGCGCAGCCGTCCCTGTGCTTTTGGGCCGGCCCAAGTACGGGGCGGGGTGCCTCTGTGTTTGTTTTTTCGTTTTCCTTTTTTGTATGTTTGCTTATATAAAAAATATTAATATTCAAAAAGCTTTCACTAATAATTTATATTTTAAAAAATCATAAAATTTTAAAAATATTCCTAATTTAGAAAACAATCCACATTTCAAAAATATGCACAAATTAAAGAAATGGTCCTTTAATTTTTTTAATAAGTTTATGAATTTAGAAAAACATTCTTAATTTTAGGAAAAAATGTTTAAAAATTTAAAGTTAACAAAATGAATTCAAAAACTGTTTGGAACTTCCCTAAATTTAAATGTAGTGTCAGAAGCACACAGTAAAAAGACCATCTCGTTAGGTCTTGCTAGCTACATGTAGTCCATAGGGTCCAGGTCATGGCCTCAAACCAACGCTACCAAAAATGGCGCCTCCTCCTGTCAGTACGGTTGGCCTGACAATGACAAGCTGCTGCCGTTGTATACTATATCCAGCTGATCGATGAGCTCTATGAACAATTTACGATACCTTGACAAGCTGCTGCCGCTGTACCAGCATGAATATGCTATATCCAGCTCCCAATATCTGGGATTATTAAATCCATCACGACTATTTTTAGTAAAAGAATTTGCCAATCATGCGCCCATTCATCTAACACCGTCTACAGAGAGGATTTGATCGGCCAGATGGATTTCGTAGAAAAACGTGGAGCGAGTCTATCCATCCATCCATCCATCCATCCATCCAGAGGGACAAGAAAGACAGGCGATTTGGGCGAAGGAATCCATGGAGAGAGGCAGCCTTGATGTGATCCTCGGCGTGGCCGGCCATCCGCGCCACCGCTGACATGACATATGGAGGCCCGTCGGCTGTCGCTGTCGCCATTGCCGTGCCGTCCCTCCCTCACTTGCTCTCCTATACAAGCTTACCCGGCGAGTAATCTCCTATACAAGCCCACCCGGCGAGTAATCTCCAGCGCCACCAGCCACAATGGGAGAAGCACAAGCAGCAGCAGCGGCGGCCACCATGGGAGAAGATACCCAGAGCAAGGGGGCGGCAATGGTGGTGGTGCCTGCGCCGCGGCCGCGCAAGGGGGTGGCGTCCTGGGCGGTCGACCTGCTCGAGCGGCTCGCCGTCCGCCTCCGTCACGACGACAAGAAAGCCGAGCCCATCCCCTGGCTCTCCGGCAACTTCGCCCCCGTGCCGGACGAGACCCCGCCCGCCGCCGGCCTCCCCGTCCGCGGACACCTCCCGGTCAGCATCCCTCTTCCTCCCTCTCTTCATCCTTTGTTTTCTAGAGCAAATCACCATTTTCTCCAGCATTTTTCAACTAATAACAACAACCTCTACGCTGATTTGCTGAAATTTTTCTTGGAGCCATGCATGCAGTGCAGCCCTCTAGACAATCCTTTCTTTTCCTTTCCTCATGGTGATCCTTATGTTGTTATCTGCAGAAGTGCTTGAATGGAGAATTTGTCAGGGTGGGGCCTAACCCCAAGTTTGCCCCTCTTGCAGGGTATCATTGGTACTAACTCTTACTTGTTGACAATTTTCCTTCCAACAATTGAGGGCCACATTTCTAATTTTGGTGTTTGTGTTTTCCTTTTTTTGCAGGTTTGATGGGGATGGGTACGTGACACAATCCCTTTCTGTTTGGAATATTGTACATCTAGTCGTACCGGTTGCGTGCACGTTCATTCTCTCCCGTTTTCAATACAGTTCTACAGCTCACTATTTGCTGATAAAGTCAAGCCTTAATCTATTATGATTCAAACTTTGGCTTCATGATTGCATCAACTTTTACATTGTTTCTTACAGAATGATCCATGCAATGCGCATTAAAGATGGAAAAGCTACATATGTATCAAGATATGTGAAGACTTCTCGCCTCGAGCAAGAAGAGTATTTTGGTGGAGCAAAGTTTACCAAGGTAAGCTTACGTGTTTCATTTGGTAGGGTGCATGAGGGCAAAAGTTCCCAATCCGACCCACTTTTGCTTGTTTGGTAGGGTGCATGGGCTCATCTGAGCTATGCTCATCTGATACATAAAAGTGCCCTCAGCCACGCTCATCTCATGCACCCTAGACAGGGTGCATCGAGGCAGATATATTGGCCCTGACACTCGTCCCCACCGACCAGACCACGTCCAGATATGTTTATTTTTTCAAAAAGAATCAGAATTTCAAAATTTGTTTAAATTTTCGGAAAACCTTAGAATTTCAGAAAATATGAAAAGTTTGAATTTCAAAATTGTTTAAATTTTCAAAAAAAAATCATAATTTCAAAATTTGTTTGAATTTTCAATAAATATTTGAATTTTCAATTTTTCTAAAAAAATCGTAAATGTTCAGAATTTCAAAAGGAAATCAAAATTTGTTTGAATTTTGAAAAAATAGAATTTTATTTTTTATAAAATTTTTAATTTTGTTTAAATTTTCAAAAAAAAACTCGTAATTTCAAATATGTTCAAATTAAAAAAAGAATTTCAAAATTTATTTTAATTTTCCAAAAAAGTTTAGAATATCAAATTTTATTTAAATTTTCAAAATATGTTTAAATTTGTGTTGAGATTTTTTTTGATTTTGTTCATCATTCAAAAAATATATTCAGAATTCGAAATTGTTCAGCATGTCTAAACACATGCATGCTACCAAACAAAATCTCAGCTCAGCATGTCTCAACGCATACATCACAGCCAAACAACAGCAACTGCATGAACTCAGCATGTCTACACTCAGCATGTATGACATGAGAATAACTAGGTTAGGTCCATACATGCTACCAAACACACCCTTAATGTTCTTACCAGTTTACCAAGGTAATCTTACGTGCCGCCATCTCCAATTATGCTCCTTTTTCCACGGGAAATGCTCCAATTTTCTTATTCATGCTTGCAACTTTCTTACTTTCTTTTAAGTAAGATTCTAATATATACCGTACATGTGTATGACTTAGTCCACCACAAAAACCCTATCTCTTCCAAATCTTGTGGGTTTAGTGATGGCTATATAAGAAATCGGTTGTGCGCATACGTGAGTTTTTTCCTTCAATCTTTACAGATTGGAGATCTAAAGGGTGTTTTTGGATTGTTTATGGTTCTAACACAAGAACTTAGGAAGAAACTTAAAGTCTTAGATGCTACTTACGGAATTGGAACAGGTACTTCTTAACCTTAAGTAGTCACTGAATGATGTATATCTACATATGTTTCATGGCCATTTTATTTAGTGGTATTTTTTTGATTTGCTCCCTTCTTTTCCAGCTAATACCGCGCTTATATATCATCATGGCAAACTCATGGCCCTGTCAGAATCAGATAAACCTTGTAAGTTAGTCTGTTAGCACAATTTGCTTCTATAATAGATCATGGCCCACACATTGTTGTGGGCATGATAATACCATATACTTTGCATGATAAACGGCACATGGCAAATGTGAAGCATGAGTTTCCATTTTTGTTTTTCAGATGTTGTGAAGATCCTTGAAGATGGAGACTTGCAAACTCTTGGTTTGTTGGATTATGACAAAAGGTTGAAACATCCTTTCACTGCTCATCCAAAGGTTGATCCATTCACAGGTACATTACGGTGAAAACATACCATTTCTTACTTACATTCATGAAAATTGGGTTAAATCATGTAGTTTTTATCTTTCTTTCAGATGAAATGTTCACCTTTGGGTATTCGCATGAACCTCCCTATTGTACATATCGGGTCATCACCAAGGACGGAATTATGCTTGACCCTGTGCCAATAACAATACCGGAATCTGTAATGATGCATGACTTTGCCATTACAGAGAACTATTCCATATTTATGGACTTGCCAATGTTTTTTCGACCAAAGGTACATGATGATTTATGTATAGGATGGTAAATGACATTAATAATAAGTGGTTTCCGTAGGATTTCCCCCCTATACCATTTCTTTTCATCATGTTGAAGGATGCCATAGTCAACATTTGTTTGACGGTTGCATATGATCAACATATGTTTGCATCAACGATTGATAAATGGTTAATACTCCTCTTCATAACCTGGTCTTATTGTAACCTGATATGTTCTTGTATAAGGAAATGGCGAAGAATGGTGAATTTATCTACAAGTTTGATCCTACAAAGAACGCACGGTTTGGTATACTCCAACGCTATGAGAAGGACGAAAAGACCATCAGATGGTTTGAACTCCCCAATTGCTTCATATTCCACAATGGTATGCCATCTCTAACATTTTTCTTGGACTCCGAATGTGCAATCTTTCTATATCATTTGTCATAATTCAACATAGCAAGGGAAATGATGAATATAAAATGTAAATGCAATTCTTTATTCTCCCAACAATGTTGTCTAGCACCATAGCATAAGAACTACTCCCTCCGTCCCATAATGCAAGACGTGTTTTGACTCTAGTGTAGTGTCAAAAAACATCTTACATTATGGGACGTAGGGAGTAAAATTGAAATAAACATGTTCAAGAGGATGAATTAAGTTCAACATCAGTTCCTTGAGTTAATTTTTAGCATTGTGCATGCAAAACCAAAAAATATAAGTTAATTTTGGGCGAGATCTAATTATTAATAATCCACCCGAAAACAGTCAGATGAAAATATAAATAAGAGAGTCAAATCCATCTTGCTTCTTTGCTAGAGCACATATCAATCGACGAATTGCAGTAATTATTTGTATTATTCATTCCATGCTAATATTATTGAACTAATCACAAGAAGCATATTTCTTCTCGCAGCTAACGCTTGGGAAGAGGGTGACGAAGTTATTCTGATTACATGTCGTCTCAACAACCTAGATTTGGACCAAGTGAATGGTCACCAAAGTGACAAGCTTGAGGATCCCGGGAATGAGTTGTATGTATACCCACAATACATACCGTTTATTTTAATTCCATGCAACCCACTACTTGCCCTAATGTTATATCTTTCAGGTACGAGATGAGATTCAACATGAAAACAGGTGCTGCTTCGCAGAAACAACTATCAGTATCTGCCATAGACTTTCCTCGGATCAATGAGAGTTATACTGGCAGGTACTTATATTGGAGGTCTCACTTCAAAGTTTGTTTTGTTCTATGATGCATATACCATAGAAATCACTATTAACACATGATAAAACTTTCATTTCAAAGTAAGATTCCTTGTCGGAACTATCAAACTTCATCTCATATGTTATCTTTTTGAATGCAGAAAGCAACGGTACGTCTATTGCACGATACTTGAGAGCACAGTGAAGGTGACTGGCATCTTAAAAATGATTGGCATCATAAAATTTGACCTACATGCGGAGCCAGAGAGCGACAAGGAGCAGCTTGAAGTTGGGGGGAATGTGAGGGGCATATATGACCTGGGGCCTGGTAGGTTTTGTTCGGAGGCGGTCTTCGTGCCCAACGAGCCTGGTGTTTTAGGGGAAGAAGATGATGGGTACTTGATATTCTTTGTGCACGATGAAAACACAGGGTACTCCTTTCATTTCCTACATCACTAAGGCAAGATGGTACTGCTACATGGATGCAGGAAATCTAAAGTTAATGTGATTAATTTTGTTTTCTTTGCGTGCACTGTGGATGCAGGAAATCTGAAATAAATGTGATTGATGCCAAGACGATGTGTGCTGATCCAGTGGCGGTTGTTGAGCTGCCGAGCCGGGTTCCTTACGGATTCCATGCCTTCTTTGTCAATGAGGTACTTTTCGTCTTGAAATGTGTAATCACTACCAGATATATTGGTAGCTGCTTTGTGTTGATGAAAAAAGAAACCAATGTTTGTGTTATTTTGACAGGAACAACTAGGACATCAAGTAGAGCGGTGAAGAGGGATAAAAACGAAGCATTAGATGAAGATTTTTTTGCTGTTGTAATGGTATGCCCGATGTAGTATCTTTATGTGTGCCAGATCAGTAGGTTGTGAAGGGTTTCACTTAGTTTTTTGCCAATTAACTGGGCAAATATCTACTTCTTATTTAGTGAAAATGGCAAGTATTTTGCCTTGTTTAAAAATATATAAAGGAAAGTAGCATGTTCTACATGTTGTAGAAATAAAGGAAAGTAGCATACATATACATTAATATATAGAAGTAATTAGTGTACTCAAATGTTTGTACGGTGATTGAATCAACTCACACAAAGAACGAGCTAGTAAATTTGATACAAATTCTGATAAACCTAGACGGATCATCCAGATGGCTCTACCTAACACTGCGCACGGTAGATGGGCCCTCAATGGGGACTCTCTTTGTCTTCGGACCCCTTTCTGATTTGGAAAAAGAGAACCCAGTAGCCAAGAAGGTCGGTGATTTCATTAGTAGACATGATTATATATACCCACTCTTTAACTACACAGTACACTACATGTGTATCAAGTTTATTTAGATGTTTTCTTGTGGGGACTCATTCACATCGCTCCGGTCCCAATCTGTTGGCAAGGATATTGCAAAAGATCTTGACAACACTATGCATTATGCTAATTGGCCTAAAACCAGAGGCCATCCGTGCAACTTTTTTTGGAATTAAATTATATTTGCCCCATTAGGAGCTTCCATTGATTGCCCCTCAAGTCTGCCCGTTTGCCTAGTTTCCTAAAAAAGATCATCTTCAATTATACGGCGGAAACACTTAAAGAATGCACTAATAAAAATGTCTGGACCTTGTGCTTGTTCAGTATCGTGATTAGTTAGGAAAGATAGGATAGCGTAAGATTTATTCTACCTTGTCTTGTACTTCAAGTTGATCATGTACTCCTATATATATGCCCACGAGGCTCAAACAATGCAATAACAATTCCACCAAATCCCCCTCTACCTTTCTATATGGTTTCTTACCTTCTGATTCTTCTCCAGTCTCAGTATCTGCATCCCTACCGTTGTGATTGTGGGGTGTGTTGAGTACCGTAATTAGTTAGGAAGATAGGATAACGTAGGATTTATTCTACCTTGTCTTGTACTCCAAGTTGATCATGTACTTCTATATATATGCGCACAAGCCTCAAGCAATACAACAACAATTTCACCAAATCCCTCTCTACCCTTCTACAGTGCCTTCTCCTGATGCAAGTCAAAGACAACAACATTTAACTCATCTCTAGTAATGTTAGCTTCAAGGTGATGGAGGTTGGCATGCAGCAGATGTAGGGAATTCCATTCTAGTCTCAGGTTATCTGGATCCTTCTTTCCAATCAAAGAGGTGAAGTGATCAAGCAATATTTGCTCCTTTTCACTATATTCTATATGACCTCTCCCAATTGACCTTTCAACATTGGGATGTGGTTCTTTCTTCCGCAACCATTAACTTGGAGATGGAATAACTTAGTGTTGGCATCCCCCTCACGAATCCAAATCATCCTCGATCTGTGTCGCCATCTTGTTCGTTCAACAATAGTGATACCCAAGAGTCTAGGCTTGAGAACTATCCAAGTTTAAACTCATTTTCTGAGAGGGTTCTCTCCTCCATCACGAGTTTCAGATTAAAGATCACCTCATTGTGAATGTTGAAAGCTAGATTTTGCTTAGCTCGGATATGCTTATCCCTTTTCTTGGGTGTCGTGGCCATTCTGGAGATCTTGCTGTGTAAGGTTCTAATTGCATCATTACAGAACATGCTTAGTCCAGGCCGTCTCAATCACATTCTGAATCCCCTCCATCTTAAGCCAATATGCCTTGAACCTGAACCCCTTTGAACATGTGCAATTGTATCTTCTTTAAAATTAGGGGATTGTGGTTGGATATAGTCGTTGATGCCATAGAGAGATGAAACTGTGACCGTCATCGAGGCCATGAGCAATGTGACCACCACGATAAAATTGTCTCGTAGCTCAGATTTGTACAAATCCTTATACCTCTTGATCTCATCTAGAGTGGGCCGGCCGTTCCCAGAGCAGAACATCTGATTCCGCAGCACGACTAGACACACTTTGTCCATGGAGAGGAGGTTGTTACCTGCTGGTTTGGGCGCAAGCCGGCCGCTGAATCTGGTAGGGCCGTCCGCCGTGGCCTTCTTCTTCCCTCACAACGACCTCATTAGGTCAGGAGCGGGAGGTGGCGCTTGAGGTTAGAGCAGAGGAACATGGGCAGTCGTCACCTCGCAGAGGAAATCCGAAATCACTAATTAAGGAGTACTCATTGCAAAGAACACTCCACTTTTCCAGGTTGCGACAAGTGGCGTACATGCAGCGCGCCACTTGTCGCAACCTGGGAGTTTTCCCTTTTTTTTAGATCCGTTTATTCAAAACGTTTTATCTTTTAAACCGTGCGTCCAAATCTCGAACCGTTTTCATCGTTGGATTCCTTGCGTCAAGATCTTCAAAACTAGATACCATGTTGATAGGTTTTGACGAACTTTTTTATTTCTCATAAAAAAACCGGACAAAAAAACCGAACCGGGAGCACGGTTTTTTTCCCTTTTCAAAAGAGGCACGC
Organism: Triticum monococcum; assembly: GCA_034509565.1. Lineage (NCBI taxonomy): Eukaryota > Viridiplantae > Streptophyta > Magnoliopsida > Poales > Poaceae > Triticum > Triticum monococcum. Next base: position 4,603,951 of record CM067845.1, on the reverse strand, counting down.
CCGTGCCTCTCGTGAAATCACACCCGTGCCTCTTGTGGAAGCAAAACCGTGACTCTCGTGGAAGGAAAAAAAACCAAAAAACGCGTTTTTTTCCGTTTCCGAGAGGCACGACCGTGACTCTCGCGAAAGCACAACCATGCCTCTCGCGGAAGCAAAACCGTGACTCTCGCGAAAGAAAAAGAAAAAAACAGAAAACACGTATTTTTTCCTTTCTAAAAGGCACGGCCGTGACTCTCACGAAAGCACAACCGTGCCTCTCGCGGAAGCAAAACCGTGACTCTCGCGAAAGAAAAAAAACAGAAAACGCGTTTTTTTTGTTTTCGAAAGGCACGACCGTGGCTCTCGCTAAAGCACAACCGTGCCTCTTTGCAAAAAAAACCGTGACTTTCGCGAAAGGAAAAAAAAAGAAAATGCGTTTTTTTCGTGAAATTTTTTTTTCGTATTTTTTTGATCGAAAAGCTAAGGAAGACCGGGAGAAAACCAAAAACTCGAAAAAACCCAGGAAAAAAACCATTTAAAAAGCTGAAAACGCGTGCAAAAAAAATAAAAAAAAATCCGAAGGGAACATCCAGAGCGCGACACGTGGCGAATGGCTGAGAGCGCGCCAAATGGCGCTGATAGTTGCGAGGCTCCCGAAAGAGCGCTTGTTAACTAGTTGCTCCCGAGGAAATCCTTGAGAGGATTCAAGTCTTCACCATCGTCTTGGTGGTGGGCAATTCCTATTTGATGCATATAGCGTCAAGTAGTCGCCTATTCGCACAGGGTGTGAACGAGCAGACCAAACTGGGCCAGCCCATTTAACACTAGGAAGGCTCTAGTATGGGTTTTTGATGGTTTTGGGAACCTTCTAGAAAGTTCCTCGCCATTTTAATTCATTTTTTTGGTTTTTCTATTTTTACTCAGAATTCTCAAAAAATATGTCTTTTAAAAAAATGCTCACTATTTAAAATGCTCATGTTTTTTGAAAAATGTTCAGAAAATTTAAAACTTGTATGCAGTTTCCAAAAATGCTCGTGTTTTGTTTAAAAGTTCAGAAATATAATTTTTTGTCCGCATTTTCAAAAAATGCTTTATAAAAAATGAGTAATTTTTTTTTAAAAAATTGGGTAGTGTGTTCATGGCACTGTATGGTTGTTTAAGAGTTTGGAATTCATGGCACATGCGTGACAGTGACTATGATGACTATCAAGAGCTGATCTTGATCTATCAGCATCAATGTACAGTGGGCGGCGGCGCCAGTGGTTCATTCAAACCTGCACAGTTTACAGTGGAATCAGTCCGTGCGATGGAGTATACAAGGAGGATAAGAGATTTGGGCGATGGAATCCACCGAGAGAGAGAGAGAGAGAGAGAGAGAGAGAGAGAGAGAGAGAGAGAGAGAGAGAATCCTGTGATGGGTTCCACGGCGCGGCCGGGCAACCGTGCCACCGCTGGCTTGGCTAATGGAAGCCGGCCGGTGGGCTGTAGCTATCGCCATTGCTGCCGTGCCGTCCCTCCCTCTTCTAAGCTCCCAAGTCCGAGCCAACGCCGCCTCCAATACAAGCCCACCCAGCAGGAAATCTCAGCCACAATGGGAGAAGTGGTGGTGCCGGCGCCGAGGACGCGCAAGGGGGTGGCGTCCTGGGCGCTGGACATGCTCGAGCGGCTCGTGGTCCGCCTCGGCCACGACAAGAAGGCCGAGCCGAACCCCTGGCTCTCCGGCAACTTCGCCCCGGTGCTGCACGAGACCCCTCCCACAGCCGGCCTCCCCGTCCGCGGACGCCTCCCGGTCAGCGTTCCTCTCTCTTCATTCTTTCAAAAATATTTTCTTTTCTCTAGAGGAAGTTCCCGTTTTCTCCAGCATTTTGTAAGAATGGCCTCTATGCTAATTTGCTCAAAATTTTCTTCGAGCAACTGGTAGTTCAACTTCAAGAAGAAGCTCCCTTTTTCTCATGATGCCAAGCATGCAGCTCACCAGATCCTTTCTTTCCCTCATGATGTCCTTTTTTTTATTTGTCTGTAGGAGTGCTTGAATGGAGAGTTTCTTAGGGTCGGGGCTAATCCAAAGTTTGACCCGGTTGCAGGGTACCATTGGTACTGACTCTTACTTGTTGACAATTTTACATTCGTCTTGAAAGACATTATTCCGTTCTTTGCTTCCAACAGTTGAGGGTCACATTTCTAATTCATTTGTTGTTCTGTGTATTTTTTTCCCTACAGGTTTGATGGGGATGGGTAGGTGATACAGTCTTTTCTCTCTGGAGTGCTGTAGATCTAGCTGTACTGGTTGCGTGCACATTCAGTTTTTCCTGTTTACAATACAGTTCTACGGCTCGCGATCTTTTGATAAAGAAAAGCTTTGGTCTTTGTCTCAAACTTTTGCTTGGTGGTTACATGGACTTCCACGTGCTTTCTTATAGAATGATCCATGCATTGCACATTAAAGATGGGAAGGCTACATATGTATCAAGATACGTGAAGACTTCTCGCTTCAAGCAAGAAGAGTATTTTGGTGGAGCAAAGTTTATGAAGGTAAGCTTATTTGGTTGACTAAAAACCAGAATATTCTTAACGGTTACTCAGTTATTTATGTAACACTTGATTGTTGCCATCTCCAACCATGCTCCGGTTTTCTTATTCATGCTTGCAACCCTTTTTGTACTCTCTTAAGTAAGACTAGCACACATATGCCTGTGAGTTACGTGAGGTGTAAAATAGAGAGGTGGGGCTAATTTAATATGCGAATCAGAGGTTGCTTGTACACACATGACGAGCCAGGCCGATGGAACAACTTTTTTTTCTTTGGCCTCCTACAGCCAGTCTGCTAGAAACCTTAAATGGGCCAGAATATGCGGGCCAATAATTTGCCCAAAAATTAGTACCACCTCGGATAGTAAAAATCTTTTAAAAAAAACTCGGATAGTACAAAATCTTAAAAAAAATGGATGAATGGATGAAAAAAATCGGAGAAAAGCACCTCGCTTTATTAGTAAGTGGGTATAGATATAGATATCGGAAACTCACTTTGGCACATGGGAGAATTTGCTCCTGCCATTGAAAAATATATTTCAAAAATGTCAAAAAAATCCCGAACACAAATTTGACGCGTACATCTCATCATTGTATGTCCGCACGTCAAGCTTTGTGAAAATCCGACATTTTATACGCGTTGTGTAAAAAATACAAAAAAATGTCTGATGAAAAGCCTATCTTAACATTAAAATTTGTCTTTTTTACATAGGACACAACAGTTGTCGGTTTTCCGCGAAACGAGTTTGTATGCATGTAGAATATCGAGATGTACAACGGAATCATTTTGTAAGAATTTTGTGACATTTCAAAATATATTCAAAACACAATTTAAAAACCAGGAGCATATGCTCCCATGTGCCGAAAGGCCTCTCTCGATAGATGTAGATTATAATACATACCATACATAATTATAACTTAATCAACCATTTTTGCTTGGTGAAGTATTAGTCTAACACCCTGACTCTCCACACCCTAGTTGGATTTAGTAATGGCTATATATGAAGTCAGTTGTGCGCATGTGTGAGTTTTCCCCTCAATATTCATAGGTTGGAGATCTAAAGGGCCTTTTTGGATTGTTTATGGTCTTAACGCAAGAACTTAGGAAGAAACTTAAAGTCTTGGATGCTACTTATGGAATTGGACCAGGTACTTTTTTTATTTTAAGTAGTCACTACATGATGTATATCTACATATTTTTCATGTCCATTTTTATTTTAATGGCAATTTATCGATACACTCCCTTCTTTTCCAGCTAATACTTCGTTTATATATCATCATGGCAAACTCATGGCCCTCTCAGAATCAGATAAACCTTGTAAGTTATCATTCTGTTAGCACAATTTCTGTCTATACTATATCACGTCCCACAAGTTGATGTGGGCATAATAATCCTATACACTCGGCATGATAAAGAGCACATAGCAAATGTGGAGCATGAGTTTCTATTTTTGTTTTCAGATGTTGTTAAGATCCTTGAAGATGGAGACCTGCAAACTCTTGGGTTGTTGGATTATGACCAAAGGTTGAAACATCCTTTCACCGCTCATCCAAAGGTTGATCCATTTACAGGTACATTACAGTGAAAACATATTATTTCTTACTTCCATTCAGGAATATTGGGTTAAATGATCTAGTTTTTATCTTTCTTTCAGATGAAATGTTCACCTTTGGGTACTCGCATGAACCGCCTTATTGTATATATCGAGTCATCACCAAGGATGGAGTTATGCTTGATCCAGTGCCAATAACAATACCGGAAGCTGTAATGATGCATGACTTTGCCATTACAGCAAACTATTCCATATTTATGGACCTGCCAATGTTTTTTCGACCAAAGGTACATGATGATATATGTATATAATGGTAAATAACATCAATAAGAAATATCTTCCATAGATTTTTGCCCTGTACCATTTCTTTTCATCATGTTGAAGGATGCCACAGTCAATACTTGCTTGACATTTGCATGGGATTAAGATATGTTTCAAGAAAAAAAATGATAAATGGTTAATACTCCTCTTCATATTCTGGTCTTATTGTACCCTCTTGTGTTCTTGTATAAAGGAAATGGTGAAGAATGATGAATTTATCTACAAGTTTGATCCTGCAAAGAAAGCTCGTTTTGGTATACTACAACGCTATGAGAAGGACGAGAAAAACATCAAATGGTTTGAACTCCCCAATTGCTTCATATTCCACAATGGTATGTTATCTCCAGCATTTTTCTTGAACTCCGAATATGCAATCTTTCTATACAATTTTTCATTAATTAAACATAGCTAGGGAAAGGATGAATATAAAAATGTAAATGCAATTTCTTTAATGTCCCAACAATGTGGTTTGGTATCTTAGCATAAGTATGAACTAAATATGAAATGAGCATGTTCAAGAGGCTGAATTAAGTGCAACATCAGTTCCTTGAGCGATTTTTAGCACTGTGCATACAAAACCAAAAATATAAATACGATAATTTTGCGGATATCTGATTATGAAAAATCCACTTGACAATAATTATATGACAATATGAATAAGAGAGCCATACCATCTTGCTTTTTTGCCAAAGTACATATTTCCAATTAATGCATTGCACTAATTATCACTAATTTCAATTCCATGTTAATCTTATTGTACTGAACACAAGAAGCATCTCTTCTTGCAGCCAATGCGTGGGAAGAAGGCAACGAAGTTATTCTGATTACCTGCCGTCACAACAACATAGATTTGGACCAGGTGAATGGTAACCAAAGCGACAAGCTTGAGGACCACGGGAATGAGTTGTATGCATACTCACAATACCGGCCTTTTATTTTAATCCCATGTAACCGAATGCTTGCCCTAATTATATATCTTGCAGGTACGAGATGATATTCAACATGAAAACTGGTGCTGCTTCGCAAAAGCAACTGTCTGTCTCTGCCATTGACTTTCCTCGAATCAATGAGAGTTATACTGGCAGGTACTTATACTGGAGGTATCACTTCAGAGTTTGTTTTCTTCTATGATGCATATACCTTTAAAAACTATTAACACGTGACAAAACTTAAATTTCAAAGTAACATTCCTTATGGGAACTACCAAACTTGCTCTCATACGTTACTTTGTTGAACGCAGAAAGCAGCGGTACATCTACTGCATGATACTTGAGAGCACAGTCAAGGTGACTGGCATCTTAAAAATGACTGGCATCATAAAATTTGATCTACAAGCCAAGCCAGAGAGAAGCAATGAGCGTCTAGAAGTTGGGGGAAATGTGACAGGCATATATGACCTGGCGCCCGGTACATTTTGTTCAGAGGCAGTCTTTGTGCCCAAGGAGCACGGTGTTTCTAGTGAAGAAGACGATGGGTACTTGATATTCTTTGTTCACGATGAAAACACAGGGTACTCCTTTCATTTCCTACATCACTAAGGGGAGATGATGTTGCTACATGGATGTAGGAAATCTAAAGTTAATTTGATTAATTTTGTTGTTCTTTTGTGATTACGACTGTGGATGTAGGAAATCTGAAGTAAATGTTATTGATGCCAAGACGATGTCTGCTGATCCAGTGGCAGTTGTTGAGCTGCCAAGCCGGGTACCTTACGGATTCCACGCCTTCTTTGTCAATGAGGTACTTTACATCATTAAATATGTTTCCTTATTTTATTTCATGATTATGTCATCATCAGGAGATATAAGGTATTTTCAATTGGCAGCTCCTTTTCGTTGATGAAAAGATAAATAATGTTTGTATTCTTTTGACAGGAACAACTAGGACATCAAGTAGAGTGGTGAAGAGTGATAAAAAGGAAGCATTACATGAATATATATATTTTTAATGGGGTGTGTGATGTAGTATCCTTTTGTGTGCCATACTGGCAGGTTGTGATGGGTTTCAGTTAGTTTTTTGCAAGTTAAATTGACAAATATCTTCTTCTTAATTATTGAGAATGGCAAGTATTTTGCCTTGTTTAAAAATATACAAAGGAAAATAGCATGTTCAATAAGCTGTATAAATAAATGAAAGTAGCATTACTATACATATATGCATAGGAGTAATTAGTAGTCAAATCTTTGTATAGTGATTGAATAAACTGACACAACAAACGAGCTAGTAAATTTGACATTAAATTCTGGTAAACCTGGATGGATCATCCAGATGACTCTGCCCAACACTTACGGACTCCCTTTGTCTTGGGGTCCCTTTCAGATTTGAAAAAAAAGAACCCAGTAGCCATGGCTGGAGATTTCATTAGTAGAGAGTAATATATGTACACACATTTCAACTACACAGTACATTGCATGGGTATAAGGTTTATTTAGATGTTTTCTTGTGCGGAATCATTCAGATCGCTCCGGTACCAATCTACTCGCAAGGGTATTGCAAAAGATCTTGGCAACACTGTGCATTAGGCTAGTTGGCTTATAACTAGAGGTCGTCCGTGCAACTTCTTTGTTTGGAATTAAAATTGAGCCCCATTCCAATACAACCCCCCTCACTAAACGTATAAAGAGCAATATGGAGATGTAGCAAATCGTAGCCACTTTCGTATGTATGGCAGGTCGCCTATCGCAACGTATAAGCCGTACATTAGACCCACTTACGTACTGGGCTCGTGTAGTAGATATGCCCTAGAGGCAATAATAAATGTTATTGATTATTTCCTTGTTCATAATTATGTTTATGTTCCATGCTATAACTGCTATGGTTCTCGAGTACAATAACACGAGGCTCGAAGGAAGACTCATATGCACGTGTGGAATAATAAACGGTAAGAAGTATTCCTAGTATGGCTTCCAAGACTAGCTCAAGTGTTGCATGATGGTTCTATTTTCCTGATCATGGGCTTGACTATGCTGGCAATTTTGAGGGCACTATGTTAGGAGAGCACTTGTGTTGAATCGACCCGATTGATGTTATGCTATGAGATACATTCGTCACAAGTTAATGGTTTATAATACAGAGAAAGTTTACATTTGCATAATTCCTTATACCATGAGAGTATCAAGTTTCTTCATGCTTGCTTCATGAACTTTGGGGTTTGTTAAACGTCATCCGTAAGTGGGTGGCTATTACGGAGGCTTACGGGTTCATGGAAAAGTATGTCAAGTAATTTGATAGCCATTTTGTCCTCCGACGATGGAGAGATATCTCTGGGCCCTCTCGGTGTTACGTTATCCATCATCGTCTGGCCAGGCATAGTGTCATTTGATCACAGAGATGCCGGAACACGAAAATGAGAAAAGAGAACAAAACCGGTAACGAGGTAACTAGCATAGTGGACAAGTTGTTGATCCACGGGGATGCAAGTAAATCTCACCTCGGGTATTTGTAACATATCATGAAGCAATAGGAATACCACACAACAACTGGTGATTCACTCGAATATTCATTCGTGTGGGTATAGGGGTTAATATGGGTGTCCACGACTCCGATGTTGATCATTGATCGGAAAGAGTTCCGGCCATGTCTATACATCGCCGAACCTATAGGGTCACACGCTTAAGGGTCATCTATTTGCTGAATACTAGACACGGAGTCTGAGAGAAATTCACTGAAAAAGTTTCAGACACACCGAAAGGTTCCGAAGAGAGAACACCGGAATAGTTTTGGTGAAACCAAAAAGTTCTTTCGGGGTATTCCATTAAGTCAAATTGGTTCCGGGAAATGCCTGATAATTCTTGGAGGGTACCAGAATTATTCTGGAAACTTCTGGGAATTTTCCGGGATAAAAACCGGAAATGTTCCGGAGCTGCCGAAACCACTTCAGATGCTTTTCGCAGATGAAAATCACTAATCTGGAATTGTTCTAGAATGCATTGAAAATTATTTTAGTGGGTACTAGAAATGGTCTAAGCCCACCTAAATATTTTTAGTTTGAACGGACGCTGAAAAATGTCGTCATGAATAGTGAAAGTGCTTTTTGGAATTTTTTATGAAAAGCCACCTTTTAGGGCTTTTCCCAAAAGGCTTATAGAAGGACTTGGGGATTAAGGAACTTCCTTTGGGGGGCCCCCATGAAGGTGGGAGCGTTCAAAGGTGCAGCTCCTCCATGGAGCTCCACTTGTCATCCCTTTATGCCCTTTATGTGTGACATAGAGTGTGGGCATTTAGGGTTTTTCATGTTTCCCCTTACCCCGTGGGTTTTCCTATAAACAGAGGTGGAGAGGCACTCTCCACACACACTCTTTCTCACATACAATTGCCATACAATGATCTAGCTTCTCTCTCCCTCCCCGTGAAATAGTTTCGTAGAGCCGAAAGGCTGTCTGGTTTCCTGTGTGAACTAGTTCTGGACGGCGAAGCCCTGCCAGATAGATGATACCATATGTGTGCAAATCTAGAGAGATCGTAGTTTCGGTCTTAGTTCGAGAGTGCCTCCGGAAGGGTTGTTCGACTGATCATCCGAGTTTCGAAGGTCCTCCTAAAGGGTTGTCCGCGACAGCGTCTGAGGGATTGTCCGACCGCTTCCCGGAGGGCTATCCGATGGGAAAATAAGGGTATACATCACTACTAGGGAAAACCCTATCAGTAGCGCGGGTATTTTGCCTATCAGTAGCGCGGGACGATGCGCTACTGATAAGGCGCTACAACTAATGTGTAGCAATAGCGCCTGTCGTCCCACGCTACTGCTATACATGGCTAGCAGTAGCACGCTTTAGTGAAGTGCGCTGCTGCTAATATCTGCAGTGCTTTTTAGCACGAAGCGCTACTGGTAAGGCAGCGCTACTGCTAACTTTGTTCCCCTCGCTACGTCTAGTTTTATTAGTTTTTTCTGCATATTTGTTTTGTATTTGAATAGGCTTTATACAATAATCTTTAGCATATCATACACATACAAATGTAATCATAGCATATACATACAAATTGTCTCATCAAATCATGTCATCATCATAATCATCATCCAACACAAAGTGGTCTCTCGTCATCATCTCGAAAATAGCGATACAAGTCTCGATTACTTGCAACTATGTCGTCATCCATCTAAACAATGATATACGCGAGAAGAGCTATCACTTTGAGTGAGAGCGAAACTATGCAGTACATGAGTTCATATTGAAGGAAATATGCCCTAGAGGCAATAATAAAGTTATTATTTATTTCCTTATATCATGATAAATGTTTATTATTCATGCTAGAATTGTATTAACCGGAAACATAATACATGTGTGAATACATAGACAAACAGAGTGTCACTAGTATGCCTCTACTTGACTAGCTCGTTAATCAAAGATGGTTATGTTTCCTAACCATGAACAAAGAGTTGTTATTTGATTAACAAGGTCACATCATTAGTTGAATGATCTGATTAACATGACCCATTCCATTAGCTTAGCACCCGATCGTTTAGTATGTTGCTATTGCTTTCTTCATGACTTATACATGTTCCTATAACTATGAGATTATGCAACTCCCGTTTACCGGAGGAACACTTTGGGTACTACCAAACGTCACAACGTAACTGGGTGATTATAAAGGAGTACTACAGGTGTCTCCAATGGTAGATGTTGGGTTGGCGTATTTCGAGATTAGGGTTTGTCACTCCGATTGTCGGAGAGGTATCTCTGGGCCCTCTCGGTAATACACATCACATAAGCCTTGCAAGCACTGCAACTAATATGTTAGTTGTTAGATGATGTATTACGGAACGAGTAAAGAGACTTGCCAGTAACGAGATTGAACTAGGTATTGGATACCGACGATCGAATCCCGGGCAAGTAACATACCAATGACAAAGGGAACAACGTATGTTGTTATGCGGTATGACCGATAAAGATCTTCGTAGAATATGTAGGAGCCAATATGGGCATCTAGGTCCCGCTATTGGTTATTGACCGGAGACGTGTCTCGGTCATGTCTACATTGTTCTCGAACCGTAGGGTCCGCACGCTTAACGTTACGATGACAGTTATTATGAGTTTATGCATTTTGATGTACCGAAGTTAGTTCGGAGTCCCGGATGTGATCACGGACATGACGAGGAGTCTCGAAATGGCCGAGACATAAAGATTGATATATTGGAAGACTATATTTGGACATCGGAATTGTTCCGGGTGAAATCGGCATTTTACCGGAGTACCGGGGGGGGGGGGGGGGGTTACCGGAACCCCCCGGGGGGTTATTGGGCCAACATGGGCCTTAAGGGAGAAGAGGAGAGGAGGCAAGAGGTGGCCGCGCGCCCCTCCCCTTCCTAGTCCGAATAGGACAAGGGAAGGGGGCCGGCGCCCCCCCCTTTCCTTCCTCTCTTCCTCCTATTCTCCCCCTTCTCTCCTAGTCCAACTAGGAGTCCTACTACCAGTGGGAGTAGGACTCCCCTTGGCGCGCCACACCTTGGCCGACCGCCTCCTCCCCTTGCTCCTTTATATACGGTGGCAGGGGGCACCCCAAGACACAGAAGTTGATCCTTGAGATCGTTCCTTAGCCGTGTGCGGTGCCCCCTGCCACCATATTCCACCTCGATCATATCGTTGCAGTGCTTAGGCGAAGCCCTGCGTCGGTAGAACATCAAGATCGTCACCACGCCGTCGTGCTGACGGAACTCCTCCCCGAAGCTTTGCTGGATCGGAGCCCGGGGATCGTCATCGAGCTGTACGTGTGCTAAGAACTCGGAGGTGTCGGAGTAACGGTGCTTGGATCGGTCGGACCGGGAAGAAGACGTACGACTACTTCCTCTACGTTGTGTCAACGCTTCCATTGCGATCTACAAGGGTATGTAGATCAGACTCTCCCCCTCGTTGCTATGCATCACCATGATCTTGCGTGTGCGTAGGGAAATTTTTGAAATTACTACGTTCCCCAACAGTGGTATCAGAGCCAGGTTTTATGGTTTGATGTTATTTGCACGAGTAGAACACAAGTGAGTTGTGGGTGATACAAGTCATACTGCCTACCAGCATGTCATACTTTGGTTCGGCGGTATTGTTGGACGAGACGACCCGGACCAACCTTGCGCGTACGCTTACGCGAGACCGGTTCCCTCGACGTGCTTTGCACATAGATGGCTTGCGGGCGACTGTCTCTCCAACTTTAGTTGAACCAAGTGTGGCTACGCCCGGTCCTTGAGAAGGTTAAAACGGAGTCTATTTGACAAACTATCGTTGTGGTTTTGATGCGTGGGTGAGATGAGTTCTTGCTTAAGCCCGTAGCAGCCACGTAAAACTTGCAACAACAAAGTAGAGGACGTCTAACTTGTTTTTGCAGGGCATGTTGTGATGTGATATGGTCAAGGCATGATGCTGATTTTATTGTATGAGATGATCATGTTTTGTAACCAAGTTATCGGCAACTGGCAGGAGCCATATGGTTGTCGCTTTATTGTATGCAATGCAATCGCGATGTAATGCTTTACTTTATTGCTAAGCGGTAGTGATAGTTGTGGAAGCATAAGATTGGCGAGACGACAACGATGCTACGATGGAGATCAAGGTGTCGTGCCGGTGACGATGGTGATCATGACGGTGCTTTGGAGATGGAGATCACAAGCACAAGATGATGATGGCCATATCATATCACTTATATTGATTGCATGTGATGTTTATCTTTTATGCATCTTATCTTGCTTTGATTGACGGTAGCATTATAAGATGATCTCTCACTAAATTATCAAGAAGTGTTCTCCCTGAGTATGCACCGTTGCGTAAGTTCTTCGTGCCGAGACACCACGTGATGATCGGGTGTGATAGGCTCTACGTTCAAATACAACGGGTGCAAAACAGTTGCACACGCGGAATACTCAGGTTATACTTGACGAGCCAAGCATATACAGATATGGCCTCGGAACACGGAGACCGAAAGGTCGAGCGTGAATCATATAGTAGATATGATCAACATAATGATGTTCACCGATGAAACTACTCCATCTCACGTGATGATCGGACATGGTTTAGTTGATTTGGATCACGTGATCACTTAGAGGATTAGAGGGATGTCTATCTAAGTGGGAGTTCTTAAGTAATATGATTAATTGAACTTAAATTTATCATGAACTTAGTACCTGATAGTATCTTGCTTGTTTATGTTGATTGTAGATAGATGGCTCGTGCTGTTGTTCCGTTGAATTTTAATGCGTTCCTTGAGAAAGCAAAGTTGAAAGATGATGGTAGCAATTACACGGACTGGGTCCGTAACCTGAGGATTATCCTCGTTGCTGCACAGAAGAATTACATCCTGGAAGCACCGCTGGGTGCCAGGCTTGCTGCTGGAGCAACACCAGATGTTATGAACGTCTGGCAGAGCAAAGCTGATGACTACTCGATAGTTCAGTGTGCCATGCTTTACGGCTTAGAATCGGGACTTCAACGACGTTTTGAACGTCATGGAGCATATGAGATGTTCCAGGAGTTGAAGTTAATATTTCAAGCAAATGCCCGGATTGAGAGATATGAAGTCTCCAATAAGTTCTATAGCTGCAAGATGGAGGAGAACAGTTCTGTCAGTGAGCATATACTCAAAATGTCTGGGTATAACAATCACTTGATTCAGATGGGAGTTAATCTTCCAGATGATTGCGTCATTGACTGAATTCTCCAATCACTGCCACCAAGCTACAAGAGCTTCGTGATGAACTATAATATGCAAGGGATGAACAAGACTATTCCCGAGCTCTTCGCAATGCTGAAAGCTGCGGAGGTAGAAATCAAGAAGGAGCATCAAGTGTTGATGGTTAACAAAACCACTAGTTTCAAGAAAAAGGGCAAAGGGAAGAAGAAGGGGAACTTCAAGAAGAACGGCAAGCAAGTTGCTGCTCAGGAGAAGAAACCCAAATCTGGACCTAAGCCTGAAACTAAGTGCTTCTACTGCAAGCAGACTGGTCACTGGAAGCGGAACTGCCCCAAGTATTTGGCGGATAAGAAGGATGGCAAGATGAACAAAGGTATATGTGATATACATGTTATTGATGTGTACCTTACTAAAGCTCGCAGTAGCACCTGGGTATTTGATACTGGTTCTGTTGCTAATATTTGCAACTCGAAATAGGGACTACGGATTAAGCAAAGATTAGCTAAGGACGAGGTGACGATGCGCGTGGGAAACGGTTCCAAAGTCGATGTGATCGCGGTCGGCACGCTACCTCTACATCTACCTTCGGGATTAATATTAGACCTAAATAATTGTTATTTGGTGCCAGCGTTGAGCATGAACATTATATCTGGATCTTGTTTAATGCGAGACGGTTATTCATTTAAATCGGAGAATAATGGTTGTTCTATTTATATGAGTAATATCTTTTATGGTCATGCACCCTTGAAGAGTGGTCTATTCTTGTTAAATCTCGATAGTAGTGATACACATATTCATAATGTAGAAGCCAAAAGATGCAGAATTGATAATGATAGTGCAACTTATTTGTGGCACTGCCGTTTAGGTCATATCGGTATAAAGCGCATGAAGAAACTCCATACTGATGGACTTTTGGAACCACTTGATTATGAATCACTTGGTACTTGCGAACCGTGCCTCTTGGGCAAGATGACTAAAACACCGTTCTCCGGTACTATGGAGAGAGCAACAGATTTATTGGAAATCATACATACCGATGTATGTGGTCCGATGAATATTGAGGCTCGTGGCGGATATCGTTATTTTCTCACCTTCACAGATGATTTGAGCAGATATGGGTATATCTACTTGATGAAACACAAGTCTGAAACATTTGAAAAGTTCAAGGAATTTCAGAGTGAAGTTGAAAATCATCGTAACAAGAAAATAAAGTTTCTACGATCTGATCGTGGAGGAGAATATTTGAGTTACGAGTTTAGTGTACATTTGAAAAATTGTGGAATAGTTTCGCAACTCACGCCACCCGGAACACCACAGCGTAATGGTGTGTCCGAACGTCGTAATCGTACTTTACTAGATATGGTGCAATCTATGATGTCTCTTACTGATTTACCGCTATCGTTTTGGGGTTATGCTTTAGAGACGGCCGCATTCACGTTAAATAGGGCACCATCAAAATCCGTTGAGACGACGCCTTATGAACTGTGGTTTGGCAAGAAACCAAAGTTGTCGTTTCTTAAAGTTTGGGGTTGCGATGCTTGTGTGAAAAAGCTTCAACCTGATAAGCTCGAACCCAAATCGGAAAAATGTGTCTTTATAGGATATCTAAAGGAAATTATTGGATACACCTTCTATCACAGATCCGAAGGCAAGACTTTTGTTGCTAAATTCGGAAACTTTCTCGAGAAGGAGTTTCTCTCGAAAGAAGTGAGTGGGAGGAAAGTAGAACTTGACGAGGTAACTGTACCTGCTCCCTTATTGGAAAATAGTACATCATAGAAAACTGTTTCTGCGACACCTATACCAATTAGTGAGGAAGCTAATGATGATGATCATGAAACTTGAGGATAAGATACTACTGAACCACGTAGATCAACCAGAGTGAGATCCGCACCAGAGTGGTACGGTAATCCAATTCTGGAAGTCATGCTACTAGATCATGATGAACCTACGAACTATGAAGAAGCGATGGTGAGCCCAGATTCCGCAAAGTGGCTTGAGGCCATGAAATCTGAGATGGGATCCATGTATGAGAACAAAGTATGGACTTTGGTTGACTTGCCCGATGATCGGCAAGCAATAGAGAATAAATGGATCTTCAAGAAAAAGACTGACGCTGACGGTAATACTACTGTCTATAAAGCTCGACTTGTCGCAAAAGGTTTTCGACAAGTTCAAGGGGTTGACTACGATGAGACCTTCTCACCCGTAGCGATGCTTAAGTCTGTCAGAATCATGTTAGCAATTGCCGCATTTTATGATTATGAAATTTGGCAGATGGATGTCAAAACTGCATTCCTGAATGGATTTCTGGAAGAAGAGTTGTATATGATGCAACCGGAAGGTTTTGTCGATCCAAAGGGAGCTAACAAAGTGTGCAAACTCCAGCGATCCATTTATGGACTGGTGCAAGCATCTCGGAGTTGGAATAAACGCTTTGATAGTGTGATCAAAGCATTTGGCTTTATACAGACTTTTGGAGAAGCCTGTATTTACAAGAAAGTGAGTGGGAGCTCTGTAGCATTTCTAATATTATATGTGGATGACATATTGCTAATTGGAAATGATGTAGAATTTCTGGATAGCATAAAGGGATACTTGAATAAGAGTTTTTCAATGAAAGACCTCGGTGAAGCTGCTTACATATTGGGCATTAAGATCTATAGAGATAGATCAAGACGCTTAATTGGACTTTCACAAAGCACATACCTTGACAAGATTTTGAAGAAGTTCAAAATGGATCAAGCAAAGAAAGGGTTCTTGCCTGTAC
Organism: Triticum monococcum; assembly: GCA_034509565.1. Lineage (NCBI taxonomy): Eukaryota > Viridiplantae > Streptophyta > Magnoliopsida > Poales > Poaceae > Triticum > Triticum monococcum. Next base: position 4,588,189 of record CM067845.1, on the reverse strand, counting down.
TACAAGGTGTGAAGTTGAGTCAAACTCAATGCCCGACCACTGCAGAAGATAGAGAGAAAATGAAAGATGTTCCCTATGCTTCAGCCATAGGCTCTATCATGTATGCAATGCTGTGTACCAGACCTGATGTGTGCCTTGCTATAAGTTTAGCAGGGAGGTACCAAAGTAATCCAGGAGTGGATCACTGGACAACGGTCAAGAACATCCTGAAATACCTGAAAAGGACTAAGGATATGTTTCTCGTATATGGAGGTGACAAAGAGCTCACCGTAAGAGGTTACGTTGATGCAAGCTTTGACACTGATCCGGACGATTCTAAATCGCAAACCGGATACGTGTTTACTTTAAACGGTGGAGCTGTCAGTTGGTGCAGTTCTAAACAAAGCGTCGTAGCGGGATCTACATGTGAAGCGGAATACATAGCTGCTTCGGAAGCAGCGAACGAAGGAGTCTGGATGAAGGAGTTCATATCCGATCTAGGTGTCATACCTAGTGCATCGGGTCCAATGAAAATCTTTTGTGACAATACTGGTGCAATTGCTTTGGCAAAGGAATCCAGATTTCACAAAAGGACCAAACACATCAAGAGACGCTTCAATTCCATCCGGGATCTAGTCCAGGTGGGAGACATAGAGATTTGCAAGATACATACGGATCTGAATGTTGCAGACCCGTTGACTAAGCCTCTTCCACGAGCAAAACATGATCAGCACCAAGGCTCCATGGGTGTTAGAATCATTACTGTGTAATCTAGATTATTGACTCTAGTGCAAGTGAGAGACTGAAGGAAATATGCCCTAGAGGCAATAATAAAGTTATTATTTATTTCCTTATATCATGATAAATGTTTATTATTCATGCTAGAATTGTATTAACCGGAAACATAATACATGTGTGAATACATAGACAAACAGAGTGTCACTAGTATGCCTCTACTTGACTAGCTCGTTAATCAAAGATGGTTATGTTTCCTAACCATGAACAAAGAGTTGTTATTTGATTAACGAGGTCACATCATTAGTTGAATGATCTGATTGACATGACCCATTCCATTAGCTTAGTACCCGATCGTTTAGTATGTTGCTATTGCTTTCTTCATGACTTATACATGTTCCTATAACTATGAGATTATGCAACTCCCGTTTACCGGAGGAACACTTTGGGTACTACCAAACGTCACAACGTAACTGGGTGATTATAAAGGAGTACTACAGGTGTCTCCAATGGTAGATGTTGGGTTGGCGTATTTCGAGATTAGGGTTTGTCACTCCGATTGTCGGAGAGGTATCTCTGGGCCCTCTCGGTAATACACATCACATAAGCCTTGCAAGCACTGCAACTAATATGTTAGTTGTTAGATGATGTATTACGGAACGAGTAAAGAGACTTGCCAGTAGCGAGATTGAACTAGGTATTGGATACCGACGATCGAATCCCGGGCAAGTAACATACCGATGACAAAGGGAACAACGTATGTTGTTATGCGGTCTGACCGATAAAGATCTTCGTAGAATATGTAGGAGCCAATATGGGCATCCAGGTCCCGCTATTGGTTATTGACCGGAGACGTGTCTCGGTCATGTCTACATTGTTCTCGAACCGTAGGGTCCGCACGCTTAACGTTACGATGACAGTTATTATGAGTTTATGCATTTTGATGTACCGAAGTTAGTTCGGAGTCCCAGATGTGATCACGGACATGACGAGGAGTCTCGAAATGGTCGAGACATAAAGATTGATATATTGGAAGCCTATATTTGGACATCGGAATTGTTCCGGGTGAAATCGGCATTTTACCGGAGTACCGGGGGGGTTACCGGAACCCCCCGGGGGGTTATTGGGCCAACATGGGCCTTAAGGGAGAAGAGGAGAGGAGGAAAGAGGTGGCCGCGCGCCCCTCCCCTTCCTAGTCCGAATAGGACAAGGGAAGGGGGCCGGCGCCCCCCCCCTTTCCTTCCTCTCTTCCTCCTATTCTCCCCCTTCTCTCCTAGTCCAACTAGGAGTCCTACTCCCGGTGGGAGTAGGACTCCCCTTGGCGCGCCACACCTTGGCCGGCCGCCTCCTCCCCTTGCTCCTTTATATACGGGGGCAGGGGGCACCCCAAGACACAAAAGTTGATCCTTGAGATCGTTCCTTAGCCGTGTGCGGTGCCCCCTGCCACCATATTCCACCTCGATCATATCGTTGCAGTGCTTAGGCGAAGCCCTGCGTCGGTAGAACATCAAGATTGTCGCCACGCCGTCGTGCTGACGGAACTCCTCCCCGAAGCTTTGCTGGATCAGAGCCCGGGGATCGTCATCGAGTTGTACGTGTGCTAAGAACTCGGAGGTGCCGGAGTAACGGTGCTTGGATCGGTCGGACCGGGAAGAAGACGTACGACTACTTCCTCTATGTTGTGTCAACGCTTCCGTTGCGATCTACAAGGGTACGTAGATCAGACTCTCCCCCTCGTTGCTATGCATCACCATGATCTTGCGTGTGCGTAGGGAAATTTTTGAAATTACTACGTTCCCCAACACATATCCCCCTCTCGCATTAGCATGAACCTAAACTAACTACTGGTTGTCGCTCGGAAACCGGAAACCGGTACACCTGGGCCTGATATTCCGGCCACTCGTCGTATACTCCTGGCATAACACTTCTTCATTGCTGGGTCATTAGCTGGATCTTTATAATCCTTTTCATTCTGGCCCGGGAACAAGAATATCTGGTGCAACTTCTTTAGGAGAGAGGGCCTCATATTATCTATCTTTTGTAGTTTCTCATCGTTGATGGTGGCGGTTATCCGTACGATGCAGCCTATTTGATTGATGTAGCACGCGCGCGCTTCCTCGAGCGTGTTTGGCTCAAAATTGTCGTCATCCACCTCCGTGACCACTAGTCTAGTAGTCCTGAGTTTGTTAGGAAGCCGTTGCCTCTTTGCTTTCAGTTCTACACCGGCTCCGCTCCCTGAGGCAGCGCCGGTCTCGATGCTGGTCTGAGTCTCAACGCCGGTCTCAGTCTCAACGCCGGTCTCAGTCTCAACACCGGTCTGCATGTCGGTCTCAGTCTCTGATGCGACTGGTGGGCCCAGCAACAACATTAGTTGATCGTCAGCAAGGCTCAAAAATTCGTACGCCGCCAGGTAGACGTCGTCGGAATCACCAAAACCCTATCCTTCATCGTTGCTAGCCATGTTTTCTACAGTTAAATCTAGTCAATTAATTCTAGACCTAATAAAATGAATAATGACATGAAAAAGGCCTATGTTTTGCAGAAACATTGACTCCTTCTCGGTGTGGCAAAACCCGGGCACTCGATATGTCCTAGTTTGTAGCACAAGTCATGCCGAAATTCACGGAAAATTTCGGCATGACCTTTCCTAAAAAGTGGACAAATCGAGAACCTGAAATCTGCCGGAACGGAAATGAATCAACATTCCGGCAAAACATAGGCCACTTAGCTTCATTCCATGGAAACAGTGTTCAAATATCCATCTTCGACACCGCAACACATGTCCAAATATACACGAGCAACCACATGTCCAAATATACATGTCCAAATTTCACAAGCTAATTCAAAAACAAAGTGTAGAAGAAAATTCATTTAACTACTAATAGAACAAAATTCAGTTAACTTTAGTGCTCTATAATGATGAAAGGGAAAAAATCCAGTTAACTACTAATTTCATTCATTTAGGTTATTCATTTAACTTCACCTAATTAACCTACTGTACCACTACTACTAGCAGCACTACTAACCTAATTAACCTAGCAAAACTCTACTGCCCTAACTAAAAAACATCTAATTAACCTCTACTAGTACCACTACTGCCCTAACCTAATTAACATCTACTAGTATCACTATATACTACAAGCAGCATCTACCCTAATTAAACCCTACTGCCCTAACTAACTTTTGCTGTAAACCAATTTTTTTGCTCTAAACTAATTTTTGCTGTAACATCTACTACTTAACATCTTTTGCTCTAAACTAAATTTTTTTCTATAAACTAATTTTTGCTCTAAAAAGCAAAGAGAGAGGAGTGGGGGGGGGGAGGGGTGGGGGACTTACACAGAGGGGAGAGACGGTGGCGGGGAGGTGCTTGGCGACGGAGGCAGGGGCGGAGAGGGCGGGCTCGGGCACGGGCAGCGGCGGTCCTGGGCTGGCTCGGGCGGAGGTGAGGTCGAGGGCGGCGACGGTGAGGTCGAGGGCGCCCTCGGGCGACGGCGGTGAGGCTGAGGGCGGCGGCGGTGAGGATGATGGCGGCCTCGGGGGGGGGGGGGGGGACGGTGAGGTTGCGGGCGTCAACGCCGGCAAGAGACAACGGCGAAGTGGGGCGACGGAGAATTGGGGAGACGGCGGCGAGGGTGAGGGATTTGGGGGAGAAGTGGTGGCCGGGAGGGGGGGGGCGCTGTTTAAGTGAAACATAACGGCAGCGTGTTCCTGGAAACGCGCTATAGCTAAGTTAGCTACAGCGCGTTTCCTGAAACGCGCTACTGCTATTCCTTTCTCCTTTTTCCCTTTTTTCATTTATTTTTCTTTACATTTTATTTTTTTTCCTTTCTCCTTTTTCTATTTCTTTCATTTTTATTTACTTTTCTACTTGTTTTTCGTTTCATTTTATTTTTGTTAGTAGTAGCGCCTTACACATAAATGCGCTACTACAACAAAATTAGCGGCAACGCTGTTTCTAAAAGAGCGCTACTACTATGTGTAGCCGATCAGCTTACTGGTGGGAATTTTTGTAGTAGCGCTTTTACAACGGGACACGCTACTGCTATATATGTATCTACAGCGCGGTTATTTAGCGCGCTACTACTGTCTAGCAGTAGCACCCTGTTTTAACATGCGCTACTACTAAAGTTCTGTGTATAGGCTTTTCCCTAGTAGTGCATCCTCACGGTTGGGAGGTTGTAAATCCTACCTGGGGGGATCTGCATCGACGATCGTCATCGACTCTACTTCCGCTGCGCTATGAGTCGGTAACAAAAAGATCAAACCTTGTATGCAGTCTCCATAGTGGTCCTGGGCTCGTGCGTAGGTCGGAAATTTTTTGTTTTCTGCTGCGTTACCCAACAGCTCGACCCATTTACTTTTTCTTCCTTTTTAACCTTCACAAAATGGTGAGGGAAGTGGTATTCGAACCCCAAACCTCGCTACTTCATTCGAACGCACTAACCAACTAAGAAATTACATATTTTTCATGACCATTTTATTTTAGTGGCAATTTTTTGATTCAGTCCCTTCTTTCGAAGCTAATATTGCACTCATATACCATCATGGCAAACTCATGGCATTGTGAAATAAAGCATGTAGGCAATCAGTGTCTAGGCACATGTTCTTTCTATAGCAGATCATTCCCCGTGCATTGCTGTAGGCATAATAATCCCAAATACTTTGCATGAACAATATGGCATCTCATGTTAAAGAGTGGGCATATATTGTGTTTATAATTTTGATTGTAACATGAGTATTGTTTCTGCGACACAAACAATTGTGACAATATGCAATGGAATAAAAAATGCTTATCTGCAGTATTATGACATGTAGGTAGCGATGAAGCTATTAATTAACCTGAATCTAGTAAAACCATAGAGAAAAACTACAGTAAAGATATAATTCAATTGTAAAAATGTTTTTGAAATACAAGTTTCACAACTAAAATTTGTACTCCTGGTTAGACAATTAAATAACTATGGAACTATGGAACATGAGTTTTTATTTTTGTTTTCAAACGTTGTTAAGGTCCTTGAAGATGGAGAGTTGCAAACTCTTGGGTTATTGGATTTTGATAAACGTTTGAAAAATCCATGCACTGCTCATCCAAAGGTTGATCGATTTACAGGTACACTACTACTAGTAGAAAATAGGGCATCAATCCTGGTTCCAGAGGGCGTTTAGTCTCGGTTCTGCAACTGGGACTAAACGATCAGGACTAATGCCCACAACTTTTAGTCCCAGTTGTGTCACGAATCGGGACTAAAGGAGCTGCACATGGCCGTTGTGGAACGCCCAGGCAGGAGGACCTTTAGTCCCGTTTTGCAACACTGACTGGGACTAAAAAGGTAGCCACGCTTCAGCAGCTCCAGGCCCTGGGTTTTTTGTTTTTTTAAGGAGGGCTTTTGGGGTTTTCATATTGTGTTTCCCCCTTTTATTTTTTGTTTACCTTTCAATTCTTTTACATTTAGGGTTTCATTTTTATTTAATGTTTTCCATTCAACTCAACGCTAGCGACTACATATAGCAATGAGGTAACCATTACACAAGATCGTCATGAACATATTAGAGAGAAGTGATCTCTCTTTCTCCGTGCTTGGTCAAACAACAAGTTTTTGTATATCTATCCGACGCTACTACATATATACAATATAACATCTCTTACGATCCCTAACATCATCTACCAAAATTGCATTGCAATTCCCAATCGCATTCTCCGTCTTTAGGTATGACGTCCTCAACAAAGAATCCCGCCAATTCCTCTTGAATTGCTCGTATGCGATCAGTTGGTAGGAGTTGATCCCGCTTCTCCCAGATCTAATTTAAAGAAGGGTGTCTATATAAACACTATTCTGATCACAACCTGAACTGCCTGAGTAACGTGTCCGAACTTCCCTCTGTACAAACCCGACCTTCGGGCTATCTTCGCAACTGTGCCTCCCCGCGCGAATTATTCTTGTTAGTCGTATTCTATATGGTATTATTGTAATCTAGAAATGTTTTTAGCAACTAAATATTCGTTTTAAATAGGAATCTCGCTCGTTGGCGGATCTTGCTCTCGGGTCGTGATGAAATTGCGTTTTTTTGCAATTTTACTGCTTGAGTTGTTCGACCTGAACTTCTCCTAGTGCTAGGTTGAACTTCCGCCAACATTGCCCAAATGAGGCTTGCGATATACCGTTGGAAAGCTATGGAAACTAGTATCATGACCCAAGTTAAAATTTTGGCAAAATGTAGGCGGTTTAAGAGCAGTTTTGAAAACCGTTTTTTTCTTCATACAAAAAACGTGAATTGTATTTTCGATCGCATTTCTAAACCATTTATCGGAATGAGGCAAATAATATGGCGTTGGAAAGCTGCTATAAAACCGCTTCTTCCACATGTTGAAAGTTTTTCTAATTCCCTATGGTTAAAGAGTAATTTGGAAAATCGTAAAATTTCGCAAATTGAACAGCCGAGTTCGTATTTTTGATGTAATTTCTAAACAGCTAATCCAATTGAGGCAAATGATATGGCCTTGGAAAGCTTATGAAAATGCGCTACTTTCTCTTGTTGGAAGTTTTTTCTTATTTTGAATAGTTTAAAAATAATTTAGAAAACGGTAAAAGTTCCACCAAGTTCGTATTTTCGAGCTAATTTTTTAACCTTACGTTCGAATGCAGCAAATAATATGGCATTGGAAAGCTTGACGAAATGAGAAACTTTTTGATATATATTATTTCTCCCAATTCATTACAGTTTTATGTGAATTTTGAAAATGGCTAAAATCGTATTTTTGGTGTAATTGTTACAACTTTTATCGGAATGGGGCAAATAATATACCGTTGAAAAGCTACGGAAAATGCGAAAACTTTTTCATGTTGATGGTTTTCTCTGATTCGTTGTGCCTTTATAGCGAAACAGATTCTTAAAAAATGCACCGCATGGAGAACTTGAACTTCTCAGCATGTTTACTTGAACTTCACTCTGTTTTTCACGTGCTTTTTTTTTGCTCGTAGCTCTCCATCCACTCACCAGATTTGACCAAGTGATATACCGGTGGAAAGCTGATGTAACACGCAACTTTCCCATGTTGATCATTTTTTCATACTCACGACTATTTTAAAAGTTTTTCATCTGAAATTCATTCAGTGTAGTTGGTGAACTTCCTGCTGTTTTCACGTTGAACTTCTGTGACGTATTTTCGTTTATAATTTTATCATCCACACAAATGATATTCCTTTTGTACAAACCTCTCTCACAATATTTTTTTAACTTTATCCGACCGAGGACTTGAACTTATAACAACAAAACTTTTAGTCTTTGTTTTTATTCTTTTTAATAGAAAATGCACACCGTGTAGTACGTGAACTTCTCGCAGTTATCAATCTAAACTTCTCTCGGTTACATGAAAATATCTGAGTTTTTTATGAATATTAATTTGAATTTCTTAATATATTTTTACGAAATTTTGAAGCACTATATTATTAAAAGTTGAACTTCTTGTTATTTAATTTTTGAACTTTGTGCTTCCATTCTTTAATAACAAGGAAAATCTGAGTTTTCTATAATCATCCAACTTCTCCATCTTTTTAATATGGACTTCCTGGTTTTATTTCTTAATTTTTTATGAAGTTTTGAGGTGCTCTATTATTAAAACTTGAACTTCTTGTTATTTAATTTTTGAACTTCTTGTTTTCATTATTTAATAACGAGGAAAATTTGGGTTTTCTATAATCATCGAACTTCTCCATCTTTTTAATATGGACTTCCTAGTTTTATTTCTTAATCTTTTTTATGAAATTTTGAAGCGGTCTATTATTAAAAGTTCAACTTCTTGTTATTTAATTTTTGAACTTCTTATTTCCATTCTTTAATAACGAGGAAAATCTGAGTTTTCTATAATCATCGAACTTCTCATCTTTTTAATATGGACTTCCTAGTTTTATTTCTTAATCTTTTTATGAAATTTTGAAGCGCTCTATTATTAAAAGTTGAATTTCTTGTTTCCATTCTTTAATAATGATCAAAATCCGAGTTTTGTATAATCATCGAACTTCTCCATCTTTTTAATATGGACTTCCTGGTTTTATTTCTTAATCTTTTTTATGAAATTTTGAAGCGCTATATTATTAAAATTTGAACTTCTTTGTTATTTAAGTTTTGAACATCTTGTTTCCATTCTTTAATAATGAGGAAAACCTTGCCTTTTTATTCATTTTTCCCATATTAAACACACACCATGTAGTACATGAACTTTTTCCCTTTTTATAATTTTAATTTTTTATTTTCTTTATGAAATCAAATTGCTCCTAAATAATAACTGAACTTCTTTGTGGATTGAGAGAATTGTTTCAAAGTGCAAAAAAATAATTTCCTTATTGTGTTATTGAACATGGAAATACAAAGTGAACCTCTCTCGCAAGAATTTTGAACTTCCCCGGACAGATCACTTGAACTTCTTTCAACAAACCTTTAAAGATTTTATTTTTTTATACTTTTACTCTCACATGAAACACATTCCTTGTAGTACTTGAACATCTCGTTGTTTTCACTATGAACTTCTGTCACATTTTTGTGTATGCATCGAATTACATGCAATTGAAGGAAGGATGACATGTTTTGCCATTTTTAAAACATGTAATTGGTGGTTGGACGTCCCACAATATAAATTATGAACCGTGCACGGAGATGCACGCGAACTTCTTGCAACAAATCTTGGTTTTCATATACTTTGAACGTCTGTGTTATTTTAATTTCAACTTCTTAGTCATATTCTTACTTCTTAGAAAGGAAATATGTTTTTAAATAAGCATCAAACATCTTTGTAAATTGAACTTCATTATTTTATTTATTTTTCTTAGGAACGGTAATAATTTGAGTTTCTTGTATACATCAAACTACGCCTCTATTTTAATTTGAACTTCACCATTTTTATTCTTTAGTAACAAGGAAAAATCTAAGTTTTTTATAAATATCGAACTTTTCGATTTTCATAATTTGGACTTCTTGGTTTATTTCCTTGTAGTAACGAAAAAAATCCTAGGTTTCTAAACAAATATTGAACCGGCCCGTTATTTAAATATGAACTTCTAGAGTTTTTTTTGTAAGAAACGGTGAAAATCCTTTTTTATGAATTTTAAACTACTCTGTTTTTAAAAAAATGAAGCTTTTGTTTTCATTCTTTAAGGAAGAGGAGAATCCGAATTTCGTATAACCATCGAACTGCTCCGTTTTTAAGATTTGAACTTCTAGGGTTTTTTAACAGATAAAATCCTTTTTTTATATAAATTTGTGTTGAGATGTTTTGTTTCTTTGTGTTTGACCTTCTTGGGGTTTGTAATAAACATTGGACTTCTTTGTCTTTTAAATTTAGAAATCTAAGTTTTTCTAGAAATGGGGAAATCCATGTTTTTTTATAATTTTTGAAATGATCAAAATTTTAAGTTTGAACTTCTAGGTTATTTTAGAAATGAGGACAATCCATTTTCCAATAGACGGGAAAATCCATGAGCTTTTTTTGTACAAACATATGTGTCTCTTTTTTGTTTTCTCACTTTTGTCGAACTCTCCAATTTACTAAATATGAACTCCGAGAGTTAACATTATTCTATTCGAGCCTTATTTCATTTTTGGTATAGAAATATCGTGGTGCTTTGTTTTTAAAGTTTGAACTTCCTGGTTATATATATCTTGAAACAAAAAAAATCCAATTTTTTTTATTAAGATTGAACTTCTTTGTTAGTTTAACTAGATGACACCCCGCGCGTTGCTGCAGAAATTTTTAGCTCGCAAAGGTGAACGTTAAATTCAACAAAATTTTGTGGCTCAAATATTCAATTGTAGTAATAGCTCAAAAATAAACATGTGGCATAAAGTAAGCCTTTTTTGTGAGTAAGAAAGAAAGTTTAGTAGAAGCAAATGATAATAAACAGGTTAAGGAGAAATCCTACAAAAAAAACAAATATGTCTCAGTTAGAGGAGGCCAGAATTTCACATATTATTCTTATGTATAACAATTATGTTTGTAGCTAATGTGGTCTGATATTAACCACTCCTGGCAACGTAAGGAACTAATAATGCTTTCTTGCATGCATGCATACGTGCGCATGCTAGTAGCAGTGACAAACTACCACACGCGAAGTAGTAGTAGCATGCACGCACGCGCAAGGCTAGCTCTCGCTGGTGAGACTGCCGGAGGACGTCGTGCTGGAGATCCTGCCAGGGAAGGTCCGCCAGTTCGAGAAGACATGCTTGCAACGGAAAGAGAAAAGACTCCACTAAACACATGTAATGGCTCGCATTAAAATGATTGCATTCATAGTGGGCCTAGTGGGCTTGCATGGTAGTGCTCGGTTTCTATTCTGATGCGGTGGAAAGATCATTTGTAGTCGGATGAGGGAGAAAAACTTTGATTTGATTGCATTCATAGTGGGTTTAGTGGCCTTGCATGGCATTACTCCATTCCTATTCTCATGCTTAGAAAGATCGTTCCCATTCAGATGAGGGAGAAAAACTGTTCAAACCTGAGAGAGGGCTGCCGAATGGGTTGCATGACGTGGATGAAGAATAGCTTACATGGCGCATAGCTGAGATGGATAGGCTGCATGTCAAGAGAAATAGGTTAGTGGGGATGAACTATTTAGGTATTATAGATTAGAACTTCTTGGTTTAGCAGTGAAAATGAAATGCTCTGTTATTCCAATTTATTATAAACTTCGAACTTCTCTATTATTTTAATTTGAACTTTCTAATTTTAATCTTAGGAAAAATATGTTTTTAAATAAGCACCAAAACCTTTTAAAAAATGAACTACATACTTTATTTCCCCCCCTATAAACAGTAAGAATTTTGAGTTATTTGTATACATCAAAGTACTCCATTTTTCAAATTTGAACTTTTTTGTTATATTCTTCAATAACTAGGTCTCATTTGTTTACAAACGCGGAATTGCTCAAATTTTTAAATTTGTACTTCTTGATTTTATTTTCTCTTAGTAACACAAATAATCCTAGTTTTGTAATAAACCAATGCTCTGTTATTTTAATTTGAACTTCTAGGTTTTTTATAAACCGAGAAAATCCATGTTATATAAACTTTTCTTTGACCTGATCATTTTTTTAAAAATTGGAATGCCTTGTTTTGTAATAAATATCGAACTTCTCTGTTATTTAAATTTGAATCTCTAGGTTATCTAGAAACGATGAAAATCGACATGTTTTATATTTATTGGACTGCTCCATTTTCTTAATTTGGACTTCTTGGTTTATTCTTTAGTAACGGGAAATAACCTAGTTTTTGTAATAAACATCGGAGTGCTTCTTTATTTAGTGTTTTTTGTGTAGACAAGGAAAATCTAGTTTTTTAAAAATATTTTTGATGTGCTATATTTTTTAATTTGATGTTCTTGCAGGTTTTATAGAAACGTTATTTTTTTGGATTTTAGTTGAACTCCTGTTTGTTTTTTAGATTCTTGGTCTAGTGGTCAAACAAAGACTTCTTGTGAATTCTAAAGAAGAATTGAACAAACTACTTCTTCCCTGGACCATTATTGATGGAAGTGGAAAAAATTCTCTAGACATGCACATAGACACCATGATACTAACCCCAGCTGTAAGAGCATCAATATCGGACATTTGTTGTTACACGAATGTGTGCTCCTCTTGTAAGTGAGTAGACTCCTTTTAACATTCGATGGTGCAGTAGATGTTCCAATTAGTACGTGCCCCCGACATGTGCAACTAGTACTCTGCTTGCTTCACACAGTCTTTCAGACACATATGCTGACTGCCCTAGGAACACTTTTGTTGAATAAAACTCTCTGATTTGATCGCAAAAACACACACACACACACACAGTCTTTCAGTGTTATCTTTTTTCTTCTTGATCTAATTCTACATATGCTGTAGAAACTGTTGTTCAACTACTATGTTTTGTTACAAACTACTCTGCTAGCTTTTTGAACTTCAGTTGTTTTCGTATCTGACCTGCCAAATTCCTTTTTTGTAGGAACTCATCCAAATACATTCTTTCAAGAACAAAGCAAATCCGGCTGTCGCTGCATCCTCCTGGGACAGAGGTACATTGTGAGGATACCCATCACGGATCCAATATGTAAAAGTAGTAGCGAATTCCTACAGCTTTCCCCGCATAGTGAACCATCACACACCCATTTTTTTGAACTTGATCATTTTTTTACATAACTGATGCTCACACAGGAAGAAGAGCAGTGGAACACAGCTGTATTCTCACCATGAACTTGTCTAGAGCCTTTATTCAGAAGAAAAGGACAACGTGAAGAAGCAGAATTGTGACCATACCTACAGGCTACCAAGCATGAACATCACCAGAAGAGAGAGTGGGTGGTTTGCAGGTGACAGACGGAGCCGGATGCCTGCCGGTAGTCGAGGTAGTGCAATCAGAGGAGAGAAGAAGTGCAAACCACGGAAGTTCGTGTTGAGCACGTCCGGCCGTGCGAAGTACAACCTTGGCGCCGACGCAGAGACCGGGCGGTGTTAATTGGAGGGAGAACGACGTCTAGTGGAGGAGTTTGACCACAGCGGCGGTCGGCGGCGCCCAGGGGGCATGTACACCCCCCTGAGCGAGTGTAGAATAGCTTATTCTACACCCCAGTAACGCTATGTACAACATCCAGTAAAGCGATATACAAAATCTAATAATTCTGAAATATTTTTTTTACTATCCAGGATTTTAATTCCGTACATTGTCAAGAAAATTACTATATTTTGTATGCTACGTTACTATATTTTGTATAGAGTATAACTAAGGGTGTAGAATAAGCTATTCTACACTCACACTTAGTTTAGCGTTACTATCTCTCTTTCTCTCTCTCTCTCTCTCTCTCTCTCTATATATATATATGACAACACTATTATAATCATGGTATTAGAATAACTATAGCGATGGGCTGTTCCCCAAACTCCCTAACGGGTGGAAACAAAAAGAAAAAAAAACACCCCCACCACCAGGAATAGCTCCACCCATCACCTTTCCCGATCCCCAACCCCTCGCGAACCCATCGCCGGAGACCACCGGACCTCTGCCGTCGTGCGCCTAGCCTCTCATCCTTCCTTCTCCTTGCACTCTCACCGGCGCGGCAGATCTCCTGCATCCCCGCGTGCTGCCAGGCCCTGGATCCGCGTACCTCGCCGCAAGGCCCTTGATCTCGTGCGCCGCCGTTGTGCCATAGATCCCACGCGCCGCCACCGCGCCAAGGATCCCCTCACGCTGCCACCTCCTGAGGCCACAACGCGCTACCTGGTGTCCCCCGGACCTTACGTCCTTCCTCCCCTCGCCGGCGACCAACCTGCCTCCTTGTTCGCCATGTCGGACGAGTGGTGCAGCGCCGGAGCGCTGTCGCGTTGGGCTTGGTCGTTGCCGTCCTCCAGATGCACGTCAGCCACCGCTCCTCAACTCCACATCGACCCGGCTCGGTGCTCCAACAGTCCTCGAACTTCCATGAGATCTGGTGTTGGGGCTCCTCTCCTCTACTTGCATTGCCTCGGCTCTGCACGTCACATGCAGAACACACACCCCGACCTCCCCGTAAGCCAGCCAAGCACTGTCACGAGGCCACTTGCTGCACCCCCACCATGTTTCCCCGGCTACCCCCAATCACCCGAGGGTCACCTCCCACTGCAGCGCCGCTTTCCTGCAGCCTGAGCATCGCGGCCTCTCATGCAATAGCTGCCGTGGCCTTCGTTCTTGTTCTTCAAGAAGCAGCAGCTGACCCTGTTTTTGTTCATCTTTAAAGCATCAACATTTGTTTATCTGAACTGACCGAAAATTTTGATCCAGATTGAGTGCTGATGACTAGGATCCAATGCAACTCCTCCAAGATCCAATCTGTTGTATGCTCGTCATCCCTCACGCGTGACCTTCTTGGGTATCTCTGGCAGACCTTCCATGGCTCTTGTCATTGACCTTCGCCCGACGTCTCTCATTGCTGCTGCACACGGTGTTTGTTGTGTTCCCTGTCACCTTCCCATGCATGTCACCGAGTTGCTACTGGCTTTGGCTGTTGTTAATTTAGGTGAACAGGGAAGCAGATAAAGATGAGTGTCTCTAAGATGGTGTGGATAAGGATCGTGTGGTGTGTGAGAGGATAGGATACAACATGTCTTACTATTCAGTGATAAAAAGAACGTGTGCTTCAAATAAGTAATGTTTTTACCTAGTGGTCACGGTCAACTATAAATACTATATTTTCGAACTATGACTCCACTAGAACTTCATAAAAAATCACACTAGGAAAACTACAGAAGTATAATGTATAAATATAGAAAAGATATTAAAAAAGGTCCACTTTACTAATTATGTGGCCAACTGAGCTGAAATACTTCATAGATAAAAATAAATAATATAACACCAAAGTTGTTTCGTACATTCCAAAAGTTCAACAACTACTGTTGAGTCATTCATACACGCAGTTAAGGGGATGGGGTGCACATCCCATCCAAGATTTAATTAAGGGCGTGGTTCGGTGGAGTTAACAAAACAATGAAAAGAGAGAAAAAAGTTTTGTACCAGAAAAAGTAAAAAAAATCTAGAAAGTTCCAAAAATATAGGTTGTGTGATTGATAGTGTTTCTTCATATGTCTACCAAAATTGAACTTTTATAGAAGTTCAAATTTAAAATTGTGAGTAGTTATATATATATTAAATAAAAGACAAGAAGGAACAATGAAGATGGTGTGTGAGAGGGTGCGTGTGTGCGTGTGCGCATGCACATGCATGTGTGTGTGTGTGTGTGTCTTCGTGCAAATGGCTAGTTCTTTAAAAAGAGAATTTAAGTCTAGAAAATTCACTTCAAAACATTAATAAAAAGAATATTCTCCTTGTTCTCCAACGCAAAAATAAAATTCAATAAAAATGGGATTGATCTATACACATTTTCTAACACAACCAAAGAAGTTCGAATTAAACAAATAGAGTAGTTTGATCTTAATAACAAAATTCCATTTTCTCGTTTCTATAAGTAAAATCAAGAAGTTTAAACTAAAAATAACGGAGTAGTTCAATCTTAATAAAAACAATAGATTTTTTATTTCTAATAATAAAACAAGGAAGCTCACTTTGAAAAAACATACCCTTTTGGTGTTATTTATTTTTCAGATTTTCCATGTTCGACAAAACCGAGCAGTTTAAAAAAATTATAAAAACAAATCCCCCCTTTAAAAAAGATATAAAATTGAAATTCAAATAACCGAGTTGTTCTATGTTTATTGTATAACTAGGATTCTTCCCTTTACTAATGAATAACACCAATAAGTCCAAAAATAAAAATGAAGCTACTCGATTTTTATAAAAAAACTAAAAAAATCCTTTATACTAGAAAATAAAATATATAAGTTCAAATTTAAAAAATGGAGGAGTTCAACTTTTAGACAAAAAACAAGAAGTTCAAATTTAAAAATTGGAGTCGTTCATTGTATAAAAAAATCAAAACCTTTTTGTTTCTAAGCATAAAAAAGTATGAAGTTCAATTTAAAATGAAGTAGTTTGATGTTTACTTAAAAATCATTTTTATCTCCTAAGAATAAAGTAAGAAGCTCAAATTTTAAAAACAAAGATGTTCGGAGTTTATAAACAAATTCTAGAATTTACATGCTCAATTATGATGAGTGGTTAAAGAGTACGAGAAAAAAATAGAAAGTTGTTCAATGTGATAATAGCAAGAAATTCATCTACAACATGATGTTTGTTTCATATGAGAGAAAAAGAATAAAAAAGCAAAGTTTTAAATTTTTTTCCTGGAAGTTCAAGTGCCCAGCCCGGAAAAGTCAAAAAACTCTTAGAAATAGGTTGACCGTGTATTTACATGTTTAAAAACACAAAAGAAGTTCAAATTTAAAAAATTGAGATTTTCGATATTTATTACATAACTAGGTCTTTTCTGTTACTAATGAATAACATCAAGAAGTCCTAATTAAAAAAATGAAGTTGTTTGACGTTTATAATAGATTTTCCCCAATACTAAAGATTAAAATCAAGAAGTCCAATTTAAAAAACGTAGTAGTTCAATGTATATAATAAACTCAGGTTCTCTTGTTAATAGAGAATAAAACCAGGAAGTTCAATTTGGAAAAGCGGAGCAATTTGATATTTATTTGAAAAACCAGATTTCTTTTCGGTTACTAAAGAATAAAACCAATAAGTTCAATATAAAATAATGAAGAAGTTCGATGTTTCTATCAAAACTCCAATTTTTACATTTCTAAAAATACATAAAGAAGTTCTACTAAAACAGTAAGAGAGGTTCAATGTTTATAAAAAACTTGAAATTTTTCCATTCCTAAAGCGAAACAGATTGAAGTTCAAATTGATAACTATCGGAAGTTCACGTACTGCATGGTCTGCATTTTTGTATGAGAAAATAAGAATAAAAAGGCAAAGTCTAAATATTCTATTGCTCGAAGTTCAAGTGACCTACCCGAAGAAGTTCAAAAGTTCTTGTGAGAGAGATTCACCGTGTATTTACATGTTTAGAAACACACACAAAAATGATGTTTTGGTGTCTTAAAATAATCTTGTCAATCCATTACAAATTTGAAACAAAAATGCTTTACTTGAAAGATGTTCTTTCTATTCAACAAATTTCCAAGTGGTATATCATATTCTTGTTCCAAAATAAACTTTTAACACAAATTGGTGTATGTTGTTTGAAAAGTTTAACCACATTCAAAAAGTTGCATCTTTTCAACAAATTTCTAATGGTATATCATTTGTGCAACCCCGACGAAATGGATGAGGAGTCACAAAAAAAATACGTGATAGAAGTTCAAAGTGAAAAGAGCGAGCACTTCAACTACTACACGAGATTCATTTCAGATGAGAAAAAAATAATAAAAAACTAAAAGCCTAAAAGGTTTGTTGCAAGAAGTTCACGTCCTCCTCCCTGCACGGATCAAAATTTATATTGCGAGACATCCGACCTTCAATTACATGCTAAAAAAGAGGCAAAAACAACATTAAGTTTGCCATTTTAAAAACTGCTCTCAAATGGCAATGAATTTGTAACACCTGTCTACATGAAATTTTTTCTCCTATTCATAAGCTTTCCAATCGTATATTATATGCTACATTCCGATGAATGGTTTACAAATTTCATGTATACCATTTAAAACACATTTTAATGTACTAAAAGAATTCTTTTAAATCGTCATGAGTATGAAAAACATATCAACATGGGAAAATTGCGTGTTTTCAACAGCTTTCTATCGGTATATCATTTTCTCAATTCCTGTAAGTGGTTGGGGAGTTACAGGTAAAAAACAACACATGAAAAACAGAGTTAAGTTCAAAAAGAACTGCTCCAGAAGTTCAACCTCTTCACGAAGTGCATTTTCGGAGACTATTTTTTCGATGAAGGCAGAACGCATGATCTCAGAAGTTCAGATTGATAACTAACAGAAGTTCACGTACTACATGGTGCACATTTTGTATTAATAAAAGAATAAAAATGCAAAGCCTAAAGTTTTGTTGCTAGAAGTTCAAGTGCTCGGCTCAAGAAAGTTCAAAGTTCTTGTGAGAGAGGTTGAACAAAAATACGTGATAGAAGAAGTTCAACTACTGCAAAGGAATGCAGGTCAGGTGAGAATAAAAGTACAGAAAAATAATAGCTTAAAAGGTTTGTTGAAAGAAGTTCAAGTGCTCTGTCCGGGGAAGTTCAAAAATTCTTGAGAGAGAGGTTCACCTTATATTTCCATGTTGAGAAACACAAAAAAATTACTTTTTTGCGTTTTAAAATAATTCTCTCAATCCACAAAAAAGTTCAGTTATTATTCAGGAGCAATTTGATTTCAAAAAGAAAATAAAAATTCAAATTACAAAAACGGAAAAATTTCATGTACTACATGGTATATGTTTAATATGAGAAAAATGAATAAAAATACAAGATCCAATTTTTTGTTGTTATAAGTTCAATTCCTTGGTTAGAGAAAGTTAAAAAAATATTGTGAGAGAGGATTGTACAAAAGGAATATCATTTGTGTAACACTGATGAATGGATGAGAAAATTACAAAAAAAGATACGTTACAGAAGTTCAACGTGAAAACAGCAGGAAGTTCAACTACTACAATGAATGAATTTGAGATTAAAAACCTTTAAAATTGTCGCGAGTATGAAAAAATGATCAACATGGGAAAGTTGCATGTTTACAACAGCTTTCCATCGGTATATCACTTGCTCAATTTCGGTGAGTGGATGGAGAGCCGTGATAACCCTCAAGTATAGGGGATCAATTTTAGCCTCTTTCGATAAGTAAGAGTGTCGAACCCAACGAGGAGCTAAAGGTAGAACAAATATTCCCTCAAGTTCTATCGACCACCGATACAACTCTACGCATGCTTGATGTTCACTTTACCAAAAACAAGTATGAAACTAGAAGTACTTTGTAGGTGTTTTTGGATAGGTTTGCAAAAATATAAAGTGCACATAAATAAAAAGTAGGGGCTGTTTAGATAAAGAAGCAATAAAGTTAGTATAGCGAGTGTGGAAAAGTGGTGGTAGGAGTTGCGAAATTTTCCCTAAGCAATTGACTACATTACTAGACCGATAACAAGTTTTATGTGGGAGAGGCCACTGCTAGCATGTCATCCCTGACTTGGAATTCTATGCACTTATGATTGGAACTATTAGCAAGCATCCGCAACTACTAACGTTCATTAAGGTAAAATCCAACCATAGCATTAAGATAATTGGTCCCCCTTCAATCCCGTATGCATCAATTTCTATGCTAGATTGAAGCTTCTATCACTCTTGCCCTCCAATACATAGTCCTATCAACATACAACTAACCCTATGGTGTGATCCACGCGCGCGCTCATATGATGGGCACCAAAGGACAACAACATAACCACAAGACAATTAAATCAATCATAGCAATTCATCAACCACCGATAGGACAACGAAAATCTACTCAGACATCATAGGATGGTAACACATCATTGGATAATAATATGAAGCATAAAGCACCATGTTCAAGTAGAGGGTACAATAGGTTGCGGGAAAGTGGACCGCTGTAGATAGATGGGGGAAGGTGATGGAGATGCTGGTGAAGATGATGGAGGTGTAGGTGTAGATCGCGGTGATGATGATGGCCCCCGGCGGCGTTCCGGCGCCACCGGAAGCGAGGGGGAGAGGGCCCCTCCTTCTTCTTCCTTGACCTTCTCCCTATATGGGAGAAGGGTTTCCCCTTTGGTCCATGGCCTCCATGGCATGGGAGGGGCGAGAGCCCCTCCGAGATTGGATCTGTCTCTCTCTGTTTTTGCGTTCTCAGATTCTGCCTTTTCACCGTTTCTTATATTCCCGGAGATCCGTAACTCCGATTCGGCTGAAATTTTAACACGATCTCTATCCGGATATTGGCTTTCTTGCGGAGAAAGACGGGCACCAACCGCCTTACGGGGTGGCCATGAGGGCCCAGGGCGCGCCTGACCCCCTGGGGCGCCCCTCTGCCTCGTGGCCCCATCGGGCATCGTCTCGCGTTGATTCTTTTTCCCAAAAATCACATATATTCCAAAAAAATCTCCGTCAGTTTTTATCCCGTTTGGACTCTATTTGATATGGATTTTCTACGAAACAAAAAACATGCAACAAACAGGAACTGGCACTGGGCACTAGATCAATATGTTAGTCCCAAAAATAGTATGAAAAGTTGCCAAAAGTATAGGAAAGTTGTATGATATTGGCATGGAACAATCAAAAATTATAGATACGATGGAGACGTATCAGCATCCCCAAGCTTAATTACTGCTCGTCCTCGAGTAGATAAATGATAAAAAAGATAATTTCTGATGTGGAATGCTACCTAGCATAATCTTGATCATGTATTCTAATCATGGCATGAATATTAAGACACGAGTGATTCAAAGCAATAGTCTATCATTTGACATTAAGACAATAATACTTTAAGCATACTAACCATGCAATTATGTCTTATCAAAATAACATGGCCAAAGAAAGCTCATCCCTACAAAATCAAATAGTCTGGCTATGCTCCATCTTCACCACACAAAGCATTCAAATCATGCACAACCCCGATGACAAGCCGAGCAATTGGTTCATACTTTTTAACGCGCTTCAGCTTTTCAACCCTCACGCAATACATGAGCGCAAGCCATGGACATAGCACTATGGGTGGAATAGAATATGATGATGGAGGTTGTGTGGAGAAGACAAAAAGGAAGAAAGTCTCACATCGACGCGGCTAATCAATGGGCTATGGAGATACCCATCAATTGATGTCAATGTGAGGAGTAGGGATTGCCATGCAACAGATGCACTAAGAGCTATAAGTCTATGAAAGCTCAAACTGGAAACTAAGTGGGTGTGCATCCAACTTGCTTGCTCATGAAGACCTCAGGCATTTGAGGAAGCCCATCATCGGAATATACAAGCCAAGTTCTATAATGAAAATTCCCACTAGTATATAAAAGTGGTAACTCAAGAGACTCTCTATATGAAGAACATGGTGCTACTCTGAAGCACAAGTGTGGTAAAAGGATAGTAACATTGCCCCTTCTCTCTTTTTCTCTCATTTTTTCTCTTCTTTTGGTGGGCTTCTTTGGCCTCTTTTTTTGGGGCTTATTGTTGGGGAACGTAGTAATTTCAAAAAATTTCCTACGCACACGCAAGATCATGGTGATGCATAGCAACGAGGGGGAGAGTCTGATCTACGTACCCTTGTAGATCGCAACGGAAGCGTTGACACAACGTAGAGGAAGTAGTCGTACGTCTTCTTCCCGATCCGACCGATCCAAGCACCGTTACTCCGGAACCTCCGAGTTCTTAGCACACGTTCAGCTCGATGATGATCCTCGGGCTCCGATCCAGCAAAGCGTCGAGGAAGAGTTCCGTCAGCACGACGGCGTGGTGACGATCTTGATGTACTACCGACGCAGGGCTTCGCCTAAGCACTACAACGGTATGATCAAGGTGGAATTTGGTGGCAGGGGGCACCGCACACGGCTAAGGAACGATCTCAAGGATCAACTTGTGTGTCTAGAGGTGCCCCCTTCCCCCGTATATAAAGGTTGCCAGGGGGAGGGCTGGCCGGCCAAGGAGAGGAGGGCGCAGGAGGAGTCCTACTCCTACCGGGAGTAGGACTCCCCCCCAATCCTATTCCTAATAGGACTCCTCGAGAGAGAGAGAGGGAGAAGGGGGCCGGCCACCTCTCCTAGTCCTAATAGGACTAGGGGAGGGGGGGAGGCGCGCAGCCCACCTTGGGCTGCCCCTTTCACCTTTCCACTAAGGCCCAATAAGGCCCATTTGGTTCCCGGGGGGTTCCGGTAACCTCCCGGTACTCCGGTAAAATTCCCGATTTCACCCGGAACACTTCCGATGTCCAAACATAGGCTTCCAATATATCAATCTTTATGTCTCGACCATTTCGAGACTCCTCGTGATGTCTGTGATCATATCCGGGACTCCGAACAACCTTCGGTACATCAGAATGCATAAACTCGTAATAACTGTCATCGTAACGTTAAGCGTGCGGACCCTACGGTTCGAGAACAATGTAGACATGACCGAGACACGTCTCCGGTCAATAACCAATAGCGGGACCTAGATGCCCATATTGGCTCCTACATATTCTACGAAGATGTTTATCGGTCAGACCGCATAACAACATACGTTGTTCCCTTTGTCATCGGTATGTTACTTGCCCGAGATTCGATCGTCGGTATCCAATACCTAGTTCAATCTCGTTACTGGCAAGTCTCTTTACTCGTTCCGTAATACATCATCTCACAACTAACATCTTAGTTATAATGCTTGCAAGGCTTATGTGATGTGTATTACCGAGAGGGCCCAGAGATACCTCTCCGACAATCGGAGTGACAAATTCTAATCTCGAAATACGCCAACCCAACATCTACCATTGGAGACACCTGTAGTACTCCTTTATAATCACCCAGTTACGTTGTGACGTTTGGTAGTACCCAAAGTGTTCCTCCGGCAAACGGGAGTTGCATAATCTCATAGTCATAGGAACATGTATAAGTCATGAAGAAAGCAATAGCAACATACTAAACGATCGGGTGCTAAGCTAATGAAATGGGCCATGTCAATCAGATCATTCAACTAATGATGTGACCTCATTAATCAAATAACAACTCTTTGTTCATGGTTAGGAAACATAACCATCTTTGATTAACGAGCTAGTCAAGTAGAGGCATACTAGTGACACTCTGTTTGTCTATGTATTCACACATGTATTATGTTTCCGGTTAATACAATTCTAGCATGAATAATAAACATTTATCATGATATAAGGAAGTAAATAATAACTTTATTATTGCCTCTAGGGCATATTTCCTTCACTTATTTGGCCTCTTTTATTTATTTTTAAAGTCCGGAGTCTCATCCCGACTTATGGGGGAATCATAGTCTCCATCATCCTTTCCTCACTGGGGCAATGCTCTAATAATGATGATCATCACGCTTTTATGTACTTACAACTCAATATTACAACTTGATACTAGAACAAAGATATGACTCTATATGAATGCCTCCGGCAGTGTATCGGGATGTGCATTGATCTAGCGTAGCAATGACATCAAAAAACGGACAAGCCATGAAAACATTGTGCTAGCTATCTTACGATCATGCAAAGCAATATGACAATAAATGCTCAAGTCATGTATATGATGATGATGATGGAAGTTGCATGGCAATATATCTTGGAATGGCTATGGAAATGCCATGATAGGTAGGTATGGTGGCTGTTTTGAGGAAGATATAATGAGGTTTATGTGTGATAGAGCGTATCTTATCACGGGGTTTGGATGCACCGGCGAAGTTTGGACCAACTCTCGAGGTGAGAAAGGGAAATGCACGGTACCGAAGAGGCTAGCAATGATGTAAGGGTGAGAGTGCGTATAATCCATGGACTCACATTAGTCATAAAGAACTCATATACTTATTGCAAAAGTTTATTAGCCCTTGAAGCAAAGTACTACTACGCATGCCCCTAGGGGGATAGATTGGTAGGAAAATACCATCGCTCGTCCCCGACCGCCACTCATAAGGAAGACAATCAATAAATACCTCATGCTCCAACTTCGTTACATAACAGTTCACCATACGTGCATGCTACGGGACTTGCAAACCTCAACACAAGTATTTCTCAATTTCACAATTACTCAACTAGCACGACTCTAATATCACCACCTTTATATCGCAAAATTATTGCAAGGAATCAAACATATCATATTCAGTGATCTACAAGTTTTATGTAGGATTTTATGACTAACCATGTGAATGACCAATTCCTGTCATGTCTCTAAATAGATATAAGTGCAAGAGAGTTTAATTCTTTCTACAAAAGATATGCCCACGCTCTAACAAATATAAATGAAGCAAAAGAGCATTCTACAATGGCGGTTTTCTATGTGAAGAGAAACATGCAATCCAAACTTCAACTGATATAAGTGAAGCACATGAAGCATTCTATAAAGCCATACTCAATAGATTTAAGTGAAGTGCAAAGAGCATTCTATAAATCAACCAAGGACTATCTCATACCAGCATGGTGCATAAAATAAAAGTGAAAACTAAATGCAAAAGACGCTCCAAGATTGCACATATCGCATGAATGAAACGAATCCGAAAACATACCGATACATGTTGAAGAAAGATGGGATGCCTTCCGGGGCATCCCCAAGCTTAGATGCTTGAGTCTCCTTTAATATTTACTTGGGGTGCCTCGGGCATCCCCAAGCATGATATCTTGCCTCTCTTCCTTCTTCTCACATCGAGACCTCCTCGATCTTCGAACACTTAATCCACACAAAACTCAACAGAAAACTCGGTAAGATCCGTTAGTATAATAAAGCAAATCACTACTCAAAGTACTGTTGTAAACCAATTCATATTTTGTTTTTGCATTGTAGCTACTGTAATATAACTTTTCCATGGCTTAATCCACTGATATAAATCAATAGTTTCATCAAAACTGGTAAACTATGCATCAAAAAACAGAATCTGTCTAAAACAGAACAGTCTGTAATAATCTGAACATTCACCATACATATTTTATTCCAAACATTCTACCAAAATTAGGAAAAATAAAAAATTTATATAGAAAGACAGTGCAAAAAGTTTCAGAACTGTTTGACGTTCCAGTACAAAATGTAAAATCGCGCACTCCAGCCAAAGTTTTCTGTCCTGCACCGTACAAACCAACAAGCATCTAAAACATCCTAAAGGCAAACCTTGGCACATTATTTTTATATTTAAACCTTATAAAAGCACACAACAGAAATAAATGACTCTCTAAAACTTCCGGGTTGTCTCCCTGGCAGCACTTTCTTTAAAGCCATTAAGCTAGGCATATAGTGCTCAAGTAATGAATCCACCCGGATCCCAAGGTATATCAAAGCCAATTTTAATTAACAATGATTTGTAATTTAGTAGTGAGCACAAAGTAACATATATCATGTAATGACGAAGTCTAACTCTCTTCCTATGCATCGGCATATCATAAAAGAACATTTCATGCACACAAAGTAAAGGCTAATGCATAGTATAAACAATTTCTTGCATTTTTTCGTGTTGGAAACATAAAGAGGCGGAGATGTAGTTCCTATCTCATAATAATTGCAAGAAGGAGCAGAAAGCACATGCATATTGTATCTATCAAAATCATCATGTGTAATAGTAAAACGCAACCCATCAATATAATCCTTAATAAGGGCAAACTTCTCCGATTTAGTGTAGTCGGGAGAATTCAAAAAGATAATAGGTCTGTCATGCAGGGGTGCAATAGCAACAATTTCATGTTTAACTTAAGGAACTATAGCAAGTTCATCTCCATAAGCATAATTCATACTGGCATCTTGGCCACAAGCATAGCAAGCATCATCAAAAAGGGATAATTCAAGAGAATCAACGGGATCATAACAGTCATCATAGCAATCATCCTTCGGTAAGCATGAAGGGAAATTAAACAATGTATGAGTTGAAGAGTTACTCTCATTAGAAGGTGGGCACCGGTGATCAATCCGCTCTTCCTCCTTTTGTTCTTCGCTCTCCTCCTCATCTTTTTCATCCAATGAGCTCACAATGTCATTAATTTCTTCTTCCATAGACTCCTGCAAAATATTAGTCTCTTCTTGGACAGCGGAGGAGTCCTCAATATATGGTTTAACATAGGCATTATAAGCATAATTATCATAACAATATTAAAGTATGGCAAACTTTTCAGATTTGTAAAGAGTAGCATCATACTTTTCAATCAAAGAAGCAATTTCATAAGCACCCTTAAAAGCAACAAATTCTTCAATTTTTTGAACATCATAGTAATTATAAACATCCTTAGCTTACGAAGATATGATTCCATTATCACTAAACTCACATTGGTAGGGAAGATGGTTCTTAGGATTTTCAGAACAACAAGTAACATCATATATTTCACATAAATTCCAAGCATAGCATTGCAAACAATGAATTTGTTCCAATAAAAGTTCCCCCTTTTGAGATAAGCCGTGTCGCACATAATAACCATGCTCATCTAAAGATTTGCCCTCAACTAAGCTAGTTGGGGTTTCAGCACGAGCACAAAGGGATCGAAGATTATCCAAGTAAAAAGCTTTAGGAGTGTGATAGATTTTGAGTGGTTCTTCAACCATTGGTGTAGCAGGTACAACTAATTTTTTGGTATTTTGAATTTCCTACCCATAACTAAAGATAGAAAAAAACTTAGAACAGCAAATAAAAATTACTTAGTGATAAAGCAAACAAGCACACACGAGAATATTCACCCACGCTATAACTCCCCGGCAACAGTGCCAGAAAAAGGTCTTGAAAACCCACAAGTATAGGGGATCAATTGTAGCCTCTTTCGATAAGTAAGAGTGTCGAACTCAACGAGGAGCTAAAGGTAGAACAAATATTCCCTCAAGTTCTATCGACCACCGATACAACTCTACGCATGCTTGATGTTCACTTTACATAAAACAAGTATGAAACTAGAAGTACTTTGTAGGTGTTTTTGGATAGGTTTGCAAAAATATAAAGTGCATGTAAATAAAAAGTAGGGGTTGTTTAGATAAAGAAGCAATAAAGTTAGTATAGCGAGTGTGGAAAAGTGGTGGTAGGAGTTGCAAAATTTTCCCTAAGCAATTGACTACGTTACTAGACCGATAACAAGTTTTATGTGGGAGAGGCCACTGCTAGCATGTCATCCCTGACTTGGAATTCTATGCACTTATGATTGGAACTATTAGCAAGCATCCACACCTAATAACGTTCATTAAGGTAAAATCCAACCATAGCATTAAGATATATTGGTCCCCCTTCAATCCCGTATGCATCAATTTCTATGCTAGACTGAAGCTTCTGTCACTCTTACCCTCCAATACATAGTCCTATCAACATACATCTAACCCTATGGTGTGATCCACACGCGCGCTCATATGATGGGCACCAAAGGACTACAACATAACCACAAGACAATTAAATCAATCATAGCAATTCATCAACCACCGATAGGACAACGAAAATCTACTCAGACATCATAGGATGGTAACACATCATTGGATAATAATATGAAGCATAAAGCACCATGTTCAAGTAGAGGGTACAGCGGGTTGTGGGGGAGTGGACCTCTGTAGATAGATGGGGTAGGTGATGGAGATGTTGGTGAAGATGATGGAGGTGTTGGTGTAGATCGCGGTGGTGATGATGGCCCCCGGTGGCGTTCCGGCGCCACCGGAAGCGAGGGGGAGAGGGCCCCCTCCTTCTTCTTATTCCTTGACCTTCTCCCTAGATTGGAGAAGGGTTTCCCCTCTGGTCCATGGCCTACATGGCATGGGAGGGGCGAGAGCCCCTCCGAGATTGGATCTGTCTCTCTCTGTTTTTGCGTTCTCAGATTCTGCCCTTTCGCCGTTCCTTATATTCTCGGAGATCCGTAACTCCGACTGGGCTGAAATTTTAACACGATCTCTATCCGAATATTGGCTTTCTTGTGGCAAAAGAAGGGCACCAACTGCCTTACAGGGTGGCCACGAGGGCCCAGGGCGCGCCCCTGCCTCGTGGCCCCCTCGGGCATCGTCTCACATTGATTCTTCTTCCCCAAAATCACATATATTCCAAAAAAATCTCCGTAAGTTTTTATCCCGTTTGGACTCCGTTTGATATGGATTTTCTTCGACACAAAAAACATGCAACAAACAGGAACTGGCACATTGGGCACTGGCTCAACATTTTAGTCCCAAAAATAGTATAAAAGTTGCCAAAAGTATATGAAAGTTCTATAATATTGGCACAGAACAACAAAAAATTATAGATACGACGGAGACGTATCAAGCCGCGAGAAAAAATACCCATGAAAAATAGAGTGAAGTTCAAGTAAACATGCCGAGAAGTTCAAGTTCTTCATACAGTGCATTTTTGAAGAATCTATTTCGCGATAAAGGAAGAACACATGATCTCGCCGTTTGCAAATTACTTGAAAACGGCTAAGAATCAGAGAAAACCATCTACATGAAAAAGTTTCGCATTTTTCGTAGCTTTTCAACGGTATATTATTTGCCCCATTCCAATAAAGTTTGTAGAAATTACGGCGAAAATACATTTTCAATCATTTCCAAAATTGACTTAAAACCGTAAAGAATTGGGAGAAAAATATATACCAAAAAGTTTTGCATTTGTTCAAGCTTTCCAACGCCATATCACTTGCTGCATTCGGATATACGATTAAAAAATTAGCTCGAAAATACGAACTCGTTGGAACTTGGACCTTTTTCAAATTACTATTAAACCATTCAAAAATAGAAACAACTTTCAACATGAAAAAGTAGTGCATTTTCACAAGCTTTCCAACGCTGTATCATTTGCCTCAATTGGATTAACCGTTTAGAAATGCCATCGAAAATACGAACTCGGCTGTTGCGTTTGTGAAATTCTATGATTTTCAAAATTACTCTTTAACTATAAGGAATTAGAGAAAACTTTCAACATGTAGAAGGAGCGGTTTTGCAGCATCTTCCCAACTTCATATTATTTGCCTCATTCCGATAAACGGTTTAGAAATGCGATCGAAAATACGATTCATGTTTTTTTGTGTGAAGAAAAAACGATTTTCAAAACTGCTCTTAAACCGCTTAATTTTTGCCAAAAATTGAACGTGGGTCATGATACTCGTGTCCATAGCTTTCCAACGATATATCACACGCCCCATCTGGGCAATATTGGCGGAAGTTCAACCTAGCACCGGGGGAAGTTCAGGTCGAACAACTCAGGCAGTAAAATTGCAAAAACAAAAATGCAAGTTCATCACGACCCGAGAGCAAAATCCATCAACGCGCAAGATTCCTATTTAAAATGGGAATTTAGTTGCTAAAAACTGTTTCTAGATTACACTTAAATCACATAGAACATGACTGACCAGAATAATTTGCACGAGGAGACACGGTTGCGAAGATAGCCCGAAGGTCGAGTTCCTACAGACGGAAGTTCAGGCTTGTAACTCAGAAACTTCTGGTTGTGATCAGAATATTATTCTGATCCCATGATCACAATATTGTTTATGTATATATATATAGCAGGAAAATAGCAGGAAGTTCAACGTGATCAGAATAGTGATCTACCAATGAAAATACGCCACATAAGTTCAACGTGAAAATAGCAGGAAGTTCAACTACTACACTGAATGAATTTCAGATTTAAAACTTTTAAAAACGTCACGAGTATGAAAAAATGACCAACACGTAAAGTTGCGTGTTTACAACCGCTTTCCATTGGTATATCACTTGCTCAATTCCGGTGAGTAGATAAAGAGCTACAAGCAAAAAAAACACATGAAAAATAGAATGAAGTTCAAGTACACATGCCGACAAGTTCAAGTTCTTCATGCGGTGCATCTTCGAAGAATCTGTTTCGCGATAAAGGCAGAACGCATGATCTCACCATTTTCAAAATTACTTGAAGACAACTAGGAATCAGAGAAAACCATCTACATCAAAAAGTTTTGCATTTTCCGTAGCTTTTCAACGGTATATTATTTGCCCCGTTCCGATAAAGTTTGTAGAAATTGCGGCGAAAATACGTTTTTAGCCATTTTCAAAATTGACACAAAATATTAATGAATTGGAAGAAATAATACGTAGAAAAAAGTTTCGCATTTGTTCAAGCTCTCCAACGCCATATCATTTGCTGCATCCGGACGAACGGTTACAAAATGAGCTCGAAAATACTAACTCAGTAGGACTTGTACCGTTTTCTAAATTACTGTTAAACCATTCAAAATTAGAAAAAAACTTTCAACATGTAAAAGTAGCGCATTTTCATAAGCTTTCCAACGCCATATCATTTGTCTCAATTGTATTAGCCGTTTAGAAATGACATCAAAAATATGAACTCGGCTGTTCGGTTTCTGAAATTTTACGTTTTTCCAAATTACTCTTTATCCATAGGGAATTAGAGAAAACTTTCGACATGTGGAAGGAGCAGTTTTGCAGCAGCTTTCCAACGCCATATTATTTGCCTCATTCCGATAAACGGTTTAGAAATGTGATCAAAAATACGATTCACGCTTTTTGTGTGATGAAAAAATGTTTTCAAAACTGCTCTTAAACCGCATACATTTTGGCAAAAATTTAAGTTGGGTCATTATATTGGTGTCCATAGTTTTCCAATGGTATATCGCAAGCTCCGTTTGGGCAATGTTGGCAGAAGTTTAATCTAGTTTAGAGGGAAGTTCAACATACTACTAGCGGGCACGTCAGGTTGTGATCAGAATATGATTCTGATCCCGTGATCAGAATAGTGACTATTCTGATCACGGGATCAGTCACTATTTTGATCACGGGATCAGAATCATATTCTGATCACAACTAGAACTTCCTGAGTTACAAGCCTGAACTTTCCTCTGTAGGAACTCGACCTTCGGGCTATGTTCGCAACCGTGTCTCCTCGCGCGAATTATTCTGGTTAGTCATGTTCTATGTCATTTATGTGTAATCTAGAAACGGTTTTTAGCAACTAATTGCCCATTTTAGATAGGAATCTCGCTCGTTGTTGGATTTTGCTCTCGGGTCGTGATGAACTTACGTTTTTTTGTAATTTAACTGCCAGAGTTGTTCGACCTGAACTTCCCCCGGTCCCAAGTTGAACTTCCGCCAATATTGTGCAAATGGGGCTTGCGATATATCGTTGGAATGCTATGGACACGAGTATCATGACCCAAGTTAAATTTTTGGCAAAAAGTAAGCGGTTCAAGAGCAGTTTTAAAATCATTTTTTCTTCACACAAAAAACGTGAATCGTATTTTCGATCGCATTTCTAAATCGGTTATCGGAATGAGGCAAATAATATGGCGTTGGAAAGCTGATGCAAAACCGCTCCTTCCACATGTTGAAAGTTTTCTCTAATTCCCTATAGTTAAAGAGTAATTTTGAAAATCATAGAATTTCATAAACTCAACAGCCGAGTTCGTATTTTTGATGGCATTTCTAAACGGTTAATCCAATTGAGCCAAATGATACGGTGTTGGAAAGCTTATGAAAATGCGCTACTTTTTCATATTGAAAGTTTTTTCTAATTTTGAACGGTTTAAGACTAATTTATAAAACGGTCCAAGTTCCAACGAGTTCGTATTTTTGAGCTAATTTTTTAATCGTACATCCGAATGCAGCAAATGATATGGCGTTGGAAAGCTTGAACAAATGCGAAACTTTTTGGTATATATTTTTTCTCAACAATAATAAAAGTAAGAAATATACAAGTAACTATTTAAATCATACAAGTCAGAAGTTTTTCCTTTTAAAAAGAAGATAAGAACAAGAGGGTCACCATGGTGGTGCCGGCGACGAGATCGGTGCGGGCGATCGACGGCGGTGAGGACAAGGACGGGACGACACCCTACACATGTGCAGACTCTAAGAAGTTAATTTGTGCTCAGATTGTGCATATAAATCAAATGAACTCCCACATACACTCCTCCACTAAAACGCACAAACCACTCTACTTCTGGAGCATTTGAAATGAGCTAAACTAGCAGTGAGTTATGAAAGGATGAACTTGCTAACCTTTTAGAATACTTGTGTAGTTGGTGCACCGCCAAACCTAGAAAAATCTTAGGGAAAATGTAGCTTGGAGGTCGAGCTTGGATAGGAGAAAACTTAAGTGTGGCTCGGGTATTTCATCAAACACCTGATGTGCATAGGAGGTGAGAATAAAGTAGAACACACCTCCCACCCTTCCACGGCCAAAAAATAGAGGGGATAGGGGTGGATATATATAGGCAAAACACTAGTCCTGGTTTGTGTCTAAAACCGGGACTAAAGGCCTACGCTTTAGTCCCGATTCCAGACACAAACCAGGACTAAAGGGAAGCAACCCCTTTAGTCCCGGTTGGTGTCTGGAACCGGGACTAAAGGTACCAGTTGAACCGGGACTGATGCCCGGTGAGGCCCGACTGGCATCCTAGCCACTCGAACAGGGACTAGTGCTCCCATTATTCCCGGTTCGTAGCACGACCGAGACTAATGCTCTGATCTGGCCAGGACCAAAGCCCTGTTTTCTACTAGTGTACAATGACAACATACTATTTCTTACCTCCATTTAGGAAAACTCGATTAGATGATGTAGTTATTATTCTTTCAGGTGAAATGTTCACCTTTGGGTACTAGTATGAACCTCCTTATTGTACATACCTGGTCATCACCAAAGATGGAATTATGCTTGAGCCTGTGCCAATACCAATGTCGGAGTCTGTAATGATGCATGACTTTGCAATCATAGAGAACTATTCCATATTGATGGACTTGCCAATGTATTTTTGAGCAAAAGTACACGATGCTTTATGGACACTACAATGTAAAAGCAATGTCATCAATGATAAATGCCTTATGCACATTATTTTTATTGCACCATTTCTTTTCATCATGTTCAAGGATGCTATAGTCCATATTTGTTTCGTAGTTGCATGGGCTCAGTTTGCATTAGCAGTTGATAAATGGTTAATAGTACTCTGCATAATCTGGTATTATTGTTCCGATGTTGCATTCTTGTATATAGGAAATGGTGAAGAATGGTCAAGTTTTCTACAAGAATGGTGAAGAAATCTCGTTTCGACATACTCCAATGCCATGGAAAGGATGAAAAAAACCCACCAGATAGTTTGAACTCCCCAATTGTTTCATATGACACAATGTTATGACATATATAACATTTTGCTTGAACTTCTAATGATAACTTGTTTATATCATTTTTCCCGAATTCAAGTTAGCCATGGAATAGATGAATATAATAAACATGTAAATGTGATTCTTTATTGCATCATCGATGTTTTCTGGCATGGCGGCGTAAGTAAGAACTCAAACTGAAATGAACGTGTTTAATCTGATGAATTAGTATGTGCAACATTAGTTCCTTTATTGAAATTTTAGCATTGTGTACACAAATTAAAAACAAGAAAAGGATACATAATTATTAAAAATCCATGGGTTATAACTAGCCTTCTTTTCTGGTGTTTTTCTCATCGGTACTCCCTCCGTTTCTTTTTACTCCGCATATAAGATTTGGTCAAAGTCAAACTGCACAAAGTTTGACCAAATTTATATAAAAATATGAACATCTACAATACTAAAACTATATAGTATGAACATACATTTCATCGTGCATCCGATAATATTGATTTCATATTGTGAATGTTTATATTTTTTAATATAAAGTTAGTCAATCTCTACAAAACTTGACTTTGACCAAACCTTATATGCGGACTAAAAAGAAACGGAGGGAGTACATGCAGGGATAGAGTCTTAAGGGGAAAGAGAAGGTCGAACGGTAGGTGCATTGACCGGGGCGTGCATTTCTTCCATTATTTTCCTGGCTGATCTGGATCGTGCGCGCGTTGGTGGCAGTTTGCAATAGCCGAGAGGAGAGGCGAGGGATCGCTAGGGTGGTGGGAGCGGGAGGTCAAACCAGCTAGACGACGACAGATCCTCCTTTGATAGTAGAGACTGTTAGCATTCAACCTAGCCTCTCTCTCCCTCTATTTGCACGCATGCATGATCACACGATCGCCATGCACGTAGACCACGCTCTCACACCCCTCTATACATGTAACCTATATAAACAATGCAATACCATGGCAGCACCCAAGGTGTCATTGCCATTCATTCATCCAAATCAAATGGTATCAGACGTCGATTACCTCCCTCGTATGTAACCTTCTCTTCCACTGCACTCCTCCCTCTACCACCTCGCCATGGCGGCTCCCCAACCTCTCCATCACCGCTTGGATACCACTGCCTCGTCCACCTTAGTGGCTCCCAACCTCTCCCCCTCGCCGGCATTTTCATCCATCCACATGTTCCTTTGGTTCTCTCCCACAATCCACCAAACTTCTCTCAATGGTGCACCTTGTTTGAGGTGATGTTCCAGAAATACGTTATCACCGATCATATTGCCAGACCACCTTGGCCTACTGATCATGTCTGGCTCCAAGACGATGCACACATCATTTCATGTCTCTATAATCGTGTCATCACGGAGATCATGAATGAGGCACCACCATGGCCGATGTATGTGCATCCATTTGCTCTCTCTTCCTGGAAAACCGCGAGCACTGGCAGGTTCTTCTCTCCATCGAGTTTCTCTGGATCTAGCAGGGCGCGTCCTCGATCATCGCCTTCTTTGCCAGACTCAAAGAGTGTGTCGATTGGCTTGCCGACCTTAGGGCACCGTTCAGCGATTGCAATCAAGTACTGAACATGCTCCATGGTCTTCACCCCCGCTATCTCTATGCTGTGCATATCCTTACCATGCATACTTCTTTCCTCTCGTTCCTCCGTTGCCGCACCTTCCTCTTGCTCGAGGAGAGCTGGCAATCCGATGAGTTCTCCACTAAGATGGAGCAGCATGCCGGCCGCGTGCCCAGCAACACCAACATTAGCGGTGGCGGTGGTGGTAATCGCAACTCCAGTGGCGGCGGTCATCACAAGGGCAAGGGCAAGGCCTCTAGGGAAGGTCATTCCTCGCACAACGGTGGGGGAGCTCATCACACTCCAGCGGGGGTGCTCCACCTTGCCCCGCCTCTTCTACACCGACCCCGTGGACAAGCATGGTGCACACGTGGCCAGTGTCGTGGCGTCCACATGCTCTCGAAGCCGGCATCCTCGACTCCCACCCCGGTGTGCCACCCCCTTCGCCGGGGTGGCTGCTCATCACGCTGCAGCGCCAGTTCAACATGTCTACGAACCGTCCACCGTCTGGCAAGCTGGCGCCGTGCAGCTTCATCTTCTCTATGGCGCGCCTCCCGCTAGCGCGGCCTCAACACACCGGCGTGGGACTAGAGTGTGCTTGTGCACGCCCTCAGCACCATGACTCTGAAGCAACAACAACCATCGCCACCGGGGTCTGACTGGTACCTTGACACCAATGATACAACACACATGGTGTCCTCGTCCGGTATGTTGTCCTCCTCTGGCCCCTATCATTCCACTAACACCGTAGTCTTGGGAAACGTAGTAATTTCAAAAATTTCCTACGCACACGCAAGATCATGGTGATGCATAGCAACGAGAGGGGAGAGTGATGTCCATGTACCCTCGTAGACCGAAAGCGGAAGCGTTAGTACAACGCAGTTGATGTAGTCGTACGTCTTCATGATCCGACCGATCCAAGTACCGAACGCACGACACCTTCGAGTTCAGCACACGTTCAACTCGATGATGTCGCGAACTCCGATCCAGCAGAGCTTCACGGGAGAGTTCCGTCAGCACGATGGCGTGGTGACGGTGATGATGTTGCTACCGACGCAGGGCTTCGCCTAAGCACCGCTACGATATGACCGAGGTGGAATATGGTGGAGGGGGGCACGCACACGGCTGGGAGAGATCAACTGATCAACTTGTGTGTCTAGAGGTGCCCCCCTGCCCCTGTATATAAAGGAGCAAGGGGGGAGGCCGGCCGACCCTCTATGGGCGCGCCAGGAGGAGGAGTCCTCCTCCTAGTAGGAGTAGGACTCCCCTTTCCTACTCCTACTAGGAGGAGGAAAGGAAGGAGGAGAAGGAGAAGGAAGGAGAAGGAGGAAAAGGAGGAAAGGGGGGCTGACCCCCTAGTCCAATTCGGTTTGGGCTAGGGGGGGGGGCACGCCCTGCCTCCTCTCTTCCACCACTTGGCCCATGAGGCCCATTACTTCTTCCTCGTATTCCCGTAACTCCCCGGTACCCTCGAAAATACCTGAATCACTCGGAACCTTTCCGATGTCCGAATATAGTCATCCATTATATCGATCTTTACGTCTCGACCATTTCGAGACTCCTTGTCATGTCCACGATCTCATCCGGGACTCCGAACTACCTTCGGTACATCAAATCACATAAACTCATAATACAATCGTCACCGAAACTTTAAGCATGCGGACCCTACGGGTTCGAGAACTATGTAGACATGACCAAGACATGTCTCCGGTCAATAACCAATAGCGGAAACTGGATGCTCATATTGGCTCCCACATATTCTACGAAGATCTTTATCGGTCAGACCACATAAAAACATATGTTGTTCCCTTTGTCATTGGTATGTTACTTGCCCGAGATTCGATCGTTGGTATCTCAATACCTAGTTCAATCTCGTTACCGGCAAGTCTCTTTAGTCGTTCCGTAATACATCATCCCGCAACTAACTTATTAGTTGCAATGCTTGCAAGGCTTAAGTGATGTGCATTACCGAGAGGGCCCAGAGATACCTCTCCGACAATCAGAGTGACAAATCCTAATCTCGAAATATGCCAACCCAACAAGTACCTTCGGAGACACCTGTAGAGCACCTTTATAATCACCGAGTTACATTGTGATGTTTGGTAGCACACAAAGTGTTCCTCCGGTAAACAGGAGTTGCATAATCTCATAGTCATAGGAACATGTATAAGTTATGAAGAAAGCAATAGCAACAAATTAAACGATCAAGTCCTAAGCTAATGAAATGGGTCAAGTCAATCACATCATTCTCCTAATGATGTGATCCCGTTAATCAAATGACAACTCATGTCTATGGCTAGGAAACATAACCATCTTCGATTAACGAGCTAGTCAAGTAGAGGCATACTAGTGACACTCTGTTTGTCTATGTATTCACACATGTATTATGTTTCCGGTTAATACAATTCTAGCACGAATAATAAACATTTATCATGATATAAGGAAATAAATAATAACTTTATTATTGCCTCTAGGGCATATTTCCTTCAGTCTCCCACTTGCACTAGAGTCAATAATCTAGATTACACAGTAATGATTCTAACACCCATGGAGCCTTGGTGCTGATCATGTTTTGCTCGTGGAAGAGGCTTAGTCAGCGGGCCTGCAACATTCAGATCTGTATGTATCTTGCAAATTTCTATGTCTCACATTGGACTAAATCCCGAATGGAATTGAAGCGTCTCTTGATGTTCTTGGTTCTCTTGTGAAATTTGGATTCCTTCGCCAAGGCAATTGCACCAGTATTGTCACAAAAGATTTTCATTGGACCCGATGCACTGGGTATGACACCTAGATCGGATATGAACTCCTTCATCCAGACTCCTTCATTTGCTGCTTCCGATGCAGCTATGTACTCCGCTTCACATGTAGATCCCGCCACGACGCTTTGTTTAGAACTGCACCAACTGACAGCTCCACCCTTCAACATAAACACGTATCCGGTTTGCGATTTAGAATCGTCCGGATCAGTGTCAAAGCTTGCATCAATGTAACCATTTACGATGAGCTCTTTGTCACCTCCATATATGAGAAACATATCCTTAGTCCTTTTCAGGTACTTCAGGATGTTCTTGACCGCTGTCCAGTGATCCACTCCAGGATTACTTTTGTACCTCCCTGCTAGACTTATAGCAAGGCACACATCAGGTCTGGTACACAGCATTGCATACATGATAGAGCCTATGGCTGAAGCATAGGGAACATCTTTCCTTTTCTCTCTATCTTCTGCGGTGGTCGAACATTGAGTCTTACTCAACTTCACACCTGGTAACGCAGGCAAGAACCCTTTCTTTGCCTGATCCATTTTGAACTTCTTCAAAACTTTGTCAAGGTATGTGCTTTGTGAAAGTCCAATTAAGCATCTTGATCTATCTCTATAGATCTTAATGCCTAATATGTAAGCAGCTTCACCGAGGTCTTTCACTGAAAAACTCTTATTCAAATATCCCTTTATGCTATCCAGAAATTCTATATCATTTCCAATCAATAATATGTCATCCACATATAATATCAGAAATGCTACAAAGCTCCCACTCACTTTCTTGTAAATACAGGCTTCTCCAAAATTCTGTACAAAACCAAATGCTTTGATCACACTATCAAAGCATTTATTCCAACTCCGAGAGGCTTGCACCAATCCATAAATGGATCGCTAGAGCTTGCACACTTTGTTAGCTCCCTTTGGATCGATAAAACCTTCTGGCTGCATCATATACAACTCTTCTTCCAGAAATTCATTCAGGAATGCAGTTTTAACATCCATTTGCCAAATTTCATAATCATAAAATGCGGCAATTGCTAACATGATTCGGACAGACTTAAGCATCGCTATGGGTGATAAGGTCTCATCGTAGTCAATCCCTTGAACTTGTTGAAAACCTTTTGCAACAAGTCGAGCTTTGTAGATAGTAACATTACCATCAGCGTTAGTCTTCTTCTTGAAGATCCATTTATTCTCAATTGCTTGCCGATCAACGGGCAAGTCAACCAAAGTCCACACTTTGTTCTCATACATGGATCCCATCTCAGATTTCATGGCTTCTAGCCATTTTGCGGAATCTGGGCTCACCATCGCTTCTTCATAGTTCGTAGGTTCATCATGATCTAGTAGCATGACTTCCAGAACTGGATTACCGTACCACTCTGGTGCGGATCTTATTCTGGTTGATCTATGAGGTTCGGTAGTAACTTGATCTGAAGTTTCATGATCATTATCATTAGCTTCCTCACTAATTGGTGTAGGTGTCATAGAAACCGGTTTCTGTGATGTACTACTTTCCAATAAGGGAGCAGGTACAGTTACCTCATCAAGTTCTACTTTCCTCCCACTCACTTCTTTCGAGAGAAACTCCTTCTCTAGAAAGGACCCATTCTTAGCAATGAAAGTCTTGCCTTCGGATCTGTGATAGAAGGTGTACCCAACAGTTTCCTTTGGGTATCCTATGAAGACACATTTCTCCGATTTGGGTTCGAGCTTATCAGGTTGAAGCTTTTTCACATAAGCATCGCAGCCCCAAACTTTCAGAAACGACAACTTTGGTTTCTTGCCAAACCACAGTTCATAAGGCATCGTCTCAACAGATTTTGATGGTGCCCTATTTAACGTGAATGCAGCCGTCTCTAAAGCATAACCCCAAAACGATAGCGGTAAATCTGTAAGAGACATCATAGATCGCACCATATCTAGTAAAGTACGATTACGACGTTCGGACACACCATTACGTTGTGGTGTTCCGGGTGGCGTGAGTTGCGAAACTATTCCGCATTGTTTCAAATGTAGACCAAACTCGTAACTCAAATATTCTCCTCCACGATCAGATCATAGAAACTTTATTTTCTTGTTACGATGATTTTCAACTTCACTCTGAAATTCTTTGAACTTTTCAAATGTTTCAGACTTATTTTTCATTAAGTAGATATACCCATATCTGCTTAAATCATCTGTGAAGGTGAGAAAATAACGATATCCACCACGAGCCTCAATATTCATTGGACCACATACATCTGTATATGTATGATTTCCAACAAATCCGTTGCTCTCTCCATAGTACCGGAGAACGGTGTTTTGGTCATCTTGCCCATGAGGCACGGTTCGCAAGTACCAAGTGATTCATAATCAAGTGATTCCAAAAGTCCATCAGTATGGAGTTTCTTCATGCGCTTTACACCGATATGACCTACACGGCAGTTCCACAAATAAGTTGCACTATCATTATCAACTCTGCATCTTTTGGTTTCAACATTATGAAGATGTGTGTCACTACTATCGAGATTCATCAAAAATAGACCACTCTTCAAGGGTGCATGACCATAAAAGATATTACTCATATAAATAGAACAACCATTGTTCTCTGATTTAAATGAATAACCGTCTCGCATCAAACAAGATCCAGATATAATGTTCATGCTCAACACTGGCACCAAATAACAATTATTTAGGTCTAAAACTAATCCCGAAGGTAGATGTGGAGGTAGCGTGCCGACCGCGATCACATCGACTTTGGAACCATTTCCCACGCGCATCGTCACCTCGTCCTTTGCCAGTGTTCGCTTAATCCGTAGTCCCTGTTTCGAGTTGCAAATGTTAGCAACAGAACCAGTATCAAATACCCAGGTGCTACTGCGAGCTCTAGTAAGGCACACATCAATAACATGTATATCACATACACCTTTGTTCACCTTGCACTAGTAGAAAAGGGGGCAACGGTCCAGGCCGGGTCAGCCCATTAGTCCCGGTTCAGTCCAGAACCGGGACCAATGTGGGCATTGGACCCGGTTCGTGAGCCCAGGGGGCCGGCCGGGCCACGTTGGCCATTGGTCCCGGTTCATCTGGACCTTTTGGTCCCGGTTGGTCGGACGAACCGGGACCAACGGGCCTCGCTCCTGGCCCACCACCATTCGTCCCGGTTGGTGGCTTGAATCGGG
This sequence comes from Triticum monococcum, assembly GCA_034509565.1. NCBI lineage: Eukaryota > Viridiplantae > Streptophyta > Magnoliopsida > Poales > Poaceae > Triticum > Triticum monococcum. The sequence continues at coordinate 4,547,851 of CM067845.1, read as the reverse complement.
ACCAAAGGCTCCCCTTTAGTCCCGGTTCATGCCACCAACCGGGACCAATGAGGTGCCTATATATACCCCCTCGCGTAAGAGCAGAGCACACTGCTCTGTTTTTTTCTGGCCGAGGGGGAGAGGGCTTGGTGGTGCTCTAGCTCACCTCCTATGCACACAAGGTGTTCGATGGAATGCCCGAGCCACACTACTTAAGCTTTCTCCTCTCCAAGCTCGACCTCCAAGCTCCATTTTCCTCAATATATGTCTAGGTTTAGCGGTCCGTCACGCCCTGTCCCCGTCTTCACCGCTGTCGATCACCCGCGCCGAGCTCATCGCCGGCACCGCCGTGGTGAGCCTCTTGTTCTTATCTTCTTTCTGAAAGGAAAAATATTCTTACTTGTATGTTTACATAGATACTTGTATTATTTTCTTACTTTTATTATTGCATCTTATATAGTGCGATGGTTTTGTATCCGCCCCCGTCGGCCCTTGTCCTGTCTATGATTCGGATGTGGTATATATATTATCTTTATAACTATAGGTTCATTTATTGTTTATGAAAATTATGCCGACCAATGTGACATAGATTTTATTTATGTAGGATGTATGTGAATCGGAAATTCCAACCGACCCTATTGTCGAGAGGTTAAATTTAGTTGAAGAAGAAAACAATTTGTTGAAGGAAAAAATAAAAAAAATTGAGGAGGAGAAGATGATATTGGAGTTGCATGTTGCGGATGTCGTCGATGATCACAAGATCAAGATGGATGCAATGCGCTTGAAGATTAGAAAGATTAGAAAATATGCCATTCATACCGAGGCTTGGTATCATTATGCCGTTGGATCAATTGTTACCTTGGTTGAGATTATGATCGCATTTGTTTTGGCATTGAAATGTTTTACATAGTTTCAATGTATGGTTTAATTAATTAGATGCTCTGGAGAGCTATATGTTGTTAGATGAGAACTATGTATGTACTTTGGTTTTAATGTGATGATGAACTTCTATTAATTTTGACACTTAATTATATATAATGCACGCAGATGAACCGACAATGGATGTACGGTGACAGAAACACCTCCGAGTACATTAAGGGTGTGCATGAGTTTCTCGATGCGGCTGAGGCAAACAAGCAGAATGGTTTTATGTGTTGTCCATGCACTGAATGTGGGAATACGAGGTCTTACTCTAACCGGAAAATCCTTCACTCCCACCTGCTTTACAAGGGTTTCATGCCACACTATAATGTTTGGACGAGGCACGGAGAAATAGGGGTTATGATGGAAGACGGCGAAGAAGAAGAGTACGATGACAACTATGTGCCCCCTGAATACGGTGATGCTGCAACGGGGGGAGCTGGTGAAGATCAAGAGGAACCAGACGATGTGCCCAATGATGCTGCAATAGGTGAAGCTGCTGAAGATCAAGAGGAACCAGACGATGTGCCCAATGATGATGATCTCCGCCGGGTCATTGTCGATGCAAGGACGCAATGCGAAAGTCAAAAGGAGAAGCTAAAGTTCGATCGCATGTTAGAGGATCACAAAAAAGGGTTGTACCCCAATTGCAAAGATGGCAACACAAAGCTCGGTACCGTACTGGAATTGCTGCAGTGGAAGGCAGAGAATGATGTGGCTGACAAAGGATTTGAGAAGCTACTGAAAATATTGAAGAAGAAGCTTCCAAAGGATAACGAATTGCCTGATAGTACATACGCAGCAAAGAAGGTCGTATGCCCTCTAGGATTGGAGGTGGAGAAGATACATGCATGCCCTAATGACTGCATCCTCTACTGCGGTGCATACAAGGATATGAATGCATGCCCGGTATGCGGTGCATTGCGGTATAAGATCAGACGAGATGACCCTGGTGATGTTGACGGCGAGCCCCCCTAGGAAGAGGGTTCCTGCGAAGGTGATGTGGTATGCCCCTATAATACCATGGTTGAAATGTCTGTTCAGAAACGAAGAGCATGCCAAGTTGATGCGATGGCACAGTAAGGACCAGAAGAAAGACGGGAAGTTGAGAGCACCCGCTGACGGGTCGCACTAGAGAAAAATCAAGAGAAAGTACAGGGATGAGTTTGCAAAGGACCCAAGGAATGTATGGTTTGCTTTAAGCGCGGATGGCATTAATCCTTTCGGGGAGCAGAGCAGCAATCACAACACCTGGCCCGTGACTCTATGTATGTATAACCTTCCTCCTTGGATGTGCATGAAGTGGAAGTTCATTATGATGCCAGTTCTCATCCAAGGCCCTAAGCAACCTGGCAACGACATTGATGTGTACCTAAGGCCATTAGTTGAAGAACTTTTACAGCTGTGGAATGGAAATGGTGTACGTACGTGGGATGAGCACAAACAGGAGGAATTTAACCTAAAGGCGTTGATGTTCGTGACCATCAACGATTGGCCCACTCTCAGTAACCTTTCAGGACAGACAAACAAAGGATACCACGCATGCACGCACTGTTTAGATGACAATGAAAGTATATACCTGGACAAATGCAAGAAGAATGTGTACCTGGGCCATCGTCGATTTCTTCCGACCAACCATCAATGTCGAAAGAAAGGCAAGCATTTCAAAGGCGAGGCAGATCACCGGAAGAAGCCCGCCAGGCGTACCGGTGATCACGTACTTGCTATGGTCAATGATTTACACGTAATCTTTGGAAAGGGTCCCGGCGGACTAGCTGTTCCAAATGACGCTGAGGGACACGCACCCATGTGGAAGAAGAAATCTATATTTTGGGACCTACCCTACTGGAAAGACCTAGAGGTCCGCTCTTCAATCGATGTGATGCACGTGACGAAGAACCTTTGCGTGAACCTGCTAGGCTTCTTGGGCGTGTATGGGAAGAAAAAAGATATACCTGAGGCACGGGAGGACCTGCAACGTTTGCACGAAAAAGACGGCATGCCTCCGAAGCAGTATAAAGGTCCTGCCAGCTACGCTCTTACGAAAGAAGAGAAAGAAATCTTCTTTGAATGCCTGCTCAGTATGAAGGTCACGATTGGCTTCTCGTCGAATATAAAGGGAATAATAAATATGCCAGAGAAAAAGTTTCAGAACATAAAGTCTCATGACTGCCATGTAATTATGATGCAACTGCTTCCGGTTGCATTGAGGGGGCTTCTATCGGAAAACGTCCGATTAGCCATTGTGAAGCTAGGTGCATTCCTCAATGCAATCTCTCAGAAGGTGATTGATCCAGAAATCGTACCAAGGCTAAGGAGTGATGTGGCGCAATGTCTTGTCAGTTTCGAGCTGGTGTTCCCACCATCCTTCTTCGATATCGTGACGCACGTCCTAGTTCATCTAGTCGACGAGATTGTCATCCTGGGGCCCGTATTTCTACACAATATATTTCCCTTTGAGAGGTTCATGGGAGTCCTAAAGAAATATGTCCATAACCGCGCTAGGCCAGAAGGAAGCATCTCCATGGGCCATCAAACAAAGGATGTTATCGGGTTTTGTGTTGTCTTCATTCCTGTCCTTAAGAAGACAGGTCTCCCTAAATAGCGGTATGAGGGGAGACTGACTGGAAAAGGCACTCTTGGAAGTGACTCAATAATATGCAGGGACGGATATTCTTGGTCTCAAGCACACTACACAGTTCTATAGAACTCTACCTTGGTGACCCCGTATGTTGATGAACACAAGAACAGTCTGCGCTCCAAACACCCGGAGTAGTGGGACGACTGGAGTACATGTGAACACATCAGGACTTTCAGTAGTTGGTTGGAAACACGTCTCAGAGGTGACAACACTATTTGTGATGAGCTGTACTTGTTGTCCAGGGGACCATCTTTGACTATATTGACTTACAAAGGATACGAGATAAATGGGAATACATTTTACACGATCGCCGAAGATCAAAAGAGCACCAACCAAAACAGCGGTGTCCGCTTTGATGCAGCAACCGAGAGCAGAAAGGACACATATTATGGTTACATAGTGGACATATGGGAACTTGACTATGGACATGATTTTAAGGTCCCTTTGTTTAAGTGCTAATGGGCCAATCTGTCAGGCGGCGGGGTACACGTAGACCCACAGTACGGAATGAAAATAGTGGATCTGAAAAATCTTGGGCACACTGACGAACCGTTCGTCCTAGCCAATGATGTGGCACAGGTTATCTATGTGAAGGACATGTCTACCAAACCGAGAAAAAGAAAAGATAAGGAAGCGAATACATCATACCATGAGCCAAACCGCCACATAGTTCTTTTAAGAAAAAGGGACACCCTGGGAGTGGAGGGCAAGACAGACATGTCTGAAGATTATGAAAAGTTTCATGAAATTCCTCCCTTCAATGTCAAGGCTGACCCAAGCATCCTGATAAACGATGAAAATTATCCATGGTTACGGCGCAATAAGCAAATGACACAAGCGAAGAAAAAGTGAAGACTTTCTCCCGCAACTATTATGATGATACCATGCCAACTTTGTAACACACGAGTATGCTATGCCAACTTTTTCAGAGTTCATTTGAAAACTATGAATTTAGGTCGAATTTCCTCTATAGGTGCATCTATGTTCATTTTTTTAGTAAAGTTAATCACAAACTTGTGATTCACACAAATTTCAAAGAATTCAAATTTTAACTATTCAAATTTGAAAACTAATGGCACTAATAGAAAGTTTACAATTTTTCCAAAACTAATGGCACTAACAGAAAGTTTATAATTTTGCTAACCTAAAAGCAAAAAGAAATAAAAAATAAAGCAAAAAACAAAAGAAAATAAATAATGTAGAAAACAAAACAAAAAATCTGGAAAACAAAAAAATAGCAACAATAAGTATTTTTTGTAAATAGAAACAAAATAAAATAAATAAAGCAACAAAGAAAACAAAAAAACTAAAAAAGTGTTTTTAAATTTGAAAACTAATGGCACTAACAGAAAGTTTATAATTTTTCTAAAACTAAAAGCAAAAACAATAAAAAAATAAAGCAAAAAACAAAAGAAAATAAATAATGTAGAAAACAAAACAAAAAAACTGGAAAAATAGCAACAATAAGTATTTTGTTGTAAGTAGAAACAAAATAAAATAAATAAAGCAACAAAGAGAAAAAAAACAAAAAAAAAGTGTTATCAAATTTGAAAACTAATGGCACTAACAGAAAGTTCATAATTTTTCTAAAACTAAAAGAAAATGAATTAAAAAATAAAGCAAAAAACAAAAGAAAATAAATAATGCAGAAAACAAAACAAAAAAACTGAAAAAATAGCAACAATAAGTATTTTGTTGTAAGTAGAAACAAAATAAAATAAATAAAGCAACAAAAAAAGTGCCACCTACTGGGCCCCCACGTCCTGAATACGACTAGAAACCCTACCATGGGCCAGGATTCAGGCCCGCAGGAGGCCCAGTAGGCCCGCAGGCACACAGCGCAGCGTTAGGCCCGAAAGCCTGCATTTGAGAGGAGCTCGAGAGGGAAGGCACAGTAGCGCTTATAAACCACTCTCGAGCTCTCTCAGCTAGCGAGGTGGGACTAAAGTTTTGGCGTGGGGCAGCACAAGGCCTTTGGTCCCGGTTGGTGCCTGACGGTGTCCTGGACTAGGGGGTACTCACCACGTCGTCTCCCGATCTATTAGATTGGGCCGAGGCCCCCCATGGCCGCATACTCATGGGACGGTTCGGACAGCTGCCGCATACAAGGAAGATTCCACAAGACTTGGCGATCAAGACAAGGACTCCTCCCCACCGGCGTATTCGGCTAGGACTCTTGTTATCCTAGGCCTCTGGTGCATTATATAAACCGAGGCCAGGCTAGTCGATATATACAACAAAAATCATACCATAAGCTAGCTTCTAGGGTTCAGCCTCTATGATCTCGTGGTAGATCAACTCTTGTAATACTCATATCATCAATATCAATCAAGCAGGACATAGGGTATTACCTCCATCAAGAGGGCCCGAACCTGGGTAAACATCGTGTCCCCTGCCTCCTATTACCATCGATCCTAGACGCACATTTCGGGACCCCCTACCCGAGATCCACCGGTTTTGACACCGACATTGGCGCTTTCATTGAGAGTTCCGCTGTGCGATCGACAAAAGGGTCGATGGCTCGCCTGCAGATCAACTGCGACTTCGGCGCCTTCGTCACCAGTTCGACTGGTCACCTTGGTTCGACCAAGAATTGAGCCCCGTGTTCGGATCAGCATGTTCGGACGAGGGCCTTCATCAAACATCAACTCCGATCTTTATCAAGATCACGGAGGAATCATCTATGGAGCTCGGGGGCTCAACGTCAACATTGCCCTCAAGCGGCCGTGCTGTTTTTTTTGGACACCGACCTCGTATCTGCCGCCACCACCTCCTCGAGTATCGCTTTGACGATCGCTTTGGTGGAATTGTGTGAAATTGAGTCTATAACAACCCTGGAAAATTTCGTCGAGTTCCGATGGAGGAATCTCTGGCAATCCACGATATACCGGAGCCTTGTCAAATCTGGATGAGAATTTGGATGAGTTTAGGGCGTGGGGTGACAAAGCTATGTACCTAGGGTAGGGGCATGGACCTGTCCTAAGAGCCCTACCCAAGGACATCCCTGGAAGAAGTCACCTTTCAATCGACTTGAAGGTACCCACTCGACGGGTTTAAGACACTCGACCAAGAAGCTACCACTCGACAGTGAAGCCAACCACTCGACTGCCAGGAGATCTAAAGTCATTCCGCAGGCAAACAGTCGGCTATTAAGTAGTCTTTATGGTCATTATAGCACTTCATTACCAGCATTACCAGTAAGGCCCCGCATTAATGTATATTGAACCCTTGGTAACATGGGCTGGCCGGGGTCCTGGCGAACTCTATATAAGCCACCCCCACCTCAGTATCAAGGGTTCGCACCCTTGTTATTCACACGCCTATAATCCAATCGACCGCCTCCGGGCACCAAGACGTAGGGCTGTTACTTCCTCCGCAAAGGGCCTGAACTCGTACATCTTGGTGTGTTTACAACTTCCCAATAGCTGAGATCTAGCCTCTCCTTACACACCCCCCTGCATCACTGTCAGAGTTAGAACCACGACAGTTGGTGCCCACCTTGGGGCAGGAATCTTAGCGCTTAAATGGAGAAGTTGCGATTCTTCCGATCCCTTTGATCATGGTTTCGTGCGGAGTTTTGGTGGAGGGCCGCGAGATCCGTCTCGGCGCGCTCACATTCATCGCCGACGATTCCGCTTGGCTTCAGGAGGCTCCACTCGACATCGACGCACTCCCCATCCGCGGTGCGACGCACTTCCGCGCATGCGTTCGTGGCGTCCTCCTGCGGCAGCCGTCGACCTAGTATCGGTCGGCCCCCGTGTCGTCTCCCCGCTCTGTCTCCCTCCGGCGCAAGCGCTCCGGTAGGTCGAGACTTCAGAGGTGGGTGAGGCATGCCGTGGCTCGCCAGTCGGCCGCCCCACAAGTCGCGGCAATCGAGCCCGACGAATCCCTCTGCGGCCTGTTCAACCTGTCGACTGGCTCCGCGAAGACTGCATCCGAGTGTGACAGCAGCGACCCAGCGGCTGAGGTTCTGGCGATCGATGGGACATACAGTCCTCCCGGTTTCCCTCGCGCTGATGGAGGCGCGGGTGGGGGCGACCCGTCGCATCCCCACGACGAGTATCTCCCCGAACCTCTCACGGCATCACAGCGAGAGGAGCTTCGCCACCGGAACATAGACGCACTCCACACTCCTGTCATCGGAGAAACCCCCGAGGCCCGGGCCTTGGAGGACGCGCGCTTGGCTAACTTGGCTGAGCGCACTCGACTGGAGAATCTCTAGCGAATACTCGACGAGCAAGCACGTCAGCGAGCTCCTGAGTCCAGTCGACGTCAGCTCTTCCCTCCGACGTAGGTATATTGAACCCCAGTTCAGAATTTGGCCGCCGCGGCCCGTATAGCAGAGTCAATTCAGCCCTCCCAGTCAGAGGCTGGCAGGGGCTTGTTGCAGATCAGAGCGTTTCTCCGGGCGGCGGGGAACCAGAATTCCGCTGTTTCTCAGTCGCAGAATAGGATCCACAGTCAATCCGTTGCAACAGATACAGTCCAGTCGGCTCATAGCCCGAGATCGCCCCGAGGCGTGAGGGACGTGGAGACCGGCACGATTAGTACAGAAGAAATGAGTAGTATGATCACCGATTCGATCGTGAGGAACGACGTCGAGTGCCAACCCCTCCCCCGAGGAGTGGGTCATATGCCCCTCGACAGCGAGATGACGGGCGCCCTCATAGTGTTGGGCAGAGGATTCCAGTCGACCCCAGGGACCCAGGCTTTGATGCGAGATCCATCCTCGTTCAGGGTCTGGTTGACAGGAACAGAGCTCACCGAGAAGGCCACGACAGAGATGCGCCTGCCAGCAGCAGAGTACGTGTTTCAGGGCCAGAGTGTTTTAGTCGGGCCATCAGAGCCGCAGTGATTCCTCCCAACTTCAGGTTGGCGACTGGAGTCAGCAAGTTCACCGGTGAGTCTAAGCCTGACACTTGGCTCGAAGATTATCGAGTGGCTGTACAGATTGGCGGTGGCAATGATGAGGTGGCCATGAAGCATTTGCCTCTCATGTTAGAGGGCTCAGCCAGAGCATGGCTAAATCAGTTAGCGCCCAGCAGCTTCTACACTTGGGAGGACCTCTGCTGAGTGTTTGTCACAACCTTTGAGGGAACATGCAAGAGACCTGCAGGCCTTACAGAGTTGTGGTCTTGTGTGCAGAAACCGAATGAAACGCCGAGGGAGTACATCCAGAGATGGATCACATTGCATCACATGGTCGAGAATGTTCCAGATCATCAAGCAGTTTGTGCCTTCAAAGAAGGCGTTAAGTACGGAGAATTGAATCTGAAGTTCGGTCGAACTGGAGAGATGTCTCTGAATCGGATGATGGAGATTGCCACCAAATACGCCAATGGCGAAGACGAAGATCGCCTCCAGAGTGGCAAGCACAAGGCAGTCGCCCAAGAAACCAGAGGAAACTCCAGTCGGAAACAGAAGCGGAAGGCCGAGCCAGCCGCCCCTGGGGAGGCCCTGGCCGTAACCCAGGGAAATTTCAAGGGAAAAGCCAAGGGCCCCTGGAAGCCCAAGAAAGTCAAGGATCAAGATGGAAATGATGATGTGGGTACTCGACTGACCAAAGCATACCACTCGACAGTGCCGGCTCCTGATCCAGCAGTTTCAGGGCAAGCAGCCCAAAGATAAGGAAAAAGAGCCGGACAGAGTTCAATGCAAGGATGATAGTGACGATGGATACCCCCAAGTCAATTCCACCCTGATGATTTTTGCTGATGTCGAAAGCAAAAGTCGACCGAAAGTCATTAATCGTGAAGTGAATATGGTTGCTCCGGCAACACCCAGTTATCTGAAGTGGTCTCAGACTGCTATAACATTCGACCAGTCTGATCACCCCACGCACATTGCCACCCTTGGGAGGCAAGCTTTGGTGGTCGACCCAGTTGTCGAAGGCACTCGACTGACCAAAGTCCTGATGGATGGTGGCAGTGGCCTGAACATACTGTATGCTGAAACATTGAAAGGGATGGGCATTCCGATGTGTAGGCTCAGTACCAGCAATATGAGCTTCCACGGAGTCATTCTCGGGAAGAAAGCCGAATCACTCGGCCAGATTGCTCTTGATGTGGTTTTCGGTGATTCAAAGAATTACCGCAAGGAAAAGTTGACATTCGAGGTTGTGGACTTCCAAAGTGCTTATCATGCCATTTTGGGCAGGCCAGCTTATGCACGCTTAATGGCCCGACCATGTTATGTGTATCTCAAATTGAAGATGCCTGGTCCCAAAGGTGTGATCACTGTTACAGGCAATCGGAAGAAAGCAGAAGAGTGCTTTCAGAAAGGCTCAAAGATTGCCGACGCTCAGATGGCAGTGGTTGAGCTGCAAGAGTATCAGAAGACTACAGATCCGAGTGAGTTGCTACGAGCTAAGAAGCCCGCTTTAGAGTCAGCTTTTCAGTCGTCCGATGAAACGAAGGCAGTTCTCATTCACCCGACCGACCCCGAGGCCGCCCCGACTCACATCTCAACGACGCTCGACTCCAAATATGAAGAAGCGCTCATCCAGTTCCTCCGTGAGAACTGGGACATCTTTGCATGGAAGCCTCCTGACATGCCTGGAATTCCCAGGGGGCTGGCTGAGCACCGCCTACGAGTCGACCCAAAGTTCAAGCCTGTGAAAGAACATCTTCGACGGTCCGCCGTCCAGAAGAGGAAAGCTATTGGCGAGGAGGTGGCTCGGCTCTTAGCAGCGGAGTTCATTCGAGAGATTTACCACTCCGAGTGGCTCGCCAATGTTGTCATGGTCCCCAAGAAGGACAAGTCGCTTCGCATGTGCATCAACTTTAAACATATCAATCGGGCCTGCCCGAGAGATCATTTTCCTCTCCCTCGCATCGACCAAATAGTCGACTCGACCGCGGGGTGTGAGCGATTGTCTTTTCTAGATGCCTATTCCGGGTACCATCAGATCCGTCTGTATGGACCCGATGAGATCAAAACAGCTTTCATCACTCCATTCGGGTGCTTCTGTTATGTCACCATGCCCTTCGGCTTCAAGAACGCTGGAGCCACGTTCATGAGGATGATTCAGAAGTGTTTGCTCACTCAGACCAGTCGGAACGTGGAAGCATACATGGATGATATTGTGGTCAAGTCACGGAAAGGTTCCGACCCGCTGACTGACCTTGCTGAAACCTTTGCCAGCCTCAGGGGGTATGATATCAAGCTTAATCCATCAAAGTGCACATTCGGAGTTCCGGGTGGAAAGTTACTCGGTTTTCTCGTTTCCGAACGAGGAATCAACGCCAATCCCGAGAAAGTTGGCACCATACTCCGGATGAAGCGCCCTGTGCGTGTGCACGATGTCCAGAAGCTTACAGGTTGCTTGGCCGCTCTAAGTCGATTCATTTCTTGTCTCGGTGAAAAGGCGTTGCCTCTTTACCGACTGATGAAGAAGTCTGACAAGTTCGAGTGGACTCCAGAAGCTGATGCAGCGTTTGCAGACCTCAAAGCTCTGCTCTCCACCCAGCCGGTGCTTGCTGCCCCAATCAGTAAAGAGCCTTTGCTGCTTTACATTGCAGCCATAGGACAAGTTGTCAGTACAGTACTTACGGTCGAGCGGGAAGAAGAAGGAAAGGCCTTCAGAGTTCAGCGCCCAGTATATTATGTGTCTGAAGTTTTGACACCTTCAGAACAAAGATATCCTCATTATCAGAAGCTTGTATACGGGATTTATATGACCATGAAGAAGGTTGCACATTACTTCTCTGACCACTCCATTATAGTCGTCAGCGACGCCCCACTGTTAGAGATTCTGCATAACAGAGATGCAACTGGTCGAGTGGCGAAGTGGGCGATTGAACTCCTTCCCCTAGATATCAAGTTTGAAGCAAAGAAGGCTATCAAGTCCCAAGCAATTGCAGATTTCGTCGCCGAGTGGATCGAACAACAGCTTCCGACTCAAGTTCACTCGGAGCACTAGACCATGTTCTTCGATGGATCTAAGATGCTGAATGGTTCCGGTGCTGGGGTAGTATTGGTCTCCCCCCGAGGAGATAAGCTCAGATATGTTCTCCAGATTCACTTCGATTCCTCCAATAATGAAGCAGAATATGAAGCACTTTCGTATGGGTTGTGCATGGCCATTTCACTCGGCGTCCGTCGCCTCATGGTCTATGGTGACTCAGATTTGGTGGTTAATCAGGTGATGAAGGAGTGGGACGTCAGAAGTCCGGCAATGACTGGTTATTGCAATGCAGTGAGAAAGCTAGAAAAGAAATTTGAGGGGTTAGAGCTTCATCACATCCCCGACTGAAAAATCAAGCAGCTGATGATCTGGCAAAGATAGGCTCCAAGAGAGAAGCCATTCCCAGCAATGTGTTTTTGGAGCACATCCGCTCGCCGTCAGTCCAGGAGGATCCTTTTACAGAAGAAGCCCCACAACCGAAAAGTGCCACAGATCCGACTGAAGTCGAAGTCCCTGCTGTGGTTGACCTAATCATGGAAATCTTGGCAATCACTCCCGACTGGACAATACCGTACATCGCGTATATCCTAAGGAAAGAACTCCCGGAGGACGAGGAAGAGGCTCGATGGATCGTCCGCCAATCCAAAGCCTTCACAGTCATAAGGGGACAGTTGTATAGAGAAAGCACGACTGGAATCGGTCAGAAGTGCATAACACCAGAAGAGGGTCAGATAATCCTTGATGACATCCACTCGGGGACCTGTGGTCACCATGCGTCCTCTCGGACCATTGTGGCTAAAGCATACTGAGCGGGATTTTACTGGCCAAGAGCAAATGAGATGGCAAAAGAGATAGTCGACAAGTGTGGAGGGTGCCAGTTCTATTCCAACATGTCACACAAGCCTGCATCAGCCCTGAAGACCATTCCACTCGTCTGGCCCTTTGCTGTCCGGGGACTGGACATGGTTGGTCCACTGAGAACAGGCAGGAGCGGTTTCACTCATGTGCTTGTGGCAGTCGACAAGTTTACCAAATGGATTGAAGCTAAGCCCATCAAGAATCTTGATGCTTGCACTGCTATCAGTTTTGTCAGAGGGCTAACATTCAGATATGGAGTCCCGCATAGCATCATCATTGACAATGGGTCAAACTTTGATTCGGACAAGTTCAGAGCTTTTTGCGCCTCTCAAGGCACACGAGTTGACTACACATCGGTCGCACATCCCCAGTCAAATGGAGAGGCAGAGAGGGCAAATGGTCTGATTCTCAAAGAACTAAAGCCTCGACTGATGCGTGATCTCAAGCACGCGGCAGGTGCTTGGGTTGATGAGCTTCCGTCAGTTCTGTGGGGATTGAGGACCACCCCGAACCGGTCGACTGGAAGAACTCCATTCTTTCTGGTTTATGGAGCCGAGGCAGTTCTGCCGAGTGATCTTCTTCACAACGCACCCCGAGTCGAACTTTATACCGAAGATGAAGCAGAACAAGCCCGGCAAGACGCAGTCGACCTCCTAGAAGAAGAAAGGGAGATGGCCATGATCAGATCGACCATTTATCAGCAAGACTTGCGTCGATTCCATGCCAGGAATGTAAAGAGTCGAGCCTTCCAAGAAGGAGATTTGGTCCTCCGAGTGGATCAACAGAAACCACACAAGCTTGCTCCTACTTGGGAAGGCCCCTTCATCGTCACTAGAGTCCTCCACAATGGAGCGTATCACCTCTACAATGTTGATCGCCAGATCGACGAGCCGCGAGCTTGGAATGCGGAACTGCTCCGCCCCTTTTACACTTGAGTTCTCCCTTAGACGAGATGCAATAAGAAAAAAAATTCTGCAGTTCATTTTTATCAAAGGCAAGAGCGTTCCAATAATTGCTGTCACTTTTGTTTGCATACGAAATCCCCCAGTGGGTGACTTAGCCGCGAATCCGTTTCGCCTAAGTTTGAAAAATCCTACCGAGTGGAGAGCCAGACTCCCACTCGGGGGCTTAGCTGCAGCCCAGTGCTTGCCTAAGTATTCAAAAATCCTACCGAGTGAGAGCAAGCCTCCCACTCGGGGGCTTAGCTGCAGTCCAGTACTCGCCTAAGTTCTCCCACTTAGAGACTTAGCTGCAGCCCAGTGCTCGCCTAAGTGTTTAAAAATCCTACCGAGTGGAGAGCAAACCTCCCACTCGGGGGCTTAGCTGCAGTCCAGTACTCGCCTAAGTGCTCCCACTTAGAGACTTAGCTGCAGTCAGGCACTCGCCTAAGTTTGAAAAAATCCTACCGAGTGGAGAGCAATCCTCCCACTCGGGGGCTTAGTTGCAGCCCAGTGCTCGCCTAAGTGTTTAAAAATCCTACCGAGTGGAGAGCAAACCTCCCACTCGGGGGCTTAGATGCAGTCCAGTACTCGCCTAAGTTCTCCCACTTAGAGACTTAGCTGCAGTCAGGCACTCGCCTAAGTTTGAAAAAATCCTACCGAGTGGAGAGCAATCCTCCCACTCGGGGGCTTAGCTGCAGCCCAGTGCTCGCCTAAGTGTTTAAAAATCCTACCAAGTGGAGAGCAAACCTCCCACTCGGGGGGCTTAGCTGCAGTCCAGTACTCGCCTAAGTTCTCCCACTTAGAGACTTAGCTGAAGTCAGACACTCGCCTAAGTTTGAAAAAAATCCTACCGAGTGGAGAGCAATCCTCCCACTCGGGGGCTTAGCTGCAGCCCAGTGCTCGCCTAAGTGTTTAAAAATCCTGCCGAGTGGAGAACAAACCTCCCACTCGGGGGCTTAGCTGCAGCCCAGTGCTTGCCTAAGTGTTTAAAAATCCAACCGAGTGGAGAGCAAACCTCCCACTCGGGGGCTTAGCTGCAGCCCAGTGCTCGCCTAAGTGTTTAAAAATCCTACCGAGTGGAGAGCAAACCTCCCACTCGGGGGTTTAGCTGCAGCCCAGTGCTTTCCTAAGTGTTCAAAAATCCTACCGAGTGGAGAGCCAGACTCCCACTCGGGGGGGGGGGGGGGCTTAGCTGCAGCCCAGTGCTCACCTAAGTATAGGGCACAACCCAATCCGCAAGAAGTTACGCCACAAATACAAGGTTATTCCGAGTGAAGATCAAGTTCCACTCGACAGATCAAACCATGAAGATATCCAACGAGAAATCAAGTTCGGATAAAGCCTAAAGGTCCCAGACCTCAGATCAAAGTACTCGAGCCCTCGGCTCGGCAGAGTTCAACGGTTACAAATCCACTCGGCATTCCGAGGCAAATTTAAAGTGAAGCATAAAATTTTTTCATTCCTCAGGTGGAGGACTGGAAGGGGCGACGAACTCATCCAAGTCGATCCCGTCTGCGATACGAGTGGTAGCAGCGATGAAAGTCTCCATGAAGTCTTGAAAGCTGTGCTTCCTGGTATTGGCAACTTGGATGGCGGCTAGCTTTTCCTCTCGCGCCTCCTTGCAATGGACGCGGACGAGAGACATAGCGACATCAGCACCACATCTAGCAGAAGATTTCTTCCATTCCGCCACTCGACCCGGGACTTCATTCAGTCGAGCCATCAGAGACTCGAGGTCGTTCTGAAGCGTCGTCCCAGGCCAGAGTGATGTGTCGATCCGCGACATCGCAACCTTTAGTCGAGCAAGATAGTCAACAACACTGGTAACACGAGACTCCGGTCGGAGCATGTTCATGGCAGCCTCATCCTTCACAAGAGAATTGGCGGGGTCCAAGCCTGGCTCCACTCGACTGGTTTCCTCTTCGAAGTTCTGGCAGAATTCTGCAAATATGATTCAAGAGTCAGACAGTGGCTCTACACAGGCTTGGTAACTGCGAGACAGTCAGGGTAGAGTAATTACCTTCGAGCATGACGAACAGCTTCTTGGCGAGTCCACCGAGGTAAGCCTCCAGATCGTTCCTCTTCCCCACCAGATCACCTGCCTTGTCGTGCAGAGCCACGTTGTCGTTCTTCAGTCGGGTGACCTCTTGATTGGCTACCTCAAGAGCAGCTTTCAGTCTGGGGTTCTCCTTCTCAAGAGTTACGACCGAAGCCAGTTTCTCTTCAGCAAGCCTCGTTTTGTTCAAGACCTCCTTCTGTGCTTCTACAAGATCTTGATCCTTCTTCTTCAGAGCTTCTTCCAGTTTATCTGCGGCACATCGAGTGAAATCAACGTCAAGAATGGACAAGCAAGAAAAATCACTCATCAAGAATGGAGAACCTCACCAGCCATACCTTTTGCTTCTTCTTGCGCCTTCTTCAAATTCTCTTGAGCAAGCTTCAAGTTAAGGTTCAGCTGGATCTGCTGATTCTCCAACTCAGTATAGCGAGCTACAAGTTCACAGGATTTCTGCAAAAAGAAAAATCAGTGGACAGACGTCCAAGATAAGTTGCTTCCGAGTAACTAAGAGACAATGATGGCGTTTCTAAGACTACAGCCGAATCAAAAACATTCGACAGTAGTCTCGGGGACTACACCCAGTGGGTGCACTCAGTGTGCCCCCACTATTAAAAAAAAAGAGAGAGAGCTGACTGTCCGCAGTCGACCAGATATAGTTCCATTCGACATGGCCCAAAAAGAGTCGACTGTCAGCAGTCGACCAGATACAGTTCCATTCGACATGGCCTGACCAGATCGAGTGAAGAAAAACAGCTACAGCAACACAGTATAAATACTACAGTCGACTGCCAGTAGTCCACTGTAGTCTCGGGGACTACACCCAGTGGGTGCACTCAGCATGCCCCCACTCGTCCAAGAATTGGCAGGCACACCCAGTGGGTGTACAGATATAAAGATCTTCGAAAAAAGATTCTTCAAACCGCATATCGTAACAGACCAAGTGTTGAGTCGACTGACCTGGACGTTACTCTAAAGAGCCGAACTCGCGTCATAAGCCCCTTGGCTGGCCTCCCGAGCCGCTTTCACTTGTTCCATCATGATCCCCGCCTAGCGTATGGCCTCTTTTGTGGCAGCTGCTTGGTCCTCAGGGACGGGGTACGCGGCAAAAAGCGAAAGCGGATCCGCAGCCGACATCGAAGGCCGCACCCTCGTCAGAGGAACGACGAAAGTCACAGAAGCCCGAGTGGTTTCACCACCGTCTCGGGCTACGGCCTCAGGCGCCGGAGTGGATTGTGGGGTCTCGCCCGCCGACGCACCCCTGGTCCTTCTCACTCTCAGCGGCGCGTCATCGTCGTCATCCGGAAGGTTGATAACATGAGAAGGAGCTACAAGAAAAAATTCAATCGACCAGAGTTGCAATCAGTGTCCAGTCGACTCAAGGCAGAACATCAGTAATCATACCAGGGTTGGAGGTAACAACATCCTCCATCTCTTGGTCGTCGTCCTTGGCGGAGACCTCAGAAGTAGCAGCATTGCAAATCTCGAAAGTCAGTCAGTTGGCTCAATGAATCGACCAAGGATCTGCCCATGGTCGACAAAGGAAAACAAGTTTTGTTATTACCCAGAAATGGTGGGGACAACCATCTTCATCTTGGGCAGAGCCTTGGGCGGCTTGGACGGCGTCGCGCGTGGGTGCTTGGGAGCCTTTCCAGTCGGCGTAGGAGAAGAGGTCCGAGGGCGTTTCGACGACTGCCCAACCGGAGCAGTCACCTTACCACGTTCCCGTGCTGGATCGTGTGTGAGCTTGGATCGCCTCTCCGGGGGGGGGGGGTTCAACCTCCTCCTCCTCCTCCTCGCTGGAGTCGACGTCGTCGTCTCCCTCTCCTTCGCCATCGGACTCCCACTCGCCTTGGTCGTCTCCACTCTCACCTCCGCTCGCCTCCCCTTCCTCAGTTGGCTCCTGTGCCCCGCTGGGTGTCGAGTACATCTCAGTAATCGCCAGGAAAACAACAGACAAGACAAAAGTCAGTCAACCAATTCAAAGAAGACCAATGAAGAAAACAAGATCTCAGTCGGGAGCATAAAGTCAGACCTGGTCCACTTCGTATGTGTTGTCGAGTGGAGAAACCCTCCTGGCACCTCGGGGGTTGTCTTTCTTTCTTGTGATGCTCGTCAGCCACCCCTCCAACATCTCATCAGTGACCTCCTCCGGGTGGATCCGAGTGGTGTCTTCGAGGCCCGAGTACAGCCACATCGGGTGGTCGCGAGCCTGGAGCGGTTGGATGCGCCTCCGAAGGAAGACCTCCAGCAAATCCATGCCAGTCACGCCATCGCAGACAAGCTGAACCACTCGACCAACTAGCACTTTGACTTGGGCCTTTTCTTCTGGCGTCACTTTCAGAGAAGCAGGTTTTTGAGCTCGGTCGAGAGAGAAATGGGGAAGCCCAGTCGACTGTCCTGGGGTCGCCTGGTCTTTGCAGTAAAACCAGGTCGCCTACCAACCGCGGACCGACTCGGGGAAAATGATAGATGGAAAACAACTCTTTCCCCTCGTCTGGATCGCCAGGCCCCTGCACAGCTGGATCACTTGCGTCCTTTCATCACTCGACTTGGCCTTCTTGACCGATTGGGAGCGACAAGTAAAGATGTGCTTAAAGAGTCCCCAATGGGGGCGGCAACCCAGGAAACCCTCACACAAGGAAATGAAGGCAACAAGGTACACGGTAGAATTGGGAGTGAAGTGGTGGAGCTGCGCTCCGAAGAAATTCAGAAAACTCCAGAAAAAAGGATGAGGAGGCAGAGAAAACCCTCGATCGATGTGAGTGGCGAGAAGGACACACTCACCATCACGGGGTTGGGGCTCGACTTCTCCCCCCGGGAGACGCGCACCTTCGTAAGGAACGACTCCCCCCTCAACCATATTGTCGAGGTCTTCCTGCCGAATCACAGACGGCATCCAGTCGCCCTGGATCCAGCCTCTGGGCAGAGCAGTCCTTGAGGAAGATCCGCCCCGAGCGGACTTCTTCCCTTTCCCCTGCACCGCCGCCTTCTTCGCGCACTCCAGAGTAGACGTCTTGCCCTTCACCATCGTCACCGGTGAATCTCGAACGGGTTTGCGGTGCTAGGGTGAGAGAGGAGGTGGCGGAGGGCTTCGCGAAGGGAGAAAGAAGAGAAAGGAGAGACCACTGTTCGGAAACCTGAGCCGGCGGCTTATAAGAGGCCGCTCCCGAGTGGCAGACTGGTAGGCCCAGGCTATCCCATCAAATCCCGTAGCAGACGCGCGCGCAGCACGTGGCGGAAAAGGTGGCGTGGGAATCGAGGAGCTTCCGCCTTATCACATCCGATTACTGCGGCCGCGCCCGTCCTGCTCGCTCCCCGATGTTCAAATCCCGCGAAATCCGCGGGCTGTGGAACAACTCATCAAAACAGAAGATCCCTCTCGCGCCGGCACTCAGTGTTTCACAAGTAAGGAAATTCACTCGATGGGAGACCACGTCATCCTTGGCAATTGATCCAGTACAAGACATTCATATGACGCTAAGAACCAGTCGGAAGGACCCCCAACTCCTTCCCCACTCGAACCTCGATCCATTCGGGGGCTAATGACGAAGCTATGTACCTAGGGTAGGGGCATGGACCTGTCCTAAGAGCCCTACCCAAGGACATCCCTGGAAGAAGTCACCTTTCAATCGACTTGAAGGTACCCACTCGACGGGTTTAAGACACTCGACCAAGAAGCTACCACTCGACAGTGAAGCCAACCACTCGACTGCCAGGAGATCTAAAGTCATTCCGCAGGCAAATTAACGGTCGGCTATTAAGTAGTCTTTATGGTCATTATAGCACTTCATTACCAGCGTTACCAGTAACGCCCCGCATTAATGTATATTGAACCCTTGGTAACGTGGGCTGGCCGGGGTCCTGGCGAACTCTATATAAGCCACCCCACCTCAGTATCAAGGGTTCGCACCCCTGTTATTCACACGCCTATAATCCAATCGACCGCCTCCGGGCACCAAGACGTAGGGCTGTTACTTCCTCCGCGAAGGGCCTGAACTCGTACATCTTGATGTGTTTACAACTTCCCAATAGCTGAGATCTAGCCTCTCCTTACACACCCCCCTACATCACTGTCAGAGTTAGAACCACGACATGGGGTCCAGCTTCTAGCTCGTACGTCCTTTGGAAGATCCAACCGTTGATCGGCTGTGGAATTTCTATATCTACCACCTCTCAAATTTTAGCTCGATCCGACCGTCCAAACTCCGGGAACCTTCCGATTAGTGCATCACTTTTCGGATCTGTTTTCTGCATGAAAACGAATCCGACCCGAGTTCATCTTTTTTATGAACGGGATTTCGGACATCCCTTTTGAAGGAAGTTTTGTATGGGGTATTGTGTTTTTTTCCCGAACACATCCCACTAACTTTAATTTTAAGATCTTTTGAACATGATCTTCAACATCATGCTGGTGTCAAACCAGTCCGGCAATATTACTCCACGACTGCCGACCTGCGCTAGACACGTCGTCACTTTAGCTGAGCTCAACTTCTTCGGATCATTATCTCGGCAAGCCGAACAAGAGTCCGGCATCGCGAAGGATAAATCATCATCAACATCGCCGCCCCACGGATTACACGGAGCGGGCATGCCGGCATCGCCGCGCGATCGCTTCATCAAGCCGGCATCGACCACGTCACGACCTGCATCGACAGGGCCGCACTATTGCTTCTCCAAGCTGGTGTCCATCACGCCGACCTACTTCGACTCATCGGCTGACATCGAGGCTTCGACATCTTGGCTGGACCGGGGGCTTCGCCATCTCTTCATCAATCTACTCCGGAGACTTCGGCGTCACTAGCCGACCAGCTCCGTCATGATAGCTGGACCGAGGGCTTTGCCTCGGCGAGCCAACCTTGGCCAGCATCGCCATACCGTCGCTTTATCGCCCATCAGGCAATGGGTGTGCGGATCGAGTCCCAATTTTGGGAATCACCTTTCTTCGGATTGCTACAACAAATAAACCAGGTGCTATTAATCCTAGTATTTTTTATTTGTTTGGGTTTATTTTTCGCAAGGAATTATTACTCTGTTTTGTCCATCATCTGTACACAGGTCTATCAAATGATGGCCTCATTAACGACGGTCGCGTGGTGGTTCGGTCAGTTTTCGTACATAGTCCGGGGAACGCCGCATCCGGAACTCGGACCGACCTGTGAATTCAGGCTTTGCCACGCCTTTACCGCATCACGCCGACGCCCTGCATCGACATTGACTTCGGCGTCAGGCCATATTTCTTTTATTACTCACTTTGCATAAATTATTTATTATGCAACGATTTTTTAATTATTATTATTATTATCTCCTATTTGCACTATTTTTTCTGCACAGGAAAATGATCCGAGGACTTCGGCATCATTCTGTCGGTCCGCATTGACCGTGCTATGTCACCACTTCGGCGTGTCGAGCTCTCCGCTCCGCCACCTACGGATCGGCTTGGGGGATGGAACCTCATCCCGCATCAAGCTCGGACCGCGTCATCAATGCCGAACACATTAACCAGCTAAGTCGCTTTCATGCTCAAAGTTTTAATTTTCAACTTGTGTTCGTTTCGACCAAGCATTATACTTTTTTTGAAAAAAAGTTGCTTGTAAAAAATTTCCTTGTCCAAACTTTGTTTGTGACACACATATTCAAATACCCAATTCATTTGGGGGCTTCCTTCATGAAGCTTTTCCACTCGCATATGATTATACTTGTACCGCTTCGTTCCTTGTTCGTGTATTACGCCACAATATGCACCATATTGACTTAAGCGATTTGCAAGCTGGGTTGCCTCGCTCCTGTGTTTACCCCTACGTTCCCGATTGTTGGGCTAGGGAGTAAAGGGAGCACCTCTGCGATTGTCATGATCGGGTCGCCCGAGCCGGACCTCAGACTGGGTGAAGCCGAAAGCTAGCGCTTTTATAGTTTTCAATGATGGTCGGCACACAATGGAACTCATGAGTAGAAAAAATCTATTGCACAAGTCTCATAATAACAATGAGCACTGAAGAAAGGTATCGGTGGGGGTACTATTTTCTTCGCAGATGCTTCTTACACTTCACGGTAATATAGCATAAGTTCCCTGAGCGCGCTTTGTCTGTTACAGCCTTATGGCCTGATTGCCTGGTTATTGGAAACACCGTCGATATTCTCGACCGATGGAGTACATAACACTTTTCGGTCCTTGACCGAAGAGGGAGAAGCTGACGGTCGGTTAAGACGCGTTTAAAGTTCGGTTGAACATATATATGATATAAGTACTTCGGTACATGCAATCATTCTTCTACCCAAGTCACTTGGGGGCTCTTAAGTTTATTTGAGTTGTTTTATAATTAGTGTTCTTCTTCTTAGTCATTGCAAAGTTTTATTATTATTATTTATCACTCCTTTTTTCGACACGAGTGTGTGGTCACTAGCCGGGGAGCCTAATTTCTCTCTCAAAGCTGCTAGAGTTTAGTTTGCTAAACTGGCCTGATGAGAAGTACTCCGCCCTTGGGATAGGAGGTTGAAGCCGTAGGCTGACCCGCTCGAAGTCTTGAGATAGGATGTATCATGTTAAAGCATGACAGAAGCACTTCTTTTTTCTAAAGACCAACTTTCGGATTGGCACCGAACACTTGATATTGTTCGGACGTCATGTTTTTACTAACGTTTCTTGGTTTTCCAAGCTTTTTGCACTTTTAAACTATTTGTGCTTTTCCAGCATTAGTCTCGCGGTGCAACGCCGGACACCATTAGGGATTCGGCAAAAACATTCTCAGATAGTGCTATATATGCATCGGTTTCGAATTGTGTCTTCGGTCAATAGTTGGGTTGCCCGGCTCCTGCACTTGCTTCCTACGTTCCGGTTTATTCAACTAGGCGTGTAAAGGGAGAACCACTGCGATTGTGCTTCCAGCTCACATGGTTAAGCACCTCAGTGGAGAAAGCCCAAAACTGACTTTCACAATAAGCGTAAACTGGTCAGCAATCCGATGACTATGTTAAATGATGGGCCGTTCATAACATTGGCCGAAGTGTTTACGGCTTGACCCCGACTGTCGCCGAACACTACCGGGGGCTATTAACTGGCCTCCCAAACTAAATCCACAATATTTTGCTCTTACATTAGAGCTGAGGTTTAATGATCATGCTTAGCATAACAACCCAAAGAAAGGAACCGATAGCGGGACTATTTTCTTTGGAAGACATTTCTTCTGTTAAACAGTAATATAACATATCTCTCTGCGTACCTTTATTTATAAAACCGTATGGCCATATTGCCTTGTTTGTCGTAAATCTTTGCCCTCATAAAGGCTTTATAAAGTAGGACAAATACTCCTCGGCTACAGGCCGAGGTGGTGGAAGCCGATGGTCAGTCAACAAAGTTTTGTACAATGCGGATCCGAGCATTAATGACGTAAAGTACTTGGATACATAGAGTCATTACACATATTTTGTGATTTTACTATGGATATTGATCCTTAATTCGGCCACCCGTGCCCGCATTAAGGCTCGGGGGCTACTGGGCTCCGGGCTTATTATTTACAAATATTAAAGGGGCACATCGATCCCCTGATCTAGTGTTGCCACCCGACCAGTGTCTCGGGGGCTACTGCATTGCCTATCCAATGCAGAAAATTTCAAGTGCAATACAGTTTCCGAGGAGATTTTGATCCTCAGGTTAGTCGGCCGCACCCAACCTGAGTCTCGAGGACTGAGCACGCCACTTTTTGTGTCCCGAAGTATCCTGCCGAGCTAGGACTTGATTCTCAGGCCAGTTTTACAAGTCAACCTGAGTTTCAGCGGCTACTGGGATTTGCGGTCTTACGTCATCCTTCAGGTGCATCTCGGGTTTTAAACCGATACACACCTTGAGGGCTACTGGCTATATATCTCGGCAGAGAATAAATTGCACCAATAAAAAATATTCACAAAAATCGGCCCACATTCGGGGTGGTGCACCACCTCGGAAGCAGCCCGGCATAAAGCTCGGGTGCTAGTGGCTGGCTCCATAGAGGGCATTTCTGGCACTAAGCTCGGCTAAACTCCTTCAAACTTCTTTGAACCAAGGTGATTTACGACACCTCGGATATAGTCCGGCGTTGGAGCTCGGATACAGTCCGGCGTTGAAGCTCGGATATACAGTCCAGTGTTGGAGCTCGGATACATAGTCCGGTGTTGGAGCTCGGATACATTTCGGTGTTAGAGTTGGGAAGCGGTCCGGCGTTGGTGCTCGGTTGCAAAAGATACCTCGAATACAGTCCGGCGTTGGAGCTCGGACGCAAGAGGACGCTGCCGCCGGGGAACAACTTCAAACCCGAGGTATGGCATAAAAATAACAAGGCATTAGTAAAGGCCGGAAACTTAAAGGGGCTCCTCGGATACCCGATGTGTAAACTCGTCGAATGTATTTCGGCGATCCTCAAGATCAAAGATAAAGAAGATTTGTTGAACCAGTTTTCAAGACCGACGACCAAAGATGAAGAACAGTTTGGAAGAATCGAGGAGCGTCCCTAACTTGAAGACCGGTTCAGGGGGCTACTGACGGTGTCCTGTACTAGGGGGTACTCACCACGTCGTCTCCCGATCTATTAGATTGGGCCGAGGCCCCCCATGGCCGCATACTCATGGGCCGGTTCGGACAGTTGCCGCATACAAGGAAGATTCCACAAGACTTGGCGATCAAGATAAGGACTCCTCCCCACCGGTGTATTCGTCTAGGACTCTTGTTATCCTAGGCCTCTGGTGCATTATATAAACCGAGGCCAAGCTAGTCGATATATACACAACAACAATCATACCATAGGCTAGCTTCTAGGGTTCAGCCTCGTCGCCCGCGCCTCGCTGGTCGTCCCCTGCCCCGACGCATCGCCGCCTCTGTGAGCACCGCGCGTCTGCCGCCGCCGCCGCCGCCGTGCATTTTTTTAATTATACATGTTTTTACATGTTTTTAGATTTTCATATATATATATATATATATATATGTATGTATGTATCTTTTAGATATATGTTTTTGTATGTACGTTCTTATATGTTTTTTTATGTATGTTCATATAGGTATATATGTATGTATTTTTTTCAATTGTAATGATGTTTTAAAAATACATATATGCAAATGTTAGATTTTTTATTAGAAAAGTTTTATCTATATATGTTCTCTGATTTACTACATTTTAGGTTAGTTTCATTTTACAAAAAGTTTTATATATTTAGGAAGAAGGAATAGAAGGAAGAAGAAGGAAGAATATGTTTTATATATGAGGGTCGAGAGGGGGTCGACGGTCGCCGAGGGTTCGAGTGTCGAGAGGGGGTCTACGGTCGCCGAGGGGTCGAGGGTCGTCGAACATGAGAGGAAGAAAAGGATAAAGAAAGAATAGAGGAGATCTTCTCCTCTTTTTCTTCTTCTTCTTCCTCTTTTTTTATCGGGAACGAGGGTCGTCGAGTGTCGCCGAACATGAGAGGTAGAAGAGGATAAAAAAAGAAGAGGAAAAGAAAAAAATAGGAGAAGAAAGAATAGAGGAGAAGAAAGAATAGAGGAGTTCTTCTCCTCTATTCTTTCTTCTCCTCTTTTTTTCTTCTTCTTCCTCTTTTTTTATCGGGAACGAGGGTCATCGAGGGTCGCCGAGGGGTCGAGGGTCGAGAGGGGGTCGACGGTCGCCGAGGGGTCGAGGGTCGAGAGGGGGTCTAGGGTCGCCGAGGGGTCGAGGGTCGTCGAACATGAGAGGAAGAAGAGGATAAAAAAAGAAGAGAAAGAAGAAAAAAAGAGGAGAAGAAAGAACAGAGGAGTTCTTCTCCTCTATCTATTCTTTCTTCTCCTCTTTTTTTTCTTCTTCTTCCTCTTTTTTTTATCGGGAACGAGGGTCGTCGAGGGTCGCAGAGCGGTAGAGGAAACCCTAAATAGCAAGTATCGTCGGTGTGAGATACATGTGGCCGTCGGTGTCGGACACTACATCCACGTCCCACAAGTGACGCGGGCGACACCAACGGCCAGCCCGCATCACTTGTGGGACGTGGATGTAGTGTCCGACACCGACGGCCACATGTATCTCACACCGACGATACTTGCTATTTAGGGTTTCCTCTACCGCTCGGCGACCCTCGACGACCCTTGTTTCCGATAAAAAAAAGAGGAAGAAGAAGAAAAAAGAGAGGAGAAGAAAGAATAGAGGAGTTCTCCTCTATTCTTTCTTCTCCTCTCTTTTTTCTTCTTCCTCTTCTTTTTTTATCCTTGAAGCATTGTCGAGGCCACCCCAAACCCTAGAGAAGCAGCGTCGAGGCCACCCCAAACCCTAGAGAAGCAGCGTTGAGGCCACTAATTAATATTAGTTCTACGTTTGCCACTAATATATTCATCTATCATGTTTGAATAATAATTGCCATGTTGTAAATATTTGTAGAAACTATGGACACCGCCCGAGACGAAGTACAAGAAGAGTTGTTGGGGGACATAATCGCACGAGGAAGTGATGCCGTCTGCTCGTTCTTTCTCAATGACACCGATGGTCTGGAAGCAGCTGGCTATGATTATGATGGCTTCGGTGACCTAATGCCGATGCAAGAAGGAAACTGTGAGGACGGCTCCGGTGACCCAATGTCGGTGCAAGAAGGAGACCGTGATGTTGTCTCCGGTGACCGAACCGAGTCCGGCCCGGTATATATATATATATATATATATATATATATATTAGTTAAGCTTCTGCTGACTAGATAATTGATGCATTCATTGTTTTGGTATGTACACATATTAATTAAGTCTTTGTTCTTTTTTCTAGCCCTCCGGATCGAGCACAACTTCGGTAAAGAGACGAGGCCCGAAGAAAAAGTTGAGCTCGGATGAAAAGTTTGAGATCATAGCAATCGCGCCCGACGGCCAACTGATTGAACCCCTCCGGACAAAGAGTGCATTTGTTGCTCAATGCGGGGTTTTGGTTAGGGACAAGATCCCGATCAGCATCCAGCGATGGTTAAAGCCGGCTACAGAAGACCCTGAGGTGTCTTATGTCAATGATATGCAGAAAAATGATCTTTGGATTGAGCTCAAGTCAAATTTCACCCTACCGCAAGAGGATGATCCGGAGAAGCCAGTTAAAGAGCAATTAATCAAGTCTTTTGCTCTTAAGAGGATGGCAGAACTATTCAGGAGGTGGAAGAAAGAGCTGATAAGTTTCTCGAAAATAAAGAGACACCAGAATTCAAGGGCAGATATGAGAAGATCAGAGATCACTGGCCCGCATTTGTGGCCCACAAGACATCGGAAAAGAGTAAGAAGATGTCGGCGACAAACAAGCAAAATGCTGCGAAGAAGAAGCATCACCATCGCACGGGGTCAGGTGGCTACCTCGTAGCCCGGCCTAAGTGGGCCAAGACTGAGAATGATCTGGCTGATAAAGGGATCGAACCAGCGACAATTAACGGGCCAGATCGTTGCCGGACTTGGTTCTTCGGGGCTGGCGGAACCTTGGACCCTGTATCCAGGAAGTGCATTTGGACGAACGATCAAATGGACATACCAGTCAAGAAGCTTCAGCAGTATATGGAAGCAGCGCAGCAAGAGACGTTCATTCCAGACAGAGAGAACGACGAGCTCACAATGGCCTCGGGAATCCTGAGCACCCTAGACGGACACGAGGCACGCCAGGCTCCATTCCGTGGAAGGTTGGGTTTCTGGACGCAGGCGGTTACAAATGCCTGGAGAGGAGGAAAATAGTGCAGCAGACCCAAATGCAGGCGCTGCAAGCAAGGGTACAAGCGATAGAGGAACGAGAAGCAAATCGCAGCAAACGAACTGCCGAAGCTTCCCCCGAAGCTACCCCGCCATCTCAGCGGAGAAGCAGCGTGGCTTCCACCGAGCTGCTTCAGCCGGAGCATGTCTTGACGGCTCCTGCCAGCTATCCCGTGGATGCTATCATGGAGTCTCAAAATTGCCACCTTATGACGCAATGGATTAATATGAAGGTCAAGGCAGCTGTTGGCTCTGTTTTCCTACTGAACCCGGCGCAACTTTTCACTGCCGGCCGATTCCAGAAGGATATGCTAGGGTGATGGTGGATGAAATAACGGAGGGATTTGAGGACCTCCAGCTTGACCACCCTACCGGTGAAGGGGAGACTCGGCTGGGTTCTGCTCTGAAGACTCCATGCCTATGGCGGAAGGAGCTCATCAACCTTCCGAACTGGATGCCTCCGCCTCCTCCTCCTCCGGCAAGTCAGGGCACTCCGCCTCCTCCTCCGATGAGTGACGATCAGGGCACTCGGCCGGCTCCTTCTCCGGCACGTGGCGGCACTCCGCCTCCTTCTCCGCCTGTGCCGGCGCGCCCGAGCAGCCAGCCTCCTCCTTCTCCGCCTCGTCAGCAAGGGCAGAAGAGACCTGTCGCCGCTCCGGCGTGTTGTAGTCCTTCTCCTCCACCTCGTAAGCAAGTAAAGAAGACAACCGCTCCGTCTGCTCTGCCGGCGTCTAGCAGTACAACCAGAGGCGGGAGGACATACAGATTCGGTCCTTCTCTGAAGACTTTAGAGAAGTTACCATACGAGAGGACCCCAGAGGAGAACGCCGAGATCGCGTGAGAAGAAGTGAGGAACTTCCTTGAAGGGGTGAAAGCAAAGAAACATCCACCTCCGAAGGAGAAGGTAGATCCGGTGAAAGCGAAGCGCACTCTGGCTGCCCTGACAAAACCACCCAAGTCTCCGCCGAAAGGAAACTATGAGCGCATTATTGGAAAGGAATTTGCCGAAGCGGAGCGGTCGGGAAGTACTGTCAGTGATCAAAGGCTGAAAGAACGACGAGCTGGGAAACAAATTGCACAGCTCGGCGAACAAACGAAGCAATCGTGCCCCCCGCTCAAGGTGCCTAGCGACATCGTCGCTAATGATCTGAGGATGGTGCCCGGTTATAGCAATCTTGGAGATTACCTGCCCGATGATGTACATTATGATTTCATGGAGGTGCAGATACAAAGATACGAGTACGGGAAGCCTCTCGTCAAAGATGAAAGATCTCTATCAACGATCATGCGAAGATTGCATGATTGGTATTTGAAAATCCGCAGAGAGTCTGGGGGGAGGAGAACTTTGTATGTGAGAGTTAAAAAGGAGCATGACCTCCTTGGAATTGATCTGTTGCCTATTCCATTTGAGGAGTTCTTTCAGTTTTTCAATCAATTGGCCCTCGATAAAGCAACGGTCACCTGCTACTGTCTATAAGTAGTACTACTTCTGTCATTAAGTCTCTCTATATAGCTCAGCTCTTTCATTGCATGTATTTACAATTATCCTCACTATATTATGCAGATTGAAGATCGTCGAATTAAAGAAAAGACAAATCGGTGATATTGGGTTCATAAACACAAATATCATAGATGCAACTCAGGTTAAATTTCATGCCACAGATACCGAGGCCAACTTGCTACGATCGTTGGTAATAAATGAAAACAAAGATATAATACTCTTTCCTTACAACTTCAAGTGAGTGTTACTGTCTTGTGCGTATTTGGTTTCCCTTATATATTACTCAAGGTTATAGTAATGTAATTGATGAGTTATGCATGCGTGTGCAGTTTCCACTATATTCTCCTAGAGATTAAGCTTGAGCAGGGACTTGTAACCGTCTTAGACGCAAGACGAAAAGATCCCCAGGACTATGCGGACATGACTCAAATGCTCGAGAAGTAAGTTAAATCGATCATTATCCACCATATCAGCAACTTTGTTCATTTCCTGATATATCAAGTAATTATAGTACGTAGCGTCAACCAAGCACGGACATAAGAGAGGACACTTCTCTGTATTAATTATAGCTAGCTAACACAATATATGAAACACCTAAATTAACCCCCCAGAACCCCCAACCCCCCCCCCTTTAAAAAAAACAAAAACCCGAGCCACAGAAATGCTGATGCATGGATGCCTATTGGTCCTGGTTGGTGCCACCAACTGGGACCAAAGGCCCTCCTGCCTGGGCTCCGCGCACAGGCCACGTGGAGGCCCATCTGTCCCGGTTCTGGATTGAACCGGTACTAAAGGGACAAGGCATTAGTACCAACCCTTTAGTCCCGGTTCAGGAATCGGGACAAAAGGCCCTTACGAACCGGGACAACATGCCCTTTTTCTACTAGTGTTGACATCCTTCTTATCCGCCAAATACTTGGGGCAGTTCCGCTTCCAGTGTCCAGTCTGCTTGCAGTAGAAGCACTCAGTTTCAGGCTTAGGTCTAGATTTGGGTTTCTTCCCCTGAGCAGTAACTTTCTTACTATTCTTCTTGAAGTTCCCCTTCTTCTTCCCTTTGCCCTTTTTCTTGAAACTGGCGGTCTTGTTGACCATCAACACTTGATACTCCTTCTTGATTTCTACCTCCGCGGCCTTTAGCATTGCGAAGAGCTCGGGAATTGTCTTATCCATCCCTTGCATGTTATAGTTCATCATGAAGCTCTTGTAGCTTGGTGGTAGTGATTGAAGAACTCTGTCAATGACACTATCAACAGGAAGATTAACTTCCAGTTGAGTCAAGTGATTATGATACCCAGACATTTTGAGTATATGTTCACTGACAAAACTATTCTCCTCCATCTTGCAGTTATAGAATTTATTGGAGACTTCATAACTCTCAATCCGGGCATTTGCTTGAAATATTAACTTCAACTCATGGAACATTTGATATGCTCCATGGCGTTCAAAATGTCGTTGAAGTCTCGATTCTAAGCCGTAAAGCATGGCACACTGAACTATCGAGTAGTCATCAGCTTTGCTCTGCCAGACGTTCATAACATCTGGTGTTGCTCCAGCAGCAGGCCTGGCACCTAGCGGTGCTTCCAGGATGTAATTCTTCTGTGTAGCAATGAGGATAATCCTCAAGTTATGGACCCAGTCCGTGTAATTGCTACCATTATCTTTCAACTTTGCTTTCTCAAGGAACGCATTAAAATTCAACGGAACAACAGCACGGGCAATTTATCTACAATCAAACATAGACAAGCAAGATACTATCACGTACTAAGTTCATGATAAATTTAAGTTCAATTAATCATATTACTTAAGAACTCCCACTTAGAAAGACATCCCTCTAATCTTCTAAGTGATCACGTGATCCAAATCAACTAAACCATAACCGATCATCATGTGAAATGGAGTAGCTTTCAATGGTGAACATCAATATGTTGATCATATCTACTATATGATTCACGCTCGACCTTCGGTCTCAGTGTTCCGAGGCCATATCTGTATATGCTAGGCTCGTCAAGTTTAACCTGGGTATTCTGCGTGGGCAAAACTGGCTTGCACCCATTGTAGATGGATGTAGAGCTTATCACACCCGACCATCACGTGGTGTCTCTGCATGACGAACTTTGGCAACGGTGCATACTCAGGGAGAACACTTTTATCTTGAAATTTAGTGAGAGACCATCTTATAATGCTACCGTCAATCAAAGCAAGATAAGATGCATAAAAGCTAAACATCACATGCAATCAATATAAGTGATATGATATGGCCATCATCATCTTGTGCTTGTGATCTCCATCTCCGAAGCACCGTCATGATCACCATCGTCACCGGCGCGACACCTTGATCATCATTGTAGCATCGTTGTCGTCTCGCCAATCTTATGCTTCCATGACTATCGCTACCACTTAGTGATAAAGTAAAGCATTACAGCGCAATTGCATTGCATACAATAAAGCGACAACCATATGGCTCCTGCCAGTTGCCGATAACTCGGTTACAAAACATGATCATCTCATACAATAAAATTTAGCATCATGTCTTGATCATATCACATCACAGCATGCCCTGCAAAAACAAGTTAGACGTCCTCTACTTTGTTGTTGCAAGTTTTACGTGGCTGCTACGGGCTTAGCAAGAACCGTTCTTACCTACGCATCAAAACCACAACGATAGTTTGTCAAGTTGGTGCTGTTTTAATATTCGCAAGGACCGGGCGTAGCCACACTTGGTTCAACTAAAGTTGGAGAAACTGACACCCGTCAGCCACCTGTGTGCAAAGCACGTCAGTAAAACCAGTCTCGCGTAAGCGTACGCGTAATGTCGGTCCGGGCCGCTTCATCCAACAATACCGCCGAACCAAAGTATGACATGCTGGTAAGCAGTATGACTTATATCGCCCACAACTCACTTGTGTTCTACTTGTGCACAACATCAACGCATAAAACCTGGCTCTGATACCACTGTTGGGAAACGTAGTAATTTCAAAAATTTCCTACGCACACGCAAGATCATGGTGATGCATAGCACCGAGAGGGAAGAGTGTTGTCCACGTACCCTCGTAGACCGAAAGCGGAAGCGTTAGCACAACGCGGTTGATGTAGTCATACGTCTTCACGATCCGACCGATCCAAGTACCAAACGCACGGCACCTCCGAGTTCAGCACACGTTCAGCTCGATGACGTCCCGCGAACTCCAATCCAGCAGAGCTTCACGGGAGAGTTCCGTGAGCACGACGGCGTGGTGACGGTGATGATGTTGCTACCGATGCAGGGCTTCGCCTAAGCACCGCTACAATATGACCGAGGTGGAATATGGTGGAGGGGGGCACCGCACACGGCTGGGAGAGATCAACTGATCAACTTGTGTGTCTAGAGGTGCCCCCCTGCCCCTGTATATAAAGGAGCAAGGGGGGAGGCCGGCCGGCCCTCTATGGGCGCGCCAGGAGGAGGAGTCCTCCTCCTAGTAGGACTAGGACTCCCCTTTCCTACTCCTACTAGGAGGAGGAAAGGAAGGAGGAGAAGGAGAAGGAGGAAAAGGAGGAAAGGGGGGCCGGACCCCTAGTCCAATTCGGTTTGGGCTAGGGGGGCCGCGTGCCCTCCCTCCTCTCTTCCACCACTTGGCCCATGAGGCCCATTACTTCTTCCACGTATTCCCGTAACTCCCCGGTACCCCCGAAAATACCCGAATCACTCGAAACCTTTCTGATGTCCGAATATAGTCGTCCGATATATCGATCTTTACATCTCGACCATTTCGAGACTCCTCGTCATGTCCCCGATCTCATCCGGGACTCCGAACTACCTTCGGTACATCAAATCACATAAATTCATAATACAATCGTCACCGAAACTTTAAGCGTGCGGACCCTACGGGTTCGAGAACTATGTAGACATGACCGAGACATGTCTCCGGTCAATAACCAATAGCGGAACCTGGATGCTCATATTGGCTTCCACATATTCTATGAAGATCTTTATCGGTCAGACCGCATAACAACATACGTTGTTCCCTTTGTCATCGGTATGTTACTTGCCCGAGATTCGACCGTTGGTATCTCAATACCTAGTTCAATCTCGTTACTGGCAAGTCTCTTTACTCATTCTGTAATACATCATCCCACAACCAACTTATTAGTTGCAATGCTTGCAAGGCTTAAGTGATGTGCATTACCGAGAGGGCCTAGAGATACCTCTCCGATAATCGGAGTGACAAATCCTAATCTCAAAATACGCCAACCCAACAAGTACCTTCGGAGACACATGTAGAGCAACTTTATAATCACCCAGTTACGTTGTGACGTTTGGTAGCACACAAAGTGTTCCTCCGGTAAACGGGAGTTGCATAATCTCATAGTCATAGGAACATGTATAAGTTATGAAGAAAGCAATAGCAACAAACTAAACGATCAAGTGCTAAGCTAATGGAATGGGTCAAGTCAATCACATCATTCTCCTAATGATGTGATCCCGTTAATCAAATGGCAACTCATGTCTATGGCTATGAAACATAACCATCTTCGATTAACGAGCTAGTCAAGTTGAGGCATACTAGTGACACTCTGTTTGTCTATGTATTCACACATGTATTATGTTTCCGATTAATATAATTCTAGCATGAATAATAAACATTTATCATGATATATGGAAATAAATAATAACTTTATTATTGCCTTTAGGGCATATTTCCTTCATGTAGTTGGTGACGGTTCCTCGCTCGCCGCCATGCACACGGCCCACCACCGCATACCCACCAATACCTCGCCCCTCCCCCTCCAACATGTCCCCATGTCGCCACACCTCATCAAAAACCTCATCTCGATTAAAAAGCTTGCTCGCGATAACCCTGTTAATGTGGAGTTTGATGACCATGGCTTTTCTATAAAGGATCAAAGAATGAAGAGGGCGATCCTCTGATGTAACTCCGCTGACGACAATCTCTACCCGTTGTCCACGCCGTCTTCTACATGAACGCATCATGCCCTCACTGCCGCCTCCCGCGATCTGTGGCATCAACACCTTGGTCACCTCAGCGGTGACGCTCTAGAACGCACCCTCCTGTCATCCTCGCTTGCCAACACCAGTGCATCCCCTTGTTTCTGTTAGTCATGTCAGCAGTGGTGGAGATAGCGATTGGTAAAGCCGAGTATCACATGCTTGAATAAAACCATATGGGAGAAACTAGTTGATGAGCACTCCTCCGGGAGCCTCACAACGATCAGCGCCACTTGGCGTGCTCTCAGCCGTTCGCCACGTGTCGCGCTCTGGGCGCTCCCTCCGAATTTTGTTTTTATTTTTCGCATGCGTTTGAGGCTTTCTAAACGGTTTTTTTGGTTTTCCACCGGTCTTCCTTAGCTTTTGGACAAAAAAACCGATTTTTATGCGCAAAAAAACGCGTTTTTTTTCTTTCACGAGAGTCCACGAGAGTCACGGCCGTGCCTCTCGAAAACGAAAAAAATGTGTTTTCTGTTTTCTTCCTTTTGCGAGAGTCACAGTTTTGTTTCCGTGAGAAGCACGGTTGTGCTTTCGCA
This sequence comes from Triticum monococcum, assembly GCA_034509565.1. Lineage (NCBI taxonomy): Eukaryota > Viridiplantae > Streptophyta > Magnoliopsida > Poales > Poaceae > Triticum > Triticum monococcum. The sequence goes on along the minus strand of CM067845.1, from coordinate 4,513,836 downwards.
AGAGGCACGGTTTTGCTTTTGCGAGAGTCACGACCATGTCTCTCGGAAACAAAAAAGAAAACACGTTTTCTGTTGTTTTTTCCTTTTGCGAGAGTGGCGGTTTTGCTTCCGCGAGAGGCATGGTTGTACTTTCGCGAGAGTCACGGTCGTGCCTCCCGGAAACAAAAGAACATATTTTGTTTTTTTTCTTTCACGAGAGTCTTGGTTTTGTTTCGGCGAGAGGCATGGTTATACTTTCACGACAAGTATGGCCGTGTCTCCTCGGAAACGAAAAAAAAATGTGTTTTCTTTTTTTTTCCTTCTGTAAGAGTCACTGTTTTGCTTCCGCGAGAGGCATGGTTGTGCTTTCGTGAGAGGCACGGGCGTGCATCTTTCGGGAAGGGAAAAACCATGCTCCCAGTTCGTTTTTTCGTCCGGTTTTTTTCCGGGTTTTTCATGAAAAAATGTTCGTCAAAACCTATCAACATGGGATCTAGTTTTGAATATCTCGACGCGAGGAATCCAACAATAAAAGCGGTTCGAGATTTGGACGCGCGGTTTAAGAGATAAAACATTTTGAATAAACGGATCTACGAAAAAAAGGAAAACTCCCGACAAGTAGCGCACATGCAGCGCGCTACTTGTCGCAACCTCGGAAGGTTGAAGTTATTTTTGCAATGAGTACTCCTTAACTAGTGATTTCGAAACCATATGCATTTATACTCTCATCTCAAGGCTTCTTGTTGCAATTTGTCACCAATGCCCATCATCAATTGGAGTTGCTACTCTCATCTCACGTAGAGGAACAAGCTAGCAAGGTAGCCAGCGACTGGGATCGATCCCCTTATGTCTCTCCTCACGAACAGAGTTGGCCTGCTGTAGCCCATGTATAGAAAAGGACTACATGGGCCTATAACCTCCCTGGTTGTTGCAAGGCCGAAAAGCAAGGTAACTCCCCAAGCTGGCCCAGTTGAATAAGCTATCGTATTTTTAGCTAGCGTGAGATCATTGGGTTTCAGCGTTTTTGTTGATTTCCACTACCCTGGAAAGTCGCCAGCGTTCAGGAACGTAGTAGCATCGGGCCGGGGCACGTGCCCTGGGTGCCCTGACGGTAAAATTGCCCCTGCAGGCAAAAGTGTGCATCTACCTTTTAGTTCGTCAGAACATGTACCATACTTTCCGTTTCAGCTTGTTCATTGTGATGTATGATCCTCGGCGATCACTAGCATTTCTGGTTATCAATATTACCTAGTGTTGCTTGATGATTACAGTCATTTTGCTTGGACATTTCTTTATGTCACAAGTCCGATGTGTTGCATGTTCTCCCCCCCCCCCCCCCCCCCCCCCCACACACACACACACATACACACATCCTAACCATACAATCTGACAATGGTTGAGAATTTGATAACAAAGCGGCAGTTCTTTGCATCACTTGAATCAATTGACACATTGAACGAGGCACTAAATTTTATTTAGAATTATGATAAATATGGATAGATCATCCAGATGGGCTCTGCCCATGCATGAACACTACACACACCGCGTTGGATTATTATGGGCTCTGCCCATGCATGAGCACTGTATACATTTGATGGGCCCTGCACGGCGACTCTCTTGGTCCCTTCCTGATTTGGAAAAAGAGAACCGGGGAGTTCAATCAGTATATATACATGTTCTTGAGTGTGGCCGTTCGGTGACAAGGTGCATTTGCACCTGGGCGTCAACAGTAAATTCAAATAAAATTAGCAACAAATATAAAAAATTGGCATCAAAGCAATAAATATGTGTTATGTGCGTGCAAAATTTTGTGGTGAAATGACATTCAAGGAGGTCGCGGAAAAGAAAAATCTCAGGTCTCAAAGAATTTTTTAAAAAGAACACTGTTTGGAGCCGATTTTTTTTGGCTGAGGGCTCCTCGAATGTGATTTTGCCCTGAAAATTGGAATGCTCTTAGCGCACTAGACCGTCTTCGATGCCAGAACAATTGAGTATGTTCTGTAACTACATAGTATGTTGCATGTGTATCAAGTTTATTTAGTTCCTTTTCAGCGGGGAAATTATTAGATCGCTTTGGTCGAAAGATGAAGTACACTATACAATAATGCGAGCTAGCAATATATATTGTGCATGGCGTTAGCTTTAAAAAGTCTTCATCCATTAAACTGGTGACTTTCTTCACGAATTATTACCGCATGTTCTGTAACTTCATAGTACTATTAGTCAATGTGTACATGCAATGCAAGTTAATTTGGAAATATATTAAGTGCATGTGAATATTAAATAAAATACTATTTGCATGTTATTATGTGATTAACACTATATTTGACATGAAATTAAGCACATGTTTAACGTGTTGAGCGCTCAACATTAAAGCAGTCTAGGCCGCTGGATTGACATGATTTGATGGCCGAGATTAATTGGATCCGTTCTTTGGGTCTTTTTATATTGATATAAATGTTGTATGTGTATCAAGTTTATTTAGTTCCTTTTCAGCAGGGAATTATTTAGATCGCTTGGGTCAAAATGTGTTCCACGCACGCCTTACTTAAGATGAAGTACACTATACAATAATGCGAGCTAGCAATATATGTTGCGCATGGCGTTAGCCTTAAAAGGATTTCATCCATTAAAGTGGTGACTTTCTTCACGAATAATTATGGATGAGAGGAACTGGTGAGGCGGATACGACTAAAAATTGAAGTGCAAGCTAGATTTCCTTCAACATATATATTGGACCTTGGCACACGCAGAGATGCATACTATATAGAGCCAAGGATTATGGGCGCGACATGCATGGAGCTAGAGTTTTGGTCTCTAGATAGCTCGCTGTTCATGTCTGGTAAGAGCAACTCTAGCAGAACCCGCAAAAACTTGACCCACAAAACGCGTTTGCAGTTTCACGAAGATCGCATTTGTGGATCAAAAAATAGTACGACCGAACAAAAACCGTATCTAAAACTGCATAATTTAAAGAAACACTTTCGCGGGAAAAATTGCACCTCGTTGATGCGAGTAGTTCATCACATACTACAAAGATTTTACATGATCAAACACTACAAACATAGTTCATACTACATATTACGTTGATACAAGTACTAGAGGGGGTGGGATCTGTCGGCGGCGGGGTCGCGGCAATGGACGACGCCATGGAGGAGAAGGACGCTCAATCCTCCTCGACGGAGCTGCAGAGGTCGACGTACTTCGCCCTCTTCTCCTCGCGGATGCGGCGCCACTCCTCGTCCTTCTCTTTGGCGGCGAGGTTGGCGGCGACTGCCAGCCGCCACTGGAGGTCTTCGAGCTCCTCGGCGTGGCGCCGGCGCTCCACCTCCTCGCGCACGCTCCGCTCGGCGATGGCGGCCGCAACGGCGTCGATGTAGTCTTCTGGCCCGACGACTCCGCGGCAGCCGAGCACAGCAGGCTCCTCCTTGACGGGGACGAAGTCGAACTCGTCCGGCTCCTCCGGCTCCTCCTCGTCCTCTGACCACTCTCTCTTCACAGGGAGAAGGCCCGCGCCGGAAGAGGAGGAGCTCCCGGCGTATGAAGATCTCGTGGAGGAGAAGGACACGCGCCGGCGGTCGTACTCCTCCATCTCGCGGACGCGGAAGCTCGCCGACGGCGACAGGCCGCGGTTGGTCCACTTCCGGGCCCCGCTTCCTTGCGCTGTCCGACCGGACGCGCCGCTCGCGCTCCGGGTCGCTTCGGCTGTCGGATCTGCTGTCGGAGCCACGTCCGGAGCTCCACATGCGGCCCCACATGGCGGCCGGAGGCGGGGAGGTGATCATCAGCGGCGAGAAATGTGGAGAAAGGGGGCGGGGAATCGCATGGCTCGGCGGCGGCGGGGGATAGTGTTTCAACCCGCAAACAAGTCGTGGAACTGTAGATATTGCGATTGGGGCGTGCGGTTTGCGAACCGCGGCAAATTTTTTTGCAGGCCGGACGAGTATGCGGGCTCTTTCTGACCGGAAAATTGAGCCGAGCCTGCATACTCGCTGAAATTTTGCGGGTCTGCGTGTTTTGCGAGGATCTGCGAGAGTTGCTCTAAGGACGTCCATCGAGGTTGCTTCGATATCTAAATGGACCCTACGTAGCTACGCACCTCCATCCATCCATAGAATCTTCTAGCATAATATGACATCTTAAAAACAGGCCACTAGTATATACTATTACTCATTTTTTACACGAAGGACCAAATTAAAATGAAACAAAACATTTTATTTATCTGGAAGCCAAAAGTCTTTTATTACCTATAGTTGCAAAATTCCTAGATCAGCGCATGCATATGTACAAAACAAAAAGTGAATTCGGTCCATTTTGTTTGTTCAAACGACAACAGCTCTCGTGCATTACATGTGTACATGAACTAGTAGCTAGTAAAAGCACTAAACTAATCTGACGATGCAATACTCAACTAACTAATTTGCTAGCTGGTGCGCCCATGGTCAGTGCCCTAGTGTTTTCTGCGTCATGTACATGTAGTACTCCCTCCGTTTCTAAGGGCATCTCCAGCCGTTGCCCCCCCCCCCCCCCCCCCCCAAGACGCATAAAAATCGCCTCCTGGGGGCGAATCGGCAATGCACTCGGTGCTGGGGCGGGTTTGCGTCCAGTCGTTGCCCCAGGCGCCGAAATTGGTCCACTTTGCAGCCCAATTTCGGCGAATAAACGGCCCATATGGGCGAGAATAGGCCCATATTCGGCGTGGTTTCGCCATGTCTCGGCGTTCAATTATCAACACAATTATTTCTTATCACATATTTCATCACAGAAAAATCAAATACTTCAACAAAATACTACAACAACAAATAATTCAATGCAAATTATATTGTTCAACAAATAAAAACTCGTATTTCATCACGAGGCGTCCCCCTTGAGCCTCCATAGGTGCTCAATCAGATCTTTCTGCAGTTGATGATGCACCTGTGGGTCTCGGATCTCCTGACGCATACTGAGATAGGCAGTCCAAGTTGCCGGTAGCTGGTGATCAACTTCGGCTAGAGGACCCTGCCTGTAGTATGGTTCAGTGTCAATCACTGGGTCTTCTTGCTCGCTCTCAATGATCATGTTGTGCAAGATGACACGGCAAGTCATGATCTCCCACATTTGATCTTTCGACCAGGTCTGAGCGGGGTACCGAACAACAGCGAATCGAGATTGGAGCACACCAAATGCCCGCTCGACATCCTTTCGGCAAGCCTCCTGAACTTTCGCAAACCAGGCGTTCTTGCCTCCTGGCACAGGGTTTGAGATCGTCTTCACAAATGTCGACCATCTCGGATAGATGCCGTCAGCTAGATAGTACCCCTTGTTGTATTGGTGCCCATTGATCTCGAAGTTCACCGGAGGAGAATGGCCCTCAACGAGCTTGGCAAAAACAGGAGAGCACTGCAGCACGTTGATGTCATTGTGAGTTCCTGGCATACCAAAGAAGGAGTGCCAAATCCAGAGGTCCTGTGTGGCTACCGCCTCAAGCACCACACTGCAATCGCCTTTGGCGCCTTTGTACATCCCCTGCCAACCAAATGGGCAGTTCTTTCATTTCCAATGCATGCAGTCGATGCTTCCAAGCATCCCAGGAAATCCTCTTGCTGCATTCTGGGATAGGATCCGAGCAGTGTCTTCCGGATTGGGTGTTCTCAAGTATTGTGGCCCAAACACTGCCACCACTGCCCGACAGAGCTTGTAGAAACACTCTATGCTGGTGGACTCGGCCATGCGCCCATAGTCGTCGAGTGAATCACTTGGAGCTCCATATGCAAGCATCCTCATCGCCGTCGTGCACTTCTGGATGGAGGTGAATCCAAGAGCGCCAGTGCAATCCATCTTGCACTTGAAGTAGTTGTCGAACTCCGGATGGAATTCACAATCCTGAGTAAGAGCTTTCGGCTCATCCGATAACGGCGCCGAAATGTTCTCTCGCCATGAAGTGGAGCATCGGCGAAGTAGTCGGAGTAGAGCATGCAGTAGCCTTGCAGATGATGCCGGTTCTTTGCTTTCACCCGCCCCGGCGCCGAGGCACCTCGCCGCGGCTTTTCACTGCTCGCCAGCAGCTGGGCAAGGGCGGCGAGCACCATGAGATGCTCTTCTTCCTGGACGTCGGCCACGTCTTCCTCCTCCAGCAACGCGGCGAGCTCTTCCTCCTCATCCGAGTCCATCGCCGAGGCAGGCAAAACGCCGAACACCTTGCGCTCGGTGGGCGTGTACCCGCCGTTAAACCGCGCCTCCGCGGCCGGAAACGGCGGCCGGAAACGCCCAGCTGCTGTGGGAGGGGCTGCCGCGGCGAAGTGCTGCTATTTTCCGACGGGGAATGGCTATCTAGCGGAGTAGGGCGGCGGCCGTCGCCGGGATATAGCTAGTGGTGGCCGAGGGCGCGGGGGGTGCGAGGCGAGTCGGGGGAAGAAAACCTTGACTTTTCCCCTGTCGGTGTGGGCCAGGCGTGCTTTTCCCTAGCGCCGGAGCCCCCAACGGCTCCCCAGCGCGCCGGGTTCGGCTTGTGACCGCCGGGCGGAAAAAAGGTCCGACCCGGCGATTTTCGGCGTCCTGGGGGCGCGACTGGGCCGTTTTTTCGGCGCCGGCGCCGAAAAAGTGGCCTGGGGGGACCTGTTGGGGGCGCGGCTGGAGATGCCCTAAATATAAGTCTTTCTAGAGATTCCAACAAGTGACTACATACGGAGCAAAACCAGTAAATCTACGCTCTAAAATATGTCTACATACATCCATATGTTGTTGTCCATTTGAAATGTCTAAAAAGACCTATATTTAGGAACGGAGGGAGTATATAATAAAGATGCATGGATGGTGTGCATCTTATTTATGCACTACAAATTAAGTGCACAACTTGAAGTACTCCTGATGGTGCGTATACCTGATGATGATGTAGTTCCATGTATGATCCGGTTGCCATATAGATTTAGAGAACTTTTCGTTTGCGCATCATCATGGTAACGACGCCCAAGCAATTATTCAACCCTGCACTTTATTTTACATAATTTGGAAAAAGTCTATAGGTCTGATGAATCATGCACAAGATCATTGGCAAATGACCTCACACGACCTTTCTAAAAGGAGTGACCTCGCACGCATGACTAGCTAATTAATGATTTATATATACTTTCCTACGCTATTTGCGAGTTTCCAGAGTTAGGTGTTCAAAACAATGGATGCATGGAATTCCTACTAGGAGAATGTCTTTTCACACCCTTAATGAACAGTAAATTCCAAAAAAAAATCATAAACTCTGAAACTTTGCGACATCAAATATGCTCAAACTTTGTAAGTGCTTGTGATTTCATGCATACAAAACATTCGAGGAGCTCTACACAATAAAAAGATTTCAGTGCTCAAAGTTTTGAGCACTGATTTTTGTTTCTCATGTGTACACTTTTCTCTACATGATATTTCTTGATGAAAATTTGCAGGCACCAAAAACATTTGAGCAAATTTTCTGTACCAATGTCTCAGATTTTTATGATTTTATTTTCTATTTTTTATTTACTGTTCATGTGTATGTAGGGATACCCGGGAGCTACCACACCTTTCTCTTCCAACTAGACAACGTTAATGTAGTTTAAACCATGCAGTTCTACATTTAATTCCTGTGTGCTAGATAACAACACCATCATAGATATTTCCCAGAATTTACATCACATATGCATTTTTTCTGGAATCGTCCTAAAGAGGTGATCGCATATGATCTTTGTTAAAAATAGTCCTATATCACAGGTGGTTCTTAAACAAAAACCGTGTTATTACCCCCATTGGTCTTCGCTTCTTTCTCGGCATTGTCTCCCTCTCCCTCCAAATCCCTTGAGGACCTTCCCCTCCTCCACTCATTTCTCCGCTTCCCTTCCACCTCTTCCACCATGTCTACTAGGGTTGCCTCAGCATGTTCGACGAGGACCACCAATTCCCTACACATGTGGGTACTGGGTATATGCGTTGCCAGGAGGAGCGTATTGAGAGGTGGAGCAGCCCTTGCATCTACTACTGCCAATGTGACAAGAGGAACGTTTGTCTAGGCCGAAGCTAGGAGGCGGTGACAACTTCTTTAGCAATACCGGCGGCTTGAGAACATATCCTATGCACCAGCCCAATCTGTGCACCAGGTGCTCCATAGGCTTTTGGGGCATTAGATGAAAATGCAACGGACTAGATTTTTTCATAGGTTGGACTATAACATACTTACAGAAGCAACCTTATAGACTATAACATTCAACCTGCACTACACATCCCATTCCCACGTCACTAAATTTATGTGTTATTTTTTGGCAAAAACACAAAAGTTCCATATATTTTGAACCGAATGTCTGATTTTGAATCTGTTTTGACTGTCAACTTTTTCTTGACGAGATATTTGAAACAAGATCAATGTCGAATATGTTTTAGTATTTTTTTTTGTTTGTGGAACTCCAATTAAAATTCAATTTAGGCATGTGCACGTGGGATCGACGTTTGGTGGGAGAGCCAGAGTTCAAAAACACACAGAATAAATCTAGGTTTCAATACAAAATGTATAAATGTCACGGTTACGTTTGAAAATAAAAAAAATCAAAATTTCGAAAAATATATTTAACACTGATCTTTTTTCGAGCATCTCATCGAAACAAAAATGGTGGTCAAAGAAAAACCAAATTCGGATGTATGGTTCAAGATATATGACCATATTTAAAAGAAAGAAATAACACCGACTCAACAATAGGAGAGGAAAGAGTGTAGTGTGGGTTGTTTTCAGCATAACATGAGGTCTTTTTTGCAAATGTTTAACCAATCTAGCTTTCAGCCTACTGTCATCCCTCAGATTTATATCCAACGGCTCAAAAGCCCGTGGAGCACCTGGTGCACAGATTGGACTGGATACATTCTCCCGGCGGCTTGACCTTTGCAGTGGCAGGGCGGCATTCGAGCATAAGATCACCATTTTATGTGTGTTTTAAATCTCTATCTCAGAAGGTTATGTGAGTTGATCTTTGATCTCGTCTTTTTATTGGCGACTTAATTTAACCATTAATTGGTAGGCAAAACCAAGTCGATGACCATGAAAAACCGTTTCTAGTGACATATCTCTCATAGTGTTAGCTAGGTGGGTCCCCATTAACAGTACACATCCCGTAAAAAATGATACAGATTGTATGAGTTTCAACATGCGGTTGAATAGTTAAGAGGGTGGTTGAACCTGCAGCCCAGCATGAAACAAATCACATGTTTGACAACATCACTTGCTTGATAAAGGTGTGATGTTCTTATAGTGAGAGCATCCCCTCAAATGCCCGTGGACGCGTTCAGGCGTGTCCGCGGACAGTGACCGGTCACCCCTCAAAAAACGCATTCCACATCCAGATGCCTCAAACTAGAAATCTTAAATCCATATTATTAAATGTAACGTGAAACATGAAACCTAATCTACGCGGAGCTCGTCCGGTTCCACTCCCCGCTCGCTCGGCTCTGCCCTGACCATGTCCGGGAGCCGGCTGCGCTCCTCAGAGTGTTGGTCCAGTCGTCGGGAAGGTATGGTAGGGCATGGGACGCGAGCTGGCTCACGGTACACAAGGCCCTGCCGTCTCCCATGCCGTACTCTTTCTCGTCGGAGACCGGAACCCGAACGGTGCTGTTGGACGTTAGATCGATGATGGATCCGTCTAGGGACGAGCTGTCGACGTCCACCACCACGATGCGATTGCGGTGCCCGGACTGATGCGCCATACGGGGCACCGGAGAATGCACTCCGCCTCGCTGACGTCCGCCGCTACGAGGGCTGCCACCGCCTCCCGTGCCCGTTGCCTTGCACGGCGGGAACGGCGTGCCATGGCCTCGTCGGACGAGATCCATGGTGTGTCCCGATGCTCGGCGTGCCGCCAGAGGGGTTGCGCATCCGCCAGCGAGTTTGGATGCCAGACTGATCGCACGGCCTCCGGCGAGGCAGCTATGGCCGTCCTAGCGCCGGATCCTTGCCCCATTTGTGCGGACGCAATGGATTCCCGACAGATGGAGTCCGAGCGCAGCCGTCCATGGGCCTCCTCCCGGGCACGGCGGAGCGCAAGCCGGACGACCATCTCCTCCTCGGGGTCGTGCGGGATGAGTTCGGGATCGACGGATCTGGAGGTGAAGGACTCGGATCCACTTCCCGCCATGCCGGAGAAGGCCGGAAGGAGCCGGGGACGAGCTTGGGTGGCAGAGGGGGAGTGGAGGAGAGTGAAGTGGCTAGGGTTTGGTTCGGCGAGCGGATGGGGTGGAATTTATGTGGGGTTCGGTGGGCCAGCTTGGGCCCGGTCCGACGTGGTGGGTGTGTCCGGACGCCCCCATATCTGCTTCATATTTGGGCCGGATATGGGGGTGCCGGTCAGCCCGGGCGTTTGAGGACCGTTTGATGGGGCTGTCTGGGTCACAAAATCGTGACCGGACAGTTTGTCCGGGCGTATGAGGCAGGTTTTAAGGGTCCGGTTGTAAATGCTCTGAGAGAGGACACTCCTACACCTAGGTCCTTGTGTGCGCTCGTTGTTTTTTTTATCTAATGTTTTTTATACACGGGTGAGCGTAGGTACCTATAGCTTGTCTGGAAAATTTCCAACCATAAATGATGACGACGACAAAAAGGAACATGGATGCATCAATCGGGCTAGGATGGGGACGACTATGATGATATAGTATCTTCCAAAGCAGAAGGGAATCTCCATGGATCTATAACTCAGGCTAGCTGTTACTAACAAAAACACCCCATATAGCGCTAGTGCATGTTGATAGGGAAAATGCTCTGATCAAGCCAAAGATAGGCATACACTTTTTAGTCAATGTTGTTGAGCATGGTTGCACCACGAGCTTATCGTCGCGCTCTCGAACTATAGAACTATGATACCCATAACTACACACATAAATGCATATATGCTACATTTTGGCATGTGTGTATGGTATGTATATGTGCACGATGCAAGTGCAAAGAAATTGAATCATGTGCCTGTGAATCAAATAGACCGTAAAGTGAGGGAGGAAAGGAAAGAAAAGTTGTGGCTAGGCGCCGTTTGCTCACCTGCTGCTAGCTGTACGTACGTACGATCGATCGATCGATCGGTTGATGGGTGTGCTTTATCGATAAGATCCTGCAGGTGCAGGCCAAAGATTGGCATGTCGGATGGAGCACCGCCCATTAGTTTCTTCCATGGACTCCTCCCCCCCCCCCCCCCCGCCCCCCCCCCCCCCCCCCCCCCCCCCCTCTCTCTCTCTCTCTCTCTCTCTCTCTCTCTCTCAACATGTAGCTATGCTTTAGTTGGAAGATCGACACGTCCGTCCTGGAGGATGCATGATTTTCCTTGTATCTCGGGATCCGTACGTACTACTACGGAATCTGTGCTGCATGCAAAATGAAACGGTTTGGCGTGAGCGTTGGTCCAAAAGAAGATAGTATCATCACTGTCAGCATAGATATCATCACTGTCACTGCATGCCTAGCTTCAGATCTCGCAAAGATCCGCACACATGCGAGCCTCCGCAACAAACATATCCCGAAAACTTTGCGCATCGGAGATACTATATCCAACTTTTTGTTTAACTTGAGATTTATACATCTTTGCACAACAGAGGTTAGTTTCGGGCCATCCGTTCTAATTCATCTCCGGGTCGAAGAGCAAGAACTAATTGACACATTCTTATTTATCTCTAGTTATAGCTAAGACTACTAAATGATCACTACCGCCGCCAGAACGAGCCGCCGACACGCCACCGTCACCGCTCCCCTCTCGGAGTCGGCTCGACCTTGTCGATGATAGCCGGGAAATCTTCGTGCACGTGCCCCTAACAACCAACACCCTGGAGCTGCAGTCCTCGTCGTTGAACCATTGAATAGATCTGAAGCAACTGACACCAAATCTTGCCATACAGCGAGAAACCCTAACCTCACCGCTCCAAGAAGATGGCAGGAATCTACCCCGGAGCTCCGTCGACTATGTCCTGATGGACGAACTCGAGGAGGATCAATAACCGTAACACAAACTTGAAGAAGAAGCATCGCCATCCACCCGAGCGACGCACATGCGAGGACTAGAAATTTAACTTAAACTACTAGACAAAGCGGAGGCACCGGGATTCTCCTCCCTGCCACTGGCCGCCAAAGCAGCAGGCAGAGGGGAGGCGAATCCACGGGCTGGCCGATGAAATCATCCTAGCTTCTTTTTTTCTAAGAGGCCAACGGGCCTTATATTACATACAATACATCCCTTACAAGAACACCCTTATAGCAATTGAATGATACATCCAAACCAGCGGGGGGGGGGGGGGGGGGGGGGGGTCCCCCTCATGGCTACATCCACATGCGACGCACCGTGAGCAAAGCTCATTGCCGCCTTTGGGCCTTCGACTCAACAGAACAAACTTGTTGAAACCCAGAAAGTTGTAGAAGAAGCGGCTCGAAAGTCATCAATCAAACAAATTGCCTCCTCAAAGAAAAAAAGAAAATGCCAGAGAGGATCTCTAAAACACCACAGATCCGCCAAATAAAGTCAGGAACACAAATCTCACCCGGCGAAGCCGAGGCTGACAAACCTTCTTCATGCAGTCCATGCATGCGTACCTCCATAACAAACATATCCCTAAAACTTTCCACAGCAGATTAATTTTCATATGGACCACTTTGTGGTCAGTTGATCAAAAAGATTTTCTTTTATTATTGGGACTAGTTGACAAGTTGGAAAAAAATCTCATAACTCATGATTTCCTATATATGTATTATCTATGGTACAATTTACATTTTCCCCTCTTCTTGAGTTTTTACAAACAGCTAATTAGCAATCTAAATAAGAAAAATGTTCGTATGAAAAGGCCTAGATACTTTTAGAGAAGTTCTAGAAGATCTATAAAACATTTCACCGTTCGATCAATGATCTATTAACCTGTGAATTTAGGTGTTTTTTTATTGTATATAGACTATTGAGAAATTGTTTACAAACTTGCAGATTGCATATTTTTAGACCTGGCCCTTCTCTCCCTTTTTGTTTTTGCATGGAACAGAAGCGGACATTCTTTTGGCAAAGATTTCAGGTTCACACTTCATCAACAATGTGCATCAACAAGGAAAAAAAATAGGACATATTTTTATGACTTTTGAATTGAGTGGGTTATTAATTAGTTTCAATAAAAATAAAACACCCAAATGCACACATTGTACATCTCCACCAAATATAATATATACAACTAACAAAAAAGGCAGTGCACAATTGCACATACCTTTCCCCTATGAAATCAGCAATTATTCTCCATGCATCTGATTCCAATCAATTTAACATACTTTGAGCTGGCTAGACATGACACTTAAGAGCTACAAGTTCCATTCTGGGAGTGGATGGGCCCACGCCGAGCTAAGCATGTAAAAGAATCTCTTTCTCTGTCGTTGCTTTAATTAATTTGGCCATTAGTACTAGTGCTTTGCTTTGCTTAGCCCTCTCTGATTCCATTTCCATCGATCAATCCTTTTCAACTAGCTAATGATGCACAGAATACCAACCTTCTTGTTCTGTTTTCTTTTCTCTCATCGGGGACAACTAGAGGACAAAGTGAGGACACAAAGGGCCGTCGGATCAGATATGACGCTACATCGAGCAGTGGAGGAACAACATCGTGTAAAATGGAAAGCTGTACATTATCATTTGCAAATTAAAGGGCATGACAACTATCACGGTTGCGCCATGTGGCTACACTCGGCTCGTCAAAAATCAGCTTGACCAAGACTTTACTTCCAAAAAAGAATTTCGCTACCTTACTTGTCATTTTGGAAATTTGTATGGGCTCCATATAAGGAAGTTTGAAACTCTTTCCTGCCTTAGCAGCCACAGATATTCCACACCGTTGACACGGCTACTGACACTCAACAATGATAGGGTCTCTCTCACAAGTTGATGCCTTCTTTGGTTTAGAGGAATCTTGTAGGAATTTCATACGATAGGATTTCTATAGGAAAAATTCCTTTAGAACCCTCTGGTTTGTAGGAATGGAATTCTATTCCTATGGACGAGTTCTCCCTGTCCTCCCCATTTCATAGGAAAATAAACATTAGTCTAGACTCAATGAAAAAATTCCATGATGTGAATCAGAGGCCATCTACTTTCCTATTCCTACTCATAGGATTTGAGATACATGTGATCATTTCCTATGACTTTCCTATTCCTACGATTTTCCTACCATATGACCCAAAGGAGGCCTGAAGAGCAAAGAGCAAAAGACGAGCCTACCACTCCCTTTTTACAAGATTTCACATTTGTTGAAGGGGCACAACCGGAGAATTTGCAAAGATAAACACCTCACGTCGATTGGTCTAGAATGTCTAACTAGAGAGAATGTTTCCCTCATGCAAGAGGCATTTTTCTATAGGGCCCCCTTTTAAAATCTTTGTGCTTAGTGTTTTTCTTCTTTGTCCCTCATCCTTAATGAAAAAGCAGAGCACATGTTGTATTTGTAAAGAAAAGTTTGTCTAACAATTACCTGGCCATATAACTAGTCAATTATTTTATATTTTATAGAGAATACTATTTGTTTAAAAAGTATTAGAGAGGAAGTTGGCCTCCCGTGGGAGGCAGTTGGATGAGAGGCCCCCTTTGAAACTTTGTGTTGAGTGTTTCCCCTCTTTCTAGAGTTCCTCCCCTTGATCGCAGTTGTGTTCATTAAAATAGTGTGTATTACATTTTCCCCATAAATAATATATCTTCCAATTACCTAGCCTTATAACTAGTTAATTAATTTATGTTCTATAGAAAACATTATTCATTTAATTTTATTAAAAGGGGATTGGTATCAAAATCGTCACTCTCAGATAAAAGTATGTACTTTTCCGACTTAATTAGGGACCAAGTAATAGTTTTCATGTGAATAAGGCAAAAACAAGATATTTATTTTTGCTTTAAAGGCATGGGCATTTGGCTTGAAGTAGAAGCAGCACTAGAATAATTTGATCCAATGGGGGAAATGCTAGAGATAGAAGAAGAGGACACGACTATGCACCCATATCCAAGAGAACTAAATGGTATCCATAAGCATGAGAACAGTACCACTTGGAGAGAATTAAGAGTAGGAAAGAGAAAAGAGAATGATTAAATAATTAAAACAATTCGGTGACCATGCACCCTGCTACATGCACTTATATTCTATTCCATATGGATGGAAAGGAGCCAGAAAGAGAGAAGCTGATCCTGCCCCCCCCCCCCCCCTACTTGCATACATTGTTAAATTTTGCATTTCTATGTGCTTTTAATTACCTTATGCATGCAATTTATATTACCACTAATTAATCAATCCAATACTAGTGACATGTGCATGGATTTGTCAACAAGCTAGTAGTGACCATGCATGCATATGAAAAAGGAACATCCATACCAGATGCTCCCTATGCATAATCAAGGATGGCATGCACTAATGCATTTTTCTAGGCTAACTTTACCACATGTTAGAGCAATAATATATGACATGCAAGTTACACAATGCATACAATCAAATTCATACGTGAAAGGGGCTTCCAATGATTAATCTTATGAATAGTCAAAGGCAGTCTTGAAAAACACATTAATCTTATGGATGGAGAGAGTAAGTTGCCTTGTGCTGGGGAATTAGAGGGGATATTTATGTAGTGGGGTGACATCAGTGATGCATGCATGAATCCATGCAACTAGCTAATTGATTATTTAATTAGTTAATTAATTATGTGTTCTTAGGTATTAAAGTAGTAAGGCAGGCACACGTAGACAAACTAATAATGAATGATGAGTATTGTCCCATGTTCCAAGCATGGCACTGGTTGAGTATGATGGGGGACTTGTTTCCACTAGCCTAACTAGACAGTCACCACACACAGATTTAAAAAGAAGAAACAAGAGAAGAAAGGTGTAAGACAACAAGAGCACAAAGCTAACAAAAAGGAGCGTGTGTTATGTGCTTGCATAGCTGTGAAGGCTAGATATTACCAGACAACAAGAATACTAATTACTAGTAATATCCAAGTACCGCACTACTCTCTCCGTCTACGAATAAGTGTACTTCTACATTTTGTTGTAAGTTATAGAAAATAATAGTAGCATATATAACATCAAATTGGTATAGTATGAAAGTACATTTCAAAACGGATCTAGTGATACTAATCTAGTGCTATAAATGCTGCTACTTTTCCCTATAAAGTTGGAAACTTTGACTTAGGACAAAAACTAGATGTGCACATATTCACGGATAGAGGAAGTAGGTAGTACTTTTTCTTTGGAACGGAGTAGGTAGTACTACAAGTTTGCAAATGGGCATATATTGGGTGTTAAAAGAGTAGTGCTACAGTATTAATTCCCTCAACAACAACAAAAAATGCTATATTATTAAGGAGTAATTGATTGGGCGTAAACTTTGCTAATGTGCAATTTTTTATAAGTGCATATTATTTCTAGTTGCCAGAAAGTAGTATGTAGGTGACCAGAAACCCAACTACGGCACACTTCATGCTTGTTAGAAGAACAATTGTAGAGGATGCAACACCTAATAAAGCCTGAATTTTCAAGATGCTACTAAGTAGTGGAAACAGCAAATAAAGCAGAAGACAGTGGGATGCTTAGGCTGAAATGCCCCTAGCTTGCTGTCCCCCATTGACATCTAGTGAATTTACTAGTACTAGCATTATTAGCTGCTAAAGAAAAGAGAAGATGGAATGTACTTTCTTGTTTTGCAAACGTACTACATCGCATTTTGGCTCCCGGGAGCATTTGCTCCCGGATGAACGGTAACTCAAAAGAAGTGGTGCAATGCTTTCAAGAAATTCTGATTTTTTTTTTGTGAATGTTCGTGTTAGTGTCGCAAGCATATTTGATAATTTTCAGGCGAAACGGAGCAGTAGTGTTTCGTCGGTGAAAAAACAAATTTGGGATAACATTTGGGGTTTAATTTGTTGTTTTTTTTTCACATGCCAAAATGTTTAACCTTTTGCCTAAAATTTTGCATGTAGCATTTGGATGTGACTATGAATACATAAAAGTTATGTTGAGAAATTGTTTATATATTTCAAAAAACATATTCATGCGCAAGCCAAATTGGATTTCTCACTACATCACACAATTAAAACTTGTTTAGCAGCCAAATAAATGCAACTTCTATTTGGACGGCTGAAAAGGCCCCCCTTCCCGCCTACAAATACCCTCTCACCCCGCGCTCACCACCTCACTCACTCACTCACAACCTCCCTACAC
Source organism: Triticum monococcum (assembly GCA_034509565.1). Classification (NCBI taxonomy): domain Eukaryota; kingdom Viridiplantae; phylum Streptophyta; class Magnoliopsida; order Poales; family Poaceae; genus Triticum; species Triticum monococcum. Next base: position 4,496,671 of record CM067845.1, on the reverse strand, counting down.
AATCCAGCTAGGAAGCTTCATCTCCACCACTGCGATCTTCACCGATCTTCTTCTTCTTCTTCCGCTCTGATCTTTCTGTACATCGTTCGAGATGACGGTGGCGGTGTGCCATGTCATGCCGGCGCTAGACGTCGCTCCTCCTCACACTCACACTCGCATGCCGGCGCCGATGACGCCACCACCGCGGCAGCTGGACATGTGGAGCGCCATCCAGGCCCCGGCCACCAAGCCCGAGCCGCCGGCGGTCAAGGCCAAGGCCGGCTACCCGATGGCGACGGTAGGGCGGTCCATGAGCCACGAGAGCCTCAGCCTCTGCACCGAGAGCCTCGGCTGCGAGACCGGCACCCGCGGCGACTTCCTCGACCTGGCGTCCCTCCTCTACGCGCCGCAACCGTCGTCCCACCTGAGCAAGGATGCCGTCGCCGACGATGACTCAGTGGCATTGCAAGATGAAGAAGAAAAGCAGGAAGAGACGGCGGCCGGGGAGCTGAGGGCTGTGCAGTACCACCGCGCCAGGCCGCAACGCGCGTTCCCGCCGCCGCTGCCGTCCATGTCGCGCCACCGCGGCGGCGATGGCGGGCCATGCCTGCGGGTGCGCCCGCACCGCCGCGACGGACGCCTCGTGCTCGAGGCCGTGGCCACGAAACCCCAGGGGTACCTCCACGCGCAGCGCGAGGGTGGCCGCCTCAAGCTCTGCTTCGTGGACTACTCCTCTGCTTCGGACTCTGTCCTCGACCACCAGAAGCAGAGCATGGTGCAACAGCAACAGCCAGACCAAGAACAGATGCTGCAAGAGAAGGATGTTGAAGAAGTCGTCGACGATGAAGAAGATGAAGTGGAGAAGGAGGAGGACGAGGTGGAGGTGGTTGACAGGGGCATGGTGGTGGAGGTGGTGGCGGCGTCCGGCAAGGCGCAGCGGTGCTCCAGGATAGTCATCAACAAGTTCGTGGGCGGCGCGCCGGTCACCACCGACGACGCCAACACGATCCCGTCCCCATCCCGCTGCTGCAGAGCTACCGGGAACGAATTAGCCGCTCCGACGGTGACGTCGGGGCTGCGCAGGGTGCCGTCGTCCACGATGACACTGGCGGCCGCGGTGGCCGCCGCGTCCACTGGCATGCAGTCCGACGAGGAGGACGAGGAAGAGGTTGAGGAGGAGAGCGCGTCGCTGCTGTTCACGTCGCGGGTGGGGGACAGGGAGGAGCTGATGCAGAGCGTGCGGCGGTGCCGGCAGCTCCGGCAGAGGCCGCTCTTCATTGTGGAGTCATACTCCATCATCGCCGCCTGATCATTACTCCAAACTAGCCTTCATCGCCGCCAATTTTGTATTGTATCTGACAATGGTTTGTCAGTTTGTTAATCGTCTTGTTGTGGCAGCCAACATGAATGAATTTATATGAAAGAGGTTGATTACTTCATTACATTATACATTGGTATTATATTTTTTCGTGTAGTTTCCAATTTTTAAAAAGAATTTAACATGAAAACAATTTTATTCTTTTAGCATGTCAAGCCCTGGCAAACGAAATATGTGCATTTTTATTACAAACACTTTATTAACAAGAGCCAAGTTATATTTTCCTATGGTCTTCAAATCATGTCTCTGATCTCTATGACCAAAAATTTTAAGTCCCAGAACTTTTTTAAGTCCCAACTTATAAGTCATAAGTCCCTACCTGTTTGTTTACATCGACTTATAAGTCCCGAGTCCCTGCCTGTTTGTTTACAGGGACTTATAAGTTGATAACCATTTTTCATACAAACGAATTACAGAATAGTGACAACCGAAATAACGCTTGTTCATAACACTTGTTCATACAAGCGATTAACACTTGTTGATAAGAACCAAAATAAGAGAGAGTACGTAACAACCGAGATAAAAGAAATTACAAGAGAACAACACTTGTTCATATCATTGTTGTTTCAACGACCACAACCCATCAGCGACCCAAACTCTGAATTGATTCATAGCAGCACTGTCCGTCTCATTTGTTGAATCATTTGTTGTGGTCGTTGGCATAGACAATGGTACATAATTTTCATCTTCATCACACTTGTCGAATTCTATATCGGGCAGTTGTCTTTGTCTAATAAAATTGTGCAGTGCAATGCAAGCCACAATGATTTTGCTTTGTTTCGGCTGTGGATAACTAGGCAAATGAAACAAAATCCTCCACTTGTTCTTCAAGACTCCAAAACACCTCTCGATGACATTTTGTAAGTGAAGAATGGGTGAAATTGTAGTGTTCCTTTTTTCCTCTAGGCATTGTGCCATCACGGTACTCCTGGAAATGATAGGTTAAACCCTTGTATGGTGCAAGATAACCCGGTCTATTTGGGTACCCTGAGTCCATAAGATAAAACTTATTAGGTGGAGGTTTTGGAAACTTGTCACCAAATCTGGATCGTGCATCATTGAAGACCCTCATGTCATGCACTGATCCTGGCCAACCAGCTAGGACAAATGTGAATCTCATATCAAAGTCACACACACACACACACATCACATTCTGACTCTTCTCCTTATGTCTATTCCTATGCTGGGTAGCAGTGGCAACTGGTACCACAACTTGTATGTGTGTCCCATCTATTGCACCAATGCAATTATCCATAAATGGTGCATACTTTTTAGATCTTAATTTGGAATGCACAGTTCTGAATTGACGATCTACTGGCCTGATGATGTCTTTTGCAAGCTTGATCAGACATTCCAAAACCTTATCAAACTTCTTTACAATTGTCTCCAATGACCTAACAAATCTGTTTTCTGCTTGTCTTACAGATTGTGGGGAACCTACTATCCAAAGAAACAGGCCTAGAGACTCAACTGATGACATTCTTTTAGTGGACTTCAAACCATAGGAATCAAATAGCACACTATGCAAATTTTCAAACACTGGTCTGTGCATTCTAAACATGTTGTAACAAGCAGTTTCGTTGCCTAGTGTTGTCATAACCCAATCATGCCCAGACTGTATTGGTACTCTTCTAGGTCCTTTGTTACCGTAAGAGTCCAAGTAGTACATACCAATCATGCAGGCCATCTGCAGCATTCTTCTCTTCCTTTTTTGGTGCATGAACAACATCAGTGCTTCATCATCACTGCTGTTCCCATCATCACTGCTGATTCCATCAACACTGTTGTCATCATCCTGAAACATGCACACATTAGTACAACTTCTTCATTATGCACCACCTCGTCAACTTCAAAACATTAGTACATGCAAATGAAACACACTAACACGCATTCATCATTTAACAAGGTCACACAGCACAGGTCCATTACATAGGTATATTATTAAAAGGACAATCAAGATAACTACTACATTAGTACAACTTCTTCATCTGGCACCACCTCTTCAACCAAGTCAGTCTAGCGTCATCACTTGAAATGTTCTCAAATATGACTCTATTTGCCTCATCTGCAAACAGTTGAGTTGCCATGAAGTACTCAACACTTGTTTCTTCTACACCACATTTAACTGCCAACATTTGACAATGAGTAATGGATTCCTTAGTGCTGTTTGATTTCTGCTCCTTTGCCTTGTCCTTTGCTTCCTGCCTTTTGTTGGCATATTCAGTGATCATGTCAGAAGTGTTCTCACTATTCATAGTATTGATGAGCCCTGTCATTAGTTTCACCATTGGGCTCTTGTGTTTCTTTCCTGGGCTTGTAGCTGTCTGTTCACCGCCGCTGCATCCCCTCTTCTTGCTGGTGGTGCTCATTGGACTCTGCTCATTTCCATCATCGGCAACATCATATTCTTCTTCTTCATCTTCATCTAAGGGCACATAAGCTGATGATCCATCAACTGCCACACCTTGAAATAACTCTATTAGCATATCCAAATACTCAGGATTGCCACCCTTGAATTTTCTGACATCTGGTCTCTCCTGCAACATTAGTTAGGTAATTAGGACAAGGCTAAATAATGTAACCAAGTGTGAGCAATTCAGATGTAATTTGCAGAATAATGTATGTACCTTAATTACTTTTTTCCACCACGCAGGTGATGCGGTTATAGCTCCATCTCCAGTTCGGCCACAACCAGTTTGCTGCCCCAACCACAACCAAGCAGTGTAGTAGCTCTTGAGTCTAGTTATGCAATTTTTGAATTGCTTGGTACTATGGAGCAGGCTAGCACACTCATAATTTTTTTTCTTCATGTTATTGTAGGCTCTACTTGTCCAAGTACCATTCACACAGTGCCCATCCCTAGCTTCCTCACAGGCGATGTTACAAAATACAGTAATATGCGCGTCTGTCCAATCAGCCTTGGCAATGTTTTTCTAAACAAAAAATAACAAGCACACAATTCAAACAAAAGTAGAATCAAGCTGTTTCTAATTCTACACCAACGTATACCATTATACACACAAGTAGCTAGCACAAAAAGAAGATGAACTTGCACCCTGAGACAAAAAAAAAGAACTATGTATTAGTGCAATATACCATTGTGCAGCGCAATATAGTAATCAAAAATATACTAGTGCAATCAAAAATATAGCAACAGCAGCATTGTATACCATTGTACAGTGCAATATACCAAGCAAAAATATACATCTCCAAAAGCATTGTTGTCATCATCATCTTCAAAGCCTTCATTCTCGTCGACATCTTCTGAAGACGCGGCATTTGACGACACACGTTGCTTCCCCACAGTTTTTCCTCTACTGCCGGCCGCTGAGGACCCATTGCCTCGACCTACGCCGCGTCCGGTGACCTGGGACGAGGTCCTCCCACGCCCTATGACGCCTCCCTCAACGGCAGCTGCGGCCGGGGCGACGAACGGACGCAGGTTAGAGCCGCCTCGGCCTCTGATGTTCAGAGACCGGCTGCGGCCTCCTCCGCCCTGGGGCACGGGCCTCCCACGACCACGTCCAACCGTAGGAAGGCCATGACCGGCCGACTGGTCAAAGAGAAGTTGCTGGTACGAGCCCAACTCCGGGAAGACGTCGATGTTGTTGTTGAGATCCAAGAAACTCATTCCTCTCCCGAGATTTCCACCGGCGGATGAGCCTTGGGGTGCCTCCTGAGATGAGGGGAATTGAGAGAAGAAGGGGGTCTCGTCTTCCTCGTCGGCCATGGCGGCGGCTGTTGAAGCTACCGGCGGCGGCGGCGATTGGTGCGACGCAGCGAGGCGACGAGGGGAACGAGGGGGCGAGGCGAGGAGGGGAACGAGCGGCGTGCGGGGCGATGCGGTACGCGAGGCGAGGAGGGGATCGAGCGGTGCGGGTCCAGATCGATAAGTCCCAATAAGCTCCTCCCTGAGAATCTTATTTGATAAGTCCCTAATCACCCCAATAAGTTCCAATAAGTCCATGGTGTTTGGTTTAGGTGGGACTTATAGGGACTTTTTTAAGTCCCTAAACTCATAAGTCCCTGGAAACAAACACCCTCATAAACCTTTAGCAAAAACATTATAGGATCTCTGATCTCTTGCTTAAAACACCTCATTAGATAATACTCCCTCTGTAAACTAATATAAGAGCGTTTAGATCACTAAAATAGTGATCTAAATGCTCTTATATTAGTTTACAGAGGAAGTACAAGCGAAAGCGTGATAAAAAAATACCCTATGATGATCGTGGCCCTTGACTGCTTGGGGCAATATGATGAACGGTGGAGCCAAGGTTATGTACACCTGCAGGGATAGCACAAGAATTTAGGAACATCGTGGGAGCTGCCAGTACTGCCCTCGAGGTGGCCGGCGGTGGTGAACGGCCTTCGCCTCCCACAACACCACTGTTGGATTGGTACTGGCAGGAGAGCGCCATTTATAACTTTATGTACCAGGTGCTAAGAAATCGGGACTCACACCAAAGGTTTTTTGGCACCCTGATCAGTGTCAAAAACATGAAACTAGGCAGTAAAAGGTAGATTTTTTAGTTGGAAATATATAAAGGGAACTAGCATGTTCTACGCATTGCCAAAATAAAGAAAGTAGCACAAATATACATTGACATATAGGATGTAATTAAATTAGTAGTCAAATAGTTGCATAGTGTTTGAAACAATTGACACAATGAATGAGCTGGTAAATTCGATACAGAATTAGTATAAACATGGATGGATCATCGGCTCTCCTCATGCATGTATGAACACTGCAAACACTCTTGGATTGTCTTGGAGTCCCTTTATGATTTGGTAGAAGAGTACCTGGTAGTCAAGGCGAGTACTCCCATCATTCCAATGAATTAGACGTGCCCGCATCTTAAATTAAAATTTGACGGTAGTTAGACCAAGTAAATATGGGTTATATGTGACAAAAGTTATACTATTAGAATATGTATTTAAAATAAGTTTTCAATGGTATAATTTTTGAGTCACAGAAACATATATCACTAGTCTAATTTAGAACCAAAGTTGGACTTTGGGATCTGTGTGCGCCTCATTCATTGGAATAGAGAGAGTACATATGCATGTTCTTTAACTACACAAAATGCTGCATGTGTATCAGGTTTATTAGATATCCTTTTATTCATTTGCTTCCCTCCGCTTGCGAGCTGTAATACTTTTACGACTTTCTGATACTTCATGGTTTTTTTAATAAGATGGCTGCATGCATCATTATGATGCAGAGGCCGGGGGTACACCTCCATTTCCAAAAAAAATTAGATATCCTTTTCAGCGGGGAATTATTTATATAGCTTTAGACAAAATGTGTTGGACGCACGCCTTACTTAAGCTGAAGCACACTATACAATAATGCGAGCTATCAATATATATTGCGCATGTTGTTAGCCTTAAAAGGTTTTCATTTATTAAAGTTGTAATTTTCACAAGTTATTATGGATGAGAGCAATTGGTGAGACAGTTGCTTAGAGACTAAGAATTGAAGTGCAAGCTAGATTTCCTTCAACATAAATATTCGACCGGGTCACACGCAGAGACGCATAGACAAAGAAAGAAAGGAACAAGCACTAACTTATAGGGCTAAGGATTATGGATGAGGCATGCATGGAGCTAGCCTTTTTGATCTCTAGCCTCGCTGCTCCGATATCCAAATGGACCCTAGCTATGATCTTCTAGCATAAAACACAATTTAAAAACAGGCCGCTAGTAAATACTCCCTCTGTAACTTAATATAAGACGCTTTTAGACACTATGATAGTGCCAAAAAGCAAATTAAATGAATGACCCATTTTTTACACTATGATAGTACTAGTGCTCTTTTCTTACGCAAATGACCAAATTAAATCAAAACCAAACTTTTTATTTATGATAACCAGAAGTCATCCAGTACCTATATTTGCAAATTTCCTAGATCAGTGCATTCATATGTACGAAACAAAAAGTCAATTAGGCCCATTTAATGTGTTCCAAGAACAAAAGCTCTCATGTGTTACATGTGTATACCAGTAGTTAGTAAAAGCACTCAACTAATCTGACGATCTGCCCATGGTTTAGTGCCTTGGTGTTTTTTGCGTCATGTATATGTAGTACTAAAGATGCATCGATGATGTGCATCTTATTTATGCTACAAATCAAGTGCACAAATTGAAGTGCTCCTTTTGGGTATTTAGACCTGATGGTGATGTAGTTTCATGCATGATCAAGGTAGCGACGCAGAAGCAATTATTCAACCCTGCACTTTACTTTCTGACATCATTTGGGAAAGTATGGATGTCTGCTGAATCATGCACAAGATCATTGACAAGTGACCTCACACGACCTTTCTCAAAGGAGTGACCTCGCACTAATGAATAATTAATGATATATAAATGCTTTCCTTTGCTATTTGCCAGTTTCCAGAGTTAGGTATTGAAAGCAATGGATGCATGGATATCCTACTTGGCAACGCAAGGTTTAAACCATTTAGTTCTTGATGTTTTTCATGTGAGCCAGTCAGATAGCTGACCATGTTGTATGTATGTACGTCACGATCGGTCTTTGTAGACTCAACATTGTTATACACACAGCATGCTTGACGGAAGCGGATTTGTGGCACGCGAGTCTCAGGGCACCGAGTCCCTCGTGTGTGATTTTCTTTTTGATTTTTGATTTTTAAAATTTTACATTTTTTGAATGAAAAGTACAAATTGAGTTATATTTCTGTATTCATGTTCCTCGTGATAAGGGTTTCAAATAGGATCTGTTTTGAATATTTTTTGATGAATTTTGAAAAAAAATGTAAAGTTTCAACTCTTGGAACTTAGTGCGAGTGACCGATAAAATCACGTCTTCGTTCATACGACCGGCAAAAAAATGCATATAATTTTATCTATGAAACTTGTTGAGAGTGAGCGAGAAAATCAGAGTGAGCGAGAAAATCACAAGTTTCAGTTGAAAAATCGTAAGTTTCAACGATTGGAACATATAACTTAATGTGCGCTCATGCGGAATCCAACTACTTCGTGAATGCCGAGGCAATCGAGCGGTCAGTCAGCGCTTGGCAGGTGCGTGCCCCGACACCTCCGTGCCCTTGTGTATTTTCACATGCGTGACGAGGCTTTAATGGAAAATAATCCATATGGTGAGCTTATGTACATTCATACAGAAACGTCTCTATTGAACGTCACCAACATAGATTCCTAAATTTACATCGTATATGCATTTGTTTGAAAACATTCATGTGTCATAAAGAGGTGGTCACACCTGATTTTCCCTTAAAAATGTGATATATCACACCTGGTTGTTCAATAGAAGTCGTGTTATACCCTAGTAGGTTCCCATTGGCCTGTGCAATGACGACTGCCAAATCATGCGCATGCCCGGTACCGCATCCTCATGGCTGGAGAAGAGCAACCCTTGGTCTACTACTACCAACGTGACAAGATGAGCTGTTGCCCATGGTTAAGCTAGGAGGTAGTGGCAAATTCTTCAACAACACTGGCGGGTTGATTTTGAAGCGTCGAGGTGACATTTGAGAATAAGAGCATCATTTTGGTGTGTTTTAAATCTTTAACTAGTATGATTATATGAGTCAATCTTTGATCATGTTTGTTGTTGGATACTTAATTTTAAGTGGAAGGAGGCAGGTATGTCCTTTTTTACAAAAAGAGGGGAAGACCCTCGGCCTCTACATCAAATAATGCACATAACCTTATATTATTAATTATAGAAAACAGTGAACAAAACATCTTACGTTGAGGAAAAAGAAAAACCTTGAGACAATCCAAAAGGACATGCCTCACAACAACATCCCCGTTATGCTGCACCAATGCCCAGTGCATCATGTCAGACCCATCTAATCCTACAAACCTCACCACAGTTATGCTACACCAACCCGTGCACCGCTGCGTACGATTCATGCATAGAAATGATGAATTCGCCTTACTGACCACCACCGACGAGACACCCACCACAGGTGCTAGGGTTTCACCCATGGTCGCCGCCGAGGTCGATCTTTGATCCTCTAGGTAAAACCATCCCTAATGAGCATGAGGATCCGTTTCTAACGACACATCCCCGATAGTGTTAGCTAAGTGGTGTCACATTGAAATTACATATTGTTAGAGAACCAACATGTGGTTAGATGATTAGTAGGTTGATTATACTTTCAGCCCACTGGGGATAACCACATTGTTGACAACGGCTTTGCTTGCTCCATGAAGGCGGAATATTCTTTTAGTGAAGAGACAACATTTCCGACAACGAGGTGCTTGTGTGTGCTAGGTCTTTATCTTGTTTTAAAATTATATGCGGGTGTGCATAGGTACCTAGATTGTCTTCAAAATCTAAAAAGAAATGACGACGATGACAAAATGAAACATGAATGTAACAATCGGTCGGGATAGGGACGACTATGATGATATAGTATCTTTCAAGCAAAAGGGAATCTCCATGGATCTATAATTCTGGCTAGCGGATACAAACAAAGGCTCACTTTACCTCAACTAGCGCTTAGTGCATGTTGGTGGAAGAACATGCTCTAATCAAGCCAAAGTTAGGTAGACACTATGGCTTAGTTGTATGTACACAAACAGCTAGCTGCTCAGTTCATGGATATATAGCTGAAAGAACTATCTAGGGCACCACTCTTTTTATGTTTGTAAACATGCTGTAAAACCTGTAAATTACCATATCGCAGATTTTGAAATCAAAATCTAGCACACGGCAGAAAAAAAGCAAATTAATATAGTTATTTTAGTAGGTATTTTAACGTATTTGTTATTCGTATATTGCCCGAAAAATGTCATAGGCGTTAGTCAATTTTGGTTGAGAGGAAGGGGACACAGCTACGGAGCCAAGGTGCGTCCCTGGTGAGGCCTCGTTCAAAACTCATCGGAGTGCCGTCTGAGGTGAGGAAGTAGGTTGACCAGTGCGGACGTCATTGCGGCGATTGCTCAGATTGGACAACAAGGGTTCCGTGTTTCTAAACTATGTTTGAACCCATATTTGAAATATTTAGGGCATGTAGATGTATATTTAACATGTATGTGAATATGATGGAAAAAACCATGCGTTTCATTGACTGTCAGTCGGTTCTTTGTTTCATGGTTGCGCCACCACAAACTCAGGTACACCAGATAATGCACTCTTGAACTGTCGAATTATTAACATTCATACCTACATACTACATCCATGCTACATTTTTGTATGCGTATATATGCATCATGCAAATCCAAAGAAATTTGATCCGATGTTTTGAGAATCCGGTGAATCAAAGAGGTCCCAAAGGTGACGGAGGAAAGGACAGAAAAGCTGTGGCTAGGCGCCATTGCTCACCTGTCGCTAGCTGTACGTGGTACGATCGATCGGTCGATCAGGTAGACGGATGGCGATAAGATCCTGCAGGCGCAGGCCAAAGATTGATATGTCGGATGGTGCACCGGCCATTTGTTTCTTTCGTATATACTCCTCGCAATAGGTCTTCTTTAGTTGGAAGATCGACACGTCTGGTCCTGGATGGTGCATGAGAGCAACTTTAGCAGACCCCGCATTCCGCCGAACTGTATGGAGGCTTAAAATCGCCGTCGCAAAACAGAAACTGTATTCAAACCCGTAAAAAATTTAAAAACTTGTTTCGCACGAGAAATTTAAGCAAAAACTCGCCGAAGCTCGCTCACATAGATAGCTCTCTTCACATAAATTCGTGCATAGCAAGCATATATTACATATAAGTTCGCCGGAGCTAGACCGGGCCTACGCTACCATACCACTACACAAAATTGAGCTCAACGGAGCTGGTGCGGTAGCTGCCCAGCGGCGGCGCTCAATCGAAGTCGGAGGAGTCAAGGTCGATGTAGAACTATGCCTGCTCCGCCTTCATCAGTCGCAGGTCAGCCTCCTTGGACGCGCACCCTTTTGGAGGAAGAGCTGCTCGTACTCGAGCTTGCGCTAGATGCACTCTTCCATCTCCTCCTGCTCCCTCGCCGACCATACGAGGACGACGCGCTCGAGGAGCTCCTCCTGCCCCGGGGGAGGTAGTCCTCGGGCCCGATGACGGCTCGGCGCGGCGGCGCATCGGGCTCTACGGCGCGAGGCGAGAGCTCCTCCTCCGGCTCCCTCTTCACCGGAATGAGCCGCGAGCTCGATGCGCCAGCGGATTAGCTCCCCGCGGACCAGGAGCCGAAGGAGGCATGGCAGCGGCGGGCGAGCCCGCGATCGAACTCATCCAGCTTGCAGTGGTCGAACGCCGGCGGCGGCCGGCTACCGCGGTTGAGCCACCGACGCACCCCCCGCTTGCACCCGGCGGCAAATCTGGCGCGGCGGCGGTGCTCCGCCTCATCCCCAAAGCTGTCCATGGCTTTCGCAGGCTTGACGGCGGCGAGAAATCGAGCGGTGCAGTGGGGAACCGGGGGGAAACGCGGCTGCAGGGGATAGGGTTTCGACCCGCATCTACTCCGTAAACCTGTAGTTATACTGCTTCGGGGTAACGTTTGCGGACTGCGGTAAAAATATTTACGGGCCGGACGAGTATACGGGCTCTGTTCTGGCCTGAAAATTGGGCCGAGCCCGTATACTCACCGGAATTATGTGGGTTCGCGCGTTATGCGAGGTTTGCCAGAGTTTCTCTGATTACCTTGTATCTCGGGATCCATACAACTACAGTCCTAGGTAAGCCGGCCTCGGAATCTGTGCTGCATGCAAAATGGTTTGTTGTGAGTGTTGGTCCAAAAGAAGAAGATACGTATAGAGGAGTTGACATCCAAGATATCATCACTGTTACTGCATGACGAGCTATCTTGTGAGATTTTGCAAAGATCCACCACACACATGCCCATTCATGCATGCTCTTTGATGCTTCATATCGATCTTTATGTCTTCTGACGCACTAATTTACAAGCGTGACAAGCACATCCCGGAAACTTTGCACACCAAAGATATCCAAATTAAAATATCCAGCGAACATTATATTTTTAGACATGGCAAATCGAACATTTTTCATGGCAAATTATGTTCGTGGAAGGTGGCAATTTTAGATGAGGAGCATGGCAAATCTGTCTCAGTTTATTTTTTTGCTGGAAAGTTGCCGTCCTCACCAACTAAATTTGTCAGCCTCACGCCAACATAAATTGTCATGGAAAACATTAGATTTGACATGCCTAAAAGTCGGACATCAATTTTTTAGCATTTCCGTTAATTTCGACCATTTCTTGATTGAAGAGCAAGAGTTAAACTGTGACATTCTTATTTGTCACTAGAAGAACGGGGTGTCACCCCGTTGACTAGGCTCACAAGGAGCGAGGTAGCCCACCCATGCTGAGTCATGAGTGGCGCGTGGTGTTTAGAGACTTCTTCTATACAAATATGGCTCCAATGGCTAATCGTGTATTGTCTCGTTTTCCTTTTGTCTCTAGTTAGCTAGGTTCTTATAATCTCGAAAAAATTAGCCGATTATGACATTCTTCTAATTATATTTTATGTATTCAATTTGCTCTGAGTTATAACATGTTTTAGAGATTTCAATATGAATTACATACGGCCTGTATTAAGTGAACAAATACACTAAAACATGCCTATATGTATTTGATTCGGAAAAAATATTATTAGAACATCTTGTAATAGTGAACGGAGGGATTACTACAATTCCAATCTTGAATAACATGAGTACCACACTCATATCGGATGGACACAGGGTGCTAGCCAACTGAGCTGAATGGTGTTGGTTGTGCGTCTGACACACAACGGACCAAAATCTTCGTACCTATAGCACGACTCCTTTACATTTTCTCTCTTCTCGAGTTTTGAAAATTAATTAGTTAATTAAGTAGAAATCTAAGTAAGGTATTATTCATATGAAACAGGCCTAGATGCCTTTAGAGAAGTTCTAGAAGATCTATCAAATATTCCTATGTTGTCTGATCAATGATCTCATAACCTATAAATTTAGACCTTTTTTGTTTATAGACTATTGAAAAATAGTTTATACACTTATAATTTACAATTTTGTGGAGTTGGCCTCCCTTGTTGTTTGTTTTTTGCAGGGAACAGAAGTGACCATTCTTTTGCCAAAAATTGCAGGTTCGCACTTCATCAACAATGAACATATACAAGGAAAACTAATTACTAGGATATATTTTTCATGATTTTTGACTTTTGCCCAGGATTTCAGGTTTACTCTTCATCAAGAATGCCCATCTACACAAGGAAAACGAATAGGATATACATTTCACGACTTTTGATTTCAGTGGGTTATTAGTTCCAACAAAAAGTATAAACTAAACCCCAAGTGCACACATCCTACATCTCGGCGAAAAATAATACATAACTAACAAAGAAGGCAATTGCATAGCTTTCCCCAATGAAATCAGCAATTGTCCCACATCTCCGCAAAATATAATACATAACTAACAAAAAAAGAAATGACATAGCTTTCCCTGATAAAATCAGCAATTGTTCTACATGCTTTGAGCTGGCTAGACAGTGACACTTAAGAGCTACAAGTTCCATTCTCGGAGTGGATGGGCCCACGCCGAGCTAAGCATGCAAAAGAATCTCTTTCTCTGTCGTTTGCTTTAGTTAGTTTGGCCTTTACTACTTTGCTTTGCTTAGCCTCCTCTGATTCCATTTCCATTGCTGCATCCTTTTCAGCTAGCTATAGCTTGTTGTTGCATCCTTTTCAGATAGGTATAGCTTGCTAGCTAGTGATGCACCCGAATACTCACCCTTTCCGTTTCATTTTCTTTTCTCTCGTTAGGGACATCTGAGTCTACCGGGACCATCTGATCAGATATCCTGCCACATCGAACGGTGGAGGAACCACGGCGTGTAAAACGGAAAGTGGTGCAACGTCATTTTGCAATTAAAAGTGCATGGCAACGATCTCAATTGTGCCATGTGGCTACACTTGGCTCGTCAAAATATGCTTGACAAAGACTTTACTTCGTAAAAAAGGATTTTGCTACCTTATTTGTCATTTTGGAAATTTATATGGGCTCCATATAAGGAAATTTGGAACTGTTTCAGACCTGACCAGCCGCGGAACGCCGTTGACACGACTATTGGCATCCAACGATCGTGGGCTAATCTACCCAAACGGGTTGGAACTCACTTTTTACACGATCTGGTATCTATGTAATGAGCGCAACCGGAGAATTTTCAAAGATAAACACATGTCAGCGATCAGTATATATACTTATATAGCATGTTTAATAAGAGACGATTTTGGCCTCCTGCGAGAGGTGATTTGATAAGGGGTTCCCCTTTAAAAAAATGTCTTAAGAGTGTTTTTCCTCTTTGTCGAGTTCCTTGCCTGGTCAACTTTTTTCTGGAATAGTTTTGATTGCTTACCACATATGTCACGTGGTTGTCTGGTCACACTTGTGATCACAGATTCTAATTCTCCCCAGTCTTAATGAAAAAGCTGGGCACCTACTGTGTTTGTAAAAAAAATGTCTTACAATTACCTAGTCATATAGCCTGTTAAGTAAATTGTGTCTTATAGATAATACTATTTGTCTTAATTTTTTCAGAGGAAGGACTTATATCAAAACCGGGACTCTCTGATAACAAAATGAGTTTTTCGGACGGAATTAGGGACCTAGTAGTAGTTTTCATTTGAACAATGCAAAAACAAGATATTTGTTTTTGCTTTGAAAGCATGGGTATTTGGCTTGAAGTAGAAGCAACACTAGAATAATTTTATCCAATGTTCAAAATAGCAAGAGATAGAAGAATAGACACAACTACACATCCTATCCAAGAGAACTAAATGCGGACATGGAGTATTTGATCCCGAGATCATATGCTCCCACATGAACAGTAAAATCCAAAAAATAGTTAACAAATTCAAAAAAAACCTGGATTTTTTTAGATGAACATTGATAAATTTTCTAACTACGTGCACAATTTCAGGTTGAAATGACATTCGTGGAGGTCTGGGCAAAAAAATTGATTGTCCAAAAAGACTATTGTTGGAAGCATTTTGGAGCATCAATTTTGTTATTTTTGCCCAGACCTCCACAAATGTCATTTTGACCTGAAATCTTGCACGTAGTTAGAACATTCATCAATGTTCATCACAAAAAATTGAATTTTTTTACTACTTTTCAATTTTGCTGCTCATGCGGAAGCATAAATGAGCTCGGGATCAAAAGAGCACTTTCTATTGAATGGCATCTATAAGCATGGAGTACGTACAATGCCACTTGAAAGAATTAAGGCCAACTCCAGCACGCAACCCCATCCCGTCCAGGTGCGTCCGTTTGAGGTAGAACAGATGAATAGCGCGGCCCAACGCGTGGCCCAACGCGCGACCCTAACGGACAAATGTCCGGATTTCATCCGTTTTCGACCAATTCCCGGCCTAAATTTGCCCCGAGTTTGGGGTGAAATGGACATCAAGCGGACGGGCTGGGCGCATGCCCTTGTCCTCCCCGTGGCCCGCCTGTCGGGGACAGTAGCACTCCACTCGCCTCCAACGCCTCCACCCGCTCTCCCCGCCCCACCTGGCCACCGGCGTAGCCACTATTATCTGGCCGCCTCCTCACTGCTCACCTTCTGGCCGTCCATACCAAACCACGTCTCGACATGGCCGCCATCACGCTCGTGTATTCGTAGGTGTTTTGGCCATCGCTTGGAGGAGATTTGGCCGTCGCCGTCGTAGCCGGTGCCAGAGGGGATACGACCACCGGCGACGGATATGGACCACGACAGCTTCCGTCGGGTGCTCCAGAGCGGCCACTAGCCGGCCACCAACCACCCCTGCTGCATCGAGGTGATCATCGCGGTCTCTTTGCCACCACGACTGCAAGGTGTTTGACACTTTGCCCACAAAGGTATGGACAGTGGAGATGAATTTTTCTTCCATCACTTCATTTATTCATCTGACGATTCGTCCTCGGATGACGAAAATCTTGTGGTGGCTGCACTGGTCATTCACGACCACATTGAACAGCAGCTTTCTCGGTACAGGGGGTCAGTCCCTGGCCGTGATCCCAA
This sequence comes from Triticum monococcum, assembly GCA_034509565.1. Lineage (NCBI taxonomy): Eukaryota > Viridiplantae > Streptophyta > Magnoliopsida > Poales > Poaceae > Triticum > Triticum monococcum. The sequence goes on along the minus strand of CM067845.1, from coordinate 4,480,341 downwards.
CCTGAACCGCAACAGAGCGAGAGGCCACGCCCTATTCTTTGTCGATTACTTTGCGAATACCCCGCTCTTCAAGCCGGATAAATTCCGTCGCCGTTTTCGTATGGCAAGGTATCTGTTCTATCATATCCGAAAGGGAGTGGTTGCTCATGACCCATACTTCGAGTGCAAGACGGATGCCCTTTGCAAGCTTGGATTCTCCTCTTACCAGAAATGCACTACGGCTATCCGCATGCTTGCATATGAAATTTCAGGCGATTTGGTGGATGAGTATGTGCATATGTTCATTCAAGACAATTTCGATTTGGTTGTGAAACTATTTTATTTAGAGACAATTTCGATTCGGTTGTAAAACTATTTTTATTTTCAGACAATTAATATTTGGACGTGCAAACTAGTTTTGAACATTGCAATATGAATATATGGGCATTTTTGGCCGTGGCAGACAGGATGGGGCCAAAGGATACGTCCGTGGGTAGGGCGCATGGCCACCGCATCCTAAAATAGGCCCGGACACGACCCCATTGGCCTACCCAAACAGACAGAATCCATGCAAAACGGACATCCGTTTAGGGTCGTGCGGTGGAGTTGGCCTAAGAGGAGGAGGATAAAAGAGAATGATTAAACCATTAGAACAATTTGGTACCCATGCACCCTCCAGCACATATATTCTATTCCATGTCGATGGAAAGGAGCCATAAAGAGAGGAGCCGAGAAGCTGACGGAATCTTGCATCTTGCCCATCTCATCCTTCGCCCCACTTGCATACATATATAATTATACTTTGCATTTGTGTTATGCTCTTAATTACCTTATGCGTGCATTGTAGATTACTGCCGATTAATCAAACCAATACTAGTGACCGGTGAGTGAATTTGTCAACAAGCTGGTAGTGACCATATGGAAAAAAGAACATCAACACCAGATGCTCCCAGTAAGTTTTGGAGCTGCCTAGTGGGCATGATGCAATATGTAACTATCTCTATGTTAGCCACTAAGAGGGAACAAAACAAAGTACTACTAGGTTGCCTTAGGCTGGGGAATCAGAGTGCGATATTTGTGTGGTGGAGTGAAAACAGTGATGCATGCATGCATGGAGCTGCCTAGTTAATTGATTGATTGATTAAAGCAGGCACAAGGAGACAAATTAATAATGAGAGATGAGCATTCCCGCATGTTCCATTCTTGCCACTGGTGATGTATGCTGGGGGACTTGTTTCCACTTACCTAGCTCGACATCTCTCAGTAGCCAGCCACCACAGACAAAATTAATAAAGTGGGAAAAAAGAGAAGAAATGTGTATAAAACAGCCAGCCACAACACACGGATTTACAAAGTTGACAAAAAGGAGTAAAGAGCATACATATGGGCTGGCATAGCTGTGAAGGCTAGATATTATCATTCAAGACGGATATCAATTACTCCATCCGTAAAGAAATAGTGATCTGAATGCTCTTATATTTCTTTTCTTTAGAGAGGGAGTGCTAGCTAGTAGTACAATTTTGCAAATGGGCATTTGTTGTTGCTATAGTATTAAAAGGAGTTCGTGGGCGGAGCATGCGTCTCAGGTGTGGGCGGGTAGCCATGGTCACTCCGGTGGCATGGTTGCAGTTGTTTAGCATAGGGATACGATGGAGGGGTGTGAGAACCATAGTGCACTACTTGCTTAGTTGTTGTACTGGCCAGGGGTAGCGGCGTCGGCGGATGTTGTTTCCTTCCTTGAGGCTCCGTCGCGGCGTCCCTACTTCCTTCATGTTACTTTAGGTGAAAACTCGATCCTCGGGATCGGACGGTGGCGGCTATTCATGGCCGTGCCCTTCTTGGATGCATGGTTTGGTACCCTTTCCTCGATGGATTGCTCTCGGGGGAGGTCTGTGTCAACCCCAATCGGTTCTTCTTGGCGCATATGTAATTTGCTTGTTGGTTGTTGGGATGGTGTGGCGGTGCCTGGCACTTATGTATCTTGCCATGGGTGCGTGTGTTGTATGTGGTGTTTGGCATGAGTTTGTACCGGATTGTTTGATGCTAGGTGCTTTATATACTATAAAGCAAGGCGAAAGTCTTTTTCAGTATAGTATTAAGAAGTAATCATCTGGTGTGAACTTTGCTAATGTGCAATTTTTTTTAAGTGCAAATGTTTTTCAGTTCCCGGAAAGTAGTATGTACAAAACCTAATAAAGTTGAATTTCCAAGATGCTAGCAAGTAGTGGAAACAGCAAATAAAGCACAAGACAGTGGGATTCTTGAGCTGAAGATGCCCTTATATTAATTGCTGTCTCCCATTGACATCCAGCTAGTACTAATTTACTAAAGAAAAGATGGAATGTTCTTTCTTGTATTCCAGACATACAAGTACATCACAACCCCCCCCCCCCCCCCCCCCCCCCCTTTCCCGCCTATAGTGTTAAGGAGTATAATGTGCATTTTTTTAAGTGCAAATGATTTCCAGTTGCCAGAAAGTAGTATGTAGGCGACACAAAACCTAATAAAATTTGAATTTTCAAGATGCTACTAAGTAGTGGAAACAGCAAGTAAAGTAGAAGGGAGTGGGTTGCCTGAGCCGAAATGCCCCTAGCTTGCTCTCCCCCATTTACATCCAGTTAATTTACTAATGCTAGCATTCTTAGTTGCTAAAGAAAAGAGAAGATGAAATGTACTTTCTTGTTTTGCAAACATACTAGTACATCACACAATTAGAGCCAAAGAAATAATTAGGGAATCCTTCTCTGTTGTGTTTGGACGGCTGAAATGCCGGTCACCACCGACGACGCGAACACGATCCCGTCCCCATCGCGCTGCTGCAGAGCTAGCGATGACGAATTAGCCGCTCCGACAGTGACGACGGGCTGCCCAGGGTGCCGTTGTCCACGACGACGCTGGCAGCCGCGGTGGCCGCCGCGTCCACTGGCATGCACTCCGACGAGGAGGACGAGGAAGAGGTTGAGGAGGAGATCGCGTCGCTGCTGTTCACGTCCCGGGTGGGGGACAGGGAGGAGCTGATGCAGAGCGTGTGGCGGTGCCGGCAGCTCCGCCAGAGGCCGCTCTTCACCGTCGAGTCATACTCCATCATCGCCGCCTGATTATTACTCCAAACTAGTCTTCATCGACGCCAATTTTGTATTGTACTCCCTTCGTAAACTAATATACGATTGTTTACAATACTAAAATACTGATCTAAATGCTTTTATATTAGTTTACAGAGAGAGTATTTGACAATAGTTTGTCAGTTTGTTGATCGTCTTGCTGTGGCAGCCAACATTAATTTGGATTTATATGAAAGAGGTTGATTACTTAATTACATTACTCCATTGGTATTATATTTTTTTCATGTACTTTTCAATTTTAAAAAGAATTTAATATGCCAACAGTTTTATTCTTTTAGCATGTCACGCCCTGGCAAATAAGACATGTGCATTTTTATTACTAACCATAGAGTGCACTTTATTGACGAGAGTAAAGTTATGTTTTCCTATGGTCTCCAAATCATGTCTCTAGTCGCTATATGACCAAAAGTTTGAAGAGGAAAGCAACACTTGTTAGATACATAAACCTTTAGCACGTTCTACACGTTGAAGAAAAACATTATAGAATGTAATTAAATTAGTAGTCAAATAGTTGCATAGTGGTTGAATCATTTGACACAACACACTAGCTAGTAAATTCGATATAGAATTAGTACAAACATGGATGGATAATCGAGATGGGCTCTCCCCATGCATGTATGGACACTGCAAACACTGCGTTGGATTGTCTTGGGGTCCTTTTATGATCTGGTAGAAGAGTACTTGGTAGTCAAGGCGAGTACTCCCACCATTCCAATGAATAAGACGTGCCCACATCTTAAATTAAAATTTGACTATAAATTTGACCAAGTAAATATGGGTTATATGTGACAAAAATTATTCCGCTGAATATGTATTCAAAATAAGTTTTCATAGTATAATTTTTGAGTCATAGAAACATATATCACTGGTCTAATTTAGAATCAAAGTTGGACTTTGGAAACTTTGCGCGCCTTATTCATTGGAATGGAGGGAGTATATATGCATGTTCTTTAACTACACATCATGCTGCATGTGTATCAGGTTTATTTAGATATCCTTTTCAGCGGTGAATTATTTATATAGCTTTAGACAAATTGTGTTGCACGCAGGCCTTACTTAAGCTGAAGCACACTATACAATAATGCGAGCTAGTAATATATATTGCACATGCCGTTAGCCTTAAAAGGTTTTCATTTATTAAAGTTGTGACTTTCTACACAAATTATTAAGGATGGGACCAATTGGTGGGGTGGTTGCTTAGAGACTAAGAATTGAAGTGCAAGCTAGATTTCCTTCAACAAAAATATTCGACCGGGTCACACGCAGAGATGCATAGAGAAAGAAATAAAGGAAGAAGCACTAACTTATAGAGCTAAGGATTATGGATGAGGCATGCATGGAGCTAGCCTTTTTGGTCTCTAGCCTCGCTGCTCCGATATCCAAATGGACCCTACGTACCTCCATCCACCCATATGATCTTCTAGCATAAAACGACAACTTAAAAACAGGCCGCTAGCAAATACTCTTTGTAAATTAATATAAGACGCTCTTTGACACTATGATAGTGCCAAAAAACAAATTAAACCTAACCCTTTTTACCCTCTGGTAGTACTATTGCTCTTTTCTTACGCAAATGACCAAATTAAATGAAAACCAAACGGTTTATTTATCAGTTAACCAGAATTCTTCCAGTACATATATTTACAAATTTCCTAGATCAGTGCATGCATATGTATGGAACGAAAAGTCAATTCGGCCCATTTAATTTGTTCCAACAACAAAAGCCCTCATGTGTTACATGTGTACATATACCAGTAGTTAGTAAAAGCACTCAACTAATCTGATGATCTGCCCATCACTATTAGGGAAAAGCCTAGCAGTAGCGCTGGTTTTTGGCCTAGCAGTAGCGCGGAGGACCGCGCTACTGCTACGGCGCTACAGCTAAAGGTTAGCAGTAGCATTGGTTTACACGTGCTACTGCTATACCTACTTAGTAGTAGCGCGTCTTGCAGAAAGCGCTACTGGTAATTACTAGCAGCGTGCCTCTCTGCCCGCACTACTACTATTATTATTATGTATTTTATTTCTTTTTTATTTTATGTCGTATTCATACATCATTATACAAGTTTTCATATAGTAGCAATTTAGAGATTGTTTCTACATCATAATGATGACTTGGTCACTTAGGATCCATCCACTTGAAACTAATCCACGATTCTTTCACCCAGTGATATAATAACTCATCATCATCATCATCATCATCATCATCATCATCATCATCATCATTGTCATATAACAACTTCTCATGATCATCATTTTCGTCCATGAGACATCATATAACAACTTGGTCACTGATCATAATCACAACACCTTCTCCTCATCATCATCAACTCTAACACATTGTAGCACATAATAACACATTGTACCTAGGGCCTACTCCTCTTTCATAGGACCTGCTAACCTCTCTAAGGTAAAATAGCATAATACAAGATAGGCCCTGACTCTCCATTATAGAGAATGGAGACTATCCTGTCTCCAATTCTTGCGCTTCACACAGTGTTGCTTCCAAGTAGCTCCCTATGATTGTTCATACATTTTTTCCATTCTTTGCTTGTCATGTCTTCATCGGTTTTAGAAATCCGGTATGAACAGTTGTGAAGCCTAGGCAGACTTGGCCGTAAGCTAATAACATCAAGCCGACCTTTCAGAAACATCAGACCAGGCACACAATACTTCAGGATTTTATGTTGAAAAACATAATAATAACATCGTAATTAGCAATGTAGTTTAGCTTTAGAAGAATATATGCAAAAGATGCACGGATGTCGTAAACTCGTAATAGTAAAAAATCTTACCATGCCATCTCCATGGATGTTACCATAGTTCAACACGTGCACTAGTGACACGTATTGACCATAATGTGCAGGAGTTTCATAATTGATATTGTAATTCTCAACATCAATAATAAATGAGATAAAATGATCTTTCTCCTGATAAGTTAATTATGCGCCATCGGTGTAGTAGGTTCTATCTACCATCTTCCGTATATTTTTTGAAGAATGAAAATAAGTTGTCAACTACTCCCTCCGTCCGGAAATGGATAAAATTGATGTATCTATAACTAAAATAAGTGTAGATACATCCATTTCTAGGACAAGTATTTCCGGATGAAGGGAGTATTTTGAAATAAACAATATAAATTACTTAATAAATATGTTTGAGAAACTCACATAGGGGTAGAAATGTAAGCGTATCAACAAGGACCCGAATGTCCATATTCTCTTCATCGATGTCAGGATCGCCAAGTGCAATGTCACTAGTAGAAAAAGGGTCAAACGTGAAGCACATTAGTGCCGGTTTGTATTTGAGCCGGCACTAATGGTACCATTAGTGCCGGTTCGAACGAATTTGCATTAATGCCGGTTCGTGTTGAACCTTTAGTACCGGTTCGTGGCACGAACCGGTACTAAAGGGGTGGTGGCAGGCTGGCGTCAGGCCGGGGCCTTTAGTACCGGTTCGTGGCACGAACCGGTACTAAAGGGGTCTAACCTATAGTACCGGTTCGTGCCACGAACCGGTACTAAAGGTCCCATTTTCAAACTCTACCCCCCCCCCCCCCCCCCCCCCCCGTGGATCGCCTTTTCAGTTTTAAAAAAAAATAAAAAAAATAAGTTTCTCATGTGATATGTGGTCTAGTTGTTGGGAAAATTTGCAAATGTGAATTTTGACTTTATTTGCAAAATCTCTCTGAAATTTGTAAAAATGGGCATAACTTTTGCATACTAACTCGGATGAAAAAGTTTTTTATATGAAAAATCATCTACTCGAAAAGTTACATCCAAATTTAACGGGGGGAACCCCGTTAAACATTTTTAAAATCCTCAAAAACCTAATAGAAAAAAAGTTACGGGGCTTTTAAGATCTAGAGTGGAAAAAATTGAAAAATATTCAAACAGTGGGCAAACTGTGGTCAAACAATGGTCAAACTAATTATTCTAGAATATTAGTGTTACTAAATAATTATTTTAGTTATTTCAATTTTGGTCAAATCTGGTCAAACTGTGGTCAAACTATGGTCAAACTGTGGTCAAACAATGGTCAAACTAATTATTCAAGAAATATTAGTGTTACTAAATAATTATTGTTTTTTAAAACAATAGTTTCAAACTCAAACAGTGAAATGTGTCACTTCATGCTCAAGCAAAATTCCTGAAGGTTAATAGGATTGACATCTTACTATTGTTAGGAAAACAACAAATGCAGACTTGGAGCGAGGGAGAATAGAACCCGGAAGTTAAGCGTGCTCGGGCTGGAGTAGTGAGAGGGATGGGTGACCGGTCGGGAAGTTAGATGATTTGGAATGAGTGATCCACACTTGAGCAGTTAAGAGAGGTGATTAGAGACTAAATCATCAAATAATTCAGAAAAATTAAAAATGAAAAAAAACAAAATTTTTTTCCAAAATTTTCAAAAAAAAAATTCAAAAAAAACCTTTAGTACCGGTTGGTGTTACCAACCGGTACTAAAGGTCCCCCGTACCAGGGCGCGAGCTGACGCCACGTGGTGGCACTTTAGCGCCGGTTCGTGCTGAACCGGTACTAAAGGGGGGGGGCTTTAGTGCCGAAATAATAGTGCTGGTTCCATAACCGGCACTAAAGGCCCTTACGAACCGGTGCTATTGCCCGGTTTTCTACTAGTGAGTACTCCCCAATTTGGGCAACCAAAATGGGATACGCTCTCAGAATTGTATAGATTTACAGCAAAATCATAACCATGATGGGTCCTTAGGTGAACTATCTTTGTCTCCATATTTTCATGATCTTCAAAATCCAGCTTCTCCAAGACATAGCGTCTTGCATGGCATGAGATAAGCTAGTCGTAAAAGATAGAAATTACATGTTGAAGAAGCAGAAGTCATGTTTAATTACGAAAAAACACTCCTCGTCATTGCGTACGGTTTCAACATCGAAGGTCTCAAGGAGCTTAATACTGAAGAGCCTACCTTCTACCAGGTGAGGCCTGTTGCACAGACACCGGTCGTTGCCACACCAGTCGCACTCCGGGAGCCTATCGTCATCGTCAGACATTTACTATGTTCATAATTCAAAGATTAAACTTGTACAATTCAATATATGTACTACAAAAACTAAATTAAATCATTATTATTCATCATGGGTTGACTATCGGTCTGTCGACTTAAAGTCAACCAAAAATGACGTTAAATGCTCTTTCCGGCATTTCCAACGCACTCAATATTTTCTATATTATAGCACAAGCCATGCCAAAATTGACGGAAAAATCCGGCATGACATTTGCTAAAAAGGACATATCGAGCGCCTGAAATTTGCCAGAATGGAAATTAATCAACACTCTAGCAAAACATAGGCCACTCGGAGGTGTTCCCTGCAAACATGGCCTCTTGGGCAAGCACATACCCTATTTGATCAACACTAGATATACATGTTTATATCTACATCATATGATAATTCAATCTTGATGGTCATTGCATTTCAATGGTTGAAAATATGAACAAAAACATTTCAAAATATCTTATATATAATTCTAACATAACTAAATTTGCCAATATAGGTCTCTCTCTAAACTAGTTCTATTAAGCACTTACTAAATAAACTAGTTCTATTAAGTACTTACTAAATAAGCTAGTTCTATTAACCACTTACTAAATAAACTAGTTCTATTAAGCACTTACTAAATATAAACTAGTTCTATTAACCACTTACTAAATAAACTATTTCTATTAAACACTTACTAAAAATTGTATTACCCTAGTTCTACCCTAAATTTTCTTACTTCTATTACTAAATTTAATACCTAAAATTTTCTATTCTTAAAATTTCAAAAACAGAGGGAACTGGAGGGAGTAGGAACGAATGGAGGGGTGAGTGAGGGTGGAAGGGAGGAGGCGGACGGACGTGGCAGGGAGGAGGAGGACGAATGAGGCACGGAGGAGAGGACGGACGAGGCAGGGAGTGAGGAGGGAGGTGGAGGGATGGAGGGATCGGGAGAGCGACGAGGAGAGGAGGGAGGTGGAAGCTGGAGGGATGGAGGAACTACCTCGGTGGAGGAGGAGCAGTAGCGCCGGCGGCGGCGGGCGACTACGGTGGTCAGGGAGGGCCGAACGTCGGCGGCGGCAGACGACGGGGTGCGTGGGGAGTGAGAGTGGGAGTGGAGAGGGGGAGAGTGAGGGGTGGACGGTGGAGAAGATATGATGAATTTAGCAGTAGCGTGTGTTAGGGGAAAGCGCTACTTCTAAACTACCTAGCAGTAGCGTGTTTTCGGAGGAAGCGCTACTACTACACTTAGCCTGGCGACAACGGTGGGGCAATTTTAGTAGTAACACTCTTTGTCCTTGCCGCACTGCCCTAGTAGTGCATGGTGTTTTTTGCATCATGTATATGTAGTACTAAAGATGCATCGATGGTGTGCATCCTATTTATGCTACAAATCAAGTGCATAATTTGAAGTGCTTCTTGTGCGTGTTTAGACTTGATGGTGGTGTGGTTTCATAGATGATCCGGTTGCCATATACAATTGGGTAACTTTTAAGTTGTGCATCATCAAGGAAGTGACGCAGACGCAATTATTCAACCCTTCACTTTACTTCATTTGGGTAAGTATGGATGTCTGCTGAATCATGCACAAGATCATTGACAAGTGACCTCACACGAGCTTTCTCAGAGTGACCTCGCACTAATGAATACTTAATGATATATAAATGCTTTCCTTTACCATTTGCCAGTTTCCAGAGTTAGGTATCCAAAGCAATGGATGCATGGATTTCCTACTAGACAATGCACGGTTTAAACCATTTAGTTGTTGATGTTTTTCATGTGAGCCAGCTAGATAGCTGACCATGTTGTATGTATGTACGTCACCATCGGTCTTTGTAGACTCAAGATTATTGTACACACACCATGCATGACAGAAGCGGATTTGTGGCACGCAGGTCTCAGGGCACCGAGTCCCTCGTGCGTGCTTTTATTTTTGGTTTTTGGTTTTTGATTTTTTATATCTTTTAACAAAAAGTCTAAATTAAGTTATGTTTTCGTATTCATGTTCCTTGTGATGAGAACTTTCAAATAAGATCTGTTTTGAATACGTTTTGATAAACTTTGAAAAAATGTAAAGTTTCAACTCTTGGAACTTAGTGTGAGGGACCGATAAAATCACGTCTTTTTGGCCTACGACCGACAAAAAAAATGCCATATAATTTTATCTATGAAACTTGGTGAGAGTACGTGAGAAAAATCACAAGTTTCAGTTGAAAAACCGTAAGTTTCAATGATTGAAACTTAAAACTTAATGTGCCCTCGTGCGGAATACAACTACTTCACGAATCGCGAGGCAATCGAGCGGTCGGGCAGGGGTTGGCAGGTGCGTGCCCCGGCACCTCCGTGCCCTTGCGAATTTCCACATGCATGACGAGGCCTTAATGGAAAATAATCCATATGGCGAGCTTATGTACACTAATACATAAATGTCCCTTTATTGAACGACACCAAGATAGACTCCTAAATACACATCAAAAAAACTAACGCCCACACGTGTGGCATATTGCACATTCCTCACACGCCTCCTTTACCACTCATTTTATCACATGTGAACAAATGACATCAGTAGGAATCTTTTTGGTTTTCGGCTTAAAAATGTTTTATCTTCTAATTAAAAAGTCAAATTAAAAATTCGTTTTCACCATTAAATCCGTCTCGACGAGATCTTCAAAAATAGACCCCATGTTGATATGTTTCAATGAATTTTTTTGCCCAGAAGTTGCCATGATGTTTACACTGTAGTTAGTGCTTAAACTAAAGTTGCCATGTGGCAATTTCAGTTTGTAGGGCATGGCAATTTTAGTATTTTGTTGATAGCAACTACAGTACTTTGACCATGAAAAATATTTTTTGTATGAACCATGGCAATTTTAAGTGCATGTATCATGGCAATATTAGTTTATGGTTCATGGCAGGTCTAGTTTCTTAATTTCCTGTTTTATAAATGTCAAATTTTACTTTGAAATGTAGAAGAAAATAGTTAAAATATATCATGGCAACTTCAGTGTAAACACCATGGTAATTCATGTGCAATAGACATGACAACTTTTAACCGGAAAAAAAATCATCGAAATATATTGATATGAGATCTAGTTTCGAAGATCTCATTGGGAGAGATTTAATGGTGAAAACGGATTTTCAATCGGTTTTTTTATTTAAGAGATAAAACATTTTTAAAACAGAAAACCCAAAAAGATTCCGACATGCATGCATGCGGTGACGTGGCGCAGTCTATGTACTATAGGTGTGTGGGCGGATTTCGCTCCCACCACACGTCTGGGCGTTAGCGTTGTCCATATACATCTCATATGCATTTATTTGGAATCACTCGTGTGTCATAAAGAGGTGGTCATACCTGATTTTCCCTAAAAAAAATGTGATATATCACATCTGGTTGTTCAATAAAAGCTGTGTTATACCCTCCATCGATCTTAGCTTCTCTTTTGCCACTCTCTCCCACCAAAACACCCCTCACGCCCATACCCATGTCGGCTTCTGTTCCACCTCTTCCATCATGCCTACTAGGTTCCCATTGGCTTTTGCAACGACGACTGCCAAATCATACGCATGTGGGTGCCACGTCCTGATGGCCGGAGAAGAGCAACCCTAGGTCTACTACTACCAATGTGACAAGATGAGCCGTTGTCCATGGTGAAGCTAGGAGGTAGTGGCAACTTCTTCAACAAAACCGCCGGGTTGATTTTTGAAGTGGCGTGGTGACATTCGAGCATTAGAGCATCATTTTGGTGCGTTTTAAACCTTTAACTAGTATTTTTATATGAGTCAATCTTTGATATTGTCTTGTCGTTGGCTACTTAATTTTAAGTGGAAGGAGGTAGGTAAGTGTGTCCCCTTTTACAAAAAGAGGGGAAGACCCTCGGCCTCTACATCAAATAATGCACATAACCTTATATTATTAATTATAGAAAACAACGAGAAAATCTTCTTACATGGAGGAAAAAGAAAAACCTTGAGGCCATCCAATAGGACATGCCTCGCAATAGCATTCCCGTTATGCTGCACCAATGCTCAGTGCATCATGTCAGACCCATCTAATCCGACAAACCTCACCACCATTATGTTGCACCAACCCGCGCGCCGCTGCGTACAATTCGTACATAGAAATGAGGATTTCGGCTTACTGACCACCATAGATGAGACACCCACCACCGGTGCTAGGGTTTCACCCACGCTCGATGCCGAGGTCGATCTTTGATCCTCTAGGTAAAACTGTCCCTAATGAGCACGGCAAACCGTTTCTAATGACATATATCCGATACTGTTAGCTAGGTGGTGTCACATTGACATTACATATTGTTAGATAGCCAACATCGGTTAGATGATTAGGAGGGTGATTCTACTTTCAGCCCACTGGGGATAACCACATTGTTGCCAACGGCTTTGCTTGCTCCATGAAGGCGGAATATTCTTTCAGTGAAGAGACAACAAGGTACGTGTGTGTGCTAGGTGTTGTTTTAAAATTTTGCATACGTGGGTGTGCATAGGTACCTAGATTGCCTTCAAAATCTAAAAAGAAATGATGACGACGACAAAATGAAACATGAATGTAACAATCGGTCGGGATAGGGACGCCTATGATGATATGGTATCTTCCAAGTAAAAGGGAATTTCCATGGATCTATAATTCAGGCTAGCTGATACGAACAAAGGCTCACTGTACCTCAACTAGCGCTTAGTGCATGTTGGTGGAGGAACATGCTCTAATCAAGCCAAAGTTAGGTAGACACTATAGCTTAGTTGTACGTACACAAACAGCTAGCTGCTCAGTTCATGGATATATAGCTGAAAGACCCATCTAGGGCACCACTCTTGTTATGTTTGTAAACATGCAGTAAAAGTTGTAAACTACCATTTCGCGGATTTTGAAATCAAAATCCAGCCCATGGCAGAAAAAAATGCAAATTAATATAGTTATTATAGTAGTTATTTTAACGTGTTTGTTATTCATAAGTTGCCCGAAAATGCCATAGGCGTTAGTTAATTTTGACGGAGAGGAAGGGGAGAGCTACGGAGCCGATGTGCGTCCCTGGTGAGGCCTTGTTAGAAACTCATCGGAGTGCCGTCTGAGGCGAGGAAGCAGGTTGACTAGTGCGGATGTCATTGTGACGATTGCTCAGATTGGACAACGAACTGAGCCTGAGATAGGGACGCCACCACCGGCAGTGGTGTCGCCAACAAGGGCTCGTCAAGACCTAGTGACAGCTTTGACGCAAGAGAAGAGTCCATGTGAAGGGCAAGAGGGGGCTCGAGAGGAAGAAGGCGATGCCTGGACGTGGGTTGGAAATCCAATGACCGAGAAAGTCGACTAACGCCAAATCTTTTGTATGACAACTCGCAAATAGTTGATCCTTACTTTAAATGTGAGGTGACCTTTCCGACATAGAGTTCAATTTTGTTACTCATGTTTCTGAACTATGTTCGAACCCAGGTTTGAAATATTTAGAGCACATAGATGTATATTTAATATGTATGTGAATATGGTGGGAAAAACCAGGCGTTCAATGACTACGAGTCGATTCTTTGTTTCATGGTTGCACCATCACAAGCTCAGGTACACCAGATAATGCACTCTTGAACCATGGAACTATTAACATTATTCATACTTACACACTACATCCATGCTACATTTTTGCATGCGTATATATGCACCATGCAAATCCAAAGAAACTTGATTCAATGTTTTGAGAATCCACCGAATAGAAGAGGTCCTAAAGGTGACGGAGGAAAGGATACAAAAGCTGTGGCTAGGCGCCCTTGCTCACCTGCTGCTAGCTGTACATACGTACGATCGATCGGTCGATCAGTAGACGGATGGCGATAAGATCCTGCAGGCGCAGGCGGAAGATTGATATGTCGGATGGTGCACCGGCCATTTGTTTCTTTCGTAGCTCTGCTTTAGTTGGAAGATCGACACGTCTGGTCCTGGATGGTGCATGATTTCCTGGTATCTCGGGATCCGTACGTACTACAGTCGTAGGTAGGCTGGCCTCGGAATCTGTGCTGCATGCAAAGTGATTTGGTGTGTGAGTGTTGGTCCAAAAGAAGAAGATATCATCCTGTCACGGCATGACGAGCTATCTTGCTTGAGATTTTGCTAAGATCCACCACACATGCCCCAGCATGCATGCTCATCGATGCTTTGTATTGAAGATCTTTACGTCTTTTCAGGCACTTATTTACAAGCGTGGCCCATACTACCTTGAAGAACAACAAGCATATCCCGGAAACTTTGCACACCAGAGATATCCAACTTAAAATCATTGATTTTCGACCATCTCTAGATTGAAGAGCAAGAGCTAATTGTCACAGTCTTACAGTACAATGTCTCTAATTAGCAACATCTTCTTCTAATCTCGAAAAAAGATAGTACTCCCTCCGTCCAGATGCGTAGGGCATCTAAGCAGCTGCATCGCAACCTAGGGCATAGAGATTGGATGGAGGATATTAAACCAAAACTCAATGGCAATAACTACTCCTATGTGCCCCGCTTGGAAAATTGGGAGGAGCCAACCACTATGTACTTTCCCATGTCATTAATTTCTAGAGAGCAGCATGCAAATCCTCTTTAGACTAGCGACAATGGAGAGTAACTTAGACTCAATAACATATGCACGTTACTAGTCCATGTTACTACTCCCTCCGATCAAAAAGGTTTGTCCCTTAAATGGATACATTCATTTGAGGGGCAAACTTGGTACATGTTTTTTCGGACGGAGGGAATACCTCTATAGTTGGGAGTAACATATGTGTGGTGTCATGCAACACTTTATTTATTAGGTTGTAGACTTATCTTTTTTTGATATGTGTGATGTTACTCATACTATGAGTAGCTATGTTACCACATGCCTCTTTTTTTCATTAATTACTTGCCACATCATCTATTTTGTCTAGTATGTGATGTTATCATTTATGTTACTCTCACTGTGTGTAGTCTTAATGTGTCAGCCAATTATCAGTATTAATTGTCGGTGGTATCGGCGACAATTAATATGGATCAGAGGGAGCGGCTAATTATGACCTTCTTCATAATTAGAATTTACTTATTACTGCAATTTCAATCTTTAGGGAGATTTTCTAATGAAGCTTTAATTTTAGGAGACAAAAAGTTTTAGAAAATTGATTTTCCTATGGACCACTTTGCACTCAGTTAATCAAAGAGATTTTTTTCTTTAAGTTAATTAATTATCAATCTAAATAAGAAACCAAAATCATATGGGCAGGCCAAGATGCCCTTAGAGATGTTCTAGAAGATGTTGTCTGATTGGCGATAAGTGTAACCTGTAAATCTGGCTGTTTTTTCGTTTATGGACTATTGAAAAATAGGTTACGCACTTGTAATTTACATTTCTGTTGTCCTGGGCCTTCTCCCTTGTTCTTTTTGCACGGAATAGAAATGGACATTCTTTTCCCAAAGATTTCAGGTTCAGACTTCATCAACAATGTACATATACACGTGGGAAATTGATAAATTTTTCATGACTTTTGACTTGAGTGGATTATTAGTTAGTTTTGAGTATAATAAAACACCAAAGTGCACACATCGTAAAACTCCACCAACTATAATATACATGCATCTCATTCCAATCAATTTAAACTACATACTTTGAGCTGGCTAAACAATGACACTTAAGAGCTACAAGTTCCGTTCTGGGAGTGCATGGGCCCACACCGAGCTAAGCATGCAAAAGAATCTCTTTCTCTGTCGTTTGCTTTAGTTAGTTTGGCCTTTACTACTTGTTTGCTTTGCCTCCTCTGATTCCATTTCCATTGTTCCATCCTTTTCAGCTAGCTATAGCTCGCTAGCTAGTGATGCACCGAATACCCACCCTTTTTTATTTACTTCCTCCGTCCGAAAATACTTGTCGAAAAATGTATAAAAATGGATGTATCTAAAACTAAAATACGTCTAGATACATTCATTCCTCCGACAAGTATCTCCGGATGGAGGGAGTATTTTCTTTTCTCTCGTCAGGGACAACTAGAGGACAAAGCAAGGACACATCGGTTGACCGGGGCCATCTGATCAGATATTACACCACGTCAAACGGTGGAGGAACTACGACGCTGTAAAATGGAAACGTGGTTGAACGTCTTTTGCAAATTAAAAGGGTGTGACAACGATCTCCGTTGCGCCATGTGGCTACACTTGGCTCATCGAAATCAGCTTGACAAAGACTTTACTTCCTCACAAGAATTTTGCTATCTTATTTGTCATTTTGGAATGTATATTAGCTTCATATAAAGAAATTTGGACTGTTTCAGACCTGACCAGTCGCGGAACGCCGTTGACACGACTACTGGCATCAAACAATGGTGGACTAATCTCTCTCACGGTATGAAAAGCAAAGAGCGCGCGGAAGGAAACATGCAGTAGCTAACAAACTTTACCTCAAAGGAAGACGGCTCCTCCCCAAGAAAAGCTTAGGGTTCCTTTGCCTCCCGCTGGTGCCGCCGCCGGTCCGCTTCGTCACCGGTGACCTTAGGGCCATGGCGGCGCTGTGGATCCGGCCTTTGTCGGCGGGAGGGCTTCATTTTTAGATGTTTCTTCAAGTTTTGTGTCCTCCTCAAAAAGACGAGACGGCGGCGGCTCCTTAAAGATGGAATAAGGTCTTCTCCGCCTAGTCCCCATTCCGGTGGTGTGTCTATTATCGTCAGTGGGCGTGTGGAGGTGTGTCTCCAGCAGATCTATCCTTGATGGGTTTACTCGGATATGGTCGTATTTTGTATACGTTTGTGTTTCTTCAGGTTGGATCCTTCCGACCTACGCTACTCATCATCAGGGCCGGTTGCTGTTCTGTTGCGCTGGTCCTATGGGGCCTTAGCATGACGACTTCCCGACTGTATACTACAACAAGTTTTGCCTGGCTCCGACGAGGGAGGGGCGATGATGGCGACGCGTCTTCGGCTCGCTTCAGTGCTTGTAGTCGTCACTAGATTGTCTACGGACCTGGATGTAATTTTTATTATTTCTAGTGTTCGTTGTATTGCCATGATTGATGATGAATAGATTGGAAGTTTTTCTCGCAAAAAAAGCAAAGAGCGAAAGACAGGCTTGGCACTCACTTTTTACATGATCTGGTATCTATGGAACGACCGCAACCGTCGGATTTTGAATATATACACATGATGGCGGTCAGTATATATAGCATGTTTAACTAGAGATGTTTTTTTCCTAAATTTTTCTGTCTTGAGTGTGTTTCCTCTTTGTCGAGTTCCTTGCCTGGTCACACTTGTGATCACTAATTGTAATTTTCCCCATTCTTAATGAGAAACCGGAGCACCGACCGTCTTCAATAAAAAAACATAGCTTACAATTAGCTAGTCATATAGCTAGTTAATTAATCTTTATGTTTACAGATAATACCTTTTTTGTGGGATGTGTTTACAGATGATACTATTTGTCTTAATTTTATGTCGAAACCGGGGTTCTCTGATAAAAGTATGAACTTTTTCCGACTGAATTAGAGACCTTCATTTCAACAATGCAAAAACAAGATATTTATTTTTGCTTCAAAGACATTGGTATTTGGCTTGAAGTAGAAGCACCACTAGAATAATTTGATCCAGTGGGGAAATGGCTAGAGATAGCAGGTGAGACACGACTATGCACCCATATCCAAAAGAACTAAATGGCATCTATAAGCATGAAGTACAGTACCACTTGAATAGAATTAAGAGGAGGAGGAGAAAAGAGAATGATTAAACCATTAGAACAATTTGGTACCCATGCACCCTCCAGCACATATATTCTATTCCATATCGATGAAAAGGAGCCAGAAAGAGAGAATCGTGCCTTCTCATCCTCCTCCTCACTTGCATACGTATAGTATACTTATATTTTGCATTTGCATTATGCTCTTAATTACCTTATGCATGCATTTTAGATTACTGCTAATTAATTAAACCAATACTACTGACCTGTGAATGGATTTCTCAACAAGCTGGTAGTGACCATGCATGCATATGGAAAAAAGAACATCAACACCAGATGCTCCCAGTACATAATTAAGGATGGCATGCACTAAGTAAGTTTTGGAACAAGCAGTTTGCTAGCTAGTGGGCATGATGCAATATGTAACTATCTATTTGTTAGCCACTAAGAGGGAACAAAACAAAGTAGGTTGCCTTAGGCTTGTGAATGAGAGGAGGATATTTGTGTGGCAGCGTGACATGAGTGATGCATGCAGCTGCCTAATTGATTAAGGCTTGCACAAGGAGACAAATTAATAATGAGTGATGAGCATTCCCCCATGTTCCATGCTTGGCACTGGTGGTGTATGTTGGGGGACTCGTTTCCACTAACCTAGCTAGACCACTCAGTAGCAAGCCACCACACACAGATTCAAAAAGTAGACAAAAAGAAGTAAAGGAGCTTACATATGTGCTTCCATAGTTGTGAATGCTAGATATTATGAGAAGAATATGAATTACTAGCTAGTAGCACAATTTTGCAAATGGGCCTTTGTTGTGTGTGACCATAGTGCTATAGTATTTTTTTTTCGAAACCGTTATAGTGCTATAGTATTAAGGATCAATGGCCAAGCCAGCCGAAAGAATATGTGGGGTCATTGCTTATTTTTTAAATATTCATAGTGTACAATAATTATAACCAATGTTCCTCAAAAGCTGTGGGGTCAACTGAGCCACAATTTGTGCATAGAATGGACTGTTAAGGAGTAATCCATCTAGCCGCCTCCTCCAAAAAAGAAAATCCTAGGGTCCTGCCTCCCACCGACGTCGCCGCCGGTCCGCCTCGTCTCTGGTGGCCTTAGGGCCATGGCGGTGTGATGGATCCCGGCCCTTGCCGGTGAAAGGGCTCTATTTTTAGATGTTCCTTCGAGTTCTGTTAGGGTTTGTGTCCTTCTCAAAAAGAAGATACAATGATGGCTTCCTAAAAATGGAACAAGGTACTTCCTCCCCTTTAGCCTCTGTTCCGATGGTGCTTCTAGCATCGCCGCTGAGCGTGTAGAGGTGTGTCTCTGGAGGATCGGTCCTTGGTGAATTTTGCCCGGCACCAGTGAGGGAGGGGCGATGCCGGCGGCACCTTAGGCTCGTTTTAGTGTTTGTAGCCAATGCTAGGTGGTCTATGGATCTGGATGTAATTTTCATATTTCTGGTGTTCGTTGTACCGTCATGATTGAAGATGAATAGGTCGAAAGTTTTCGCGTGAAAAAAGAGTAATCTATCTGGTGTGAACTTTAGTAATGTGCAATTTTTTTTAGTGCAAATGATTTTCAGTTGCCGGAAAGTAGTATGTAGGTGACAAAAAACCTAATAAAACTTGGAATTTTCAAGATGCTAGTAAGTAGTGGGAACAGCAAATAAAGCAGAAGACAGTGGGATGCTTAGGCTGAAATGCCCCCAGCTTGCTGTCCCCCATTGACATCCAGTTAATTTACTACTAGTAGTATTAGTAGCTGCTAAAGAAAAGATGGAATGTACTCTACTTTAGAGCCAAAGAAACAATTAGGGATGGAATGGATTCCTCCTCTGTTGTGTCTGGACGGCTGAAAAGGCTCCCCCTTCCCGCCTATAAATACCCTCTCAACCCCCCTCACCACCTCACTCATCTCACTCACTACTTCTCCAACACCAGATCAAGTAGCGATCTTCTTCTTCTTCGGCTGCGATCTTTCTGTTGGTCATTCGAGATGACGGTGGCCGTGTGCCATGTCATGCCGGCGCTGGACGTCGCTCCTCCTCACACTCGCATGCCGGCGCCGATGCCACCGCCGCAGCAGCTGGACATGTGGAGCGCCATCCAGGCCCCAGCCAACAACGACTGCGCCAACAAGCCCGAGCCGCCGGCGATTAAGGCCAAGGCCACTTGCCCGATGGCGACGGTGCGGCGGTCCATGAGCCACGAGAGCCTCAGCCTCTGCACCGAGAGCCTCGGCTGCGAGACTGGCACCCGCGGCGACTTCCTCGACCTGGCAACCCTTCTCTACGCGCCGCCCCCGCCCCACACAACCGACGATGCCGTCGCCGCCGACTTCTTCTCGCCGCCGGCATTGGATGACCAAGAGGAGGAGAAGGATGAGGCAGCGGGCGAGCTGACACTGAAGGCGGTGCAGTACCACCGCGCCCGGCCGCAGCGCGCGTTCCCGCCGCCGCTGCCGTCCATGTCTCGCCGCGGCGGTGACGACGGCGGACCGTGCCTGCGGGTGCGCCCGCACCGCCGAGACGGGCGCCTCGTGCTGGAGGCTGTGGCCGCGAAGCCCCAGGGCTATCTCCATGCCCAGCGCCAGGATGGCCGCCTCAAGCTCTGTTTCGTGGACTGCTCCCCTGCCTTGGGATCTGTTCTCGACCACCAGAAGCAGAGCATGGTGCAACAGCCACACCAAGAAGAGATGCTGCAAGGACGCAATAGCGTCGACGAGGAAGAAGATGTCTTCGAGGAGGAGGAGGAGGAGGACGAGGTGGAGGTGGTAGACAGGGGCACGGTGGTCGAGGTAGTGGCGGCGTCCGGCAAGGCGCAGCGGTGCTCGAGGATCGTCATCAACAAGTTCGTGGGCGGCGCGCCTACCACCACAGACGACGCGTCGCTATCACGCTGCTGCAGAACTACCGAGGACGAACTAACCGCTCCGACCGTGACGCCAGGGCTGCGCCGGGTGCCGTCGTCCACGACGACGCTGGCGGCCACGGTGGCGGCCGCGTCCACTGGCATGCAGTCCGACGAGGAGGACGAGGAAGAGGCTGACCAGAAGGGCGAGAAAGAGAGCGCGCCGCTGCTGTTCAAGTCGCAGGTTGGGGACAGGGAGGAGCTGGTGCAGAGCGTGCGGCGGTGCCGGCAGCTCCGGCAGAGGCCGCTCTTCATTGTGGAGTCATACTCCATCATCGCCGCCTGATCACTAATCCAAACTAGCCTTCAATCTTGTGTCGCACGGGCTAGTTTTAGAATGTCAATTTTGTACTGTATATCTGTTTGTTAGGGTCTATTTGGTTCTAAATAAGTCACCCCAACTTATAAATCATAAGTTGCTCCACCTCAACTTAAAACTTATAAGCCACCCCCTTTTGAGTGTGTTTCACCATCTTTACATAAAAAAACAAGGTAGGAAAGTGTGGTCAGGTGACTTATAAGTCAGGTGACAACCAAATAGGCGTGACTTATAAATCATTAGTTTAAATCAGGTGACTTATTAAAACCAAACAGGCCCTTAATTGTTTTGCTGTGGCAGCCAACATGAATTTATATGAAAGAGGTTGATTACTTAATTACTACTACATTACATTGGTATTATATATTTTTTTCATGTAGTTTCCAATTTTAAAAAGAATTTAATATGACAACAATTTTATTCATTTAGTATGTCACGCCCTGGCAAATGAGATATATGAATTTTTAACTAACCATAGAGTGCACTTTATTGAGGAGAGTCAAGTTATGTTTTCCTTCATCTTACAACGTGTATACGATGAGGCCAATGGTCTCCAAATTATGTCTATGATCTCTATGACCAAAAATCTGAAGAGGAAAGCAGCACTTGTTAGATATTAACCTTTAGGAATAACATTATAGGATCTCTGACCTCTTGCTTAGAACACCTCATTAGATAATACAAGCGAAAGCTTGATAAAAAAAACATACGACGATCGTGGCCATCGGGCACCGAGGCGTAATCCCTCAACTGTTTGGTGCAACATGATGAACAGTGGAGCCTTTGATGCGGAGCATCCTATGGTCATCTTCATGGATCTAATTATGTCTTCCATGACACCATTTGAACCAATGACAAGAGCTCGAGCAAAGGCTATCGAAGATAAGGTGAACTTGCTCCTCTCTGAACTAACACTTCCTATATGTGAGACATGGCTACTATCTCAAGCGGAGACACTATGTGTGATCAGGTACCTAGAGGACAGCCACAGAGTAGCTACACCCAAGACGGTGAGGACACCAAGTACAATGGCCAAGAGGGAGAGCTACCAGGACTCTACAGCCACCGGACGACCGGTACTTGTTGGACGTCCGACGCCTGGGAGCTCTAGCCGGCCAGCCGAGTCCCAGCCTGTGCACGCTCCAGCGATCGGACGCCTGACGCCGACCGGACGTCCGACACGCTCCAGCCCCCGGACGACCGAGTCCCTCTTGACGACCGACACCACCATCACGGAACCAAAACGTCAGAAGTATGGAGACCACTGGACGACCGACGCCCCGGAAGTCCGGCGTCGTCCGGAAATCCGACGCCAACCATCCCGAGCCAAAACGTCGGACTTTCGACAAGTACAGGACGTCCGGACCCTCGCGAGCCACCGGACGACCGGTAACTATCGAACGTCCGACATCTGTGTGTTGACCGCGTGTTGGGCCGAACCCCATGTACCCCTTCGTCCACTTAGACTATATATACTCGTCCTCCCCCCTCTTTCTAGGGTTAGCAATGTGATAGCTCATTTGAGAGATAGAGCTTTGTTCATCCACTTGATCCCTTCTCCATCGGAGTTCACGACCTCTACGGAGAAGATCCCCCAAGTGGATTCAAGACCCCTAATGGGAAGACCCCTCAAGACCTCCTCACGTAGAAGAACATACTACTTGTATCATCCCTTGTTGATCGTGGATCATGTATCTCTTTGTGTTTCAAGGATCTAACACATGTGTAATCGAATCTTGTTGGTTTGAGTGATTCCTCTCGTGTTTCCCTGTTGGAAATATGCCCTAGAGGCAATAATAAATTGGTTATTATTATATTTCCTTGTTCATGATAATCGTTTATTATCCATGCTATAATTGTATTGATAGGAAACACAGATACATGTGTGGATACAACACCATGTCCCTAGTAAGCCTCTAGTTGACTAGCTCGTTGATCAATAGATGGTTACGGTTTCCTGACCATGGACATTGGATGTCGTTGATAACAGGATCACATCATTAGGAGAATGATGTGATGGACAAGACCCAATCCTAAGCCTAGCACAAGATCGTGTAGTTCGTTTGCTAAAGCTTTTCTAATGTCAAGTATTATTTCCTTGGACCATGAGATTGTGCAACTCCCGGATACCGTAGGAGTTCTTTGGGTGTGCCAAACGTCACAACGTAACTGGGTGGCTATAAAGGTTCACTACAGGTATCTCCGAAAGTGTCTATTGGGTTGGCACGAATCAAGACTGGGATTTGTCACTCCGTGTAACGGAGAGATATCTCTGGGCCCACTCGGTAGGACATTATCATAATGTGCACAATGTGACCAAGGAGTTGATCACAGGATGATGTGTTACTGAACGAGTAAAGAGACTTGCCGGTAACTCGATTAAACAAGGTATCGGGATACCGACGATCGAATCTCGGGAAAGTATCGTACCGATAAACAAAGGGAATTGTATACGGGATTGATTCAATCCTTGGCATCGTGGAGCTTGTGGGAACCAACATGGGTATCCAGATCCCGCTGTTGGTTATTGACCGGAGAGTTGTCTTGGCCATGTCTGCATGACTCCCGAACCCGTAGGGTCTACACACTTAAGGTTCGATGACGCTAGGGTTATAGGGAAAGTATGTACGCGGTTACCGAATGTTGTTTGGAGTCCCAGATGAGATCCCGGACGTCACGAGGAGATCCAGAATGGTTCGGAGGTAAAGATTAATATATAGGAAGTATGGTTTTGGCCACCGGAAGTGTTCCGGGCATCACCGGTAGTGTACCGGGACCACCGGAGGGGTCCGGGGGTCCACCGGGAGGGGCCACCAGCCCTGGAGGCCTACATGGGCCAATAGTGGGAAGGGATCAGCCCCTAGGTGGGCTGGGGCGCCTCCCACCAAGGCCCAAGCCACCTCCTAGAGGGGAGGGGGCAAACCCTAGGGCAGATGGGCCTTAAGGCCCACCCTAGGTGCGCCCCCTCTCTCCCCCCTTGGCCGCAACCCTAGATGGGTTTGGGGGCTGCCGCCACCCCTAGGGAGGGAACCCTAGATAGGGGCGCAGCCCCTCCCCTTCCCCTATATATACTTGAGGTATTGGGGGCTGCAACAGACACGAGATCATCGCCCTCTTGGCGCAGCCCTACCTCTCTCCCTCCTCGTCCCTCGCAGTGCTTGGCGAAGCCCTGCTGGAGTTCCGCGCTCCTCCACCACCACCACGCCGTCGTGCTGCTGCTGGACGAAGTCTTCCCCAACCTCTCCTTCTCCCCTTGCTGGATCAAGTCGTAGGAGACGTCACTGGGCTGCACGTGTGTTGAACGCGGAGGCGCCGTTGTTCGGCGCTTAGATCGGAATCAACCGCGATCTGAATCACTATGAGTACGACTCCTTTATCCGCGTTCTTGCAACGCTTCCGCTTAGCGATATACAAGGATATGTAGATGCACTTCCCTTCCCCTCGTTGCTAGATTACTCCATAGATTGATCTTGGTAATGCGTAGAAAATTTTAAATTTCTGCTACGATCCCCAATAGTGGCATCATGAGCTAGGTCTATGCGTAGTTTCTATGCATGAGTAGAACACAAAGCAGTTTTGGGCGTCGATATTGTCAATTGACTTGCCGTTACTAGTCTTATCTTGAATCGGCGCCATCGTGGGATGAAGCGGCCCGGACCGACCTTACACGTACTCTTACGTGAGACTGGTTCCACCGACTGACATGCACTAGTTGCATAAGGTGGCTAGCGGGTGTCTGTCTCTCCCACTTTAGTCGGATCGGATTCGATGAAAAGGGTCCTTATGAAGGGTAAATAGAAATTGGCATATCACGTTGTGGTTTTGGCGTAGGTAAGAAACGTTCTTGCTAGAAACCTATAGCAGCCACGTAAAAACTTGCAACAACAATTAGAGGATGTCTAACTTGTTTTTGCACCATATGCCTTGTGATGTGATATGGCCAAAAGGATGTGATGAATGATATATGCGATGTATGAGATTGATCATGTTCTTGTAATAGGAATCACGACTTGCATGTCGATGAGTATGACAACCGGCAGGAGCCATAGAAGTTGTCTTGATTTATTTATGACCTGCGTGTCAACATAAACGTCATGTAATTACTTTACATTATTGCTAAAGTGTTAGCCATAGTAGTAGAAGTAATAGATGACGAAAAGGAAAAAAGAAAAGGAAAATCAAAGAAAAAGAAAAAGAAAAAATAAAAGCATAGCAGTAGTGTGTTTTTTACAAAAGCGCTATAGCTACTTTAGCTATAGCACGTTTTTCCAACACGCGCTATTGCTAACTTATCTATAGCAGTAGAGCATTCATGCAAAAGCGCTACTACTAAGTTTGACTTGCCACTGCGCGGGCGTCCCTCCTTCCCCCAATTCCCCATTCTTCTCGCCAGATCCCAACCTCTCCCTCGCTGCCCCTGCTCCCTTGTCGCCCTGCCTTCGTCGCCGCCAGAGCCGCCATCGCCGCCACCGGAGCCGCGCGCCCGCGGAGCCAGCCTCGTCAGCTCCTCACCGCCCATGCTCCCTCGTCGCCCCTGCCCCATCGCCGACAGAGCCGCCGTCGCCGTCACCGGAGCCCCTGCTCCCTCGCCGCCCCTGCCACCCTCGTCCGCTCCTCGCCGCCCCTGCTCCCTCGTCGTCCCTCCTCTCTATAAGCCCCACCCCTCCCTCTAGGTTAATTAACTTAGGTGAATTTAGTTCATTAGGTTAACTAAGTGGACTAGCTAGGTTAATTTAGGTAAACTAACTAGGTTAGGTAACTAAGTGAACTAGCTAGGTTAATTTGGTTTACTAACTAGGTTAATTAGATGTTTTCTAGATGTTTGGTTAACTAATTTGGTTAACTAACTAGGTTAGGTAACTAAGTAGATGTTAATTAGGTTAGGGCAATAGTGGTAGTGTTAATTAGATGTTTTTCGTTAGGGAAATAGGTTAGGTAACTAAGTAGATGTTAATTAGGTTAGGTAAGTAAGTAGATGTTAATTTAGGTTAATTTGGTTAACTAACTAGGTTAGGTAACTAAGTAGATGTTAATTAGGTTAGTGCAGTAGTGGTACTAGTAGATGTTAATTAGATGTTTTTAAGAGAGAAGTAGGGTTTTACTAGGTTAATTAGGTGAAATTAAATGAATGACCTAAATGAATGAAATTAGTAGCTTAAGTAGTTGTAGATGCTTAAGTAGCTAGCCAGGGTTCATCTAATTAGTTAGTACTTGTAGATGCTTAAGTACTAGGACAGTAGGGTTTAACTAGATGTTTATTAGGGCGGTAGGGTTTATTTTAGGGAAAAAATAAGTATAAAAATATAAATTTCTATCAGTGCTGCAAGTGTACTAGGTTCTTAATTTTTACTAATTTTTTATTATGACAGAAATTTAGGACATAATTTGAATTGAGTTCTGGGGTTCATAATTTGAAATTTGTGTAGATTTTCTTGAAGTTTCAAACATTGAAGTGGTCATGATAGATGCAAATTCCTCAATTGTGTTTGCTCATGTTTGTCTACTGTTGTAGTTACTCATGTACATGTTCTTAAGTGGTCCTGTTATATGCAACATTGAAGTGGTTCGATTGTGCCCAAGCGGCCTTTTGTTGTTTGCAAGGAATGATTTCGAGTGGCCCATGTTTTGCCGGAATGTTGATTCATTTTCGTTCCGGCAAATTTCAGGTGCTCGATTTGTCCACCTTTTAGCAAAGGTCATGCTGAAATTTTCCGTGAATTTCGGCATGAATTGTGCTACAAACTAGGACATCAAGTGCCCGGGATTTGCCGCGTCGGGAATGAATCAACGTTCTAGAAAAACATAGGCCTTTTTTATGTCATTATCCATTTTATTAGGTCCAGAATTAATTGACTCGATTTAATCATAGGAAACATGGCTAGCAACGATGAAGTATAGGGTTGTGGCGATTTCAACATCTACGAGGCAGCAGACGCCTATTTGAACCTTCTCGATGAGCAACGGTTATTGCAGGGCTCACATGTCACATCGGAGACTGAGACCGACATCAAGACCGGCGCTGAGACTGAGACCGGCACCGAGATCGGCATCGAGGTTGGCGGAGCCGGTATAGAACCGAAACCAAAGATGCAACGACGCCCAAACCAGCTCATCACTACTAGAGTGGTGGTCACGGAGGTGGACGACGGAAATTTTGAGCCAAAAGAGCCCGCGGAAGCGCGCGTGCTATGGCAATCAAATAGGTTGCATACTACGGGCTTGCACCACCATCAACGATGTGAAACTACGGAAGATAACAAACGTAAAGCAGTCCCTAACAAAGCCGCACGAGGTGTTCTTGTTCCCGGGCCGGGATGAAAGCGGATAGAAAAATCCAGATAAAGACCCGACAATGAAGATGATAAACAGACGTGCGACAAGTTTTGCGGCGCGTTGTCCGCCTGGAAAGTAAGGGTGAAAGCAAGGATCATCGACAAAAGGATCCCTACTCCGAGATTGTAAAGGATAATCCTACAATTACTGAAGAGCAATTTGAAATATTCAAGGCGACCTGCGTTGCCTAAGCTGCTAAAGAAAAGTCGGAGTACATGAAGGGGCTCCAAGAGAGGAACATGGGGTGCCTCCACCTCGAAAGTCGTGGTTACGCGGGGAAGAGCTCTATATGGGCCAAGGAGGACGCGAAACGTGAAAGTATGGGCATCCCAAACCCCTTGGCGGAGTTCACCATCCCATAGGAGCGTGATGTCCTCAGGGCCTACCATTGAGACCCAGTCAAGAAGGTTTTCGAGACAGACCCAGTCACGACAGAGTTCATGAGACTGCTGGTAATTTTTAATTTAACCCCTAATTTTAGCTTATGATCAATTCTATTGCATGTTTTGTCATATTTGTAAACATCCTTGTTCCTTTTGCAGAGAGAGCAGCACAGGATCGCGGCCGAAAGCGACTCGCTGTCTGAGACGTTGGCGAGGCCCAAGTGGGACACCCCATTCAACCGGGCCTTGAACATATTGAAAGGACTCCCGATGGACACTCGGTCGTCGTATGGACGCGTGCACGGCGTCGGAGACGGCTCCACGTGGAAGAAGTACTACCGTGAGACCACGGAGGAGGAAAGACGAAGGTTAACTGAAGAAAACATCGACAACAAGGTTGCGATTGCGGTTGATAAGAAATCAACTGAGACAGTCAAAGCAGCGGTAGCTGCCACAAAAGAGGAAATGGTAGCTTATTATGGTGTGTTGCTTTCGGCTATCGTCGCTTGGAGCAGGGAAAATCCAAATAAAGATGCAGTGGACTTTACCGTTGCCTACTTGTTTGGGAGCAGCTCGACTAGCGTTGCACCAACACCTGCTCCCGCAGCAGCTCCTACACCAGCTCCCGCACTTGCTCATAGCATCCCTTCCTCTGTCTCGGACGTGCTTGGCGGTGCTTCGTCTTTGGCTGAGCTCGACGCCCTCACAGTACCTATCACACTGGCCCTCTTCAATAAATGTATAATCTCCCGCTTCCGTTGCCTTTCAGATGTCTCACGTCGCAGACATGTCTTTGCAGGCCGACGAAATTCCGTGCACCATACTGTACACTATCAGAGGCCAGAAGGTGGGCGTGGGGAAGGCGATGATAGTGATGCCGAATGAACCATTGTTCCACAGCCGACCGATCCCCCTGGCCAGTATCAAACCGGGCCACGAGAATTTGGATCCTCCGGTACTAGGGGGAGATGATGATGAGACCCCGCGGCAGCTTGGCGATTGCAAGACTTGGGTTCTGTTGTGGCCAAAGTGTCTTCTTCGTCTGGAGGCGACCGGGATACCCACCACGACCACGCAGCCTCAGCAAGGTATGAACATCAACACCCCACCCACCCAATTAGCGTCGCCTGTCGTGCCAGGTGATAGTGGACGGGGTGAGGAAGAGGCTTCATTAGTCACTGAGGACGTCGTCGCCATCGAAGAAGCAATGCATGATACCATCAACGAGGATGATGATGACCCCCTACAGTATCTCAACACTGGCACCTATGACGACGGAGGATTGATGGCTCAGCAGTATGAGTACTCAGGGTTTGAGCGTCATGAGTCGGTGCCAGAATTGCCGGAGGATGAACGTATTATAGATGACCTTCCGGTAGCAAAGAAGCATAGGAAGAGACCGAGGAAAGGCAACAAAGCTGCTTTTATGATCCAGCCACCTCAGCAGCCTCGGATTCAAGACCGTATACCTATCCCCTGTGCGGCAAAATGGCATATCCCTAGTGAACCAATCCTACCTAAGGCAGCGTTAGAGGCCATATACGGTGATCTAAAGAGACTTCATGATGATGTGTTGTGGAGAGAGAAAAGCCTCATCGCCTCAGAAAATCCAGGATACCCGCACTACGTGGTTAACGTGTCATGGCAAAGGTCGTACGTCGACACATTCCCCGCGGAGAAGTTCTTCCTTCGATTCGATTACATCTTCGACATGTTTCACTTGAAGAAGCTAGATTTTACGTTTGTCCGTCTTTATGCCTTGTACATGAACTACATCATCGAGATTGAGCAGATGTCTTATATCTGTGTCGCTGACCTATACTTCATACACGAGGGCTTCTTGGCAGTCTGCCCCGAGCACCCTGAATATGCAAGGGACTACATCGTCAATTTCATGGTCACCAATAAGGACAAGGAGACAATTCTTGTGCCTTATCATCCCATGTAAGTCATCCGCGCGTATATCCTTCCTTTGATTTCAATCATTCATTTGCATGGTGGAGGGTACTTTGATGTGTACTTATTTTGCGCAGCGGCGGACGCGCTGTCCTCATCATCTTTTACCCCCAATTTTCCCACACTCTTTACTTAGACTCGTCGAAGAACATGAACAAAAAAGGATTGCACACATATCATGTCTATTCTCGACAGTGCTATCTTTTACTACGGCGTATGGGGTGGAGAGATCAAGACCAAGAAGGCAAGGAATGACAGGCCCGCCTTCGGCCATAAGACCGACTTCTGCTGCATCCAGCAACCGAATGATACTCTTAGTGATGGATTCTATGTCATACACCACATGCTGGAGTACAGACGGGATCAGCAGAACCTTCGCATGCCACCTACATTCGGCGATGCCCATATTCTGCAATGGGCAAAGAACGTACGAGATATCCTGGATCATTGACTTCGAGTGAGATGCCCATATTCTATCACATCCAGCGTGAACTTGCTCAAGTCATCATGAAGGAAGTCCTCGAAAAAATAGGGATGTTTTATGAGGAAGGGCAAATGTCGCGGGAAGACGTCCGAACACACGTAGCCACTCAGCGTCTCGACCTGAAGACTTTCACTAAGCTCGGGACTATCTCCTTGACTTGGATGGATGGCGCGACATGTTGGAGTGATTGTCGATATATGACAATGTGTCTGTTTAGTCCATACTTTCTAAATGACAAAACTTTGAGTTATGCACGACGAAACTTTATTTGTGATATAATTAAACTGTCCTTCTCAACTAGCGAAAATCACTCTAGTTAGGGCATTTTGGGTATGATGAACTTTGTTATTTACGCTTATGATATGTTGCTTCTATTTTTGCCAAGTATGTCTCTTTCTGTGGCTCAACCATATATGTTTCATAACATCGACTCATGTGACGATGCAGGTGCATAGATCATCGATGGAGAAGAAGTGTTACGCCAGGAGTATACGACGAGTGGCCGGAGTGTCAGGCCTAGGTGTACTGGTTTCCGGTTTCCGAGCGATAGCCAGTAGTTAGTTTAGGTTCACGCTAGTGCGAGAGAGGGATACGAACTCATGTACTGCATAGTTCTGCTCTCACTCATAGTGATAGCTCTTCTCGCGTATATCATTGTTTAGATGGATGATGATGTAGTTGCAAGTAATTGAGACTTGTATCGCCATTCTCGAGATGATAACGAGAGACCATTTTGTGTTGGATGATTATTATGATGATTACATGATTTGATGAGACTATTTGTATGTATATGCTATGATTACATTTGTATGTGTATGATATGCTAAATATTATTATATAAACCTTGTTCAAATACAAAACAAATATGCAGAAAAAACAGAAACTAATAAAACTAGCAGTAGCGAGGGGAATAAAGTTAGCAGCAACGCGCTCTTACCAGTAGTGCATCCTAGTTAAAAGCGCTGCAGCTATTAGCAGCAGCGCGTTGCACTAAAGCTCGCTGTTGCTAGCCATGTATAGAGGTAGCGGGGGACAACACGCACTATTGCTACAAGTTAGCTATAGCGTCTTATCAGTAGCGTGGCTCCCCACGCTACTGCTAGGCAAAAAAAACCAGCGCTACTGCTAGGCTTTTCCCTAATAGTGCCACCGCGGCCACGGCGGTGATTCCCGCCGTTCCCGTCGTTGGCCGCACGGTGGCTATTGCGGCTGCGGCATCAGCTGCTGTGGCGGGTGCTGCATGGGCGTCAGAAGACGAGGCGCCGGTGGTGGTGGTGTCGGAGCGTCGTGAGAGAGGCCGGCGGTGTGGGCGGTGCGGGTACGAAGATTCTTCATCCGACCCTCCTCAAGACGAAGATAGGCCATAGCCCACTCGTAGGTGGGATTGGCCATGAGGGTGAGGTTGGACGCGATGTTGCCGAAGTCCTTGTTGAGGCCGGCGGTGAGCGTCTACAGAAGAAGCTCATCTTCGACCTTGAACTCGACGTCATTGAGCTCATCGGAGAGGGTTTTAAGGCGGAGACAGAAGGCGTCGATGATGGAGTCATTCTGGTGACACCCAAAAAACTCTTGCTGCAAGAACATGCCATTGATCTTGGTCCACACCATGTAGGCATTGTCTCCATCGCGAACGATGGTGTGGAAGATGTTCGGAGAGACGGTGAGGAAGAACCACCGGATGAGGGTGGCGTCGATGGCCAGTCAGTTGGCGTCGCGGCGCATGGTGAAGAAGTTGGTGAGGTCGTCCATGTGATCACGAAGGTTGTACTCATGGAAGACGAGATTGAAGTAAGTTTTCCATGCGTGGTAGTTGGCAGAGGTGTGGGAAAGGGTGATTGGAACGTGATCGGAGAGGGGGATGTTGCGGATGTCGGCGGCAAGGGGCTCATCGGGTTCAGAACCATAGGAGGAGTTGAAGGGGTTGCTGGGGCGGGAGGAGGACGACATGGCGGCGCGCGGTGGGAGGGGGCGGCAATGCGGGTGGATTAGGGTTAGGGTTTTGTTGGGAGAAGGAGGGAGAGGCACGGCGGGGAGGCGCGGCGGGAGAAGGGCAGCAGGGAGGGAAGCGGCGCAGTGGGAGGGAGAGGCACGGCTAGGAGGGTAGGGTGGGCGCGGCGGCGGCCAAGGGAGGCAACGGCGGGGCGGCTAGGGTAGGGACCGAAGATAGGTTGATACCATGTAGAGGAATAGGATGCAACTCTCAATATATTGATTGGGTGCATATGCAATATATAGTACAAAGGGAAGTCATATCCTCAACTATACACAAAGAGGAAGACTTAAAGTCTTGAAGTATAATGAATACACGTGCTAAATACGTATACTTAACAGAAAGGAAGAAGGCGATGCCCAGATGTTGGGCTGAAATGCAAAGAAAGTCGACCAACGCCAAAAAAAAAATTGTACCACCAATCGCAAATAGTCGGCCCTTAGTTTAAATGTGAGGTGACCTTTCCAAAATCAGAGTTGAATTTAGTATTCGTGTTTATGGACTATGTTTGAACTTGGATTTTAAGTATTTAGGACAACATATAGATGTATATGTAACTTGTATGTGAATATGATGTGAAAAACCACAAACTCAGGTGCACCGGATACGTGCTCTCCAACCGTGGGACTATTAGCATCCACGCTACATTTTATCGTCATGCAAATCCAAAGAAATTTGATCCAATGTTTTGAGAATCGGGCAAATCAAAGAGGTCCCAAAGGTGATGAGGGAAGGACACAAAAGCTGTGGCTAGGCGCCCTTGCTCACCTGCTGCTAGCTCTACATACGTACGATCGATAGACGGATGGCGATAAGATCCTGCAGGTGCAGGCCAAAGATTGATATGTCGGATGGAGCACCGGCCATTTGTTTCTTCCATATATACTCCTCTCCATAGCTCAGCTTTAGTTGGAAGATCGACACGTCTGGTCCTGGTTGATGCATGATTTTCCTTGTACCTCGGGATCCGTACGTACTACAGTCATAGGTAGGCCGGTCTCGGAATCTGTGCTGTGCTGCATGCAATGAAATGGTTTGGAAAGAAGATATAGAGGGGCTGACAGCGTAGATATCATCACTGTCACTCCATGCCTAGCTTGAGATTTTGCAAAAATCCACACACATGCATGCTCTTCGATGCTCCATATCGATCTTTACGTCTTTTCACGCACTTATTTACAAGCGTGACATATCCCGGGAACTTTGCACACCACAGATATATCCAACTTGAAATCATTAATTTTCGACCATCTCTAGATTGGAGAGCAAGAGCTAATTGTGACATTCTTATTTGTCTCTAGTTAGCTATATCTTCTTCTAATCTCGAAAAAAGATACTCGCTCCGATCAGTATTAATTGTTGTTGATATCAGCGACAATTAACATGGATTGAAGGGAGTGGCTAATTATGACCTTCTTCTGATAATTAGAACGTATTTACTACTGCAATTTCAATATTTAGAGCAAGTACAATAGTGGATTATAAACCCGAAAATGCATAGAAGCTCTCGGGTGCTACGCCCCCCTATATTCAAAAATAATTTAGTAATTAAAAAAAAGTCAAAAAATCCCGGAACTTTTTATGGAATCAAACATGAACAGGTATTGCA
The DNA here is from genome assembly GCA_034509565.1 of Triticum monococcum. Lineage (NCBI taxonomy): Eukaryota > Viridiplantae > Streptophyta > Magnoliopsida > Poales > Poaceae > Triticum > Triticum monococcum. The sequence continues at coordinate 4,446,568 of CM067845.1, read as the reverse complement.
CTCGTATAAAAAGATTTAAATAGGAAATGACTTTTATTGTATCCGGGGTTAAAGATTTCCCAAAAAAATGCTAGATACAAGTATGCTATATTGTCGTCATAAATTTGTTTTTTTGTCCTGAAGTCAACGAGAATTATTCCTTGGCCAAACATTTTATATGAGTACAATACCTAGTCATATTTGGTTAAAAAATATATCCAAGATTTTTTTGGCTTTTTTTGAATTATGAAATTATTTTTGAATGTAGGGGGGTGGAGCACCCGAGTGCTCCTAATCCGCTTCCATTATAAACCTGCTTACATGGCACTTTTACCTCTGCGGATATAAGAGGCATGGAGAAAGTGAAGGACTGGGCTCTTATGCAAGAGCCCATCTCTATACGTGCTCCTAAGTCCTAACTAAAACATTTAATGTGAGAAAAGAGATAGAAAGAAAGTGAAAAAAAAAGTTGAAACGTGATAGTTAACCTTGTAGTCAGCACTATTGTATGAGTAATTGATAATGCTAATCCTTGATGACATGACATGCTCATATAGCTAGCAGCTAGCTATACGAGTATTAACCATGCTCTTAGGGATTTTTTCTGATGAAGCTTTAATATTTACGAGACAAAGGTATTAGAAAATTAATTTTCCTGTGGACCACATTGCACTCAGTTAGTCAAAGAGACTTTCATTTTTTCTTTGAATTAATTAATTATCAACACAAATAAGAAAAAAAATCATATGAGCAGGCCCAGATGCCTTTAGAAAAGTTCTAGAAGAAGTTGTCCTATCGATGATATGTTTAACCTATAAATCTAGCGGTTTTTTCGTTTATAAACTATCAAAAGATAGGTTACGCATTTAGAGCATCTTCAATAGGCACACTTCTCCTCGGCGTGGTATAATTCTTTTACAGCGCCAAAATAGTCTTTTTACGCGCGGGTGCAACGAAGAGGTTTTCCAGGTGCACAAAAATACGGTGCCCAATCCGGCGGCCCCACCTGCAGCAGCCCAGATTTTGCAGCGCGCACAATCCGGCACCCAAAGTTTGCAGCCCGGGATACCGCTTTAGCGTGTGCGCTAAAGTTTTTTGTGCGTGCTCTGTTTCGCAGCGTCTGCTGGAGCGCAGTTTTTCGTCTCCGGCACACAAATACGATGGTTTTTAGGGCGTGAGGTATTTTTTGAACGCCTGTTGAAGATGCTCTTACAATTTACATTTCTGTTGACCTGGCCCTTCTCCGTTGTTCTTTATGCACGGAACAGAAGTGAACATTCTTTTGCGAAAGATTCCAGGTTCACACTTCATCAACAATGTACATATATTTTTCATGACTTTTGACTTCAGTGGGTTATTAATTAGTTTCGAATACAATAAAACATCAAAGTGCACGCATCGTACATCTCCACCAACTATAATATACAACTAACAAAAAAGGCAATGTACATAGCTTTCCCCGATGAAATCAGCAATTGTTCCATTCTGGGAGTGGATGGGCCCATGCCGAGCTAAGCATGCAAAAGAATCTCTTTCTCTGTCGTTTGCTTTAGTTAGTTTGGCCTTTACTACTTGTTTGCTTTGCTTAGCCTCCTCCGATTCCATTTCCATTGTGCAATCCTTTTCAGCTAGCTATAGCTCTCTAGCTAATGATGCACCGAATACCCAATCTTTTTGTTTTGAATTTCCTTTCTCTCGTCAGGGACAACTAGAGGACAAAGCGAGGACACAACGGTAGACTGGGGCCATCTGATCAGATATCGCGCCACATCGAACGGTGCAGGAACCACGGCGTGTAAAATGGAAAGCGGTGCAACGTCGTTCGCAAGCTAAAAGGGTGTGACAACGATCTCGGTTGCGCCATGTGGCTACACTTGGCTCGTCGAAATCAGCTTGACCAAGACTTTACTTCCTAAAAAGGATTTTGCTACCTTATTTGTCATCTTGGAAATTTATATGGGCTCCATATAAGGAAGTTTCAAACTGTTTTAGACCTGACCAGCCGCGGAACCCTTTTGACACAACTACTGGCATCCAACAATGGTTGAAAGCAAAGAGCGAAAGACATGTTTGGTACTCACTTTTTACACGATCTGGTATCTACGGAACGAGCGCAGCGGGAGGATTTTCCAAGATAAACACATGATGGAGATCAGTATATATATAGCCTCCTGCGAGAGGTGATTTTGGCCTCCTGCGAGAGGTGATTTGATGAGGGGTCCCCTTTAAAAAAATCTCGAGTGTTTTTCCTCTTTGTGAGTTCCTTGCCTGGTCACACTTATGATGACTGATTCTAATTTTTCCCATTCTTAATGAAAAAGCAGAGCACCTACTGTGTTGTCAAAAAAACATGTAGTGTTACAATTACCTAGTCACATAGTTAGTTAATTATTGCACAAAAAATAGCTAGTTAATTAATTTGTTATATAGATAATACTATTTTTATTAATTTTCTAAAAGGGATTTATATCAAAACCGGGACTCTCTAATAAAAGTATGAACTTTTCCAAGCGAATTAGGGACCTAGTAGTAGTTTTCATTTGAACAATGCAAAAATAAGATATTTATTTTTGCTTTGAAGGCATGGGTATTTGGCTTGAAGTAGAAGCAGCACTAGAATAATCTGGTCCAATGTTGAAAATAGCAAGAGATGGAAGAATAGACACGACTATGCACCCATATCCAAAAGAACTAAATGGCATCTATAAGCATGGAGTACAGTAACACTTGAATAGAATTAAGAGGAGGAGGAGAAAAGAGAATGATTAAATGATTAGAACAATTTGGTACCCATGCTCCCTGCTGCTCATATATTCTATTCCATATTGATGAAAAGGAGCCAGAAAGAGAGAAGCTGAAATGAGAATGGAATCTTGCTCATCTCATCCTCCTCCCCACTTGCATAAATGTATAATTATATTTTGCATTTGCATTATGGTCTTAATTACCTTATGCATGCATTTTAGATTACTGCTGATTAATCAAACCAATACTACTGACCATGCATGCATATGGAAAAAGAACATCACCAAATGCTCTCACTACATAATTAAGGATGGCATGCACTAGTTATGTTTTTGGAACAGGCAGGTTGCTAGCTACTGGGCATTATGCAATATGTAACTATACTAGAATGGTTGGGGGCGCTTTGCTACGCCGTCGGTGTTGTTGAGATTCTTAAAAAAAAATACTACTCGTTTGTTTTAAAATACAAGGTGTGTTACCTTTTTGAAAAGTCCAACCTCTTTAAGATCAATCAAATTTATGAAAAAAAATATCAAAATTTGGAATATCAAATTGGTGTTATTAGATTGATCATGAAATGAATTTCCACTTTTTTCCATAATATTATGGATGTCGATATTTTTGGCTCTAAACTTGGTCAAAGTGAAAGAAATTTGACTTTCCAAAGAACTAATCCCCTTATATTTTGGAACTGATGGAGTATTTAGTTTGGCGGATGGAGAGACGATGGAGTGTGTTTTATGTTTATTTATAATGTGGCTATTTCGTGGGTCTTTCATGGTGTGATTCTGTGTTATGTGCTAATCAACTCATACTTTTGTGGGTAAATTTCTGTGTCGGCGGCTACATGTATTATATAGGTGATATAGTATCATCACATCATGGCATTTCTTTTTTCTAGGTGATAAGAGGGTGCATGGGGTTGATATGTTTTTCTAGCCGGTTGGTGTTGATTAATTTGAAAATTCATTGGCCTGACCAAAATCGTAAACCAAATTCAAAATTGGTTTAAAATTAGGGATTATGATGAATTAAAATAATTAAATAGAAGAGCTCCTTGAAAAATTATTGACCCAGTCAAAATCATGTGACCAAGTCTAAACTGAAAACCTCAATTAATTATGAGGACTTAAAAATTAGGAAGCATATAAAAGAATTGAATGGGAGCATTGATAAATTGTTGTCTTGGTTAAAATCAGGTGACCCAATTTTACTCCTAGGAAGTTTAGTGATATAGTAAATGTTAGCCACTAAAAGGGAACAAAACAAAGTAGGTTCCCTTAGGCTGGGGAATTGGAGGATATTTGTGTGGCGGGGTGACATCATTGATGCCTAATTAAGTAACTGGTTAATTAAGGCAAGCACAAGGAGACAAATTAATAATGAGTGCTGAGCATTCTCCCATGTTACATGCTTGGCACTGGTGGTGTATGATGTGGGACTCGTTTCCACTAACCTAGCTCGACCACTCAATAGCCAGCCACCAAACACAGATTCACAAAGTAGACAAAAAGGAGTAAAGGAGCTTAGGGAATCTCCAACGCATCACCCGCATATGTTCGGATGGCGCTGTCCAGACCACAAAAGCCATCCAACACGGTCCTGTATCAGTGAAATCGAAACCAAACGCGGTGGGAGGGGGGCTGCGGGAGTTCGGACCCTCCGAACCACCCAAAAGGAAGGCAGAGCCCGCGTTTTTGTAGCAACCCACGTTGTTTCCACACAAAAATGTCCCACTCTCTTCTTCCATCCCCGCTGCTCTCCACCCAATTCCCGCCCTTTCCTCCCACACCTCTCCTTCGTTTTGCCGCCGATGCATGAAACCGGTAGAGAACCTGTCGGAGATGGAGGTGTCTGAGGATCCAAGCATCACGCTCACCCGAAAGATCAGCTGGCTACGCGACAAACTCGACGCGTGAAGGCGGAGGACACAAATGAGGAGAACCTCAAGAGGCGGTAGGCCGGCGGTGGGCGTAATGGTGGCGACGGCCATGTTGGTCGTGGCGGATGTCGCAGCAGAGGGCACGGTGCCCGGACGGGCGCGCCCACTGTATAGACATGGTCGTGGCTGAAGCTTTACAAGCATCTGTATTTCTAATCCGTCAAGTATCTCGGAACCCCCGCTAGGAACGTGCCTTACATCATCAACATAAACGCGGTGCCACTGTTCTTAGAGTATTCTACGCCGCAGCTCTTCCGGAAGTGGACAGCGGGTGGGGAGCAGATGGGTGCCCGCACGCTATTCACGGCAATGCCTAGAGCGGAGGATCCGACTTACGACGACCTAGATAGGGAGATGCTCGACATCATCCACGACGGAAGCGAAGGACGATGATGTGGCTATGAGGACGGGCAAGTGGTAGACTCGGATTCCACACAGTCCGGTAACTTCTGGCAACAGTAGTCCTACACCCAGGCGGGCATGCATCAGTCCTACACCCGGACTGGCGTGGGCACACAACAAGGACAACATTGGGCCACCGGACAGCAGCAATAGGAGGGGGAGGATGAGGAGGAGGATCGTGAGGACGATGATCTGGATGATACAGCCGGCGATCCGAAGAAGAAGGGTAGTGGAGAAAGCTTCAGCATGCAAGAGGACGAGCTATTGTGTGATGCATGGTTGGCCACTAGTCTCAGTCTGATCCATGGACGGAGCATAAGGGCACAACATTCACATTTGGTTCCATGAACACAAGCATTTCGCCCCCTATTCCGAAGCGGTCATCCGTAACCGTGAATCAAAGCCCCTCAACCATCGATGTTAGACTATCCTAGAGGCCGTGTCCATGTATTGTGGGCACTTGAAGAATCTCATCACATGGTGGCTTAGTGGTGCACAAATCACCGAGCAAGTAAGTTGATCACTAGCCGGATATGCATTGTTGACAATATTTCACTTTGTATCCTTCTCGTGCTTGTTTCATGTACAAGAAGTTGGAGAAGAAAAACTTCACCGTCTTGCATTGTTGGTTGAAGTTCAATGGATAACCGAAGTGGAACCTTGTCATAGCCAAGGCCGCCGCCCAAGCCAGTGAGGAAGAAACCAGTGACCCTACCAACCCAAGCCAAGAACTATCAAAGAAAGTTAGAAGATTTTTATGGGGGAAGAAGTGGGAGGAGGAGAGGGCGAAGCAAGAAGGTGCGACGACCAAGATGACGGAGAGGTTCAAGGAGATCTTGTTGAAGAAGTAGGAGGCATGCGTGAGGCGCTCAGACCTCAAGGAGGAAAAAAGGTGAAGAGGTTCAAATTATTGATGGAGGCGAGGGACAGGAAGCTCAAGCTCGAAAAAATAAGGACCGTGATCAAAGAGAGGAAGGCCGCACTCGAGAAAAAGAAGTTGAAGAACGCCGCAAATGGGGGGGACGCAATATGTTGACCTTGAATTTGGATGCTTTGGATGCTGACACAAGAATGGCCATGCAATCCGTCCGCTGCTAGATGTTGCAGCGACAGAAAGATGAGTTGATAGCAGCGGGGAATGAGGCAGTGGTAGACGCGGAGGCGACAACACCTTGATCAGTGAGCAAATGGCTGGGATTGCCGGTCTGGCAAGGACAGAATTTGCATGGACTGCCTGACTAATAGTATTTTGAAATCTGGCATGTAAAAACTAAGCATATTTGCCTCTTTTTGGTTATGATCAAGCATGCAATTTAGTGCTGGTGTTATCCGACGCATTGTGTGGATCATAGTACATTTGAATTTCAAATTGCCCTTTACTGTCACACATATATATGTTAGCATTAAATGGTCGGCGCCCGCATCCGTGTCCACGGACAGTTCCGCCTGTCCGCAGACGGAAGCCGGAGAGAATTTGCGGGTCGCCATTGGAGATGCCCTTACATATTTGCTTGTAAAGCTTTGATAGTTGCTCCCTCCCTTCCTGTTTATACGGCTCAAATCTCAAATCTCATCAACCAAGATATTTTGTGAGTGGAGGAATGTATTTTGTATTTTATAAAACTACCCCAATTAAATGCATGATTAATTTGAATTAATTACGGTGCATGCATACTTGGCCACTAGATGAGTAGAAACATTACATGCATTGGTGTGTTCCTTTTTAATTTTACACGCAAAAATTTAATGCGCATTGAAAACTAAAAATGAGATGGAAATGAACCCTTTAAATTGAAAAAACAAAAAAGTTGAGATAAGTTTTATAAACCGAAAAGGAGTAGATATTATCGGACGAGAAGAATATTAATTAGTTGCTAGTCGTACAATTTTGGAAATGGGCATTTGTTGTGTGTGACAATAGTTTTAAGTATTAAGGAGCAATGGCCAAGCCAGCCGGAAGACTCTGTAGGGTCCTTGCTAATCTTTAAAATTATGTTCTTCATAGTGCAGTTTGTGCACAGAATTAAACAGCAAATAAAGCAGAAGACAGTGGGATGCTTGAGCCGAAATGCCCCTAGTGTGCTGTCTCCCATTGATATCCACTTCATTCACTACTAGTAGTATTAGCTGCTAAGAGGATGTTTATTTCTAGGGACTTATTGGTCTAGGGCTTAAATAAGTCTCTATAAGTCCCATCTAAACCAAACAGGAGGGACTTATAGGGACTTAAAGTGGGCATTTGGAACTTATGAAATAAGACTCTCAAGGAGGGACTTATAGGGACTTATTGTTGTAATATGATCTTACAGAGACTTATAAGTCCTAGGAACCAAATAGGTAGAGACTTTTTAGGGACTTGAGACTTATAAATTAGGACTAAAAAAAAGTTTTAGGACTTATTAACCAAACAAGGCCTAAGGACAAGAAGAGATGGAATGTGCTAGCTAAAATTTGTTAGAGGATGGATAGGTGGATTCCTCCTCTGTTGTGTTTGGACGGCTGAAAAGGCTCCCCCTTCCCGCCTATAAATACCCTCCCAACCCCCCTCACCACCTCACTCATCTCACTCACTCATTCCTCCAGCAAGCTTCATCTCCACCTTCGGCTGCGATCTTTTTGTAGATCGTTCGAGATGACGGTGGCGGTGTGCCATGTCATGCCGGCGCTGGACGTCCCTCCTCCTCACACTCGCACTCGCATGCCGGCGCCGATGCCACCGTCGCAGCAGCTGGACATGTGGAGCGCCATCCTCCAGGCCCCGGCCGGCGACGACTGCGCCACCAAGGCCCCGCCCACGCCGGCCAAGGCCAAGGCGACCTACCCGATGGCAACGGTGCGGCGGTCCATGAGCCACGAGAGCCTCGGCCTCTGCACCGAGAGCCTCGGCTGCGAGACCGGCACCCGCGGCGACTTTCTCGACCTGGCATCCCTCCTCTACGCGCCGCCGACTTCCCACCATACCGATGATACCGTCGCCGCCGACTTCGACTCGCCGCCGGCATTGCAAGAAGGCGAAGAGGAGGAGGAGGAGCTGACGCTGAAGGCGGTGCAGTACCACCGCGCGCGGCCTCAGCGCGCGTTCCCGCCGCCGCTGCCGTCCATGTCGCGTCGGCGCGGCGACGATGCCGGGCCGTGCCTGCGGCTGCGCCCGCACCGCCGCGACGGGCGCCTCGTGCTGGAGGCCGTGGCCGTGAAGCCCCAGGTGTACCTCCACGCCCAGCGCCAGGACGGCCGCCTCAAGCTCTGCTTCGTGGACTGCTCCTCTGCCTCGGACTCTGTTCGCGAACATGAGCAGCAGAGCATGGTGCAACCACAGCATGAACACCAGGAGCAGAGCATGGTGCAAGAGCCACGTCATTACGAGGAGGACGAAGAGGAAGAGGAGGAGGAGGACGAGGTGGAGGTGGTGGACAGGGGCACGGTGGTGGAGGTGGTGGCGGCGTCCGGCAAGGCGCAGCGGTGCTCCAGGATCGTCATCAACAAGTTCGTGGGCGGTGCGCCGGCCGCTAGCAGCGACGACACGTCCCCGTCGCGCTGCTTTGGAGGTGGTGCCGAGGACGAGGCCGCTCCGCCAGTGACGCCGGGGCTGCGCCGGGTGCCGTCGTCCACGACGGCGCTGGCGGCCGCGGTGGCCGCCGCGTCCACGGGCATGCAGTCCGACGAGGAGGACGAGGACGAGGTCGACGAGGAGGAGAAGGAGAGCGCGGCGCTGCTGTTCACGTCGCGGGTGGGGGACAGGGAGGAGCTGGTGCAGAGCGTGCGGCGGTGCCGGCAGCTCCGGCAGAGGCCGCTCTTCATCGTGGAGCCATACTCCATCATCGCCACCTGATCATTGATCCAAATAAGAGGATCATCATACGTGCCATTGCTAGTAATTAATCAACTGATCAACAACTAAGATTTTCAGTCTAGTACCTAGTTGTTGCTAAGATGATCCATCGATCGGTCGATCAGTTTGTAATGTACCTAGTTGTTGCTAAGATATCCAATCAAATTGGGTATCAATCTGTCTATTGGCTCCGATCGATCCATGCTTGAGCTCCACTCCGGTTGGTACCAAGACAGCTAGACTGCACTGCGTACTAGCATGATTCACAGCAGCTGGCTCTGTCTTGCCAAGAATCCCTGTATTGTAATATTATAGATGGAGATGATTCGTTTCTTATGGAGTACCATGCTAGCTCGACCTAATTCTGTGTGCTAGCACAAGGTTTCTGCATTTGATAATATTATAGATGGAAATTTTTCTGCTCACTCAACATATACAATTCATAATTAACCTTTGTCTGGACATCAAAAGCTTGGATTTGAGTCCACTGCTGCCTCGTATGGTATAAACCATACTTATTATACTTTCATTGTGAAAGAATGAGATAATCCATATCTTTTCACTTTCATCAATTGTTGCACCCTCATTGTCTAATCGTCAAATATTTAAAGCTTTTACTACTGTATTTACCTTGGTTACCTTAGATCATCAAAATCTCAAGTTAAATAGGCATGGCATAGAGGATTGATTAACCCAATAGATTGAATAACGAGAAGTTTTACATATCAACATTTTAAAAAAAGGTCAATTGAAGCGGATCCATATAAGTAACTCTTTGATCGTTAATCACATCTATCATGGACTAATTGACATATGGTTCTTTATGTGAGCCATATGTGTGAATGGTTCACCATGGGTAGTTACTGAATATAACATTTGAAGAAATTTATATCATCTGGACCATTTCATTAATGCTACATAGCTTCAAATGGATACCCAAAATATACGTGATGGAACTTTTTGACATTTTGAAGTGATAACTTGTTTAGTAGTAACTAGATGATACCCAGCGCGTTGCTGTGGGAATCGATTGCAATATATTTCAATTAAATTTGATTGTATGAAATATAAATATTTGGATTAATAAAATATGGACCAAATTAAAAATACATACAATTTATTGTATTTTAATTGTGTGTAGTTGTAAATATTAATCGAATATAAGTAGAATAATAGAATGAAAAATATTTTCACATACATGGTTGCATGTGGTGGTGGTTCTTTTTCCACGCATCGTGCATGTTGAGATAGGCCTTATCCTATCCATAGTTGTATGATGATGTGCCATGCTTGCATGTTGAGATAAACAAGTTAGTGAGGACTCTCTTAGGTCGGGTGTGCCAAACATCTATCAAAAAATTTCGAACACCTGTAAACTCTAGAACCCTAAGCAAAGATATTTAAAAACACTAAGATGACCACATATATTAAAAAAACATTCTACAAATAGATCCGAGGGCACCGGAAAAACCATGCAGTATTATGATTTTGTTCTTTTTTTTCTTAACTTCAGAAGCTATTCTCCTATTTGGTTCATAGAAGTGCTTTACTGTATAATGTGTTAACAATTACCATTAAAACTATCTGGTCTCTATGTATGTCTCAAGTGTAATTTTAATTATGTGAATTGGGAATTCATATATCAAATAAAATAAAAAATTATTGCAATATCTGAAAGAAGGTTTATGTGATTATTATTTTATAATAATTACAATATTGTTATAATTTTGATGTTTTTTCCTATGTTTTTTTACTTGTTAGCTACATGTTCTTCGATTGATGAAGTATCAATTATTAAAATTTATGAATAACACAATCCTATCTTAGTGACTTGAGGCACTAAGAGAGATATGTCGCATCCAATGCTAATTGTATATCAATGAAATGTCGTGTTATGACTCCTCATTCTCATGATGAACTACAATGGAAGACATAGTTTTCTCATTCTAATATTATTTCTAGTCCCTACATTGTGAGAGATTTGGCATATGCTGGAGGGTTCAGAACATTCAATACCTACAACTGCTTAGTTGTTCGATAATTAACTACAAGTTAGCTTCATATGTTTATGAGAGTTGTAAAAAATAATGGCAACAGTTTAATACTAATATTCTCGTTCTTACTTTGTATATCTTAATAAATTCCAATGATCATGTGTATCCACAGTCACCGGAAAATAAAGGGAAAAGGGTCATTCATGATAAGTTTCATGAGAAGAAAATAACACTGATTCATGTAAGAATATTTAAGTTGGATAGCATCAAGGAAAAAGCACAAAAGGTGAACTATAAAACCAGGGTATAATTTAGTTATTTTGTTGTGGGCAGTAGATTTGTTGTTGTGGTACATTTTGGAGCATGTTTTTTTTATGATCTACCAAAGAAGGTACTAGCTCTTTAACACATATGGTTCTTTCTTTATGTAGATGCATAGAGGAAAATACTAGAATATTTTGTTGCAACTAAACAAAACCCGGTAGAGATCCAAAAAGTTGGTCCTAAACCATATCTGGAAGGGATGGTTGCATGTGCGCTAGTACTGATGGATCCAACCAAAATTTTAAACTTCGGATCATCATCATCGAAGCAAAACTTCAAGCCAACACCTTCAACAAAGGACACGATGGAAAGTCATCAATAATGCATGATCTAGCTTGAGGCGAGATCATGTCTTTTCGCCCAGAGAATCTACATGCTTGTTGTTGAAACTATCACCCACATCATCCTCTTTATCGTTTGATGTTCTCTCACTAGCAAGATCACGGTGCTGAGAAATCCCAAGGATACGCTAGAGGAGGATTGAGGCCTCCTCGTCCCACATCCAGTTTCTACCACACCACTTTAGATCCCTGTCATTGAGAGAGGGAAGACGTTAAATAAAGCATTCGTCCATGCAACCACCTCTCGTACATGCTTAGATGCGCATGTCAACGGCCAAGCTAAGGGTGTGACTACAGGTGGCCCTAAAAATGATCCGCTACACCACAAGGCTTCCCCACCATGTTGGTGAGGAGCACGGCCATTAGTCGATCCGTGCTGGGGCCACCTCTCCAACAAATGTGGAGCCATGTCGGTCAGGGTTGTCACTATGCTGCGGGATAGAACCAACTCCCATTGCCACCGCCGATCGAGCGTACATTGCTAGCTAGCGTCCTCTAGCGGTAGCGAGGGCAATGAGAGAGGACAGCGACATGGCTAGTTTTTTTTAATACAACGACTAGGGTTTTGGGTTTTACCTGTGTTGCCCTCTTGAGGACTACGCGAGTAACCTCGTTCCTTGCTAACGAAATCCAAGTCAAAAGAAAGTAAGGTGGCAGGAGTCCCCTATGGGTGATTTAGATATCCCCACCTAGTGCAAGCCGAGAACCCTATCGTATGATTTCCTCATCGCTATCATCATCATTGATCATCATGACCCCGCGACAAAGAGGTGTTGTTCTTCCACCTTGCTCTACCGCAACTGCCGGTCACCCGCTGCTTCGGTCTTCCCTCTAGACCTGGAGGACACTCAATATTCTCCAACTCCATTAGAACAACTCCAACGGGGAGACCCAAACGGACACGGATTTTGTCCGTTTGGGTCGTCCGTCCGCCTAGCGGATATGAGGCGGACATGCGCGGCCGGTGGATGAACCCAACGCACAAGATGCAAAAACGGACACGCATGGCGGAGGACTCGAGGCGGCTGTTCCAGAGGCCGTGGACGGACGAGGAGGAGTTGCATCCTACGCGGGTTCCTTTGTCTTCAAGAGCAGGCAGGCGCCATCTACGACGCTGCGCGCCCGGCCTTCAAGCACGACGGCGAGCACCTCGGCGGCCTGCGTCGGTGGCCTCGACGGCAAGCTGGGCGAACAAGCGCGCGGCGGGCGCGGACGAGGTGGCGCGGTGAGCGGCGATGCGCGCGGGGGAGCTGCGGGGCGCGCGGCGAGCGGCGATGCGCGCGGGGGAGCTGCGGGGCGCGCGGCGAGCGGCGACGCGCACGGCAAGCTGCGGGGCGCGCGGCGGGCGGGGCGAGCGGCCGCACGGGTGATCCGAGGCCTCCCGGCGAGGACAACGGAGAAGGCGGAGGCCTCGCCGTCGAGGACGGCAGCTCGTGGCGGCGCTTGGCTGGGTGGGGATCTCGCTGCAGTTCCCGAGCGGCTCGTGTTGTGTCGCTGACTAGTAGGACCAGGGTGGACACGGGAGGGTAGCAGCGGACGAGAGGAGCGCCCGCTTTTGTCCGTCGTGGATCCATTTGTAGCCTAAATTTGAGCTCAATTTGGGTCGGGGTGGATGACAAATGGACAGCAGGCGGACATGCGCATCCGTTTGAGTCGCCCCTTTGGGCTACGTTTTATGTCCGAATCATCTAAATGGACAAAATGGGTTACCCCATTGGAGTTGCTCTTACACGCTGCCACACTGAGCCCTAATATGACATGGCACCAACTTTGGCATCTCGCGTACTAGCTCTACATGGTACAATTTATAACTTGGCCAATATCCACGCTAAAAGGGGGAATTTACTCTAAACTTGTCAATAGTCTTTTGTATGAAGGACGAGGCCTATTTGACAATACCATGAAAAAGCAATGAACGGCGAATAATCAACACTGTAAGCATAGCGGCGAGATTAAGTATTAATCACTCGAACAACAGTGGAATGCTAGATTCCAATGGTCGGCCGATGTTTTCCTTTAGGCAGGGGGGTGGTCGACAGACGTTTGCCTACATATACTCAAGGACATGATTGAGTTGACAATACTATGAAGAATGAAGGGCGAATAATCCGCCTGGTAAGCACCAACAACCAAAGTATGAAGCATAACCACAAAAGTATTAAGCATGACAACAGAAGTGAAATGCTAGATTCCAATGGTCGACCACCATGCATGTTGACCTAGCTACATGTACTTAAGTAGTACTTCTACGTAAGAGCACCGTGTACTCTCCTCAAGGGAATGACAAATGGGTGAACGGCAGGGAAGCAGAAAGGACGGAATACTCCGATCCTGCTAGCAGTTAGCTGGCCTCTCACTGATGTTACTTAATTAAGTAGCATATATGCATGCAGGGTCAAAGAAGAAGAAAGAAAGTACGTACGAATATATGCCATGGAATACCTAGGCCGGCCGGTTAAGCTCCGCTAGACATTAATTATTAAACACATTAAATGTTGCGCCAATGGGGGCCAACCAGCTATGCCACGTGGTGCAAGCTGGTTGACCGCGGTGAGCAATCTTTTAAATTTTTTAAATGAAGATGAGGATTATTTTTTAAATATATTTTTCCTTTTTAGATGGAGGTTAGGACCTTTGGTATTTTTTTTCAAACCCATTAAGTGTTGCGTGAAGAAAGAATTTCTTATTTAACATTATTTTAAATTTCGTTTCCTTATTTGACACTGAAAAACTTTTTGTTCCCTATATAACATCGAGTCTAAATTTTATGCCCTTTATAACACTTTCGTCTGTTTTTTCATCTAATGCTGTTAAGTGGCACATTAAAAGACATTTTTACCCTTGGTGTAATATGAGCAGGCCATCTGGCGCAAGTCGCCCGCTCCTGATACATGCATCCATCCCCGCCTGCTACTAAGCACGACCACCTCAAACACTTGATAGCATTGGCTCAACAGCCACACACCTGCGCACGCACGGCCGCAATTACACAACTCATGTGTGCAAAAACGTACTGTACTATGTACGTACTAACCGGTTGATTCTCTCAATTCCATCTTGATCCATCCATCCAGCCGGCCGGTTTGGGTGCACAAGTCTCCTCGCGGTTGCGCTCCTTACTCTCGTATCCATGTCGCTAGTGCGGCGACCCAAGCCCGCGTTACGCGCATCCTGGACAAAGAGCTTGTACACAAGAGCCAGCATAAGCACTTGATAAAAAAAATGGAACTTGGCTACGCACCGAGCAACCAAACCGGCCACATAAGCACATGCAGTTAGAGATCTGCATGCAGCTGCTCAGCTACGTACCCGCATACAACAAACCAAGTTGGCTCGACAAGTATTCTTTCATCAGTAGCAATTATTAATTTTTTGATCACATACCACATCAAGGGCAAAAGGGTCTTTTCATGTGTCATTTAACATCGTTAACGCTTAAAATGGATGAAAGTGTTATAAAAGGCATAAAATTTAGACTCGGTGTCATGTAGGGAAGAAATTGTTTTACGATGTCAAATAAGGCAAAAATATTTAACACAGTGTTAAATAAGGAATTCTCTCTTGCGTGAATGGCGGCCAACCAGCTATGCCACGTGGCACAAGCTGGTTGGCCGCGGCGAGCAATCTTTTGAATTTTTTAAATGAAGGTGAGGATTATTTTTTAAATGTATTTTTTTTCTAGATGGAGGTTGGACCTTTGGTATTTTTTAAACTAGATAATACCCCCGCACGTTGTTGTGGGAATTTTTGTAATATATTCAGTTAGAATTGGTTATATGAAACATGAATATTTAGAGTAATTATATGAGAACTAAAGCTGAAAATAAATACGATTTGTGGTGTTTGATTATTGTATAATGTAAATATCATAATAGGAGGTGCTTTTTTATTATGCATGATTGCATGTTGTGCTGGACCTTTTTCCATACATGTTGAATGGTGAGGTGGCATACTTGCATGTTGAGAGAAATAGCCTAGTAGGGGCTAGCTATTTAGATATAGAATATGAAGGGTTATGCAAAGTGGCGCTCGCTGGTAGGCTATGGTGGTATTTTTTTTTCCTTTTTACTTCTTTTTTTAGATGAAGGTTAGGAATTTTTTTTCTGAGATGTGTTTTAAGGACTCTATGTACTATTTTAAAATAAAAATGTGCGCACAGCTTCCTCTCAAGTGACGTCACAAGGTGACACCCCAACCACTAGTGCATACTTTAAGAGTGCCTTAGTTTGTGCGCCGCAAAAATTGTAGGTGTACTGATAATACCTTATTTTTGGCACATCCAGCATATCATTAGTTTAATTATCTAGCTAGAAGCATATATATACAGGTGCATCAACAATTGATAGTTTTTTTAGTTAGTAACAAGAACTAATCAAACTTGGAAATTATAGTGTGGATTATCTGAGAATCAGGTGACTGGATGACATAAGCATGCTATATATTTCAATGATGAATGGTCACAAATATTTTTATATAAACATACACCAAGACAAAACTGCAGTTCAGCATAGTGATACAAATGATTGTTTTTCTGGTAAGGAGAGACAATTGCTTAGAATAGTTTCTGGTAAGGATGAGCAGCCCCAAGAAGATGTGCCATACACCATGGCGACGACATCCACAACCTCGATGGCTCCATAAGTAACATGAGCAACCTCGCCGCGTCCATTTGTGACACGTCTGTGTACATGGCTTACAACCAGGGCCGAGCCGACAAAATCGGAGGCCCTGTGCAAAACTTTAAAATGGGCCCTATCTTGCTTAAAAAACACAACATAAAACTATAGTAATATAAAGATGACAATATCTTACATGCCAGTCGGAAATATCAAGAATCATACCTATTCATAGTTGTATAGTCTTCACTTAAACAACATCATATTTCTGAGACCGAGTTAAATCCTCTATTTTTTTGTTTCTTCAAATGCTTTTGGTAACTAGATTCATGTTCTCTAAATGAAGACATGACTTGCCACTTGGATTTGCAATACTAAACGCCTACTAGACCAAAAGAATAAAATTAACCACAAGATTTTAGTATGACTAAATAGCGGGCGAAAAGCGTAACTCATAGTAAGGGATCACATGATCACAGATTATTAATGCAAAGATGCTTAAAAATTCAGAGATTTAAAGATGCCTTGAACTTTCATTGCCTTTAGAATTTAGATGAATCAGGTCCTCCCTGCGGGTTGCTGTTCCCCGGTCCTGCCCTCCTGTGTCCTATCTCCTAAAAAAAATCTACCACATTGGATTGGAACCGAGGTACTGAACATCTCGACTGCGGATTCAACACCAAGGAAAGATGACTGGATAGAGGAGTCAGGAGCCCTAACCTGCTGCGTTGAGCGATGGCCGGTAGTGCCAGACAAAGAGACGAATGAACGCCTTGTCGCTTCGCTCGTCTCGATCGAATCGAGCGATGGATGAGGCGTTACCACCGACGGCCCGATCGGGGGCTTCTTCATGCACGGAAGACATAGGGAATAGAGGCCCGAGGTCCATCTATACAGAGGAGGAGTACTACTGCGTAAAATTTTTGGGGCCCTTGAAAATGGGGGGCCCTGTGCGGCCCCACAGGTCGCACCCCCTTGGGCTCGGGCCTGCTGACAACTTCTCCAAATGGAGGCAAAGAAGGAGTACGAAATACCCACCACCACAATGATCTCACCGGTTTGGGCTTGCAAAAGCTTAAACATGGGGAGGTCACACTACTAGGAAAAAGCCTAGTAGTAGCGTGGGTGCCTACGCTACTACTACGACGCTACAGCTAACTAGTAGTAGTAGCGCGGTGCATCCTGCGCTACTAGTACGTGTGTTAGTAGTAGCGCGTGTCTGTGACCCGCGCTACTACTATTAATTTGAAAAACCAAAAAAAAATCTCGACCCCATGACGCGTGCACGTTGGCCGGGAGCAGGGAGATCTCGTCCATGACGCGTGCCTCGTGGAAGCCGTCGAGGGCGGCCGCGAAGGCCAGCTCAGCGTGGGCCAGGAGCTGGAGGACCTGCATCTTGGCATCGTGCGTGGGGAGCAACACCTGGCGGCGGCCATCGCCGTTGAGGTCGGCGACGAGCGGCGGCAGGAGGCGGTCCACGTCTTCCAGAACGAGAAGTCGCCCTCGTGCTGCCGGAGGAGGAGGGGGATGGGTCTGCTAGCATTCCGGATCGAATCGGAGAGGGGGGGGGGGGAGGAGGGCTGACCTGGAGCAAGAAGAAGACGGTGAAGGCGGCGAGGAGGAGGATGCCGTGGTCGCGCTTCCGCATCTTGGCGGCGGCGAGGAGCTCCGGCGACCGCCCACCGAAGGGATCTCGGAGAGGGAGAGGGCGGAGAAAGCAGAGTGTACCAGCGGTGGCCACCGCTAGAGTATGAGGGGGAGACGAGGAAAGTGAGAGAGGGGGGAAGTGAGGGAGAGAGGAGGGATTCGGCTGAGGATACGGGGATTTCACCTACCTCGTACTTAGTAGTAGCGAGGGGTGTAAAACGGCGCTACTACTATGAACTTAGTAGTAGCGCGGGTTTGTACCCCTCGCTACTACTATGGCATGTCCCAGGAGGGCACGATAGAGACCGCTTAGTAGTAGCGAGCAAGGTTGTCAGAATCGCGATTCTGTTATACGATTCTATGACTTTACGATCCAAGCTAACCTCTATGATTCTAGGATTTTAGTTCTTAGAACCTACGTTTCTACGATCCTGATAGTGAAGATTCTACGATTTGCGATCCTGCCATCGAAGCTTCGATTCAATTCAAAATCACGATTCTGACAACCTTGATAGCGAGGGTTAAAAACCCACGCTACTAGTATCAACTTAGTAGTAGTGAGGGTTAAAAACCTGCGCTACTAGTAAGTGTCACTTCTATGTCGACATCAAGATGTGACCGAATTTATTTTTAAGGTTGTAATGAGGTTGTACTTCAGCTTGATGAGCTTCAAATACTCATGTTGGTTTGTTTCAACACTTTTGCTTTTTATTTGTTTTTTTTTCATTTTTCCTTTTTCCGGTTGCATTTTTTTTTTGCAAATTAGCTTTCAAAAAGCAAAAAAGAGAATATTGTTTATTTTGCTTTGCTCTTTTGCTTTTGCCCCGCATTTCCGTTCACAAACTTGTTTATATTTTCACAGCAGGGTTGATCTACGTCGGGCAGCGAGGACCTCGGACTTAAGTGAAGTGTAGAAACTCATTATCGTGAAGGTATGTTCTACGACTCTCGTCTTTTGCACTTGAATTGCTTAGAATAGCTGTAGCCGTAGTATCTGTAAAGGTTAAAACAAAGGTTTTGTTCTTGTAGGAAAAATATTTAGTAACCTTTATTTTGTTTAATCTAGATAAACGAGACTTGGCGTTGGACTAGTTTTTAAAAAGAAAGTGATGTAAACAAAGAATAACCATGCATGCGAGAAAGTCTCTAGAAAGACTTAGGTGTTGAGAAAAACTGTTGAGAAGATGATATTACCAATATTCAACCCCATAGTGTTAATTTTGATGGACTCAATAGTACTTATGGATAAAGTTGCCCACGAGCGAGGAGAGAGTGTGCGCTGCGTACGAAAAAAAAAACAATGCCATAAACACTGAATGGGAATTGTTTTTTACAATCAGCAATAAGATGATAGGATATATTCGCAGGTAGATGGAGCTGCTCAGGAGAGGGTGACGCCACAGTGGCGCCGTGGCTTCCCGCTTTCACTTGGGGTAGATGCAATTCCCCTCTATAGGGAGGTTGAGGTGTTTTTATGGAGTAATCCTATACAACGCTTGTGGCGCCGCAAACTCCAACTAGCGCTCACACCTCGCTGGCTTGCCCGCATCCTCACCCTAAATCGCTTGCTCGCCTGGTTCAACTGGTTGACCAGTTCACCATTGACTGGTTGACAGTTGACCTTTTAAAAATATTAATAAATTTTAGAATGGGAAAAAAGTTTGGGAGTATGAAAAGGTTAACAAACTTCGAAAAAAATCATGGCTTTTTTCTTGAAAAAAAGCTCAGCAATTCTATTTTTTTTACAAACTCGAAAAATGTTCAAAAATTTCAGAAAAGTATATAAATTCAAGAAGCATTCATAAACTCGAAAAAAATTGCAAAAACATAAAAAGTTTGGGGCATCAAATTACTTTGCGAAAATGGAACAAAATTCACACATTTCAGAAAAAGTTCATGAATTCAAGAAATGTTAACAAACGCAAAAAAGTTTGATAATATAAAAAAAGTTTGTGGATTCAAAAAAAATGTTTATCAATTTTAAAAAATTCATGAAATTGAAAAAAGTTTGTGAATTTGAGAAAAGTTCATGAATTTGAAAACTTGTTCTTGAATTTATAAAAAATTGTGAATTTTCCAAAATGTTTTGATTATTGAAAAGAAGACAAAATGGGAAAAGGATAAAGGAAAAAGGGGAAAAAGGAGAAGGAGAAGGAGCAAGAAAAAAAACTGCCGAACAATACAAAAAATAGAAAAGAAGCCAGATCGGGAAGCATCTAGAAGCTTTCTAAAATAAAATAAAAAAAATCAAACCCTGCTCGCTAAAATCTGGCGCACACTGCATTTCTTTTTTTTAGTGTTATGACATGCAACTAGCGAGTTGTGTCGATGAAAAAAACGTAAATGGGACGAGCCTACAAGCGAGGGGGGTGTGTGGTGTGTGTGAAAAACAAATAAACCAGCGCCATAAACGACGAATAAGAATATGGTTTTATTATGATCAGCAATAAGATGATAAGAAATATTCGCAAGAAAAAACTGATGATAGGAATAAGGAGTTGCTAGCCTTAAATGGTGTTGCTCAGAAGAGGGTCAATCCACACTGGCTGGGGTGGGAAAGACACCGTGGCATCCCGCCATGGCATGTGGGAGAAGCAACTCCCCATTTATAGGGGGGGGGGGGGGGGGGGGGGGGGAGGTATTTTTTATAGAGTGTTCCTATACAGCGCTTGTGGCGCCACAAACTCTAACTAGCACTCATGCCTACGGATCATGGGCTATACATCGTTCGCTCGCTGGCTCGCCCTTGATCATTCACTCGCCTTGTTAAACTGGTTGACTAGTTGACCATTGACTACATGGCATTCGATTTTTGAACAGTTTAGAAAAATAAAAAACTGAAAAAAATTTGTGGGTTTGAAAAGGTTCATAGCTTCAAGAAAACTTCACGAATTTGAAAAAAAAAGCACACATATCCTAAAAAATGTTGACGCACTCAAACAAAGTTCACAAATTTCAAAAAAAGATCATGAATTCAAGAAACATTAAGAACTCGAAAAAGTTTGCAAATTTGAAAAAAATTGCGGCTTCATATTATTTTGTGAAAATGGAAGAAAGTTCACACAGTTCAGAAAATGTTCATAAATTCAAAAAATGTTCACAAACTCGAAAATGTTTGCTAAGTAGAAAAAAGTTTGAGGCTTCAAAAAATGTTCATGAATTTGAAAAGGTTTCATGGATATGAAAAAAGATTGTGCATTTAAGAAAAGTTCAGGAATCTGATAAAGCGTTCATTAAATGAGAAAAACCACGTATTGGCCAAAATGTTTGTGATTATTGATGAAGAAGACAAAAAAGGGAAAAAGAAAAAATAGATGGACAAATAAAAAAAATGAAAGAAAAACCAGCCGAACAAAGCAAAAAAACAGAAAAGAAACCAGATGTGGAAGCATCTACAAGCTTTCTAAAATAAATAAATAAATCGAACCCCGCTCTTGAAATCCTGGCGCACCCTGTATTTCTTTTTTGTAGTGTTATGCCATACAACTAACGAGTTGTGTCAATGAAAAAAACCCGTAAATGGAATATTCTTTTCATGATTACCAATAAGATGATAGGAAATATTCGTAAGAAAAAAAAGGATGATAGTGATAAGGAGTTGCTAGGCTTAGATGGTGCTGCCCAGGAGAGGGCAACGCCACAGTGGCTAGGGTGGGAAATGCATCATGGCTTCCGGCCATGACTTGGGGGAGATGCAACTCCCCTCTATATGGGGCTGATGTGTTTTTTATGGAGTGCTCTTATACATCGCTTGTTGTGCCGCAAAATCCAACTGGCCCTCATGCCCGCGCATCACGGGCCGGCCCAGCTATACATCACGTGCTCGGTGGCTCGCTTGCTTGCTCGCCCTATATCGCTCACTCACCTGGTTCAACTGGTTGACAGTTGACTTTGAAAAATGTTTAAAAAGATAAAAATTAAAAAAAAATGTTTGTCAGTTTGAAAAGGTTCATAGCTTCGAAAAAAACTTCATGAGTTTAAAAAATCTCGGAAATTCTAAGAAAATGTTGATAAACTCGAAAAAAAAGTTCATAAATCTGTTCATGCATGTAGAGAAAAAATCGGTAATTTGCCAAAATGTTTACAATTATAAAAAGAATATAAAAATGGGAAAAGGAGAAGGAAAAAGAAAAAAAGAAAGAAAAACCAGCCAAGCAAAATAAGAAACCAGCTGGGGAAGCATCTAGAAGCTTTCTAAAATTAAAAAACATCAAAAGCCCGCTCGTGAAAACATGGCGCACGCTCCATTTCTTTTTTGTGTGTTATGTCGCACAACTAACGAGATGTGTCGATTAAGAAAAATTTAAATCAATAGAGCCCACCCGCTATCATCATCATGACCCCGCGACAAAGAGGTGTTGTTCTTCCACCTTGCTCTACCGCAACTGCCGGTCACCCGCTGCTTCGGTCTTCCCTCTAGACCTGGAGGACACTCAATATTCTCCAACTCCATTAGAACAACTCCAACGGGGAGACCCAAACGGACACGGATTTTGTCCGTTTGGGTCGTCCGTCCGCCTAGCGGATATGAGGCGGACATGCGCGGCCGGTGGATGAACCCAACGCACAAGATGCAAAAACGGACACGCATGGCGGAGGACTCGAGGCGGCTGTTCCAGAGGCCGTGGACGGACGAGGAGGAGTTGCATCCTACGCGGGTTCCTTTGTCTTCAAGAGCAGGCAGGCGCCATCTACGACGCTGCGCGCCCGGCCTTCAAGCACGACGGCGAGCACCTCGGCGGCCTGCGTCGGTGGCCTCGACGGCAAGCTGGGCGAACAAGCGCGCGGCGGGCGCGGACGAGGTGGCGCGGTGAGCGGCGATGCGCGCGGGGGAGCTGCGGGGCGCGCGGCGAGCGGCGATGCGCGCGGGGGAGCTGCGGGGCGCGCGGCGAGCGGCGACGCGCACGGCAAGCTGCGGGGCGCGCGGCGGGCGGGGCGAGCGGCCGCACGGGTGATCCGAGGCCTCCCGGCGAGGACAACGGAGAAGGCGGAGGCCTCGCCGTCGAGGACGGCAGCTCGTGGCGGCGCTTGGCTGGGTGGGGATCTCGCTGCAGTTCCCGAGCGGCTCGTGTTGTGTCGCTGACTAGTAGGACCAGGGTGGACACGGGAGGGTAGCAGCGGACGAGAGGAGCGCCCGCTTTTGTCCGTCGTGGATCCATTTGTAGCCTAAATTTGAGCTCAATTTGGGTCGGGGTGGATGACAAATGGACAGCAGGCGGACATGCGCATCCGTTTGAGTCGCCCCTTTGGGCTACGTTTTATGTCCGAATCATCTAAATGGACAAAATGGGTTACCCCATTGGAGTTGCTCTTACACGCTGCCACACTGAGCCCTAATATGACATGGCACCAACTTTGGCATCTCGCGTACTAGCTCTACATGGTACAATTTATAACTTGGCCAATATCCACGCTAAAAGGGGGAATTTACTCTAAACTTGTCAATAGTCTTTTGTATGAAGGACGAGGCCTATTTGACAATACCATGAAAAAGCAATGAACGGCGAATAATCAACACTGTAAGCATAGCGGCGAGATTAAGTATTAATCACTCGAACAACAGTGGAATGCTAGATTCCAATGGTCGGCCGATGTTTTCCTTTAGGCAGGGGGGTGGTCGACAGACGTTTGCCTACATATACTCAAGGACATGATTGAGTTGACAATACTATGAAGAATGAAGGGCGAATAATCCGCCTGGTAAGCACCAACAACCAAAGTATGAAGCATAACCACAAAAGTATTAAGCATGACAACAGAAGTGAAATGCTAGATTCCAATGGTCGACCACCATGCATGTTGACCTAGCTACATGTACTTAAGTAGTACTTCTACGTAAGAGCACCGTGTACTCTCCTCAAGGGAATGACAAATGGGTGAACGGCAGGGAAGCAGAAAGGACGGAATACTCCGATCCTGCTAGCAGTTAGCTGGCCTCTCACTGATGTTACTTAATTAAGTAGCATATATGCATGCAGGGTCAAAGAAGAAGAAAGAAAGTACGTACGAATATATGCCATGGAATACCTAGGCCGGCCGGTTAAGCTCCGCTAGACATTAATTATTAAACACATTAAATGTTGCGCCAATGGGGGCCAACCAGCTATGCCACGTGGTGCAAGCTGGTTGACCGCGGTGAGCAATCTTTTAAATTTTTTAAATGAAGATGAGGATTATTTTTTAAATATATTTTTCCTTTTTAGATGGAGGTTAGGACCTTTGGTATTTTTTTTCAAACCCATTAAGTGTTGCGTGAAGAAAGAATTTCTTATTTAACATTATTTTAAATTTCGTTTCCTTATTTGACACTGAAAAACTTTTTGTTCCCTATATAACATCGAGTCTAAATTTTATGCCCTTTATAACACTTTCGTCTGTTTTTTCATCTAATGCTGTTAAGTGGCACATTAAAAGACATTTTTACCCTTGGTGTAATATGAGCAGGCCATCTGGCGCAAGTCGCCCGCTCCTGATACATGCATCCATCCCCGCCTGCTACTAAGCACGACCACCTCAAACACTTGATAGCATTGGCTCAACAGCCACACACCTGCGCACGCACGGCCGCAATTACACAACTCATGTGTGCAAAAACGTACTGTACTATGTACGTACTAACCGGTTGATTCTCTCAATTCCATCTTGATCCATCCATCCAGCCGGCCGGTTTGGGTGCACAAGTCTCCTCGCGGTTGCGCTCCTTACTCTCGTATCCATGTCGCTAGTGCGGCGACCCAAGCCCGCGTTACGCGCATCCTGGACAAAGAGCTTGTACACAAGAGCCAGCATAAGCACTTGATAAAAAAAATGGAACTTGGCTACGCACCGAGCAACCAAACCGGCCACATAAGCACATGCAGTTAGAGATCTGCATGCAGCTGCTCAGCTACGTACCCGCATACAACAAACCAAGTTGGCTCGACAAGTATTCTTTCATCAGTAGCAATTATTAATTTTTTGATCACATACCACATCAAGGGCAAAAGGGTCTTTTCATGTGTCATTTAACATCGTTAACGCTTAAAATGGATGAAAGTGTTATAAAAGGCATAAAATTTAGACTCGGTGTCATGTAGGGAAGAAATTGTTTTACGATGTCAAATAAGGCAAAAATATTTAACACAGTGTTAAATAAGGAATTCTCTCTTGCGTGAATGGCGGCCAACCAGCTATGCCACGTGGCACAAGCTGGTTGGCCGCGGCGAGCAATCTTTTGAATTTTTTAAATGAAGGTGAGGATTATTTTTTAAATGTATTTTTTTTCTAGATGGAGGTTGGACCTTTGGTATTTTTTAAACTAGATAATACCCCCGCACGTTGTTGTGGGAATTTTTGTAATATATTCAGTTAGAATTGGTTATATGAAACATGAATATTTAGAGTAATTATATGAGAACTAAAGCTGAAAATAAATACGATTTGTGGTGTTTGATTATTGTATAATGTAAATATCATAATAGGAGGTGCTTTTTTATTATGCATGATTGCATGTTGTGGTGGACCTTTTTCCATACATGTTGAATGGTGAGGTGGCATACTTGCATGTTGAGAGAAATAGCCTAGTAGGGGCTAGCTATTTAGATATAGAATATGAAGGGTTATGCAAAGTGGCGCTCGCTGGTAGGCTATGGTGGTATTTTTTTTTCCTTTTTACTTCTTTTTTTAGATGAAGGTTAGGAATTTTTTTTCTGAGATGTGTTTTAAGGACTCTATGTACTATTTTAAAATAAAAATGTGCGCACAGCTTCCTCTCAAGTGACGTCACAAGGTGACACCCCAACCACTAGTGCATACTTTAAGAGTGCCTTAGTTTGTGCGCCGCAAAAATTGTAGGTGTACTGATAATACCTTATTTTTGGCACATCCAGCATATCATTAGTTTAATTATCTAGCTAGAAGCATATATATACAGGTGCATCAACAATTGATAGTTTTTTTAGTTAGTAACAAGAACTAATCAAACTTGGAAATTATAGTGTGGATTATCTGAGAATCAGGTGACTGGATGACATAAGCATGCTATATATTTCAATGATGAATGGTCACAAATATTTTTATATAAACATACACCAAGACAAAACTGCAGTTCAGCATAGTGATACAAATGATTGTTTTTCTGGTAAGGAGAGACAATTGCTTAGAATAGTTTCTGGTAAGGATGAGCAGCCCCAAGAAGATGTGCCATACACCATGGCGACGACATCCACAACCTCGATGGCTCCATAAGTAACATGAGCAACCTCGCCGCGTCCATTTGTGACACGTCTGTGTACATGGCTTACAACCAGGGCCGAGCCGACAAAATCGGAGGCCCTGTGCAAAACTTTAAAATGGGCCCTATCTTGCTTAAAAAACACAACATAAAACTATAGTAATATAAAGATGACAATATCTTACATGCCAGTCGGAAATATCAAGAATCATACCTATTCATAGTTGTATAGTCTTCACTTAAACAACATCATATTTCTGAGACCGAGTTAAATCCTCTATTTTTTTGTTTCTTCAAATGCTTTTGGTAACTAGATTCATGTTCTCTAAATGAAGACATGACTTGCCACTTGGATTTGCAATACTAAACGCCTACTAGACCAAAAGAATAAAATTAACCACAAGATTTTAGTATGACTAAATAGCGGGCGAAAAGCGTAACTCATAGTAAGGGATCACATGATCACAGATTATTAATGCAAAGATGCTTAAAAATTCAGAGATTTAAAGATGCCTTGAACTTTCATTGCCTTTAGAATTTAGATGAATCAGGTCCTCCCTGCGGGTTGCTGTTCCCCGGTCCTGCCCTCCTGTGTCCTATCTCCTAAAAAAAATCTACCACATTGGATTGGAACCGAGGTACTGAACATCTCGACTGCGGATTCAACACCAAGGAAAGATGACTGGATAGAGGAGTCAGGAGCCCTAACCTGCTGCGTTGAGCGATGGCCGGTAGTGCCAGACAAAGAGACGAATGAACGCCTTGTCGCTTCGCTCGTCTCGATCGAATCGAGCGATGGATGAGGCGTTACCACCGACGGCCCGATCGGGGGCTTCTTCATGCACGGAAGACATAGGGAATAGAGGCCCGAGGTCCATCTATACAGAGGAGGAGTACTACTGCGTAAAATTTTTGGGGCCCTTGAAAATGGGGGGCCCTGTGCGGCCCCACAGGTCGCACCCCCTTGGGCTCGGGCCTGCTGACAACTTCTCCAAATGGAGGCAAAGAAGGAGTACGAAATACCCACCACCACAATGATCTCACCGGTTTGGGCTTGCAAAAGCTTAAACATGGGGAGGTCACACTACTAGGAAAAAGCCTAGTAGTAGCGTGGGTGCCTACGCTACTACTACGACGCTACAGCTAACTAGTAGTAGTAGCGCGGTGCATCCTGCGCTACTAGTACGTGTGTTAGTAGTAGCGCGTGTCTGTGACCCGCGCTACTACTATTAATTTGAAAAACCAAAAAAAAATCTCGACCCCATGACGCGTGCACGTTGGCCGGGAGCAGGGAGATCTCGTCCATGACGCGTGCCTCGTGGAAGCCGTCGAGGGCGGCCGCGAAGGCCAGCTCAGCGTGGGCCAGGAGCTGGAGGACCTGCATCTTGGCATCGTGCGTGGGGAGCAACACCTGGCGGCGGCCATCGCCGTTGAGGTCGGCGACGAGCGGCGGCAGGAGGCGGTCCACGTCTTCCAGAACGAGAAGTCGCCCTCGTGCTGCCGGAGGAGGAGGGGGATGGGTCTGCTAGCATTCCGGATCGAATCGGAGAGGGGGGGGGAGGAGGGCTGACCTGGAGCAAGAAGAAGACGGTGAAGGCGGCGAGGAGGAGGATGCCGTGGTCGCGCTTCCGCATCTTGGCGGCGGCGAGGAGCTCCGGCGACCGCCCACCGAAGGGATCTCGGAGAGGGAGAGGGCGGAGAAAGCAGAGTGTACCAGCGGTGGCCACCGCTAGAGTATGAGGGGGAGACGAGGAAAGTGAGAGAGGGGGGAAGTGAGGGAGAGAGGAGGGATTCGGCTGAGGATACGGGGATTTCACCTACCTCGTACTTAGTAGTAGCGAGGGGTGTAAAACGGCGCTACTACTATGAACTTAGTAGTAGCGCGGGTTTGTACCCCTCGCTACTACTATGGCATGTCCCAGGAGGGCACGATAGAGACCGCTTAGTAGTAGCGAGCAAGGTTGTCAGAATCGCGATTCTGTTATACGATTCTATGACTTTACGATCCAAGCTAACCTCTATGATTCTAGGATTTTAGTTCTTAGAATCTACGTTTCTACGATCCTGATAGTGAAGATTCTACGATTTGCGATCCTGCCATCGAAGCTTCGATTCAATTCAAAATCACGATTCTGACAACCTTGATAGCGAGGGTTAAAAACCCACGCTACTAGTATCAACTTAGTAGTAGTGAGGGTTAAAAACCTGCGCTACTAGTAAGTGTCACTTCTATGTCGACATCAAGATGTGACCGAATTTATTTTTAAGGTTGTAATGAGGTTGTACTTCAGCTTGATGAGCTTCAAATACTCATGTTGGTTTGTTTCAACACTTTTGCTTTTTATTTGTTTTTTTTTTCATTTTTCCTTTTTCCGGTTGCATTTTTTTTTTGCAAATTAGCTTTCAAAAAGCAAAAAAGAGAATATTGTTTATTTTGCTTTGCTCTTTTGCTTTTGCCCCGCATTTCCGTTCACAAACTTGTTTATATTTTCACAGCAGGGTTGATCTACGTCGGGCAGCGAGGACCTCGGACTTAAGTGAAGTGTAGAAACTCATTATCGTGAAGGTATGTTCTACGACTCTCGTCTTTTGCACTTGAATTGCTTAGAATAGCTGTAGCCGTAGTATCTGTAAAGGTTAAAACAAAGGTTTTGTTCTTGTAGGAAAAATATTTAGTAACCTTTATTTTGTTTAATCTAGATAAACGAGACTTGGCGTTGGACTAGTTTTTAAAAAGAAAGTGATGTAAACAAAGAATAACCATGCATGCGAGAAAGTCTCTAGAAAGACTTAGGTGTTGAGAAAAACTGTTGAGAAGATGATATTACCAATATTCAACCCCATAGTGTTAATTTTGATGGACTCAATAGTACTTATGGATAAAGTTGCCCACGAGCGAGGAGAGAGTGTGCGCTGCGTACGAAAAAAAAAACAATGCCATAAACACTGAATGGGAATTGTTTTTTACAATCAGCAATAAGATGATAGGATATATTCGCAGGTAGATGGAGCTGCTCAGGAGAGGGTGACGCCACAGTGGCGCCGTGGCTTCCCGCTTTCACTTGGGGTAGATGCAATTCCCCTCTATAGGGAGGTTGAGGTGTTTTTATGGAGTAATCCTATACAACGCTTGTGGCGCCGCAAACTCCAACTAGCGCTCACACCTCGCTGGCTTGCCCGCATCCTCACCCTAAATCGCTTGCTCGCCTGGTTCAACTGGTTGACCAGTTCACCATTGACTGGTTGACAGTTGACCTTTTAAAAATATTAATAAATTTTAGAATGGGAAAAAAGTTTGGGAGTATGAAAAGGTTAACAAACTTCGAAAAAAATCATGGCTTTTTTCTTGAAAAAAAGCTCAGCAATTCTATTTTTTTTACAAACTCGAAAAATGTTCAAAAATTTCAGAAAAGTATATAAATTCAAGAAGCATTCATAAACTCGAAAAAAATTGCAAAAACATAAAAAGTTTGGGGCATCAAATTACTTTGCGAAAATGGAACAAAATTCACACATTTCAGAAAAAGTTCATGAATTCAAGAAATGTTAACAAACGCAAAAAAGTTTGATAATATAAAAAAAGTTTGTGGATTCAAAAAAAATGTTTATCAATTTTAAAAAATTCATGAAATTGAAAAAAGTTTGTGAATTTGAGAAAAGTTCATGAATTTGAAAACTTGTTCTTGAATTTATAAAAAATTGTGAATTTTCCAAAATGTTTTGATTATTGAAAAGAAGACAAAATGGGAAAAGGAT
Source organism: Triticum monococcum (assembly GCA_034509565.1). Lineage (NCBI taxonomy): Eukaryota > Viridiplantae > Streptophyta > Magnoliopsida > Poales > Poaceae > Triticum > Triticum monococcum. The sequence goes on along the minus strand of CM067845.1, from coordinate 4,416,781 downwards.
AAAGGAAAAAGGGGAAAAAGGAGAAGGAGAAGGAGCAAGAAAAAAAACTGCCGAACAATACAAAAAATAGAAAAGAAGCCAGATCGGGAAGCATCTAGAAGCTTTCTAAAATAAAATAAAAAAAATCAAACCCTGCTCGCTAAAATCTGGCGCACACTGCATTTCTTTTTTTTAGTGTTATGACATGCAACTAGCGAGTTGTGTCGATGAAAAAAACGTAAATGGGACGAGCCTACAAGCGAGGGGGGTGTGTGGTGTGTGTGAAAAACAAATAAACCAGCGCCATAAACGACGAATAAGAATATGGTTTTATTATGATCAGCAATAAGATGATAAGAAATATTCGCAAGAAAAAACTGATGATAGGAATAAGGAGTTGCTAGCCTTAAATGGTGTTGCTCAGAAGAGGGTCAATCCACACTGGCTGGGGTGGGAAAGACACCGTGGCATCCCGCCATGGCATGTGGGAGAAGCAACTCCCCATTTATAGGGGGGGGGGGGGGGGGGGGGGGGGGGGAGGTATTTTTTATAGAGTGTTCCTATACAGCGCTTGTGGCGCCACAAACTCTAACTAGCACTCATGCCTACGGATCATGGGCTATACATCGTTCGCTCGCTGGCTCGCCCTTGATCATTCACTCGCCTTGTTAAACTGGTTGACTAGTTGACCATTGACTACATGGCATTCGATTTTTGAACAGTTTAGAAAAATAAAAAACTGAAAAAAATTTGTGGGTTTGAAAAGGTTCATAGCTTCAAGAAAACTTCACGAATTTGAAAAAAAAAGCACACATATCCTAAAAAATGTTGACGCACTCAAACAAAGTTCACAAATTTCAAAAAAAGATCATGAATTCAAGAAACATTAAGAACTCGAAAAAGTTTGCAAATTTGAAAAAAATTGCGGCTTCATATTATTTTGTGAAAATGGAAGAAAGTTCACACAGTTCAGAAAATGTTCATAAATTCAAAAAATGTTCACAAACTCGAAAATGTTTGCTAAGTAGAAAAAAGTTTGAGGCTTCAAAAAATGTTCATGAATTTGAAAAGGTTTCATGGATATGAAAAAAGATTGTGCATTTAAGAAAAGTTCAGGAATCTGATAAAGCGTTCATTAAATGAGAAAAACCACGTATTGGCCAAAATGTTTGTGATTATTGATGAAGAAGACAAAAAAGGGAAAAAGAAAAAATAGATGGACAAATAAAAAAAATGAAAGAAAAACCAGCCGAACAAAGCAAAAAAACAGAAAAGAAACCAGATGTGGAAGCATCTACAAGCTTTCTAAAATAAATAAATAAATCGAACCCCGCTCTTGAAATCCTGGCGCACCCTGTATTTCTTTTTTGTAGTGTTATGCCATACAACTAACGAGTTGTGTCAATGAAAAAAACCCGTAAATGGAATATTCTTTTCATGATTACCAATAAGATGATAGGAAATATTCGTAAGAAAAAAAAGGATGATAGTGATAAGGAGTTGCTAGGCTTAGATGGTGCTGCCCAGGAGAGGGCAACGCCACAGTGGCTAGGGTGGGAAATGCATCATGGCTTCCGGCCATGACTTGGGGGAGATGCAACTCCCCTCTATATGGGGCTGATGTGTTTTTTATGGAGTGCTCTTATACATCGCTTGTTGTGCCGCAAAATCCAACTGGCCCTCATGCCCGCGCATCACGGGCCGGCCCAGCTATACATCACGTGCTCGGTGGCTCGCTTGCTTGCTCGCCCTATATCGCTCACTCACCTGGTTCAACTGGTTGACAGTTGACTTTGAAAAATGTTTAAAAAGATAAAAATTAAAAAAAAATGTTTGTCAGTTTGAAAAGGTTCATAGCTTCGAAAAAAACTTCATGAGTTTAAAAAATCTCGGAAATTCTAAGAAAATGTTGATAAACTCGAAAAAAAAGTTCATAAATCTGTTCATGCATGTAGAGAAAAAATCGGTAATTTGCCAAAATGTTTACAATTATAAAAAGAATATAAAAATGGGAAAAGGAGAAGGAAAAAGAAAAAAAGAAAGAAAAACCAGCCAAGCAAAATAAGAAACCAGCTGGGGAAGCATCTAGAAGCTTTCTAAAATTAAAAAACATCAAAAGCCCGCTCGTGAAAACATGGCGCACGCTCCATTTCTTTTTTGTGTGTTATGTCGCACAACTAACGAGATGTGTCGATTAAGAAAAATTTAAATCAATAGAGCCCACGAGCGTGGGACGGGGGGCATGTGGTGCATACGAAAACAAAGAAACTAACGCCATAAACGCTGAATAGGAATATATATTTTTATCAGCAATAAGATAATAGGAAATATTCGCAAGGGAAAAAGGATAATAGAAATAAGGAGTTGCTTGCCTTACATGGTGCTGCTCAGGAGAGGGTGACGCCAGAGTGGCTTCCCCCATGAATTGGGGGAGATGCAGGGAATGAGGTGTTTTGTGGACTGCTCCTATATAGCGCTTGTGGCGCCGCAAACTCCAACTGACGCTCAGGCCCGCGCATCATGGGCCGGCCCAGCTATTTATCGCGCGCTAGTTGGCTCGCCCACTTGCTCACCCTAGATCACTCGCTCGCCTGGTTAACTGGTTGACCAGTTGACCATTGCCAGTTTGACAATTGACTTTTAAAAATGTTGAGAAAAAATGTTCGCGAGTTTGAAAATGTTCACAGCTTCAAAAAAAAAAACTTCACGACTTTGAAAAAAAGACTCAGCAGTTTTTTTTAAATGTTCACAAACTCGAAAAAGTTCACAAATGTCAGAAAAGTTCATGAATTCAAGAAATATTAACTTACTTGAAAAAGTATGCGAATTTTAAAAAGTTCATGGCTTCTAATTTTTCTCAAAAATGGAAAAATTTCATGAATTTAAGAAATGTTCACGAACTCGAAGACAATTTGCTAATTTGAAAAGTTTGTCGCTTCAAAAAAATATTCACGAATTTTAAAAAGGTTCATGAATCTGAAAACTTGTTCTTGAATTTTGATAAAATCCCGAATTTGCCAAAATGTTTGTGATTATAGTGAAAGAAGAGAAAAAAGGGAAAAGGTGAAAGGAAAAAAGGAAAAGGAAGAAGGAGAAGGAAAACAAAGAAAAAAGCGAAAGAAAAACCAGCCAAAAAAAAAACAGATGGGGAAGCATCAAGAAGCTTTCTAAAAATCAAAAAATATATATAACCCAGCTCGTGAAAATCTGGCGCGTGCTGTGCTTCCTTTTTATTGTTACGACGTACAAACTGGCAAGTTGTGTTGATTAAAATAAACATATAAACATAAATGGGCAGAGCCCATGAGTCGAGGATGGTGGTGGGGCTGGGGGGGGGGGGGGGGGGTAAGATGATAGGAAATATTCGCAAAAAAAAAAGTATGGTAGGAATAAGGAGTTGCTAGAGCATTTTTTTGGTTCAACTACCCCAATACAGACATATTTTGTTTTACGGGATATGCTTGAGATGCTCTTAGATCTTGTTTTCTATTGTAGTATGTTTCTCTCGTGTATTGCGCATGTATATAAGCAACTCAATATATTCATGTACAACAGTACAAATGTACAACCATCTGATCAAACTGCAAAACTTACGTGACACTAAAAGTATACTATTACCTCCATTCAGAAATAAGTGACATTGTTTTAATTCAAACTTCAACTAAAACAACGTCACTTATTACTGAACGGAGAGAGTATTACACAATCGAAAGATCTTAGATCTCATCAAACTGACACACCACCAATTTGATTTGGAGTACATGCAACCTCTGCATATCTCCCGGGCATCCCCAATCTCGCCAAGGCCAAATACAAGACCGGCGCGGCGAGCAGTGGCGGAGCCAGCCCGTGAATGCAGTCCGGACAAGACTTAACTGTGACACTGTGAGCTGCCACCTACCCAACGAAATAATCCTTCTAACCATAGATTAGCACTTGTGCTTAGCTTTAATTTTCTTGACTAGCCCGGGCAGCCGCCCGGGGTCGCCGGGAGGTGGCTCCGCCACTGGCGGCGAGCGTTGGCGACCATGGAGGGGTGGTGCCCTTGCTCCCCATCCTCCTACTAATCGTGCTGCTCTCACCATCTGCGAAGTGCCAGTTGCCAAAATCTGCGCATTCTGGGTGAGGACGGTGATCACGTCCTGGCAGGTACCAAATCTCGAGGCAGGGCACAGCAGCGCACGAGAGAGCGCTTGAAAATTGTTCGAAATGTTACAAGCATGGCCTCCTCCAACTCCAAGTAAAAATAAAACCATCTGGGTATTCTTGAGCTAGCACGATGCTAAATGTTGTTTCTCTCGTTGCTTCTTGACAACGACACCTGGGCGTTCCCATGTCTTCTGATCTCATTGTAATCATCAGGCAATCATGCTCAATAATGATGCAAACTGCTTGATTTTTATAATGGAAATAAACAGGACTGACACAAAGTAGACTAATCAAGCCACTTTGATCCATATACGGAGAAGTGTGGTGGATTGACACATTTACACAGACACAATATGTTGCGCAAAATATACGACAAAGAGCTTGTGATGTAGCAATCTGAAGCAATGCAACTAAATAAATGTGGTAGGCTAGAAACATATCTGGAAATTCGATCTAATTCTTAGTTTGCTCATTCATAAGGATCTGCTAGAAAAATATATCTCATTTATTTCGAACTTATTACATAAATGAAAATTACTAAATCAAGCATTCCATACAAAATAGAGGTGCTCCTTGGTAGTGTCAAATGAGTTGTTCCAGTTAACTATTATCTGACTGTTTATTCATATGTACGTAAATCTATAAGCATTTACATAGCAAAGCCTAGTACGATCTCTTATCTAGACCATGGCCAGTGGCAACATTTTAGATTACAACCAGAGACCTGGTCACATTTTTCATACGCATATACTTCGTCCGGATACTCGTATGAACTGGAATTATAAATTAATTCTACTATAAATGTCCTCAACCTCAGGATACTTAAATACTTTCTTCGAAATCCTCACATTTATCCATCTATTTGCAGCTTTACATTAGCAATGAAAGTAAACTGGAATTATAAAGTAATTCTACGCATATACTTCATCTGGATACTCGTATGAACTGGAGTTATAAAGTAATTCTACTATAAATGTCCTCAACCTCAGGATACTTAAATACTTTTCTTTGAAATCCTCACATTTATCCATCCATTTGCAGCTTTACGTTAGCAATGAAAGTAATAATACAGAAACCTCCACCCAGAGTACAAACGGAACAAGTTGTATGTATACTTGAAGAAGTTTGGAAGGTTACCTTCTCTCTTTTTTCGAAAGGGGGGACTCCCCGGCCTCTGCATCAGAACGATGCATACGGCACAATTATATATAAAAAAGGATGTTTAACAAGGTTTGAAAGTCTGAAAACAAATAAATGGCTAGCTCACCAAGAGCCACAACGCCAAAAACAAAAGGCCCAAAAGCCACAACCGGCTGGCAAAACAAAGATAGATAAACTAATCGCCTATCCTATTACATGACAGCCATCCAAACCGGTTGAAAATATCCCACACTACCATCTCTCATCGGACAGATCCAGTAACCAAACGCTCCCTGGCCTCCGTCGGAGTGAGTAAGGACCACATACGGATCAGCACAGTAGCTCGGAATAAAACCTGCAAAAAATGAATAGTTGTTGTTCTGTTAAAAGCCAAATCATTTCTGCAGTTCCAAATTGCCCACAACAACGCACAAAATCCTACGCGAATGTGTCTAGCTGTTTCGGACTCTATCCCAACAAGCCACATTTCAAATAACGAACTGACCGAATTCGGAGGAGTAATGTTAAAGGCAATTTGCACCGTGTGCCACAACACTCTCATTAACGGGCAATCAAAGAAAAGATGCTTGATAGTTTCGTCCCGATCACAGAAACTACACCTAGTAGATCCTGTCCAGTTGCGCTTAACCAAATTATCATTTGTTAAAATAACTTGTTTATGTACAAACCACATAAACACTTTAAGTTTCAAAGGAACCTTGACTTTCCAAACATGTTTGGAACTAGGAATAACACTAGAGTTGATGACATCGATATACATCGACTTGACTGTGGAATCTCCAGACCTAGTAAGCTTCCAACACAACTGATCGGGCTGATGAGCTAGCTGAACCTCCATCAGTCTACTCACCAGATGAAGCCATGCTTCCCACCGGTGGCCAATGAGCACCCTGCTAAACTGAATATTAAGGGGAATGGACTGCATGATCGTTGCAACCAGAGCATCACGTCGCTGAACGATACGATACAGGGACGGATACTGAAGTGTCAACGACGTTTCACCAAGCCAAGTGTCCTCCCAGAAGCGAGTGGTGTTACCATTACCGACAAGAAACTTTGTTCTATTAAAGAAAGCAGCTTTGACTCTCATGAGCCCCTTCCAAAACGGCGAGTCAGTCGGTCTCACTATCGCCCGTGACGAAGTCTTAGATTGCAGATACTTGCTACGAAGAATCTGCGCCCAAGTTGCCTCCGTCTCAACTGATAACTTATAGAGCCATTTACTGAGAAAGCATATGTTCTTGACTTCAATATTCTCAATACCATGGCCCCCCTGGTCCTTTGGTCGACAGATGATATCCCATTTGGCGAGTCGGTATTTTCTCTTTAGTTCATCACTCTGCCAGAAGAATCGGGATCGATAGAAGTCCAACCTTTTCCTAACCCCAACTGGGACTTCAAAGAAAGATAAGAGAAACATAGGCATACTCGTGAGCACCAAATTAATAAGAATCAATCGGCCTCCATAGGACATGAGTTTGCCCTTCCAGCAACTCAGTTTCTTCTCAAACCGATCCTCGATGCACTTCAGTTCTCTGTTTGTCAGCTTATGATGGTGAACGGGTATACCTAGGTACGTGAAAGGTAATGCTCCCAATTCGCATCCAAACAATTGCTTATAAGCCTCTTGTTCCTCATTGACTCTACCAAAACAGAACAACTCGCTTTTATGAAAGTTAATCTTCAAACCGGTCAACTATTCAAATAAGCATAATACCAGCTTCATATTTCTCGCTTTTGCCAGGTCGTGCTCCATAAAGATGATTGTATATCAGCGTACTGCAGGATGGACACACCACCATCAACTAGATGAGGCACCAAGCCACCCACCTGACCGGCCTCCTTTGCCCTACCTATCAAGATTGCCAACATGTCAACGACGATGTTGAACAGAATAGGATACATTGGATCACCTTGTCTCAGGCCCTTGTGTGTCTGGAAATAATGGCCTATGTCGTCATTCACTTTAATTCCAACACTCCCTTTTTGCGTGAAAGGTTCTACTTGACGTCGCCAAGCTTCATCAAAACCCTTCATGCGTAAGGCTTGTTGAAGGAAAGGCCATTTGGCATTATCGTTGCTTTCTCGAAATCCACCTTGAAAACAACTCCATCAAGTTTTTTCGTGTGAATCTCATGGAGCGTTTCATGAAGGACCGCAACCCCTTTGAGAATGTTCCTGTCCGGCATGAAAGCAGTTTGAGTAGGCTGCACCACAGCATGCGCAATCTGTGTGAGCCTATTCGTCCCGACCTTGGTAAAATTTTTGAAACTAACATTAAGAAGATAGATGGGCCTGAATTGCTCGATTCTCACTGCCTCTGTCTTCTTAGGAAGCAGGGTTATCGTTCCAAAATTCAGCTGAAAAAGGTGAAGCTGGCCAGAGAAAAAAATCATGGAACAACAGTAACAAATCTCCTTTAATAATATGCCATCACTTCTTATAAAACTCAGCCGGGAAACCATCCGGGCCGGGTGCCTTATTATTTTTCATCTGCGAAATAGCCTCAAACACCTCTTTCTCAGAAAAAGGAACAGCTAAAATATCATTCTCAATAGCAGTAAGTTGAGGCACATCCTCAATTCTAGACTCATCCAGCGACACACAGTTATCCTCTGGAGGCCCAAACAACTGCTTGTAATACTCAGTAATGTATAATTTTAGGTTCTCCTGACCAAGAATCGTTCCTTCATCTTGTTCAAGCTGAAAGATCCTCTTCTTTCTGTGCTTGCCATTAGCGATCATGTGGAAGAATTGAGTGTTCGCGTCCCCCTGGACTACTTGTCGGACCTTGGCCCGCAGCGCCCACTTTAATTCTTCCTCACGAAGAAGCTCTTTCAGTCTCATCTTGGCGTCGAGCTTGGCATGAAGCTCCAAGGCTGGCAGAACCGTGGTTTCTGCTTTTACATCTAAGGACTGAATAAGTGTAAGGAGCTGTTCCTTTTCTACCTTATAAATCCCACTTAGATGCTTACCCCATCCATGTAGGAAACTTCTCAGGTGCCTAATCTTATTCTGCCAACGCTCAAGCGCAAACCTACCTCCTACATCCTTAGCCCATTCTCTGGCTACGAGATCAAAGAAGCCTTCTCTCTCAAACCAAGCAAGCTCAAAAGAAAATGAATTTTTATTTCCCAAGAGGGTGGCCTCGCCGGAGTCAAGAAATAACGGCGTGTGGTCAGAAATACCACGAGATAGTGCCTGAACTGTTACAAAGGGGAATTTATGTTCCCGTTCAACACTAGCCAGGACTCGATCCAACTTTTCAAACATCGGATTTGGCATCGCGTTAGCCCAGGTAAACTTTCTGCCCGAAAGCTCTATCTCTCTTAGATCCAAGCTTTCAATGATAGTATTAAACATGAACGACCATCTGCCGTCAAAATTATCATTATTCTTCTCAGCACGCCTTCTAATAATGTTGAAATCACCCCCCACTAGGATAGGAGGTTGCTCAGAACCGCAAATCCTCACCTGATCAGCCAAGAAATCCGGCTTTAGTTCGGGCTGTGCGGCACCATACACCGCCATCAAAGCCCAGTTAAACCCATCAGCCTTCGACCGCACCCTAAACTTAACAGCAAAATCTCCCATGACCACACTTCGGACTTCTAGCGAATCGCATCTAACCCCGAGTAAGATCCCACCCGATCTTCCTCGCGGTGGCAAACAATGCCAGTCAAAATCAATACTGCCCGATAAAGTATTTAGAAATTGTGGCGAAAAGTTGTCTCTACCAGTTTCCGACAATGTGATAAAGTCCAACCTATGCTCAATAGATGCCTCTGCAAGAAACCATCTTTTAGCCAAGTCTTTTAGACCTCTGCTATTCCAAAAGATTCCTTTCATATCTCGTCATGGAATTTTTTAACCGTTCAGATCCGAGCACTCCTACGCACTGCGGAATCCGGGTAGATCTTCCGCTTCCATTTGCGTTTAGGAATGTTCTTAGTCTCCAGCCGGTCCTCACAACCACGCTCAGAAGTTCGAACTACAACATTCTCCACACCCTCATCCTCCTCCTCAGGCTTAGGAAGAGGAGGAGCAAGATCCGCACAAAAATTATCAAGTACCCGGACCCCCAAAGTATCAATATCGGAATCATTCTTGGTTTTAATCGCGGCTAAGTTGTGAATCGTCTCTAAAGCCTGCTCTGCCTCTAAATCCAGCATATCATTAACCGAAGTTGAAATTTCACTATCATTACTACCTAGTGAAATTCCTAGCTGGTTTGCATTATTAATAATCTCATCATTAGAAAAATGCAAAATAGAATTAGAGGTATTAACCAACATACCAGTGGTGACCTGCTACCTCTTGAGCACTGTGTTGGATTTCCCCGAAGAGGAGAGGATGATGCAGCAAAGTAGCGTAAGTATTTCCCTCAGTATTTGAGAACCAAGGTATCAATCCAGTAGGAGGCTATGCGTGAGTCCCTCGTACCTACACAAAAACAATAGCTCAATGCAACCAACGCGCTTAGGGGTTGTCAATCCCTTCACGGTCACTTACGAAAGTGAGATCTGATAGAGATGATAAATAATATTTTTTGGTATTTTTGGTATATAGATGCAAAGTGAAAAGTAAAAAAGCAAAGCAATAATAAAGTGATGGAGATTGATATGATGAGAAAGAGACCTGGGGGCCATAGGTTTCACTAGTGGCTTCTCTCAAGAGCATAAGTATTCTACGGTGGGTGAACAAATTACTGTTGAGCAATTGACAGAATTGAGCATAGTTATGAGAATATCTAGGTATGATCATGTATATAGGCATCACGTTCGAGACAAGTAGACCGACTCCTGCCTGCATCTACTACTATTACTCCACTCATCGACCGCTATCCAGCATGCATCTAGAGTATTAAGTTAAAAACAGAGTAACGCCTTAAGAAGGATGACATGATGTAGAGGGATAGTTTCATGCAATATGATAAAAACCCCATCTTGTTATCCTCGATGGCAACGATACAATACGTGCCTTGTTGCCCCTTCTGTCACTGGGAAAGGACACCGCAAGATCGAACCCAAAGCTAAGCACTTCTCCCATGGCAAGAACAACTAATCTAGTAGGCCAAACCAAACTAATAATTCGAAGAGACTTGCAAAGATAACCAATCATACATAAACGAATTCAGAGAAGATTCAAATATTATTCATAGATAGACTTGATCATAAACCCACAATTCATTGGTCTCAACAAACACACCGCAAAAAGAAGATTACATCGAATAGATCTCCACGAGAGAGGGGGAGAACATTGTATTGAGATCCAAAAAGAGAGAAGAAGCCATCTAGCTACTAACTTTGGACCCGTAGGTCTGAAGTAAACTACTCACACTTCATCGGAGGGGCTTGGATGATGATGTAGAATCCCTCCGTGATCAATGCCCCCTCCGGCGGAGCTCCGGAACAGGCCCCAAGATGGGATCTTGTGGATACAGAAAGTTGCGGTGGTGGAATTAGGTTTTTGGCTCCGTATCTGATCATTCAGGGGTACGTGGATATATATAGGAGGAAGAAGTACGTCGGTGGAGCAACAGGGGGCCCACGAGGGTGGAGGGCGCGCCTGGGGGGGGGGGGGGGCAGGCGCGCCCCCTATCTCGTGGCCTCCTGTTAGCTGGCTTGACGTGGGGTCCAAGTCTCCTGAGTTGTATTCGGTGAGAAAATCATGTTCCCGAAGGTTTCATTCCGTTTGGACTCTGTTTGATATTCCTTTTCTTCAAAACCCTAAAACAGGCAAAAAACAACAATTCCGGGCCGGGCCTCCGTGAAAGGACTACGATGTCGCCTAGAGGGGGGGTGAATAGGCGTTTTAAAATCTTTTATGGATTTGGCTATATCCTAATGCGGAAATAAACGAAGCAGATACTTTTCAAGAACAAATCCTAAATATACTAGGCTCACTAAGTGCACCAACAACTTAGCATAAACAAGATGAGACTAACGAGGATATGAGTAAGCACAAGTAAGTCACCCAAACTTACTCAATGTATATCACGAGATATGGAAATGAATAATACACACAACCACCAGTAAGCAATACAAGCTTACACAAATTGTATCACAATATATGGAATTGAATGATACAAGCAAACTCAAGTAAGTTACACAAATTTACTTGAGCAATATCACAATATATGGAAGTGTATGACACAATTTAGTAATTCACACTAATCACAAAGTATATCAATAGTAGCAAGTATGAATTGCGGAATATGAAGTGTAGGCCTAAATAATCTCTACAAGGAAATGGACAACACAATATAATGAACCACTACAATATTGTCGGTGTACTAAAGTAGGGGTACCTTAGTATCCCGAACTTGTGCACGGGCAGTCGCAGCGACCCGCGGCAAGGCTTGCCGGGCGACCGCCAAGACCCTCCGTGGTTCCTTTGGAGCCATTCAAGAACAAAGTATTCGAGCCAAGGCACAAGACCCCGGCAAGAGGGGCTTGCCGGGAAGGCCACTCAAAGTATCCAAGACCCCGGCAAGAGGAGCTTGTCGGGAAGAAGCACAAAGACCCCGGCAAGAGGAGCTTGCCGGAAAGACCAACCGAGACATATCAAGGAACTTGCCGCAGCGCACCACATGTCCCGGCAAGACCCGGTGAGCGACAAGCTCCCGGACGCGACAAGACAACATCCGCGGCAAGGCGCTTGCCGCGGCAAGCTACTACTCCGCAGCCCGCGCTCCAGCTCACCCACCAACGTGTCGCTTTGGGACCATTCCTGGCGTACGTGGCGGGAGGCTATGCAGCCAGGGGCATGCGGTGGCAAGCAGGCGCTGACAAGATAGCCATCGTGGCGAACGGTGGCGCACCTGTCGGTCCCTTTCCGCACCGTCTAGGTGACACAGACAGGCATTTAATGCCTTTGTCCCCTACCGTCAGGGTTAGGTATGATACAACTGTAGCAAGCGGTGGCGCCAACTACCACCTCTTTTACATTTTTACCCTCACCTCTGTTGCCACCTGTCAGTGACCCCTTTGACATATAAAAGGAGGCCCATGCGCAACAGTGGGGGGGACGATCATTCTCACGCTCGGCCTCGCTAGCCATCCAAGGGTACTGTAGCATCCATTGCTCCCGAGCAAGAACACAATACAAATCAAAGCAGGAGTAGGGTTTTATGCATCCGTGCGGCCCAAACCTGGGTAAACTGATCGCGTCGCCCATGCGCTCGCCTCGATCTGCTCTTTGTGCATCCCCCGCCCCCTGCCGAACCGAAAGGGGCCCCGGTCCGCCGCGGTCCCATAGGTGTCCGTGGGATCAGCACCCCTGACATCTTTGGCGCGCCAGGTAGGGGGTGCGTCGAGGTTGTGCGAACCTGATCTGGCGTTCGCACGAGCCGAATCTTCGTCATCTACATCAAAATGCCGCCGAAGAAGAAGATTTTGGAGGCAGCTGCTCCGTCTGCGCCGAGCCCACCGTCGCCAGAGCGAACGGCTGGTGGAGTAGGCGCCGGCGGAAGAATGGCGCCGACGAGGGGACTCATGGTGCTGCCAGGTCCAAGGACAAGACTGCGCTGCACGTCGGCGGCGCAGTTGCCTCCCACAATGACCGAGCGCACTCCAAGACCTCGGCATCCGTACACGCTCCGCGCCCGTCCCAGGAAGCGCGAGACCAGCAGCGTCATGGTACTCACGGTACCATACGCTTGCTGGGCCAAGATCAAGCTGGCGGATCCCAGAACGCTCAAGACCAGCATGCACACCAACATGCTGGCACGAGCGTGGCACGGTCGCTTGGGCGAGATATTTCTCCTTCTAACATAGTTAGAAGTCCGAGCATGACCCGCTCCTCGCACCGTTCACCGCCGCCCTGCCAGTGGTTCTTTGGTCGATCAGGATGACGCCAAATCGAGCCACTGGCCAGACACCCTTCGCTCTAGTCTATGGAGCGGAAGTAGTTATCCCCACGGAACTCGTATACGGGTCACCTCGAGTGCTCGCTTACGATGAGCTTGAGCAAGAGCAGCTGCGGTAGGATGACGCGCTGCTCCTTAAGGAAGATCGTCTTCAGGCTGCTGTGCGAGCCGCTCGCTACCAGCAAGCTTTGTGCCACTATCATAGCCGCAAAGTTAACGCCAGAAGTCTTGAGGAAGGCGACCTTGTTCTTCGGCGCGTTCACTCCGCCAAGAATTCCAACAAGTTGACGCCGAAGTGGGAAGGCCCTTACCGGGTGAAACGAGTCACTTGGCCTGGCGCTGTCCGCCTTGAGACCGAAGATGTCATTCCGGTGAGCAACTCCTGGAATATTGACCATCTTCGTAAGTTTTACCCGTAAGGCGCGGTTGTCGGACCCGTTCCGGCAACCACTTTTTGTACAAAGTCTTGCCGCTGTTGCATGTAATCCTTTGTACAAAGCCGGGCGCAGATCCCGTGCATAAAGATTATGTGCTCAGCACACCTTGTCTATTTCATGCTTTTTAAATTCTGCATGTATTACTTGACATTTTGTGCAGCACTTACCCCCGGTAAGCAATAACGAGCCTTAAAGCTCCATATTGTTATTTCGCCCTCTTTCTTTTTCACAAGGAAAAGAAGGTTCCCTCGCGCACAAGTTTGCCGGGGGGGGGGGGGGGAGGAAGAAGATACAGTATGGATCAGGCGTCGTTCAAGAAGTTTTTGCCTTGTCGGGAAGCGAGTAACAAAAAAAGATAAGTTGCCAAAGTCTGAGCAATCAAATTTCCTTTAGATTTATAGAGTTGTCTTCCTTGAACGACCGTCCCTTGTATGGAAAACCTGTGCGTGGAGGAACCAACTCGTAGCTAGTTGCGCCCTTACTGTTGTTTCGAGTCCGCTCAACAACTTAAGTGAGCTGCGACTAGCTCTGCGACAAGGTTTCTTGTCGGCTGCGGCACCGCCAACAGGGAACCAACTCGTAGCTAGTTGCGCCCTTACTGTTGTTTCGAGTCCGCTCAACAACTTAAGTGAGCTGCGACTAGCTCTGCGACTAGGTTTCCTGTCGGTTGCAGCACCGCCAGCAGGCTGCTGATGTTCCGCTGCTGATGTTCCGCACTCAGCACTCGCAGCAAAGGTGCCCGCGCCGGCAAGTTCCCTAAAAGCGTAGGGTAAAACATACAAGGGGAGGAAGCAAGTAAAGGAAATAACATAGCAATTACTAACCAAGATAGAGTATATTACAAAATAGCTTGTCGCAGCTCTAACAGACTATTTTTCATAACATGATTGACAGCGACAAGGAAAGAAAAAGATGGATGGCCTAGTCTACATGGTCGCCTTCGACCCTCCTGATTCCGCTCACCCTGTCCACAATGGGTGTGACAAGGGCCTTGAGCTCCTCTAGATCAGCATCTGGCAGCAAGCTCCGGAGGACGTTGGTGAGGCGGAGACCTGGGTTGCGGAAGGCCACCTTCATTAGCACCTTCTCGAGAGCTCCCGCGCAAATCTTGCGCGACTCGTCGGCAAGTTGCTTTGGGATTTGCTCCCGGAGTCGCTGGAGTGCCGTCGCCACGCCCTTAAAGAACAGAGTCAGCTTGGCGCTGGGTTGGAGGTTCTCGTCGGAGGAGTACCCAAGATCCACCATCCCCAACTGCGCCAGCTCCTTGTCGACATCCGTGGCGACGTCCACCAGACCCTTCGTCCAGTGCTCCACATTCTCTGACAAAGTCTTCCGGGCGGCAGCGGCCTTCGCCAGCAGCACCTTGCCGGCCTTGACCTCCTCCTTCAGGGCCGTCTCCTGCTCCTTGGCGCCGTCCAGAGATTTGGTCAGGGCCGCCAGCTTCACTTCAAGATCGGCGTTGGAGTTCTTGGCGGCGTCCAGTTCCTTGCCCTTCTCGGCGAAAAGGGCCCGCAGCTCCGAATAGCTGTTGGCGTCCTTCTCACGCTCGAGCTTGAGCGCGGCAAGCTCGTCGCCACTCGCCTTGAGGTCTGCCTCCAGCTACACCACCTTCAGCCCCAGCTCAGCCTTGGCAGCTGCAGCGGCGTCTTCGGCCTGCTTGACGGCTCCGCCAACTGCCTGCTCGCGCGCGGCAAGTTCCTCCTCGTGGCTGTCGAGGTGGACCTTCCGCTGCGCTAAGTCACCCTCCTGCGAAGACAACTTCTCCGCGGCAAGGCGTTGGCGCTCTTCGACGTCGGCCTTCTCGAGGAGGAAGGCCTGCTGTGCCTCGGCAAGATCTTCCCGCTCCTTTGCCAAGGAGCGGAGAGCTTCCTGGTTGGCGCCTCTGAGCTCTTCTGCGCGCTTCTCGATATCAGCGCTAGCCTTCACCACGAGTGCTTCGCGAGACTCCAGCTTGGCCTGCCGGGCGTGATAGAGCGCCACTAGCTTCCGCAGCAGGCGCTCTTCTTCGGGTTCGCCACTGCTGCTGCTTGGCGCGTCGACCAGTTTCAGCCCGGCGGAGGCAAGCACCTCTCCGTCCAGTATCTCCCCCTTGATCGGCGCCCTGGAGCTTGATGCCCAGGGGAGGTTGATGAAGATATCCTCGCCGGCCTTCAGGTAGACGCCAGGCTGGGGCTCATCGGAGCCTGGCGCGGTGGCTGCGGCGGAGGAGTCGGTGGTCGGAGCAGCGCCTGGCGCTCCTGCGGCCTCCGGGTCGTCAGTACGACCGCCAGACTCCTCGCCCGCTTCCGCGGCGGCAGCCCTGGCAGCCTCCTCGCCGGCGCCGGCCGCGTCTTCGGCGGCGACTTCAGTCTCCATCGGCTCTGCGGCAGATGGACCTGACGACCAGAAGAGGGCAGAAAATTCAAGCAAAATTCGAGCAAAACCCAAGAGAAAGATCAAGAAGGCGAAGAAGCCAAGGGGAGTTTGGAAGCAAGGAAGTTACCTGTGCCAGGGTCTGCAGCCGTGGTCTCCGTTGCCGGGGGCTCCTCCCTTGTCGGAGACCCCTCCGGAGATCCTTCCCCTGCCGGGGGCTCCTCCCTTGCCGGAGCCTCCTCCCTTGCCGGGGGGCTCCTCCCTTGTTGGAGTCTCCTCCCTCGCCGGAGAGCTCTCCCTTGCCGGAGACCTCTCTCTCGCCGGAGGACTCTCCCTTGGCGCTTCGGGAGCGGCCTCCAAGCTCTCCTGGTGTGGCTGCTCTGCTCCTGCACAAGTCAAACAAACAGGCATTAGCAAGAAAGAATCTTCGTGTGCGCCCGACAGCAGAGAACGAGCAAAACACTTACGCTGGGGGACTGCTCTGAAGATCAGCCGCTGGGTCCGGCAAGTTTGTCTCAGGCACGTCCCCTGTTGATGCAGTGGGTTCGTCCTCGATGATGATCACCGGCACCTTGGCTCTCTTTGCCGCTCTCTGCGCCAGAGTCCTAAAAAGGAACAGATGCAGGGAAAGGCAAGTGAGAAACAAGACAAAAACAGCAAAGAACAAAGAATTGCGAGTACAATAAGAAGAACTTACTCCTCTTCTTCTTCCTCGTCGGAGCTAAACGCGGAGAAGTCAAAATCCGGCCCGCGTCTGGCGCGGGAAGGTGGAGGGGTAGGCTCCCTTGGCCGCTTGGCGGGAGCAGAAGCGGCAGTCCGGGAAGACCCCGCTCCAGTTGAAGCAGCAGCATGGGGCGCTCCCGCGGCAACGGTGCTTGCCGCGGTGGAGCGCGTCGTGCGGCGCGGCGACTGCCGGCCCGCCTGCCGCCTCGCCGCATCCCCGGCCTTGCGGAGACGCCTTCTTGGTGGAGACGGGGACGCTGCTGGCGGCGTACTGTCGGAGGACGAAGAGGAGGAGGAGTCGATCTCCAAAGAGCCGCTCGTATCATCGGCAGGCTCGCTCGGTTCGGCGTCATGCCCGACAACTTGGCTCGGCCTGGCATCGCGCCCGGCAACCTCCTTCTTGCCGGCAAGATCCTTCTTGCCGGCAAGATCTTCCTGCTCGGCACGGTTTGCCGCCTCTGCCGCCGCAGCCTCCTCCAAGGTGAAGCCGAACTCGCCCGCCGCGGCAACTGCTGCCGCCTCTTCCAACCTGGTGGTGATGTACGCCAGCTCCGCCTCGGTGGTGTCGCGGGTGAGGCCGTCCTTCTCATCGGCGTGGATTGGCACTTCCACCAAGTCGTCGAAGAATTGCTGCACAACCTCGTCCTCTGGCTCTTGCCAAGTTGGCACGATTCCGTGCGAATCACACAGTGGCATCATCGCCCTGATACGGTCGAGCGCCGAATTGTTGCACAGAGGGACGACGCCCTGCGGCAATCTGAAGACCTTGGGGTGATCCGAATCGTACTTGAAGAGCTCCTGCAGTACTCCGTTGAGTTCAAGGACAGTAAAATTGTAGTTGAGGCCTGGGCGCAACCTCATGACGTCTGCCGCATTCTTGAACTCCCAGGCAGGCCTCCCCCGTTCCTGTAGGGGAGCGATGTGGCGACGAAGGAAGTCTGCGCCGACGGCCCCTACAGTAAGCCCGGCAAGCCTGAGGCGCTGGATCCTGGTGACAGCAATCTTCAGCCTGCTGTCCTCCGGGGCCACATCGCTCCAGTCACTACCGCGCACTGCTGCTACTTGACGCCGGGCGGTGAATGGCTGTGGGCTCTCCTTGATAATCCAACACCAATTTGCTCTCCACTCCTCCCACTTGCCGCGAAACTCCCCCTCCAGATAAGATTCCTTCTTGCCGGCCCTAGAGACCCAGCCAATTCCGCCGGACAGGGTTTCTCCTCTCTCTACCCGGGGAATGAAAAAGTGGCGAAAAAGGGCTACACTAGGGTGGACTCCGACAAAGTTCTCGCAAAGTTGTGCGAAAACTGCCATGGTGAGGACGGCGTTGGGAGTGAAGTCAAGGAGATAGAGATTGTATGTGTTCATGATATCGCAGAAAAACTCGGTAAAAGGCGGGCAGAGCCCGCAGTAGAAGAAGACGGCAAAGAAAGGGTACCCTTCCGGAGCCGTCGCGTGAGCAGCGCCCGGGAGCACCCTGGTCCGCGGGTGAGCTCGCGTCTCCGTCGCCCAAAAGAGATAATAGAACTCCCGCAGCTCCTTCGCGTCAAGCTTGGGAGGGAAGATGGCTCGCTCCTTCCGCATCGCCGCGAGCTGCTGCGCCTCGGTCGACTTCACGGCCTTCCCCTTGTCGCCCTTCGGAGCCATGCCGAAAGCAGTGGAGGAGGTCGACGGCGTGGTGGTGCTGGTGGCAATGCAGTGGGGAGGGGGGGCAGGGCGCTGCGCTTTGTGTGCTTTGGGAAGACGGAGGCGGGGCGGAGTTTTTCAAGATTGGAGCAGAATGGGGGCGAGTGGGCGCACTACCCCTGCTTCCCTTTACTTATAAAGGGGGAGGTGGCGGACGTTCCGCCTTTCCTAATAAAAAACCACCCACGATCTCTCCCACGACGTGACGCATGCACACGGGGCTTAGCCCCGCGCACGCCGCCCATGTCACGCACGATGCCGCGTTCGACGCGTGCCGTGCGGGGAGGGCGCGGTGGATGCGGAGTGAGTTATGGCGAAACCTAGGCCGCGCGTGCCCGTGCACTGTTTTGGGCCTGGCCCAACAGCGCTCGGCACCGTGTATGGCCCAGGCCCGGGGGCTCCTGTCGGTGTACTAAAGTAGGGGTACCTTAGTATCCCGAACTTGTGCACGGGTAGTCGCAGCGACCCGCAGCAAGGCTTGCCGGGCGACCGCCAAGACCCTCCGTGGTTCCTTTGGAGCCATTCAAGAACAAAGTATTCGAGCCAAGGCACAAGACCCCGGCAAGAGGAGCTTGCCGGGAAGGCCACTCAAAGTATCCAAGACCCCGGCAAGAGGAGCTTGCCGGGAAGAAGCACAAAGACCCCGGCAAGAGGAGCTTGCCGGAAAGACCAACCGAGACATATCAAGGAACTTGCCGCAGCGCACCACGTGTCCCGGCAAGACCCGATGAGCGACAAGCTCCCGAACGTGACAAGACAACATCCGCGGCAAGGCGCTTGCCGCGGCAAGCTACTACTCCGCAGCCCGCGCTCCAGCTCACCCACCAACGTGTCGCTCTGGGACCGTTCTTGGCGTACGTGGCGGGAGGCTGTGCAGCCAGGGGCATGCGATGGCAAGCAGGCGCTGACAAGATAGCCATCGTGGCGAACGGTGGCGCCCCTGACGGTCCCTTTCCGCACCGTCTAGGCGACACAGACATGCATTTAGTGCCTTTGTCCCCTACCGTCAGGGTTAGGTATGATACAACTGTAGCAAGTGGTGGCGCCAACTACCACCTCTTTTACATTTTTACCCTCACCTCTGTTGCCACCTATCAGTGACCCCTTTGACATATAAAAGGAGGCCCATGCGCAACAGTGGGGGGGGGGGGGGTGGACGATCATTCTCACGCTCGGCCTCGCTAGCCATCCAAGGGTACTGTAGCATCCATTGCTCCCGAGCAAGAACACAATACAAATCAAAGCAGGAGTAGGGTTTTACGCATCCGTGCGGCCCGAACCTGGGTAAACTGATCGCGTCGCCCGTGCGCTCGCCTCGATCTGCTCTTTGTGCATCCCCCGCCCCCTGTCGAACCAAAAGGGGCCCCGGTCCGCTGTGGTCCCATAGGTGTCCGTGGGATCAGCACCCCCGACAAATATAATGAGGACAACAAGATATAGTGAATGCACGGTCAAATGACCAAAGTAAACCACAAGTAAGGAGTTAGGGTTAGGGATAACCAAAGTCACGGAGACGAGGATGTATCCCGATGTTCACTTCCTTGGAGGGAAGCTAGTCACCGTTAGAGAGGTGGATGTTACCACGAAAGCACACCAACGCCACGAAGGCTCACCCTATTCTCCTTGAGATATCACCATGAAGGTGATTCCCAACCACTAGTGGTAGACCTTGAGGCAGCCTCCAAACCTTCACAAACTTTCCGGGGGACAAATCACAAGTTGATTCCTCACCGGAGCACTCCTACCGCCTAGGAGTCTCCAACCTCAAAGAGTAACAAGATAAAGGGGGAAATGCTCAAGACTTGCTCAAATCACAAATTGCTTTGGTCAAAAGAGAGAGGAGGAGTGGGTGTATGCTTGGATGAAATCTCTCTCAGGAACTCTCACAAATCTCTTCGGGGTCTAGCACGAGAAGGCTCAAATCCCTCTCTCTCAAATCCCACCAAAAGCAACTAATGATATGGAGGGATGGGAGAGGAGAGGAACAATGGAGGAGGTCAACAAATGAACCCTAGATCCATGGGATAGTTTTCCCCCAAATGGATTGGAGTTTTGAGGCTTGGGGGAGGAGGATAGAGCTCAAAACAATGGGGAAATCTCAGATCCAAAAGCTCTAACTCGATGGGGAAGAAGGGTGCCTTATATAGTGCCCCACCAAATCTGCCCGTTACACACAGAAAAACGCAGCCCGGAACTTCTGGGCAGGCCCGGAACTTCTGGGCCAGCTATTGTACACATATGTGCAAACTTTCTGGTTAGCCCGGAACTTGGCCCGGAATCTGCCCGGAACTTCTGGCCCCCGGAACTTCCGGGAGGCCCGGAACTTCCGGGCTCCCTTTGGACCAGATATGTGCAAACTCTCTGGTTAACCCGGAACTTGCCCGGAACTTTCGGCCCCCTGAACTTCCGGGCTGCCCGGAACTTCCATCCCCGCAGAAAACAGCCAGCATACCGAAAGTAAAACATGCATAACTTTTTCATACGAACTCCGATTTCGATGATCTTGGGCTCATTTTGAAGCTATGGAAAAACCCCAGGTCCTCACATAGGGAACCATCCAAGATCAACCAAAATGGAGGATGCCAAATATGCAAAGGTGTTATCCTAGATTTGGGAAACCTATTTAGCTTTGATTTTCTTTGGTATATAGGATAGGAGTGGAATTGTGTAGAGAAGATGTTGACTTGAGCAAATCCATCACGAACCCCTTTGATCCCCTCTTAATAGTGCGGGATCCCTATAACTCAAGAATCATAAAAGTGCTATACTACATAGCTATCGAGAATCCATTCTTGAGTGTATGTGTTTCTTCGGTGGTCATCATTCCACAACACTAACGTCAAAGGAACTAATACCTTTGACTCGAGCCTTTCACTTGAGCTTGATGTTGATGTTTCTTCTTGGCTCAAGCTGAAGGCAAGGCATTGGTGAAGTCTTCAAGTAGCTCCCCCATACACAATGTGGGAAGCTTTGCTTTGCATTCATCTTCACGTGTCCATCACATGATCATGTGCAAGCTTCAAGCATGTAACTCTCCAGACTGCCTATCTTGAACTTTGCCCTTGTAAACCATGATCATCATCACTTGATGTCATCCTCTCATGGGCACTTGAAATCTTTCTCTTTATTTAAGTCCATGAGAATCACCTAGCCCACATAGACATAGAAAACACATAGAATGGGTTAGTACACCAAGCGCAATTGACAAATTCTAACCGTACCACAAGATGTGGCACATTATTGGCGCTTGTGTGTTGACAATCTTCGATCTTCATCTTGGTCAACATTTATCTTTTCTCCATGATTAATCTTGATGCACAACTATATGTATATGGCATTCAGTCCGAATCCATTCAATCTCCTTCTTGCATCACCCATGGAACAAACCTTCCTATATAACTTGATGCCATAGTTTCTTCATAGGAATTGTCATTCATTATCAAGTCTCAATGCATATATTTATGTTGATGGATTACATCCATCAATTCATTCAATATTCTTCATGCATTGCAAATGGAACTTTCCTTCAAATGTATATCTCAATGCAAACATTAGTCCATTAGGGTTGTCGTTTAATTACCAAAACCATGCATGGGGACTATATGTACTTTCAATCTCCCCCATTTTGGTAATTGATGACAATCTCAACAAGAGGGTTTGTATAATGAATTTTAGATGTTAATAGACCACAATATATAGAGCAAGCTCCCCCACAATATATGCATGTGTGAATGAACGAATTTCATATGCATATATTGGTTGATATAAACTTGGTGAAGCTTTCTCTATATACTCATTCATGCAACAAGCACATATAACTAGGGTAGATATGCACGAATATATGAACACAATCACTGCAAAATTACTTATCTTAAACCCTATAAACTTCTCCCCCATTGGCAACAAATGCCAAAATGGACGAAAAAATCTAGAAGATCAATATAGTATGAGTTCCTCCTTAGTGTGTGCATATCACAAAAATGTGAGTGAAATCAAATGCACATATTCAATGATGAAAAATTTGAGGAGCTCACACCATATTTAGTATCTAGAATGCAACAAGATACTATGATATGAAATTAAGATTAGACATGGGAGGAAAACATTCAAAAGATCCAAAGAACATATTTTGGACAAGATATAATAGGAATATCCAATGTGATCATCATGTCAAGTATGGGTCTAAAATACATCCAGAACACATGAGTGCGCAGGGATATATGCAATGCATACAAGCACTCACTTTCAACCTCTTACCGAAACCACCAAAGAGTCAAAATGAACCAAACCAAGTGGCCGACAGGGAATATATGATACCGATAAGAACTTTCTTGTGTATAAAAGGTTCTAAGTGGAAAATAGTTAGCATGATATGCATCCACAAAGAAACTCGCATACACAAAAAGGTTGTAATTGATAAGAAAATGATATCCACAAGTGAATCCACTATTATACAATTTGAGCCTAGCCATAATAGCAAGGCACATGGCACAGATCACATGGCACAAATTGATCTTATTTGCATAGCACAAAGTGAAGCAAGCAATCAAAAGATCCAACGAGCCAAAAGGATAAAAGAATAGTATGATTTGGGCAAAGGAGTGTTCTAAGGAAAATAGAGAAGCTCCCCATGATTTGTGCACTATTTAGATTTTTTTTGTATTTGGATACAAGTGCACAAATTAGGATCATCATTCCCCCAAAATCAATTGGAACACAAAACAATTGCAAGCAAGCATAGATAAGAAAAGAAGCCTCGCATTTGCAACAAACATATGGTTGAGCAACATGTAAATGAGGCAACCTAATAATAGGCACAACCAAAGCGATGTGTGTGAGTCACGTCAATGCACTTGAGAAGACTAATATAAGGATGGGAATTAAGCATCAACATAGTCTTGAGTAAATGAGATACAAGGTGCAAGACATGTCCTTCCCATACACACGAAGTTAAGCAGGACACACACACATCAAGCAAATGGGTTCACAAGCTCACTAATATGCAAATTTAAAAATCAAAGCTTGTGACAACGCATGATGAAGATAGGAAGTTATAGGCTTGTCAAGACAAGCACGAGGACAATAGTCTTCACCAAACATGAGTGCACTAGGATGCAAAGAGGTAAGACACACACTCATACAACAGATGCTTCCATGGAGCCACCAAAGATATAAAAATAGAATGAAACGGTGGACATGAAAGAATAGGGATATCAACTAGAGATGTAACTTCTCTCATGTGTATAAGATTCTAGGTAGATGATTTCCACAAAGAAGGATGTACAAATGAAATAGTTACTAAAGGAAAGAATAAGATATCCAAACGGGAGTCATAAAATATACCAATGAGATCTTTGCTTGAAGGCATAGCACATGGCTTAATATAATCTTATTGTATATTAATGAACTCCAAACACACAACCATCAAAGACATCACAACTAGCAACAAGAGATCATTGTTGGGATGCTTTGAGAAAGGAAACAAGTATCATAGGAACGAGTCAAGAAATTCATGCTATGATGCAACCTACACAAGGTTGACCCCAATTTCTATATATATTCATGAAGTAAATATTTGTTACCGAGATAGCATTGGTATGAAGTCGTAGATCAATAAAATGTCCAAGCTTGGCTCTAATTTCCTCGTAGTGCCACCACCTTCATGAATAAGGCAAGCACCCAATGCTTCTCAAATGTACCTAAAACATTTTAAGTACAATATGGTCCCCAAACTTATTGGGTCCGAAGTAGTTAGCATAACTACAACACATAGGGTAAAACCACTTAAGTATGTGCATATCGATATGAATTTGAATTTCATGCACATCTTAGCTATTAATAATTTGATGGAATTACCATATATATATATATAGGATCAAATAAAGCAAACAAGGCATGCGAATTTACACATAGTAAATATGCATGCACAAGCCTACCAAAATCCAGGGAGATACAAATTGGACAAATGAACACATAACCGTTAATACTTCCAATAACATCACTCGTCATTCATGTTGTCCAAAATGAATCAAAGTGACAAATCAACATATGATGGCACACAAAGCTCAACATATGAACCAAGGAAAACCAATGAGCATATAAGATATGCATTGCATACATACATACTCATAGGAATATCTCACTCAAGTAGATATAGCACGCTATAAACAATGAGATAACAAACTCCCATAACTCCATACAAATCATTTAGATGAACTCAAACAAAACGGTATTTTGAGTTATCATTCGGTGTAGAAATCAAATAAGTACATGATCATCTATACTAACACAATCATAACATGAGAGTTTTAGAAATAAACACAATGCTTGGATAGCAACTTATTAACATTCCAATTAGAAAGATCATCATGCAAAGCAACAACTGGAATAGCTTTAATCAAACGATTTTGCAAATATGATTTTTAAGATAACCATGGGCAAAACTGCACGAGAATGCCATACGTAAACAAGGCATTGCATGGCAGGGAGATATAAGATAATCTCAAATATAAATTCTAAGTGGCTTCCCTCAATTGTTCATATTAACAAGGATTGTGATATGCACAAAGCATAGCACAAAGCATATCACTCCCCCATAATGTGATGATCCATGTATTATACATAAGAGGCATATGAAATCCAGCCAAAGATAATCAATGGATGAGAATTTGAGTTTCGAATGAACTTGACATACCACAGAGTGACTAGATAATTAATCTTGCACTATAAATACTAGGTGGTATCCCATATATATACACATTTTAGGTTTGTGATGTGCGTAGAGCATAACACTCCCCCATAATGTGATAATCCATTAATATAAAAAAATAAGGAAGATTCAACTAATGAAGCAATAAAGGCTCGAGACTACACACACACACATATATGACATGCATTGCAACCTACACATGCTAGATAACACAAATCAAGCATATTAGGAGACACAACATATAAAAACACATGCTAGGTACAAAACCTAAACATGCATGGGGCTAGTAAGTTTCAATGTAGATAATACAAATACAAGTTACCGCCACGAGGAGCATTGGAATGACAAATATGATGATAATTCACTTGACTTGGTTTGTACCATAATGAATGGTGATAATATTTTTTCTTCATGAACAAGCCACGTCTCCAATGCCCTCCACACACCTATAGATCAAGTTTGAGCTCGATGGTCCCCAACCACGTTGGGTCCTAAGAAGTTAGTAACAATAGGCTTGGCAACCCAAATGGTCTTATCCACTTTCAAACCACTTTGGGCACCAACATACTTGGCAAACATATTACCATCAACATCCTTCCTAAGTGAATAATGATCATTGATAATTGGAGGCTTAGACACATTACCGTTGGGACATGATGAAGATATGTGTCCCTTCTCACGGCAAATATATGTAACACCTCGGATGTAATTTACCTTATATGTACTCCAACTCTTGTCGTTTCCGGCGCTAAGTTATTTTATTTCCTCGGGTTTGGGTTTTTGTCTCCGTGTGTTTTTGTCGTTGTCATGCATCTCATATCATGTCATCATGTGCATTGCATTTGCATACGTGTTCGTCTCATGCATCCTAGCATTTTCCCCGTTGTCCGTTCGGCATTCCGGCGCTCCTATCTCCTCCGGTGGTCATTTCTACCTTCTTTTCGTGTGTGGGGGTTAAACATTTCCGGATTGGACCGAGACTTGCCAAGCGGCCTTGGTTTATTACCGGTAGACCGCTTGTCAAGTTTCGTACCATTTGGACTTCGTTTGATGCTCCAACGGTTAACCGAGGGACCGAGAAGGCCTCGTGTGTGTTGCAGCCCAACACCCTTCCAATTTGGCCCACAACCCACCAAAACTCTCTCCATCATCTAGAGCGTTCGATCACGATCGCGTGGCCGAAAACCGCACCTCATTTGGACACTCCTAGCTCCCTCTATGCCTATAAATATCACCCCCTCCGAAATTCACGGGTCTCCCCTCCCCCCTAAACCCTAGATCCACTCCTCCGCATGCCGGACAACGTCCGCCGGCGCCGGACGCGTCCGCTCCGTTCTTGTCAGAACCCCGATTCTAAGCCACATCGATCTAGCCGGTAACACCTCATATCACTTTGCGGCCTCACGCACGGTATCCCACGGGTGTCGCCTTACCATGGCCCGGGACCGTTTGCGCCTTTTGGCTCACGTATATGACAATGTCGCTAGCATCCATATGACCGAGAACCCGGGCCGACATGGCTAGTCGTGAACCCAAAGCGGCACAGACCTATGGAGACAGGCATACATGAATCACAACGAACATGTCGGTCATCAACGAGTGATTTTGGGCTGTAGCACTGGGCTAGCAGGACTCCGGGGAATCCCGGGCTGTAGCAGGCTAGACAGGACTCCGGAGATCACCGTGTGACATTTCCCCGAAGGGACAGACATAGGGACGAAGTGAAACACATGCCGGCCAGCCAAGCGTCCTGAACAGTAGTGCTGGGCTAGCAGGACTCCGGTGAACCGGGCTGTAGCGGACTACTATGGCTCGAGGAGCACTAGACTACATTTCCCCATAAGAAAGGCTGCGAAGGGCAAACAACTAGATTGTCGGATCCCACTCATACCAAGCATTTCAAACATACATACAATATGCTCGATATGGGTACATACAACATGGCATCACAACAAAACTCTACAACTCAAGTACTTTATTTAAAAGCTCCAGGGAGCCATACATAACATATTCATACAGGTAGGGGTCACATGACCCGACACTCAAGTCATACAGTCATACAAGCACATGCGGAAGCAACTAGTCTGAGTACAGACTCTAGAAAGAAAGAAGGCTTCTCGAAGCCTGTCTATCTACATAGGGCCCTCCATGGCCTGGATCACCACCTGGGTGTCTAGTCACTCGTCGACGTCAAGATCTCCATAAAACCCATCGGAGGGGGCAGTGTTGTCGTCTGAAAACAATAAATAAGCAAACATGAGTACAAAGGTACTCAGCAAGTCTTACATCAGAACCTACTGTACATGCTCATTCTCAAGAAGGTGGTGGGGTTTATGCAGCAAGCCAGCTTTGACTCTTGGCTAAGCTATCCTACGGAATCTTTTAGCAAAATAGTTTTCGCACACGAGTCCACTACTCACCATCATAATACTCCACCGAGGATCCTCCCTCGTATCCTGTGAGGGGGCCATCCTCGGTACTCACACTTATCTTGAGTCTTTTAGTAGTATCCATTAACTTGTCTATGAACTGTATAGGCAACCAAGTAGTCCTTTACCGCGGACGCGGCTATTCGAGTAGTTCTATACCCTGCAGGGGTGTACTTCGTCATACACGCTTTCACCGCTTACCGCCGTCTACACGACATGTACTCGGCAACCTTCAAGCGGAAGCCCAGCGAGGGTGTCGGCCACGGCCTACCTAAACACCTAAGCCCCTAGTCCAGGTTATCGCCTATCCAGGTTCCATCCGCAGGGAGTCCGGCCGAGGTTTCCACATACGGCCCCGAACGATGTGAACAGGGTTCCCGAGACACCAAACGGGTGACTCGGTACACCGTGCCACGGTGTATCTACCGCGACATAGCCCACCCCTAGGGTCAGCGCTATGAACGGCCGCCAACACATATCCTACAAGCACCAGAAACTATTTGCAACTCCTGGACAGAGTACTAGGGTGGCTAAGAAGCCGAGAGGATCCATTTGTTTCGGGCCCAATGTACGGTAGTAACTGCATCTTAAATCACACATACAGATCTCAGTTCTTATGGACGGCCTCAATGAAACAACCCACCATGTACTCCTACATGGCCTCTCATCGATACCTTTACCAAAACATGTTCAACACATCCCTCATATTACTGGCACAAGCATTTCACTCTAGCCCATCACCCAGATGAACCAGACCTGACACAACTCTAAGCATAGCAGGCATAGCAAGGTAGGAATCACAAAACATGGCTCAATCAACTCCTACACATGCTAGTGGGTTTCATCTAGTTACTGTGGCAATGACAGGTCATGCAGAGGATAAGGGTTCAACTACCGTAGCACACAGCAGTTTGAATCGTGTTGTCTTAATGCAGTAAACAAGAGCAGGAGCGGGAACATGGGTTGTATCGGAATGATCAATGGTTGCTTGCCTGATGGAGTGGTGACGGGATACTGCCCTTCAGTTGGATACTCGTGGATATCCTCGGAGGCAGAACCTACCACGAAGAACACAACCGAGCACAATCAACACATGACGATATGCAACAATATGATGCATGCTATGACATGGCAATATGGATGTGTCTTGAGCTAATGCAACCAGCTATGGTTTAAATGGAGTTGGTTTGAGTGCAAGATTCAAATTCCAACCCCATATATGATTATTTAAATGCCCTTTATTTGTTTTGTCCAAAACAGGGGACAAACATTGCTCAAACATGCATGAAAATGGTACAGATGGATTCCTTGAATTTTTCTGATAATTTTACATATATAATTTGTCTCATTTGGAGTTATGGTTGAATTTCTATGAATTTTTGAAGTTTTGGGTATTTTCTAGAATTTCCTGAGTTATTTTAATTCCAGAAAAGATATATTGCGTCAGCATGACAACAGCATTGCGTCAGCAGGTCAAAGGCGGCTGTCCCAGTCAAACCTGACGTGTGGGGGCCACTGGTCAGTGTAACAGGCCAGGGAGAGAGGCTGACTAGTGGGTCCCGCCTGTCAGGGTCATTAGTTAATTAAACTAACTAATTTTAGTTAGGAACTAATCTGGATAATTAGCAGAGGGGGGGGGCCCACTTGTCATTGACTCAGGGGAGTCAACTGGGCCCACCCAGTCCACGTCAGTGGTCAAACTCGCCGGACTTGGTCCACGGCTCGTCGCCGGCGACGACAGAGACGGCGGAGGGGCTCGGGATTGCGCTATAGGGCTCCATTTCGAGCGTGGTTTGTTGCTATGGCTTGCTGGCGCTCTCGCGGATCTAGTGGTGGCAGCAGCAGCAGCTAGGATGGCCGGAGTTGACGGCGGCGAGCTCTTTGGCGGCCGCCGGAGTTCGGTGGGGAGGGGAGAAGGGGCTACGGTGCATGGCAGGGGCAGCAGGTGGGGGTTTTGGGGCCCTGGCGTTGCACTGAGCACGGTGGTGTGCTCGGTTGCATGCTTGCACGGCTGTAGCCACGACGGCGCCATGGCCGGCGGCGAGGAGCTCACGGCTCCAGTGGCTAGGCTAGTTAGGGGAAGAGAATCACTGCGGGGAGAAGGGGGAAATGCTCGGAAGCTCACAGCGATCTCGAGGGAGAACTCAGCGGGCTCGGGGACGCTTCTGCAACGGCGAATTTGACGACGGCGATCTTCGGGCACCGGAGATGAAGACGACGACGCTCGGGTCGACTGGGGCCTCCTCTGGTCGCGTGCTTCGGGTGTGTAGCTCCACGGGGTCAAGGCGGAGCCCAGGGACGCGAAGAGGGTGCGAGGGGGTGGCTGTGGACGCGGTGGCAGCGAACGGCGGCGACGGCGGCGCTCGGGTGTGCTGCGAGGAGAGGACAGAGGAGGAGGGAGAGCGAGGGAGAGTGAATGAGAGGGCCAGGGGGGTGCGTGGCGTCTATAGCGACGTCGGGGAGGCGGCCGAAGCAGGAGGTGGCCGTCGGTGGCCGCGCGCGTGCCGGCGCACCGCGGGCACACGCCCGGCGTCCTCCTGGCAGCAGCTAGGGGACGACTGGCGTCGCCTGGTGGGCTGGGCCGTCCAGCTACAGTGCTGGGCCGGCTGGTGGCGCCAGGTAAGTGGCCCACTGGCCTACTCTCTCTCTCTATTTTATTTATTTTCTATTTCTGTTATTCTGTTTTGATTTAGTTTAAATACTAAATCATTTTATAAAATCCTGAAAATATTTATGGGTACTTCCTGAAATATTTCAGTGGCCCCAAAAATAATTCCAACATTATTTGAGCATTTAAATTATTTAATAGTATTTAAAAGCCCAAATTCAAATATTTATAAATTAAATCAATGCCCCTTTTGATGACCTAAAATTATATTCACCATTTTTCCCAAGGGTTCTAGCCCAAGGCAAAGAGGGTGAACATTTCTGAAGGGCATTTCAGGTTCATTGAATTTATTTTTAGTAAACCCTAGTTGATTTCAGGGGGGGGGGGTGCTGGGGGTTCTGCTTTCCCCATTTCCATTTCTGATGAAAGTAAACATGATGCACACTCTAATGCATAACCTAGCTAGGGTGCGACAACTCACCCCCACTCAATAGAATCTCGTCCCGAGATTTAGGATCATCTGGGAAGAAGGCGGGGTACTCGAGTCGAAGACGATCCTCCCTTTCCCAAGTGGCTTCTTCCTCGGAATGGTGTGACCATTGAACCTTGAGAAACTTGATATTATGACGTCGAGTGGTACGCTCGGCTTGATCAAGGATACGAACGGGGTATTCCCGATAAGAAAGGTTATCTTGTAAATCAAGCGTTTCGTGGTCCACTCCACGGATAGGATCCGCGAAGCAACGCCTGAGTTGCGAAACGTGGAAGACGTCGTGAACTCTGGAAAGATGCGGAGGTAGTTCCAATTGGTAGGCAACTTCTCCTCGTTTGGCAAGAATGCGAAAGGGTCCAATGTAACGAGGAGCCAATTTGCCTTTGATACCGAAGCGATGGGTTCCCTTTAACGGGGTAACCCGAAGGTAAGCTTTCTCGTCAATTTCAAATGTCATAGGCTTATGCTTACGATCATATTGACTCTTTTGGCGAGATTGGGCCGTTTTCAATTTCTCACGAATAACGCGAACCTGCTCTTCTGCTTCCTGAATCATATCCGGGCCAAAGAGTTGTCTTTCCCCGGTTTCTGACCAGTTAAGTGGCGTTCGACACTTTCGTCCATAGAGAACTTCGAAGGGAGCCTTGCCCAAACTAGCTTGATAGCTATTGTTATAGGCAAACTCCGCGAATGGAAGGCATTTCTCCCAACTCATTCCGAACGAGATAACAGAAGCTCGGAGCATATCCTCCAGAATTTGATTTACTCGCTCTACTTGACCACTTGATTGAGGATGGAAGGCAGTGCTAAAGGAGAGATGAGTTCCCATAGCATTTTGGAAACTTTCCCAAAATCGAGAGGTGAAGAGACTTCCACGGTCTGAGTTAATTTCCAACGGGACACCATGAAGAGACACTATTCGGGAGATGTATAAGTCAGCTAGCTGGCTAGCGGTGATACTCTCTCGAACAGGTAGAAAATGGGCTACTTTGGAAAGGCGGTCGATCACGACGAAGATGGCATTATTTCCCCTCTTGGTCCTGGGAAACCCAGTGATGAAATCCATACTGATTTTGTCCCATTTCCATTCAGGAATAGCCAAAGGTTGAAGGGTGCCAGCAGGCCGTTGATGCTCTGCTTTAACACGACGACAAACGTCGCAATTAGCAATGTATTGAGCAATTTCTCTCTTCATCCTAGTCCACCAAAACCTCTGGCGTAGGTCTTGATACATTTTAGTACTACCGGGATGAATGGTGAGAGGGGATTCATGAGCTTCCTTAAGGATCAGTCGCCTCAGGTTTCGCGCCTTCGGAACCACTAGGCGATTCCCAAAGTATACCACACCTTGGTCATCAATGGAGAAACAATTCGCGATTCCTTTTCTAACGTTTCTCTTGATACGGGAAATTCCCGGATCTATCTTCTGCGCCTTGATGACCTGATCCGTAAGGGTAGGTTCCGCTACCAGGGTGGATAGGAATCCTTGAGGAACAATGTGAAGGTTAAGCTTGCGGAAGTCCTCATGGAGAAGTGGTTGACTTTGTTGTAACATCAGGTTGTTACAATAGGACTTACGACTTAGTGCATCAGCCATGACATTGGCTTTGCCAGGGGTGTAAGTTATTCCTAAGTCGTAATCCGAGATCAACTCGACCCAACGTCTCTGCCTGAGATTCAAATCTGGTTGGGTGAAGATATATTTCAAGCTTTGGTGATCGGTGAAGATCTCGCAACGATTACCGAGGAGGTAATGTCGCCAGGTTTTGAGTGCATGGACTACAGCTGCAAGCTCTAGATCATGTGTGGGATAATTTTCCTCATGTGGGTGTAATTGCCGTGAAGCATAGGCAATTACCTGACGATCTTGCATGAGTATGCAACCTAGTCCTTGTCGCGAGGCGTCACAATAGATAATAAAGTCCTTGGAGAAATCTGGTGGTACCAGTACGGGAGCAGATGTCAGACGTCTTTTCAGTTCCTGAAAACTGAACTCGCACTGTGGAGTCCACTCGAACTTTTTATCTTTCTTGAGGAGTTCAGTTAGAGGTTTAGCAACCTTGGAGAAATTCTCGACGAAGCGGCGGCAATAGCTCGCTAGGCCAAGGAAACTCCGAACTTGCTTGACCGAAACAGGTGGAGTCCAATCAAGGACGGCTTGAACTCGCTCGGGATTGACAGCAATACCCTTACCAGAGATTACATGGCCTAGATAGGTCACTTCTGACAACCAAAATTCACACTTGGAGAATTTGGCATAAAGGCGATGCTCTCGAAGTTTCATCAATACTAGTCTTAGATGTTCGGCATGTTCCTCTTCATTTTTGGAGTAGATGAGTATGTCATCGAGGTATACTACGACGAATTTGTCCAAGTACTCCATGAAAACCGAGTTCATTAACCGGGAGAAAGTGGCCGGGGCATTGGTTAAACCGAAGGACATGACGGTGTACTCGTATTGGCCATAACGAGTGACAAAAGCCGTTTTGGGAATGTCCCCGTTTCTGATTTTGATTTGATGGTAGCCCAACCTCAAATCCATCTTGGAGAAGACTGAGGATCCAGCGAGCCGATCGTACAGGTCGTTGATCCTGGGAAGCGGGTATTTGTTCTTGATGGTGACCAGATTGACAGGTCGGTAATCCACAACCATTCGATCCGTTCCATCCTTCTTCTTGACGAAGAGGACGGGGCAAGCCCAAGGAGAGGAGCTAGGACGGATGAACCCTTTGTTCAAGGACTCATCGAGTTGGTTCTTAAGCTCGGCTAGTTCTAAGGGTGCCATCTTGTAGGGTCTTCTAGCAATTGGAACGGTTCCTGGAACAAGGTCTATCACAAACTCGACATCCCGGTCAGGTGGAACACCTGGCAGTTCTTCCGGAAACACATCCGGGAAGTCTCGGACTACCGGAACGTCCTCAAGGTCTGGAAGGGGGTTGGCATTGAGAGAGTAAAGTTGGCGCTTGGCCACTCGAGTTAAGACGTTAACTGTCTTGCCCGAGGGATGAGTAAGTTGAACGGTTCTAGTGGCACAATCGATCTTGGCATAATGGGCCGACATCCAGTCCATACCCAAGATGATGTTTATGTCGGAGGACTTGAGAGCTATTAAAGATGCAAGGAAGACAAGCCTATCGACAAGAATTTCGTTCCCATGGCTTACCCTAGAAGTTTGCCATTTGGAACCCGGAGTTTGAATTACCATGGAAGTGGGCATGTCACAGAATGTCGTGTTATGCAACCGAGCATAATTCTCGGATATGAATGAATGAGATGCTCCAGTATCGAAAAGAACAGATGCCGGATGGCAGTTAACAAGGAGCGTACCAAGGACGACGTTGGGATCCTCATGAGCCTCTTCGGCTGAAACATAGTTGACATGGCCACGTGCAGTAGTGGCCGGCTTGGCGTAGAAAGTCTTTCCCGCGGGCTTACCACGGCCAACGGACTTTCCAGCTTGATTGGGGTTGTTCTGGGGACACTCTCGACTATAGTGACCCGGTTCTCCACACTTGAAGCATGTTACCACAGTGGGGCAGGGAGCAACATTAGCAGCGGGGCCACCATAGGGCTTGGATGGTGCAATTTGCTGGTTGGGACGAGGCGCCTCAAAGGATGGCCTCGGGGTGAATCTGGGTGGCAGTGCGGTGCTTGGAATCCACACCCGGCGCTTCTGAGCTCCAGAGCCGGATGAAGACCCAAAATCACGAGAGTGCTTGCGTGAAGCGTCATAATCAGTCTGGCCTGTCTCAGCACTGATAGCTTTATTGACCAGCTTCTGGAAGGATGTGCACTCGTGCAGACGGAGATCGCGGCGAAGCTCAGGGCTAAGTCCCTTGCGGAACCTTGCCTGCTTCTTGGCGTCAGTAGAAACCTCTTCAGGAGCATAGCGTGCCAGGTTCCCAAATTCTCGGCTATATGCATCCATAGTCAGCCTTCCTTGGGTGAAGTTGCAGAACTCCTCCCTCTTGCGATCCATGAGACCTTCCGGAATGTGATGCTCACGGAAAGCCTCGCTGAACTCAGCCCAGGTGGTGATTTGGCCGACCGGGCGCATAGTTTCGTAGTTTTCCCACCAATGGCTAGCGGGGCCCTCAAGATGATAAGCAGCATAGGTAACCTTGTCGGCTTCAGCTACGTTGGCAGAACATAGCTTGTGGGTGATGCTGCGAAGCCAATCATCCGCGTCGAGGGGCTCGACGGAATGGTTAAACTTCGGTGGGTACAGCTTGATGAAGTCGTTGATTGACACCAAGGCATTTCGTGGGTGGCGTGCAGTGTTCTGCTCAATCCGCTCCAGCAGGCGGTTGGTCTCACGCTTGTTCCTTTCCGCCTCCAGCATCACTTCGGCCAGGGAAGGTGGGTGAGGCAAATTTTCACCTCTAGCTGCATTGGCTTCCCCCTGCTCCGGGGCAGCAGGGTTTCCACGGGTGTTGACCATCCTAGGAGGAAAAACAAGACAACGGTTTAGACAAGGATGGCTCAAACTTAACAGGGAAGTGCAGAATGTAAAGGATAACGCGGAATGCAGAGATGCTTATTCGTATGCCATGGTAATATAAAACTGCCATATATACACCAACGGTCATACTCGTCATGCATAGTTTAGTACAAGCCCATGCTACAGTACAACTATGAAAGTAGACGTTACATCTCATCGGAGGCATTCCGAGTCCCTATACATTATTTGTCTACACCTCCGGAATCGATTACTCACCAAGTCGTATTCCACAAGTCACACAGGACAGTGGAGATACAACTACTACAATACTAGTGGTACTACTACTAACTCAGACAGCTCCGTAGTAGTCCTCATAGAAGTCACCTCCATAGCCTGGAAGTTCAACGTGATCATCCGGAAACAGACGGTCCTGAGGGGCCTGTGGACCGTAGGGGCTAGGATAAGGTCTTGGACCAACAAACGGTGGCCTGCGGGGACCAAGGGGTGGGGTGATGCCTCCCACATCACGCCAATCCACCATGTCTGGCAGAGCTGCTCTCACAGGATACAGATCCCTGGTATCCATACATCCAGCTTGCACCGCGGGTGCAAACCGAGTCAATGTGGCCCAATGATCAGCACGAGTATTGAAGAGCTCCAGCCTCAAGGCCCGATTCTCTCGGTCCTTATCTTCGAGCATCTCAGCGGTGGTACGAGTTAATGAGTCTTCCTGAGTGGAGTCAGCATAGATAGCCTGAAGATATCCCTGTGCTCCCGGAAGTGAAGCTGGCATGTAACGGAAATCAGTGTTCCGAAGCAGGCCAGTCCGGACTCGCAAGATGGTCATCATGGAATAGGCAGCATCCTGCACGGCCATCTCAATGGTAACTCCAAGTCCATAGGAACAGTGAAGGGGCTCGGTAGATCCAGGATAGGAAGGAAATATCCTGACGGTGCATAAATACTGGCTTTGATTAAAGTCACGGAACTGCTCTTCAACAGTGTATTCGGGATACCAACGGTATCCTGTCTCGATCATGACCCGGACCAACATAGCAGTATGACCGGGCACGTCGAGGCACCTGGTCAG
Organism: Triticum monococcum; assembly: GCA_034509565.1. NCBI lineage: Eukaryota > Viridiplantae > Streptophyta > Magnoliopsida > Poales > Poaceae > Triticum > Triticum monococcum. The sequence goes on along the minus strand of CM067845.1, from coordinate 4,380,657 downwards.
GTGAACCACTTGGTTTTGAGACTGGTTGGCCATCTGAAAGCACAGCCACAAGATAAAGACATCAGAATTCCTAGGGAAAAATTGGGCAGCATAACGGCTGTAAATGCTCAGAAAAAGATTTGAGACATCCACAACAGTTCACAATACCGCTCAACAGCATCATATCAAGGTTCTGATTCAAATAGCCACGTACTAAAATAGTAGAAACTGGACGGAAACTCGTAGCAATAATCCTATGAGCTACTACGGATTAGTAACACGTGAACCTGATAGAAGAAGAGAGCCTAGTCCTTAACCCACGTTGAATGAGAAGAGAATGACTCAGATCAGAAGCATAGGATAAAGGAATAAAAAGAACCTTACGTTCCCTCCCACAATCAATTCCCTTACATATAACTAAAGCATTTCTAGACTCGACATCGACCAGTTTGGCTGAACGAACCTACAGGCAGTCCGGCTCTGATGCCAACGCTGTCAGAATCCCGATTCTAAGCCACATCGATCTAGCCGGTAACACCTCATATCACTTTGCGGCCTCACGCACGGTATCCCACGGGTGTCGCCTTACCATGGCCCGGGACCGTTTGCGCCTTTTGGCTCACGTATATGACAATGTCGCTAGCATCCATATGACCGAGAACCCGGGCCGACATGGCTAGTCGTGAACCCAAAGCGGCACAGACCTATGGAGACAGGCATACATGAATCACAACGAACATGTCGGTCATCAACGAGTGATTTCGGGCTGTAGCACTGGGCTAGCAGGACTCCGGGGAATCCCGGGCTGTAGCGGGCTAGACAGGACTCCGGAGATCACCGCGTGACATTTCCCCGAAGGGACAGACATAGGGACGAAGTGAAACACATGCCGGCCAGCCAAGCGTCCTGAACAGTAGTGCTGGGCTAGCAGGACTCCGGTGAACCGGGCTGTAGCGGACTACTATGGCTCGAGGAGCACTAGACTACATTTCCCCATAAGAAAGGCTGCGAAGGGCAAACAACTAGATTGTCGGATCCCACTCATACCAAGCATTTCAAACATACATACAATATGCTCGATATGGGTACATACAACATGGCATCACAACAAAACTCTACAACTCAAGTACTTTATTTAAAAGCTCCAGGGAGCCATACATAACATATTCATACAGGTAGGGGTCACATGACCCGACACTCAAGTCATACAGTCATACAAGCACATGCGGAAGCAACTAGTCTGAGTACAGACTCTAGAAAGAAAGAAGGCTTCTCGAAGCCTGTCTATCTACATAGGCCCCTCCATGGCCTGGATCACCACCTGGGTGTCTAGTCATTCGTCGACGTCAAGATCTACATAAAACCCATCGGAGGGGGCAGTGTTGTCGTCTGAAAACAATAAATAAGCAAACATGAGTACAAAGGTACTCAGCAAGTCTTACATCAGAACCTACTGTACATGCTCATTCTCAAGAAGGTGGTGGGGTTTATGCAGCAAGCCAGCTTTGACTCTTGGCTAAGCTATCCTACGGAATCTTTTAGCAAAATAGTTTTCGCACACGAGTCCACTACTCACCATCATAATACTCCACCGAGGATCCTCCCTCGTATCCTGTGAGGGGGCCATCCTCGGTACTCACACTTATCTTGAGTCTTTTAGTAGTATCCATTAACTTGTCTATGAACTGTATAGGCAACCAAGTAGTCCTTTACCGCGGACGCGGCTATTCGAATAGTTCTATACCCTGTAGGGGTGTACTTCGTCATACACGCTTTCACCGCTTACCGCCGTCTACACGACATGTACTCGGCAACCTTCAAGCGGAAGCCCAGCGAGGGTGTCGGCCACGGCCTACCTAAACACCTAAGCCCCTAGTCCAGGTTATCGCCTATCACGCTGTCAGAACCCCGATTCTAAGCCACATCGATCTAGCCGCTAACACCTCATATCACTTTGCGGCCTCACGCACGGTATCCCACGGGTGTCGCCTTACCATGGCCCGGGACCGTTTGCGCCTTTTGGCTCACGTATATGACAATGTCGCTAGCATCCATATGACCGAGAACCCGGGCCGACATGGCTAGTCGTGAACCCAAAGCGGCACAGACCTATGGAGACAGGCATACATGAATCACAACGAACATGTCGGTCATCAACGAGTGATTTCGGGTTGTAGCACTGGGCTAGTAGGACTCCGGGGAATCCCGGGCTGTAGCAGGCTAGACAGGACTCCGGAGATCACCGCGTGACATTTCCCCGAAGGGACAGACATAGGGACGAAGTGAAACACATGCCGGCCAGCCAAGCGTCCTGAACAGTAGTGCTGGGCTAGCAGGACTCCGGTGAACCGGGCTGTAGCGGACTACTATGGCTCGAGGAGCACTAGACTACATTTCCCCATAAGAAAGGCTGCGAAGGGCAAACAACTAGATTGTCGGATCCCACTCATACCAAGCATTTCAAACATACATACAATATGCTCGATATGGGTACATACAACATGGCATCACAACAAAACTCTACAACTCAAGTACTTTATTTAAAAGCTCCAGGGAGCCATACATAACATATTCATACAGGTAGGGGTCACATGACCCGACACTCAAGTCATACAGTCATACAAGCACATGCGGAAGCAACTAGTCTGAGTACAGACTCTAGAAAGAAAGAAGGCTTCTCGAAGCCTGTCTATCTACATAGGGCCCTCCATGGCCTGGATCACCACCTGGGTGTCTAGTCACTCGTCGACGTCAAGATCTACATAAAACCCATCGGAGGGGGCAGTGTTGTCGTCTGAAAACAATAAATAAGCAAACATGAGTACAAAGGTACTCAGCAAGTCTTACATCAGAACCTACTGTACATGCTCATTCTCAAGAAGGTGGTGGGGTTTATGCAGCAAGCCAGCTTTGACTCTTGGCTAAGCTATCCTACGGAATCTTTTAGCAAAATAGTTTTCGCACACGAGTCCACTACTCACCATCATAATACTCCACCGAGGATCCTCCCTCGTATCCTGTGAGGGGGCCATCCTCGGTACTCACACTTATCTGGAGTCTTTTAGTAGTATCCATTAACTTGTCTATGAACTGTATAGGCAACCAAGTAGTCCTTTACCGCGGACGCGGCTATTCGAATAGTTCTATACCCTGCAGGGGTATACTTCGTCATACACGCTTTCACCGCTTACCGCCGTCTACACGACATGTACTCGGCAACCTTCAAGCGGAAGCCCAGCGAGGGTGTCGGCCACGGCCTACCTAAACACCTAAGCCCCTAGTCCAGGTTATCGCCTATCTAGGTTCCATCCGCAGGGAGTCCGGCCGAGGTTTCCACATACGGCCCCGAACGATGTGAACAGGGTTCCCGAGACACCAAACGGGTGACTCGGTACACCGTGCCACGGTGTATCTACCGCAACATAGCCCACCCCTAGGGTCAGCGCTACGAACGGCCGCCAACACATATCCTACAAGCACCAGAAACTATTTGCAACTCCTGGACAGAGTACTAGGGTGGCTAAGAAGCCGAGAGGGTCCATTTGTTTCGGGCCCAATGTACGGTAGTAACTGCATCTTAAATCACACATACAGATCTCAGTTCTTATGGACGGCCTCAATGAAACAACCCACCATGTACTCCTACATGGCCTCTCATCGATACCTTTACCAAAACATGTTCAACACATCCCTCATATTACTGGCACAAGCATTTCACTCTAGCCCATCACCCAGATGAACCAGACCTGACACAACTCTAAGCATAGCAGGCATAGCAAGGTAGGAATCACAAAACATGGCTCAATCAACTCCTACACATGCTAGTGGGTTTCATCTAGTTACTGTGGCAATGACAGGTCATGCAGAGGATAAGGGTTCAACTACCGTAGCACACAGCAGTTTGAATCGTGTTGTCTTAATGCAGTAAACAAGAGCAGGAGCGGGAACATGGGTTGTATCGGAATGATCAATGGTTGCTTGCCTGATGGAGTGGTGACGGGATACTGCCCTTCAGTTGGATACTCGTGGATATCCTCGGAGGCAGAACCTACCACGAAGAACACAACCGAGCACAATCAACACATGACGATATGCAACAATATGATGCATGCTATGACATGGCAATATGGATGTGTCTTGAGCTAATGCAACCAGCTATGGTTTAAATGGAGTTGGTTTGAGTGCACGATTCAAATTCCAACCCCATATATGATTATTTAAATGCCCTTTATTTGTTTTGTCCAAAACAGGGGACAAACATTGCTCAAACATGCATGAAAATGGTACAGATGGATTCCTTGAATTTTTCTGATAATTTTACATATATAATTTGTCTCATTTGGAGTTATGGTTGAATTTCTATGAATTTTTGAAGTTTTGGGTATTTTCTGGAATTTCCTGAGTTATTTTAATTCCAGAAAAGATATATTGCGTCAGCATGACAACAGCATTGCATCAGCAGGTCAAAGGCGGCTGTCCCAGTCAAACCTGACGTGTGGGGGCCACTGGTCAATGTAACAGGCCAGGGAGAGAGGCTGACTAGTGGGTCCCGCCTGTCAGGGTTATTAGTTAATTAAACTAACTAATTTTAGTTAGGAACTAATCTGGATAATTAGCAGAGGGGGGGGGCCCACTTGTCATTGACTCAGGGGAGTCAACTGGGCCCACCCAGTCCACGTCAGTGGTCAAACTCGCCGGACTTGGTCCACGGCTCGTCGCCGGCGACGACAGAGACGGCGGAGGGGCTCGGGATTGCGCTATAGGGCTCCATTTCGAGCGTGGTTTGTTGCTATGGCTTGCTGGCGCTCTCGCGGATCTAGTGGTAGCAGCAGCAGCAGCTAGGATGGCCGGAGTTGACGGCGGCGAGCTCTTTGGCGGCCGCCGGAGTTCGGTGGGGAGGGGAGAAGGGGCTACGGTGCATGGCAGGGGCAGCAGGTGGGGGTTTTGGGGCCCTGGCGTTGCACTGAGCACGGTGGTGTGCTCGGTTGCGTGCTTGCACGGCCGTAGCCACGACGGCGCCATGGCCGGCGGCGAGGAGCTCACGGCTCCAGTGGCTAGGCTAGTTAGGGGAAGAGAATCACTGCGGGGAGAAGGGGGAAACGCTCCGAAGCTCACAGCAATCTCGAGGGAGAACTCAGCGGGCTCGGGGACGCTTCTGCAACGGCGAATTTGACGACGGCGATCTTCGGGCACCGGAGATGAAGACGACGACGCTCGGGTCGACTGGGGCCTCCTCTGGTCGCGTGCTTCGGGTGTGTAGCTCCACGGGGTCAAGGCGGAGCCCAGGGACGCGAAGAGGGTGCGAGGGGGTGGCTGTGGACGCGGTGGCAGCGAACGGCGGCGACGGCGGCGCTCGGGTGTGCTGCGAGGAGAGGACAGAGGAGGAGGGAGAGCGAGGGAGAGTGAATGAGAGGGCCAGGGGGGTGCGTGGCGTCTATAGCGACGTCGGGGAGGCGGCCGAAGCAGGAGGTGGCCGTCGGTGGCCGCGCGCGTGCCGGCGCACCGCGGGCACACGCCCGGCGTCCTCCTGGCAGCAGCTAGGGGACGACTGGCGTCGCCTGGTGGGCTGGGCCGTCCAGCTACAGTGCTGGGCCGGCTGGTGGCGCCAGGTAAGTGGCCCACTGGCCTACTCTCTCTCTCTATTTTATTTATTTTCTATTTCTGTTATTCTGTTTTGATTTAGTTTAAATACTAAATCATTTTATAAAATCCTGAAAATATTTATGGGTACTTCCTGAAATATTTCAGTGGCCCCAAAAATAATTCCAACATTATTTGAGCATTTAAATTATTTAATAGTATTTAAAAGCCCAAATTCAAATATTTATAAATTAAATCAATGCCCCTTTTGATGACCTAAAATTATATTCACCATTTTTCCCAAGGGTTCTAGCCCAAGGCAAAGAGGGTGAACATTTCTGAAGGGCATTTCAGGTTCATTGAATTTATTTTTAGTAAACCCTAGTTGATTTCAGGGGGGGGTGCTGGGGGTTCTGCTTTCCCCATTTCCATTTCTGATGAAAGTAAACATGATGCACACTCTAATGCATAACCTAGCTAGGGTGTGACAGTTCTACCGCCGCCACGTGTTGAGCCGTGGTTCGCCTGCGCCCGCGCCCACATCACCGGCCTGGGGAGCCCAGGCCGGGCCCTCCCGAGGCCCATCCGGCCGCACGCCGCCCCCGGCCTAGCGCCGCCCGTGCCTCGATCGCCGCCCTCCGCCACTGCCTCGCCAGCCAACCGCACCTCCGCCGCCTCGCCGGCCAAACGCACCACCGCCGCCTCACCGTCCGCCGCACCACTGCCTCCTCGCCTCGCCCGGAGCACCTCCGCTCGCCGCGCCTCCCCGACGTCCTCTCCGGCCTCCCTCGTCGTCCGGCAAGCCGCCGACCTCCTCCACGGCGACGTCTCCGGTGAAGCTCCAGCGACCTCGATCCGCGCGCCTGGCCAGATCTGGATCTGGAGTTTTGTCCCGGTTGACTTTCCTCCCGAAACCCTAAACAGTTTGCATACTTCATCATGCCGTAACTCCGCATCCTTAGCTCTGTTTAGGCGTGTAGCATATCAAAATGTTCGTCTCAGAGGGTACATCATTTCATCTCATTGCATCATTTTTATTTGAGCTCACCTTGATGCCCGAAATGCTGTTGGAAGAGAGCTATTTGAGTTAATTGTCAGATCTGCTGCACCAAATAGCTATTTGTCATTTTTGCCATGTTTAATGTGTGCATGATATGCTCATGAGCTCTACATGTGTTTTGTTATGTGCTTTGCCATCTTTACAGAGGTGCTATCCATGTATTTTTGTGATATGTGTGGTGACTAGCACAAGCTTGCAAAGTGGTGCATTCGTTAATGCTGATTTCAGGAACTTGGCAATTTCACCAAGTCATTGATCTGTTTTTATCCATATGCCATATGTTCATGTTGTTTCCTAGGGATCCGTGCCTCTTTTGAGGATGATCAGTAAGGATGATTTGTTGATCTTGTGGTGCTCTATCCATCCATGTCTTTGGTTGCAATTATGGAGCACCCTAGCTTGAGTCAATCGAGCTCTACTTTTGCTATTTCGTAATTCCTGGCAGATTGTCTACTTGTTAGCGATTTTGCCAAGGATGTTGTTGTTGATTTGTGCATGCTATGATGTTGTTTTTGCCATGTATAGCTTATATAATATGTATTCTTGATGGGCGTATGCTTATATTGTCATGCCTTGCTCTGTAGTGAGTGCATCGAGCTCGTAAACATGCCTACTCGTTAACAGATTTGCATGCTCCAGTTTTTCTCTAAGTCTGTAACCTGATTATGTTTTTGCCATGTTCACATTCTTGCAATTGTATTTTCTTATCCCTTTTGGCTCAAGGTCACTAAGTGACTTTTGTTAAACTCTTTGAGTAACTCCATTCCATGCCTTGCTTTGCCATGTTAAGTTCCTGTAGCATATAGTTTTCATGCTTCAAAGTGTGCTACCTGATCTAAAATTCCAGGCTTGTGTTAATTTCACTAAGTCTGAAATCTGTTTACCATTTGCACTTTTGCCATGCTTGTTCGAACCTGTTAATGGATGAATTGGCCGTAGATCAGTGTTCATCTTTTGTCAAGCTTTATGAGTGGATCCCTGCCATGTATTTTGTTGCCATGTTTGAGTGCTGTAGCATAATTATCTTGTTGCATTTATATGGCTACTTGTTGTTTATCGCAGACCGGTGCCATATTTGTTTTGCTTGCCTTTTCCAAACCGTGCATCCGATTCCAGCGATCTTTATATCGATTTCAACTGAAATCACCTCATCTTTCCAGTGGCACTCTTGGATTTCCATGTTGAGGCCAGGTTCATTCATCCCTTGTCAAATCTTGCATATGCATCACATATCGCATCCCGCATAGCATACCATATTTGCATCATGTTGTTTGAGCTTTGCACGTGGTTGATTTTGTTCCTCTTGCTTGTTTGTCTTGTTTGGGTAGAGCTGGGAGACGAGTTCGCTAATGAGGAGCCCATTGAGTTTGCTTTCGAGGATCCAGTCAACTCTAACAACTTTGTAGGCAAGATGATCATACCCTCGAAATCACTTCTATCTTCGCTTTGCTAGATGCTCGCTCTTTTGCTATGCCTATGCTACGATGTCTACCACTTGCTTATCATGCCTCCCAAATTGCCATCACAAACCTCTAACCCACCATGTCGTAGCAAACCGTTGATTGGCTATGTTACCGCTTTGCTCAGCCCCTCTTATAGCGTTGCTAGTTGCAGGTGAAGATTGGAGATCGTTCCTTGTTGGAACATTGTTTATTATTGGGATATCATTATATTATCTTGTTATCTTAATGCATCTATACACTTGGTAAAGGGTGGAAGGCTCGGCCTTTTGCCTAGTGTTTTGTTCCACTCTTGCCGCCCTAGTTTCCGTCATATCGGTGTTATGTTCCCGGATTTTGCGTTCCTTATGCGGTTGGGTAATAATGGGAACCCCTTGACAGTTCTCCTTGAATAAAACTCCTCCAGCAATGCCCAACCTTGGTTTTACCTTTTGCCACCTAGCCTCTTTTTCCCTTGGGTTTCCGGAGCCCAAGGGTCATCTTATTTAAACCCCCTGGGCCAGTGCTCCTCTGAGTGTTGGTCCGACTAAGCTGCCTGCGGGGCCACCTCGGGGCAACTTGAGGTTTGGTTTTAGTCGTAGCTAGTCTCATCTGAGTGTGCCCTGAGAACACGATATGTGCAGCTCCTATTGGGATTTGTCGGCATATTCGGGCGGTGTTGCTGGATTTGTTTTAACTTGTCGAAGTTGTCTTGTAGAATCGGGATACCGAGTCTGATCGGAATTTCTCGGGAGAAGGTATATCCTTCGTCGACCGTGAGAGCTTGTCATGGGCTAAGTTGGGACTCCTCTGCAGGGATTTGAACTTTCGAAAGTCGTGCCCGCGGTTATGGGCAGATGGGAATTTGTTAATGTCCGGTTGTAGATAACTTGAACCTTAACTTAATTAAAATGAATCAACTGTGTGTGTTATCGTGATGGTCTCTTCTCGGCGGAGTCCGGGAAGTGAACACAGTGTTGGAGTAATGTTTGCCGTAGGTTGTTCTCTAGTTCTTCATTCGTGCTCTGCCTTCTCTTCTCGCTCTCTTTTGCGAACAGGTTAGCCACCATATATGCTAGTCGCTTGCTGCAGCTCCACATATTACCCTGCCTTTCCTATAAGCTTATATAGTCTTGATCGCGAGGGTGCGAGATTGCTGAGTCCCCGTGGCTCACAGATTACTTCCAAACCAGATGCAGGGCCCGATGACTCCGTTCCATATGATGCGCTTGAGCTCAAGTGGGAGTTCGACGAAGACTCACGCCGTTACTATGTGTCTTTCCCTGATGATCAGTAGTGGTGCCCAGTTGGGGCGATCGGGACCGTGTCGCATGTTGGGGTTGATCTTTTATTTTGGTACCGTAGTCGAACCATGAGTGATTGGATGATGTAATGCTATTTATGTACTTTGTGTGACGTGGCGAGTGTAAGCCAACTATGTACCTTTCCCCTTATTATCTATTTACATGGGTTGTTGTGAAGATTACCTTACTTGCAACATTGCTTTCAATGCGGTTATGCCTCTAAGTCGTGCTTCAACACGTAGGAGATATAGCCGCATCGAGGGCATTACAAGTTGGTAATCAGAGCCTTCCCCGACCTTAGGATCCCCCACTGCTTGATCGAATTAGCTGTCGTTGTTGAGTCTAGAAAAAAATGTTTTGAGTCATTTAGGAATTATATATCGGAGAGTTTAGGAATTCTCTTTACTCCCCAGTCCCTTCATCGCTCTGGTAAGGCATCCTGACGTAGAGTTTTGACTCTTCTCTTCCCAAATTTCACTAAAATAAATTTTAGGATCACGCGGGTATCTTGGAATCGTTCCAATTGATTTGTGACGAGAACATTGTTCTTGGTGCGTCCTGTCATTTAGGGGTTGTGGCAGTGTCCCGGGGAGTTGAGCTCCGAGGTGTTGTCGTCACAATTTTATCGTTGCAGTTCTGGAATACCTGAGTTTAGTTCGCCGACATCGAAAATCTCTTTTATGCCGTTGTTGGTGAGATAACCTCGATGCCACCCAGTACTGGGGCGGGAGTTCGGGAGTATTGCCATAACTTGTATAACGGATGCTTTTCGAAGGTTGAGGTAAACGATTTCCGAAGTTTCTCTCGGTTATGTGTTGAAGGATGGATACAGCTGGATGTAGGATTTGCTAGATTTGGGTGAGATATTATGCTTCCCCTGTATCCCCAACACCTGATTGCATAACCGGAAAGGTTCGGGAGTTTCATAGGTGAGAATTCTTGTAGCTCTAGTTCTTCTTCCACGGATATTTGGTTTGAGATTGGGTGATCCTTACCGAGTATTCGTTCTTAATCCGTACCTTGTTGATTTTATTCCTCTACCTAAATTCTAAGTGGCTTCTCAATTTATGGATATGTGACCATTTCAATTGGAATGCATTCGTTCATTTTGTTCGGATGTGAAGACTATATGTTGCAATTTCATCCTGTTGGATTCAGCTTCAATAATTGTCTATCAATGTGCTAATGGATGTCAACCTCTTCAGGATGGCTCCTCCAACGCGCACGACTCTGAATCCTGATCCGCCACCACCACCTCCTCCTCCGGAGGCATGGCAAGCTGTGATGGCCGCTACCAATGCAAACACGTAGCTGATCATGCAAATTCTCCAAGAGCGCAACCAAGCGAACCAAGGCAACCAGGGCAACAATCAGAATCACTTTGCTACACTCAACCAGTTCCTTGCTAACCAGCCAAAGATCTTCAGCAATTGTGTTGAGGCAACTGATGCCGACGATTGGCTCGTGGACTTGTGCAAGCATTTCGAGTGCAGTAACGTCAGGCCTGAGGACTTTGTCAAGTTCGCTTCCTTCCAAGTCAAAGACCAAGCTGCAGAATGGTTCCAGCAGTACAAAGATTCCAGAGGAGGCCGTGTGATTACCTGGGATGAATTCCGTCAAGACTTCAAAGCTCATCATATTCCTCAGAGCGTGGTTGAAAGCAAGCGTGAGGAATTCCGCAACCTGAAGCAAGGCTCTATGTCTGTCTATGACTACAACAAGTTGTTTCAGAAGCTCGCCCGCTTTGCTAAGCAGGACGTCCCTGACGAGAAGAGCATGATATACCAGTTCAGGGGTGGTCTCAGAGAAGAAATCCAGCTAGCTCTTGTTCTCTTTGAGCCCTTGAGGTACGACGAGTTTTACAACATGGCATTGAAGCAAGAGGCTGCTCAACTGAAGTGCGATGCTTCCAAGAAGCGAGTCAGAGATGCTACTCCTTCTTCCTCAACTCAAGTCGCTAAGCAGCAGAAGTATTGGCTTCCTCCTCCGTCCCGTCGGCCTTATCAACAGAAGAGCAAAGGTGGCAGTGGATCTTCCCACCCGCCCAACCCTGACTTTCAGAACAAGACTTTGTGTCAAGCTCCAAGATCGAGTGCTCCGTATCACCGTCCGCTCTCAGAGGTCACGTGCAACAAGTGCCAACAAAAGGGTCACTATGCCAACAAATGCTTCAATCAGAGGCGTCTCCCTCCTCCTCCTCCTGTGAGATCGGCAAGTACAGCTGTGGTCAAGCATAACCCCAAGCACGCCAAGGTCAACATGCTGAATGCAGCTCAGGCAGAGGACTCGTCAGATGTCATCATGGGTAACCTTCCTGTTAACGATATTCTAGCCAAAGTACTTTTTGACTCTGGTGCATCGCATTCCTTCATGTCATTCCCATTTGCATCGGAGAACAATTTTAGTACTAAGGCATTACCTAGAGCTTTGCAAGTCGTCTCTCCGGCTAAGCGTCTGAGTTCTAGTATGATGGTTCCGGATATTTCTATCATGATGGGTGATTTCAAGTTTCTGGCTTCTCCAATGGTCCTGCGTAACTCGGATATTGATCTTCTTCTCGGAATGGACTGGCTTTCTAAGCACAAGGCTCGGCTTGATTGTGCAGCCAGGCAGATTCAATTGACTCACGCGTCTGAGGATGTAATTGTCTTTGCCGCTCGAGATAACACAATCAGTCTGTTTTCTCTCAATGAGAAGGGTGAACTGGATGCCATCTCGCAAATCCCAGTCGTTTGCGAATATCAAGACGTCTTTCCAGAAGAGCTTCTAGGAATGCCTCCGCACCGGCCAGTTGAATTCGTCATCGATCTTGAGCCTGGCACGGAACCGGTTTGCAAGCGTCCTTACAAGCTCAGACCTGAAGAGTTGAAGGAGCTGAAGAAGCAACTCGATATTCAAGAGCGAATGGGTCTCATCCGACCTAGTTCCTCTCCGTGGGGTTGTGGAGTACTTTTTGTGAAGAAGAAGGATGGAACAGACCGACTTTGTGTTGACTACCGTCCATTGAACAAGAAGACTATCAAGAACAAGTACCCACTTCCCAACATCAACGAGCTGTTCGAACAACTCAAAGGTGCCTAAGTATTCTCCAAGCTTGATCTCCGTATGGGTTATCATCAGATTCGAATCCGTGAGCCAGATATTCCCAAGACGGCTTTTAGAACAAGCTATGGTTCATATGAATACACTGTCATGTCTTCTGGCCTCGTCAACGCTCCTCCGACTTTCTCTCGCATGATGAACTTCATCTTCAATGCCTACAAAAATGACTTCCTTTTGGTCTATCTCAACGACATTCTAGTCTTTTCGAAGAACAAGGAAGATCATGCCAAGCACTTGCGTTTGGTGCTCGATAAGCTCAGGGAACATCAATTCTACGCCAAGTTCTCAAAGTGCGAGTTTTGGCTCGATGAGGTTCTATATCTTGGGCATATCATCTCTGCCAAGGGCATTGCTGTGAATCCTAAGAAGGTGTCTGCAATTGTGAATTGGGAACCACCTCAGAATGTGAAGCAACTCTGTAGCTTCCTCGGTCTCGCAAGCTACTGTTGAAGGTTCGTTGAGAACTTTTCAAAGATTGTGAAGCCTCTTTCAAACCTTCTCCAGAAGCACGTCAGGTACGTTTGGTCTCTGGAATGTGACATCGCTTTCAACACTTTGAAAGAGAAATTGGTCACTGCTCCAGTTCTGACTCCTCCTGATGAATCCAAACCGTTCGAGGTCTTTTGCGATGCCTCTCTTCAAGGTCTTGGTGCAGTGTTGATGCAAGAGAAGAAAGTTGTGGCTTATACCTCTCGCCAGTTGAAGCCCAACAAGAAGAACTACCCCACTCATGACCTCGAGTTGGCGGCAGTTGTGCATGCTCTTTTGACTTGGAGACATCTCTTATTGGGAAGAAAAGTGGACATTTTCACTGACCACAAGAGTCTCAAGTACATTTTCACTCAGCCTAATCTCAACCTCAGGCAGACTCGCTGGGTCGAAATGATTCAACAGTATAATCCAAGTATCGAGTATACTCCAGGCAAGGCCAATGTGATTGCTGACGCATTGAGCAGGAAGGCTTACTGCAACAGTCTGATTCTCAAGCCTTACCAACCCGAGCTTTTTGAAGCTTTCCGTAAACTCAATCTGCAAGTTGTTCCTCAAGGTTTCCTCGCCAACCTTCAAGTCTCTCCTACTTTGGAAGAGCAGATTCGCGAGGCTCAACTTCTTGATGCTATGGTGAAGAAGGTGAAGATTGGTATTGCCAAGAGCCAACCCAAGTACAAGTGCTACCGCCTTGATGACAAGGATACTCTTTTATTCGAGGATCATATTGTTGTGCCCAAAGGTGACCTTCGCAAAGTGATCATGAATGAGGCTCACAATTCACTCCTCTCCATCCACCCTGGGAGTACGAAGATGTATCAGGACCTCAAGCAGGCTTATTGGTGGACTCGAATGAAGCGCGAGATTGCTCAGTTCGTGAATGAATGTGATGTCTGCAAAAGAGTGAAGGCAGAACACCAAAGGCCAGATGGTCTCCTCCAACCTCTTGCCATTCCAGAATGGAAGTTTGACCACATTGAGATGGACTTCGTGACTGGGTTTCCAAAGTCCAAGCGTGGCAATGATGCTATATTCGTTGTCATCGACAAACTCACTAAAGTGGCTCACTTTCTGCCTATCAAAGAGTCTATCACTGCAGCTCAATTGGCGGAGCTTTATACCTCTCATATTGTCTCGCTGCACGATATTCCACAAGTGATCTCTTCAGACCGTGGCAACATCTTTACCTCCAAGTTTTGGGAGTCTTTTCAGAAGGCCATGGGCACCAACATCCGCTTTAGCACAGCTTTCCATCCTCAAACTAGCGGTCAAGTCGAGCATGTCAATCAGATTCTTGAAGATATGCTCATGGCTTGTGTGATCTCCTTCGGCATGAAGTGGGAGGATTGCCTTCCATATGCCGAATTCTCCTACAACAACAGTTTTCAAGCAAGTTCGGGCAAGGCCCCATTTGAAATTCTGTATGGCAGGAAGTGTCGTACTCCTCTCAACTAGTCTGAAACCGGTGAACGTCAACTTCTGGGAAATGACTTAATCACAGAGGCAGAGGAAATGTGTAAAGTCATTCGTGATAACCTCAGAGTAGCGCAATCGCGCCAGAAGAGCTACTATGATAGTAAGCACCGTGATTTGGCCTTCGAGATCGGAGATCATGTTTATCTCCGCGTCTCTCCAATGAAAGGTACTCGTCACTTCGGTATCAAAGGGAAGCTTGCCCCTAGATACGTGGGTCCTTTCAAGATCGTCAGCAAGAGAGGCGATCTCGCCTATCAACTCGAGCTTCCTTCAAACTTTGCAAATAGGCATGACGTGTTCCATGTCACTCAGCTCCGCAAGTGCTTCAAGACTCCTGACCGCACCATCAACTTCGAAGACATTGATCTCCAAGAAGATCTCTCTTATCGTGAGCACCCCGTGGCTATTCTTGAAGAGACTGAACGCAAGACTCGCAATAAGTCGATCAAATTCCTCAAAATCAAGTGGTCACACCATTCCGACCGTGAAGCCACCTGGGAACGCGAGGATCACCTCCGTTCTGAGTACCCGTCGTTTTTCCAGTCCTAGATCTCGGGACCAGATCCTTTCGTAGTGGTGGAGTGTTGTAACACCCCGGATGTAATTTACCTTATATGTACTCCAACTCTTGTCGTTTCCAGCGCTAAGTTATTTTATTTCCTCGGGTTCGGGTTTTTGTCTTCGTGTGCTGTTGTCGTTGTCATGCATCTCGTATCATGTCATCATCTACATTGCATTTGCATACGTGTTCGTCTCATGCATCCGAGCATTTTCCCGTTGTCTGTTTTGCATTCCGGCGCTCCTATCTCCTCCGGTGGTCATTTGTACCTTCTTTTCGTGTGTGGGGGTTAAACATTTCCGGCTTGGACCGAGACTTGCCAAGCGGACTTGGTTTACTACCGGTAGACCGACTGTCAAGTTTCGTACCATTTGGACTTCGTTTGATGCTCCAACGGTTAATCGAGGGACCGAGAAGGCCTCATGTGTGTTGCAGCCCAACACCCTTCCAATTTTGCCCAAAACCCACCAAAACTCTCTCCATCATCTAGAGCATTCGATCATGATCGCGTGGCCGAAAACCGCACCTCATTTGGACACTCCTAGCTCCCTCTATGCCTATAAATATCACCCCTCCGGAATTCACGGGTCTCCCCTCCCCCCTAAAACCTAGATCCACTCCTCCGCGCGCCGGACAACGTCTGCCAGCGCCAGACGCGTCCGCTCGGTTCCACCGCCGCCACGTGTCGAGCCGTGGTTCGCCCGCGCCCGCGCCCACATCACCGGCCCGAGGAGCCCAGGCCGGGCCCTCCCGAGGCCCATCCGGCCGCACGCCGCCCCCGGCCTAGCGCCACCCGCGCCTCGATCGCCGCCCTCCACCGCCGCCTCGCCGGCCAACCGCACCTCCGCCGCCTCGCCGGCCAACCGCACCACCGCCGCCTTGCCGCCTGCCGCACCACCGCCTCCTCGCCGCGCCCGGAGCACCTCCGCCTCGCCGCGCCTCCCCGACGTCCTCTCCGGACTCCCTCGTCGTCCGGCAAGCCACCGACATCCTCCACGGTGACGTCTCCGGCGACCTCGATCCGCGCGCCCGGCCCATCTGGATCTGGAGTTTTGTCTCGGTTGACTTTCCTCCCGAAACCCTAAACATTTTGCATACTTCATCATGCCGTAACTCCGCATCCGTAGCTCCGTTTTGGGCGTGTAGAAAATAAAAATGTTCGTCTCAGAGGGTACATCATTTCATCTCATTGCATCATTTTCATTTGAGCTCATCTTGATGCCCGAAATGCTGTTGGAAGAGAGCTATTTGAGTTAATTGTCAGATCTGCTGCACCAAATAGCTATTTGTCATTTTTGCCATGTTTAATGTGTGCATGATATGCTCATGAGCACTACATGTGTTTTTTATGTGCTTTGCCATCTTTACAGAGGTGCTATCCATGTATTTTTGTGATATGTGTGGTGACTAGCACAAGCTTGTAAAGTGGTGCATTCATTAATGCTGATTTCAGGGACTTAGCAATTTCACCAAGTCATTGATCTGTTTTTATCAATATGCCGTATGTTCATGTTGTTTCCTAGTGATCCGTGCCTCTTTTGAGGATGATCAGTAAGGATGATTTGTTGATCTTGTGGTGCTCTATCCATCCATGTCTTTGTTTGCAATTATGGAGCACCCTAGCTTAAGTCAATCGAGCTCTACTTTTGCTATTTTCTAATTCCTGGCAGATTGTCTACTTGTTAGCGATTTTGCCGAGGATGTTGTTGTTGATCCGTGCATGCTATGCTGTTGTTTTTGCCATGTCTAGCTTATATAATATGTATTCTTGATGGGTGTATGATTATATTGTCATGCCTTGCTCTGTAGTGAGTGCATCGAGCTCGTAAACATGCCTACTCGTTAACAGATTTGCATGCTCCAGTTTTTCTCTCAGTCTGTAACCTGATTATG
The DNA here is from genome assembly GCA_034509565.1 of Triticum monococcum. NCBI lineage: Eukaryota > Viridiplantae > Streptophyta > Magnoliopsida > Poales > Poaceae > Triticum > Triticum monococcum. The sequence continues at coordinate 4,363,776 of CM067845.1, read as the reverse complement.
TTTTTGCCATGTTCACATGCTTGCAATTGTATTTTATGATCCCTTTTTGCTCAAGGTCACTAAGGGACTTTGTTAAACTCTTTGAGTAGCTCCATGCCATGCCTTGCTTTGCCATGTTAAGTTCCTGTACCATATAGTTTAGATGCTTCAAAGTGTGCTACCTAATCTAAAATTCCAGGCTTGTGTTAATTTCACCAAGTCTGAAATCTGTTTACCATTTGCACTTTTGCCATGCTTGTTTGAACCTGTTAATGGATGAATTGGCCGTAGCTCAGTGTTCATCTTTTGTTAAGCTTTATGAGTGGATCCCTGCCATGTATTTTGTTGCCATGTTTGAGTGCTGTAGCATAATTATCTTGTTGCATTTAGATGGCTACTTGCTATTTATCGCAGACCGGTGCCATATTTGTTTTGCTTGCCTTTTCCAAACCGTGCATCCGATTCCGGCGATCTTTATCTCGATTTCAACCGAAATCACCTCACATTTCCAGTGGCACTCTTGGATTTCCATGTTGTGGCCAGGTTCATTCATCCCTTGTCAAATCTTGCATATGCATCACATATCGCATCCCGCATAGCATACCATGTCTGCATCATGTTGTTTGAGCTTTGCACGTGGTTGATTGTGTTCCTCTTGCTTGTTTGTCTTGTTTGGGTAGAGCCGGGAGATGAGTTCTTTAACGAGGAGCCCGTAGAGTTTGCTTTCGAGGATCCAGTCAACTCTGACAACTTTGTAGGCAAGATGATCATACCCTCGAAATCACTTCTATCTTTGCTTTGCTAGATGCTCGCTCTTTTGCTATGCCTATGCTACGATGCCTACCACTTGCTTATCATGCCTCCCAAGTTGCCATCACAAACCTCTAACCCACCATGTCCTAGCAAACCATTGATTGGCTATGTTACCGCTTTGCTCAGCCCCTCTTATAGCGTTGCTAGTTGCAGGTGAAGATTGGAGATCGTTCCTTGTTGGAACATTGTTTATTATTGGGATGTCATTATATTATCTTGTTATCTTAATGCATCTATACACTTGGTAAAGGGTGGAAGGCTCGGCCTTTTTCCTAGTGTTTTGTTCCACTCTTGCCGCCCTAGTTTCCGTCATATCGGTGTTATGTCCCGGATTTTGCGTTCCTTACGCGGTTGGGTAATAATGGGAACCCCTTGACAGTTCGCCTTGAATAAAACTCCTCCAGCCAATGCCCAACCTTGGTTTTACCTTTTGCCACCTAGCCTCTTTTTCCCTTGGGTTTCCGGAGCCCAAGGGTCATCTTATTTAAGCCCCCCTGGGCCAGTGCTCCTCTGAGTGTTGGTCCAACTGAGCTGCCTGTGGGGCCACCTCGGGGCAACTTCAGGTTTGGTTTTACTCGTAGCTAGTCTCATCTATGTGCCCTGAGAACGAGATATGTGCATCTCCTATCGGGATTTGTCGGCACATTCGGGCGGTGTTGCTGGATTTGTTTTAACTTGTCGAAGTTGTCTTGTAGAACCGGGATACCGAGTCTGATCGGAATGTCTCGGGAGAAGGTATATCCTTCATTGACCGTGAGAGCTTGTCATGGGCTAAGTTGGGACTCCCCTGCAGGGATTTGAACTTTCGAAAGCCGTGCCCTCGGTTATGGGCAGATGGGTATTTGTTAATGTCCGGTTGTAGATAACTTGAACCTTAACTTAATTAAAATGAATCAACTGTGTCTGTTACCGTGATGGTCTCTTCTCGGCGGAGTCCGGGAAGTGAACACGGTGTTGGAGTAATGTTTGCCGTAGGTTGTTCTCTAGTTCTTCATTCGTGCTTTGCCTTCTCTTCTCGCTCTCTTTTGCGAACAGGTTAGCCACCATATATGCTAGTCGCTTGCTGCAGCTCCACATATTACCCTGCCTTTCCTATAAGCTTATATAGTCTTGATCGCGAGGGTGCGAGATTGCTGAGTCCCCGTGGCTCACAGATTACTTCCAAACCAGATGCAGGGCCCGATGACTCCGTTCCAGATGATGCGCTTGAGCTCAAGTGAGAGTTCGACGAAGACTCACGCCGTTACTATGTATCTTTCCCTGATGATCAGTAGTGGTGCCCAGTTAGGGCGATCGGGACCGTGTCGCATGTTGGGGTTGATCTTTTATTTTGGTACCGTAGTCGGACCATGAGTGATTGGATGATGTAATGCTATTTAACTACTTTGTGTGACGTGGCGAGTGTAAGCCAACTATGTACCTTTCCCCTTATTATCTATTTACATGGGTTTTTGTGAAGATTACCTTACTTGCGACATTGCTTTCAATGCGGTTATGCCTCTAAGTCGTGCTTCGACACGTAGGAGATATAGCCGCATCAAGGGCGTTACAATATAGCAACATGTGCTCCCCTTTCTCTTCTTCTTTACTTTCTCAACTTGGAGAACATTATCTTGGTTAATCATGGGGAGAGGCCTTTCATTATCTTGAGATTGAACTTGAGGCCACTTCCCTTGATGCTTCACACTTGAAGCCTTCTTCTTCAATGGACAAGATCTTACATGGTGTCCAACATTCTTGCACTTGAAGCAAATAATGTTGGCCGGATTCTTGACTTGATCTTGTCCCTTCTTCTTGTTCTTGGACTTCATGTTGTTGGAGATGAAATCAAGTCCTATTTTGTCTTTAGGGTCCTTTTGCACACTCAAGATATTATCACAACATTTTCCCAAGTCTTTCTTCAAACTAGTGACTTGGGCCTTGAGCTCTTTATTTTCCTCTACAAGGTTAGTATTAACAAAAGAACTAGAGGAAATAGAAGCTTCATTGTTAGAGCAACAAGGCATGGTGAGCAATTCATCACAAGATGTATCAATATCATGTAGAGAGGAATTGCAAGGACTAGCACATGGCAATAAGGTATTTCGAGTAGAAGGTGTGATAATATCCACATGAGACTCACACGATTTTACCTTGGTGACCATAGCCTCATGAGATAACTTTAGCCCATCATGAGAGATTATAAGATCCTCGTGAGTGCCCGAGAGCTTTTCATGACTTTCTTCCAATTTCCCATAATTTCTAGTTAGCAAATCAAGTTGAGTCCTAAGCTCAACATTTTCTTTTAATATCGATGCTTCACACAAGATAGAGTTAGTAGCACAAGCATCATTATCAATATGAGATGAGCATGTAGAAACTATAGACTCCGCATGAGTAGCTTGAAGTTCCCCATGAGACTTAGAAAGTTTGATGAGCTCTCCTTTGACATTCTTGTAGCCAAGGTCAAGGTGCTCAAAATCCTTTTTAAGTTTACAATGAGTAACTTCAATCTCTTCTTTTAAAGACCTCAAATCACTAAGACATTGATGAGCCTTAGCAAGTTCATGTTCAAGTTGTTCACTTTTTGCTTGCTCGTTAAGAAATAAGTCATTACGTTTTTGAAAGCAAGCAAGAACATCTTGGAACCTTTTATAAGTGTTATTTTTAGCTCTGTGAAGAGTTTTCCCAATCTCATAGAGATTTTCAGTCAAGTCATCATCATCATCCTCATTACAAATATCATCATTATCACTAAGAGAAGATGATACCTCGTCATTACCTCTTGCCATTAGGCACATGTGAACAAAGGGGGTTGATGATGATTCTTTTGGAGAAGAGGGTTCTTCATCAATCAAGCATGCCTCATCTTTCTTGATTTCCTCTACATGGTTAGTCATAGGACAACTAGAGGAAACCAAAGCATTTCTATCATGGCAACATGGGAGATCAAGCATATCATCACACGATATTTCTTCACTCACCATGTCATTACCTTGTGGCATGCCACATGTTGGTGAAGTGAAATATATTGAAGTGTCCAAGTAATTGGAGGTGGAAGCAATAGAGAGTTCTTCATGATTTAAAAATGTGGAGAACTCCTCCATTAATTCCCCGAAAATAATACTGTCTTCATCAAGATTGGACCCACCATATATATCTTCAATTTGGGTCCAAGCCTCATGAGCCAACGAACAAGACGGGATTAACTTGAACACCTCGAAGGTTATAGCTTGGTGAATGACACTTAAATCTTCACACTCAAGATGCATATCATCAAGTGACGGAGATTGTCCATCCTTTAGATTTGAATTTCCTACAACCGCAATCCACAAAGCATTTGGACCCATGGCCCGAAAGTGACAAAGCATGCGTAATCTCCACATAATGTAATTTGTGCCATTAAAACAAAATGTGTCATCGTGCACTAGTTCACTAGTCGACATCGTTACTCTCTAGGTGGTTAAGCCTAATAAGGAGAGACCTAGCTCTGATACCAATTGAAAGGACCACGATGTCGCCTAGAGGGGGGGGTGAATAGGCGTTTTAAAATCTTTTATGGATTTGGCTATATCCTAATGCGGAAATAAACTAAGCGGATACTTTTCAAGCACAAATCCTAAATATACTAGGCTCACTAAGTCCACCAACAACTTAGCATAAACAAGATGAGACTAACGAGGATATGAGTAAGCACAAGTAAGTCACACAAACTTACTCAATGTATATCACGAGATATGGAAATGAATAATACACACAACCACCAGTAAGCAATACACGCTTACACAAATTGTATCACAATATATGGAATTGAATGATACAAGCAAACTCAAGTAAGTTACACAAATTTACTTGAGCAATATCACAATATATGGAAGTGTATGACACAAGTTAGTAATTCACACTAATCACAAAGTATATCAATAGTAGCAAGTATGAATTGCGGAATATGAAGTGTATGCCTAAATAATCTCTACAAGGAAATGGACAACAAAATATAATGAACCACCACAATATAATGAGGACAACAAGATATAGTGAATGCGCGGTCAAATGACCAAAGTAAACCAAAAGTAAGGAGTTAGGGTTAGGGATAACCAAAGTCACGGAGACGAGGATGTATCCCGATGTTCACTTCCTTGGAGGGAAGCTAGTCACCGTTAGAGAGGTGGATGTTACCACGAAGGAACACCAATGCCACAAAGGCTCACCCTATTCTCCTTGAGATATCACCACGAAGGTGATTCCCAACCACTAGTGGTAGACCTTGAGGCAGCCTCCAAACCTTCACAAACTTTCCGGGGGACAAATCACAAGTTGATTCCTCACCGGAGCACTCCTACCGCCTAGGAGTCTCCAACCTCCAAGAGTAACAAGATAAAGGGGGAAATGCTCAAGACTTGCTCAAATCACAAATTGCTTTGGTCAAAAGAGAGAGGAGGAGTGGGTGTATGCTTGGATGAAATCTCTCTCAGGAACTCTCACAAATCCCTTCGGGGTCTAGCACGAGAAGGCTCAAATCCCTCTCTCTCAAATCCCACCAAAAGCAACTAATGATATGGAGGGATGGGAGAGGAGAGGAACAATGGAGGAGGTCAACAAATGAACCCTAGATCCATGGGATAGTTTTCCCCCAAATGGATTGGAGTTTTGAGGCTTGGGGGAGGAGGATAGAGCTCAAAAGAATGGGGAAATCTCAGATCCAAAAGCTCTAAATCGATGGGGAAGAAGGGTGCCTTATATAGTGCCCCACCAAATCTGCCAATTACACATAGAAAAACGCAGCCCAGAACTTTTGGGCAGGCCCGGAACTTCCGGGCCAGCTATTGGACACATATGTGCAAACTTTCTGGTTAGCCCGGAACTTGGCCCGGAATCTGCCCGGAACTTCTGGCCCCCGGAACTTCCGGGAGGCCCGAAACTTCCGGGCTCCCTTTGGACCAGATATGTGCAAACTCTCTGGTTAACCCGGAACTTTCCCCGGAACTTGCCCGGAACTTCCGTCCCCGCAGAAAACAGCCAGCATACCGAAAGTAAAAAATGCATAACTTTTTCATACGAACTCCGATTTCGATGATCTTGAGCTGGTTTTGAAGCTATGGAAAAACCCAGGTCCTCACATAGAGAACCATCCAAGATCAACCAAAATGGAGGATGCCAAATATGCAAAGGTGTTATCCTAGATTTGCGAAACCTATTTGGCTTTGATTTTCTTTGGTATATAGGATAGGAGTGGAATTGTGTAGAGAAGATGTTGACTTGAGCAAATCCATCATGAACCCCTTTGATCCCCTCTTAATAGTGCGGGATCCCTATAACTCAAGAATCATAAAAGATCCATACTACATAGCTATCGAGAATCCATTCTTGAGTGTATGTGTTTCTTCGGTGGTCATCATTCCACAACACTAACGTCAAAGGAACTAATAGCTTTGACTCAAGCCTTTCACTTGAGCTTGATGTTGATGTTTCTTCTTGGCTCAAGCTGAAGGCAAGACATTGGTGAAGTCTTCAAGTAGCTCCCCCATACACAATGTGGGAAGCTTTGCTTTGCATTCATCTTCACGTGTCCATCACATGATCATCTGCAAGCTTCAAGCATGTAATTCTCCAGACTGCCTATCTTGAACTTTGCCCTTGTAAACCATGATCATCATCACTTGATGTCTTCCTCTCATGGGCACTTGAAATCTTTCTCTTTATGTAAGTGCATGAGAATCACCTAGCCCACATGGACATAGAAAACACACAGAATGGGTTAGTACACAAAGTGCAACTGACAAATTCTAACCGTACCACAAGATGTGGCACATGATTGGCGCTTGTGTGTTGACAATCTTCGATCTTCATCTTGGTCAACATTTATCTTTTCTCCATGATTAATCTTGATGCACAACTATATGTATATGGCATTCATTCCGAATCCATTCAATCTCCTTCTTGCATCACCCATGGAACAAACCTTCCTATATAACTTGATGCCATAGTTTCTTCATAGGAATTGTCATTCATTATCAAGTCTCAATGCATATATTTATGTTGATGGATTACATCCATCAATTCATTCAATATTCTTCATTCATTGCAAATGGAACTTTCCTTCAAATGTATATCTCAATGCAAACATTAGTCCATTAGGATTGTCGTTTAATTACCAAAACCATGCATGGGGACTATATGTAATTTCACTCCAGTTAATAGGTTAGTCCCAAAAATAATATAAAAGTGGATAATAAAGCCCAATATTGTCCAAAACAGTAGATAATATAGCATGGAGCAATCAAAAATTATAGATACGTTGGAGACGTATCAAGCATCCCCAAGCTTAATTCCTGCTCGTCCTCGAGTAGGTAAATGATAAAAACAGAATTTTTGATGCGGAGTGCTACTTGGCAAAATTTCAATGTAATGCTTCTTAATTGTGGTATGAATATTCAGATTCAATACAAAAGTTCATGTTGACATAAAAATAATAATACTTCAAGCATACTAACAAAGCAATTATGCCTTCTTAAAATAACATGGCCAAAGAAAGCTATCCCTACAAAATCATATAGTCTGGCCATGCTCTATCTTCACCACACAAATATTTAAATCATGCACAACCCCGATGACAAGCCAAGCAATTGTTTCATACTTTTGACATTTTCAAAAAAATTTCGATCTTCACGCAATACATGAGCGTGAGCCATGTATATAGCACTATATGTGGAATAGAATGGTGGTTGTGGAGAAGACAAAAAGAGGGGAAGATAGTCTCACATCAACTAGGCGTATCAACGAGCTATGGAGATGCCCATCAATAGATATCAATGTGAGTGAGTAGGGATTGCCATGAAACGGATGCACTAGAGCTATAAGTATATGAAAGCTCAACAAAAGAAACTAAGTGGGTGTGCATCCAACTCGCTTGCTCACGAAGACCTAGGGCATTTTGAGGAAGCCCATCATTGGAATATACAAGCCAAGTTCTATAATGAAAAATTCCCACTTGTATATGAAAGTGACAGAATGAGAGACTCTCTATCATGAAGATCATGGTGCTACTTTGAAGCACAAGTGTGGTAAAAGGATAGTAACATTGTCCCTTCTCTCTTTTTCTCTCATTTTTTTGGGCCTTCTCTTTTTTATGGCCTCCTTTTCTTTTTTATTTATTTTTCGTCCGGAGTCTCATCCCGACTTATGGGGGAATCATAATCTCCATCATCCTTTCCTCTCTTGGGACAATGCTCTAAAAATGAGGATCATCACACTTTTTATTTTTCTTACAACTCAACAATTACAACTTAATACTTAGAACAAAATATGACTCTATATGAATGCCTCCTGCGGTGTACCGGGATATGCAATGAATCAAGAGTGACATGTATGAAAGAATTATGAACGGTGGCTTTGCCACAAATACGATGTCAACTACATGATCATGCTAGCAATATGATAGTGATGGAGCGTGTCATAATGAATGGAACGGTGGAAAGTTGCATGACAATATATCTCGGAATGGCTATGGAAATGCCATGATAGGTAGGTATGGTGGCTGTTTTGAGGAAGGTATTTGGTGGGTGTATGATACCGGTGAGAAGTGCGCAGTATTAGAGAGGCTAGCAATGGTGGAAGGAAGGAAAGTGCGTATAATACATGGACTCAACATTAGTCATAAAGAACTCATATACGTATTCCAAAAATCTAGAAGTTATCAAAGCAAAGTATTACGTGCATGCTCCTAGGGGGATAGATTGGTAGGAAAAGACCATCGCCCGTCCCCAACCGCCACTCATAAGGAAGACAATCAATAAATAAATCATGCTCCAACTTCATCACATAACGGTTCACCATACGTGCATGCTACGGGAATCACAAACTTTAACACAAGAATTTCTCAAATTCACAACTACTCAACTAGCATAACTCTAATATCACCATCCTCATATCTCAAAACAATTATCAAGCATCAATTTTTTTTCTTAGTATTCAACGCACTCAAAAGAAAGTTTTACAAATCTTGAATACCAAGCATATTATTATTAAGCAAATTACCATGCTATTAAGATGTGACACCCTAGCTAGTCCATGCATTTGAGTGTGCATCATGTCTACTTTCATCAGAAACTTGAAATGGGGAAGGCAGAACCCCCAACACCCCCCCTGAAATCAACTAGGGTTTACTAAAAATAATTTCAATGAACCTGAAATGCCCTTCTAAAATGTTCACCCTCTTTGCCTTGGGTTGGAACCTCTGGGAAAATAGGTGCACATTTTTCTAGGTCAATAGAAGGTCACTGATTTAAATCATAAATAATTGAATTTGGGCATTTAAATGCTATTAAATAATTTAAGTGCTCAAATAATTCTGGAAATAATTGTTTGCTGTTAGGAATAATCCCAATAGAGCCCACAATTATTTTCAGGATTTTAGAAAGTGCCTAGGTATTTTAAATAAAGCCCTAAAGCTACAGAAAATAGAAAAAGAAAACAAAATCAAAAAAAGGGGGAAGAAGCCCACCTGGGCCTTACCTGGCTCGGCCAGTCAACCCCTACCTCGCGCCAGGAGGCAGGGGCGCATGCTCGCCGCGCGCCGGCCACGCGCCGGCCACCTCCTGTTTCTGCCGACGCCGGGAGACGCCCTGAAGTGCCACGCGACCCCCCCCCCCCCCCGTCACCCTCTCGTCCTCACTCACTCTCCCCCTCGTCCTCCTCTTTCTCTTCCGCGATGTCCGAGCGTGCCCCTCGCCGCCGATCGCCGTAGCCGCCGCCAGAGACCTCCCCTCGCCCCTCCGACGAGTCCATATGCTTTGCCTCGGCTCCCTCGTCCTCCCCACCGAGCCACGCTTCGCCGGAAGCCCTGCAACGCCGCCTTCGCCCTCGTCTTAAACCTCGGGCATCCGAGATCGCCGGCGACCTCACCTCTTCTCCAGCTCGTCCCCGAGCCCGCTGAGACCACCGCTGCACTCCCCGTGAGCCTCTCTCTCGATCCCCACCTTCCCTTTGCTCGTTTGCGCCCTGTAGCTCCGATTTCCACCGCGGCCGAAGCTCGCCGGCACTGTGCCTCGTCGCCGTCGTGGCCAGAGCCACCGTGGCTTGAAGCCGGGCACACCACCGTGCTCAGCGCAGCCCCAGGGGCCTGTAGCCACCACCAGTTCTTCCTCCCGTGCACCGTAGCCTCGAATCCGACCTCACCCAAACTCCGGCGACCGCCAAGCTCATCGCCGGGTCATTTCCGGCCACCCCGAGCCCAACTACCACCACCAAACGATGCGTCTCGCTCCCTGCATCGTGTAGCACATCTCCGCCGTCGTTTTGGTCGCCTGAGGGCGTTTTCCGAAGCCCTCCGCCGTCTCAGGCCTCGCCGACGGCTCAACGCCGGCGAGTTGACCTAGTTTGACCCCTGGGTGGGCCCAGGTAGACCCCCTGAGTCTATGACAGGTGGGGCCGGTCTGTTAACTAAATTAGGATTAGTTTTAATTAAATCTTACTTAATCAGTCACTGACTAGTGGGCCCTGCCCAGTAATTAGGCTAATTAAACATAGTTAGTGCACTGAGAGGCTGACAAAAGGGCCCCACCAGTCAGGTTTGACCTGGGCTGGCGCCTTTGACCTGCTGACGTCACCCTGATGCATTGCTGACGCAGTAATTGATTTTCTGGCTTTATTCTTATTCAGGAAATTCCAGAAAATAGTTCAAACTTCAAAAATTCATAGAAATTCAACCATAACTCCAAATGAGATAAATTATATATGAAAAATTATCAGAAAAATTCAATCTATCCATCTGTAATGGTTTCATGCATGACAAAACAAGTTTACCTTGGTGTTTAAGCAGAATAAGGAAATGCACTATACATGCCATATTTAATGAGCTAATATTTGAATCTTTGATTCAAATGAGCTCATCCCTTTCTATTCTAGCTTGCATTAGGCCAAGACACCAACATATTGCCATGTCATAGCATGCATCATATTGTTGCATATCGTCATGTGTTGACTGTGTTCTGATGTGCTCTTCGTGGTAGGTTCTGCCTCCGAGGATATTCACGAGTATCCAACTAAAGGGCAGTATCCCACTACCACCCCATCAGGCAAGCAACCATTGATCATTCCGATACAAACCCATGTTCTCGCCTCTGCTCTTGTTTACTGCATTAAGACAATGCGTTTCAAACTGTTGTGTGCTACGGTACTTGAACCCTTATCCTCTGCATGACCTGTCATTGCCACAGTAACTAGATGAAACCCACTAGCATGTGTAGGAGTTGATTGAGCCATGTTTGTGATTCCTACCTTGCTATGCCTGCTATGCTTAGAGTTGTGTCAGGTCTGGTTCATCTGGGTGATGGGCTAGAGTGAAATGCTTATGTCAGTAATATGTGGGATGTGTTGAACATGTTTGGTAAAGGTATCAATGAGAGGCCATGTAGGAGTACATGGTGGGTTGTTTCATTGAGGTCGTCCCTAAGAACTGAGATCTGTATGCGTGATTTAAGATTCAGCTACTACCACACATTGGGCCCTGAAATATGACCCCGCTCGACTTACTGACCCCTCTCGTCTCGGTCCAGGAGTTGCAACTAGTTTCTGGTGTTTGTAGCTTATGTGTTGGTGGCCGTGCGTAGCGCTGACCCTAGGGGTGGGCTATGTTGCGGTAGATACACCGTGGCACGGTGTACCGAGTCACCCGTTTGGTGTCTCGGGAACCCTGTTCACATCGTTTGGGGCCGTTGAGGACACCCCAGCCGGATTTCCTTGCGGATGGAACCTGAATAGGCGATAAACCTGGACTAGAGACTTGTGAGGTTAGTCAGGTCATGGTCTACACCCACGTCGGTTTTCGCTTGAAGTCTGCCGAGCACATATCGTGTGCAGACGCTAAGTGGTGGAAACATGTGTGACGAAGTACACCCCTGCAGGGTATAAAACTATTCGAATAGCCGCGTCCGCGGTAAAGGACTACTTGGTTGCCTATACAGTTCATAGACAAGTTAATGGATACTACTAAAAGACTCAAGATAAGTGTGAGTACCGAGGATGGCCCTCTCGCAGGATGACGAGGGAGGATCCCCGGTGGAGTATTGTGTTGGTGAGTAGTGGACTTGTGTGCGAAAACTATTTTACTAAAGAGGTTCCGTAGGTTAGCTTAGCCAAGAGTCAAAGTTGGCTTGCTGCATAACCCCCACCACCTTCTTGAGAATGAACATGTATAGTAGGTTCTGATGTAAGACTTGCTGAGTACCTTTGTACTCATGTTTGCTTATTTATTGTTTTCAGACGACAACACTGCCCCCTCTGATGGGTTTTATGTAGACCTTGACGTCGATGAGTGAGTAGCCACCCAGGTGGTGATCCCGGCCATGGAGGGCCCTATGTAGGTAGACAGGCTTTGAGAAGCCTTCTTTCTTTTTAGAGTCTGTACTCAGACTAGTTGCTTCCGCACGTGCTTGTATGCTTGTATGACTTGAGTGTCGGGTCATGTGACCCCTACCTGTATGAACATGTTATGTATGGCTCTCTAGAGCCTTTAAATAAAGTACTTGAGTTGTAGAGTTTTGTTGTGATTCCATGTTGTATGTACTCATATCGGGCATATTGTGTGTATGATTGAAATGCTTGGTATGAGTGGGATCCGACAATCTAGTTGTTTATCCTTCGCAGCCTTTCTTATGGGGAAATGTAGTCTAGTGTTCCTCGAGCCATAGTAGTCCGCTACAGCCCGGTTCACCGGAGTCCTGCTAGCCCAGCACTACTGTTCAGGACACTTGACTGGCCGGCATGTGTTTCACTTTGTCCCTATGTCTGTCGCTTCGGGGAAATGTCACACGGTGACTTCCGGAGTCATGCCTAGCCTGCTACAGCCCGGGATCCCCGGAGTCCTATTAGCCCAGTGCTACAGCCCGGAATCACTCGTTGATGACCGACATGTTCGATGTGATTCATGTATGCCTGTCTCCATAGGTCTGTGCCGCTTTGGGTTCACGACTAGCCATGTCGGCCCGGGTTCTCGGTCATATGGATGCTAGCGACATTGTCATATACGTGAGCCAAAAGGTGCAAACGGTCCCGGGCCATGGTAAGGCGACACCCATGGAATGCCGTGCGTGAGGCTGCAAAGTGATATGAGGTGTTACCCGCTAGATCGATGTGGCTTGGAATCGGGGTCCTGACAGCGTTGGCATCAGAGCCGGACTGGCTATAGGTTCGTTGAGCCAAACTGGTCGATGTCGAGTCTAGAAATGCTTTAATTATATGTAGGGGGATTGATTGTGGAAAGGAACGTAAGGTTCTTTTACTCCTTTACCCTATGCCTCTGATTTGAGTCATTCTCTTCTCATTCAACACGGGTTAAGGACTAGGCTCTCTTCGTCTATCAGGTTCACGTGTTACTAATCCGTAGTAGCTTATAGGATTATTGCTACGAGTCCCAGTCCAGTTTCTACTATTTTTAGTATGTTGCTATTTGAATCAGAACCTTGATATGATGCTGTTGAGCGGTATTGTGAACTGTTGTGGATGTCTCAAATCTTTTTTTGAGCATTTATAGCCGTTATGCTGTCCAATTTTCCCTAGGAATTCTGATGTCTTTGTCTTGTGGTTGTGCTTTCAGATGGCCAACCGTCCTCAAAACCAAGTGGTTCGCCTGACCAGGTGCCTCGACGTGCCCGGTCATACTGCTATGTTAGTCCGGGTCATGATCGAGACAGGATACCGTTGGTATCCCGAATACACTGTCGAAGAGCAGTTCCGCGACTTTAATCAAAGCCAGTATTTCTGCACCATCAGGATATTTCCTTCCTATCCTGGATCTACCCAGTCCCTTCACTGTTCCTATGCACTCGGGGTTACCATTGAGATGGCTGTGCAGGATGCTGCCTACTCCATGATGACCATCTTGCGAGTCCGGACTGGCCTGCTTCAGAACACTGACTTCCGTTACATGCCAGCTTCACTTCCGGGAGCGCAAGGGTATCTTCAGGCTATCTATGCTGACTCCACACAGGAGGACTCATTAACTCGTACCACCGCTGAGATGCTCGAAGATAAGGACCGAGAGAATCGGGCCTTGAGGCTGGAGCTTTTTAATACTCGTGCTGATCATTGGGCCACATTGACTCGGTTTGCACCTGCGGTGCAAGCTGGATGTATGGATACAAGGGATCTGTATCCTGTGAGATCAGCTCTGCCAGACATGGTGGATTGGCGCGATGTGGGAGGCATCACCCCACCCCGTGGTCCCCGCCGGCCACCGTTTGTTGGTCCAAGACCTCATCCCAGCCCCTATGGTCCACAGGCTCCTCAGGACCGTCTGTTTCCGGATGATCACGTTGAACTTCTAGGCTATGGAGGTGACTTCTATGAGGACTACTACGGAGCTGTCTGAGTTAGTAGTAGTACCACTAGTATTGTAGTAGTTGTATCTCCACTGTCCTGTGTGACTTGTGGAATATGACTTTGCATGTAATCAATTCCGGAGGTGTAGACAAATAATGTATAGGAACTTGGAATGCCTCCGATGAGATGTAATGTCTTTCTTCATAGTTGTACTGTAGCCTGGGCTTGTACTAAACTATGTATGATGTGTATGACCGTTGGTATATATATGGCAGTTTTATATTACTATGGCATACGGATGAGCATCTCTGCATTCCGTGTTATCCATTACATTCTGCACTTCCTTGCTAAGTTTGAGCCATCCTTGTCTAAACCGTTGTCTTGTTTTCTCCTAGGATGGTCAACACCCGCGGCAACCCTGCTGTTCCGGAGCAGGGGGAAGCCAGTGCAGCTAGAGGTGAAAATCTGCCTCACCCGCCTTCTCTGGCCGAAGTGATGCTGGAGGCGGAAAGAAACAAGCGTGAGACCAACCGCCTGCTGGAGCGGATTGAGAAGAACACTGCACGCCACCCACGAAATGACTTGGTGTCAATCAATGACTTTATCAAGCTGTACCCAGCAAAGTTTAACCATTCCGTCGAGCCCCTCGATGCGGATGATTGGCTTCGCAGCATTACCCACAAGCTACGTTCTGCCAATGTAGCCGAAGCCGATAAGGTTACCTATGCTGCCTATCATCTCGAAGGCCCTGCTAGCCATTGGTGGGAAAACTTCGAAGCTATGCGCCCGATCGGTCAAATCACTACTTGGGCTGAATTCAGTGAGGCTTTCCGTGAGCATCACATTCCGGAAGGTCTCATGGATCGCAAGAGGGAGGAGTTCTGCAACTTCACCGAAGGAAGGCTGACTGTGGATGCATATAGTCATGAATTTTGGAACCTGGCACGCTTTGCTCCTGAAGAGGTTTCTAGTGACGCCAAGAAGCAGGCAAGGTTCCGCAAGGGACTTAGCCCTGAGCTTCGCCGCGATCTCCGTCTACACGAGTGCACATCCTTTCAGAAGTTGGTCAATAAAGCTATCAGTGCTGAGACATGCCAGACTGATTATGATGCTTCACGCAAGCACTCCCGTGATTTTGGCTCTTCATCCGGCTCTGGAGCTCAGAAGTGCCGGGTGTAGATTCCAAGCACGGCACTGCCACCCAGATTCATCCCGAGGCCATCCTTTGAGGCGCCTCGTCCCAACCAGCAATTCGCACCGCCCAAGCCCTATGGTGGCCCCGCTGCTAATGCTGCTCCACGCCCCAATGTGGTAACATGCTTCAAGTGTGGAGAGCCGGGTCACTATAGCCGAGAGTGTCCCCAGAACAACCCCAATCAAGCTGGAAAGTCTGTTGGCCATGGTAAGCCTGCGGGAAAGACTTTCTACGCCAAGCCGGCCACCACTGCCCGTGGCCATGTTAACTATGTTTCAGCCGAGGAGGCTCATGAGGATCCTAACATCGTCCTTGGTACGCTCCTTGTTAATTGCCATCCGACATCTGTTCTTTTCGATACTGGAGCATCTCATTCATTCATATCCGAGAACTATGCTCGGTTGCATAACATGACATTCTGTGACATGCCCACTTCTATGGTAATTCAAACTCCGGGTTCCAAATGGCAAACTTCTAGAGTAAGCCATGGGAACGAAATTCTTGTCGATAGACTTGTCTTCCTTGCATCTTTAATAGATCTCAAGTCCTCCGACATAAACATCATCTTGGGTATGGACTGGATGTCATCTCATTATGCTAAGATCGATTGTGCTACTAGAACCGTTCAACTTACTCACCCCTCGGGCAAGACAGTTAATGTCTTAACTTGAGTGGCCAAGCGCCAACTTTACTCCCTAAATGCCAACCCTCTTCTAGACCTTGAGGATGTTCCGGTAGTCCGAGACTTTCCGGATGTCTTTCCAGAAGAACTGCCAGGTGTTCCACCTAACAGGGATGTCGAGTTTGTGATAGACCTTGTTCCAGGAACCGTTCCAATTTCTAGAAGACCATACAAGATGGCACCCTTAGAACTAGCCGAGCTTAACAACCAACTCGATGAGTCCTTGAACAAGGGGTTCATCCGTCCTAGTTCCTCTCCTTGGGCTTGCCCCGTCCTCTTCGTCAAGAAGAAGGATGGAACAGATCGAATGGTTGTGGATTACCGACCCGTCAACTTGGTCACCATCAAGAACAAATACCCGCTTCCCAGGATCAACGACCTGTATGATCAGCTCACTGGATCCTCAGTCTTCTCCAATATGGATTTGAGGTTAGGCTACCATCAAATCAAAATCAGAAACGGGGACATTCCCAAAACGGCCTTTGTTACTCGTTATGGCCGATACGAGTACACCGTTATGTCCTTCGGTTTAACCAATGCCCCGGCCACCTTCTCCCGGTTAATGAACTCGGTTTTCATGGAGTACTTGGACAAATTCGTCGTAGTATACCTCGATGACATACTCATCTACTCCAAGAATGAAGAGGAACATGCCGAACATCTAAGGCTGGTATTGATGAAACTTCGAGAGCATCGCCTTTATGACAAATTCTCCAAGTGTGAATTTTGGTTGCCATAAGTGACCTATCTAGGCCATGTAATCTCTGGTAAGGGTATTGCTGTCAATCCCGAGCGAGTTCAAGTCGTCCTTGATTGGACTCCACCTGAAACGGTCAAGCAAGTTCGGAGTTTCCTTGGCCTAGTGAGCTATTGCCGCCGCTTCGTCGAGAACTTCTCCAAGGTTGCTAAACCTCTAACCGAACTCCTCAAGAAAGATAAAAAGTTCGAGTGGACTCCACAGTGCGAGTTCAGTTTTCAGGAACTGAAAAGACGCCTGACATCTGCTCCCGTACTGGTACCACCAGATTTCTCCAAGGACTTTATTATCTATTGCGACGCCTCGCGACAAGGACTAGGTTGCATACTCATGCAAGATCGTCAGGTAATTGCCTATGCTTCACGGCAATTACACCCACATGAGGAAAATTATCCCACACATGATCTAGAGCTTGGAGCTGTAGTCCATGCACTTAAAACCTGGCAACATTACCTTCTCGGTAATCGTTGCGAGATCTTCACCGATCACCAAAGTTTGAAATATATCTTCACCCAACCAGATTTGAATCTCAGGCAAAGACGTTGGGTCGAGTTGATCTCAGATTACGACTTAGGAATAACTTACACCCCCGGGAAAGCCAATGTCATGGCTGATGCACTAAGTCGTAAGTCCTATTGTAACAACCTGATGTTACAACAAAGTCAACCACTTCTCCATGAGGAATTTCGTAAGCTTAATCTTCACATTGTTCCTCGAGGATTCCTATCCACCCTGGTGGCGAAACCTACCCTTATGGATCAAATCATAGCTTCCCAGAAGCGTGATAAGGGCATATCCCGGATTAAGGAAAACATTGCTAGCGGAGTTGCTAAATGTTTCTCCATGGATGAGCAAGGTGCTGTCTTCTTCGAGAACCGTCTGGTGGTTCCCAAGAAACAACATCTACGCCAGATCCTTAAGGAAGCTCATGAATCCCCTCTCACCATTCATCCCGGTAGTACTAAAATGTATCAAGACCTACGCCAGAGATTTTGGTGGACTAGGATGAAGAGAGAAATCGCTCAATACATTGCTAATTGTGACGTTTGTCGTCGTGTTAAAGCAGAGCATCAACGGCCTGCTGGCACCCTTCAACCTTTGGCTATTCCTGAATGGAAATGGGATAAAATCAGTATGGATTTCATCATTGGGTTTCCTAGGACCAAGAGAGGGAATAATGCCATCTTCGTTGTGATCGACCGACTTTCCAAAGTAGCCCACTTCCTACCTGTTCGTGAGAGTATCACCGCTAGCCAGCTAGCTGACTTATACATCTCCCGAATAGTGTCTCTTCATGGTGTTCCATTGGAAATTAACTCAGACCGTGGGAGTCTCTTCACCTCTCGATTTTGGGAAAGTTTCCAAAATGCTATGGGAACTCGTCTCTCCTTTAGTACCGCCTTCCATCCTCAATCAAGTGGTCAAGTAGAGCGAGTCAATCAAATTCTGGAAGATATGCTCCGAGCTTCTGTTATCTCGTTCAGAATGAGTTGGGAGAAATGCCTTCCATTCGCAGAGTTTGCTTATAACAATAGTTATCAAGCTAGTTTGGGCAAGGCTCCTTTCGAAGTTCTTTATGGACGAAAATGTCGAACGCCTCTTAACTAGTCAGAAACCGGGGAAAGACAACTCTTTGGCCTGGATATGATTCAGGAAGCAGAAGAGCAGGTTCGCATTATTCGTGAGAAATTGAAAACAGCCCAATCTCGCCAAAAGAGTCAATATGATCGTAAACATAAGCCTATGACCTTTGAAGTTGACGAGAAGGCCTACCTTCGGGTTACTCCGTTAAAGGGAACCCATCGTTTCGGTATCAAAGGAAAATTGGCCCCTTGTTACATTGGAACCTTTCGCATTCTTGCCAAACAAGGAGAAGTTGCCTACCAATTGGAACTACCCCCGCATCTTTCTAGAGTTCACGATGTCTTCCACGTTTCGCAACTCAGGCGTTGCTTCGCGGATCCTATCCGTGGAGTGGACCATGCAACGCTTGATTTACAAGATAACCTCTCTTATCAGGAATATCCCGTTCGTATCCTTGATCAAGCCGAGCGTACCACTCGACGTCATAATATCAAGTTTCTCAAGGTTCAATGGTCACACCATTCCGAGGAAGAAGCCACTTGGGAAAGGGAGGATCGTCTTCGACTCGAGTACCCCACCTTCTTTCCAGAGGATCCTAAATCTCGGGACGAGATTCTTTTGAGTAGGGGTGAGTTGTCACACCCTAGCTAGTCCATGCATTTGAGTGTGCATCATGTCTAGTTTCATCAGAAACTTGAAATGGGGAAGGCAGAACCCCCAACACCCCCCTCTGAAATCAACTAGGGTTTACTAAAAATAATTTCAATGAACCTGAAATGCCCTTCTAAAATGTTCACCCTCTTTGCCTTGGGTTGGAACCTCTGGGAAAATAGGTGCACATTTTACTAGGTCAACAGAAGGTCACTGATTTAAATCATAAATAATTGAATTTGGGCATTTAAATGCTATTAAATAATTTAAGTGCTCAAATAATTCTGGAAATAATTGTTTGCTGTTAGGAATAATCCCAATAGAGCCCACAATTATTTTCAGGATTTTAGAAAGTGCCTAGGTATTTTAAATAAAGCCCTAAAGCTACAGAAAAATAGAAAAAGAAAACAAAATCAAAAAAAGGGGGAAGAAGCCCACCTGGGCCTTACCTGGCTCGGCCCAGCCTACTGGCTCGGCCAGTCACCCCCTACCTCGCGCCAGGAGGCAGGGGCGCGTGCTCGCCGTGCGCCGGCCACGCGCCGGCCACCTCCTGCTTCTGCCGACGCCGGGAGACGCCATGAAGTGCCACGCGACCCCCCCCCCCGTCACCCTCTCGTCCTCACTCATTCTCCCCCTCATCCCCCTCTTTCTCTTCCGCGATGGCCGAGCATGCCCCTCACCGTCGATCGCCGTAGCCGCCGCCAGAGACCTCCCCTCGCCCCTCCGACGAGTCCATAAGCTTCGCCTCGGCTCCCTCGTCCTCCCCACCGAGCCACGCTTCGCCGGAAGCCCTGCAACGCCGCCTTCGCCCTCGTCTTCAACCTCGAGCATCCGAGATCGCTGGCGACCTCACCTCTTCTCCAGCCCATCCCCGAGCCCGCTGAGACCACCGCTGCACTCCCCGTGAGCCTCTCTCTCGATCCCCACCTTCCCTTTGCTCGTTTGCGCCCTGTAGCTCCGATTTCCACCGCGGCCGAAGCTCGCCGGCGCCGTGCCTCGTCACCGTCGTCGCCAGAGCCACCGTGGCTTGAAGTCGGGCACACCACCGTGGTCAGCGCAGCCCCAGGGACCCGTAGTCACCACCAGTTCTTCCTCCCGTGCACCGTAGCCTCGAATCCGACCTCGCCCGAACTCCGGCGACCGTCATTTCCGGCCACCCCGAGCCCAACTACCACCACCAAACGATGCGGCTCGCTCCCCGCATCGCGTAGCACATCTCCGCCATCGTTTTGGTCACCTGAGGGCGTTTTCCGAAGCCCTCCGCCGTCTCGGGCCTCGCCGGTGGCTCAACGCCGGCGAGTTGACCCAGTTTGACCCCTGGGTGGGCCCAGGTAGACCCCCCCTGAGTCTATGACAGGTGGGGCCGGTCTGTTAACTAAATTAGGATTAGTTTTAATTAAATATTACTTAATCAGTCACTGACTAATGGGCCCTGCCCAGTAATTAGGCTAATTAAACATAGTTAGTGCACTGAGAGGCTGACAGAAGGGTCCCACCAGTCAGGTTTGACCTGGGCTGGCGCCTTTGACCTGCTGACGTCACCCTGACGCATTGCTGACACAGTAATTGATTTTCTGGCTGTATTCTTATTCAGGAAATTCCAGAAAATAGTTCAAACTTCAAAAATTCATAGAAATTCAACCATAACTCCAAATGAGATAAATTATATATGAAAAATTATCAGAAAAATTCAATCTATCCATCTGTAATGGTTTCATGCATGACAAAACAAGTTTACCTTGGTGTTTAAGCAGAATAAGGAAATGCACTATACATGCCATATTTAATGAGCTAATATTTGAATCTTTGATTCAAATGAGCTCATCCCTTTCTATTCTAGCTTGCATTAGGCCAAGACACCAACATATTGCCATGTCATAGCATGCATCATATTGTTGCATATCGTCATGTGTTGACTGTGTTCCGATGTGCTCTTCGTGGTAGGTTCTGCCTCCGAGGATATTCACGAGTATCCAACTGAAGGGCAGTATCCCACTACCACCCCATCAGGCAAGCAACCATTGATCATTCCGATACAAACCCATGTTCTCGCCTCTGCTCTTGTTTACTGCATTAAGACAACGCGTTTCAAACTGCCGTGTGCTACGGTAGTTGAACCCTTATCCTCTGCATGACCTGTCATTGCCACAGTAACTAGATGAAACCCACTAGCATGTGTAGGAGTTGATTGAGCCATGTTTCTGATTCCTACCTTGCTATGCCTGCTATGCTTAGAGTTGTGTCAGGTCTAGTTCATCTGGGTGATGGGCTAGAGTGAAATGCTTATGTCAGTAATATGTGGGATGTGTTGAACATGTTTGGTAAAGGTATCGATGAGAGGCCATGTAGGAGTACATGGTGGGTTGTTTCATTCAGGGCGTCCCTAAGAACTGAGATCTGTATGCGTGATTTAAGATTCAGCTACTAGCACACATTGGGCCCTGAAATATGACCCCGCTCGACTTACTGACCCCTCTCGCCTCGGTCCAGGAGTTGCAACTAGTTTTTGGTGTTTGTAGGTTATGTGTTGGCGGCCGTGCGTAGCACTGACCCTAGGGGTGGGCTATGTTGCGGTAGATACACCGTGGCACGGTGTACCGAGTAACCCGTTTGGTGTCTCGGGAAGCCTATTCACATCGTTTGGGGCCGTTGAGGACACCCCGGCTGGATTTCCTTGCGGATGGAACCTGAATAGGCGATAAACCTGGACTAGAGACTTGTGAGGTTAGTCAGGTCGTGGTCTACACCCACGTCGGTTTTCGCTTGAAGTCTGCCGAGCACATATCGTGTGCAGACGCTAAGTGGTGGAAACATGTGTGACGAAGTACACCCCTGCAGGGTATAAAACTATTCGAATAGCCGCGTCCGCGGTAAAGGACTACTTGGTTGCCTATACAGTTCATAGACAAGTTAATGGATACTACTAAAAGACTCAAGATAAGTGTGAGTACCGAGGATGGCCCTCTCGCAGGATGACGAGGGAGGATCCCCGGTGGAGTATTGTGTTGGTGAGTAGTGGACTCATGTGCGAAAACTATTTTACTAAAGAGGTTCCGTAGGTTAGCTTAGCCAAGAGTCAAAGCTGGCTTGTTGCATAACCCCCACCACCTTCTTGAGAATGAGCATGTATAGTAGGTTCTGATGTAAGACTTGCTGAGTACCTTTGTACTCATGTTTGCTTATTTATTGTTTTCAGACGACAACACTGCCCCCTCCGATGGGTTTTATGTAGACCTTGACGTCGATGAGTGACTAGCCACCCAGGTGGTGATCCCGGCCATGGAGGGCCCTATGTAGATAGATAGGCTTTGAGAAGCCTTCTTTCTTTTTAGAGTCTGTACTCAGACTAGTTGCTTCCGCACGTGCTTGTATGCTTGTATGACTTGAGTGTCGGGTCATGTGACCCCTATCTGTATGAACATGTTATGTATGGGTCTCTGGAGCCTTTAAATAAAGTACTTGAGTTGTAGAGTTTTGTTGTGATGCCATGTTGTATGTACTCATATCGGGCATATTGTGTGTATGATTGAAATGCTTGGTATGAGTGGGATCCGACAATCTAGTTGTTTATGCTTCGCAGCCTTTCTTATGGGGAAATGTAGTCTAGTGTTCCTCGAGCCATAGTAGTCCGCTACAGCCCGGTTCACCGGAGTCCTACTAGCCCAGCACTACTATTTAGGACACTTGACTGGCCGGCATTTGTTTCACTTCGTCCCTATGTCTGTCCCTTCGGGGAAATGTCACACGGTGACTTCCGGAGTCCTGCCTAGCCTGTTACAGCCCGGGATCCCCGGAGTCCTGTTAGCCCAGTGCTACAGCCCGGAATCACTTGTTGATGACCGACATGTTCGATGTGATTCATGTATGCCTGTCTCCATAGGTCTGTGCCGCTTTGGGTTCACGACTAGCCATGTCGGCCCGGGTTCTCGGTCATATGGATGCTAGCGACATTGTCATATACGTGAACCAAAAGGCACAAATGGTCCCGGGCCATGGTAAGGCGACACCCATGGAATACCGTGCGTGAGGCCGCAAAGTGATATGAGGTGTTACCGGCTAGATCGATGTGGCTTGGAATCGGGGTCCTGACATAAGACTCTCAAAATAATCTAAGTGAAGCATGAGAGATCAATAGTTTCTATAAAAAAAATCCACCACCGTGCTCTAAAAGAAATAAGTGAAGCACTAGAGCAAAATTATATAACTCAAAGGATATAAGTGATGCACATAGAGTATTCTATCAAATTCCAAATTATGTATGGCTCTCTCAAAAGGTGTGTACAGCAAGGATGATTGTGGTAGACTAACAAGCAAAGACTCAAATCATAAAAGACGCTCCAAGTGAGGGAGTCCTGGATTAGGGGGTCTCTGGACAGCCGGACTATACCACAATATTTGGCTGGACTGTTAGACTATGAAGATACAAGATTGAAGACTTCGTCTCGTGTCCGGATGGGACTCTACTTGGCGTGGAAGGAAAACTAGGCAGTACGGATATGGATATCTCCTCCTTTGTAACCGACCTTGTGTAACCCTAACACTCTCCGGTGTCTATAGAAACCGGAGGGTTTTAGTCCGTAGGACACAACAATAACATACAATCATACCATAGGCTAGCTTCTAGGGTTTAGCCTCTCTAATCTCGTGGTAGATCTACTCTTGTACTACCCATATCATCAATATTAATCAAGCGAGACGTAGGGTTTTACCTCCATCAAGAGGGCCCGAACCTGGGTAAAACTTCGTGTCCCCTGCCTCCTGTTACCATCCGCCTAGACGCACAGTTCGGGACCCCCTACCCGAGATCCGTCGGTTTTGACACCGACATTGGTGCTTTCATTGAGAGTTCCTCTGTGTCATCACCGTTAGGCTTGATGGCTCCTTCTATCATCGTTAGCGATGCAGTCCAGGGTGAGACTTTTCTCCCCGGACAGATTTTTGTATTCGGCGGCTTTGCACTGCGGGCCAATTCGCTTGGCCATCTGGAGCAGATTGAAAGCTACGCCCCTGGCCATCAGGTCAGGTTTGGAAGATTAAGCTACATGGCCTATATCCGCGGAGACTTGATCTTCGACGGATTCGAGCCTCTGCCTTGTGCGTCACGCGGTCATGATGAGTATGATTTAGCTCTTCCATCCAACAGTGTTCAGGAGATCGCACCGGCAGCCGCTCCGACCCTCAATGCGGAGCCAGTTGCGCCGTCCATGGACGGGTGGATGGACCCCGCCACGGAGGCCTTACCCCCATTAGTGATCGAGCCGAACATCGACCTAACTCTACACGAGAGCCGTGTTGACAAACTGCCGGATCTCTCTCCGGCCACGGACTCCGAACTGCCTGCGCCCGTTCCTAGCGAATCCAATTGGGCGCCGGTCATGGAGTTTACCTCCGCGGATATTTTTCAGCACTTGCCCCTTGGCGACATACTGAACTCATTAAGGTCTCTCTCCTTGTCAGGAGAATCCTGGCCGAACTATGTCCGGCAGGATTGGGATGCGAATGGCATCAAAATTCATCGCCCACCCACCACCCACTTAGTAGCCATTGTCGATGACCTAGCCGACATGCTCGACTTCGACTTCAAAGACATCGACGGTATGGACAATGATGTAGGAGACGAACAGGAACCACTGCCCACACGGCACTAGACGCCCACTTCATCACATGACGTATACATGGTGGACACACCAAAAGAAAACGACCACGAGGAACAGAAGGATGCAATGAAGGGTTGTCCCCTCGAGAAGCAGTCAAAGTGGCGGCGTAAGCGCCGCTCCAAATCCCGCTTCGGCAGAAACAACGATCATACAGACCCAGCATTAGAGCAGGGTGATCCATCGCCGGACCACGGCAACACGGAGAATCAAACCGAACAACCCGATTCTGTCAAAGATAACAGTCCGGATGACATCACACTGGACAGACACCCAGAGCAACAGAATGCCCATCAAAGGCTCATTGCCACCGCGAGGAGTCTAAAAAAGTAGAAACAAAGGCTCAAGGCTATGCAAGACACACTTAAAATCGTATGGAGTAAAGTACTCAATACAGCAGCGAAGTACGGTGGTAATTGCCCCACCAAGAGCTACCCGAAGCGGAAGTTGCTACCTGAATTCGATGAGGAGGCCTTAGATCCCCCACAACCAAAAATTAAAACGGCCACCTTGGCCGGATAGACGATCTCACGGCCAACATAGAGCGGCAAACAACGCCGCACATAAGCCAATACGCGATCCACGCGAGGGCTCGCATCAAAAGGACGGCGCAACCAGATCCATCTATGGACCACGCAAGCGCGCTCCAGCATACGATGCAACATAACAAACATCCGAACAACACGGTAAACCCAGATACAGGGGTGCCGCACACCCCCTATGTTTCACGGATGAGGTGCTAGACCATGAATTTCCAGAGGGATTCAAACCCGTAAACATAGAGGCATACGATGGAACAACAGACCCTAGGGTCTGGATTGAGGACTATGTCCTCCATATCCATATGGCTCGAGGAGATGATCTCCACGCCATCAAGTACTTACCCCTCAAGCTCAAAGGGCCAGCTCGGCACTGGCTTAAAAGCCTCCCCGAAAACTCCATTGGAAGCTGGGAAGAGCTCGAAGATGCTTTTCGGGCAAATTTTCAAGGGACTTATGTCCGACCTCCGGATGCGGATGATTTGAGTCATATAACTCAACAACCCGGAGAGTCAGCCCAAAAGCTTTGGAACAGATTTCTTACTAAAAAGAACCAAATAGTCGACTGTCCAGACGCCGAAGCCTTGGCAGCTTTTAAGCATAGCGTTCGCGACGAATGGCTTGCCAGACACCTCGGCCAAGAAAAGCCAAGAACAATGGCAGCATTAACAAGCCTCATGACCCGCTTTTGCACGGGTGAGGACAGCTGGCTAGCCAGTGCAGCACCAGCGACCCAAGTACATCCGAAGTTAGAGATGAAAACAGGAAATCACGACGCAACAAAAATAATAAGCGCCGGAATAAAGAAGACAAACCGAAGAGCACGGCAGTAAACACCGGATTCAGAAGCTCTCGGCCAGGTCAGCAAAAGCCGCCCCCTAAAGGCGCCAGAGATGAACTGTCCAGCCTGAACAAAATTCTGGACCAAATATGTTAGATCCATAGCACCCCTGGTAAACCCGCTAATCATACCCACAGAGAATGTTGGGTCTTCAAGCAGTCCGGCAAGCTGAACGTCGTACACAAAGGGGAGGATACACTAAGCGAAGACGAGGATGAGCCTCTCAAGCAAGACACCGGGGAACAAAAGAAATTTCCACCAGAAGTCAAAATAGTAAACGTGTTACACGTGATCAAGGGGAGAAATAAAGCGGCACTCCCAGAGAAATATGCCCAAGGGCCTATCACCGCGGAGTCCTGCCACTGGTCGGCTCAACCGATCACTTTCGACCATCGGGATTACTCAGCAAATATCCGGCATGCAGGATGGGCTGCCTTGGTATTAGACCCAATAATTGACAGATACCATTTCACACGAGTCCCGATGGACGGTGGCAGTAGTCTAAACCTGATATATCAGGACAAAATCCGCAAAATGGGGATATACCCAACGAAAATTTGCCACAACAATACTACCTTTAAAGGAGTAACGCCAGGCCCAGGGGCTCACTGCACGGGCTCCCTGCTACTAGAAGTTATATTCGGCTTCCCCGATAACCTCCGTAGCGAAAATTTAACTTTCCACATCGCTCCATTCCAAAGTGGCTATCAAGCACTACTTGGACGCGAAGCTTTCACTCGCTTTAACGCAATACCGCACTACGCTTCCCTCACGCTTAAGATCCCCGGTCCACGTGGCATCATTACAGTAAATGGAAATATGGAGTGATCCCTGCACGCTGAAGAGAATGCTGCTGCGTGGGCAGCCGCACACTAAAACGGCCTCACCAACTAAAGTATTTGATAGGTCGTCAAGACCACGGACACGGTTAGACGAGTCCGGCGCAGCTGTATGTAATTCCTACAGGTTTGATGGCCACACC
Organism: Triticum monococcum; assembly: GCA_034509565.1. Classification (NCBI taxonomy): domain Eukaryota; kingdom Viridiplantae; phylum Streptophyta; class Magnoliopsida; order Poales; family Poaceae; genus Triticum; species Triticum monococcum. The sequence goes on along the minus strand of CM067845.1, from coordinate 4,336,800 downwards.
CCTATCACAAATACAAGGGGCTCAGCGCGCGCAGACAAGTGGCAATTTTTACTCATCTTGAATTATACATGGTTTTTTCAAAAAAAACTACCTTTTTGCACGACAACTTTTCACCGAAGTTCCTCTCTTTTACAGATGACCACCGTCCTACACCCGTCCAGGATATGGCACAACAGAGACACAGGCACAGACGTGCAGTAGGGACCCGTTCCAAGGATTCTTTTTAGATTAAGACCCTGTGTCAACCTTTTTTACTGTCTCTTGTTGATACACATCCCTCGGATTCTCAGTACAATTGAGAAGGATGCTGGCGTCTTGGCATGTGGCCACGTCAGAATAATACACGTACCTGAACACCAGGGACTTCTTACAAAGGGCACTGATTAGGCCCGGTTCATACCATAAAGACCGAATACCATAGGGAGTGTTCGGCGTCGCGAGTTTGGCCCTATATGCATCAGCTCTGAATCATGTCTTTGGTCAAATGTTGGGTTTGCCCGGCTCCTATGTTTTGGTACCTTACGTTCCGCTCTATCGGCTAAGGTAGCACTAGGAGAACTACTGCGATTGTGCCCCGGGTCATCCGGACGAGCACCTCAGTAGAGAAAGTCGAAAACTGACTGTCATGATATAGCGTGAGACTGGTCAACCACTCGATGACCTATCGGAAAGTTAGAATTCCTCCGCCTTAACGAAGGGCCGTTTCCCGGCCAGGCATGTACGCACCCCGAATTCGGGAGAGTGCGGAGCCAACAGGGGCTATATAGTAGCCCCACCGTCAAACTCCTATGGCTAAGTGAATGTGTTAAAGAATTATAGTCCGGTTGCCTCGTTCGCTGCGCTATCACCTCCTTAATAGGACCAAGACGTTGGGTTAAGTGTGAGCACGCGTCTTCTGCGAACACCTCTGCATTATATGCGTGGGGGCTGAAGCCGACGACTGCAATCTTTCAGGTTATACACATGTATACATAAACGGCCGCACAGGAGGCATCATATTACTTTCAGGCAAAAGTATAAACACAGACTTAATAAATTTCATAAAAACATTGTGTTTACAATGGGAATACATGTCACTCAAACATAATATTCTTCGAGCACTGGGCCTCTATCAAACGAGCACCCTCGGGAACCTCTTCGAAATAGTTCTCGGCAGCCACTCGGCCTATGGCCGAACCCTGCGCCGCAACAGTGGTAGCATCCATCTCCGCCCAGTATGCTTTAACACGGGCAAGGGCCATCCGCGAGCCTTCTATGCATGCCGACCTCTTCATCGCATTGATGCGCGGCACCGCACCAAGGAACTGCTGCACTAAGTTGAAATAGCTGTTCGGCTTCGGCTTTTCCGGCCACAGCTGATCCACGACAGACCTCATGGCGAGTTCGGACAACCTATTGAGTTCAGCACATTCGGCTAGCTGATCAGTCAACAGAAGCGGACGCTCTGGAACATTAAATTGCGACCAGAACAGCTTAACAAGTAAGATTCTTGTCTACATTTCAACAAGTTTATTTTTCATAATCACATCTTAATCATGAAACCAACTTCCACTTATTCAATTTTGTTTTCGTATGTGTTCTCCTTCATGCAGTCCAACTGTTGTCGATATCAATGGCTTCCCAGTTGAGTATGAAAACTTCTATAATTCACCGAAAGCATTAAGAAATATTGATAACAAAGTATTCAATGCATATACCCAAGCTCTCAATTATGAAAATGATACTCCAGATCCTAGCACTAACCAACCTTCAAAGTATTGCTTCACATCATATTTTCATGGCAATTCTTCATTGTTCATCCAAATTAATGTAGTTATTTTTATTACATACTCGTGCAAGTTTTTTTCTTAGTGCACTCACATCGTTAAATCTTTTTCATCGGGCTAAGCTCCTTGTAGATCCAAAAATTTGCATTCTAGGTCTTGCCTAAAAGAACTCTAGAGAATCAATTTTGGGAAGAAGTTGCATAAATTTAATATGTAAGCATTTTTTTACCATTCCGAAACATCATTTTTACATTCTCTTTCAAAGAACATAATTTGTTGATCTACTCCTTTGTATGGAAAATGTGAAATTTCATTTCTACTAAACTAGTTGTACTTCCCTAGAGTTGATTCGTTCCATTGGACTTTCTTCTGCTTCAACAATATGTGGGAAACAGTCAATTTCTTTGGTTCAGTAAGTTGTGTTCCTCAAAATCTAGTCAGCAAGTTAACATCAAACCCGGTTCATTTTCTTTTATTATAATTTTAGTTCTTTTTCTAACAACGAACCTACTGAGTAAAGTGCCCACATAATATATTATCTTCCTTGATATCAACAGAAGTATTGTGCTAGCTCAAGTATTTATTATTTTACATAGATCAATAACCTGGCCACCATTTTCAAGTCTTCTGGATCCATATACAAGAATGTCAAGAATTTTGACAGCATTTCCCCTGAGAATTACCCACAACAAGAAAACCTGTTAGTAAAATAAGCATCAATCTATTTATTATACCTTTTTATATCTTTTCTTCATTGGACATTTTCAAATGATCCTTTTTACCGCATTTTTCACATGTATAGCCTCAATTGTGCTCTGCATGGAATTCTGTACATGGATGTGTGGGACGGGAGAAACATGGAGTTTGATTATGTATGTTTTCCTATTATTCTGTGCTATCTACTTATAATTTTAATTGAGTTCTCACATTTTCCTTTCATTTTTTGTATTTAAACATCTTTCTCTCATTGTGTAACTCTATTAGGAGATCATTCTATAATTCTGGTAGCTTGTTGCTTACGACCTAGCAAAGTTTGACCTCAATAACATAGATTTAGAGGCACTAGACCAGTTTCGACAAAGAAGAGAAGGAAACACCGTTAGTTTCTTGTAGAAAGCAAAGGCTCAGTCACCGACAAACACTTCATTCAAAGTGCATTTTTATCTGATCATTTCTACACCAAAAATGCTTATTCGTCACCTGATTTTCCGTGTGGAAGTACTAAGCGATTCTCAGGAGCAGTTTTATCCTGTTTTAACATTTTGTCATTGTACTAAATGTTTTTCTAATAATAAGATGAAATGGCTGAGACCATTATTTTGTTATTACTCCACTTTATGCCTTGTTCTCTATTACACTTAATTCTAACCATATATAATTAAGGTTTTTATGCTTTGATAAGTTGTTGAATAGTTTTCACATGTTATATGCATATTGAGGGCTTCGAACTGCCAGCCCTGTATATGCATCATGTGGTAGAATGATGCTTAGTTTTCCACAGTTTTATGCTCGCAAGCTAACTACTTGTTATTTATATTTGCATTTTTAGGTTAATTTCATCTAAATCTTATCATTTTTTGCAAGGTTCCTGGGTTATAACCTTTTTCATTTGATGATTTGAATTGCATGCATGTAGTTTATAAAAGTTTCTTTTTTCCTTGCGAAAAGATGTAATACATACAAGTAGATATACAAGTGTGACACGTTATGGAAAGAGATCAAAATGCTTTACTTCCACAAAGTTTTTGTTTCCCGAGAACGGCATTTGCATGAAAGAACATTCTTGGAATTCCAACAACATCATACCGCATATTTCATGTTTCAAATAATACCTTTTGAAATTAATAAAAATTTGGAATTCCAAGAATAATTTTTGAACGAAGTACTCTTTCCCCCTTTTTAAGTACATTCCAAGAACAATATTTTGAATGGAGAGAACAATTGTTTTTGACTTACAAAGAAATTATGCAAATGACAGAACAATTTTCTAATTTTATAAGAACAATTTCTAAAATTCCAAGAACATAATTTGAATCAAAGAACAAATTTTGGAATCTCGAGAAAAATATTTATACCGAGGAATATTTTTGGACTTTCAAGATTTTTTTCTTGGAATTTCAAGAACATTATTTGAATTAATGAACATTTTAGGAAACGCTAAGAAAAATGTTTGAATTTCAGAACATATTTTTACTTTCAAGAACATTACACAAATGGAGGAATTTTTCCAAAAATTAATAAGAACAATATTTGAATTGGTAAACAATTTCTCAAACTCCAAGAATAATATTTGACTCAAAGAATGATTTTTGAAATCCATTGTAATTTGTTTTTGAATCCCAAGAACATGATTCAAATAAAAGAATAAGTTTTGGATTTCCAAGTACATTACTTGAATCAAGGTACATTTTTGGGAATTCTAAGAACTTTATTAGATTTTTGGAAAACATTTCTTGAAATTCAAAGAACAATATTAGAAATGACGTACATATTTTTTCACAAGAGGAATAATTTCTTAAATAGTGATGAACATTTATTGGAAATCCAAGAACAATATTTGAGTTTATAACATTTTATTTACTTCCAGGAATATTATTTGAATCAAGGAACATTTCTTTGGTTTCCAATAACTTTTTGACTTGACAAACAATTTTCAAAATCTGAAGAACAATATTTTGAATTGAGGAACATGCTTTTTCTTCCAAGACCATTATTGTAATTAAAAAATAAATTCTGGATATACAAGAATTGTTTTTGAGTTGAAGAACATTATTTGAATTGAGGAATATTTTTTGAGTGCATGAGCAGCTTTTAAAATGCCAAGAACAGAGGAACAATTTTTTTGACTTCCAAGAACATTATTTCAATTAAAGAAAAGTTTTGGATATGCAAGTACTTTTTTAGTTACGAATATTTTTCCAAATCCCAATAGCATCATCTGAATTCAGGATTTTTTTGTATTCCAAGAATATTATTTGAATTTAAGAATATTTTTTCTATTACAAGCATGAGAACCTTATTTAAATTTAGGAACATTTGTTTGAGTTCGTGAACATTTTTTAAAATCCTAGGATCATTATTTGAATTTGGGAAAAAATCGACTTCTGAAAATATTATTTCAATTAAAGAACACTTTTTTGGATTTCCAAGAACATTTTTAGTTAAACACATTAATACAAATCTGAAGAACATTACTTGAATTTAGGAATATCTTTCTGCATTCGAAGAACATTATTTATATTGAAGAACATGTTTTTGGGGATCCAAGAACTTTATTTGAGTTTACGAACATTTTTTGGGTCCCAAGAACATTATTTCAAATGAGGAACACCTTTTCACTGCTATGAACATTATTTGAGTTAAAGAATAATTTTTGAAATTACAAAAAATTTATTGGACTTTACAAACATTTTATGGAGTCCCAAGAACAATTTTTGAATTAGAGAAGTTTCTTTGAGTTGTCAAACAATTTTTGAAATCCATAGAACATTATTTGAATGGAGGAACAATTTTTGACTTCCAAGAAAAATATTGAATTAAAGAACGTTTTTGTATTTCTAAGAACTTTATTTGGATTTGTGTACATTTTTTGAAATTCAAAGAGATATTATTTGAATGGAAGAACATTTTTTAGATTAGGAATACTTGTTGTAATTCGAAGAACTTTATTTGAATTGACAAACATTTTCTAAAATTCCAAGAACAATATTTGGATTTGCGAATATTTTTGAACTTCCAAGAACATTATTTGAATTGATTTTTTTTAATTTAGCAACAATATTTTAAATTCCAACTGTGTGAATAGAAGGACATTATTTGAACAATAGATTTTATTTTGACTTCTATTGGATGAGTATAAGGACAGCGGTTTGTAAGAAAATATTTTGTTACAATCATGTGGTTTCAACTTCTACTGTATGGAAATCCATCATCATGATGATTAATTTTGAAGGTGTTTTTGTGCCCATAAGTTTTTTCTCATCCATTCTGCCTGTGTAGATGGAAACCAAACATGCAACAAGTGTTAAGTTAGTGGTTTTGTTCCATGATGGGTAGCTGGGCTTCATAGATGCAAAATATTTGGGCCGACGGGAGGCTGGGGCAACCCTTGTCCTGTGTGTCGTTCGAGCACGAAGAAGAATACAGCCAAGGCAGTCAGTTCCAATGTTGTTTCATTGTCCAGCCAACAATTCTTTATTCATTCGAATGGATAGTAATGTATGTAAGTGAGCTGAAACCGAGAGCCGACATGTATGCCCAATGTATTATTATGTAGAAGTAAATACACTGCCGGTCATAGAACTTGCGTCGGATGATCAGTTTAGTTCTAAAACTTGTAAAATACGTGATTGTGGTCACTCAACTTGTCCCCTCGTTCAAATACGGTCATTCCTCATGTATTTGGCCGTATCCCCTGCTTGCATGGAGCACCAGAGTGGCACTGGGCCACTGTCAGTGACTGGTAGAGTCTACACTGTTGGTTTTTTTTCAAAAACCACATTGTATTTTTTTATTTACGTAGAGATTTACTCTAATAAATTGAAAATAAACAACGATGGAGGGGTGGGTTTAGAACCCAGGACCTACTGGGTCGTGCGTACAGCCACTACATCAACCGTTGATGTGTATAGTACACAACTATACTATTCATATTGTTTCAGGGCAGATTGAAAAATTAAGTCAAAATCCAACCAAAAAATGCAAGCCCGTAATTCGAACTTGTGGCCTCAGGCGCACTTGAGCACTGTTATCTTTGTTTATCTCCAATGAACTGAAATAAATAATATTTTTAGCTAATTAATGATGCACATACTTAATTGCAATGCCTAAAAAGATCTCTGAACCATGTAAAATGCAAAGGCAATATGAAGGAAACACAAGATATATCGGAATATATGTTGTTTCCTTACATAGAACAAAAGAAACCTTGTTTGTACCACTGTCATTAGGTGTCATCGTAGTATGGTAGTTAGCCCAGGCGCACTTGAGCGACCACGAGGTTTCTGGTTCGAACCGCTGGGGCTTCCTAATTTTCCTTTAGCTTTCGACTTTATTTTTTCCAATCGGTATTAAAATGGTACAAAATTAGTTGTGCCCCATACATGTGAACATTCATGGGTGTGGGGTCTGTAGGCGTGAGTGTAATAGGTTTAGGTCGTGGGTTTTGAATCCAACCTCCTCCCCCCCTGTTCTTTCATTTTATTTGATTTGAGGGGCTCTCTATGTAAAAAAATGTAAGGGTGTTTCTGTAAAAAAAGTGCGCTGAGGGGCTCTCTACGTAAATAAAAATTGCAAAGGTTTTTTTTAGATCAATAAAAATTGCAAAGGTGTTTTCACATAAGCCCAGTGCAAGCGCTACCATGCACTAGCAGATGGGTCCGATTCAAGGCTTTCGTGTGTAGTTTAAAAAATTTATGGGTTGTCTTTGCAAAATAATCATTGCGCCTGGGTCACCCAATGCCTCCCCGCCCACACCCATTGACCTGTGGGCCAGTGCCACGCTGGCGGGCCACGTGAGCATGTGATACGCCTGGATACTAAAGGAATGACCGTATTTGAACGAGGGGACAAGTTAAGTGACCACAATCACGTATTTTACAAGTTTTAGCACCAAAGTGAACATCTGACGCAAGTTCTATGACCACCTGTGTATTTACCTCTATTATGTATGTACAAACTCACAACTTGTATTTCTCTCTTTAAGGCAAGAATGCCGTTTGTGATAGAGGAAGCTCCACATTATTTATTTAGCATGTTTGGAAAGATGGAAAATGGCAAAATGTCAGCATGATGTGCCCATTGATGGAAAGGATTGTTTGTTTCGCTAGTTTGAATAGTTTCTTCTTCGTCCTTCTAGTTCTACTTATCTACTAGTTCTACAAGTTTCCAGTTGTGTTGGTATCAGAAAACTGAAAGTCTATCAGGTCAGGGTTCTTACTCCGAAGGGACCATACTAGCTCTGCACCCTGCGATTCTGCAACCGATCAACAGCTAGCTATGAATTCCGGCCACATTGTTAGCACTTGATTTGCTCCACGAATAAAATTATTCCACATGATCGTAACAAAATATATTTTATAAGCAAGTAACTAGTACTAGTTTGTAAGGTACCCATTTTTTTGTGACAGAAAAGAGAATGATCTTAGCCAACTTACCCTCTTTTTCTTTTATTCTGCATGTTTACATCACTAATTATTTTTTTTCAACTGCAAGCAAAACTCAATTTCCAAGAAAGATTTCCAACTACAAGAAATCGTTCCATTGAAAGATGTTTCCTGCAGTTTTATTCATGTCAACAAGATATTTGTTTTTATGTTGTTTCCTGGAGTTTGTCAATGGTATTTTGTGTTCCAGTGATAGTTTCATGTTTGTCAATGGTATTTTGTGTTTCAGCTATAAAGAAACTTTTTTCTATTCGTTTCTTTGTATTGCACAGTACAAAGTCTAAGATTTCCGTTGTAACAGAAGAAACAGAAACAGTTTATCATCAGGTCTTTCTATACGAAACAGTTTACTTTTCCTGTAAGAACTAGTTTACCGTACGAAGCGAACAGAAACACTCTCTCGGCTCGCTCGCGAAACGGAAGAAACATGAAACGGCCCAGAAAGGCCGCCAAGTGGAGCCTCTGTGCGAAACAACAACTACTTGACGCAAAAAGCGTTATACATGTGTGTACGTGGTAGTCTTGTAGGTTTGTCCTTTTATTTTTCTTCTTTTATTTTTTATTTTCTTATATGTGTATATTTTGAAATGCAAAAAAATAAATTGATAAAAAGCATTTCCTGTGTATTATAAAAAATATATGTCACATAATAAAAAAACCGTCATGTATTAAAACTGTTCATCATGTTTCAAAAAAAGATTCCTCGTGTATTCAAAAAATGTTGCTCACGTCATAAAAATTATATTGTGTAATAGGAAAAGTTGATCATGTATTAAAAATGTTTATCTTATATTAGAAAAAGGTTCACCATCTACTAAAAGATGTTCAAAGTGTATTCTAAAAATGTCCATCATGTACTATGAAAAGTAGATCGATGTATGAATTTTTTATCTGATATGAGAAAAATGTTCAGCATGTAATAAAAATGTTCCGTGTATTTTACAAATTTCCATAATGTATTGGCACAAGTTGATCGTGTATTAAAAATGTGTATATTATATTAGAAAAATGGTCATCACGAATTGAAAAATCTTCACTATGTATTTTGAAAATATACATCATGTATTCAGAAAAATTGATCTTGTACTATTTTTTTCATCATGTATTAAAATGTTCATTGTGTATTTAAAAAAATGTTCATCATGATTAAGACATAATGATAATGTATTAAAAACACTTATCTTATATTATAAAAAAACTAATCATGTATTTAAAATAATTCACCCTTTATTGTAAAAGTGTCCATCATGTAGGAAAAGTAGATTATGTATTAAGATGGTTAGCACTTGATTCTGGCCACATGGTTAGCACTTGATTTGCTCCACAAATAAATTATTCCGCATGATCGTAACAAAATATTTTTTTATATGCAAGTAAATAGTGCTAGTTTGAAAGGTACCCATTTCTTTGTGACAGAAATGAGAATGATCTTACCCAACTTACCCTCCTTTTCTTTAATTCTGCAGGTTTACATCACTAATTACTTTTTTCAACTGCAAGCAAAACTCTACCGCCAAGAAAGATTTCCAACTACAAGAATCCTCCAGTTTTATTCATGTCAATGAGAAATGTGTTTTTATGTTGTTTCCTGGAGTTTGTCAATGGTATTTTGTGTCCCACTGATACTTTCCTGTTTACTTTCATGAACTGCAGAGATGGTTTCAGCTGTAAAGAAACTTTTTCCTATTCGTTTCTTTGCATTATATAGTACAAACTCTAAGACTTCCGTTAAGACAGAAGAAACTGAATTAGTTTACCATCAGGTTTTCCTATACGAAACAATTTACTTTTCCTGTTGTAGACAGGAAAGTTTGCAATACAATAAACGTTTCTATTGATGGGGTGCTGGTGCGCATATATATAATATAAGGAAAAGCCTCTACCTCAACTATACAAGACTAGGAGGTGGGCCACAACTTCAATACACGTGCAGTACAAAACACATACTCAACACCCCCCCCCCCCCCCCCCGCGCAGCCGAAGCGTCGCTGGAGACACAGAGACTGGACCGAAACTCCTCGAAGACAGGAGTAGGCAATCCCTTAGTCATCACATCAGCAAACTGTTGCGTCGTCGGCACGTGGAGAACCGAACACGGCCAAGGGCAACCTGCTCGCGCATGGAGTGAATATCGAGCTCAATATGCTTCGTCCGTCGATGGTGCACCGGGTTGGTAGAGAGGTAGACCGCGCTGACGTTATCGCACTAGACAAGAGTGGCCTTGTGAACATCACAAAGCAACTCCTGGAGCAGCTGACGTATCCAAGAACACTCGGCCACGGCGTTGGTCATGGCGCGATACTCTGCCTCAGCGCTGGAGCGGGAGACCGTGGGCTGCCACTTTGATGATCAAGAGATCAACGAGGGCCCAAGGTAGACACAGTAGCCTGACGTAGAGCGTCGCGTGTCGGGGTAGCCAGCCCAGTCAGCATCCGAGTAGGCCACGAGGTCGGTGGAGGCGGAGGCCGTCAGGGTGAGTCCCAAGGATATGGTGCCGCGTATGTAACGAAGAATACGCTTCATCAGAGTCCAGTGAGAGTCACGCGGGGCGCGCATATGGAGGCACACCTGCTGAACAGCGTACTACAGGTCGGGGCGAGTCAGTGTCAAGTACTGTAAAGCACCGACAATAGAGTGCTACCTCTTTGAGCACTGCGTTGGTTTCCCTTGTAGAGGAAAGGGTGATGCAGCAAAGTAGCGTAAGTATTTCCCTCAGTTTGTGAGAACTAAGGTATCAATTCAGTAGGAGGCTACGCGCTAGTCCCTCGCACCTGCACAAAACAAATAAATCCTCACAACCAACACGATAAGGGGTAGTCAATCCCTACACGGTCACTTACGAGAGTGAGGTCTGATAGATATGATAAAATAATACTTTTGGTATTTTATGGTAAAGATGCAAAGTAAAATAAAAGCAAAGTAAATAACTAAGTGTTGGAAGATTAATATGATGAAGATAGACCTGGGGGCCATAGGTTTCACTAGTGGCTTCTCTCAAGAGCATAAGTATTTTACGGTGGGTGAACGAATTACTGTTGAGCAATTGACAGAATTGAGCATAGTTATGAGAATATCTAGGTATGATCATGTATATAGGCATCACGTCCAAGACAAGTAGACCGACTCCTGCCTGCATCTACTACTATTACTCCACACATCGATCGCTGTCCAGCATGCATCTAGAGTATTAAGTTCAAGAGAACAGAGTAACGCCTTAAACAAGATGACATGATGTAGAGGGATAAACTCATGCAATATGATGAAAACCCCATCTTGTTATCCTCGATGGCAACAATACAATACGTGCCTTGCTGCCCCTACTGTCACTGGGAAAGGACACCGCAAGACTGAAACCAAAGCTAAGCACTTCTCCCATTGCAAGAAAGATCAATCTAGTAGGCCAAACCAAACTGATAATTCGAAGAGACTTGCAAAGATAAACAATCATACATAAAAAAATTCAGAGAAGATTCAAATATTGTTCTGTAACGCCCTCGATGCGGCTATATCTCCCACGTGTCGAAGGACGACTTAGAGGCATAACCGCATTGAAAGCAATGTCGCAAGTGATGTAATCTTCACACAACCCATGTAATACATAAGGGAAAGAGATACATAGTTGGCTTACAATCGCCACTTCACACAATTACATGAATAAAGCATTATATCATCCAGATACAATCAAGGTCCGACTACGGAACCAAAATAAAAGAGGAACCCCAAATGCGACAAAGGTCCCCGATCGACCCCAACTGGGCTCCACTGCTGATCAACTAGAACGAACAACACAAAGGACAAGATCTTCATCGAGCTCCTCCTGAGCTGGGTTGTGTCATCTGCATGGTCTCATCGGCACCTGCAAGCTGGTTTTGGAAGTATCTGTGAATCACGGGGACTCAGCAATCTCGCACCCTCGCGATCAAGACTATTTAAGCTTATGGGTAAGGTAAAGGTATGAGGTGGAGCTGCAGCAAGCGACTAGCATATATGGTGGCTAACATACGCAAATGAGAGCGAGAAGAGAAGGCAAAGCACGGTCGAGAACCTATGATCAAGAAGTGATCCTAGAACAACCTACGTCAAGCATAACTCCAACACCGTGTTCACTTCCCGGACTCCGCCGGAAAGAGACCATCACGGTTACACACGCGGTTGATTCATTTTAATTAAGGTCAACTTCAGGTTTTCTACAACCGGACATTAACAAATTCCCATATGCCCATAACCATGGGCACGGCTTTCAAAAGTTCAAATCCCTGCAGGGGTGTCCCAAATTAGCCCATCACAAGCTCTCACGGTCAACGAAGGAATAGACCTCCTCCGATCAGGCTCGGTATCCCGGTATTCCGATCAGGCTCGGTATCCCGGTTCTACAAGACATTTCGACAGGGTAAAAGTAAACCAGCAACACCGCCCGAATGTGCCGACAAATCCCGATAGGAGCTGCACATATCTCTTTCTCAGGGCACACCGGATTGTCTAAACTTCCGGTAGGCCAGCCCAGAGTTGCCCCTGGTGGCCACCGACGGCTGACAAGTTGGACCAACACTCAGAGGAGCACTGGCCCGGGGGGGGGTAAAATAATGATGACCCTTAGGAGCGCGACTCCCAAGGGAAAAGAAAAGGCTAGGTGGCAAATGGTAAAATCAATGTTGGGCATTGCTGGAGGAGTTTTACTCAAGGCGAACTGTCAAGGGGTTCCCATAATAGCCCAACCGCGTAAGGAACGCAAAATCCGGGAACATAACACCGATATGACGGAAACTAGGGCGGCAAGAGTGGAACAAAACACCAGGCATAAGGCCGAGCCTTCCACCCTTTACCAAGTATATAGATGCATTAATTAAAATAAGATATATTGTGATATCCCAACAAGTAAACATGTTCCAACAAGGAACAGCATCTCCATGTTCCAATAAGGAACAAACTTCAATCTTTACCTGCAACTAACAACGCTATAAGAGGGGCTGAGCAAAGCGGTAACATAGCCAAACAATGGTTTGCTAGGACAAGGTGGTTAGAGGCTTGGCTTAACAATATGGGAGGCATGATAAGCAAGTGGTACGTATCGCAGCATAGGCATAGTAAAGGAGCGAGCATCTAGCAAAGCAAAGATAGTAGTGATTTCGAGGGTATGATCATCTTGCCTGAAATCCCGCAAGGAAGAAGAACGAGTCCATGAAGAAGACAAACGGACGTAGGCGAACAGGTCCTCACAAACGCGACGTTACCGGAACCAACCCGAAGGAGCAAACACCGGAAAGAAGCACACAACATAGTAAACAACCAACACATGAACATGGTATGATATGCGGGATGCGGTATGCGATGCATATGCATGATTTGACAAGGAATGCATAAACCTGGCCTCAACTTGGAAATCCAAGTGTTCCACTGGAAAGGTGAGATGAAATCGCTTGAAAACGATATAAAGAACGCTGGAATCGGAGTTACGGTTTGGAAATGGCAAGCGATTCAAATATGACCACGATCTGTGATTTACAGCAAGTAGTCATCTAAATGCAACAAGATGAACATGCTACAGCACCCAAACATGACAACAAAATACATGGCAGGGATCCATTCATTATGCTTGACAAAAGATGAACACTGAGCTACGGCCAATTCATCCATTAACAGGTTCAAACAAGCATGGCAAAAATGCATATGGCAAACATATCTCAGACTTAGTGAAATTAACACTTGTCTGGAATTTCAGATCAGATAGCACTCTTTGGAGCAACAAAACTACATTCTACAGGACCTGAACATGGCAAAGTAAAAAATGGCATGGAGCTACTCAAAAAGCTTAACAAAAGTCCCTTAGTGACCTTGAGCCAAAAGAGATCAGAAAACACATTTGCAAGCATGTGAACATAGCAAAAGCATAAACAGTTCTCATACTTAGTGAAAACTGGAGCATGCTGAAACATATCTCAAGTAGGCATGTTTACGAGCTCGATGCACTCACTACGGAGCATGTCATGATAATCTAAGCATACACCCATCAAGAATACATAAAATTCAAGCTAGACATGGCAAGAACAATAACATAGCATGCACGAATCAACTACAACATCCTCGGTAAAATTGCTAACAAGTAGACAATCTGCCCGGATTCACGAAGTAGCAAAAGTAGAGCTCGATTGACTCAAGCTAGGATGCTCCATAATTGCAAACAAAGACATGGATGGATAGAGCACTACAAGATTAATAAAACATCCTTACTGATCATCCTCAAAAGAGGCACGGATCACTAGGAAACAACATGAACATATGGCAATATGAGATAAACAGGTCAAGGACTTAGTGGAAATGCTAAGTCCCTGAAATCAGCATTACCAAGTGCCTCACTTAGCAAGCTTGTGCTAGTCACCACACACATCACAAAAATATATGGGTTGTATCTCTGGAAAGATGGCAAAACCCTTAACAAAACATATGTAGAGCTCATGGGCATATCATGCACACAATAATCATGGCAAAAATGACAAAAATCTAAATGGAGCAGCAGATCTGATAATTAACTCAAGTAGCACTCTTATAATAGCATTTCGGGCATCAAGATGAGCTCAAATGAAAATGATGCAATGAGATGAAATGATGCACTCTCTGAGACGAACATTTTGATATGCTATATGCACAAAACGGATCTATGGATGCGGAGTTACGATGCGATGAACATGGGCATATGAAACATGGAAATTTCAGGGACTTAGCAGAATTTACCACTCCGAAAACAGATCTAGGGTTTGGACCCGGGTGCACGCAGATCGAAGCGGGGCCGGACCTTCGCCGGAGCACGAACGAAGGCAGCGACGGCGGTGGCCGGAAAGTGCGGGCTCTCGCCGGAGGACGCGGACCCGAGCTAGATCCCGCCGGATCCGACCCGATCCGGGCGCGTGGCGCCATGGGGAGGACGGCGGCGGCCGGTGGCGCTGAGGTCCGGCGACCTAGGCGGCGGGGCAGGGTGGCGGTGGAGAGCGGGGTGGCGGCAAGGAAGGCGGGGGCGGTGCGGTGGCGGGCGGCGAGCAGGTGGCGGCGGCGTGTGCAAGTGCCTGCAGACCGCGGCGGCGGCGACCGGGCCCGCGCGGGCCGGATCTGGGCCCCGCGGGCTGCGCGGTGGGGAGGAGGCAGGAGGCCAGGTGGCGGCGCGCGAGTGGAGGAGAGGGGCGGCGGAGCTGACGTGGCGGCCGCCGAATGGCCCGGGTGAGGTGGAGGGCGTGGGCGGACATGTCCGGCGGCGCGGAACGAAATGTCCGGCGGCGCGCGGAGGAGTTTTAGGGTTTGTACCGCGAATATTTCGGAGGGGATCACATATTTATAGGTAGAGGGAGCTAGGAGAGTCCAAATGAGGTGAGGTTTTCGGCCACGCGATCGTGATTGAATGACCGAGAGGATGGAAGGGGTTTAGGTGGGTTTGGGGCCACTATGGAGAGGGGTTGGGCTGCAACATTCACGAGGCCTTATCGGTCCCCCGGTTAACCGTTGGAGCATCAAACGAAATCCAAATGGCACGAAACTTGACAGGCGGTCTACCGGTAGTAAACCAAGGCCGCTTGGCAAGTCTCGGTTCAATCCGGAAATGTTTAATCTCCACACACGAGAAGAAGGTAGAAATGACCACCGGAGGAGAACGGAGCGCCGGAATGCAAAATGGACAACGGGGAAAATGCTCGAATGCATGAGACGAACACATATGCAAATGAAATGCTTATGATGACATGATATGCAATGCATGACACACAAGCAATGACAAGGCAACAACAGCGAATAACTGGACGACACCTGGCACATCGGTCTCGGGGCGTTACAAGTTCATAGATAAACTTGATCATAAACCCACAATTCATCGGTCTCAACAAACACACCGCAAAAAGAAGATTACATTGAATAGATCTCCACAATAGAGGGGGAGAACTTTGTATTGAGATCCAAAAAGAGAGAAGAAGTCATCTAGCTAATAACTATGGACCCGAAGGTCTGAAGTAAACTACTCACACATCATCGAAGAGGCTATGGTGTTGATGTATAAGCCCTCCGTGATCGATGCCCCCTCCGGCGGAGCTCCGGAACAGGCCCCAAGATGGGATCTCGCGGATACAGGAAGTTACAGCGGTGAAATTAGGGTTTTGGCTCCGTATCTAATCGTTTGGGGGTACGTAGGTATATATAGGAAGAAGAAGTACGTCGGTGGAGCAACAGGGGGCCCACGAGGGTGGAGGGCGCGCCCTGGGGGGTAGGCCCGCCCCCCTACCTCATGTCCTCCCTGTTGGTTGCTTGACGTAGTGTCCAAGTCTCTTGGATCTTGTTCGTTCCAAAAATCACGTTCCCGAAGGTTTTATTTCGTTTGGACTCCGCTTGATATTCCTTTTCTTCGAAACCCTAAAATAGGCAAAAAAACAACAATTCTGGGCTGGGCCTCCGGTTAGTAGGTTAGTCCCAAAAATAATATAAAAGTGGATAATAAAGCCCAATAATGTCCAAAACATAAGATAATATAGCATGGAGCAATAAAAAATTATAGATACGTTGGAGACGTATCATAGAGTGATAAAATGATCCATCGGACGCGAGAGACCCCTCCAGAGCAGAGACCTTCGCCTCCGTGTCGACGGGGGTGGGCGCCGGCTTGCAGTTAAGCATACCGGCACGCTCAAGGAGCTCGTGGGCGTACTTCTGCTAATGCAGAAAGAAACCGTCAGCCCGGCGGATCACGTCGATGCCGAGAAAGTAGTGCAGGGGCCCCAAGTCCTTGAGGGCGAACTCATCACGAAGACGAGCAATCAGCCGCTGAAGGATATCGGGGGTGGACGCCGTGAGGATGATGTCGTCGACGTAGAGCAGCAGATATGTTGTGTCAGCTCCCTGATGATACACAAAGAGTGAGGCATCGGAGCGAGTGGACCGAAAGCCCAGAGACTGCAGGAAGGCTGCGATACGCTGGTACCAAGCCCGAGGCGCCTGCTTCAACCCGTACAGAGAGCGGGAGAGCAAGCACACGAAGTAGGGGTGCTCGGCGTCGACGAAACCAGTAGGCTGCTCACAGAACACCTGCTCGGCGAGATGACCGTGCAAGAAGGCGTTGGAAACGTCCAACTGATGCACCGTCCAGGCGCGCGAGATGGCCAGCTGAAGGACAGCGCAGATCGTGCCCGGTTTCGCAACCGGAGCAAAGTTGTCGGTGAAGTCCACGCCCGCGCACTGCCGAAAACCATGAACCACCCATCAAGCCTTGTAGCGCTCGAGAGAACCATCTGGGTGAGTCTTGTGGCGAAACACCCACTTGCCAGAGATGATGTTGGCACGAGGGGGTCGCGGAACAAGCTGCCACGTGCGGTTGCGTTGTAAGGCATCGAACTCCTCCTGCATCACAGCTAGCCAGTGGGGATCCCGAAGGGCAACACGAGCGGAGGTGGGGACAGGTGATGGCGTCGACGTCAAGGCGGTGCACACATACTCGTCGGCGGAGTAGCGCGTACTGGGCCGAAGCACTCCTGCTCGGGCACGGGTAGTCACGGCAAGTGACGGGGCAGCAGGGCCGGCGGGTGCCGCGGCGCCAGGGGCCACGGCGGCGGGGGCACCCGGTGCGGTGGCGGGGGCCGTGGTGGTGGGGGCACCCGATTCGGTGGCGGGGGCCATGGCGGCGGCGGAGACCGCGGCGGCGGGGGCTGCGGTGGCAGCAGCATCAGCCGATCCGGCGGCGGAAGAGGCGACGGGTGAGGTTGACGTCAAGCATGTCGCAGGCGTGGCGAGCGGGGTGCTGGGCTCAACCTCGTATGAGGGAGACGGGGACCCGGGGGCCCGCTCGGACTCGACCTCAGGGGAGGGAGTGACGAAGCCAGGTGGTGCCGGCATAGGGCGTCGTGCCGGGGGTGCCGCCGGGGGCTGTCGTCGCGCATCGCTCCACGAAGGGGGCGCGGGGCCGGCACCGAAGGGGCCAAAGCCGGAGGAACCTGAAAAAAGCAAACACCGTCTCGACAAACTACACATACCTCGAGGTGTACACACGATGAGTGACAGGATCATTGCACCGGTAACCTTTGGTATTTGGAGGGTAGCCAAGGAAGACGCATGGGACAGATCGTGGTGCGAGCTTGTGTGGCGTGGTGGACGCGGTGCTAGGATAACAGAGACACCCGAAGATGCGGAGACCATCATAGGACGGTGGTGTGCCGAAGAGAAGGTGGTGAGGGGCGTAGTTCCACCGAGGGTGACACGGACGAATGTTAACTAAAAGAGTGGCGGTAGCGAGGGCATTGGGCCAAAACCGAGTGGGCACGTTAGAGTGAAAGAGTAACATGCGAACACAGTCATTAAGAGTGCGGAGAATGCGCTCGGCGCGACCGTTCTGCTGGGAAGTGTAGGGGAAAGTCAGACGGAAGATGGTGCCGTGAGAGGCGAGAAGTGTGCGAAGAGCGACGTTGTCAAACTCTTTTCCGTTATCAGTTTGGAGTGCGAGTATGGGGCGATCGAACTGGGTGGTGACATAGGAATAAAAGACGGTGAGTGTGGCTAAAGCATCGGATTTATGACGAAGGGGAAAAGTCCACACATAATGAGGGTAATCATCTAAAATCACCAAGTAGTATAGATAGCCCGTATTACTCGCAACGGGAGATGTCCAAACATCACTATGAAGTAATTGAAACGGAAAAGTGGAAACTGAAGAAGACGCACTAAAGGGAAGACGAGCAAGAGTGCTTGTCTAGCTTATCACATGAGAAAGAGAAACTCCTAAGGATTTGACGTAAGACGGTGTGGTTGGGGTGACCCAAGCGAGCGTGCCAAAGGTCAACGCCGGCGGCAAGAGCAACGGGTGTGGAGGTGGAGGCGCCGGTGTGGGTACGGGCGTCTTTCATAGAAAAGCCGACACCGTCAAATTCAACAGTAAGTGGGTTCTCACGGGTAAGACGACGAACGGAAACTAGGTTTGTGAAAAAATCAGGTGAAACAAGAACATTAGACATAGTGATGGGTGTGGAAGTGGAGGGAAAGCTAGTGCTACCGATATGAGTAATAGGTAAGGAGGAGCCGTTGCCTACGATGATACGAGTGGGTGTGCGAACGGGAGTGGAGGAGGTTAGGTTACCGGGATGAGCTGCCATGTGCGCAGTAGCACCTGAGTCCATGTACCAGTCGCCTCCACCGACAGAGCTACTCGGCGACGGTGCGGAGTTCTAGGCGGCGAGGAGGGTGGGGTCCCATGGCACAGGTACCGGCAGCGGCAGAAGGCCCCCGTAGGGCGGCGCAGGGACGGACGGGCCATAACCATCGAGGGACGACAGCGCGGGGAGGGCGCACCGATAAACGCCTGGTGGCCAGCGAGGAGAGCCTGCTGATAGTGCGCCCCCCCCCCCCCCCGGCGTCCTGGGCCTGCGGCTACTGCAGGCGGCGGCGACCGCCGCCACGCCGGTTGCGTCGCCCCCCGCTCCCTTGCGGGTGCTGCGGGAAGGATGCGACTGGATTGGCGCGGCCGGTGAAGCGGTTCCACCGCAGATGGTGAAGTAGCCTGGAGAGTCCATGGAAGCCTTCAGAGGCAGCGGCGGTGGCACGCAGGAGCGCGCGGTGGCGGCGCGTCGGGTTAGGGTTGCGATGCGACGGGGCGGCAGCGGCGCGGCAGGAGGCGCGCGGCGGCGGCAGTAAGTCAGCGCAACGGGTGGGAGCGGAAGCGGCGCGGCGGCATATGGGGCGATGGCAGCGTTAGAGGAGGACGCGACGGCGGCGGGGAGCGGCGGCGTGTGCGGGGAGGCGCAGCGCGCGCGGGGAGGTGCAGCAGCGCTGACGGCGGCGGCGGCGGCGCGGGCGAGGAAGTGCTGCGCGGCGGCGGCGGCTTGCCCTAGATCAGGACCTTCAAGATGATACCATATAGACGGGAAAGTTTACAATACAATAAACGTTTATATTGAAGGGATGCTGATGCACGTATCTATAATACAAAGGAAGGCTTTTACATCAACTATATAAGACTAGAAGATAGGCTATAACTCCAATATACATGCAATACAAAACACATATTCAACACCTGTAAAAATTA
Organism: Triticum monococcum; assembly: GCA_034509565.1. Classification (NCBI taxonomy): domain Eukaryota; kingdom Viridiplantae; phylum Streptophyta; class Magnoliopsida; order Poales; family Poaceae; genus Triticum; species Triticum monococcum. The sequence goes on along the minus strand of CM067845.1, from coordinate 4,316,833 downwards.
GTCTATCATATGAAACGAATAGAAACACCCTCTTCGCTCGCTCACGAAATGGAAGAAACAGGAAACGGCTCAGAAAGCCTGCCAAGTAGAGCCTCCGTGCAAAACAGCAGCTAGTTTGACGCAAAAAGCGTCATATAGGTCAATAGGTGGTCCCGGTTCTTTTATATATAGCTTTTTTCTCAGACACTGCTGTTTATATATAGCTTTTTTTAGACAAATTTATATATAGCTTATAGCCAGTTTTGTGGTCGTGTCGCTCATGTAGGCCGGCCCAGAAAACACGCGGTTCAGCATACATATGTGTATGTTTGTGCTTTTATTTTTATTTTCTTATATGTGTATATTTTGAAATGCAAAAAATACATAAAAAATCAAAATTGGTTCATAGATTAAAAATTGTTCATAAAATTCAAAACAACTCATTCAGTTAAAAGTTTGTTCATCCATTTCTTTTTAAAATGTTCTTCAATACAAACTTTGTTCATCAAGTTAAAAGGATGTTCACCGAATTCAAAAAATATTCATCAAATTCAAAATCTGTTCATCAAATACAAAAATAATGTTCATCGTTATTAAGAAATGCTTATAAAAGATTATTCATAAAAATAAAAAAAATGCTCATTCTTTTTGAAGTCGTGAACATTTTGAATTCAAGAACTGATTTTGAAAATTTACAATTTTTTGACATTTTATAACCTTGCTGTAATCCCGAATTATTTTAACATAAAATAAAACAAAAAGGAAATAAAAAGGAAAAGGAAAAGGAAAAGAAACAGGTGGCATCTAGCCCCGCAAATGGGCTGGCCCAAATTGGTGCGCCATGGGAAGGGAGGGTGAGCGCTTGCACGACCCCTGGCGCGCACCACATCATATAAGCAAGCACGCGGTTCAGCATAAATACGTGTACGTGCTAGTCTAGATTACTATACGTTGTCCTTTTCTTTCGCTCTTTTATGTTTTGTTTTCTTGTTGGGGCGTGCTGCGCATCTACGGGCTGATCTTTTTAAAAGATCGACCGAATCCCGAGCAATCCGATTGCATGTCGTGAGCCGTCCAATTTTCTCTTCTCTTGTTTTCTAAAACAACACCTTTGTTGCAAAACTCCATTGCAACAGAATTTTTGTCACAAAAATATCATAGGTCTATTCTTTGTATTCCTGCAACAAGATTTCTGTTGCAAAAATTGAAACAACGCAGACCTCTTCTCTACATGTCTACAACAAGACATTTATTGCAAAAAATCTTCTTCTCTCTATTCCCGCAACAAGACCTTTATTACAAAAAAAACCTCTTCTGTTTATTCCTGCAACAAGATCTTTATTAAAAAAAAAACCTCTTCTCTGTATTTCTGGAACAAGATCCTTTGCAAAAATTACAACATCTCCGACATCTTCTCTGTATTCCTGTAACAAAACATTTGTTGCAAAAATTTTGTCTAAAGTAATATGCATGACTAAACAAATTTTCACATACTTGAAATAAATTTCATGCATTTGCTAAAAAATAAAGCATGAAGTAAAACAAAAAATAAAAAAAAATAAAAAAGGGGAAATAATAGGCAAATAAAAATGTATGAAAGAAAAGGGAAACCCGAACATCGGGAATGGCCCCGTAAACTAGCTCTGAAGGGAACTCACATATATCTACAACTTAAGGTGAAGAATACATACCTGCTACCCTCCCCCCCCGCGCGCGCACGCCAAGGGGCACACGAAAAAAGTTGTATAAGACACCACACAAGATGAAAAAAGGAACCACCTTTTATGAATACATAACACAAAAGTTTTTGGTTGTTGCACCAACAAATAAATGTTCTAGGTGTTTTTCATGACGTTGTCATAAAAATAAAGAAAGTTTTGTCCAATTGAATTTTAACGCCGGAGTTATAGATTCTACTAGCGGGCACATTTTATAACCTAGGTTATTTGCAGATTCTAGTAGAGAAAGGAAGTACTCCCTCCGTCCCATAATATAAGAACGTTTTTCAAAATAACATAGCTTAAAAAATGGTCTTCTATTATGGGACGGAAGGAGTAGTTCATAAGAAATGATTGTATAATGTTTAATAAAAATAACTTAAAAAGGCCCTAAAGGAAAATTTTCTAAAGGCCCTGAAATTATCCTATTGCACTATAAATTAATAAAAACCGACCAGTTTTCTTTGTTTTATTTGTTACAAAAACATGCAAAAATAGAACTAAGAACTAATTAAGGGCCTTTTTCCATTTGAAATGCATGTAATAAAAGCATGGGTAGAGATTTGATGAAGACGACCCTACTAGAATTATTGTTTTAGGTAGACATAATGCTAACAACAGAAGTTTTTTTATTTAAATCGAAACTTCATTCATTAGAAATAACTAGTACATCGTTTGTGAGGATCATTACAATTTTATTGAGAGGCTCCTTAAAACCAATCCGAAGTTGAAGAAAATCTAGCTAATCTAGGAAGTTCATGAGCTACTTTATTTGCCTTTCTATTACAATGTTCGAGTCTAGCCATGACAAAATCACAAGCATAGTGAAAACAATCATTGAAAAATGTTGCCGCTACACCCACTGATTATCCTCCGTCCTGCATGGTCTCAATCACCTTCAGATTGTCTGAGTTGATGATTAGGCGATTACACCCCGACCTTTGCGCCAATGTTAGGCCAAATTTGAGAGCTAAGGCTTCTGCCATCAGAACATCCACACAATAGTCAATCTTTCCATTTCACTAGTAGAAAAAGGGTCAAATGTGAAGCACATTAGTGCCGGTTTGAATTTGAGCCGGCACTAATGTGTCCATTAGTGCCGGTTCCAACGGCTAGGCGGGTGGACATCATTAGTACCGGTTCATGGCGAACCTTTAGCACCGGTTCGTGCCACGAACCGGTACTAAAGTGAGTGGTGGCAGGATGTTGTCAGTCCGGGGCCCCTCCAGCACCTTTAGTACCGGGTCGTATCACGAACAGGTACTAAAGGTCGTCTTACATACACCCTTCGTCCACCCGAGCTCGCTCTGTTCTTCCTCTTTCCCCTCTCCTCTCTGTTCTTTCCCTCTTCCTCTCAAGCTCATCACACATTTTGCCCAAAATTTATCAAGATTTGAAGGCCCTCCATCCATTCAAATGATCACAAAGGTTAGCAACTTTGTCCTTTCATCTCTCATTGCTAGATTAGCTCTTGCAATGCTTTATATAGTGATTGATTTGTGAGTTTAGTAATTTGGGAGGAATTATATATATATATATGTGTGTGTGTGTGTGTGTGTGTGTGTGTGTGTGCTAGTATTTGATCTTTATGCAATTTGAGGTCAAAAATAACACTTAGTTTGCATATGTAGGTGTGGTTTACTTAGTGCCTTCTAAATCTCCATCGTAACCACCGTCGATCGCCCGCAACGTCCCGTCGCCGGCACCACCTTGTGGTGAGCCTCTTGTTCATGAATGTTTTATATAAAAAAATTGATGTTTGTGTGATTTGGATATATAGTTACTCGCATAATTATCTTACCCATACGTTGTTTGTTATACATAGTGCCATGGTTTTGATATCCGTCCTCGTCGGCCCTCGTCCGGGTTATGATTCGGATGTGGTATATTCTCTTTTAAAACTATTTGTTGCATTTCGTGTTTATGACAAATTATGCCCATCAAGTTGACATAGATATTTCTATGTAGGAGGTAGTTGAACCGGAAATTCCAACCGACCCTATTGTCGATGGGTTAAATTTAGTTGAAAGAGAAAACGAGGATTTGAAAGAAAAATTGAAAAGAATTGAGGGGGAGAAGATGGAATTGGAGTTGCATGTTGCCGATGTCGTTGATGATCACAAGATTAAGATGGAGAAAATGCGCTTGAAGATTAGAAATATTAGAAAATATGCCATTCATAGTGAGGCTTGGTATCATTATGCTGTTGGATCAATTGTTACCTTAGTTGCGATCTTGATTGCATTTGTTGTTGCATTTAAATTCTTTAGCTAGAGAGTTATTTGTTTGTTGCATTTAAGTGTTGTATGAACTTTATGTATTGTATTAATTTGGTGTTTTCGGTGCTGTGTATTGAAGATGAGCCGGCAATGGATGTACGATGACCGATGCTCTCCCGAGTTCATTAATGGCGTACATACTTTTCTGCTTGCGGCTGAGGCAAACAAGCGGGCGGATGGTTTTATGCCTTGTCCATGTGCTGGCTGTAAGAATGGTCACAATTACTCTACGTCAAGAACCATTCACGTCCACCTGTTTGAGTCTGGTTTCATGCCCCACTATAATGTTTGGACCAAGCACGGAGAAAGAGGGGTTATGATGCAAGACAATGAAGAAGAAGAGGACGACGACCGCTATCCTGGCCATGGGTTCCCAGAATACGATGATACAACAATGAGGGAAGAAGCTGAGCCGGTAATGCGGGAAGAAGCTGAGCCGGCAATGCGGGAAGAAGCTGAAGAAGAGGCATCGGATGAGCCCGTTGATGATCTAGGTTGGGCCATTGCCGATGCAAAGAGAAACTGCGCAAGTGATTTGGAGAAGAAGAAGTTGCAGCGCATGTTAGAGGATCACAAAAAATTGTTGTACCTGAATTGCGTAGGTGACAAGAAAAAGCTGGGCACCACACTGGAATTGCTGCAATTGAAGGCAGAGAATGGTGTATCTGACAAGGGATTTGGAAAGTCGCTGGTAATGATAAAGAATATGCTTCCAAAGGACAACGAATTTCCTGAGAGTACGTACGAAGCAAAGAAGGCTGTCTGCCCTCTAGAGTTAGAGGTGCAGAAGATACATGCATGCCCTAATGATTGCATCCTCTACCGCGGTGAGTACGAGGATTTGAACGCTTGCCCGGTATGCGATGCATTGCGCTATAAGATCAACCGCGATGACCCTGGTGATGTCGAGGGCGAGCGCCCCAGGAAGAAGATTCCTGCCAAGGTGATGTGGTATGCTCTTATAATACCACAGTTGAAATGTTTGTTCCAAAACAAAGAGCATGCCAAGGCGATGCGATGGCACAGAGAAGACCATAAGAAATACGGAAAGTTGAGAGTACCCGCTGACGGGTCGTAGTGGAGAAAAATCGAGAGAAAGTACAGGAAGGAGTTTGCAGATGACGCAAGGAACGTATGGTTTGGTCTAAGCGCAGATGGCATTAATCCTTTTGGGGAGCAGACCAGCAACCATAGCACCTGGCTTGTGACTCTATGTTTGTATAACCTTCCTCCTTGGTTGTGCATGAAGCAGAAGTTCATTATGATGCCAGTGCTCATCCAAGGCCCTAAGCAACCCGGCAACGATATTGATGTGTACCTAAGGCCATTAGTTGAAGAACTCTTACAACTGTGGAATGGAACAGGTGTACTGTTGGGGAACGTAGCAGAAATTCAAAATTTTCTACGCATCACCAAGATCAATCTATGGAGTAATCTAGCAACGAGGGGAAGGAGAGTGCATCTACATACCCTTGTAGATCGCTAAGCGGAAGCGTTCAAGTGAACGGGGTTGATGGAGTCGTACTCGTTGTGATCCAAATCACCGATGATCCTAGTGCCGAACGGACGGCACCTCCGTGTTCAACACACGTACAGCCCGGTGACGTCTCCTACGCCTTGATCCAACAAGGGGAGAAGGAGAGGTTGGGGAAGACTCCATCCAGCAGCAGCACGACGGCGTGGTGGTGGTGGAGGAGCGTGGTACTCCAGCAGGGCTTCGCCAAGCACCGCAAGAGACGAGGAGGGAGAGAGGTAGGGCTGCGCCAGGGAGAGGTCAAAACTCCTATGTCGGCAGCCCCAAAGACCTCAACTATATATAGGGGAGAGGGAGGGGGGTGCGCCCCCTTTAGGGTTTCCACCCCAAGGGGTGCGGCAGCCCCAAACCCATCTAGGGTGGCGGCCAAGGGGGGGAGGGGGAAACTTGCCCCCCAAGCTAGGTGGAGGCGCCCCCTCCCCAAACCCTAGGCGCCTTGGGCCCTTGTGGGGGGGGGGGGCGCACCAGCCCACCTGGGGCTGGTCCCCTCCCACACTTGGCCCATGCAGCCCTCCAGGGCTGGTGGCCCCACTTGATGGACCCCTGGGACCCTCCCGGTGGCCCCGATACATTACCGATAGCAACCGAAACCTTTCCGGTGACCATAACAGGACTTCCCATATATAAATCTTTACCTCCAGACCATTCCGGAACTCCTCGTGATGTCCGAGATCTCATTCGGGACTCCGAACAACATTCGGTAACCACGTATATCTATTCTGTATAACCCTAGCGTCATCGAACCTTAAGTGTGTAGATCCTACGGGTTCGGGAAACATGCAGACATGACCGAGACACCTCTCCGGTCAATAACCAACAGCGGGATCTGGATACCCATGTTGGCTCTCACATGCTCCACGATGATCTCATCGGATGAACCACGATGTCAAGGACTTAATCAATCCCATATACAATTCCCTTCGTCTAGCGGTACGATACTTGCCCGAGATTCGATCGTCGGTATCCCGATACCTGGTTCAATATTGTTACCGGCAAGTCTCTTTTACTCGTTCCGTAACACATCATCCCGTGATCAACTCCTTGATCACATTGTGCACATTATGATGATGTCCTATCGAGTGGGCCTAGTGATACCTCTCCGTTTACACGGAGTGACAAATCCCAGTCTCGATTCGTGCCAACCCAACAGACACTTTCAGAGATACCTGTAGCGTACCTTTATAGCCACCTAGTTACGTTGTGACGTTTGGCACACCCAAAGCACTCCTACGGTATCCGGGAGTTGCACAATCTCATGGTCTAAGGAAGTGATACTTGACATTAGAAAAGCTTTAGCATACGAACTGCATGATCTTGTGCTAGGCTTAGGATTGGGTCTTGTCCATCACATCATTCTCCTAATGATGTGATCCCGTTATCAACGACATCCAATGTCCATGGTCAGGAAACCGTAACCATCTATTGATCAACGAGCTAGTCAACTAGAGGCTTACTAGGGACATGGTGTTGTCTATGTATCCACACATGTATATGAGTTTCCTATCAATACAATTCTAGCATGGATAATAAACGATTATCATGAACAAGGAAATTTAATAATAACCAATTTATTATCCCCTCTAGGGCATATTTCCAACAGTCTCCCACTTGCACTAGAGTCAATAATCCAGTTCACACCGATATGTGATTAACACTCAAGGTCACATCCCCATGTGACTAACACCCAAAGAGTTCTGGGTTTGATCATGTTATGCTTGTGAGAGAGGTCTCAGTCAACGGGTCTGCAACATTCAGATCCGTATGTACTTCGCAAATATCTATGTCATCTTGTAGATGCAACTACTACGCTACATTTGGAGCCATTTCAAATAACTGTTCTACTTGGAGCTATTCTAAATTATTGCTCCATTATACGTATCCGGTATCTCCACTCAGAGCTATCCGGATAGGTGTTAAGCTTGCATCGACGTAACTCTTTACGTCGAACTATTTATCACCTCCATAACCGAGAAACATATCCTTATTCCTCTAAGGATAATTTAGACCGCTATCTGGTGATCTACTCCTAGATCACCTTTGTACCCTCTTGCCAGATATGTGGCAAGGCACACATCAGGTGCGGTACTCAACATGGCATACCGTATATAGCCTATGACAAAAGCATAGGGGCCGACCTTCGTCCTTCCTCTTTCTTCTGCCGTGGTCGAGCTTTAAGTCTTAACTTCATACCTTACAACTCAGGCAAGAACTCCTTCTTTGACTGATCCATCTTGGACACCTTCAAGATCATGTCAAGGTATGTGCTCATTTGAAAGTACCATTAAGCGTTTTGATCTATCCTTATAGATCTTGATGCTCAATGTTCAAGTAGCTTAATCCAGGCTTTCCATTGAAAAACACTTTCCAAATATCCCTAGATGCTTTCCAGAAATTCTATGTCATTTCTGATCAACAATATGTCAACAATATATACTCATCAGAAATTCTATAGTGCTCCCACTCACTTCTTTGGAAATACAAGTTTCTCATAAACTTTGTATACACCCAAAATCTTTGATCATCTCATCAAAGCATACATTCCAACTCCGAGATGCTTACTCCAGTCCTTAGAAGGATTGCTGGAGCTTTGCATACTTGTTAGCATCTTTCAGGATTGACAAAACCTTCCGGTTGTATCACATACAACCTTTCCTCAAGAAAAACGTCGAGGAAACAATGTTTTGATATCCTATCTGCAATATTTCATAAATAATGCAGTAATCGCTAATATAATTCCAACAGACTCTTAGCATCGCTACGAGTGAGAAAGTCTCATCGTAGTCAACTCCTTGAACTTGTCAGAAAATATCTTAACGACAAGTCGAGCTTTCTTAATGGTGATACTTACCATCATTGTCCGTCTTCCCTTTTAAAATCCATGTGTACCTAACAGCCTTACGACCATCAAGTAGTTCTTCCAAAGTCTACACTTTGTTTTCATATATGGATCCTCTCTCGGATTATATGGCCTCGAGCCATTTTGGAATCCAGGCCCACCATCGCTTCTCCATAGCTCGTAGGTTCATTGTTGTCTAGCAACATGACTTCCAAGACAGGATTACGTACCACTCTGAAGTAGTACGCATCCTTGTCATCCCACGAGGTTTGGTAGTGACTTGATCTGAAGTTTCATGATCACTATCATAAGATTCCACTTCAATTGGTGTAGGTGCCACAGGAACAACTCCCTGTGCCCTGCCACACACTAGTTGAAGAGACGGTTCAATAACCTCATCAAGTCTCCACCATCCTCCCACTCAATTCTTTCGAGAGAAACTTTTCCTTGAGAAAGGACCCGATTCTAGAACAATCGCTTATTGCTTTCGGATCTGAGACAGGAGGTATACCCAACTGTTTTGGGTGTCCTATGAAGATGCATTTATCCGCTTTGGGTTCGAGCTTATTAGCCTGAAACTTTTCACATAAGCATCGCAGCCCCAAACCTTTTAACAAATGACAACTTAGGTTTCTCTAAACCATAGTTCATATGGTGTCATCTCATCGGAATTACGTGGTGCCCTATTTAAAGTGAATGTGGTTGTCTCTAATGCCTAACCCATAAACTATTGTGGTAATTCGATAAGAGACATCATGGTATGCATCATATCCAATAGAGTGCAGTTATGATGTTCGGACACACCATCACACTATGGTGTTCCAGGCTGTATTAGTTTTGAAATAATTTCCACAATGTCTTAATTTTGTGCCAAACTCGTAATTCAGATATTCATCTCTATGATCATATCATAGATATTTTATCCTCTTGTCACGACGATCTTTAAACTTCACCCTGAAATTACTTGAACCTTTCAATAATTCAGACTCGTGATTCATCAAGTAAATATACTCAACATCTACTCAAATCATCTGTGAAGTAAGAACATAACGATATCCACTACACGCCTCAGCACTCATTGGACTGCACACATCAAAATGCATTACTTCCAACAAGTTGCTTTCTAGTTCCATTTTACTGAAAACGAGGCTTTCAGTCATCTTGCCCATGTGGTATGATTTGCATGTCTCAAGTGATTCAAAATCAAGTGAGTCCAAACGGTCCATTTGCATGGAGTTTGTTCATGCATATACACCAATAGACATGGTTCGCATGTCTCAAACTTTTCAAAAACGAGTGAGCCCAAAGATCCATCAACATGGAGCTTCTTCATGCGTTTTATACCGATATGACTTACGTGGCAGTGCCACAAGTAGGTGGTACTATCATTACTATCTTATATCTTTTGGCATGAACATGTGTATCACTACGATCGAGATTCAATAAACCATTCATTTTAGGTGCAAGACCATTGAAGGTATTATTCAAATAAACAGAGTAACCATTATTCTCCTTAAATGAATAACCGTATTGCGATAGACATAATCCAATTATGTCTATGCTCAACGCAAACACCAATCTCGATGGTAGAGGGAGCGTGCGATGCTTGATCACATCAAGCTTGGAAAAACTTCCAACACATATCGCCAGCTCACCTTTAGCTAGTCTCCGTTTACTCCGCAACCTTTTATTTCGAGTTTACTAACACTTAGCAACCGAACCGGTATCTAATACCATGGTGCTACTAGGAGTACTAGTAAAGTACACATTAACACAATGTATATCCAATATACTTCTATCGACCTTGCCAGCCTTCTCATCTACCAAGTATCTAGGGTAATTCTGCTCCAGTGGCTGTTCCTCTTATTACAGAAGCACTTAGTCTTGGGTTTGGGTTCAACCTTGGGTTTCTTCACTAGAGCAGCAGCTGAATTGCCGTTTCATGAAGTATCCCTTCTTGCCCTTGCCCTTGCCCTTCTTGAAACTAGTGGTTTCACCAACCATCAACAATTGATGCTCCTTCTTGATTTCTACTTTTCTGGTGTCAAACATCGCGAATATCTCAAGGATCATCATATATGTCCCTGATATATTATAGTTCATCACGAAGCTCTAGCAGCTTGGTGGTAATGACTTCGGAGAAACATCACTATCTCATCTGGAAGATCAACTCCCACTCGATTCAGATGATTGTTGTACTCAGACAATCTGAGCACAAGCTCAACAATTGAGCTTTTCTCCCTTAGTTTGCAGGCTAAGAAAATCGTCGGAGGTCTTATACCTCTTGATGTGGGCACGATCCTGAAATCCCAATTTCAGCCCTCGAAACATCTCATATGTTTCGCGACGTTTCAAAATGTCTTCGGTACCTCAACTCTAAACCGTTTAACTGAACTATCACGTAGTTATCAAAATGTGTATGTCAGATGTTCGCAACATCCACAGACGACATTCGAGGTTCAGCACACTGAGCGGTGCATTAAGGACATAAGCCTTCTATGAAGCAATGATGACATTCCTCAGTTTACGGACCTAATCCGCATAATTGCTACTGTCATCTTTCAACTAAATTTTCTCTAGGAACATATCTAAACAGTACAACTGAAGCGCGAGCTACGACATAATTTGCGAAGACCTTTTGACTATGTTCAGGATAATTAAGTTCATCTTATGAACTCCCACTCAGATAGACATCCCTCTAGTCATCTAAGTGATTACATGATCCGAGTCAACTAGGCCGTGTCCAATCATCATGTGAGACGGACTAGTCATCATCGGTGAACATCTTCATGTTGATCGTATCTTCTATATGACTCATGTTCGACCTTTCGGTCTTCCGTGTTCCGAGGCCATGTCTGTACATGCTAGGCTTGTCAAGTCAACCTAAGTGTTTCGCATGTGTCCCGAGGCCATGTCTGTACATGCTAGGCTCATCAACACCCATTGTATTCGAACGTTAGAATCTATCACACCCGATCATCATGTGGTGCTTCGAAACAACGAACCTTCGCAACGGTGCACAGTTAGGGGGAACACCTTTCTTGAAATTTTAGTGAGGGATCATCTTATTTAAGCTACCGTCATTCTAAGCAAATAAGATGTAAAACATGATAAACATCACATGCAATCAAATAGTGACATGATATGGCCAATATCATTTTGCTCCTCTTGATCTCCATCTTCGGGGATCCATGATCATCGTTGTCACCGGCATGACACCAGGATCTCCATCATCATGATCTCCATCATCGTGTCTTCTTGAAGTTGTCTCGTCATCTATTACTTCTACTACTATGGCTAACGCTTTAGCAATAAAGTAAAGTAATTACATGACGTTTATGTTGACACGCAGGTCATAAATAAATTAAGACAACTCCTATGGCTCCTGCCGGTTGTCATACTCATCGACATGCAAGTCGTGATTCCTATTACAAGAACATGATCAATCTCATACATCACATATATCATTCATCACATCCTTTTGGCCATATCACATCACAAGGCATATGCTGCAAAAACAAGTTAGACGTCCTCTAATTGTTGTTGCAAGTTTTTACGTGGCTGCTATAGGTTGCTAGCAAGAACGTTTCTTACCTACGCCAAAACCACAACGTGAATTGCCAATTTATATTTACCCTTCATAAGGACCCTGTTCATCGAATCCGATACGACTAAAGTGGGAGAGACAGACACCCGCCAGCCACCTTATGCAACTAGTGCATGTCAGTCGGTGGAACCGGTCTCACGTAAGCGTACGTGTAAGGTTGGTCCGGGCCGCTTCATCCCACAATGCCGCCGAATCAAGATAAGACTAGTAACGGCAAGTAAATTGACAAAATCGACGCCCACAACAACTTGTGTTCTACTCGTGCATAGAAACTACGCATAGACCTAGCTCATGATGCCACTGTTGGGGAACGTCGCAGAAATTCAAAATTTTCTACGCATCACCAAAATCAATCTATGGAGTAATCTAGCAACGATGGGAAGGAGAGTGCATCTACATACCCTTGTAGATCGCTAAGCGGAAGCGTTCAAGTGAACGGGGATGATGGAGTCGTACTCGTCGTGATCCAAATCATCGATGATCCTAGTGCCGAACGGACGGCACCTCCGTGTTCAACACACGTACAGCCCGGTGACGTCTCCTACGCCTTGATCCAGCAAGGGGAGAAGCAGAGGTTGGGGAAGACTCCATCCAGCAGCAGCACGACGGCGTGGTGGTGGTGGAGGAGCGTGGTACTCCAGCAGGGCTTCGCCAAGCACCGCAAAAGACGAGGAGGGAGAGAGGTAGGGCTGCGCCAGGGAGAGGTCAAAACTCCTATGTCGGCAGCCCCAAAGACCTCAACTATATATAGGGGAGAGGGAGGGGGTGCGCCCCCTTTAGGGTTTCCACCCCAAGGGGTGCGGCAGCCCCAAACCCATCTAGGGTGGCGGCCAAGGGGGGGGAGAGGGGGAAACTTGCCCCCCAAGCTAGGTGGAGGCGCCCCCTCCCCAAACCCTAGGCACCTTGGGCTCTTGTGGGGGGGGGGGGGGGGGGGCGCACCAGCCCACCTGGGGCTGGTCCCCTCCCACACTTGGCCCATGCAGCCCTCCAGGGCTGGTGGCCCCACTTGGTGGACCCCCGGGACCCTCCCGGTGGTCCCGGTACATTACCGATAGCAACCAAAACCTTTCCGGTGACCAAAACAGGACTTCACATATATAAATCTTTACCTCCGGACCATTCCGGAACTCCTCGTGATGTCCGGGATCTCATCCGGGACTCCGAAAAACATTCGGTAACCACGTATATCTATTCCCTATAACCCTAGCGTCATCGAACCTTAAGTGTGTAGATCCTACGGGTTCGGGAAACATGCAGACATGACCGAGACACATCTCCGGTCAATAACCAACAACGGGATCTGGATACCCATGTTGGCTCCCACATGCTCCATGATGATCTCATCGGATGAACCACGATGTCAAGGACTTAATCAATCCCGTATACAATTCCCTTCGTCTAGCGGTACGATACTTGCCCGAGATTCGATCGTCGATATCCCGATACCTAGTTCAATCTCGTTACAGGCAAGTCTCTTTTACTTGTTCCGTAACACATCATCCCGTGATCAACTCCTTGATCACATTGTGCACATTATGATGATGTCCTACCGAGTGGGCCTAGAGATACCTCTCCATTTACATGGAGTGACAAATCCCAGTCTCGATTCGTGCCAACCCAACAGACACTTTCGGAGATACCTGTAGTGTACCTTTATAGCCACCCAGTTACATTGTGATGTTTGGCACACCCAAAGCACTCCTACGGTATTCGGGAGTTGCACAATCTCATGGTCTAAGGAAGTGATACTTGACATTAGAAAAGCTTTAGCATACGAACTACATGATCTTGTGCTAGGCTTAGGATTGGGTCTTGTCCATCACATCATTCTCCTAATGATGTGATCCCGTTATCAACGACGTCCAATGTCAATGGTCAGGAAACCATAACCATCTATTGATCAACGAGCTAGTCAACTAGAGGCTTACTAGGGACATGGTGTTGTCTATGTATCCACACATGTATATGAGTTTCCTATCAATACAATTCTAGCATGGATAATAAACGATTATCATGAACAAGGAAATATAATAATAACTAGTTTATTATCGCCTCTAGGGCATATTTCCAACATGTACGTGCGTGGGATGAGCACATGGGGGAAGAATTTGACCTAAAGGTGTTGCTGTTCGTGACCATCAATGATTGGCCTACTCTCAGTAACCTTTCAGGACAGACAAACAAGGGATACCACGCATGCACGTATTGTTTGGACGATACCGACAGTATATATTTGGCTAATTGTAAGAAGAATGTGTACCTGGGACATCGTCGATTTCTTCCGAGCAGGCATGCCGTAAGAAAGAAAGGCAAACATTTCAAAGGTGAGGCGGATCACCGGACGAAGCCTCACCACCGTATTGGTGCTGATGTACATGATATGGTCAAGGATTTGAAGGTAGTCTTTGGAAAGGGTCCTGGCGGACAACCTGTTCCGAATGACGCTGACGGACGCGCACCCATGTGGAAGAAGAAATCTATACTTTGGGACCTGCCCTATTGGAAAGACCTAGAGGTCCGCTCCGCAATCGACGTGATGCACGTGAAGAAGAATCTTTGCGTGACCCTGCTTGGCTTCTTGGGCGTGTAGGGGAAGACAGAAGATACACCTGAGGCACGGGAGGACCAACAACGTATGCATGGAAAAGACAGCATACATCAGGGTCATGCCAGCTATGCTCTCTTACCAAAGAAGAGAAGGAAATATTTTTTGAATGCCTGCTCAGTATTAAGGTATCGTCTGGCTTCTCGTCGAATATAAAGGGAATGATAAACATGGCAGAGAAAAAGTTCCAGAACCTAAAGTCTCATGACTACCACATGATTATGACGCAACTGCTTCCGGTTGCATTGAGGGGGCTTCTACCGGAAAACGTTCGATTAGCCATTGTGAAGCTATGTGCATTCCTCAATGCAATCTCTCAGAAGGCAATCGATCCATAAATCATACCAAGGTTAGAGAATGATTTGGTGCAATGTCTTGTCAGTTTCGAGTTGGCGTTCCCACCATCCTTCTTCAACATCATGACGCACATCCTAGTTCACCTATGCGAAGAGATTAACGTTTTGGGTCATGTATTTCTACACAATATGTTCCCCTTTGAGAGGTTCATGGGAGTCTTAAAGAAATATGTTCATAACCGTGCTATGCCAGAAGGAAGCATCTCCAAGGGCCATGAAAATGAGGAGGTCATTGAGTTTTGTGTTGACTTTATTCCTGACCTTAAGCCGATTGGTGTTCTTGAATCGCAGCATAAGGGCAGACTGGATGGAAAAGGAACGCTAGGAGGGGATCAAATAATATGTATGGACGGAAATTCTCTAACTGAAGCACACTACATAGTTCTACAGAATTCCGCCTTGGTGGCTCTGTATATGGACGAACACAAGAATTTTCTACGCTCCAAACACCCGGAGCGGTCTGATGACTGGATTACATGTGAACAAACCAGGAGTTTCACTGGCTGGTTGCAGAAACGTACCATGCATGACGCCTCTATTGAAGATGACCTATATTCGCTGTCCCAGTTACCATCTTCGAATATAATGACTATCAAAGGGTACGAGATAAATGGTAATACATTTTACATGATCGCCCAAGATAAGAAGAGCACCAACCAAAACAGTGGTGTCCGCTTTGATGCAGAAACCAAGACGGGAAAGGAAACATATTATGGTTACATAGAGGAGATATGGGAACCTGACTATGGACGTGGTTTGAAGGTCCCTTTTTTTCGGTGCAAATGGGTCAACATGACACGAGGCGGGGTAACAGAAGACCCGCAGTACGGAATGACAACAGTGGATCTCAACAATCTTGCGTATGCAGACGAACCATTCGTCCTAGCTAATGATGTGGCACAGGTTTTCTATGTGAAGGATATGTCTACCAAGCCGAGAAAAAGAAAATATAACGAAGCGAATGCATCATACGATGAGCCAAAGCGCCACATAGTTCTTTCTGGGAAGAGAAACATCATGGGAGTGGATGACAAGACAGACATGTCAGAAGATTATGAAAATTTTGATGAAATTGCTCCATTCACAGTGAATATTGACCCGAGCATCCAGTTAGATGATGAAGATTTTCCATGGCTACGGCGCAAAGGGACACACGCGAAGAAAAAGTTTCACACCCAAAGATCTGGGATGTGATCGGCTTCACTATCATCACTTTCTTCTGTGTTTCACACCCAGGAGGGAATCTCTGTAATAGTTAGGGTAGTTATGTGTTTTGGCATTTGAAACGTGAAGAAATTTTATGTGTAAACAAATTCTTTCATGCATTTACTGATTTTTCAGCTAAATGACCCTGAAATTGAAAATCATTTCAAATGACCTCAGAAAAGGTTGAAAATTGGCATGGTATCATAATTTCACCCACATAGCATGTGCAAAAAGTAGAGAGGGTTACCGCAAAAACTGGATGCACTTCGTGTACAAAATGGACAATCTCTTTCAAAGTATCAGGGTTTCGGACGAAAACTCATCCGTTACAAAGTCATTTCATTTTTTAAATAACCTAAGCATTACCAAATTGAATATAATGATAAAACACACTAATATTAAACATAAGAAAAAAGAATCACTGAAAAATCTATTTTTAAAGTTAAGTTATTCACAAACTAGTGATTCACACAAAATTCAAATAATTCAAAATTTAAACTATTCAAATTTGAAAACTACTGGCACTAATAGAAAGTTTGTAATTTTTTGTACCTAAAGCAAAAATATTCATAAAGAAACTCAAAATACAGCAAAAACAACTAAAAATAAATAAAACAAAATAAATAAAGCAGAAAAGAAAAAAAAGAAAAAACTAAATGAAAAAAATCCCACCTACTGGGCCACAGCGGCCTGCATACGACTAGAAACCCAAATTCTAGTTGGGCCAGGATGCAGGCCTGCTAGCCCAGTAGGCCCAACAGGGCATCATAGCAGAGGTAGGCCCAGAAGGCCTGCTTTAGAGAGGAGCTCGAGACAGCAGCGACGGCGGGGCTTATAAGCAGGTGCGAGTGCCCCTCGTCTGGCAGCGCACACCCTTTAGTACCGGGTCGTGGCTCCAACTGGTACTAAAGGGGGGCCTTTAGTACCGGTTGGCGCCACGACCCGGTACTAAAGGGGGTGCGGTTCCCGCCGCTTCGCTTGGCCAAAACAGACCTTTAGTACCGGTTGGTGACTCCAACCTGTACTAAAGGTGGGTTCTATATAAGAAAACACCAAAAAAATCCAGTTTCTCATCTCTCCCTCTGCTTCTTTCTCCTCTACCCCGTCACTGCCGCCCCTCGTCGCCGCCTAGCCTGTCGCCGTCCCCGTCGCCGCGCCCCGCCCCGTCCTCCTGTCGTCCCCGCCCGGCCCGCCCCCGTCCCCGTCGCCGCGCCCCGCCCCGTCCACCCGTCGTCCCCGCCTGGCCCGCCCCCGTCCCCGTCGCTGCGCCACGCCCCGTTGCCGCGCCCCGCCCCTGTTGGGGAATGTAGTAATTTCAAAAAAAATTCCTAAGCACACGCAAGATCATGGTGATGCATAGCAACGAGAGGGGAGAGTGTGATCTACGTACCCTTGTAGACCGACAGAGGAAGCGTTAGCACAACGCGGTTGATGTAGTCGTACGTCTTCACGGCCCGACCGATCAAGCACCGAAACTACGGCACCTCCGAGTTTTAGCACATGTTCAGCTCGATGACGATCCCCGGACTCCGATCCAGCAAAGTGTCGGGGAAGAGTTCCGTCAGCACGACGGCATGGTGATGATCTTGATGTACTACCGTCGCAGGGCTTCGCCTAAGCACCGCTACAATATTATCGAGGATTATAGTGGAAGGTGGCACCGCACACGGCTAAGAATATGATCACGTGGATCAACTTGTGTGTCTAGGGGTGCCCCCTGCCCCCGTATATAAAGGAGCAAGGGGAGGAGGCCGGCCGGCCCCCATAGGCGCGCCAAGGAGGAGTCCTCCTCCTAGTAGGAGTAGGACTCCTACTAGGAGGGGGAAGGAAGTGGGGAAGGAGAAGGAAAGGGGGGCGCCGCACCCCTCTCCTAGTCCAATTCGGACTAGGGTGGAGGAGGCGCGCGGCCTACCCTTGCTGCCCCTCTCTCTCTCTCCACTAAGGCCCATATGGCCCATTACTTCTCCCGGTAGGGTTCCGGTAACCCTCCGGCTCTCCGGTTTTCTCCGAAATCACCCAGAACACTTCTGGTGTCCGAATATAGCCGTCCAATATATCAATCTTTATGTCTCGACCATTTCGAGACTCCTCGTTATGTTCGTGATCACATCTGGGACTCCGAACTAACTTCGGTACATCAAAACTCATAAACTCATAATATAACTGTCATCGAAACCTTAAGCGTGTGGACCCTATGGGTTCGAGAACAATGTGGACATGACCGAGACACGTCTCGGGTCAATAACCAATAGCGTAACCTGGATGCTCATATTGGCTCCTACATATTCTACGCAGATCTTTATCGGTCAGACCGCATAACAACATACGTTGTTCCCTTTGTCATCGGTATGTTACTTGCCCGAGATTCGATCGTCGGTATCTCAATACCTAGTTCAATCTCGTTACCGGCAAGTCTCTTTACTCGTTTTGTAATACATTATCTTGCAACTAACTCATTAGTTGCAATGATTGCAAGGCTTATGTAATGTGCATTACCGAGAGGGCCCAGAGATACCTCTCAAAAAATCGGAGTGACAAATCCTAATCTCGAAATATGCCAACCCAACATGTACCTTTGGAGACACCTGTAGAGCTCCTTTATAATCACCCAGTTACGTTGTGACGTCTGGTAGCACACAAAGTGTTCCTCTGGCAAACAGGAGTTGCATAATCTCATAGTCATAGGAACATGTATAAGTCATGAAGAAAGCAATAGCAACATACTAAACGATCGGGTGCTAAGCTAATGGAATGGGTCATGTCAATCACATCATTCTCCTAATAATGTGATCCCGTTAGTCAAATGACAACACATGTCTATGGTTAGGAAACATAACCATCTTTGATTAATGAGCTAGTCAAGTAGAGGCATACTAGTGACGTTTGGTTTGTCTATGTATTCACACAAGTATTATGTTTCCGGATAATACAATTCTAGCATGAATAATAAACATTTATCATGATATAAGGAAATAAAAATAATAACATTATTATTGCCTCTAGGGCATATTTCCTTCAGTCTCCCACTTGCACTAGAGTCAATAATCTAGATTACATAGTAATGATTCTAACACCCATGGAGCTTTGGTGCTGATCATGTTTTGCTCGTGGAAGAGGCTTAGTCAACGGGTCTGCAATATTCAGATCCGTATGTATCTTGCAAATCTCTATGTCTCCCACCTGGACTAGATCTCAGATGGAATTGAAGCGTCTCTTGATGTGCTTGGTTCTCTTGTGAAATCTGGATTCTTTTGCCAAGGCAATTACACCAGTATTGTCACAAAAGATTTTCATTGGACCCGATGCACTAGGTATGACACCTAGTCCCTGATATGAACTTCATGCAGACTCCTTCGTTTGATGCTTCTGAAGCAGCTATGTATTCCGCTTCACATGTAGATCCCGCCACAACACTTTGTTTAGAACTGCACCAACTGACAGCTCCACCGTTTAATGTAAACACGTATCCGGTTTGCGATTTAGAATCGTCCGGATCAGTGTCAATGCTTGCATCAACGTAACCATTTACGATGAGCTCTTTGTCACCTCCATATATGAGAAACATATCCTTAGTCCTTTTCAGGTATTTCAGGATGTTCTTGACCGCTGTCCAGTGATCCACTCCTGGATTACTTTGGTACCTGCCTGCTAGACTTATAGCAAGACACACATCAGGTCTGGTACATAGCATTGCATATATGATAGAGCCTATGGCTGAAGCATAGGGAACATATTTCATTTTCTCTCTATCTTCTGCATTGGTCGGGCATTGAGTCTCACTCAATTTCACACCTTGTAACATAGGCAAGAATCCTTTCTTTGCTTGATCCATTTTGAACTTTTTCAATACTTTGTCAAGGTATGTGCTTTGTGAAAGTCCAATTAAGCGTCTTGATCTGTCTCTATAGATCTTAATGCCCAATATGTAAGTAGCTTCACCGAGGTCTTTCATTGAAAAACTCTTGTTCAAGTATCCCTTTATGCTATCTAGAAATTCTATATCATTTCCGATTAGTAATATGTCATCTACATATAATATCAGAAATGCTACAGAGCTCCCACTCACTTTCTTGTAAATACAGGCTTCTCCAAAAGTCTATACAAAACCAAATGCTTTGATCACACTATCAAAGCATTTATTCCAACTCCGAGAGGCTTGCACCAGTCCATAAATGGATCGCTGGAGCTTGCACACTTTGTTAGCTCCCTTTGGATCAACAAAACCTTCCGGTTGCATCATATACAACTCTTCTTGCAGAAATCCATTCCGGAATGCAGTTTTGACATCCATCTGCCAAATTTCATAATCATAAAATGCGGCAATTGCTAACATGATTCGGACAGACTTAAGCATCGCTACGGGTGAGAAGGTCTCATCGTAGTCAATCCCTTGAACTTGTCGAAAACCTTTTGCAACAAGTCGAGCTTTGTAGACAGTAACATTACCGTCAGCGTCAGTCTTCTTCTTAAAGATCCATTTATTCTCAATTGCTTGCCGATCATTGGGCAAGTCAACCAAAGTCCATACTTTGTTCTCATACATGGATCCCATCTCAGATTTCATGGCTTCAAGCCAGTTTGCGGAATCTGGGCTCACCATCACTTCTCCATAGTTTGTAGGTTCATCATGATCTAGTAGCATGACTTTCAGAACAGGATTACTGTACCACTCTGGTGCGGATCTTACTCTGGTTGATCTATGAGGTTCAGTAGTATCTTGTTCTGAAGCTTCATGATCATCATCATTAGCTTCCTCACTAATTGGTGTAGGTGTCACAGAAATTGGTTTCTGTGATGTACTACTTTCCAATAAGGGAGCAGGTACAGTTACCTCATCAAGTTCTACTTTCCTCCCACTCACTTCTTTCGAGAGAAACTCCTTCTCTAGAAAGTTTCCGAACTTAGCAACAAAAGTTTTGCCTTCGGATCTGTGATAGAAGGTGTATCCAATAGTTTCCTTTGGATATCCTATGAAGACACATTTCTCCGATTTGGGTTCAAGCCTATCAGGTTGAAGCTTTTTCACATAAGCATCGCAACCCCAAACTTTCAGAAACGACAACTTTGGTTTCTTGCCAAACCATAGTTCATAAGGCGTCGTCTCAACGGATTTTGATGGTGCCCTATTTAACGTGAATGCGGCCGTCTCTAGAGCATAACCCCAAAACAATAGCGGTAAGTCAATAAGAGACATCATAGATCACACCATATCAAGTAAAGTACGATTACGACGTTCGGACACACCATTATGTTGTGGTGTTCCGGGTGGCGTGAGTTGCGAAACTATTCCGCATTGTTTCAAATGTACACCAAACTCATAACTCAAATATTCTCCTCCACGATCAGATCGTAAGAATTTTATTTTCTTGTTATGATGATTTTCAACTTCACTCTGAAATTCTTTGAACTTTTCAAATGTTTCAGACTTATGTTTCATGAAGTAGATATACCCATATCTGCTTAAGTCATCTGTGAAGGTGAGAAAATAACGATATCCGCCACGAGCCTCAACATTCATCGGACCACATACATCTGTATGTATGATTTCCAACAAATTTGTTGCTCTCTCCATAGTACCGGAGAATGGTGTTTTTGTCATCTTACCCATAAGGCACGGTTCGCAAGTACCAAGTGATTCATAATCAAGTGGTTCCAAAAGCCCATCAGTATGGAGTTTCTTCATGCGCTTTACACCGATATGACCCAAACGGCAGTGCCACAAATAAGTTGCACTATCATTATCAACTCTACATCTTTTGGCTTCAACATTATGAATATGTGTGTCACTACTATCGAGATTTAATAAGAATAGACCACTCTTTAAGGGTGCATGACCATAAAAGATATTACTCATATAAATAGAACAACCATTATTCTCTGATTTAAATGAATAACCGTCTCGCATCAAACAAGATCCAGATATAATGTTCATGCTTAACGCTGGCACCAAATAACAATTATTTAGGTCTAATACTAATCCCGAAGGTAGATGTAGAGGTAGTGTGCCGACCGCGATCACATCGACTTTGGAACCATTTCCCACGCGCATCGTCACCTCGTCCTTAGCCAATCTTCGCTTAATCCGTAGTCCCTGTTTCGAGTTGCAAATGTTAGCAACAGAACCAGTATTAAATACACATGTGCTACTGCGAGCATTAGTAAGGTACACATCAATAACATGTATATCACATATACCTTTGTTCACCTTGCCATCCTTCTTATCCGCCAAATACTTGGGGCAGTTCCGCTTCCAGTGACCAGTCTGCTTGCAGTATAAGCACTCAGTTTCAGGCTTAGGTCCAGGTTTGGGTTTCTTCTCTTGAGTAGCAACTTGCTGTTCTTTTTGAAGTTCCCCTTCTTCTTCCCTTTGCCCTTTTTCTTGAAACTAGTGGTCTTATTGACCATCAACACTTGATGCTCCTTCTTGATTTCTACCTCCGCAGCTTTCAGCATTGCGAAGATCTCGGGAATAGTCTTATTCATCCCTTCCATATTGTAGTTCATCACGAAGCTCTTATAGCTTGGTGGGAGTGATTGGAGAATTCTGTCAATGACGCAATCATCTGGAAGATTAACTCCCAATTGAATCAAGTGATTATTATACCCAGACATTTTGAGTATATGCTCACTGACAGAACTGTTCTCCTCCATCTTGTAGCTATAGAACTTATTGGAGATTTCATATCTCTCAATCCAGGCATTTTCTTGAAATATTAACTTCAACTCCTGGAACATCTCATATGCTCCATGACGTTCAAAACATAGTTGAAGTCCCGATTCTAAGCTGTAAAGCATGGCACACTGAACTATCGAGTAGTCATCAGCTTTGCTCTGCCAGACGTTCATAACATCTGGTGTTGCTCCAGCAGCAGGCCTGGCACCCAGCGGTGCTTCCAGGACGTAATTCTTCTATGCAGCAATGAGGATAATCCTCAAGTTACGGACCCAGTCCGTGTAATTGCTACCATCATCTTTCAACTTTGCTTTCTCAAGGAACGCATTAAAATTCAACGGAACAATAGCACGGGCCATCTATCTACAATCAAACATAAACAAGCAAGATAATATCAGGTACTAAGTTCATGATAAATTTAGGTTTAATTAATCATATTACTAAAGAAATCCCACTTAGATAGACATCCCTCTAATCCTCTAAGTGATTACGTTATCCAAATCAACTAAACCATGTCCGATCATCACGTGAGATGGAGTAGTTTCATTGGTGAACATCGCTATGTTGATCATATCTACTATATGATTCATGCTCGACCTTTCGGTCTCCGTGTTCCGAGGCCATATCTGTATATGCTTGGCTCGTCAAGTATAGCCTGAGTATTCTGCGTGTGCAACTGTTTTTGCAACCGTTGTATTTGAACGTAGAGCCTATCACACCCGATCATCACGTGGTGTCTCAGCACGAAGAACTTTCGCAACGGTGCATACTCAGGGAGAACACTTCTTGATAATTAGTGAGAGATCATCTTAAAATGCTACCGTCAATCAAAGCAAGATAAGATGCATAAAAGATAAACATCACATGCAATCAATATAAGTGATATGATATGGCCATCATCATCTTGTGCTTGTGATCTCCATCTTCGAAGCACCGTCGTGATCACCATCGTCACCGGTGCGACACCATGATCACCATCGTAGCATCATTGTCGTCTCACCAATCTTATGCTTCCACGACTATCGCTACCGCTTAGTGATAAAGTAAAGCATTACAGCGCAATTGCATTGCATACAATAAAGCGACAACCATATGGCTCCTGCCAGGTGCCGATAACTTGGTTACAAAACATGATCATCTCATACAATAAAATTTAGCATCATGTCTTGACCATATCACATCACAACATGCCCTGCAAAAACAAGTTAGACGTCCTCTACTTTGTTGTTGCAAGTTTTACGTGGCTGCTATGGGCTTAAGCAAGAACCAATCTTACCTACGCATCAAAACCACAACGATACTTTGTCAAGTTGGTGCTGTTTTAACCTTCGCAAGGACCGGGCGTAGCCACACTCAGTTCAACTAAAGTTGGAGAAACTGTCACCCGCTAGCCACCTTTGTGCAAAGCACGTTGGGAGAACCGGTCTCGCGTAAGCGTACGCGTAATGTCGGTCCGGGCCGCTTCGTCCAACAATACCGCCGAACCAAAGTATGACATGCTGGTAAGCAGTATGACTTATATCGCCCACAACTCACTTGTGTTGTACTCGTGCATATAACATCAACACATAAAACCTAGGCTCCGATACCACTGTTGGGGAACGTAGTAATTTCAAAAAAATAACTATGCACACGCAAGATCATGGTGATGCATAGCAACGAGAGGGGAGAGTGTGATCTACGTACCCTTGTAGACCGACAGCGGAAGCGTTAGTACAACGCGGTTGATGTAGTCGTACGTCTTCACAGCCCGACCGATCAAGCACCGAAACTACGGCACCTCCGAGTTTTAGCATACGTTCAGCTCGATGACGATCCCCGGACTCCGATCCAGCAAAGTGTCGGGGAAGAGTTCCGTCAGCACGACGGCGTGCTGACGATCTTGATGTACTACTGTCGCAGGGCTTCGCCTAAGCACCGCTACAATATTATCGAGGATTATAGTGGAAGGGTGCACCGCACACGGCTAAGAATATGATCACGTGGATCAACTTGTGTGTCTAGGGGTGCCCCCTGCCCCCGTATATAAAGGAGCAAGGGGAGGAGGCCGGCCGGCCCCTATAGGCGCGCCAAGGAGGAGTCCTCCTCCTAGTAGGAGTAGGACGCCTACTAGGAGGGGGAAGGAAGTGGGGAAGGAAAAGGAAAGGGGGGCGCCGCCCCCCCTCTCCTAGTCCAATTCGGACCAGGGGGAGGAGGCACGCGGCCCACCCTTGCTGCCCCTCTCTCTCTGCACTAAGGCCCATATGGCCCATTACTTCTCCCGGTAGGGTTCCGGTAACCCTCCGGCTCTCCGGTTTTCTCCGAAATCACCCGGAACACTTCTGGTGCCCGAATATAGCCATCCAATATATCAATCTTTATGTCTCGACCATTTCGAGACTCCTCATTATGTCCGTGATCACATCCGGGACTCCGAACTAACTTTGGTACATCAAAACTCATAAACTCATAATATAACTGTCATGGAAACCTTAAGCGTGCGGACCCTACGGGTTCGAGAACAATGTAGACATGACCGAGACACGTCTCCGGTCAATAACCAATAGCGGAACCTGGATGCTCATATTGGCTCCTACATATTCTACGAAGATCTTTATCGGTCAGACCGCATAACATCATACGTTGTTCACTTTGTCATCGGTATGTTACTTGCCCAAGATTCGATCGTCGGTATCTCAATACATAGTTCAATCTCGTTACCGGCAAGTCTCTTTACTCGTTTCATAATACATTATCTCGCAACTAACTCATTAGTTGCAATGCTTGCAAGGCTTATCTGATGTGCATTACCGAGAGGGCCCAGAGATACCTCTCTGACAATCGGAGTGACAAATCCTAATCTCAAAATACGCCAACCCAACATGTGAACAAACCAGGAGTTTCGCCGGCTGGTTGCAGACACGTACCATGCATGACGCCTCTATTGAAGATGACCTGTACTCGCTGTCCCAGTTACCATCTACGAATATAATGACTTTCAAAGGGTACGAGATAAATGGTAATACATTTTACACGATCGCCCAAGATAAGAAGAGCACCAACCAAAACAGTGGTGTCTGCTTTGATGCAGAAACCAAGACGGGAAAGGAAACATATTATGGTTACATAGAGGAGATATGGGAACCTGACTATGGATGTGGTTTGAAGGTCCCTTTGTTTCGGTGCAAATGGGTCAACATGACACGAGGCGAGGTAACGGAAGACCCGCAGTATGGAATGACAACAGTGGATCTCAACAATCTTGCGTATGCAGAAGAACCATTCGTCCTAGCTAATGATGTGGCACAGGTTTTCTATGTGAAGGATATGTCTACCAAGCCGAGAAAAAGAAAATATAAGGAAGCGAATGCATCATACGATGAGCCAAAGCGCCACATAGTTCTTTCTGGGAAGAGAAACATCATGGGAGTGGATGACAAGATAGACATGTCAGAAGATTATGAAAAGTTTGATGAAATTGCTCCATTCACAGTGAATATTGACCCGAGCATCCAGTTAAATGATGAAGATTTTCCATGGCTACGGCGCAAAGGGACACACGCGAAGAAAAAGTTTCACACCCAAAGATCTGGGATGTGATCGGCTTCACTATCATCACTTTCTTCTATGTTTCACACCCAGGAGGGAATCTCTGTAATAGTTAGGGTAGTTATGTGTTTTGGCATTTGAAACGCGAAGAAATTTTATGTGCGAACAAATTCTTTCATGCATTTACTGATTTTTTCAGCTAAATGACCCTGAAATTGAAAAGCATTTCAAATGAACTCAGAAAAGTTTGACAATTGGCATGGTATCATAATTTCACCCACATATCATGTGCAAAAAGTAGAGAGGGTTACCACAAAAACTGGATGCACTTCGTGTACAAAATGGACAATCTCTTTCAAAGTATCAGGGTTTCGGACGAAAACTCATCTGTTACAAAGGCATTTCATTTTTTAAATAACCTAAGCATTACCAAATTGAATATAATGATAAAACACACTAATATTAAACATAAGAAAAAAGAATCACTGAAAAATCTATTTTTAAAGTTAAGTTATTCAAAAACTAGTGATTCACACAAAATTCAAATAATTCAAAATTTAAACTATTCAAATTTGAAAACTACTGGCACTAACAGAAAGTTTGTAATTTTTTGTACCTAAAGCGAAAATATTCATAAAGAAACTCAAAATACAGCAAAAACAACAAAAAAAATAAAAAAAATAAATGAAGCAGAAAAGAAAAAAAAGAAAAAACTAAATGAAAAAACTCCCACCTACTGGGCCACAGCGGCCTGCATACGACTAGAAACCCAAATTCTAGTTGGGCCAGGATGCAGGCCCGCTAGCCCAGTAGGCCCAACAGGGCATCACAGCAGAGGTAGGCCCAAAAGGCCTGCTTTAGAGAGGAGCTCGACACAGCAGCGACGGCGGGGCTTATAAGCAGGTGCAAGTGCCCCTCGGCTAGCAAGGTGGGACTAAACTTCTGCGCCCCTCGTATGGCAGCGCACACCCTTTAGTACCGGGTCGTGGCTCCAACCGGTACTAAAGGGGGGCCTTTAGTATCGGTTAGCGCCACGACCCGGTACTAAAGGGGGTGCGGTTCCCGCCGCTTCGCTTGGCCAAAATAGACCTTTAGTACCGGTTGGTGAGTCCAACCGGTACTAAAGGTGGGTTCTATATAAGAAAACACCAAAAAAATCAGTTTCTCATCTCTCCCTCTGCTTATTTCTCCTCTACCCCGTCACCGCCGCCCCTCGTCGCCGCCCAGCCCGTCGCCGACCCCGTCGCCGCGCCCTGCCCCGTCCTCCCGTCGTCCCCGCCCGGCCCGGCCCCGTCCCCGTCGCCGTGCCCCGCCCCATCCTCCCGTTGTCCCCGCCCGGCCCGCCCCCGTCCCCGTCACTGCGCCCCGCGCCGTCACCGCGCCCCGCCCCTATTGGGGAACGTAGTAATTTCAAAAAATTTCCTAAGCACACGCAAGATCATGGTGATGCATAGCAACGAGAGGGGAGAGTGTGATCTACGTACCCTTGTAGACCGACGACGGAAGCATTAGCACAACGCGGTTGATGTAGTCGTACGTCTTCACGGCCCGACCGATCAAGCATCGAAACTACGGCACCTCCGAGTTTTAGCACACGTTCAGCTCGATGACGATCCCCGGACTCCAATCCAGCAAAGTGTCGGGGAAGAGTTCCGTCAGCACGACGGCGTGGTGACGATCTTGATGTACTACCGTCGCAGGGCTTCGCCTAAGCACCGCTACAATATTATCGAGGATTATAGTGGAAGGGGGCACCGCACACGGCTAAGAATATGATCACGTGGATCAACTTGTGTGTCTAGGGGTGCCCCCTGCCCCCGTATATAAAGGAGCAAGGGGAGGAGGCTGGCCGGCCCCTATAGGCACGCCAAGGAGGAGTCCTCCTCCTAGTAGGAGTAGGACTCCTACTAGGAGGGGGAAGGAAGTGGGAAAGGAGAAGGAAAGGGGGGCGCCGCCCCCCCCCCTCTCCTAGTCCAATTTGGACCAGGGGGGAGGAGGCATGCGGCCCACCCTTGCTACCCCTCTCTATCTCCACTAAGGCCCATATGGCCCATTACTTCTCCCAGTAGGGTTCCGGTAACCCTCTGGCTCTCCGGTTTTCTCCGAAATCACCCGGAACACTTCTGGTGTCCGAATATAGCCGTCCAATATATCAATCCTTATGTCTCAACCATTTTGAGACTCCTCGTTATGTCCGTGATCACATCCGGGACTCCGAACTAACTTCGGTACATCAACACTCATAAACTCATAATATAACTGTCATCGAAACCTTAAGCGTGCGGACCCTACGGGTTCGAGAACAATGTAGACATGACCGAGATACGTCTCCGGTCAATAACCAATAGCGGAACCTAGATGCTCATATTGGCTCCTACATATTCTACGAAGATCTTTATCGGTCAGACCGCATTACAACATACGTTGTTCCCTTTGTCATCGGTATGTTACTTGCCCGAGATTCGGTCATCGGTATCTCAATACCTAGTTCAATCTCGTTACCGGCAAGTCTCTTTACTCGTTTCATAATACATTATCTCGCAACTAACTGATTAGTTGCAATGCTTGCAAGGCTTATGTGATGTGCATTACCGAGAGGGCCCAGAGATACCTCTCCGACAATCGGAGTGACAAATCCTAATCTCGAAATACGCCAACCCAACATGTACCTTTGGAGACACCGGTAGAGCTCCTTTATAATCACCCAGTTTTGTGACGTTTGGTAGCACACAAAGTGTTCCTCTGGCAAACGGGAGTTGCATAATCTCATAGTCATAGGAACATGTATAAGTCATGAAGAAAGCAATAGCAACATACTAAACGATCGGGTGCTAAGCTAATGGAATGGGTCATGTCAATCACATCATTCTCCTAATAATGTGATTCTGTTAATCAAATGACAACACATGTCTATGGTTAGGAAACATAACCATCTTTGATTAATGAGCTAGTCAAGTAGAGGCATACTAGTGACGTTTAGTTTGTCTATGTATTCACACAAGTATTATGTTTCCGGATAATACAATTCTAGCATGAATAATAAACATTTATCATGATATAAGGAAATAGAAATAATAACATTATTATTGCCTCTAGGGCATATTTCCTTCAGCCCCGTCCTCCCGTCGTCCCCGCCCGGCCCGTCCCCGTCCCCGTCGTCACCGCCCGTCTCCGTCCCCGTCGCCGCCCCCCGTCGCCGCGCCTCGCCGGTGAGCTCCTGCCCCGGTCGCCATGTCCACACACACACACACACACACATTGTTATAGAAATGTTAGCATTTTTTTGTTTTTTAGTTATAGAAATATTAGAAATGTTAGTTATATAGAAATGTTTTTTAGTTATAGAAATATTAGAAATGTTAGTTATATAGAAATATTAGAAATGTTATTTATATAGAAATGTTAGTTATATTAGAAATGTTAGTTATATATAAATGTTTTTTAGTTATAGAAATATTAGAAATGTTAGTTTTAGTTATAAAATTTAGAATTTGCATATATGAAATCACAATCCATCATTTAAAAAATGTTACTTTACTTTTGTGGCATATAGTATTTGTTGTCGACGATGCCCGGCCCGCGTCCCCGCCGTCGACCAGTTCGCGACGACGTCTTGCTTCAGAGGACCCATGTCCAGGACTGGGCTCCGCCGGGCTGGCACTAGGAGGTGCTACCTTCAGGGGTGCGACGCTTGGTGAGGAACCCGGCCCCGGGTCCCATCGTCAACCCTGATCTCCTTTTGTGACGTTCGCGTGGGCCACTTTCGGTGCGGAGGGAACCGGCCACGTCGGAGGTGGTACGTCGCCGTGTCAGGGAGGAGGACGAGCACGTCCATCGCTACATGGCTGCTATGGACGTCAGGTTCTCCAATACCTAGCAGGTTCTTTCGGGAGATCACCCGAGCTATGATCCAGTGATGGTTCCTTCACTTTGGTTGTCCACCGCCCGCGCCTCAAGAACCGCGAGTGGCCTAGATTACTCTCTAGTATTCGATCTTTATTAGCTAGCTAGCTAGCTAGTGATGTATTCGATATATAATATTCGAGATGATTTATTCGAGATTATATATATATTATTCGAGACGATGTATTCAAGATTATATCTATTATTCGAGACGACGTATTCGAGATTATATTCAATGATGCTTATTATGTACTATGATTGATTCAGCTTTTCCTTATTAATTGATTGCATCCATGCATTGTAATTTGAATATATTTCTTTTGGATTAGTTAAATATAACCTATGGCGGACAATACCGGCAGAGAGGGAGAAGAGGCCCTGTTCAATATCATATGCAATCCTCGCGGGCCAGATGATGATTAGAATGAAGAAGATTATGACGGCTCCGAATATCTAAACAACACCGGGGAGGGTGATATGATATTCGATCGCGACGACCGAATTGATGAAGTCATGAACTATGAACATGACGAAGAAAATGTTGATCTTGAAACAACAAAGACCGGCGAGGTATATTTATATAAGTAGGCATCTGGTGATCATCACATGTTTTAAATGACTTGAAGATATATATTAACGAATCGATCTTTCTTCTTTCGGCCATCCGAATCGAGAAAATCTTCAGGCAGCAGGACAGTACGAGGCCCGAACAAAAAGTTGAAGGAGGGTGTAAAGTACAATATCGAGGCCATCAAACCTAATGGCGAACCATTAGCGCCTACGAAGATTGCCGACAAGTTCATTCGTCAGTGCGGAGTTCTTGTGAAGGACCAACTCCCGATCTCCCTTCAAGAATGGAGAGAGCCAGCAAAGCCACGTCCAGATCTTACTTTTGTCGACGACAGACAAAAACTTCTACTTTGGGAAATGTCATGGAACATTTCACCCTACCAGATCATTTCACAGATGCAGATGTGGAGAAAGTCAAGGACGCTGCTCTTAGGAAGATGGCGGTTGCATTCAACAACCACAAGAATCGTGTATGGGACCAGTATGTCAAGAGAGGAAAGAAGACTCCAGTATTCAAGGGAACACTAGAGAAACAAAGTGCTCATTGGGACGATTTCATGAAATTCAAGGAATCGGAATTATCTAAGGAATGGTCGAGAATAAACAACGCCAATGCCGCAAAAAAGATAAGTTCCATAAGCTGGGCTAGGTGGCTACGCGGTGGCAATGCCTAAGTGGGATAAGTCTGAGAAAGAGATGTAGGATGCAGGTGTCACTCCAGAAACATTGAGCTGGCCCTCCAGGTGCAGGACTTGGTTCTATGCACATGGGGGGAGTTGGACCCGAAGACAGGCAAAGTTTCGAAGAAGGCATGTCTGGACGGAGCCGAAGATAAGCTACTTGTTGCAATAGAAGAGGCTCGATCGGGGGTGTTCCAGCCCAACAGAGAGAACGACAAGCTTACGCTTGCCTCCGCCTGTACCTCCAGTACTACCTCGACTTGTACCTCTACGCACCATAGATGTGGCGGCTCTCTTCCGTGATTGCTGAGGCGGCGGAGACGGTTGACGTGGCTGAGTTGGAGGAGGAGGAGTGGCGAGGCAAGGGCGTTATTCCGTGATATGAGGGGTTTTCAGACTGGAACGCCGACTACAGAACCCGTGCGAGAAAGAAGATTGCGGAGGAGAAGAGGAGGAAGATGGAGGAGGAGCAGAGGAAGCTGGACTATGAACGCCTTCAAGGCCTAGAATTAGCGCACGTGGACTTGGCAGTCAAATTCCAGCGGCAGCAGGAGCAGATCGACTCACTTTGCCAGCAAAGGGGGTCTCAGTAGCTGCAGCAGCTAGCGGATGATACAACATTGGATAGCACCATCCCATCCATGCCGAGAAGCAGCGTGGGTTCCGCCCCGGGCGGTGCAATGCTAGATAGATACCCCATGGATGACATCATGGAGAATACTAACTGCGAGCTACACTTCAAAATGAAGAACATATCCATGAAGGTGGCGGACGTCGTTGCTTTTACAAATCCCCCCGAGGCAACCTTCCATTGCAACCTGATTCCAGCGGGCTATGCTCGTGTCTTGGTTGATGAGGTGGTGGACCAATATTCGGGGCTAGAGCTTGACATTCCTGGAGGTGACAAGGAGCACACACTGGGAGAGGCCAAACATCGTGTCATCCTACGGAGAAAGGATTGCATCATCTTTCTAAGGCTACCGACACCGCGTTAGCTGACTCCTCATCGAAGTCCGCCACCGAGTCAGCAGACTCCCGCTCCTCCAAGTCCACCAACGCGTCAGGCCACTCCTCCTCCTCCTAGTCCGGCAAAGCGTCGGGCCACTCCTCCTCCAAGTCCGACACAGCGTCAAACCACTCCTCCTCCAAGTCCGGCAAAGTGTCAGGCCACTCCTCCTCCAAGTCCGGCACAGCTTCAGGCCACTCCTCCTCCTCCAACTCAGCCACGTCAGCAGTCTCCGCCGCCTCAGCAATCACGCAAGAGAGCCGCCGCATCTATGGTGCGTAGCGGTACAAGTCGAGGTAGTACTGGAGGTATAGGCGGAGGCAAGCGATTTCAATATGGTCCAAGCAGCCTCGCGCCTCTTCCGCAGAGGCCTTACGACAAGTCCGAGGAGGAAAACATAGCCATATCGAAGGCCGAGGTGGAAGCCCATTTTGCACCGAAACCGCCACCGCCGCCAAGGGAGAAAGTGCCCGAGGAAAAGATTGACCACTTCATTCGTATGGCTAGAGCACCAGCTCCCAAGCCTGTTGACACAGACTATGAGCGCCACCTCAGGAAGTTAAATCGACCACGTCTACAGAAAGAGGCGAGCTCGAGCTCGAGCAAATCAGCTGGCAAAAGGAGCGGTAAAACCGTTCCCCAGCTGGGAGAACAGGCGGCGCAATCAACCCCCCCCCCCCCCCCGCTTGTTGTGCCAACAACACATGAGAATAGGCGCGCCCAATATTATTGTGGGCAAACCATTTACGTTCCCGAGCTGGGCGATGTGTTAATAACCGAGGAGCATATAAGGCAGGCTGAAATCCTCAAGATCACTGTTGGACAACTCCTCGACATCGAGTCCATGCCTCCGCTTAGAGAGGAGGAAATAAAACGGAAATATGTCCGGGGCCAACCTTTGGTCGATCCAGACGAGGTCAAGAAGCTCCCAACGAGAATGTATGAATTGCATCAATGGTACATGGACATTTCCAAGATTTCCAATCAAGAGTCCCTCATGGTGAATATCAAGAAGGATCATTACCACCATGAGAAAGCTGTATTTGTCGAGTATTCAGAACTATTTCAGTTATACAATCAAGATGCACTCGACAAATCTATCGTCAGTTGCTATTGTCTGTAAGTGATTTCTTTCTGTAATTTAAGTCTCAAGCTAGTTGTAGTGATCATTTTGATCAATCATTACCTGTAATTATCCTCACTATATTCTTTTCTATGGTATTATGCAGGATGAAGATGTATGAAATGAAAAAAAGGTGGACGCTATGGCATTGGGTTCATTGACCCAAATACCATTAATGAATACACATGGAAATTAGATCCATATTATGAAAAAAGTGTAGAGGAAAGCATGCTAGAGTTCTTCAAGCGCCTCAATACCAATGAAGATATACTACTTCCTTACAACTTCGAGTGAGTCACACTGTCTTGTACTACAAATTCTGTTTTTGCCTACTAGCTAGCTACATGTTTTTGCTTACATATGCCCGCTTAATTAAGACATGCAAACGTGTGTGCATGCAGATTTCACTGGATCTTGTTAATCATTAAAGTTGATGAAGGAACAGTTGAAATACTGGACTCACTACTTAAAAAAGAAAGTGACTACACCATCTTGTTTGGGATAGTCAATAGGTAATTTCAATCATTATTAACTATATCTCGACCTATTTAGTTCGCCATTTCTTGATATGAACTATTTAATAACCCCTTTATTCATTTTCTTTGTTGGCGGGCAAGGCTTGGGCAAAGTTCATCAGCGTCACTACAGGCCAATGGAAACAAAGCTGAAATGGTATCGACCCAAGGTAAGTAATTAAGTAGTACTAGCTAGCTAGCTGTCATCTCTTTAATTATCATGCTTGATTAATTATTATCTGATCAAATTCCATTCTCGTAAAGGCCCTGAAGCAGGCATCGGGGAATAATCTGTGTGCATACTACGTTTGCGAGAACATTCGCATGATGGCGTCTGAAAGGAGCGGATCTCAAAGACAGGAGTGGGTACGTCCGTCAAAACACTATTCACAATTTTACACCATTATCGATATCTAGTCACACAACTAATACACATGCATATTGATATTCTTCTTAACAGTTCAGAGAGGTGCGGGAGCAGCTCCTAGTAGACGAGCGCATAGAAGCAATTCAAGAGGAAATAGCGGGATTTTTGCTCAACCAGGTCATAGATCCCAAAGGAGAATACTATTACCCGCTACCGCCCCCATGAACCACTTCCAATTGTCATCGTGCTCTGAAGGCACCAATTAGGCTAATGCCACTAGCTCCGAAGGCACCAATTAGGAGAAATTGTATATAGCTAGCTAAATGTATATATATATATATACATGTGTGTATATATGTGTGAATTAATTAATGGTGGTTGTGAGACATTCGATGATATATATATATATATATATATATATATATATATCGGTTCTACTAGAAATTCTATTTATATATATGCATAACGTGTAAAATATGTAGTATCGTAAAATACAAGCAAAGGAAAAAGAATTAAATGGAAAACACAAAATTAAATGAAAAAGAAATCATAAACCCAAAAACCCCAACCTTTTAATACCGGTTGGTGTTACCAACCGGTACTAAAGGGCTCCCTGCCCCCAGAGCTGGCTCGTGCCACGTGGTTGCCCTTTAGCACCGGTTCGTGCTGAACTGGTACTAAAGGGGGGGCTTTAGTGCCCACACTTCAGTGCCGGTTACCGAACCGGCACTAAAGGGCCTTATGAACCGGTGCTATTGCCCGGTTCTGCACTAGTGTTTCCTCCTGCAATATACCTACTTTTGTCGTCTCTCAAGACTGCCCCCATCGTATCCTTCAGCATGTCATGCTCAAAAGAGGCGTCAACATTAAGTTTCACAAAACCACTAGGAGGACAGTACCAACCCCCCTCTCATGGATGCCTTTGAAGATGATGCATTTACAAAGTTGGATGTGAGGGCTATGATCCTCATTGATATCTGAGTTGCATTCTGAGTTAATTCCTTGTGCACTAATTTCCATCTTTCCCACCATAGATGCCAAGCTGAAATAGCTATCATTTCTCATACATTTTGGTACCCCATAATACTCAAATCTTGGTTTGGAAGAAGTAGAGGGTATTCCAATAATATCGCCTCTCCAACATGATCAACCTCGGAAGCTTTATCAATAATCTAATCCATCCCTAGCCTCTTCCAAACCTCCTTTGCTTTACTACAGAGGAAAAGCATGTGTTTCGTGTCTTCAAAACCCTGAGAGCAAGTAGGGCAAAAGGGCAAGACCTGCATGTGTCTATTAGCGAGTGTGACCCGACATGGTAGAGTGCCATGTAACATATGCCATATAATTTTTTTGACCTTTGTCAGACAAGATAACTTCCATATCTGAGACCATATAGGGTTAGGTGTGGCTCGCCCCATCCCATTAGAATGTTTTAGTTTACTCCCATGCTGATCATTCCACTCCAAAGAGTAAGCAAACCGTACCGAGAACATACCATTTTTTGTATAACTCCAGGCAATGAAATCTGGCATATCATGTTGCGAAAGTGGGATCCAAAGAATCCGTTGTGCGTCAGTGGGCCACATAGTTTGTCTAATTAGACCCTCATCCCAATTATTGGAGGCATGGTCAATCGGGTCAACCACTTTCGATAACAATTGTCCGCCCTTAGGGGTGACAATGTTCCAAGTGGCATGAAGGAAATATGCCCTAGAGGCAATAATAAAGTTGTTATTTATATTTCCTTATATCATAATAAATGCTTATTATTCATGCTAGAATTGTATTAACCGGAAACTTAGTACATGTGTGAATACATAGACAAACAGAGTGTCACTAGTATGCCTCTACTTGACTAGCTCGTTGAATCAAAGATGGTTAAGTTTCCTAGCCGTAGACTGTTGGGGAACGTCGTAATTTCAAAAAAATTCCTACGCACACGCAAGATCATGGTGATGCATAGCAACGAGAGGGGAGAGTGTTGTCTACGTACACTCGTAGACCGAAAGCGGAAGTGTTAGCACAACGCGGTTGATGCAGTCGTACGTCTTCACGATCCGACCGATCAAGTACCGAACGCACGACACCTCCGAGTTCAGCACACGTTCAGCCCGATGACGTCCCTCAAACTCTGATCCAGACGAGTGTTGAGGAAGAGTTTCGTCAGCACGACGGCGTGGTGACGATGATGATGTTCTGCCGACGCAGGGCTTCGCCTAAGCACCGCTATAGTATTATCGAGGTGGACTATGGTGGAGGGGGGCACCGCACACGGCTAAAAGATCAAACGATCAATTGGTGTGTCTCTGGGGTGCCCCCCTGCTCCCGTATATAAAGGAGCAAGGGGGGTGCGGCTGGCCTAGAGAGAGGGCGAGCCCAGAGGAGTCCTACTCCTACTGGGAGTATGACTCCTCCCTTTTCCTTGTTGGACTAGGAGAGAGAGGGGAAAGAGGTGGAGGAGAAGAAGGAAGGGGGGGGGCGCCGCCCCCCTCTCCTTGTCCTATTCGGACTAGGAGGGAGGGGGTGCGGCCCTTGCCCTGTCCGCCTCTCCTCTCTTCCACCAAGGCCCACTAAGGTCCATTAAGTCCCCGGGGGGTTCCGATAACCTCCCGGTACTTCGGTAAAATCCCGATTTCACCCGGAACACTTCCGATATCCAAACATAGGCTTCCAATATATCAATCTTCATGTCTCAACCATTTAGAGACTCCTCGTCATGTCCGTGATCACATCCGGGACTCTGAACAACCTTCGGTACATCAAAACATATAAACTCATAATATAACTGTCATTAAAACGTTAAGCATGCGGACCCTACGGGTTCGAGAACTATGTAGACATGACCGAGACACGTCTCCGGTTAATAACCAATAGCGGACCTGGATGCTCATATTGTCTCCCACATATTCTACGAAGATCTTTATTGGTCAGACCGCATAACAACATACATTGTTCCCTTTGTCATCGGTATGTTACTTGCCCGAGATTCGATCGTCGATATCTCAATACCTAGTTCAATCTCGTTACCCGCAAGTCCCTTTACTCGTTCTGTAATACATCATACCGCAACTAAATCATTAGTTGGAATGCTTGCAAGGCTTAAGTGATGTGCATTACCGAGAGGGCCCAAAGATACCTATTCGACATTTGGAGTGACAAATCCTAATCTCGAAATACGCCAACCCAACAAGTACCTTCGGAGACACCTGTAGAGCACCTTTATAATCACCCAGTTACGTTGTGACGTTTGGTAGCACACAAAGTGTTCCTCCAGAAAACGGGAGTTGCATAATCTCATAGTCATAGGAACATGTATAAGTCATGAAGAAAGCAATAGCAACATACTAAATGATCGGGTGCTAAGCTAGCGGAATGGGTCAGGTCAATCACATCATTCTCCTAATGATGTGATCCTGTTAATCAAATGACAACCCATGTCAATGGCTAGGAAACTTAACCATCTTTGATCAACGATCTAATCAAGTAGAGGCATACTAGTGACACTCTATTTGTCTATGTATTCACACATGTATTATGTTTCCGGTTAATAAAATTCTAGCATGAATGATAAACATTTATCATGATATGAGGAAATAAATAATAACTTTATTATGGCCTCTAGGGCATATTTCCTTCAGTCTCCCACTTGCACTAGAGTCAATAATCTAGATTACACAGTAATGATTCTAACACCCATGGAGCCTTGTTGCTGATCATGTTTTGCTCGTGGAAGAGGCTTAGTCAACGGGCCTGCAACATTCAGATCTGTATGTATCTTGGAAATTTCTATGTCTCCCACCTGGACTATATCCCGGATGGAATTGAAGCGTCTCTTGATGTGCTTGGTTCTCTTGTGAAATCTGGATTCCTTCGCCAAGGCAAGTGCACTAGTATTGTCACAAAAGATTTTCATTGGACCCGATGCACTAGGTATGACACCTAGATCGGATATGAACTTCTTCATCCAGACTCCTTCATTTGCTGCTTCCGAAGTAGCTATGTACTCCGCTTCACACGTAGATCCCGCCATGACGCTTTGTTTAGAACTGCACCAACTGACAGCTCCACCGTTCAATGTAAACACGTATCCGGTTGTGATTTAGAATCGTCCGAATCAGTGTCAAAGCTTGCATCAACGTAACCATTTACGATGAGCTCTTTGTCACCTCCATAAATGAGAAACATATCCTAGTCCTTTTCAGGTATTTCAGGATGTTCTTGACCGCTGTCCAGTAATCCACTCCTGGATTACTTTGGTACCTCCCTGCTAGACTTATAGCAAGGCACGCATCAGGTCTGGTACACAACATTGCATACATGATAGAACCTATGGCTGAAGCATAGGGAACATCTTTCATTTTCTCTCTATCTTCTGCAGTGGTCGGGCATTGAGTCTTACTCAACTTCACACCTTGTAACACAGGCAAGAACCCTTTCTTTGCTTGATCCATTTTGAACTTCTTCAAAACTTTGTCAAGGTATGTGCTTTGTGAAAGTCCAATTAAGCGTCTTGATCTATCTCTATAGATCTTGATGCCCAATATATAAGCAGCTTCACCGAGGTCTTTCATTGAAAAACTCTTATTCAAGTATCCCTTTATGCTATCCAGAAATTCTATATCATTTCCAATCAACAATATGTCTTCCACATATAATATCAGAAATGCTACAGAGCTCCCACTCACTTTATTGTAAATACAGGCTTCTCCAAAAGTCCGTACAAACCCAAATGCTTTGATCACACTATCAAAGCGTTTATTCCAACCCCGAGAGGCTTGCACCAGTCCATAAATGGATCGCTGGAGCTTGCACACTTTGTTAGCTCCCTTTGGATCAACAAAACCTTCCGGTTGCATCATATACAACTCTTCTTCCAGAAAACCATTCAGGAATGCAGTTTTGACATCCATTTGCCAAATTTCATAATCATAAAATGTGGTAATTGCTAACACGATTCGGATAGACTTAAGCATTGCTATGGGTGAGAAGGTCTCATCGTAGTCAATCCCTTGAACTTGTCAAAAACCTTTTGCAACAAGTCGAGCTTTATAGACAGTAATATTACCGTCATCGTCAGTCTTCTTCTTG
Organism: Triticum monococcum; assembly: GCA_034509565.1. Lineage (NCBI taxonomy): Eukaryota > Viridiplantae > Streptophyta > Magnoliopsida > Poales > Poaceae > Triticum > Triticum monococcum. The sequence goes on along the minus strand of CM067845.1, from coordinate 4,277,260 downwards.
AAGATCCATTTATTCTCAATTTCTTGCCGATCATCGGGCAAGTCAACGAAAGTCCACACTTTGTTCTCATACATGGATCCCATCTCAGATTTCATGGCTTCAAGCCATTTTACGGAATCTGGGCTCACCATCGCTTCTTCATAATTCGTAGGTTCATCATGGTCTAGTAACATAACTTCCAGAACAGGATTACCGTACCACTCTGGTGCGGATCTTACAATGGTTGACCTACGACGTTCAGTAACAACTTGAACAGAAGTTTCATGATCATCATCATTAACTTCCTCACTAATTGGTGTAGGTGTCGCAGAAACTGGTTTCTGTGATGAACTACTTTCCAATAAGGGAGCAGGTACAGTTACCTCATCAAGTTCTACTTTCCTCCCACTCACTTCTTTCAAGAGAAACTCCTTCTCTAGAAAAACTCCGAATTTAGCAACAAAAGTCTTGCCTTTGGATCTGTGATAGAAGGTGTACCCAACAATCTCCTTTGGGTATCCTATGAAGACACATTTCTCTGATTTTGGTTCGAGCTTATCAGGTTGAAGCTTTTTTCACATAAGCATCGCAGCCCCAAACTTTCAGAAATGACAACTTTGGTTTCTTGCCAAACCACAGTTCATAAGGCGTCGTCTCAACGGATTCCGATGGTGCCCTATTTAACGTGAATGCGTCCGTCTCTAAAGCATAACCCCCAAACTATAGCGGTAAATCAGTAAGAGACATCATAGATCGCACCATATCTAGTAAAGTACGATTACGACGTTCGGACACACCATTACGCTGTGGTGTTCCGGATGGCGTGAGTTGCGAAACTATTCCGCATTGTTTCAAATGAAGACCAAACTCATAACTCAAATATTCTCCTCCACAATCAGATCGTAGAAATTTTATTTTCTTGTTACGATGATTTTCAACTTCACTCTGAAATTCTTTGAACTTTTCAAATGTTTGAGACTTATGTTTCATTAGGTAGATATACCCATATCTGCATAAATCATCTGTGAAGGTGAGAAAATAACGATATCCGCCACGAGCCTCAACATTCATCGGACCACATACATCTGTATGTATGATTTCCAGCAAATCTGTTGCCCTCTCCATAGTACTAGAGAACGGCATTTTATTCATCTTGCCCATGAGGCACGGTTCGCAAGTACCAAGTGATTCATAATCATGTGGTTCCAAAAGTCCATCAGTATGGAGTTTCTTCATGCGCTTTATACCGATATGACCTAAACGGCAGTGCCACAAATAAGTTGCACTATCATTGTCAACTCTGCATCTTTTGGCTTCAATATTATGAATATGTGTATCACTACTATCGAGATTCAACAAAAATAGACCACTCTTCAAGGGTGCATGACCATAAAAGATATTACTCATATAAATAGAACAACCATTATTCTCTGATTTAAATGAATAACCATCTCGTATCAAACAAGATCCAAATATAATGTTCATGCTCAACACTGGCACCAAATAACAATTATTATTTAGGTCTAATACTAATCCCGAAGGTAGATGTAGAGGTAGCGTGCCGACCGCGATCACATCGACTTTGGAACCATTTCCCACGCGCATCGTCACCTCGTCCTTAGCCAATCTTCGCTCAATCCGTAGCCCCTGTTTCGAGTTGCAAATATTAGCAACATAACCAGTATCAAATACCCAGGTGCTACTGCGAGCATTAGTAAGGTACACATCACTAACATGTCTATCACATATACCTTTGTTCACCTTGCCATTCTTCTTATCCGCCAAATACTTGGGGCAGTTCCGCTTCCAGTGACCGGTCTGCTTGTAGTAGAAGCACTCAGCCTCAGGCTTCGGTCCAGACTTGGGTTTCTTCTCCTGAGCAGCAACTTGCTTGCTGTTCTTCTTGAAGTTCCCCCTCTTCTTCCCTTTGCCCTTTTTATTGAAACTGGTGGTCTTATTGACCATCAACACTTGATGCTCCTTCTTGATTTCTACCTCCGCATCCTTTAGCATTGCGAAGAGCTCGGGAATTGTCTTATCCTTCCCTTGCATATTATAGTTCATCATGAAGCTCTTGTAGCTTGGTGGCAGTGATTGGAGAATTCTGTCAATGACGCTATCATCCAGAAGATTAACTCCTAGTTGAATCAAGTGATTGCAGTACCCAGACATCTTGAGTATATGCTCACTGACAGAACTATTCTCCTCCATCTTGCAGCTATAGAACTTATTGGAGACTTCATATCTCTCAATACGAGCATTTGCTTGAAATATTAACTTCACCTCCTGGAACATCTCATATGCTCCATGACATTCAAAACGTCGTTGAAGTCCTGGTTCTAAGCCGTAAAGCATGGCACACTGAACTATCGAGTAGTCATCAACACGTGACTGCCAGGCATTCACAATGTCTGCAGTTGCTAGCGCAGGTGGTACACCTAGCGGTGCTTCCATGACATAATTCTTCTATGCAGCAGTGAGGATAATCCTCAAGTTACGGACCCAGTCCGTGTAATTTCTACCATCATCTTTCAACTTTGCTTTCTCAAGGAACGCATTAAAATACAACGGAACAACAGCACGGGCCATCTATCTACAACCAACATAGACAAGCAAGATACTATCAGGTACTAAGTTCATGATAAATTTAAGTTCAATTAATCATATTACATAAGAACTCCCACTTAGATAGACATCCCTCTAATCCTCTAAGTGATCACGTGATCCATATCAACTAAACCATGTCCGATCATCACGTGAGATGGAGTAGTTTCAATGGTGAACATCACCATGTTGATCATTTATACTATATGATTGACGCTCGACCTTTCGATCTCCGTGTTCCAAGGCCATATCTGTTATATTCTAGGCTCGTCAAGTTTAACCTGAGTATTCCGCGTGTGCAACTGTTTTGCACCCGTTGTATTTGAACGTAGAGCCTATCACACCCGATCATCACGTGGTGTCTCAGCATGAAGAACTTTCGCAATGGTGCATACTCAGGAAGAACACTTTATACTTTGATAATTTAGTGAGGGATCATCTTATAATGCTACCGTCAATCAAAGCAAGATAAGATCCATCAAAGATAAACATCACATGCAATCAATATAAGTGATATGATATGGCCATCATCATCTTGTGCTTGTGATCTCCATCTCCGAAGCACCGTCATGATTACCATCGTCACCGGCGCGACACCTTGATCTCTATCATAGCATCATTGTCGTCTCGCCAATCTTATGCTTCTACGACTATCGCTACCGCTTAGTGATGAAGTAAAGCATTACAGGGCGATTGCATTGCATACAATAAAGCGACAATTATATGACTCCTGCCAGTTGCCGATAACTCGGTTACAAAACATGATCATCTCATACAATAAAATTTAGCATCATGTCTTGACCATATCACATCACAACATGCCCTGCAAAAACAAGTTAGACGTCCTCTACTTTGTTGTCGCAAATTTTACGTGGCTGCTATGGGCTTAGCAAGAACCGTTCTTACCTATGCATCAAAACCACAACGATAGTTTGTCGAGTTGGTGCTGTTTTAACCTTCGCAAGGACCGGGCGTAGCCACACTCGGTTCAACTAAAGTTGGAGAAACTGACACCCGCCAGCCACCTGTGTGCAAAGCACGTTGGTAGAGCCAGTCTCGCGTAAGCGTACGCGTAATGTCGGTCCGGGCCGCTTCATCCAACAATACTGCCAAACCAAAGTATGACATGCTGGTAAGTAGTATGACTTATATCGCCCACAACTCACTTCTGTTCTACTCGTGCATATGATATCTACGCATAAAACCTGGCTCGGATGCCACTGTTGGGGAACGTAGTAATTTCAAAAAAATTCTTACACACACGCAAGATCATGGTGATGCATAGCAACGAGAGGGGAGAGTGTTGTCTACGTACCCTCGTAGACCAAAAGCGGAAGCGTTAGCACAACACAATTGATGTAGTCGTACGTCTTCACGATATCAAGTACCAAACGCACGTCACCTCCGAGTTCAGCACACGTTCAGCCCGATGACGTCCCTCGAACTGCGATCCAGCTGAGTGTTGAGGAAGAGTTTTGTCAGCACGACGGCATGGTGAAGATGATGATCTTCTACCGACGCAGGGCTTTGCCTAAGCACCGCTATAGTATTATCGAGGTGGACTATGGTGGAGGGGGGCACCGCACACGGCTAAAAGATCAAACGATCAATTGTTGTGTCTCTGGGGTGCCCCTGCCCCCGTATATAAAGGAGCAAGGGGGGCTGCAGCCGGCCTAGAGAGAGGGCGCGCCAGGAGGAGTCCTACTCCTACCGGGAGTAGGACCCCCCTCTTTTCCTTGTTGGACTAGGAGAGTGAGGGGAAAGAGGTGGAGGGAAGAAGGAAGGGGGGCGTCGCCCCCTCTCCGTGTCCTATTCGGACTAGGGGGAGGGGGCGCGGCCCTTGCCCTGGCCGCCTCTCCTCTCTTACACCAAGGCCCACTAAGGCCCATTAAGTCCCTGGGGGATTCCGGTAACCTCTCGGTACTCTATTAAAATCCCGATTTCACCCGGAACACTTCCGATATCCAAACATAGGCTTCCAATATATCAATCTTCATGTCTCGACCATTTCGGGACTCCTCGTCATGTCCGTGATCACATACGGGACTCCGAACAGCCTTCGGTACATCAAAACATATAAACTCATAATATAACTGTCATCGAAACGTTAAGCGTGCGGACCCTACGGGTTCGAGAACTATGTAGACATGACCGAGACACGTCTCCGGTCAATAACCAAAATCGGAACCTGGATGCTCATATTGGCTCCCACATATTATATGAAGATCTTTATCGGTCAGACCGCATAACAACATACGTTGTTCCCTTTGTCATCGGTATGTTACTTGCCCGAGATTCGATCGTCGGTATCTCAATACCTAGTTCAATCTTGTTACCGGCAAGTCTCTTTACTCGTTCCGTAATACATCATCCCACAACTAACTCATTAGTTGCAATGCTTGCAAGGCTTAAGTGATGTGCATTACCGAGAGGGCCCAGAGATACCTCTCCGACATTCAGAGTGACAAATCCTAATCTCAAAATACGCCAACCCAACAAGTACCTTTGGAGACACCTGTAGAGCACCTTTATAATCACCTAGTTACGTTGTGACGTTTGGTAGCACACAAAGTGTTCCTTCGGTAAACGGGAGTTGCATAATCTCATAGTCATAGGAACATGTATAAGTCATGAAGAAAGCAATTGCAACATACTAAATGATCGGGTGCTAAGCTAGCGGAATGGGTCAGGTCAATCACATCATTATCCTAATTATGTGATCCCGTTAATCAAATGACAACCCATGTCAATGGCTAGGAAACTTAACCATCTTTGATCAACGAGCTAGTCAAGTAGAGGCATACTAGTGACACTCTATTTGCCTATGTATTCACACATGTATTATGTTTCCGGTTAATACAATTCTAGCATGAATAATAAACATTTATCATGATATAAGGAAATAAATAATAACCTTATTATTGCCTCTAGGGTATATTTCCTTCATAGACATGAGTTGCCATTTGATTAACGGGATCACATCATTAGAGAATGATGTGATTGACTTGGCCCATTCCTTTGGCTTAGCACTTGATCGTTTAGTATATTCCTATTGCTTTCTTCATGACTTATACATGTTCCTATGACTATGAGATTATGCAACTCCCGAATACCGGAGGAACACTTTGTGTGCTACGAAATGTCACAATGTAACTGGGTGATTATAAAGGTGCTCTAAAGGTGTCTCCGATGGTACTTGTTGAGTTGGCATAGATCAAGATTAGGATTTGTCACTCCGATTGTCGGAGAGGTATCTCTGGGCCCTCTCGGTAATGCACATCACTATAAGCCTTGCAAGCAATGTGACTAGTGAGTTAGTTGCGAGATGATGCATTATGAAACGAGTAAAGAGACTTGCCGGTAACGAGATTGAACTAGGTATTGAGATATTGATGATCGAATCTCGGGCAAGTAACATACTGACGACAAAGGGAACAACATGTGTTGTTATGCGGTTTGACCGATAAAGATCTTCGTAGAATATGTGGGAGCCAATATGGACATCTAGGTTCCACTATTGGTTATTGAACGAAGACATCTCTTGGTCATGTCTACATAGTTCTCGAACCCGTAGGGTCCGCACGCTTAACGTACGATGACGATCGGCATTATGAGTTTATGTGTTTTGATGTACCGAAGATAGTTCAGAGTCCCGGATGTGATCACAGACATGTCAAGGAGTCTCGAAATGGTCGAGACATAAAAATTCATATATTGGACGACTATATTCGGACACCGGAAGTGTTCCGGGGGTTACCGGATAATCATCGGAGTGCCGGGGGGTTATCGGAACCCTCGGGGGAACTAATGGGCCTACATGGGCCTTGTGAGAGAGAGAGAGGAGGGGGCCTAGGGCTGGCCGCCCCCCCTTGGGATTCCGAATTGGACAAGGAGGGGGGCGGCGCCCCCCCTTTCCTCCCTCTCTCCCTCTCTTTCCTTTCCCCTTCCCCCTTCCTAGTTGGACTAGGAAAGGGGGAGTCCTACTCCTACTAGGAGGAGGACTCCCCCTCTCCTTGGCGCGCCCCAATGCCGGCCGGCCTCCCCATTGCTCCTTTGTATACGGGGGTAGGGGGCACCCTAGAACACACAAGTCGATTGTTTCCAACCGTGTGCGGTGCCCCCTCCACCATAATCCACCTCAGTCATATCGTCATAGTGCTTAGGCGAAGCCCTGCGCCGGTAGCTTCATCATCACCGTCATCACGTCCTCGTGCTGACGAAGCTCTCCCTCGACACTCTGCTGGATCTTGAGTTCGTGGGACGTCACTGAGATGAACGTGTGCAGATCGCGGAGGTGTCGTATGTTCGGTACTAGGACCGGTCGATCGTGAAGACGTACGACTACATCAACCGCATTGTCATAACGCTTCCGCTCTCGGTCTACGACGATACGTGGACAACACTCTCCCCTCTCGTTGCTATGCATCACCATGATCTTGCGTGTGCGTAGGAAAATTTTGAAATTACTACGTTCCCCAACATGGCACAATTTAGGATCTAGGAAAGAATCCGTTGTGCGTCAATGGGCCACATAGTTTGTCTAATCATATCCTCATCCCGGAGGCATGGTCAATCAGGTCAACCACTTTCGATAACAATTGTCCCCCCTTAGGGGTCACAATCTTCCTAGTGGCACAATTTTGGACCCAGGCATCTTCCCAAATATTGATGTTATATCCATTCCCCACTCGCCAAATATAGCCATGTTTCAGAGAAGTTATGCCTACCATAATGCTTTGTCAGGTGAAAGAAGCGCCATGCTTTGGATTGGAATTCGGCAAATAGCCATCAGGATAGTACTTGGCCCTTAGAATAGTAGCACACAAGGAATCAGGATTATCAAGAAGACACCATGCTTGTTTGGCGGGCAAAGCCAGGTTGAAACAATGGATATCACGGAATCCCATTCCTCCTTGGTTTTTTGGTACACACATTTTCCACCCAGCCATCTAGTGCATCCTCCTCTGGTTCTCCTCGTCTCCCCACCAGAAATGCGCTATCGCGTCAATGAATCCTTTACAATTTTTTTAGGAATTTTAAAGACCGACATTGCATAGGTAGGTATGGCTTGGATCACAATCTTGAGTAGGATCTCCTTCCCCCCTGGCAGACAGTAATTTTTCCTTCCAACCACTAATTTTCTTAACAATTCACTCAATCAAAAATTTAAAGCAGTCTATTTTATCTACACCCAAATTTCCTGGCAAGCCCAAGTATTTGTCATTTAGTGCCTCCGTCATTATATTCAGTGTTGTACACAGTTGTTCTCTAATCTCTACCATTGTATTAGCACTAAAGAAAATAATGGACTTTTCCATGCTTACCAGTTGTCCCGATGCCGCACAATAAAGATCTAGTGCTGTCAGGGCCATCGCACTATGTTGGTTGGCTTTCATCAAGATCAATGAATCATCTGCAAAAGAGAAGATTATGACTGGCAGGGCGTCTCTATAGACTTAAACTCTTGATATGTTTCCGTTCTCCTCAGCATACGTAAGCAAGGCATTCAACCCCTCTGTGCACAACAAAAAGACGTATGGTGATAGCTGGTCACCCTGCCTCAACCCTCTAGTAGGCTTGAAACTCTCACTTTCCTCCGCATTGATCCTTACTCTGTATTCGACAGTTGAGACGCAATGCATAATAAAATTCACCCATTCTCGATGGAAATCTAATCTCAACATAATCTCCTTCAAAAGGGCCACTCGACTCTATCATGTGCTTTGTGCATGTGAAGTTTTATAGCACACAAGCCCTCTCTACCTTCTCTGTTGTTCTTGATTTTGTGAAAACATTCATAGCCCACTAAAATATTATCCGTTATCAATCTTCCCAGTATAAATGCACTCTGTGTTGGACTAATAATTTCTGGTAAAAAAGCCTTCAATCGAGAATCCACCATTTTGAAATTATTTTGTATACCACATTACATAACCTGATCGGCCTAAATTGTGTTACCTTTTCTGGTGTATTAATCTTAGGAATCATCATGATCGCCATATCTTTCCAACCGTTCGGGATAGTACATGTGTTGATTGCTTTTAGAACCTCCTCAATTAGGTCCTCCCCTAGCATGGGCCATAATCTTTTGTAGAAAATATCATTGAGTCCATCTGGCCCTGGAGATTTTAAGTCCCCAATATCGAATAAAGCCTTGCGAACATCTTCCATGGTACAAGGGGCTAGTAGAGCATTTCTCATTTCATTTGACACTCTCCTAAAAAAGATTCGGATGCTGAACTTCCGATGTGAAAAGCTTTAAAAATATTCAGTGATGTGATCCATCAACTCCTTCCCTTTTATCCAGTTTCCAGACTCGTCTAAGAGTTTATTTATATTATTTCTTTTTTTCCTGGATGTGGCAGCATTATGAAAGAACGAGGTATTATGATCCTCGTGCATCAACCAGTTCGCCCATCATCTTTGTAACTAGAAAGTTTCCTATTGATCCAAGATATTTTCACTTACCACAATAATTTCCTTCTGACAACATCGAGACTCCGTATTCAATGGTCCACACCTTAGTCTCTCCAACTCTTTTTTAATTTCCTAATTCTCACCTTCATCGTTTTAGAGTTTCTCGATCCAAAGTATGTAGATCGGCATGCATTGCTCTCGTACGATCAACAAGTGAAGGTCCAATACCTTCAAGCTTTGCTTTCTCGCAAGATGCCTTAACAATTTCAGTGATCGTCTCTTCCTTCAACCACCTCGCCTTGAATTGTTTAACACGTCCCTTTGGTTATTTAAAGATTTTTTTCATCCAAATAATCCATGTTTAGTACGATTGGGCGATGGTCCGAATGAACAAGTTCTTTGTTGATCACTACCGCTCGTGGAAATTTATTTTCCACGCTATATTATAGACCACCAGATCAAGAAAATCATGTATTTTGCCTCTCCTCCAAGTGAAAAGTTCACCAATATAGCATAAGTCGTCGAGCCCACATCCATTAGGCATTCACGAAACTCTTTCATCATACCAAGCGGTCTTGCCATAAGCCCCCCTTTTTCCGAAGGGTATAAAATTTCATTAAAATCCCCCAAACCAGCCATGGGTGGTTGCCCTTACTATATAGATTGTGAATATCCTCCCAAGATAGATGGCGTTCATACCATTTTGGGTGACCATAAAAACCTACGAACTGCCACTAAACCACATCCTCATACATAAATATAATATCAATAAAATGGGGCAAAACATAGTTAAATTCGACTTTATTCGACTTATGATTAAGGATGGCAATGGGTCGGGTTTGGATCGGGTTGAACAATCTCAAATCCATATCCATGTCCATGAAGACAGTCTTTGCCCGCCCATGAAAAAATCGATGGGTGAAAAATTGTGTCCATGTCCAAACCCGATGGATATCCATACCCATTGGATATCCATTGGGTACTCTCAAGACATATAAATAAGACATAACACAATATTAACATAAACTCTTCCATTCTTCACCTCGTGGTAGGCTAGGCTTCACTTATGGTAAATCAACATCCACTAACAACCTAAGATCATTTAGTATTTTTCTAAAAAATGAGAATGACGAGTCATTTAAGAAGGAGGTAAAAATAAGGGAAGGGGTGTTGGAGTATGTTACAGAGGGGATTGAATGTCAACTAAAAAATTTACGATGGGGATTGTGTAATTTCTTATGCATGTTTTAGATAAAAAAAGTGTAAAATTGATGTGGGACATATGACCGTGGGGCAGGGATAGCAGATTTTCCCCCATTAAGTCATACTATCGGGTCGGGTTTGGGTATATCCATGGGTACACGATTATATCCATGCCCTATCCACGAACAATCGGGTCAGGTTTGGGCACCGCCCATGGACACAAAAGCATATCCAAACCCTATCCATTCGGGTCGGATATCCATGTCCATGGATAAAATTGCCATCCTTACTTATGATAAAACAAAGAGAGGCCACTAGCCTTACCATCGCTTTCCACTACAAACATAGAATCAAAACCTTACTCAAATGGGATTCAGAAAGGAATATTAAATCTGCCCTTGTACGCTCCTGTAGATCCAAAAGCTCACGAACTGCTGTGCTGGAGAGCATACCACGGTAGTTCCATCCAAGGATTTTCATTTGGCCTGGCGCACCTCCTCCTCGAAGACCGCTGATGTGCCATTCTCATCTTTCTCTTTGCCAACCAATTCCACACCTTGCGGAGCATACTCTTCCTCCTTCTAGTCAATCTCCTTTGCAACGTGTGTAACCCCGCCCTCCTCGTCCCGGACTACTTCAACTCTGCCAGTGCACACCCGCTTGGATGAGATGGTTACATCGCCGTATAACATGCCTCATAGCTATCCAGTTCTTTCTCAAAGGAGAACTCTAAATCACTACTCATTGGACGAAAACCAAAAGAATGTCCAATTTTTTGCCTAGCACTTGCTTGCGAGCATCCTTAGCTCTGTTTGGCCCCCCTTTCTTTTTATCTTTATTTTTTGAGTTTCTCTTCATAGGATTCTTAGTTGCACTAAATTTAAAACTTAAGGCATTATTCTCTGTATAGCTACATGCCGTACCGATCCTCGCAGCAACAACGTCAGATAATGCCTCCAGCACCCCCGGCTGGAAAAGAAAGTTGCCAGCATCAGCCCCAGGCGCTGGGATTTGGCTGGGCATCCCTAGCGGCTATGTACTCAGAGGTATCGGACCCGCCAGGACACTACTAGGGAAAAGCCTAGCGGTAGCGTGGGTCTGAGGGCTATTAGTTGCGCGGGGACCCACACTACTGATACGGCGTTGCAGCTAACACTTAGCAGTAGCGCATTTCTACCAGCGCTACTGTTATAGCTACTTAGCAGTAGCTCCGTCCATATAAGCGCTACTGCTAATCTAACTAGTAGTAGCATTTTCTGCTCACCTGCACTACCACAATTCTGTTTTATTTTTATTTTTAGTGTATTTGCATACCGTTATACAAATTTTGATACAGTACCAATTAAGAGGTTTTTATATCATTATGTCCATGATGAATTAATATATCATTGTGAGGAAGAAACATGGATTAGATTCATTTGGATGAATCAAAAGTTGAATTAGGACAACGATCCTACTAATTTAACTTTTGGTCACTTTTGATCCATCCACATGAATCTAATCCGTGTTCCTTCCACCTATGATATAATAACTAATCATCATCATAATAACAAATCATCATGATAATCATGATCAACAACATCATCATACTAATATAAAAACTCTTGCATCATATCATCACCAACAACACTAGCTAATAATCATCATAGTCATTACTACCAACACTATTTAATCATCATAGTCATAGTGTAGCTATCTAATCACCACCAACACTAGCTAATAATAATCATCATAGTCATTACCACCAAGACTAGCTATTTAATCATCATAGTCATAGTGTAGCACATCATCATCTTCAAACTCATTCTAGCTAGCTAATCACTCATGCTGCTCTCTCTCTCTCTCTCAGGTAAAATAGCATAGAACATGTGTAGCACTCCTGCTTCATCATATTGGAGCATGCAGATGAACCTATCTCCTAATTGTGGGTCACGCTTCTGATTGCTGCCCTCTAGTACTTCTCTGCTGCGATCCTTCACAATTTTGCTCCAGTATTTGACTATTAAGACTTGCTCACTTCGAGAAATCCTAAATGCACTCATGTGCAATGTAGGATGTCTTGGCCATAAGCTAACCATTGTCATGCGACCTTTAGCCTCGATCCAATGAGGCACAACTATCATCGGGACTCCTTGTTGAAGAACATCATAGTAACATACTTAGCAATGAAGTTTAACTTAAAAAATAATGTATGCAAAAGATGTACTGAGGACAAATAGTAAAAATCTTACCATCTTTCATAAATAGATGTGAACGTAGTTCAGTACGCACACTAGTGGTCGCACGTTTTAAGTACTAATATATTGAAGTCCAGGAAAATAACCTGTCTTGACAATATGAAGATCCTCAAGCCATGAAAAATAATGACATATCTCCTCACAGTTTAGTTCAGCCCCGGGACAGTAGTAGGTGCTGTCAACCAAGCGCCGGACAGGTTTGCTTGAATGGAAATAAGGTGTCAATAGAAATTAGTTTTCAACTATTTTCAAATAAACAATATAAATTACTTCATAAATATGGTTGAGAAACTCACATAATGGTAGAACTGGAGGCGTCTGCACATCGACCTAGATGTCGATATTACCTTCACTATCATCTTCCGGACAAATATCAAAGGTGATAAGCATATCAGGCTCAAATGCATAAGCCTTGCATAGTGCTCTCCAATTTTTGCATTCAAAATAGGTGTAGGTGTCTGCATTGTACAATTTTGCGGCAAAAGTATAACCATGCTCGGTCCTCAACTGAACTCTCTTTACCTCCATACTTTCATAGTACTAAAACCAATCTTATCCAAGACATAAATTCTTGCATGGCAGGGGATACGCTAGTAGAATAGTAAAAAATTAAAATTATAAGTTGAAGCAAAAGAAGCAAAAGTCATGCTTAATTACGAAAAAGACGTGTCGTTGTGACTTACCGTATCCACTTCGAAGCTCTCATCCAGCTTGATGTTGAAGCGCCTACCACCAACTAGGTGAGGCCTATCGCATAGGTCGCGCTCGTCCTCGCAGTATTCACACATAACGGATTCCTTTTCGTCGTCAGACATTTCCTATGTTCATAGTTGAAACATTAATTGAAAATCGATCGAAGGCAACTACCAGGAAACTCAACACACATATCACTATTACTAAATATGCAATAGGTTGACTTTAGGTCTGTCGAGTCTTCCTTCCTAAACCCTCATCTCACGTATATGGTGGGCACTCCCTCTCTGATATTGCGACCGTCGGTGATGGTCGCTACTCTTCCTTTCCCTAGTACATTACAAATATCTAGCACAAGGAAAAGAAAGAGAAGCGACCCCCACGACAACAGTCGGCATTCTTCTTCTCTCATATATGGTGGACACTCTCTCACCGTTTCAACCGTCGATGATGGTCGCTACTCCTTCTTCCCCTAGTGCGTAAGAAACGTCTAGCACAAAGAGAAGAAGGAGAAGCGACCCCCACGACAACAGTCGGCATTCTTCTTCTCTCATATATGGTGGAGACTCTCCCTCGTCAATTTTTTGACTGTCATGTATGGAGCCTCGACAGACTTAAAGTCAACTCGAAATGTCATTTAATTATCTTTCTAGCAAATCTGGGGCACTTGATATTTCCTACATATTCTAGCACAAGTCATGCTTAAATTCACGGAAAAATCCGGCATGACCTTTGCTAAAATAGGACATATCGAGTGCCTGAAATTTGTTAGAATGGAAATGAATCAACACTCCGGAAAAACATAGGCCACTCGGATTTTCCCTGCAATACAAATAATTATATACAAATACAACGATGCTTAAACTTGCAATTCCATCTGGATCAATTATCATAAGCATTCACACGTGAGCTCACCGACTAAATACCCTAGTTCTACTCTATTAAACACACCGAGGAGTGGAGAAGGAGGAGGTGGACTTTTAGCTCACCGACTTGGGTGTAGAGGAAGTAGAGGTAGCTCGGATGACGATCACTCCAAGGAGACACGATTCTACAAAGCCTGCATATTCCACTGAGTAAAATTTTAGATCATCAAATCTCATATAGCATTATTTGATGACAAAGTGATAATGAGATAAAAATAATTAAATTTTCCAATACATTTCTATATTGAAAAACAAAATTACAAAAAAAAATTCTATACCTAAATTTTCTTACTAAAAATAAACTAGTTCTATTAATGCAACTAGTTCAACTAAGTACTTACTATAAATAAAAATAATTAATTTTCTTACTAATTCAACTAAGCACTTACTATAAATAAAAATAATTAATTTTCTTACAAATCCAACTAGTTCTATTAAGCACTTAATATAAATAAACTAGTTCTATTAACCACTTAAATTATATGTACATTGTACAAAATTCTACATATCTATACTATTGAAAAAACCTAGATTCTACCTATCTATACTATCAACTAAATCTATGGAGGGCGGAGGGGATGTGGATGGAGGAGGGGGGGAGTAAGGGCTGTGGAGGGAGGAGGTGCTGTTGATGGAGGGGCAGCTAGAGGAGGGAGGAGTGCTACCTCTTGAGCACTGCGTTGGTTTTCCCTTGAAGAGGAAAGGGTGGTGCAGTAAAGCAGCGTAAGTATTTCCCTCAGTTTTTGAGAACCAAGGTATCAATCGAGTAGGAGACCACGCGCGAGTCACCTCGTACTTACACAAACAAATACGAACCTCGCAACAAACGCGATAAAGGGGTTGTCAATCCCTTCACGGCCACTTGCAACAGTGAGATCTGATAGAGATGATAATAATAAGATAAATATTTTTGGTATTTTTATGATATAGATTGAAAGTAAAAGATAGCAAAATAAAGTAGATTGGAAACTTGTATGATGGAGAATAGACCCCGGGGCCATAGGTTTCACTAGTGGCTTCTCTCAAGAGCATAAGTATTACGGTGGGTGAACAAATTACTGTCGAGCAATTGATAGAAAAGCGAATAACTATGAGAATATCTAGGTATGATCATGTATATAGGCATCACGTCCGAGACAAGTAGACCGAAACGATTCCGCATCTACTACTATTACGACACACATCGACCGCTATCCAGCATGCATCTAGAGTATTAAGTTCATAAGAACAGAGTAACGCCTTAAGCAAGATGACATGATGTAGATGGATAAACTCATGCAATATGATATAAACCCCATCTTTTTATCCTCGATGGCAACAATACAATACATGTCGTTTCCCTTTCTGTCACTAGGATCGAGCACCGCAATATTGAACCCAAAGCTAAGCACTTCTCCTATTGCAAGAAAGATCAATCTAGTAGGCCAAACCAAACTGATAATTCGAGGAGACTTGCAAAGATAAACCAATCATACATAAAAGAATTCAGAGAAGATTCAAATATTGTTCATAGATAGACTTGATCATAAACCCACAATTCATCGGATCTCGACAAACACACCGCAAAAGAAGATTACATAGAATAGATCTCCAAGAGAATCAAGGAGAACTTTGTATTGAGATCCAAAGAGAGGGAAGAAGCCATCTAGCTACTAGCTATGGACCCGAAGGTCTGAAGTAAACTACTCACACATCACTGGAGAGGCCATGGAGTTGAAATAGAGGCCCTCTGTGATCAATGCCCCCTCCGGCGGAGCTCCAGAAAAGGCCCCAAGATGGGATCTCTTGGGTACAGACGGTTGCGGTGGTGGAATTAGGTTTTCGTGGTACTCCTGGATGTTTGCGGGGTATGTGGATATATATAGGATGAAGAAGTAGGTCGGTGGAGCAACGAGGGGCCCACAAGGGTGGAGGGCTCGCCCAGGGGGGGCAGGCGCCCCCCTGCCTCGTGGCCTCCTCAATTGTTTCTTGACGTCCACTCCAAGTCTCCTGGATCACGTTTGTTCCAAAAATAATGCTCCCAAAGGTTTCATTCCTTTTGGACTCCGTTTGATATTCCTTTTCGGCGAAACTCTAAAATAGGCAAAAAAAACAGCAATTTGGGCTGGGCCTCCGGTTAATAGGTTACTCCAAAAATATAATAAAAGTGTAAAAATAAGCCCATTAACATCCAAAATAGATAATATAATAGCATGGAGCAATCAAAAATTATAGATACGTTGGAGACGTATCAAGCATCCCCAAGCTTAATTCCTGCTCGTCCTCGAGAAGGTAAATGATAAAAACAGAATTTTTGATGCGGAATGCTTCCTAACATATTTCTCAATGTAATTTTTCTTTATTGTGGCATGAACGTTTAGATCCGAAAGATTCAAGATAAAAGTTTAATATTGACATAGAAATAATAATACTTCAAGCATACTACCTAAGCAATCATGTATTCTCAAAATAACATGGCCAAAGAAAGTTATCCCTACAAAATCATATAGTCTGGCTATGCCCTATCTTCATCACACAGAATATTAAATCATGCACAACCCCGATGACAAGCCAAGCAATTGTTTCATACTTTTGATGTTCTCAATCTTTTTCAATCTTCACGCAATATATGAGTGTGAGCCACAGATATAGCACTATGGTGGAATAGAATGGTGGTTGTGGAGAAGTCAAAAAAAGGAGAAGATAGTCTCACATCAACTAGGCGTATCAACGGGCTATGGAGATGCCCATTAATAGATATCAATGTTAGTGAGTAGGGATTGCCATGCAACGGATGCACTAGAGCTATAAGTGTATGAAAGCTCAACAAAAGAAACTAAGTGGGTGTGCATCCAACTTGCTTGCTCACGAAGACCTAGGGCAATCTGAGGAAGCCCATCATTGGAATATACAAGCCAAGTTCTATAATGTAAAATTCCAACTAGTTTATGAAAGTGACAACATAAGAGACTCTCTATCATGAAGATCATGGTGCTACTTTGAAGCACAAGTGTGGAAAAAGGATACTAACATTGTCCCTTCTCTATTTTTCTCTCATTTCATTTTTTTATTTGGACCTTCTCTTTTTTTTGGCCTCTTTTTTCCTTTTTTTATTTTTCGTCCAGAATCTCATCCCGACTTGTGGGGGAATCATAGTCAACATCATCCTTTCCTCACTGGGACAATGCTCTAATAATGATGATCATCACACTTCTTTTTACTTACAACTCAAGAATTACAACTCAATACTTAGAACAAAAATATGACTATGTGAATGCCTCCGGCGGTGTACCAGGATATGCAATGAATCAAGAGTGACATGTATGAAAAAATTATGAACGGTGGCTTTGCCACAAATACGATGTCAATTACATGATCATGCGAAGCAATATGACAATGATGAAGCGTGTCATAGCAAGAACGGTGGAAAGTTGCATGGCAATATATCTCGGAATGGCTATGGAAATGCCATAATAGGTAGGTATGGTGGCTGTTTTGAGGAAGGTATATGGTGGGTTTATGGTACCGGCGAAAGTTGCTTGGTACTAGAGAGGCTAGCAAATGTGGAAGGGTGAGGGTGCATACAATCCATGGACTCAACATTAGTCATAAATAACTCACATACTTATTGCAAAAATCTATTAGTCATCGAAACAAAGTACTATGCGCATGCTCCTAGGGGGATAGATTGGTAGGAAAAGACCATCACTCATCCCCGACCGCCACTCATAAGGAAGGCAATCAATAAATAAATCATGCTCCAACTTCATCACATAACGGTTCACCATACGTGCATGCTACGGGAATCACAAACTTCAACACAAGTATTTCTCAAATTTACAACTACTCAACTAGCATGACTCAAAACAATCATCAAGTATCAAACTTCTCTTAGTATTCAATGAACTTATATGAAAGTTTTTATTATTTCCGTGTTGTTCTAAAGGACTCTCAAAATAATTTAAGTGAAGCATGAGAGATCAATTATTTCCATAAAATAAAACCACCACTGTGCTCTAAAAGATATAAGTGAAGCACTAGAGCAAAAACTATAAAGCTCAAAAGATATAAGTGAAGCACATAGAGTATTCTAATAAATTCTAATTCATGTGTGTCTCTCTCAAAAGGTGTGTACAGCAAGGATGATTGTGGTAAACTAAAAAGCAAAGACTCAAATCATACAAGACGCTCCAAGCAAAACACATATCATGTGGCGAATAAAAATATAGCTCCAAGTAAAGTTACCGATGAACGAAGACAAAAGAGGGGATGCCTTCCAGGGCATTCCCAAGCTTAGGCTTTTTGGTGTCCTTGCATTTTACCTTGGGGTGCCATGGGCATCCCCAAGCTTAGTCTCTTGCCACTCCTTGTTCCACAATCCATCAAATCTTTACCCAAAACTTGAAAATTTCACAACACAAAACATAACAAGAGAATCTCGTGAGCTCCGTTAGCGAAAGAAAACAAAACACCACTTCAAGGTACTGTAATGAATTCACTATTTATTTATATTGGTGTTAAACCTACTGTATTCCAACTTCTCTATGGTTTATAAACTCTTTTACTAGCCATAGTTTCATTAAAATAAGCAAACAACACACGAAAAACAGAATCTGTAAAAAACAGAACATTCTGTAGAAATCTGTAACTAATGCAAACTTCTGGAACCCCAAAAATTCTAAAATAAATTGATGGACGTGAGGAATTTATCTATTAATCGTCTGCAAAAATAATTAACTAAATATCACTCTCCAATAAAAAATGGCAGCAATTATCGTGAGCGCTAAAGTTTCTGTTTTTTACAGCAAGATCAAAAAGACTTTCCCCAAGTCTTCCCAACAGTTCTACTTGGCACAAACACTAATTAAACACAAAAAAAAACCAAAACATAGTCTAGATAAATTATTTATTACTAAACAGGATCGAAAACCAAGGAATAAAAATAAAATTTGGTTGCCTCCCAACAAGCGCTATCGTTTAACGCCCCAAGCTAGGCATAAAAGCGAAGATAGATCTAGGCATTGCCATCTTTGGTAGGCAATCCATAAGTGGATCTCATAATAGATTCATATGGTAATTTAAATTTATTTCTAGGGAAGTGTTCCATGCCTTTCCTTAATGGAAATTGGAATTTAATATTCCCTTCCTTCATATCAATAATTGCACCGGTCGTTCTAAGGAAAGGTCTACCAAGAATAATAGGACATGAAGGATTGCAATCTATATCAAGAACAATGAAATCTAAGGGCACATAATTCCTATTTGCAACAATAAGAACATCATTAATCTTTCCCATAGGTTTCTTAATAGTGGAATCCGCAAGGTGCAAGTTTAAAGAACAATCATCAAATTCACGGAAACCTAGCAAATCACACAAAGTTTTTGGGATCGTGGAAACACTAGCACACAAATCACACAAAGCATAGCATTCATGATCTTTAATTTTTATTTTAATAGTAGGTTCCCGCTCATCATAAAGTTTTCTAGGGATAGAAACTTCCAACTCAAGTTTTCCTTCATAAGATTGCATCAAAGCATCAACGATATGTTTAGTGAAAGCTTTATTTTGACTATAAGCATGAGGAGAATTTAGCATGGATTGCAACAAGGAAATACAATCT
The DNA here is from genome assembly GCA_034509565.1 of Triticum monococcum. Lineage (NCBI taxonomy): Eukaryota > Viridiplantae > Streptophyta > Magnoliopsida > Poales > Poaceae > Triticum > Triticum monococcum. The sequence goes on along the minus strand of CM067845.1, from coordinate 4,257,601 downwards.
ATCAAAGAGCAATTATCATAATTAAATTCCTTGAAATCCAAGATAGTGGGTTCGTTGCTATTTAAAGTTTTAACCTCTTCAATCCCACTTTTAACAATTTTTGCATCAAGATCTAAAAACTCCGAATTTTTGGGACGCCTTCTAACTAAAGTTGACTCATCTCCAGTTCCATAATTATTAAGGTTGATATTGAAAAACAAATATTTAATAGGGGACACATCAATAAATTTTAGATCTTCATCCTTATTATCATGAAAACTAGAAGAACACGCTTTTACAAAGCAATCTTTCTTAGCACGCATCCTAGCGGTTCTTTCTTTGCACTCATCAATGGAAATTCTCATGGCTTTGAGAGACTCATTGATATCATGCTTATGTGGAATAGATCTAAGTTTCAAAGAATCAACATCAAGAGAAATTCTATCCACGTTCCTAGCCAACTCATCAATCTTAAGCAAATTTTCTTCAATCAAGGCATTGAAACTCTTTTGCGAAGTAATAAATTCTTTAATACTAGATTAAAAATCAGAGGGCATATTATTACAATTTCCATAAGAATTTTTGTAGGAATTACCATAATTATTAGAGGAATTACTAGGAAACGGACTAGGATTAAAATTACCTCTATACACTTTGTTACCAAAACTGTTCCTACCAACAAAATTCACATCCATAGATTCATTATTATTCTCAATCAAAGTAGACAAAGGCATATCATTAGGATCAGTCGGAACACTCTTATTGGCAAAAAAATTCATAAGTTCATCCATCTTTCCACTCAAAACATTAATCTCTTCAATTGCATGCACCTATTTACTAGTAGATCTTTCAGTGTGCCATTGAGAATAATTAACCATAATATTATCTAGGAGTTTGGTAGCTTCTCCTAAAGTGATTTCCATAAAAGTGCCTCCCGCGGCCGAATCTAAAAGATTTCTAGAAGCAAAATTCAATCCGGCATAAAAATTTTGTATAATCATCCAAAGATTCAAAACATGTGTAGGACAATTACGTATCATTAATTTCATCCTCTCCTAAGCTTGTGCAACATGCTCATGATCAAGTTGCTTAAAATTCATAATATCATTTCTAAAGAGATGATCTTAGCGGGAGGAAAATACTTAGAGATAAAAGCATCTTTGCACTTATTCCAGGAATCAATACTATTTTTAGGCAAAGACGAAAACCAAGCTTTCGCACGATCTCTAAGCGAAAACAGAAATAGCTTAAGTTTAAGAATACCATTATCCACATCTTTCTTGTTTTGCATATCACACAAATCAACAAAGTTGTTTAGATGGGTAGCGGCATCTTCACTAGGAAGGCCAGAAAACAGATCTTTCATGACAAGATTCAGCAAATCAATATTAATTTCACAAGATTCAGCATTGGTAAGAGGAGCAATCAGAGTGCTAATAAAATCATTATTGTTGGTATTGGCAAAGTCACACAATTTAGTATTATCTTGAGCCATCGTGATAATCAATCTATCCAACACACAAGCAAACAAGAAATAGGCAAAATAGGCAAATTTAAAAAGAGAAGGGGAATGGAAAAGAGAGGGCGAATAAAACGGCAAGGGTGATGTGGGGGAGAGGAAAACGAGAGGCAAATGGCAAATAATGTAATGCGAAGGGTAAGAGTTGTGATGGGTACTAGGTATGTCTTGACTTGGCATAGATCTCCCCGGCAATGGCGCTGGAAATGGCTAGTTGTCGGGAGATCAAATCTTGACTTGACTTTGCGTAAGCCTCCCCGGCAACGGTGCCAGAAATCCTTCTTGCTACCTCTTGAGCACTTCATTGGTTTTCCCTTGAAGAGGAAAGGGTGGTGCAGTAAAGTAGCGTAAGTATTTCCCTCAGTTTTTAAGAACCAAGGTATCAATCCAGTAGGAGACCACGCGCGAGTCACCTCGTACCTACACAAACAAATAAGAACCTCGCAACCAACGCGATAAAGGGGTTGTCAATCCCTTCACGGCCACTGCAAGAGTGAGATCTGATAGAGATGATAATAATAAGATAAATATTTTTGGTATTTTTATGATATAGATTGAAAGTAAATGATAGAAAAATAAAGTATATTGGAAACTTGTATGATGGAGAATAGACCCGGGGGCCATAAGTTTCACTAGTGGCTTCTCTCAAGAGCATAAGTATTACGGTGGGTGAACAAATTACCGTCGAGCAATTGATAGAAAAGCGAATAACTATGAGAATATCTAGGTATGATCATGCATATAGGCATCACGTCCGAGACAAGTAGACCGAAACGATTCTGCATCTACTACTATTACTCCACACATCGACCGCTATCCAGCATGCATCTAGAGTATTAAGTTCATACGAACAGAGTAACGCCTTAAGCAAGATGACATGATGTAGATGGATAAACTCATGCAATATGATATAAACCCCATCTTTTATCCTCGATGGCAACAATACAATATGTGTCGTTTCCCTTTCTGTCACTAGGATCGAGCACCACAATATTGAACCCAAAGCTAAGCACTTCTCCCATTGCAAGAAAGATCAATCTAGTAGGCCAAACCAAACTGATAATTCGAAGAGACTTGCAAAGATAAACCAATCATACATAAAAGAATTCAGAGAAGATTCAAATATTGTTCATAGATAGACTTGATCATAAACCCACGATTCAGCGGATCTCGACAAACACACCACAAAAGAAGATTACATAGAATAGATCTCCAAGAGAATCGAGGAGAACTTTGTATTGAGATCCAAAGAGAGAGAAGAAGCCATCTAGCTACTAGCTATGGACCCGAATGTCTGAAGTAAAATACTCACACATCATCGGAGAGGCCATGGAGTTGATGTAGAGGCCCTCCATGATCAATGCCCCCTTCGGCGGAGCTTCGGAAAAGGCCCCAAGATGGGATCTCTTGGGTACAGAAGGTTGTGGCGGTGGAATTAGGTTTTCGTGGTGCTCCTGGATGTTTGCGGGGTATGTGGATATATATAGGAGGAAGAAGTAGGTCGGTGGAGCAACGAGGGGCCCACGAGGGTGGAGGGCGCGCCCAGGAGGGCATGCGCGCCCCCTGCCTCGTGGCCTCCTCGATTGTTTCTTGACGTCCACTCCAAGTCTCCTGGATCACGTTTGTTCCAAAAATAACGCTCCCGAAGGTTTCATTCCTTTGGACTCCGTTTGATATTCCTTTTCGGCGAAACTCTAAAATAGGCAAACAAACAGCAATTTGGGCTGGGCCCTTGGTTAATAGATTAGTCCCAAAAATATAATAAACGTGTAAAAATAAGCCCATTAACATTGAAACTAGATAATATAATAGCATGGAGCAATCAAAAATTATAGATACGTTAGAGACGTATCAAGGGGCAGGGGAGGGACGAGGGGAGGAGGAGAGGCAGCTAGAGGAGGGAGGAGTGGGGCGAAGGAGGGAGGAGGGGCAGCTAGAAGAGGGAGGAGGGAGGAGGGAGGAGGAAGAGGAGAAGGAGAAGGCTTACCAAGGGCGGCGGCAATGCGGCGATGGGGGCGATGGCAGGAGGAGGACGACGTCCGCGACAGTGAGACAGAGGAGAGTGAGGAAACAGGCGGGCACGCGGGGGGGATAAGGCTGGATTTGGAGTAGCGTGGTTTAGGAGAAGGCACTACTGCTAAACTACCCAGCAGTAGCGCGTTTCATGGGAAAGCGCTACTACTACACTTAGCCTGGCGGCAACGGTGGGGTAATTTTAGTAGTAGCGCTCTTCTCCCTGGCCGCGCTACTGCTATGTACATAGCAGTAACGCCTTATGTTGCCCCGCGCTACTGGTAAGTAGAAGTAGCGCCCCCTTTTTAACCAGCGCTATTGCAAAAGTTTTGTGTATAAGGTTTTCCCTACTAGTGGGAGGGACTGGTCCGGAGCAGCAGCAGAACGCATGTGACCCTTCTGGTCATGCATCCCACCCTAGCGAGTATCCTCCGGGGTCGTTTGGCCTTGGACCTCATGTCCAAGCCTGGCAAGAGCAGTCGGCGCCGTTGTTCTTGTTGTCGTCACCGCGAGAATAGTTCCCGAAGAGGAGACCCCTCTTACTGTAGCTCAAAAATGAGATGCCTGCGGGGGATCGAAACTAGGATGTCATATTACAAATGTCACACTACAACCAGTTGACCTACCAACCTTTGTCGGTTATAAAGCAGTGCAAAACACTAAGAACCAATTCCCATTGTAGATACGATTTTTTTAATTTCGAATGCAATTGTTTTTTAGATACGAGAATGTTTTGTGAAAAGCAAACACTTTACAAATTTGTAAACATATTTTAAAAAACTGAAACATTTTCTGAAAATCATGAACAAGTTTTTCAAACGGGAACATTTTTAAATTCCTAAAAAATGTGAAAACATAAACATTTTTTAAACTTACGAACAAAATTGGAAAACACAAAAAAATTGAAACTCCTGCAAAAATGGAAACATGTATATTTTAATATATTTTTGAACATTTTTTGGAAATGGGAACATTTTTTTGAAATTCCAAAAAAATCTGAAATGTTGTGAAAATTTGATCAAAAAAATGCCAAACAATTTTTGACCCCCCCCCCCCCCCAAAAAAAAATTGAAAACATGTTTTTAAAAAAGATTTTTGGACAATTTTGGAAATGGGAACATTATTTGAAACACCTAAAAATGAAAATATGAAGAAAAAATGTGAACAATTCCTGTAAACGGGAACATTTTCTCAAATTCTGAAGATTTTTTAAAAGTTGTGAAAAAACAGAACAAAACCATTCTGAACAAACTTTGAAAAACTTGAGCATTTTTTAGAATCTAAAACATTTTTAGATTTATGTACAAATATGAAAACACGACCATTTTTGATTTTTTTTTAAAAGCTTGAACCTTTTTTATATAGAGTGGGTTCATTTGAATATTTATCCCACCTTGCTTTAATCCAAAACAATCCACCAGTTTATATACATCGGAGAGTTGTCGAGTAATCATCATGCCCAACAAAGGTGTCGGAGTGAAAGAATTAAGGTTTAGCTCTAATTAAATGAAATTGTGGGAATGGAGCCTGACAAAAGAATTAAATGTTAGCTCGAAATGTGGGAAGTATGGCTGGATCGTTCTCTCGTGATGTGCTTGCATGTCCCATGGAGTGTATGATTTGGCTGAATCTAACTAACAAAAGATATAAGAGACCTAATTGGAGTGGTATTTATAGCAGGTGAGTGATGATTGAATCTTAATGCACACTAACAAAACAACACCCGAGCCCTGCAAAAAAAACCGAGGTGTGTGTGGCACAAGAGATGTTGCTGCCTTCTTTCCATGGATGCATTAAGAACGAAAAAAGAAAAAAGAAGCAAATGACCTACCGTCAGCTTTTATTTTTGGACGTCCTGTTAACCTTTTCAAACGAAAAAAGAAGCAAACGACTTGCATTTTTATTTCTCGGTCTTTTTGCTGCTATCAAGTTTTACTTTTTTGAAAAAAATACCTGGTTAATCTACAAGCAACTTTTGATCAAGCATTGTTGCTGCAAACGGCACACACAACAGTTTTAGGCCCGTTGTTGTTGCTCAACGCATAACACAATGTTGGAAGACCAACCGCTTGCTACGTCCGGAAGCACGCCAATGTAATACCAGTCGCCGCTATTATTTTCTATTGGGAAGTTGGACCGCTGCATTACATAAACGCTGCCAGGACAACATGTAACACAGACATTGTAGCAAAGACGGCCACATGGACACAACGAGGATGACCGCTATTGCTGCAAGCCGGACGCGTGTTGTAGCGAGGTCAATCAGTGTTGCTATAAGTTGGATGTGTGGAGGTGTAAAGCTCACTAAGTGTAGATGCTAGGACTATAAGGAGAACTAATTGATCCTTAACATCGGTGTTAAGGGTTGTTGCGTGATTAATGGTTGACTGATATGTCTGTTAGAACTTGATGTGCGTCTCCCTGCCGGGAAAAGAATTCTATATGATCAGGTTGTTGGGGAACGCAGTAATTTCAAAAAAATTCCTACGCACACGCAAGATCATGGTGATGCACAGCAACGAGAGGGGAGAGTGTTGTCTACGTACCCACGCAGACCGACTGCGGAAGCATTGACACAACGTAGAGGAAGTAGTCGTACGTCTTTCCGATCCGACCGATCCAAGCACCGTTACTCCGGCACTCCCGAGTTCTTAGCACACGTACAGCTCGATGACGCTCCCCGGGCTCCGATCCAGCAAAGCTTCGGGGATGAGTTCCGTCAGCACAACTGCGTGGTGACGATGATGATGTTCTACCGACGCAGGGCTTTGCCTAAGCACTACAACGATATGATCGGGGTGGAATATGGTGGCAGGGGGCACCGCACACGGCTAAGGAACGATCACGTGGATCAACTTGTGTGTTCTAGGGTGCCCCCCTACCCCCGTATATAAAGGAGCAAGGGGGAGGCCGGCCGGCCCTATGTGGCGCGCCAAGGGGAGGGGGAGTCCTCCTCCTAGTGGGAGTAGGACTCCCTTTCCTAATCCAATTAGGAAACCTAAGGGGGAAGGAAAGAGAGGGAGAGGGAGAGGGAGAGGGAAAGAGGGGCCGCACCCCCCCTCCCTAGTCCAATTCGGACTCCCCTTGGGGGGGCGCCACCTCCTAGGCCGCAGCCCTCTCTCTCCCCTAAGGCCCAATAAGGCCCATTACTTCCCCGGGGGGTTCCGGTAACCCCTCCAGCATTCCGGTTTTCTCCGAAATCATCCGGAACACTTCCGATGTCCGAATGGAGCCGTCCAATATATCAATCTTTATGTCTCGACCATTTCGAGACTCCTCGTCATGTCCGTGATCACATCCGGGACTCCGAACTAACTTCGGTACATCAAAATGCATAAACTCATAATAACTGTCATCGTAACGTTAAGCGTGCGGACCCTACGGTTCGAGAACAATGTAGACATGACTGAGACAAATCTCCGGTCAATAACCAATAGCGGGACCTGGATGCCCATATTGGCTCCTACATATTCTACAAAGATCTTTATTGGTCAGACCGCATAACAACATACGTTGTTCCCTTTGTCATCGGTATGTTACTTGCCCGAGATTCGATCGTCGGTATCCAATACCTAGTTCAATCTCGTTACCGGCAAGTCTCTTTACTCGTTCTGTAATACATCATTCTGCAACTAACTCATTAGTTGCAATGCTTGCAAGGCTTATGTGATGTGCATTACCGACAGGGCCCAGAGATACCTCTCCGACAATCGGAGTGACAAATCCTAATCTCGAAATACGCCAACCCAACATCTACCTTTGGTGACACCTGTAGAGCTCCTTTATAATCACCCAGTTACCTTGTGACGTTTGGTAGCACACAAAGTGTTCCTCCGGTAAACAGGAGTTGCATAATCTCATAGTCATAGGAACATGTATAAGTCATGAAGAAAGCAATAGCAACATACTAAACGATCGGGTGCTAAGCTAATGAAATGGGTCATGTCAATCAGATCATTCAACTAATGATGTGACCTCGTTAATCAAATAACAACACCTTGTTCATGGTTAGGAAACATAACCATCTTTGATTAACGAGCTAGTCAACTAGAGGCATAATAGTGACACTAAGTTTGTCTATGTATTCACACATGTATTATGTTTCCGGTTAATACAATTCTAGCATGAATAATAAACATTTATCATGATATAAGGAAATAAATAATAACTTTATTATTGCCTCTAGGGCATATTTCCTTCAGTCTCCCACTTGCACTAGAGTCAATAATCTAGATCACATCACCATGTGATTAACATCGATAGTTCACATCTTTTTGTGATTGGTTCGCATCTCCATGTGACCAACACCCAAAGGGTTACTAGATTCAATAATCTAGTTCACCTCGCTATGTGATTAAGACCCAAAGAGTGATCATGTTTTGCTTGTGAGAGAAGTTTAGTCAACGGGTCTGCCACATTCAGATCCGCATGTATTTTGCAATTTTCTATGTCAACAATGCTCTGCATGGAGCTACTCTAGCTAATTGCTCCCACTTTCAATATGTATCCAGGTTGAGACTTAGAGTCATCTGCATCAGTGTCAAAACTTTCATCGACGTAACCCTTTACGACGAACCTTTTGTCACTTCCATAATCGAGAAACATATCCTTATTCCATTAAGGATAATTTTGACCGCTGTCCAGTGATCTACTCCTAGATCACTATTGTACTCCCTTGCCAAAATCAGTGTAGGGTATACAATAGATCTGGTACACAGCATGGCATACTTTATAGAACCTATGGCCAAGGCATAGGGAATGACTTTCATTCTCTTTCTATCTTCTGCCGTGGTCGGTTTTGAGTCTTACTCAATTTCACACCTTGTAACACAGGCAAGAAACTCTTTCTTTGACTGTTCCATTTTGAACTACTTCAAAATCTTGTCAAGGTATGTACTCATTGGAAAAACTTATCAAGCGTTTTGATCTATCTCTATAGATCTTGATGCTCAATATGTAAGCAGCTTCACCGAGGTCCTTCTTCGAAAAACTCCTTTCAAATACTCCTTTATGCTTTGCAGAATAATTCTACATTATTTCCGATCAACAATATGTCATTTACATATACTTATCAGAAATGCTGTAGTGCTCCCACTCACTTTCTTGTAAATACAGGCTTCACCGCAAGTCTGTATAAAACTATATGCTTTGATCAACTTATCAAAGCGTATATTCCAACTCCGAGATGCTTGCACCAGTCCATAAATGGATCGCTGGAGCTTGCATATTTTGTTAGCACCTTTAGGATTGACAAAACCATCTTGTTGCATCACATACAACTCTTCTTTAATAAATCCATTAAGGAATGCAGTTTTGTTTATTCATTTGCCAGATTTCATAAAATGCGGCAATTGCTAACATGATTCGGACAGACTTAAGCATAGATACGAGTGAGAACTCTCATCGTAGTCAACACCTTGAACTTGTCAAAAACCTTTTGCGACAATTCTAGCTTTGTAGATAGTAACACTACTATCCGTGTCCGTCTTCCTCGTGAAGATCCATTTATTATCAATGGCTTGCAGATCCTCGGGCAAGTCCACCAAAGTCCACACTTTGTTCTCATACATGGATCCTATCTTAGATTTCATGGCCTCAAGCCATTTATCGGAATCTGGGCTCATCATCGCTTCCTCATAGTTTGTAGTTTCATCATGGTCAAGTAACATGACCTCCAGAATAGGATTACCGTACCACTCTGGTGCGGATCTCACTCTGGTTTACCTACGAGATTCGGTAGTAACTTGATCTGAAGTTACATGATCATCATCATTAGCTTCCTCACTAATTGGTGTAGTAGTCACAGGAACAGATTTCTGTGATGAACTATTTTCCAATAAGGGAGAAGGTACAATTACCTTATCAAGTTTTCTACTTTCCTCCCACTCACTTCTTTCGAGAGAAACTCCTTCTCTAGAAAGGATCCATTCTTAGCAACGAATGTCTTGCCTTCGGATCTGTGATAGAAGGTGTACCCTACTGTCTCCTTTGGGTATCCTATGAAGACATATTTCTCCGATTTGAGTTTGAGCTTATCGAGATGAAACTTTTTCACATAAGCATCGCAACTCCAAACTTTAAGAAACGACAGCTTAGGTTTCTTGCCAAACCATAGTTCACATGGTGTCATCTCAACGGATTTAGATGGTGCCCTATTTAACGTGAATGCAGCTGTCTCTAATGCATAACCCCAAAACGATAGTGGTAGATCGGTAAGAGACATCATAGATCGCACTATATCTAATAAAGCACGGTTATGACGTTCGGACACACCATTACACTATGGTGTTCCAGGTGGCGTGAGTAGTGAAACTATTTCACATTGTTTTAATTGAAGGCCAAACTCGTAACTCAAATATTTTACCTCTGCGATCATATCATAGAAACTTCTATTTTCTTGTCATGATGATTTTCCACTTCACTCTGAAATTCTTTGAACTGTTCAAATGTTTCAGAATTATGTTTCATCAAGTAGATATACTCATATCTGCTCAAATCATCTGTGAAGATCAGAAAATAATGATACATGTCACGAGCCTCAATATTCATCGGACCACATACATCAGTATGTATGATTTCCAACAGATCTGTTGCTCGCTCCATTGTTCCGAAGAACAGAGTCTTAGTCATCTTGCCCATGAGGCATGGTTCGCAAGCATCAACTGATTCATAATCAAGTGATTCCAAAAGCCCATCAGCATGGAGTTTCTTCGTGCGCTTTACACCAATATGACCTAAACGGCAGTGCCACAAATAAGTTGCACTATCATTATTAACTTTGCATCTTTTGGTTTCAATATTATGATTATGTGTATCACTATGATCGAGATCCAATGAATTATTTTCATTGGATGTGTAACCATATAAGGTTTTATTCATGTAAACAGAACAACAATTTATTCTCTTACTTAAATGAATAACCGTATTACAATAAACATGATCAAATCATATTCATGCTCAATGCAAACACCAAATAACACTTATTTAGGTTCAACACTAATCCCGAAATTATAGGGAGTGTGCGATGATGATCATATCAATCTTGGAACCACTTCCAACACACATCTTCACTTCACCCTTAACTAGTCTCTGTTTATTCTGCAACTCCCGTTTCAAGTTACTAATCTTAGCAACTGAACTAGTATCAAATACTGAGGGGTTGCTATAAACACTAGTAAAGTACACATCAATAACATGTATATCAAATATACTTATGTTCACTTTGCCATCCTTCTTATCCGCCAATCACTTGGGGTAGTTCCGCTTCCAGTGAATAGTCCCTTTGCAGTAGAAGCACCCAGTCTCAGGATTAGGACCAGACTTGGGCTTCTTCACTTGAGCAGCAACTTGCTTGCCGTTCTTCTTGAAGTTCTCCTTCTTCCCTTTGCCCTTTTATTGAAACTAGTGGTCTTGTTAACCATCAACACTTGATGTTTTTCTTGATTTCTACCTTCGTCGATTTCAGCATCACGAAGAGCTTGGGAATTACTTTCGTCATCCCTTGCATATTATAGTTCATCACGAAGTTCTACTAACTTGGTGATGGTGACTAGAGAATTCTGTCAATCACTATTTTATCTGGAAGATTAACTCCCACTTGATTCAAGCGATTGTAGTACCCAGACAATCTAAGCACATGCTCACTAGTTGAGCGATTCTCCTCCATCTTTTAGCTGTAGAACTTGTTGGAGACTTCATATCTCTCAACTCGGGTATTTGCTTGAAATATTAACTTCAACTCCTGGAACATCTCATATGGTCCATGACATCCAAAACGTCTTTGAAGTCCCGATTCTAAGCCATTAAGCATGGTGCACTAAACTATCTAGTAGTCATCATATTGAGCTAGCCAAACGTTCATAACGTCTGCATCTGCTCCTGCAATAGGTTCGTCACCTAGCAGTGCATCAAGGACATAATTCTTCTGTGCAGCAATGAGGATAAACCTCAGATCACGGATCCAATCCGCATCATTGCTACTAACATCTTTCAACACAATTTTCTCTAGGAACATATCAAAACAAACACAGGGAAGCAACAACGCGAGCTATTGATCTACAACAGAATTTGCAAAATACTACCAGGACTAAGTTCATGATAAATTAAAGTTCAATTAATCATATTACTTAAGAACTCCCACTTAGATAGACATCCCTCTAATCCTCTAAGTGATCACGTGATCCAAATCAACTAAACCATAACCGATCATCATGTGAAATGGATTAGTTTTCAATGGTGAACATCATTATGTTGATCATATCTACTATATGATTCACGCTCGACCTTTCGGTCTCTGTGTTCCGAGGCCATATCTGCATATGCTAGGCTCGTCAAGTTTAACCTGAGTATTCTGCGTGTGCAAAACTGGCTTGCACCCGTTGTAGATGGACGTAGAGCTTATCACACCCGATCATCACGTGGTGTCTGGGCACGACGAACTTTGGCAACGGTGCATACTCAGGGAGAACACTTCTTGATAATTTAGTGAGAGATCATCTTATAATGCTACCATCAATCAAAGCAAGATAAAATGCATAAAAAGATAAACATCACATGCAATCAATATAAGTGATATGATATGCCCATCATCATCTTGTGCCTGTGATCTCCATCTCCGAAGCACCGTCATGATCACCATCGTCACCGGCGCGACACCTTGATCTCCATCGTAGCATCGTTGTCGTCTCGCCAATCTTATGCTTCCACGACTATCGCTACCGCTTAGTGATAAAGTAAAGCATTACATCGCGATTGCATTGCATACAATAAAGCGACAACCATATGGCTCCTGCCAGTTGCCGATAACTCGGTTACAAAACATGATCATCTCATACAATAAAATTTAGCATCATGTCTTGGCCATATCACATCACAACATGCCCTGCATAAACAAGTTAGACGTCCTCTACTTAGTTGTTGCAAATTTTACGTGGCTGCTACGGGCTTAAGCAAGAACCAATCTCACCTACGCATCAAAACCAGAACGATAGTTTGTCAATTTGACTCCGTTTTAACCTTCGCAAGGACCGGGCGTAGCCACACTCAGTTCAACTAAAGTTGGAGAAACGGTCACCCGCAAGCCACCTGTGTGCAAAGCACGTCGGGAGAACCGGTCTCGCGTAAGCGTACGCGTAATGTCGGTCCGGGCCGCTTCATCCAACAATACCGCCGAACCAAAGTATGACATGCTGGTAGGCAGTATGACTTATATCGCCCACAACTAACTTGTGTTCTACTCGTGCATATAACATCAAACCATAAAACCTAGGCTCGGATGCCACTGTTGGGGAACGCAGTAATTTCAAAAAAATTCCTACGCACACGCAAGATCATGGTGATGCACATCAACGAGAGGGGAGAGTGTTGTCTACGTACCCACGCAGACTGACTGCGGAAGCGTTGACACAACGTAGAGGAAGTAGTCGTACGTCTTCCCGACCCGACCGATCCAAGCACCGTTACTCCAGCACTTCCGAGTTCTTAGCACACGTACAACTCGATGACGCTCCCCGGGCTCCGATCCAGCAAAGCTTCGGGGATGAGTTCCGTCAGCACAACGGCGTGGTGACGATGATGATGTTCTACCGACGCAGGGCTTTGCCTAAGCACTACAACGATATGATCGAGGTGGAATATGGTGGCAGGGGGCACCGCACACGGCTAAGGAATGATCACGTGGATCAACTTGTGTGTTCTAGGGTGCCCCCCTGCCCCCGTATATAAAGGAGCAAGGGGGAGGCCGGCCGGCCCTATGTGGCGCGCCAAGGGGAGGGGGAGTCCTCCTCCTAGTGGGAGTAGGACTCCCCTTTCCTAATCCAATTAGGAAACCTAAGGGGGAAGGAAAGAGAGGGAGAGGGAGAGGGAAAGAGGGGCCGCGCCCCCCCTCCCTAGTCCAATTCGGACTCCCCTTGGGGGGGCGCCACCTCCTAGGCCGTAGCCCTCTCTCTCCCCTAAGGCCTAATAAGGCACATTACTTCCCCAGGGGGGTTCCGGTATGTGATAGCCTGGCTTATTAGGGATGATAGACTACTCATATCAATAAGGAATTCCTTCTTTTCCGGGATCCCATCCGGACAGAACTCCTAAGTTAAGCGTGCTCAGCTTGGAGTAGTTTCAGGATGGGTGACCGACCGGAAAGTTTCTCCCGGGTGCGCACGAGTGAGGACAAAGTGCGCAGAAAAGACTAGTATTGATCTGTGGGGCCAGTCTAGATCCCGCCAGGAGTAACGACCACCGGCGGGTGTGTTCCGGGCATTACAAGTTGGTATCAGAGCCGACCCTCGTGGTTACACGGTTGGTTGCGGACAGGTGCGCGGTCATGTTGTTCATGATGTTTGTGACCCGTCGTGGCACCTGGCATGGCACATGTACCGGACTGGATGCACAGACGTATGTGCCAAGAGGGAACGTTCCTGTGGCCCGACGAGGACGTCGGTTCGTCTGAGTGGGGGTGTATGTGATAGCCTGACTTATTAGGGATGATAGACTACTCATATCAATAAGGAATTCCTTCTTTTCTGGAATCCCATCCGGACAGAACTCCTAAGTTAAGCGTGCTCAGCTTGGAGTAGTTTCAGGATGGGTGACCGACCGGGAAGTTTCTCCCGGGTGCGCACGAGTGAGGACAAAGTGCGCAGAAAAGACTAGTATTGATCTGTGGGGCCAGTCTAGATCCCGCCAGGAGTAACGACCACCGGCGGGTGTGTTCCGGGCGTTACACGGTAACCCCTCCAGCACTCCGGTTTTCTCCGAAATCATCCGGAACACTTCCGTTGTCTGAATGTAGCCGTCCAATATATCAATCTTTATGTCTCGACCATTTCGAGACACCTCGTCATGTCCGTGATCACATCCGGGACTCCGAACTAACTTCGGTACATCAAAATGCATAAACTCATAATAACTATCATCGTAACGTTAAGCGTGCGGACCCTATGGTTCGAGAACAATGTAGACATGACTGAGAAAAATCTCCGGTCAATAACCAATAGCGGGACCTGGATGCCCATATTGGCTCCTACATATTCTACGAAGATATTTATCGGTCAGACCGCATAACAATATACATTGTTCCCTTTGTCATCGGTATGTTACTTGCCCGAGATTCGATCGTCGGTATCCAATACCTAGTTCAATCTCGTTACCGGCAAGTCTTTTTACTCGTTCTGTAATACATCATTCTGCAACTAACTCATTAGTTGCAATGCTTGCAAGGCTTATGTGATGTGCATTACCGACAGGGCCCAGAGATACCTCTTCGATAATCGGAGTGACAAATCCTAATCTCAAAATACGCCAATCCAACATCTATCTTTAGAGACACCTGTAGAGCTCCTTTATAATCACCCAGTTACGTTGTGACGTTTGGTAGCACACAAAGTGTTCCTCCGGTAAACGGGAGTTGCATAATCTCATAGTCATAGGAACATGTATAAGTCATGAAGAAAGCAATAGCAACATACTAAACGATCGGGTGCTAAGCTAATGAAATGGGTCATGTCAATCAGATCATTCAACTAATGATGTGACCTCGTTAATCAAATAACAACACCTTGTTCATGGTTAGGAAACATAACCATCTTTGATTAACGAGCTAGTCAAGTAGAGGCATACTAGTGACACTAAGTTTGTCTATGTATTCACACATGTATTATGTTTCTGGTTAATACAATTCTAGCTTGAATAATAAACATTTATCATGATATAAGGAAATAAATAATAACTTTATTATTGCCTCTAGGGCATATTTCCTTCACAGGTCTCACGCGAGACCCATCCTGATGGATGACATGTGGCATTCACAAATCACAAAGTATCCCCCACCCCCCACTTAAAATCGGGAGGGGGGAGAGAGATTAGATGCTTTGTGATTTGTGAATGCCACGTGTCATCCATCAGGACGGGTCTCACCTGCTAACCGTGCGACCTGGTCTCATATAATTTTTTCCCTCCATGCCGTGAATCTGGTTGCTATCATGTCACACTGGTGGACATGTTAAACATGTTAACTTTTACTCCCGTTGCAATGCACGGGCATATTGTGCTAGTAATAATAAAGCACGGATTGACTTTGTGGGGTTCGCCTTCACAATACAATACGTTTTCCCCGCGAATTTACGCATTCAGATTTTTTTCAACACATCCATATTTTTTCCAAAATTCTAGATGGTACTAATCTATTTATATATCACTTCGTACAAAATTTCAGAGTTGGGCCGCAGCACGCACACGAAACTAGCCCAAGGAAATACATCCGTCGGTCCGTCGTGGGAGGTCATATACGCCGCCCGTGTGCGTCCCGGTCGTCGCGGCTTTGCTGAAGCAACGCGCACACAGGCCGGCCCAATTATCACGCGGTAGAGAAAATTCGAAACAAAAAGATGGTCGTGGGAGGTCATATACGCCGCCCGTGTGCGTCCCGGTCGTCGCGGCTTCGCTGAAGCAACGCGCACACGGGCCGGCCCAATTATCACGCGATAGGGAAAATTCGAAACAAAAAGATGTGAACGGATGGAATCAAACCCCTGACCTCAGGAAAGATTCTAGCGAGGCTAGCCAGCCGAACTAGCCAGGTAGAGTGATAGAAATGCAGTGCAAACCTTAAAGTACAATGTACAGCAAAAAAATCCTTAAAATTTGCATTCAACATTTTTTATGATATGCGTTGAACAAAATTTAAAATACAGTGACTTTTTTGCAAAGCATATTGAACAAAAAAGATACTCAAAATGAACATTTTATAGTATACATTGAACAAATGTCTTAATATACGATGAATAAAATTTAGATATACGATGAACAAAATTTAGATACACAATGAACATTTTCTAAAAATATGTTGAACAATTTCATAATCTATGACGAACATTTTTTTAATACACGATGAACATTTTTGTGATACATGATGAACTATTTTATAATGCAAGATGAACTATTTCATGGTATACAATGAACATTTTCTTAATACGAATTTTTTTTTGTAATACTTGGTGAACTTTTTATATAATACACAATAAATAGAATAAGAACAAAAAAAAGAGAAATGTAAAATAAAAAATGAAAAGAAAAAAGGAACCAAAACATAGAAGAAAAACGAAAGAAAAAAAACCCGCAAGAAACAAGGAAACAGCAGCAAACCAAATCTGTACATGGGCCGGCCCATGTGGTGACTCCCTTCAGCGAAGGGTCATCCTTTTGACGCCTGCGGGCGTCAAATAGGATGTGCCGTCCGTCGTTATAAAAAAAATGAGTTTTTATCAGTTATGCCACCGGTTGTGTCCCACTACTCAGTTTTGCCACTAGAAATTTCAACTGCTCAAAAATGCCATCGCTTCATTAGACACATGCTCAAAAATGCCACTAAATATTATTATTGTGATCTCAAATCTCTTTTGTCATGTTATAATGACATAAATACCTATGAACCAACATGCCAGCTCTCCCTCTATCTCACTACAATAAAGTATGGGACTCACTTGATCCCAACAGCATTCTTATTTTCCTGAAAAATTATTTGCTTGGTTACTCCTGACAAGTGGGGCGACACATATCATTGTGAGATAGAGAGAACTGACATGTGGGTCTAGGCTTATTTTTGTCATAGAACATGGTCAACGGGTTTGACGTAAAAATAACAATGTCTAATGGCATTTTTGAGCAAACATCTAACAGAACGATGACATTTTTGAGATATCTAATGGCATTTTTGAGCAAGCATCTCATGGATTGATGGCATTTTTGAGCAGTTGTAACTTTTAATGGCAAAACCGAGTAGTGGGACACAACTAGTGGCATAAATGATAAAAATCCAAAAAAAAATTGTACGTGAGATGCATCGCCAGCATGGGCCTCAGCCCGATCACGTGGTGGCACAGGCAGTCTGCAGAGGAGCAAAAAATTGTGGGCTCTTGGACTCGAGCACAGGACTTCCCTTTCAAGTCCGAGGAACGCAACCACCGGACCAAGCCAGAGTTTGTTGAAGCTAAGGTTTCTTTTGTTTTACATTATCCCACATCGCCGCCTTATACAAAATCTGACTGATTTATATACAACTACCAGTTAATATCAATAAGCCGCTTAGAGAATCGGGAAGGATTGGATCCATCGGGAGAAAACTATGGAATTAGTGGTAGAGCGACCTAATTAAGCGGGCAATATACACTCCCTCAAAAAAAAAGTAGGCGATATACACGGAGAGGTTAAGGAGGGTCAATTAATGAGAGAGACGATTTAATAAATCGGTGCATGTCTAAAACTAAACTTATAGTCAAAACCAATTGCTATCAAACTATGCTTCTTTTTATTTTTCAATCAGTTTTGAATTTCTCCATTATTCTAGCTTATACATGCCAGTGAATCAAGTCTTGGAAGTTCTTTTATCTCATCACTTTTGTGTAGCCTGGTATGTTCTTCTTGCACCTTGCACTTTATGTTCTTTTAGCGGATGCGTGAGGGATATTTTTTTTCTTCTGTTACAATGCACGGACAATTTTCCTAGTAAGACACATACTAAAGGTTAGCTTAGTACGTGCAACCAAGAGGTGGCGACTCTTCTCCTCTCCACCAGCCGGCGCAAACCGCGGGTTCACCTGCTCAATGTGGGTCGCTACTGCAACCGGTGGGTGGGGACTGGGGAACCCCATATTCATGTATCCGGTTTGTGTTTTGTAGGTCTTGAGTTATGTTGTCAGATTCTGGGACATCGGTGGTGTTTCGAATAATGACTCCTGGACATTTGCCATGTCGATGGACTTTCTTGGAGGCACGTCAACGAGTCAGAGGACGATCGTGACCACTAGACATTAAGTTTGACGTGTTTAACATTTGTCAACAGAGGCGGCGGCCTAAGGAGGGGACGATGTTGAAACGTGTTTTTTCCTCCAGTTCCATCTCTTCATCATAGGAAGCTTAACCAGATAACATATGGGCTTCATCAGAGTACTTGTGAGGTTTGTGTCCCTCTCCACTGTCTGTCTGAAGTTGGGACTATCATTGGGCCCTCCTCGGTGTTAGTGTTTGTAGGATGACGATTTTGCTAGAACGCGGTCGCCGGCATATTTTGGTCTAAATCGATGGCTTCTTCGCCGTTGTTTTTACAAGTTTTCGGGTTCCAATAAAACTGGTTTTATTAAGTACTGTTGAATGGGCACGTTGTTTCATTCTGAAAACAGAAAAGATGAGCAAAATAGTGGAGGGTAGCTAGTCTGCGTCATGACTCATGACCTTGGGACTGCGACAGCGTGTGGGCACGTGTCACATTGCCGCTGGCTGGTGACTAGTAGTATTTCGAAAGGAGGATAAGACCAAGCATCTGCTGTTATGCACGCATGTAGCTAGGGCACAAACAAACAAACACATCGCTGTAGTGTACGCTTGGCAGCTCCATCCAGCAGCTAGCACGTGTACCAGCGAGCATCTCGTATATGCCATGTTTGAGCTGTCTGAGCTAGCAGCTTTGTAGTTGTAGGGTGCACGTACACTTCGAGCGACCGATCTACGGAGGCGGCGGCTTTACTTTTGGGGGCAAAAGCTAGGGAGAGGATAGTGCTGTGACAGATCGATCCATCTATATAGAGAGGCAAAGTGAACTGGTTTGGAAATTTTTTCACTCAGCTGACCGTTTTGTGTGGTGCCCGACACGTAGGCGCCGCACCCTACTGTGCAACACCTTGCTCTCAGGCGTTGCAGGCCTGGCCAACGTGGCATCGCCGGGCCCCGCATCCAGCAGTGCAGCGCCTCAGGGCTAGGCGCCACACCTGTGAAGTGCAACGCCTGGCTCGTAGGCGCTGCACTGTGACTTACAGGCAGCTGCGCCTAGCCCTCTCCCCATCCAACCTCAGTTACAGAACGTACGCGCCGGTGGCTTCCTCCTCTTCCCCACTCAATCCTCTTTCCTAAATTCTTTAGATCTGATGATTTGGTCCATGGATTTCTTCACCAATCCATCCTAAAAGGTACTCTCCTTCGATCCCCTTCTTTCTATCCAGAAAATGTATCTTATTTTGAATATTTGTGGAACCCTTGTTTGATTGGATTAGATTTGAATATTTTGTATATAGATTTGTGGGATTTAAGATTTGTAGATGATTTGTAATTATTTTGTAACCCTAGTTTAGTTTATTTCTATTGAAAAGATATGCTTCTATGTTGAAAACCTAGATTGTTAAGATGAACCCTATACATTTCTAGATGTTTGTGTTGATGTTTTTCTAGATGAGTTAGATGAAATCGTGTTGACAAGAATGCTTTGGATACATATGTTGAGATGTTATTTACATGAAACCATTATAGAACCCTATATTGTTTTGGATACATATGTTTTTGTGATGATTGTTGGCATGCTTTGATTGCAGATATTACATTTTTTATTCAATTTTCCTTTTAGTTTATACCGATTATAGGCATGTGTTTTGTGTTGATTGTTGGCATGCTTTGATTAGGAAGCATAGGGAGTTAGCTAATGTATGTTTATTGTTTGAAATTTGTAGGATGGTTTGGCTTCTCGGTGATCACTATGACACTCGACACCGGGCCTACTTTATATCGGTGGAGCAGCGGGTAATAATGAAAGTGACCGGTATTATGAATTTTGTGTTTATTTCAAACACAAATGCCCCATATGTAATATTCTGATTTGCTAGTTTGTAGGAGCTTCAACCTCTGAAGATTTGGTCTCACGCGGTCAGCCTTTGGGGGATGCCTATGATGAGCGGTACACATCATACATAAGGGAGACAGGACTCCTCCCTTTCATTCAGTTGGTCAGCCGGTCGACGCCGAACCTCAATGCTGCAGCAATCACCGCGCGTGTTGATCGTTGGAGGCCAGAGACACAGAGTTTCCATCTTCGGACCGGGGAGATGACCGTGACGCTCCAGGATATTGCTATGATCGCCAGCCTTCCTATCGAGGGGAATGCTCTTTGTATGAGCACCCAGTCTGATGGGTGGCGCGAGCACATGGAGGCCCTTATCGGTATTGTTCCTCTAAAGCCTCCGGTACCAGAAGGAGACAAGAAGAGGGAAAGAGTTGCAGCCGATGCTCCTTTCATCTGGATTGCATGGAACATTGGGAATTGCCCCGAGGATGCTAATGATGATGATGTCAAGACATATGCTCGTGTCTACATGTGGTACGTTATATCGAGGACCATGTTTGCTAACGGCACAAGCATGAATGCTCCATGGATGTGGCTGAAGGCGTTGACCGTCTTCGATAGCAAATGGAGTTGGGGTTCGGCGACACTAGCTTACTTATATAGACATGTAGGCAGTTGTTTCTTTTCACTTCATTGCTACATTATCAATGCGGTCTTCCTGTTAACTCAACCATGTTTTCTTTTATGCGCAGTTGGATGAAGCATGTTGTAGGACCTCAAAGGACAGATGTATTGGTGCTCGTACTTTCTTGTAACACCCTCGATGCGACTATATCTCCCACGTGTCGAGGCATGACTTAGAGGCATAATCGCATTGAAGGCATATGTCGCAAGTCGGGTAATCATCACAAACATCCCATGTAATATACATAATGAAGAGGGATAACATAGTTGGCTTACACTCGCCACGTCAATCAAGTACATAAATAACATACATCATCCAAACACTCATGGCCCGACTACGGCGCCAAAATAAAAGACAACCCAACAAGCGACAAGGCCCCGATCACCCCAACTGGGCACCACTACTGATCATCAGGAAAAAAAACATAGTAACGCTGAGAATCCTCGTCGTACTCCCACTTGAGCTCATACGCATCACCTGGAGCGGAATCACCTGGACCTGCATCTGGAGTTATAGTAATCTGTGAGCCACAGGGACTCAGCAATCTCGCACCCTCGCGATCAAGACTATTTAAGCTTAATAGGTAGGATGGGGTAAATATATGTGGAGCTGCAGCAAGCGACTAGCATATATGGTGGCTAACTTATACGCAAAAGAGAGCGAGAAGAGAGAGCAAAGCGCGAGCGAGAAACTAGAGAGCAACCTGCGCAAATATTACTCCAACACCGTGTCCACTTCCCGGACTCCGCCGAGAAGAGGCCATCACGGTAACACACATGGTTGATTCATTTTAATTAAATTAAGGTTCAAGTTATCTACAACCGGACATTAACAAATTCCCATCTGCCCATAACCGCGGGCACGGCTTTCGAAAGTTCAATCCCTGCAGGGGGGTCCCAACTTAGCCCATGACAAGTTCTCACGGTCAATGAAGGAATAGACCTCCACCCGAGACATTCCGATCAGACTCGGTATCCCGGTACAATAAGACATTTCGACAGGTTAAAACAAGACCAGCAACACCGCCCGAATGTGCCGACAAATCCCGATAGGAGCTGCACATATCTCTTTCTCAGGGCACACTCAGATTGTCCAAACTTCCGGTAGGCCAGCCCAGAGTTGCCCCTGGTAGCCACCGGCGGCTGACAGTTTGGACCAACACTCAGAGGAGCACTGGCTCGGGGGGGTTAAAATAAGATGACCCTCGGGCTCCGGAAACCCAAGGGAAAAGAGGCTAGGTGGCAAATGGTAAAACCAATGTTGGGCATTGCTGGAAAAGGCTTTAATCAAGGCGAACTATCAAGGGGTTCCCATTATCACCCAACCGCGTAAGGAACGCAAAATCCGGGAACATAACACCGATATGACGGAAACTAGGGCGGCAAGAGTGGAACAAAACACTAGGCGAGAGGCCGAGCCTTCCACCCTTTACCAAGTATATAGATGCAATAAGATAACATGGCAATATAATGATATCCCAACAAGTAAATAAATGTTCCAACAAGGAACAGTCTCCAATCTTCACCTGCAACTAATAACGCTATAAGAGGGGCTGAGCAAAGCGGTAACATAGCCAATCAACGGTTTGCTAGGACAATGGTGGGTTAGAGGCTGAACATGGCAATTTGGGAGGCTGGCAAGCAAATGGTAGGCATTGTAGTATTGGCATAGCAAAAGAGTGAGCAAACTAGCATAGCAAAGATAGTAGTGATTTCGAGGGTATGATCATCTTGCCTGCAAAGTTGTCAGAGTTGACTGGATCCTTGAAAGCAAACTCAATGGGCTCCTCGTTAGCGAACTCGTCTCCCGGCTCTACCCAAACAAGACAAACAAGCAATAAGGATACAATCAACCACGTGCAAACTCAAACAATAAGATGCAATGATGGTATGCTATGCGGGATGCAATGCGGGATGCAAAATGCAAGATGTGACAGGAAATTCATGAACCTGGCCTCAACTTGGAAAACCAAGTGTGCCACTGGAAAAATGGGATGAAATCGCTTGAAAACGATATAAAGAACGCCGCAATCGGAGTTACGGTTTGGAAATGGCAAGCGATTTAAGAATGACACCGGTCTGCGATTTACAGCAAGTAGGCATCTAAATGCAATGAGATGAACATGCTACAGCACTCAAACATGGCATCAAAATACATGGCAGGGAAGCATTCAAGATGCTTAACAAAAGACTAGCACTGAGCTACGGCCAATTCATCCAATAAGAGGTTCAAACAAGCATGGCAAAAACGCAAATGCAAATCAGATCTCAGACTTAGTGAAATTAACACTTGTCTGAAATTTCAGATCATGAAGCCCTCTTCGGAGCAGCAAAATAACATGCTACAGGACCTGACCATGACAAAGAAAGACATGGCATGGAGCTACTCAACAAGCTTAACAAAAGTCTCTAAGTGACCTGGGGCCAAAAGGGATCACAAAATATACTAACAAGCACACGAACATAGCTAAAACACAATCAGTTTCCAGACTTAGTGAAAACTGAGACATGCTGAAATATAACTCACGAAGGCATGTAAACGAGCTCGATGCACTCGCTACGGTGCAAGTCATGGCAAGGCAAGCATATATCCATTAAGAAGGCACAAAATGCAAGCTAGACATGGCAAGAACAATGGCATAGCATGTATGGATCAACTACAATAACATCGGCAAAATCGCAAACAAGTTGACGATCTGCCCAGATTTACCACGAAGCAAAAGTAGAGCTCGATTGACTCAAGCTAGGTTGCTCCATATATGCAAACAAAGACATGGATGGATAGAGCACTACAATATTAACAAAACTCCTTTACTGATCATCCTCAAAAGAGGCACAGATCACTAGGAAACAGCATGAACATATGGCATCATGAACTAAATAATCCCAGAGTTGGTGAAAACTACCAAGTCCCTGAAAACAGATTTACTGGGTGCCTCACTTTGCAAGCTTGCACAAGTCACCACACACATCCTAAAAATGCATGGGTTGCACCTCTGGAAAGATAACAAGATGCTTAACAAAACATATGAAGGACTCACAGGCATATCATGCACACAATAATCATGGCAAAAATGACAAAAGTCTAAGATGAACTAGCAGATCTGACAATTAACTCACAAAGCACTCTTCTAACAGCATTTCGGGCACCAAGATGAACTCAAATGAAAATGATGCAATGGAATGAAATGATGTACTCGTCGAGACGAACATTTTGATATGATATATGTCCAAATCGGAGCTACGAATGCAGAGATATGGCAGGTCAAAATATGCATAAAAATTAGAGGGAGGGGGAAAAAGTCAACCCCTAGGGTTTTTTGGATCTAGATCTGGCTCGTGCACTGTTCACGCCGGGGCACGGAAGTCGGGGGTGGCCGGCGACGTCGAGGGAGAAGCCGGTGGTGAGGGGAGGAGGAGGAGGACGGTGGGGCCGGGCCGGATCCGGCAATGGGCGGCGGCGGAGCGGCGCCGGACGACGAGGCGGAGAGGCGGCGGGATCCCGGTGGCTCGGGCGACGAGGCGAGGTGGTGGCCTTGGCGGCCGGGCGGCGATGGCGCGGTGGTGTGGCGCGGCGGCGCCGGCCACCGGGGATTGGGGAGGCGGCGGCGACGGGAGCCGGTGGAGGCGGCGGGCGGCTCGGGCCTCGGGGGCTCTCCCCGGGCCGAGCGGGCTTCGGCGGCGGCGGCGGGCAGGCGTGCCATGTGGCGGGCGGTGGTAGGCCGGGCGTCGGCGGCGATTTTGTCCGGCCGGGTCAGACACGTCCGGCGGCGCGAGGGGATGTTTAGGGTTTCGGGGAGAGGGACAGATCCGAAATTCGGGGGTCCTATTTATAGGCATAAGTGGAGCTAGGAGAGTCCAAATGAGGTGCGGTTTTCAGCCACACGATCGTGATCGAACGCTCTAGGTGATGGAGCAGAGTTTGGTGGGTTTTGGGCCAAATTGGAGGGGTGTTGGGCTGCAACACACACGAGGCCTTTTCGGTCCCTCGGTTAACCGTTTGAGTATCAAACGAAGTCCAAATGGTACGAAACTTGACAGGCGGTCTACAGGTAGTAAACCAAGGTCGCTTGGCAAGTCTCGGTCCAATCCGGAAATGTTTAATCCCCACACACGAAAAGAAGCTAGAAATGACCACCGGAGGAGAACGAAGCGCCGGAATGCAAAACGGACAACGGGGAAAATGCTCGAATGCAAGAGATGAACACGTATGCAAATGCAATGCACATGATGACATGATATGAGATGCATGAGAGCGAAAACAACACACGGAGACAAAGACCTGAACCCAAGAAATAAATATAACTTAATGCTGGAAACGGCAAGAGTTGGAGTACAAATTGGGAAAGTTACATCTGGGGCGTTACAACACTCCACCACTACGAAAAGATCTCATCCCGAGATCTAGGACTGAAAGAATGCCGGGTACTCAGAACGGAGGTGATCCTCGTGTTCCCAGGTAGCTTCACGGTCAGAATGGTGTGACCACTTGACTTTGAGAAATTTGATTGACTTGTTGCGAGTCTTGCGTTCAGTCTCTTCGAGAATGGCAACTGGGTGCTCACGATAGGAGAGATCTTCTTGGAGCTCAATGTCCTCGAAGTTAACGGTGCGGTCGGGCGTCTTGAAGCACTTTCGGAGCTGAGAGACATGGAACACATCATGAACATTTGCAAAGTTTGAAGGAAGGTCAAGTTGATAGGCGAGGTCGCCTCTCTTGCTGACAATCTTGAAAGGTCCCACATATCTAGGCGCAAGCTTCCCTTTGATACCGAAGCGACGAGTACCTTTCATAGGAGAGACGCGGAGGTAAACATGATCTCCGATCTCGAAAGCCAAATCACGGTGCTTACTATCATAGTAGCTCTTCTGGCGGGATTGGGCTGCTTTGAGGTTATCACGAATGACTTTGCACATTTCTTCTACCTCTGTGATTAAGTCATTACCCAGCAGCTGACGTTCACCGGTTTCAGACCAGTTGAGAGGGGTACGGCATTTCCTACCATACAGAATTTCAAATGGGGCCTTGCCCGAACTTGCTTGAAAACTGTTGTTGTATGAGAATTCAGCATAAGGAAGACAATCCTCCCACTTCATGCCGAAGGAGATCACACAAGCCCTGAGCATATCTTCAAGAATCTGGTTGACACGCTCGACTTGACCGCTTGTTTGAGGATGGAAAGCTATGCTGAAGCGGATGTTGGTGCCCATGGCCTTCTGAAAAGAATCCCAAAACTTGGAGGTAAAGATGCTGCCACGGTCTAAAGAGATCACTTGAGGAATACCGTGCAGAGAGACAATTCGAGAGGTATAGAGTTCCGCCAATTGAGTTGCAGTGATCGACTCTTTGATTGGCAGAAAATGAGCCACTTTGGTGAGCTTGTCGATGACAACGAATATAGCATCATTGCCACTCTTGGACTTTGGAAACCCAGTCACGAAGTCCATCTCAATGTGGTCAAACTTCCATTCTGGAATGGCAAGAGGTTGGAGGAGACCAGCTGGCCTTTGGTGTTCTGCCTTCATTCTTCTGCAGACATCACATTCATTCACAAATTGAGCGATCTCGCGCTTCATTCGAGTCCACCAATAAGCTTGCTTAAGGTCCTGATACATCTTCGTACTCCCAGGGTGGATGGAGAGGAGAGAGTTGTGAGCCTCATTCATGATCACTTTACGAAGTTCACCTTTGGGCACAACAATTCGATCCTCGAAGAAGAGAGTGTCCTTGTCATCAAGGCGGTAGCACTTGTACTTGGACTGACTCTTGGCAATCCCAATCCTCACCTTTTTCACCATAGCATCGAGAAGCTGAGCTTGGCGAATCTGGTCTTCCAAGGTAGGAGATACTTGAAGGTTGGTGAGGAAACCTTGAGGAACAATTTGCAGATTAAGTTTGCGGAAAGCTTCACAAAGCTCGGGTTGATAAGGCTTGAGAATCAGACTATTGCAATACGCTTTCCTGCTCAAAGCGTCCGCAATCACATTGGCCTTGCCTGGAGTATACTCAATACTCGGATTATATTCTTGAATCATTTCGACCCATCGAGTTTGCCTGAGGTTGAGATTAGGCTGAGTGAAGATGTACTCGAGACTCTTGTGATCAATGAAAATGTCCACTTTTCTTCCCAATAGAAGATGTCTCCAAGTCAATAGAGCATGCACAACTGCCGCCAACTCGAGATCATGAGTGGGGTATTTCTTCTCATTAGGCTTCAACTGGCGAGAGGTATAAGCAACAACTTTCTTCTCTTGCATCAAAACTGCGCCAAGACCTTGGAGAGAGGCATCACAAAAGACCTCGTACGGTTTGGACTCATCAGGCGGAGTCGGAACTGGAGCAGTGATCAATTTCTCTTTCAAAATGTTGAAAGCAATATCACACTCCGGAGACCAAACGTACTTGACGTGCTTTGGAAGAAGATTTGAGAGAGGCTTCGCGATCTTAGGAAAGTTTTCAACGAATCTTCGACAATAGCTTGCGAGACCGAGGAAACTGCGGAGTTGCTTCACGTTCTGAGGAGGTTCCCAATTAACAATTGCAGACACCTTCTCAGGATTCACGGCAATGCCCTTGGCAGAGATGATATGACCAAGATAAAGAACCTCATCGAGCCAAAATTCACACTTGGAGAACTTGGCGTAGAACTGGTGTTCCCTCAGCTTGTCGAGAACCAAACGTAAGTGCTTGGCATGATCTTCCTTGTTCTTCCTTGTTCTCCTTGTGTGCATAGGAGGTGAGCTAGAGCACCACCAAGCCCTCTCCCCCTCGGCCAGAGAAAAACAGAGCACTGGGGTGCTCTGCTCGCGAGCGAGGGGTATATATAGGCACCTCATTGGTCCCGGTTGGTGACATGAGCCGGGACAAAAGGGGAGCCCTTGGTCCCGGTTCAAGCCACCAACCGGGACCAATGGTGGTGGGCCAGGAGCGAGGCCCATTGGTTCCGGTTCATCCTACCAACCGGGACCAATGGCCCACGTGGCCCGGCCGGCCCCCTGGGCTCACGAACTGGGACCAATGCCCCCATTGGTCCCGGTTCTGGACTGAACCAGGACTAATGGGCTGACCCGGCCTGGACCAAAGCCCTGTTTTCTACTAGTGCTAGTGTGGCTCGGGCATTTCATCGAACACCTCATGTGCATTGGAGGTGAGCTAGAGCACCACAAAGCCCTCCCCTCGCCGGCCAGAGAAAAACAGAGCACTGTGGAGTGCTCTGCTCGCGGGCGAGGGGTATATATAGGCACCTCATTGGTCCCGGTTCGTGGCATGAACCGGGACTAAAGGGAAGCTTTTGGTCCCGGTTCAAGCCACCAACCAGGACCAATGGTGGTGGGCCAGGAGCGAGGCCCATTGGTCTCGGTTTGTCCCACCAACCGGGACCAAAGGGGCCAGACGAACCGGGACCAATGCCCCCACGAGGCCCGGCAGGTCCCTGGCCTCACGAACCGGGACCAATACCCCCATGGGTCCCGGTTCTGGACTGAACCGGGACTAATAGGCTGACCCGGCCTGAACCGAAGCCCTCTTTTCTACTAGTGAATAAGAGTAGCAACATGTGTTGCTAAGATGGTAGCTTCAGGCTTGCTGATGTATTACTTTGTAAGGTCTTTATGAATAATTAATAAAATGGATGCATGCATTGCCTAGATGTAGAGGCCCAAGGTATATCCTCCTTTTCAAAAAATAAATAAATATGGGCAGATACCCTATGGTCAGATTGGGAAACCTAACACAACAGCACTCTCTCGTGTTACAAAAGACCCAAAAAAAGGTAGCTAGGTAAGGTCGCTGGCCCCGTCTACTGCTGAATGGGAGCCCATGGCCCGAGCTCAAAAATTTCAGTTACCAACAGAAATTGTTGTATTTGTAGTACCCGCAAAAATAGTATTTGTAGAAAAATACTTAATTATATTTATTCATGGAAAATGATGAAACCAGAACAAAAAAAACTAAGCCCATTGTATCTATGGTGGAAGTAGATGGTGTCGAATTTAGACATCTAACAATTTTCTTTAGTATGCAAGAATTTTGTTACTTGAAAAAAAAGAGAGTTATAAGCAAAATACATATAGCTACCTATCTCGCTGTGAAGAGATCGATAATCCCAAGCATGTGAGCTACAAGAAAGAAAAGTCAGTGCATGTGTTATCAAGGAATGGTCGGTGTTTCCTTCCATGGATCACACGGTTGCTTTTCTTTTTCTAATAATTTGATGTTGTGCATTTTTTATGTTTTGACTAGCACTTGATATCGTGTTGCCATCTGCGCCGCGAGTAGCAGGCGGCGGCCAATTAGGGCTGCCCGCAGTCCCTATGCGCCGTTCCGTCGTTGGAAGGACAATGACGACTCCGACTCCGACGACAACAGCGACGGAGGCTCCATCGGCCAGGGCAGGCATGCATACGAGGTTACCGTCTGGTACCTCGCTTAGTTTTTTCTAATTTTTTCTAATTTCTAGTTGAACTTCTCATGTTTAGTTGTAATATTCCAAACTTTGTATGAATTAGGTCTGCTTTGGACGAAAATTGTTTGGTTTGCATCAAATTCGTCCGGTTTGCTTAATTTAGGTTTGAAATACGAACGGACGTTTAGGGCAATGCGGTTGGATGACCGTTTCCGTATCCATATCCGCGGAGATGCCCTAAGAAGAGGGGAGGGCCATCAACAAAAAGCCTCCATCATGGAAAACTAGCTGTGCATGTTAGAATTAACCTTGTTGTCTTGTATTTCTTCATGTTTATTTAGCAGTGTCATGCATGGTGCAATAGTCAAGTAGAGTTTCATTAGTAGTCAGCTAGGTTCAAAGTAAATTGGGTGTTGCGACATGACGCGGGCAGATGAGCAGCTGGAGAAGCACAGAGGTAGTGTGCGGCGGCAGCGGCGCGAGCACATCTGCAAGTCACTAGCCGAGTGCAAACACACATGGGTGTGAACCAGGAGCAGCGCCATGCACCAGTGTAGATGCGGACTGGGCGTGCATGGTGTGTTTTAGTTGACTAGATTGCATGTAGTTTGTTAGTGCCAACCGGCTGCATGCAGGTTGTTTTGGCTGGGTCGTGTGGCCGTTGTGGAGTTGCCGCACAAGTGCAGAACGTGTGCATGCATTTAGTTAGTGGAGAGTAGTAATAGGATCAGCCGGTGCGTGGGCTTAGTGGGTGCGTGTGTGCTGTGGTTAGTCCGGCTACTTAAGCCTTTGTTATCCCAGTGTATTGTGTTGTGAGAAGTGAATACAAGAGAAAAAGGCACAAGTTGTGTGCGGTGCCAAGCTCCTGTGTGTGTTCTTCTACCTTGTGTGTGTGAGAGTCTTCTTCTTCCTCCGGCTGCGCCAACAGTGCACCCGTGCTCTTGGTCAGGTACCACCATCGGCAGTACTACCATGGGCCATATATATGCATGGTACTACATACCAGGTTACTTAACTGAGATGAATATGATAAATCCAAAGCATCACTACTGCTCCCCAATAGCGACACGACAGAGAAAGAGATACCCCCTAAAAGCCATTGTCCTCCACCCTCAAGTAGCCAGCCAGTTAGTGCTGGGGTCAAGCTGCAGGCCTAGCCTAGCTAGAGGTTAATTTGGTCCCCAACTTCCACCTTGGAATGATAGGATGCAGATGCACATCAGTGCAGGTGCATGCACATATCACACATACGGATGTGCATCTCATCTCTTTGTTAGCCACAGCTAGCTGAGGGCGGAGGCCGGTCACTTTCCATGGCTACAGGAGCTGCTTGCGCCTGGCGTCCGAAACGTGTGCTCCGACAGCTCCACTAATAAGGGCTGGGATCTGTGACTGACGATGGCAACGGCATATGGTGCTCCACTATCACCCATCCACCTCCCCCCTACCTAGCTCCTACTTATCTGGAGTAGCTAGTACTACTTTACTGTCTCTGGCCTTAGTTTGGTTAATGACTGGTTACTCTAAATATCTACTGCCCAATCAAACATATGTTTTGGACACTAGTAGTACTAATTAACAGAGCAAGCCCAGGACGATGACAAATTTGTTAGTGGTGTCATTTCCCGCCCTGCTGATGATAATGACAGTTTCTTCGTCCTGTGGTATGCAGATGACACCATTATTTTCATGGTTGCGTGCCATGAACATGAAGCTCATTCTTAGCGTCATTTAGTAGCCGCCATGCTTTTAAATTAATTTTCATGCAAGTTAAATATATTGTTTCGACGAGGCAAGGACTATGAGGCAAGTATGCCCAGCTATTTCGCCTTCTTTTCGAAGGTTAAGGATATTTTTTCTAGTTTCAGTCTTTTCATATCCGAAATTAGATGATAGCTCGCACATTGTTGCAGGAAACTTGTTAAAATTAGATGCTACAAAAATAACTAATACTAATGCAAAGCAAATAAGAGAGTTCGTGATTTACATTTGAAAGACAATAAACTATACAAAGTATGTGAAAAAAGTGATGTTGAATGATCGAATGGAAATGCCAATATATTATATTTCTTGTTTATTAGTACATGATTAATAAAGCTGGGTGGACGAATTGTCCATCTCTAGGGAAAAAGGCTACTAGAAGGGGGATTGATGCATCAAATGCCCTCTTAGAAAGTGAAGTGTAAGAATGAGCTCTTAACCGGAAAGAACTGGTTATAAAGATAAGTGATGTTACCACTTATAAAAAGAAAACATATTCTTGAACCTATTTCATGCTCATGTCACGTCAATCCATAATGATATATCAGAACTAGTGTTTTTGTTATTTCACCAACCATCGCAAATAATCAACGAAAAATCCAAGAAAGAGTTGCTTGTGGGAAACATGTTGCTAAATTTCTTCCTTCATCTATTTCACATGCGATTCTAGGTCAAACAAAAATGACAAGATAATTTTGTTTAGAAATCCAAAGCAGATACCTCTGATCTTGATTGAACAAAACGAAAGATATGCTCGATGAATAAAGCATGTCTTGCTTATTAACATTTCAGGAAACATATATTCGAAAAGCCTTTTCTATTTATCACTTTAATTTCATCATTAAATAGAAACCTTTTGGATTTTTCCCATTGCATTGAAAGGATTTTCAAAATTTAATTTTTACCCAAACAGTAGAAAGAGCTTTTGTCTTCTTCCATTGACATAGAGGTAGGCAAAAGAGGGATTTTTGTCGTTTCTGGAATAATTGCAAATTTGTGTGTGTCCGAGATTAGAATAGCTTCAAGATAACCAACATAACTTTTTGTTTTCTGCCATTAGGAAAAAGAGTTTCTTGTGGCCGGAATCAAATGGTAACATGCTTCTATTATCTCAAAAGCTTACAAGCAAGCTTTGTTGAGTAAACAATTGGATTTTTGTTGAGTTATATTTTCAAGGGAGAGAAGGAAAAGGCAGATTGAAATAACGTTTTTCTCGAATGAAAAAAGGTTTTCTTTGCAACTGTTATTTCTTGCCTCTATATGTCACGGAAACCTTTTGATGTGGAACGGGGAGAGATAGTTGAGTGGATTAAAACAGAGGATTGCTAATCTATTGTACATTTTTTGTGCTAGCAGTTAAGCTCATGAGACACATGTAGGATCCATATAAATGTGTCTTGTCCAAGTTAGTGTAGTCTCAACTACTTTACATACCACTTAATGTTGTTTTCTCAGCATCTACCCCAATAGGGTTTATCAAAACTTTACATTTAAAGGTATTGATCATGACATGCTAACAACCGTGGCATGTCTATTGCACACAATATTAAAATGGAGGGGAATGATCTGTAGAGTGGAGCCGCCTCTAACAATTTATCCTCCCAGAAGCGAAGCACTTCCGCATCATATATTTCTAAATATTAGCAACCCACTACAAAATTTTCCTCTCCATGCAAGCATGCCACATCACCAATCATGAATTTCATCATAGGTCGTGCATGTTTTCCCTCTGACAATTTATTGCATTATTCAATCCATAAAAATTCATGCCAACTAATCAAGCTGTGCATATTTTGTTCCTAGGGAAATAAGAAATGTATGTTTGTTTTATGTTAATTTTTTGCATTAATTTTTGTGTGGCCAACACCGGTATATGTTTTGGACACTTGGAGCAAATATATACAGTTCACACCTCGCATTTTTTGTAAAGGGAATGGCATTTCATTAACTTCAATAAAAAATCTCTCTTAAGGGACTATAATTTGAAACTTCCTTAAAAAAGAAAGATTTTTATGGTGTACTATGGATAATTAGACTAAACGGGAAACAGGAGGTGGGGGCACAATGTTGCTTCTGCTTTGAGCAAGAGACAGTTTAAATTATATTTTCAATACATGCACAATTGCTTGAATTGCTTGGCAAGCTATAAATTGTGTGTTTAAATACCTCTATCATGTAGCTTGTCACAAAAATATTGGTCCATGGCTATGTGGTGTGCAGAAGTGTCTTCGTCCTTAAAGTCATATTAGCACCACCATCGATTTTTGGATAGTTGGTTGTGATGAATTGATTTCATTCTTAATGAAAAAAATGTTCACTCTTTCAGGCAACTGCTATTCTTGTATACCAATTTGTTGCGATATTGGGCTTCTCACAAAATTGAACACATGAAGCAATGGAATCTGGGACCAAGCACTTGGAGTGGCTTATGGAGGAATTTATGTCTTTGTTTAGATGGCAATCATAATATAATAGGCTATTGTCTGGCTGATATCATGTGATTTGGACATTTTATTATTTCGAGCTTGTAAGAAATTTGGTTGTGCGCATATGTGATGCAAATATTAGAGGCAATATATATATATATATATATATATATATATATATATATATATATATATATATATATATATATATATATATATATATATATATATATATATATATATATATATATAGGGCTGGACTATTCTGTTACCGGTAACAGAATATTATTCTGTTACCCTCGCCCCTATAAGGCGCGACGCGTCCACGACCGATCCAGCCCCAATCCGACTCGCTTCCTACAGCCGGAGCGAGAGAGCCCGCGACGCCGTGATTGGCCGGCGACGGATCCGTCGCCGCCTCCTCGTTCCTTCCGTCGCCGGATCCATCGTCGGGGTCGTCATCCCTGCCTCATGCCTCCTTCCGTCGCCGGATCCATCGTCAGGGTCGTCATCCCTGCCTCCTGCCACCCTCCGTCGTCCGGTCCATCGTCGGAGCCGTCATCCCCGCCTCCTGCCTCCCTCCGTCGCCGGGTCTCCTTCTCCGGGGCAGTTATCCCCGCATCGCCAGAGTTTGTTGAAGCTAAGGTTTCTTTTGTTTTACATTATCCCACATCGCCCCCTTATACAAAATCTGACTGATTTATATACAACTACCAGTTAATATCAATAAGCCGCTTAGAGAATCGGGAAGGATTGGATCCATCGGGAGAAAACTATGGAATTAGTGGTAGAGCGACCTAATTAAGCGGGCAATATACACTCCCTCAAAAAAAAAGTAGGCGATATACACGGAGAGGTTAAGGAGGGTCAATTAATGAGAGAGACGATTTAATAAATCGGTGCATGTCTAAAACTAAACTTATAGTCAAAACCAATTGCTATCAAACTATGCTTCTTTTTATTTTTCAATCAGTTTTGAATTTCTCCATTATTCTAGCTTATACATGCCAGTGAATCAAGTCTTGGAAGTTCTTTTATCTCATCACTTTTGTGTAGCCTGGTATGTTCTTCTTGCACCTTGCACTTTATGTTCTTTTAGCGGATGCGTGAGGGATATTTTTTTTCTTCTGTTACAATGCACGGACAATTTTCCTAGTAAGACACATACTAAAGGTTAGCTTAGTACGTGCAACCAAGAGGTGGCGACTCTTCTCCTCTCCACCAGCCGGCGCAAACCGCGGGTTCACCTGCTCAATGTGGGTCGCTACTGCAACCGGTGGGTGGGGACTGGGGAACCCCATATTCATGTATCCGGTTTGTGTTTTGTAGGTCTTGAGTTATGTTGTCAGATTCTGGGACATCGGTGGTGTTTCGAATAATGACTCCTGGACATTTGCCATGTCGATGGACTTTCTTGGAGGCACGTCAACGAGTCAGAGGACGATCGTGACCACTAGACATTAAGTTTGACGTGTTTAACATTTGTCAACAGAGGCGGCGGCCTAAGGAGGGGACGATGTTGAAACGTGTTTTTTCCTCCAGTTCCATCTCTTCATCATAGGAAGCTTAACCAGATAACATATGGGCTTCATCAGAGTACTTGTGAGGTTTGTGTCCCTCTCCACTGTCTGTCTGAAGTTGGGACTATCATTGGGCCCTCCTCGGTGTTAGTGTTTGTAGGATGACGATTTTGCTAGAACGCGGTCGCCGGCATATTTTGGTCTAAATCGATGGCTTCTTCGCCGTTGTTTTTACAAGTTTTCGGGTTCCAATAAAACTGGTTTTATTAAGTACTGTTGAATGGGCACGTTGTTTCATTCTGAAAACAGAAAAGATGAGCAAAATAGTGGAGGGTAGCTAGTCTGCGTCATGACTCATGACCTTGGGACTGCGACAGCGTGTGGGCACGTGTCACATTGCCGCTGGCTGGTGACTAGTAGTATTTCGAAAGGAGGATAAGACCAAGCATCTGCTGTTATGCACGCATGTAGCTAGGGCACAAACAAACAAACACATCGCTGTAGTGTACGCTTGGCAGCTCCATCCAGCAGCTAGCACGTGTACCAGCGAGCATCTCGTATATGCCATGTTTGAGCTGTCTGAGCTAGCAGCTTTGTAGTTGTAGGGTGCACGTACACTTCGAGCGACCGATCTACGGAGGCGGCGGCTTTACTTTTGGGGGCAAAAGCTAGGGAGAGGATAGTGCTGTGACAGATCGATCCATCTATATAGAGAGGCAAAGTGAACTGGTTTGGAAATTTTTTCACTCAGCTGACCGTTTTGTGTGGTGCCCGACACGTAGGCGCCGCACCCTACTGTGCAACACCTTGCTCTCAGGCGTTGCAGGCCTGGCCAACGTGGCATCGCCGGGCCCCGCATCCAGCAGTGCAGCGCCTCAGGGCTAGGCGCCACACCTGTGAAGTGCAACGCCTGGCTCGTAGGCGCTGCACTGTGACTTACAGGCAGCTGCGCCTAGCCCTCTCCCCATCCAACCTCAGTTACAGAACGTACGCGCCGGTGGCTTCCTCCTCTTCCCCACTCAATCCTCTTTCCTAAATTCTTTAGATCTGATGATTTGGTCCATGGATTTCTTCACCAATCCATCCTAAAAGGTACTCTCCTTCGATCCCCTTCTTTCTATCCAGAAAATGTATCTTATTTTGAATATTTGTGGAACCCTTGTTTGATTGGATTAGATTTGAATATTTTGTATATAGATTTGTGGGATTTAAGATTTGTAGATGATTTGTAATTATTTTGTAACCCTAGTTTAGTTTATTTCTATTGAAAAGATATGCTTCTATGTTGAAAACCTAGATTGTTAAGATGAACCCTATACATTTCTAGATGTTTGTGTTGATGTTTTTCTAGATGAGTTAGATGAAATCGTGTTGACAAGAATGCTTTGGATACATATGTTGAGATGTTATTTACATGAAACCATTATAGAACCCTATATTGTTTTGGATACATATGTTTTTGTGATGATTGTTGGCATGCTTTGATTGCAGATATTACATTTTTTATTCAATTTTCCTTTTAGTTTATACCGATTATAGGCATGTGTTTTGTGTTGATTGTTGGCATGCTTTGATTAGGAAGCATAGGGAGTTAGCTAATGTATGTTTATTGTTTGAAATTTGTAGGATGGTTTGGCTTCTCGGTGATCACTATGACACTCGACACCGGGCCTACTTTATATCGGTGGAGCAGCGGGTAATAATGAAAGTGACCGGTATTATGAATTTTGTGTTTATTTCAAACACAAATGCCCCATATGTAATATTCTGATTTGCTAGTTTGTAGGAGCTTCAACCTCTGAAGATTTGGTCTCACGCGGTCAGCCTTTGGGGGATGCCTATGATGAGCGGTACACATCATACATAAGGGAGACAGGACTCCTCCCTTTCATTCAGTTGGTCAGCCGGTCGACGCCGAACCTCAATGCTGCAGCAATCACCGCGCGTGTTGATCGTTGGAGGCCAGAGACACAGAGTTTCCATCTTCGGACCGGGGAGATGACCGTGACGCTCCAGGATATTGCTATGATCGCCAGCCTTCCTATCGAGGGGAATGCTCTTTGTATGAGCACCCAGTCTGATGGGTGGCGCGAGCACATGGAGGCCCTTATCGGTATTGTTCCTCTAAAGCCTCCGGTACCAGAAGGAGACAAGAAGAGGGAAAGAGTTGCAGCCGATGCTCCTTTCATCTGGATTGCATGGAACATTGGGAATTGCCCCGAGGATGCTAATGATGATGATGTCAAGACATATGCTCGTGTCTACATGTGGTACGTTATATCGAGGACCATGTTTGCTAACGGCACAAGCATGAATGCTCCATGGATGTGGCTGAAGGCGTTGACCGTCTTCGATAGCAAATGGAGTTGGGGTTCGGCGACACTAGCTTACTTATATAGACATGTAGGCAGTTGTTTCTTTTCACTTCATTGCTACATTATCAATGCGGTCTTCCTGTTAACTCAACCATGTTTTCTTTTATGCGCAGTTGGATGAAGCATGTTGTAGGACCTCAAAGGACAGATGTATTGGTGCTCGTACTTTCTTGTAACACCCTCGATGCGACTATATCTCCCACGTGTCGAGGCATGACTTAGAGGCATAATCGCATTGAAGGCATATGTCGCAAGTCGGGTAATCATCACAAACATCCCATGTAATATACATAATGAAGAGGGATAACATAGTTGGCTTACACTCGCCACGTCAATCAAGTACATAAATAACATACATCATCCAAACACTCATGGCCCGACTACGGCGCCAAAATAAAAGACAACCCAACAAGCGACAAGGCCCCGATCACCCCAACTGGGCACCACTACTGATCATCAGGAAAAAAAACATAGTAACGCTGAGAATCCTCGTCGTACTCCCACTTGAGCTCATACGCATCACCTGGAGCGGAATCACCTGGACCTGCATCTGGAGTTATAGTAATCTGTGAGCCACAGGGACTCAGCAATCTCGCACCCTCGCGATCAAGACTATTTAAGCTTAATAGGTAGGATGGGGTAAATATATGTGGAGCTGCAGCAAGCGACTAGCATATATGGTGGCTAACTTATACGCAAAAGAGAGCGAGAAGAGAGAGCAAAGCGCGAGCGAGAAACTAGAGAGCAACCTGCGCAAATATTACTCCAACACCGTGTCCACTTCCCGGACTCCGCCGAGAAGAGGCCATCACGGTAACACACATGGTTGATTCATTTTAATTAAATTAAGGTTCAAGTTATCTACAACCGGACATTAACAAATTCCCATCTGCCCATAACCGCGGGCACGGCTTTCGAAAGTTCAATCCCTGCAGGGGGGTCCCAACTTAGCCCATGACAAGTTCTCACGGTCAATGAAGGAATAGACCTCCACCCGAGACATTCCGATCAGACTCGGTATCCCGGTACAATAAGACATTTCGACAGGTTAAAACAAGACCAGCAACACCGCCCGAATGTGCCGACAAATCCCGATAGGAGCTGCACATATCTCTTTCTCAGGGCACACTCAGATTGTCCAAACTTCCGGTAGGCCAGCCCAGAGTTGCCCCTGGTAGCCACCGGCGGCTGACAGTTTGGACCAACACTCAGAGGAGCACTGGCTCGGGGGGGTTAAAATAAGATGACCCTCGGGCTCCGGAAACCCAAGGGAAAAGAGGCTAGGTGGCAAATGGTAAAACCAATGTTGGGCATTGCTGGAAAAGGCTTTAATCAAGGCGAACTATCAAGGGGTTCCCATTATCACCCAACCGCGTAAGGAACGCAAAATCCGGGAACATAACACCGATATGACGGAAACTAGGGCGGCAAGAGTGGAACAAAACACTAGGCGAGAGGCCGAGCCTTCCACCCTTTACCAAGTATATAGATGCAATAAGATAACATGGCAATATAATGATATCCCAACAAGTAAATAAATGTTCCAACAAGGAACAGTCTCCAATCTTCACCTGCAACTAATAACGCTATAAGAGGGGCTGAGCAAAGCGGTAACATAGCCAATCAACGGTTTGCTAGGACAATGGTGGGTTAGAGGCTGAACATGGCAATTTGGGAGGCTGGCAAGCAAATGGTAGGCATTGTAGTATTGGCATAGCAAAAGAGTGAGCAAACTAGCATAGCAAAGATAGTAGTGATTTCGAGGGTATGATCATCTTGCCTGCAAAGTTGTCAGAGTTGACTGGATCCTTGAAAGCAAACTCAATGGGCTCCTCGTTAGCGAACTCGTCTCCCGGCTCTACCCAAACAAGACAAACAAGCAATAAGGATACAATCAACCACGTGCAAACTCAAACAATAAGATGCAATGATGGTATGCTATGCGGGATGCAATGCGGGATGCAAAATGCAAGATGTGACAGGAAATTCATGAACCTGGCCTCAACTTGGAAAACCAAGTGTGCCACTGGAAAAATGGGATGAAATCGCTTGAAAACGATATAAAGAACGCCGCAATCGGAGTTACGGTTTGGAAATGGCAAGCGATTTAAGAATGACACCGGTCTGCGATTTACAGCAAGTAGGCATCTAAATGCAATGAGATGAACATGCTACAGCACTCAAACATGGCATCAAAATACATGGCAGGGAAGCATTCAAGATGCTTAACAAAAGACTAGCACTGAGCTACGGCCAATTCATCCAATAAGAGGTTCAAACAAGCATGGCAAAAACGCAAATGCAAATCAGATCTCAGACTTAGTGAAATTAACACTTGTCTGAAATTTCAGATCATGAAGCCCTCTTCGGAGCAGCAAAATAACATGCTACAGGACCTGACCATGACAAAGAAAGACATGGCATGGAGCTACT
Source organism: Triticum monococcum (assembly GCA_034509565.1). NCBI lineage: Eukaryota > Viridiplantae > Streptophyta > Magnoliopsida > Poales > Poaceae > Triticum > Triticum monococcum. Next base: position 4,217,889 of record CM067845.1, on the reverse strand, counting down.
CAACAAGCTTAACAAAAGTCTCTAAGTGACCTGGGGCCAAAAGGGATCACAAAATATACTAACAAGCACACGAACATAGCTAAAACACAATCAGTTTCCAGACTTAGTGAAAACTGAGACATGCTGAAATATAACTCACGAAGGCATGTAAACGAGCTCGATGCACTCGCTACGGTGCAAGTCATGGCAAGGCAAGCATATATCCATTAAGAAGGCACAAAATGCAAGCTAGACATGGCAAGAACAATGGCATAGCATGTATGGATCAACTACAATAACATCGGCAAAATCGCAAACAAGTTGACGATCTGCCCAGATTTACCACGAAGCAAAAGTAGAGCTCGATTGACTCAAGCTAGGTTGCTCCATATATGCAAACAAAGACATGGATGGATAGAGCACTACAATATTAACAAAACTCCTTTACTGATCATCCTCAAAAGAGGCACAGATCACTAGGAAACAGCATGAACATATGGCATCATGAACTAAATAATCCCAGAGTTGGTGAAAACTACCAAGTCCCTGAAAACAGATTTACTGGGTGCCTCACTTTGCAAGCTTGCACAAGTCACCACACACATCCTAAAAATGCATGGGTTGCACCTCTGGAAAGATAACAAGATGCTTAACAAAACATATGAAGGACTCACAGGCATATCATGCACACAATAATCATGGCAAAAATGACAAAAGTCTAAGATGAACTAGCAGATCTGACAATTAACTCACAAAGCACTCTTCTAACAGCATTTCGGGCACCAAGATGAACTCAAATGAAAATGATGCAATGGAATGAAATGATGTACTCGTCGAGACGAACATTTTGATATGATATATGTCCAAATCGGAGCTACGAATGCAGAGATATGGCAGGTCAAAATATGCATAAAAATTAGAGGGAGGGGGAAAAAGTCAACCCCTAGGGTTTTTTGGATCTAGATCTGGCTCGTGCACTGTTCACGCCGGGGCACGGAAGTCGGGGGTGGCCGGCGACGTCGAGGGAGAAGCCGGTGGTGAGGGGAGGAGGAGGAGGACGGTGGGGCCGGGCCGGATCCGGCAATGGGCGGCGGCGGAGCGGCGCCGGACGACGAGGCGGAGAGGCGGCGGGATCCCGGTGGCTCGGGCGACGAGGCGAGGTGGTGGCCTTGGCGGCCGGGCGGCGATGGCGCGGTGGTGTGGCGCGGCGGCGCCGGCCACCGGGGATTGGGGAGGCGGCGGCGACGGGAGCCGGTGGAGGCGGCGGGCGGCTCGGGCCTCGGGGGCTCTCCCCGGGCCGAGCGGGCTTCGGCGGCGGCGGCGGGCAGGCGTGCCATGTGGCGGGCGGTGGTAGGCCGGGCGTCGGCGGCGATTTTGTCCGGCCGGGTCAGACACGTCCGGCGGCGCGAGGGGATGTTTAGGGTTTCGGGGAGAGGGACAGATCCGAAATTCGGGGGTCCTATTTATAGGCATAAGTGGAGCTAGGAGAGTCCAAATGAGGTGCGGTTTTCAGCCACACGATCGTGATCGAACGCTCTAGGTGATGGAGCAGAGTTTGGTGGGTTTTGGGCCAAATTGGAGGGGTGTTGGGCTGCAACACACACGAGGCCTTTTCGGTCCCTCGGTTAACCGTTTGAGTATCAAACGAAGTCCAAATGGTACGAAACTTGACAGGCGGTCTACAGGTAGTAAACCAAGGTCGCTTGGCAAGTCTCGGTCCAATCCGGAAATGTTTAATCCCCACACACGAAAAGAAGCTAGAAATGACCACCGGAGGAGAACGAAGCGCCGGAATGCAAAACGGACAACGGGGAAAATGCTCGAATGCAAGAGATGAACACGTATGCAAATGCAATGCACATGATGACATGATATGAGATGCATGAGAGCGAAAACAACACACGGAGACAAAGACCTGAACCCAAGAAATAAATATAACTTAATGCTGGAAACGGCAAGAGTTGGAGTACAAATTGGGAAAGTTACATCTGGGGCGTTACAACACTCCACCACTACGAAAAGATCTCATCCCGAGATCTAGGACTGAAAGAATGCCGGGTACTCAGAACGGAGGTGATCCTCGTGTTCCCAGGTAGCTTCACGGTCAGAATGGTGTGACCACTTGACTTTGAGAAATTTGATTGACTTGTTGCGAGTCTTGCGTTCAGTCTCTTCGAGAATGGCAACTGGGTGCTCACGATAGGAGAGATCTTCTTGGAGCTCAATGTCCTCGAAGTTAACGGTGCGGTCGGGCGTCTTGAAGCACTTTCGGAGCTGAGAGACATGGAACACATCATGAACATTTGCAAAGTTTGAAGGAAGGTCAAGTTGATAGGCGAGGTCGCCTCTCTTGCTGACAATCTTGAAAGGTCCCACATATCTAGGCGCAAGCTTCCCTTTGATACCGAAGCGACGAGTACCTTTCATAGGAGAGACGCGGAGGTAAACATGATCTCCGATCTCGAAAGCCAAATCACGGTGCTTACTATCATAGTAGCTCTTCTGGCGGGATTGGGCTGCTTTGAGGTTATCACGAATGACTTTGCACATTTCTTCTACCTCTGTGATTAAGTCATTACCCAGCAGCTGACGTTCACCGGTTTCAGACCAGTTGAGAGGGGTACGGCATTTCCTACCATACAGAATTTCAAATGGGGCCTTGCCCGAACTTGCTTGAAAACTGTTGTTGTATGAGAATTCAGCATAAGGAAGACAATCCTCCCACTTCATGCCGAAGGAGATCACACAAGCCCTGAGCATATCTTCAAGAATCTGGTTGACACGCTCGACTTGACCGCTTGTTTGAGGATGGAAAGCTATGCTGAAGCGGATGTTGGTGCCCATGGCCTTCTGAAAAGAATCCCAAAACTTGGAGGTAAAGATGCTGCCACGGTCTAAAGAGATCACTTGAGGAATACCGTGCAGAGAGACAATTCGAGAGGTATAGAGTTCCGCCAATTGAGTTGCAGTGATCGACTCTTTGATTGGCAGAAAATGAGCCACTTTGGTGAGCTTGTCGATGACAACGAATATAGCATCATTGCCACTCTTGGACTTTGGAAACCCAGTCACGAAGTCCATCTCAATGTGGTCAAACTTCCATTCTGGAATGGCAAGAGGTTGGAGGAGACCAGCTGGCCTTTGGTGTTCTGCCTTCATTCTTCTGCAGACATCACATTCATTCACAAATTGAGCGATCTCGCGCTTCATTCGAGTCCACCAATAAGCTTGCTTAAGGTCCTGATACATCTTCGTACTCCCAGGGTGGATGGAGAGGAGAGAGTTGTGAGCCTCATTCATGATCACTTTACGAAGTTCACCTTTGGGCACAACAATTCGATCCTCGAAGAAGAGAGTGTCCTTGTCATCAAGGCGGTAGCACTTGTACTTGGACTGACTCTTGGCAATCCCAATCCTCACCTTTTTCACCATAGCATCGAGAAGCTGAGCTTGGCGAATCTGGTCTTCCAAGGTAGGAGATACTTGAAGGTTGGTGAGGAAACCTTGAGGAACAATTTGCAGATTAAGTTTGCGGAAAGCTTCACAAAGCTCGGGTTGATAAGGCTTGAGAATCAGACTATTGCAATACGCTTTCCTGCTCAAAGCGTCCGCAATCACATTGGCCTTGCCTGGAGTATACTCAATACTCGGATTATATTCTTGAATCATTTCGACCCATCGAGTTTGCCTGAGGTTGAGATTAGGCTGAGTGAAGATGTACTCGAGACTCTTGTGATCAATGAAAATGTCCACTTTTCTTCCCAATAGAAGATGTCTCCAAGTCAATAGAGCATGCACAACTGCCGCCAACTCGAGATCATGAGTGGGGTATTTCTTCTCATTAGGCTTCAACTGGCGAGAGGTATAAGCAACAACTTTCTTCTCTTGCATCAAAACTGCGCCAAGACCTTGGAGAGAGGCATCACAAAAGACCTCGTACGGTTTGGACTCATCAGGCGGAGTCGGAACTGGAGCAGTGATCAATTTCTCTTTCAAAATGTTGAAAGCAATATCACACTCCGGAGACCAAACGTACTTGACGTGCTTTGGAAGAAGATTTGAGAGAGGCTTCGCGATCTTAGGAAAGTTTTCAACGAATCTTCGACAATAGCTTGCGAGACCGAGGAAACTGCGGAGTTGCTTCACGTTCTGAGGAGGTTCCCAATTAACAATTGCAGACACCTTCTCAGGATTCACGGCAATGCCCTTGGCAGAGATGATATGACCAAGATAAAGAACCTCATCGAGCCAAAATTCACACTTGGAGAACTTGGCGTAGAACTGGTGTTCCCTCAGCTTGTCGAGAACCAAACGTAAGTGCTTGGCATGATCTTCCTTGTTCTTCCTTGTTCTCCTTGTGTGCATAGGAGGTGAGCTAGAGCACCACCAAGCCCTCTCCCCCTCGGCCAGAGAAAAACAGAGCACTGGGGTGCTCTGCTCGCGAGCGAGGGGTATATATAGGCACCTCATTGGTCCCGGTTGGTGACATGAGCCGGGACAAAAGGGGAGCCCTTGGTCCCGGTTCAAGCCACCAACCGGGACCAATGGTGGTGGGCCAGGAGCGAGGCCCATTGGTTCCGGTTCATCCTACCAACCGGGACCAATGGCCCACGTGGCCCGGCCGGCCCCCTGGGCTCACGAACTGGGACCAATGCCCCCATTGGTCCCGGTTCTGGACTGAACCAGGACTAATGGGCTGACCCGGCCTGGACCAAAGCCCTGTTTTCTACTAGTGCTAGTGTGGCTCGGGCATTTCATCGAACACCTCATGTGCATTGGAGGTGAGCTAGAGCACCACAAAGCCCTCCCCTCGCCGGCCAGAGAAAAACAGAGCACTGTGGAGTGCTCTGCTCGCGGGCGAGGGGTATATATAGGCACCTCATTGGTCCCGGTTCGTGGCATGAACCGGGACTAAAGGGAAGCTTTTGGTCCCGGTTCAAGCCACCAACCAGGACCAATGGTGGTGGGCCAGGAGCGAGGCCCATTGGTCTCGGTTTGTCCCACCAACCGGGACCAAAGGGGCCAGACGAACCGGGACCAATGCCCCCACGAGGCCCGGCAGGTCCCTGGCCTCACGAACCGGGACCAATACCCCCATGGGTCCCGGTTCTGGACTGAACCGGGACTAATAGGCGACCCGGCCTGAACCGAAGCCCTCTTTTCTACTAGTGAATAAGAGTAGCAACATGTGTTGCTAAGATGGTAGCTTCAGGCTTGCTGATGTATTACTTTGTAAGGTCTTTATGAATAATTAATAAAATGGATGCATGCATTGCCTAGATGTAGAGGCCCAAGGTATATCCTCCTTTTCAAAAAATAAATAAATATGGGCAGATACCCTATGGTCAGATTGGGAAACCTAACACAACAGCACTCTCTCGTGTTACAAAAGACCCAAAAAAAGGTAGCTAGGTAAGGTCGCTGGCCCCGTCTACTGCTGAATGGGAGCCCATGGCCCGAGCTCAAAAATTTCAGTTACCAACAGAAATTGTTGTATTTGTAGTACCCGCAAAAATAGTATTTGTAGAAAAATACTTAATTATATTTATTCATGGAAAATGATGAAACCAGAACAAAAAAAACTAAGCCCATTGTATCTATGGTGGAAGTAGATGGTGTCGAATTTAGACATCTAACAATTTTCTTTAGTATGCAAGAATTTTGTTACTTGAAAAAAAAGAGAGTTATAAGCAAAATACATATAGCTACCTATCTCGCTGTGAAGAGATCGATAATCCCAAGCATGTGAGCTACAAGAAAGAAAAGTCAGTGCATGTGTTATCAAGGAATGGTCGGTGTTTCCTTCCATGGATCACACGGTTGCTTTTCTTTTTCTAATAATTTGATGTTGTGCATTTTTTATGTTTTGACTAGCACTTGATATCGTGTTGCCATCTGCGCCGCGAGTAGCAGGCGGCGGCCAATTAGGGCTGCCCGCAGTCCCTATGCGCCGTTCCGTCGTTGGAAGGACAATGACGACTCCGACTCCGACGACAACAGCGACGGAGGCTCCATCGGCCAGGGCAGGCATGCATACGAGGTTACCGTCTGGTACCTCGCTTAGTTTTTTCTAATTTTTTCTAATTTCTAGTTGAACTTCTCATGTTTAGTTGTAATATTCCAAACTTTGTATGAATTAGGTCTGCTTTGGACGAAAATTGTTTGGTTTGCATCAAATTCGTCCGGTTTGCTTAATTTAGGTTTGAAATACGAACGGACGTTTAGGGCAATGCGGTTGGATGACCGTTTCCGTATCCATATCCGCGGAGATGCCCTAAGAAGAGGGGAGGGCCATCAACAAAAAGCCTCCATCATGGAAAACTAGCTGTGCATGTTAGAATTAACCTTGTTGTCTTGTATTTCTTCATGTTTATTTAGCAGTGTCATGCATGGTGCAATAGTCAAGTAGAGTTTCATTAGTAGTCAGCTAGGTTCAAAGTAAATTGGGTGTTGCGACATGACGCGGGCAGATGAGCAGCTGGAGAAGCACAGAGGTAGTGTGCGGCGGCAGCGGCGCGAGCACATCTGCAAGTCACTAGCCGAGTGCAAACACACATGGGTGTGAACCAGGAGCAGCGCCATGCACCAGTGTAGATGCGGACTGGGCGTGCATGGTGTGTTTTAGTTGACTAGATTGCATGTAGTTTGTTAGTGCCAACCGGCTGCATGCAGGTTGTTTTGGCTGGGTCGTGTGGCCGTTGTGGAGTTGCCGCACAAGTGCAGAACGTGTGCATGCATTTAGTTAGTGGAGAGTAGTAATAGGATCAGCCGGTGCGTGGGCTTAGTGGGTGCGTGTGTGCTGTGGTTAGTCCGGCTACTTAAGCCTTTGTTATCCCAGTGTATTGTGTTGTGAGAAGTGAATACAAGAGAAAAAGGCACAAGTTGTGTGCGGTGCCAAGCTCCTGTGTGTGTTCTTCTACCTTGTGTGTGTGAGAGTCTTCTTCTTCCTCCGGCTGCGCCAACAGTGCACCCGTGCTCTTGGTCAGGTACCACCATCGGCAGTACTACCATGGGCCATATATATGCATGGTACTACATACCAGGTTACTTAACTGAGATGAATATGATAAATCCAAAGCATCACTACTGCTCCCCAATAGCGACACGACAGAGAAAGAGATACCCCCTAAAAGCCATTGTCCTCCACCCTCAAGTAGCCAGCCAGTTAGTGCTGGGGTCAAGCTGCAGGCCTAGCCTAGCTAGAGGTTAATTTGGTCCCCAACTTCCACCTTGGAATGATAGGATGCAGATGCACATCAGTGCAGGTGCATGCACATATCACACATACGGATGTGCATCTCATCTCTTTGTTAGCCACAGCTAGCTGAGGGCGGAGGCCGGTCACTTTCCATGGCTACAGGAGCTGCTTGCGCCTGGCGTCCGAAACGTGTGCTCCGACAGCTCCACTAATAAGGGCTGGGATCTGTGACTGACGATGGCAACGGCATATGGTGCTCCACTATCACCCATCCACCTCCCCCCTACCTAGCTCCTACTTATCTGGAGTAGCTAGTACTACTTTACTGTCTCTGGCCTTAGTTTGGTTAATGACTGGTTACTCTAAATATCTACTGCCCAATCAAACATATGTTTTGGACACTAGTAGTACTAATTAACAGAGCAAGCCCAGGACGATGACAAATTTGTTAGTGGTGTCATTTCCCGCCCTGCTGATGATAATGACAGTTTCTTCGTCCTGTGGTATGCAGATGACACCATTATTTTCATGGTTGCGTGCCATGAACATGAAGCTCATTCTTAGCGTCATTTAGTAGCCGCCATGCTTTTAAATTAATTTTCATGCAAGTTAAATATATTGTTTCGACGAGGCAAGGACTATGAGGCAAGTATGCCCAGCTATTTCGCCTTCTTTTCGAAGGTTAAGGATATTTTTTCTAGTTTCAGTCTTTTCATATCCGAAATTAGATGATAGCTCGCACATTGTTGCAGGAAACTTGTTAAAATTAGATGCTACAAAAATAACTAATACTAATGCAAAGCAAATAAGAGAGTTCGTGATTTACATTTGAAAGACAATAAACTATACAAAGTATGTGAAAAAAGTGATGTTGAATGATCGAATGGAAATGCCAATATATTATATTTCTTGTTTATTAGTACATGATTAATAAAGCTGGGTGGACGAATTGTCCATCTCTAGGGAAAAAGGCTACTAGAAGGGGGATTGATGCATCAAATGCCCTCTTAGAAAGTGAAGTGTAAGAATGAGCTCTTAACCGGAAAGAACTGGTTATAAAGATAAGTGATGTTACCACTTATAAAAAGAAAACATATTCTTGAACCTATTTCATGCTCATGTCACGTCAATCCATAATGATATATCAGAACTAGTGTTTTTGTTATTTCACCAACCATCGCAAATAATCAACGAAAAATCCAAGAAAGAGTTGCTTGTGGGAAACATGTTGCTAAATTTCTTCCTTCATCTATTTCACATGCGATTCTAGGTCAAACAAAAATGACAAGATAATTTTGTTTAGAAATCCAAAGCAGATACCTCTGATCTTGATTGAACAAAACGAAAGATATGCTCGATGAATAAAGCATGTCTTGCTTATTAACATTTCAGGAAACATATATTCGAAAAGCCTTTTCTATTTATCACTTTAATTTCATCATTAAATAGAAACCTTTTGGATTTTTCCCATTGCATTGAAAGGATTTTCAAAATTTAATTTTTACCCAAACAGTAGAAAGAGCTTTTGTCTTCTTCCATTGACATAGAGGTAGGCAAAAGAGGGATTTTTGTCGTTTCTGGAATAATTGCAAATTTGTGTGTGTCCGAGATTAGAATAGCTTCAAGATAACCAACATAACTTTTTGTTTTCTGCCATTAGGAAAAAGAGTTTCTTGTGGCCGGAATCAAATGGTAACATGCTTCTATTATCTCAAAAGCTTACAAGCAAGCTTTGTTGAGTAAACAATTGGATTTTTGTTGAGTTATATTTTCAAGGGAGAGAAGGAAAAGGCAGATTGAAATAACGTTTTTCTCGAATGAAAAAAGGTTTTCTTTGCAACTGTTATTTCTTGCCTCTATATGTCACGGAAACCTTTTGATGTGGAACGGGGAGAGATAGTTGAGTGGATTAAAACAGAGGATTGCTAATCTATTGTACATTTTTTGTGCTAGCAGTTAAGCTCATGAGACACATGTAGGATCCATATAAATGTGTCTTGTCCAAGTTAGTGTAGTCTCAACTACTTTACATACCACTTAATGTTGTTTTCTCAGCATCTACCCCAATAGGGTTTATCAAAACTTTACATTTAAAGGTATTGATCATGACATGCTAACAACCGTGGCATGTCTATTGCACACAATATTAAAATGGAGGGGAATGATCTGTAGAGTGGAGCCGCCTCTAACAATTTATCCTCCCAGAAGCGAAGCACTTCCGCATCATATATTTCTAAATATTAGCAACCCACTACAAAATTTTCCTCTCCATGCAAGCATGCCACATCACCAATCATGAATTTCATCATAGGTCGTGCATGTTTTCCCTCTGACAATTTATTGCATTATTCAATCCATAAAAATTCATGCCAACTAATCAAGCTGTGCATATTTTGTTCCTAGGGAAATAAGAAATGTATGTTTGTTTTATGTTAATTTTTTGCATTAATTTTTGTGTGGCCAACACCGGTATATGTTTTGGACACTTGGAGCAAATATATACAGTTCACACCTCGCATTTTTTGTAAAGGGAATGGCATTTCATTAACTTCAATAAAAAATCTCTCTTAAGGGACTATAATTTGAAACTTCCTTAAAAAAGAAAGATTTTTATGGTGTACTATGGATAATTAGACTAAACGGGAAACAGGAGGTGGGGGCACAATGTTGCTTCTGCTTTGAGCAAGAGACAGTTTAAATTATATTTTCAATACATGCACAATTGCTTGAATTGCTTGGCAAGCTATAAATTGTGTGTTTAAATACCTCTATCATGTAGCTTGTCACAAAAATATTGGTCCATGGCTATGTGGTGTGCAGAAGTGTCTTCGTCCTTAAAGTCATATTAGCACCACCATCGATTTTTGGATAGTTGGTTGTGATGAATTGATTTCATTCTTAATGAAAAAAATGTTCACTCTTTCAGGCAACTGCTATTCTTGTATACCAATTTGTTGCGATATTGGGCTTCTCACAAAATTGAACACATGAAGCAATGGAATCTGGGACCAAGCACTTGGAGTGGCTTATGGAGGAATTTATGTCTTTGTTTAGATGGCAATCATAATATAATAGGCTATTGTCTGGCTGATATCATGTGATTTGGACATTTTATTATTTCGAGCTTGTAAGAAATTTGGTTGTGCGCATATGTGATGCAAATATTAGAGGCAATATATATATATATATATATATATATATATATATATATATATATATATATATATATATAGGGCTGGACTATTCTGTTACCGGTAACAGAATATTATTCTGTTACCCTCGCCCCTATAAGGCGCGACGCGTCCACGACCGATCCAGCCCCAATCCGACTCGCTTCCTACAGCCGGAGCGAGAGAGCCCGCGACGCCGTGATTGGCCGGCGACGGATCCGTCGCCGCCTCCTCGTTCCTTCCGTCGCCGGATCCATCGTCGGGGTCGTCATCCCTGCCTCATGCCTCCTTCCGTCGCCGGATCCATCGTCAGGGTCGTCATCCCTGCCTCCTGCCACCCTCCGTCGTCCGGTCCATCGTCGGAGCCGTCATCCCCGCCTCCTGCCTCCCTCCGTCGCCGGGTCTCCTTCTCCGGGGCAGTTATCCCCGCAAGGTGCTTCGTCCACCACAAGCAGGTGCTGCGTCAATGGTGCCGCCTCGCAAGAACATGCCAGTAAGACGCCCACGAGAGGTAGAAGAAGAAGACAGTACACTGGAGGTAATGTCTGCTCCCCACGTTTGTGTCACTCCATCAGTTCGTCAGTCCTGCTATGAAGAAGAACCCGATGGTACATTGCAAATGCTAGCATCAGTTCATTGACACCCCTGCCACTTGATGCACGATTAGGATGTTGAGGTTACTGTCAGTGCATCTAATATGCTATCTTCAGTTCAAGTTAAAAGAAAAATAACACATATGCGTCAGTCCAGGTATTGTGACAAGGTTCAGCTACCGCTGAGAGTTGTATGTTGTTATTCCTAAGAGTACAAGTCATGTAATTGCGTCAGTTCGAACGAGTAACAAAATTGTTACCAAAAAAATATAAAATTGCTACACAACAAGTTCAGTGATACATAAGCTAGCAGTACTTGTAATGTATATGCATTGATGCACGATTAGGATGTCGAGGTTACTGTCAGTGCATCTAATATACTATCTTCACTTCAAGTTAGAAAAAATAGCACATATGCGTCAGTCCAGGTAGATAGTGACAAGAGAGTGCCACAGTTACACAGTAAGTTCAATGATACATAAACTAGGAGTACTTCAAGTGTAGTTGCATAAGTTACAGAAGAACAAAGGAGAAGTCATGCATGAGTTCAATGTCTAGTTTACAAAACAGTGCTAAAAACAGTACATCAGTACATCCGTGTTTGAACATGAACGTTCATCAGTTCGACTGAAAAACGAAACCAGATTAATCCCAAAAACTTTTGAATGTTGTTTGCAGAAGCATGCAAGGCGGCGCACACAACAAGCATTTCATGAGCAAAATAGATATGGAGCACCACCTGGTTGGGTAACACCAGAAATACCGCCTGGATATTTTAACAGTACAGGCAGATTTGAAGATACACAGCAATCATCAGAAGCACGGACAGGTCCTTCTATACAGCAAACAACAATGTCTGGGAATGCAAGCTTCGCTGCTACTGGGTTGCAACTAGGCCAACAATATCACCAACAACAAATGTTTTCCTTCCCCAGCGCATGCAAAAAGCCAAGGACAAGAAGGCTTCCACCAGTCGCTCCGTCAACATCAATCATCCGTGCTGCAAAAGCAGTTGCGACGGGAAGACCAGGGCAAAAAGACAGAAATTTTGGCCACTCTAGCAGGTTCAAAAGTACAAGATATGAGCCATATAGACAGGAGCAACATCACAATGAATCTGAGGAGAGACGTCCGTACAACGAGAGACGGAGATCTTCGTCATCGTTGCTCCCTCCAAGAGATGCATTGCTGCATGTGCCAAGGGTGACACCACCGGCGCCCATAAACCAGGGAGAACAACAAACACCAGAGGCAGCCCAGAGGTATACACATGTAAGTATCCATATAAAAAAAATACAAGCACAGTCCATACCATGGTGTTGTGACCACCCCATCTAACATTTTTGTTTTGTCACTGTTGTGTGCAGCCACCTGACATTGAAGCTTATGTTCTGCCAAGGCTAGAGATGAGGTTTGAAACTTTCGAAGAAACTAAGAACTTCTACAATGTATATGCGAAGCACGCTGGTTTTGCTGTCAGGGAAGGCCCCAAGTTTAAGACCAGAGTCTACCTTTATTGCACGTGCCATGGAGTTTATGAATCAAAGGTGGCTGAAGCAAATAGACAGCGGAACAAAACGGCAGCCAGGACTAACTGCGGGGCTAAAATGAGGCTGAAGATTGAAAAGGATGGAACACTTGTCGTAAAAGAGATAGTCTGGGAACACAACCATAGGCTACAGCTCACTCCGCAAATGCTTGTCTTCTTGCACTCCCACAAAAACTTTGACAAAACAATGTTGGAGTATGTCAAGTACCTGCAGTTCAAAGGCATTGAACACGCGCAAATCATGAGCATTCTGGGCGGTGATGACCCTGGTAGCTACTTCCTCGAAATGAATGCCAAAGACCTGATTAACATGTAAGTACAAACTTGTTCTCCTCCCATAAACCGTCTACGTCTTTTTTCCTCTGTCAGTACAAACATATCAAGCAACGCATCACCTGACGCCAGTTCAACGTGCATTTTTCAATGAAACTTTTTATATGCAGGAAAGCAATGAATTCAAGGATTGATGATGTGGATGATGTCCTAAAGACTGTCAACTTCTTTAGGGAGATGAAAGCTATAAACAGGGAATTCTTCTGTAACATGCAACTCGATGAGTCCGATAGAGTTAAGAACATATTCTGGGCGAACCCAAGCTGCCGAGGCGCATATCAGGACTTCGGTGACTGCGTAACATTTGACACCACGTACAAGACCAACAAGTACCATATGCCACTTGGGGTGTTTGTCGGTACTAACAACCACTTACAGACTACATTCTTTGGTTTCGTCCTGATATGAGATGAGGATGCAGAATCATTCAGATGGCTGTTCAAGACGTTTTTAAGGTGCATGAGAGGGAAGGCTCCTACATGCATCCTCACAGGTACAACCGCGAAAACCACCCCCAACCACCACCACCACCCCCTACCCCCCAAAAAAATAAAAGGAAATTAACACGGTAAAAAATGTTGTATCGGTTCTATTTGTATATATGCACCACCATATGCTGACCACTCCGAGTCTATTTTCTCATTACCAGACCAGTGCCAGGCAATGGCTTTGGCGATCGCAGATGTTTTCAAGAACACAATACATAAGCTATGCCGCTGGCACATTATGAAGAAGTACAGGGAACACCTCGCGTACCTATATTTCCTGCACGAGGACCTTAAGGATGAATTCACATCAATTCTCAACTGGCCCCTCATGCCAACTGAGTTTGAGGATGCCTGGAAAAGACTCATGGATAAGTACAACCTCCACGATGATGCCACAATGGTGGGCATGTGGAACGAGCATGAGAAATGGATATCAGCCTACTTCAAAGAAATTTTCTGCGCCAAAATGACATCCACACAGCGAAGTGAGAGCGGAAGCTGCAGGAGTCTGGTTTGGAAATCAACCCCAACAACTTCATCGACATGCAGCGCAAGTGGAAAGATCCAAAGACCAGCAAATACTACGACTCCTTGGCCGATGTTGCAGGCGGCGTCATCCACCCATTCTACGAAGGCATGAAGAAGAAGATGAACAGGGCAGACCACAAACTGTGGGGGAACAGCCCGCTGCCAGACAACCTCATCACGTACGCAGGAATAGATGCGTACGCAACGTACAAGTCATGGAAGACAATCGACAACATCGTGACAGGTTGGGAAATTTCAAAGAGCAGGAGGCTGACCCCTACTACCACTGCAACTTCACGGATGAAGATGCATGAAAGTCTGCATTTGTTATGTTGAACCAGCTACCTTATGATGTGTGTGTCCTTAGTATTGTTGTTTCAGATTTGTAGTTTGCTTTCGTTATGTTGAACCAGTACCTTATGCTATGTGTGTCAGGGTTTGAACAAGTTTCCTGTGTCTATCAAGTACATCGTTTGCTTATGTCGCCCAACAAGTTTGCTAGCTTCCTATTTTGTTCATCCATCATTTGAAGTTGAAGTAGGTTGAAGTTGAAACTTGATGGCTGCCACGCAGCACTAGTCATGGAGAAAAAAAAGTGGCAGAGTAACTAAGGACAAAAGCAAATAGTAGCCTTCGACTCTCAGTACAGCTTAGACATGAACGGTAGTACTATCACGCTGAAAAAATCATTTTTTAGTTTCAAACGAACACTAAAAGACTAAGTTTCAGCCGAGGACAACATTCAGTACTAAAAAGCATCGTGGTAAAAAGTAGTTAGAAATTCACTAAATACTGCATCGGGAAAAGAAAAGAAACACCAGTACGTATTTCCTAGTCACTAGCATCCTAGGGCTGAAAAGTTCTGGTACAGTTGAACACACGATACGTTCATTGTACAAAAATATAAAAACGAACGGGAAGCTTCAGTTCGCATTCCTTAAAAACAGTGGCATACTAAGAATTAATAGTGGCAATACAACTAAAATCTCAGTACAACTTAGTCTATACAGCAAGTGCTAGGATTATACCAAACATTGCCTCGAGAAGAAACACAGCCTAGAAAAAAAGAAGGCCAAAAACTAAATCAAAAAAATATAAGTTTGTCAAAAGAGAAAAATCACAAGAAACACAACAGAAGACATACTAGCATCAAACAACACAAACAATAAATAATTAATCAAAAGTACTAGCACAATTGGAATCTCAGTACAACTAAGTTTATTCGGTAAGTGCTATGATGATACCAATTAATGCATTGAGAAAGAAAATAGTTTTGAACTTAATAGGAATACATATTAAACGTAGCTAATTTAAACCAGTACATTAACTCTTACTATCAAGTTCAACTACTAAAGTTCAAGAAGTTCAAAAAGAAATTTGGCACTAAAATTTTGAAAGCCTTACGCTGAATGAGACTTCAAATCAGTACTAACAGAACTATATCATAAGTACAAGAAAACGAGAGTACAGAAACTATAAAGGTCCAAGTTAGGATGGAATCACATAAAAAATGATTTCAGTTCAACTACTATATAAGTCTTCAGTACAAAAAAGAACTTAACCAAAACGAATTCCCAATGAAACATTGTGCCACACTTAAAACACAACACAAAATATACTAGTTATTACATAGTACTCGACAACGCATCAAACACTACAAAATATAGCCTACAATGTTTTCAAGAGATATATCACACAACTATCCAATTCACTATGCAAATGATGACCATTTATCCTATGCATCAGGAGCCAAAGCCTGAACCTCCTTGGGAAGCTCCGTCACCATAAGATGGTTATTACGGTTGAACACAACTCTATACAGATCCTCAGCATTCCAATCAACAATGGGTGGCTGCAAAACAATAAAACAAATTATCAAAAATCATGGCACATAAAAAAAGGATGCAAAATAAGCCAAAAACAGAAAGTGAAAAGCTCAACAAGAAACCCACGTCATTATCTCGAATGTTCTCAAAGATCTTTTCACCATCATAGCATCCCGCATACTTCAGAGTATAATGGCCACATTCATTCGACCCTTGAAGTGGAACCTTGACAAACGTTGGTTTCTTTGCAAACAGCTCCCAATTGGGTTGCTTGCTCGCATTGTACTGAGCATCACCATACACAGCCTTCATTACTTTGACCAATCTAGAAATCTGTAAAAAAAACAAAATAACCCACACAGTTTTAGATCTCAGAAACAGCAGAAAACAAAGATGCAGAAAATATTAATCCAGTATAGATAATAAATGTCACTCACAATCTTCTCGCAGTCTTTGTGATAGGTGTTCTTCAAAGGACGGCGGTTCTTCGGATAAGGTAAAGAGTCAAGGATGTCACCGCTACTTCGGTGCCGATTCATGACATATAAGAAATAGTGGCTCACTTTCTTATCCTTTGATAAAACCATAGGCTTGAATAGATGCATCATGATCTAAAAAAATGACCAAAAAAGAGATGTTAAATATTCAAAGTAAAAAGAAGCATCACAACAAACAAATAAAAACCAAAAATCAGCTAGTAGATCTCACAAGGTCGGCACTGAGCAAGTCTTCATTAGCTTTAACATAGCTCTTGAAATCTCTCGCTGCACTCTCCACATTAAACACTTTATTATCATCCTCATAAAACGAACAGTCAACCACAACCTGCAAAAAAGCCAAAATAGAAAATAGACAGCGGAAAAAGAATCAACAAGCAAAGTATTATTAAAAATCGTAAAAACAATAGACAGTCTTGTTCAACATAAAGAAACCGATCTGATTGATTACCGTGATGAAATATGGACTCAGCAATATCCTTTTCCCAAATGCGAAATCAGCATTTCTATCGAGATCTTGCTTCCAATCATCAATGAGTAAGTCAATTACATCACCCTCCATCATTTGCCCAGGTGAAAAAACTTCCCAGATGCGATTCCCAGTGAAGTTAGTTACGTTTCCATCAGGCTGAGGTATCATTGAGAATGTATTCCTGCAGCACACACAAGAACAAAAAGAAGGAGAAGCAAGATAAGGCATTCATAGCAGTTCGAGTTGTATAAAAAGGAACAGTTCAGTCCATATTTATCTAGCAGTTACAACAAAAGAAAAGGAAGAGGAAAATTAATGAGAGATACTCACTCGCCATACTTCTCACGCCATTCATTACTAAGCAACAGATTATACAACCTGCGAGCCTTGTCCAGGTGAGGGAATTTATAAGGGTGAAGCTGCTGCACAGGGGAGCAAAACTTTATAGGAGCTCTGGGCGCACGCTTCGTGCTTACAACATTGCCAGAATCCAAAGCGGGATCTTTCCTAGCACCACCAGCTCTACGAGCCACTATTCCAGCAAGGGGAGATAAACCTTTGGCAGCAGCGCTCCTCGTGACTCTTCCAACGCCAGCAATCTTGTCAAACACATCATCATCACTCTCTATCAATTCCACAATGGGATTCTTGGGTGTAGTAGGGCTATCTGCACAAGCAGCCGTAAAACCTCTCAGAGCTCCCAACCGCCCCTTCATAACACCAGATCTTGTCTTTTCGGGAGAACGCCCCTGGCTAAGATCAATAGCTACGCGCTCGAGCTCCAAGAACTGGCTACCAAAGAACTTGTAGTCAGCCTCACCAAGATCCAGCCACTCACCTGGAAAAAAAAGACCGCACAAAGCGTAAGTTCAAATACATATTTCATGAAAGTACTAATAGAGAAGTACAAGCTGCAAAAAAATTACAAAAGTCCATGCACACGTACAGGGTTCGATGCCAAACAAACCCCGGAAGTCAACATCAAACACATTGCTAGTTGTGCAGGTATACAGCAAAGTCTTGCTAATGTCCAAAATGTCTTCATGGTTGTAATCGGCCATTTCAATTACACCATCCTCTCGGCAATAATAGGTCTTGCAGTTTTGTAGCATAAAGAATCCACAATCATGCCTATAAACAAAGGAAAAATCAAAAAAATGGTACAACACAAAATCCAAAAAATACAGGAACAACATCCTCCAGCAACAAAAACAACCAACAAAAATCATTAAAAACGGATACTCACGTGTTTTCCTGCTGAGGCACCCGCACAAACTCGCAAGAGAAACCATCAATATGCGCCGGTGAGAACGGTTTGGCCCTGTCTACACTGGACTCCCTCCAAAGCTTCTTTATATTATCTGTCATATTCCTTAAAAATCTAACTGCATCACCCCAGGTTTCATCATGGAGTGAATCAAGACACTCGAAACGACGGAACTTCAAATTCAGAACAACCAAGCACCAATGCCCAGATACTTCACTAGGCTTCATGGTAGCCACAAATGACGGCGGATCAAATGTAGGGAAAAGAAGCTGGAAAAAATTGCAGAGGAAAAATGAATTTACCAAACAATAAAATAAAAGAGGGAAATTGAAATTCATAAGTACAAACAAAAAATCAAATAATCATAAAGAAATTATATCCACCGCCCAAAATTGAGGAACAATCATATCAGTTCAATTCCCTTACAACAATAAGTACATCTTTAATAAAAGAAGCACATATCAAGTTCATTCCCCACACCTCCCAAAACTGCAAAGAAAACATGACAGTTCTAGTTAATGAGTACAAAACGTCCAAGTTCACCTACTTGGTCAAAACCATCAGCACCTGATCTTGTGAACCAATTTAGCACATTTGAATCAATATTTCCATCACGGATCTTGGTCTGTTGTACAAAAAGAACAACAATAGTTAGAAAATTGGCAAAACAAGTTATCATCCTATTTACAAAAAAAGCAAAAATACTGACCGTCACCATCTGGGAACTATCAACTTGTCAGTGTCTCGGTACTTCTGACGTAGAGAATATAAAACAACATCAGCACTGTCTGAGTTGAGCACGCTAGTGGGGACAAACGCTTTAGCAATAGAACCAACACTGGCATCACATTCTTTATTTTGAAACATCGGCTTGTGACTAGAAAAACACAAAAGATTACATGAATTAAAACTACTGCAACAACAACAATAATCACACTAGAGAAAGAAAAAGAGACAAAAAATGGTACGGGCAAAATCCCAAACTAACCATTTCGTACGGTTCGTGTGCAACCTCGTAACAGCGAAGAAAAACGTATCAACCTTAACAACATTACCACTTTCTGCTTGCAGAAAATGATGAAAAATAATAAGTTCAACAACTACAAGAGAACATGTCCAAAATGCCAAAATTGAGAAGTACACCCCATTTACAAGTCCTTGCCTAGACTATCAGGGTTTGACGACGATGGTAGTTCCTGTGATGAGACCATTATGCCTCCAGTTTCAGGGTTTGACGACGATGGTAGTTCCTGTGATGAGACCATTATGCCTCCAGTTTCAGGGTTTGACGATGGGACATCTTGAGAGGACACCAATATTGATGCGCTTTCAGGGTCTGTAGAAAGAAAATCCTGGGACGACAAGAGCGCCTCCTGCGTCAAGGGGTCAGAAGAAATTGACAGAAGTAAATCATCATCCTCGGATGGCACCTCCTCCACGCTAGAAGCATATTGCAATGCATCACTGTAATCAACACCTCCAGGCGGGAAATTCTCCGGCGGCAAATCTTCACAACCAGAAACATTTTCATTCCCAGTAATACCAACACCAGATGATTTGGCATCAAGTATGCTGGCGGCACCAGCATCCTCATCAGCAACTTTGGTACCAACATTGCACCCACTACTCAATGGAACATCATGAGCATCATCTCCACCACTAAGGACAACCTCACGCTCAACAATAGTAATCTGATGAAAATAAAAATTCAGAAAAAAGTAAATAATATGAACAAAACTAACAATAAAAAATAAGCTACCAATAGGTGCACAGAAAAATAAACCTTGAAAGCATTCACAGCAACATCATCGAACTTGCTACTGCTAACATTCAAAGCGACATCACCAACAGGCAAACAAGGCTCATCGCCAACAATAGGGCCCTGATTCAAATGTAATGAGACAAAAAAACAATGCTATTATGAGCAACAATAAACGGTGTGGGATAGAAAAATGAACAAGCAAGACACATCGGTGCGCATGAAATTTTAAGAAAAATATTAATAAACACAATGAAAATAAAAATAAGCTTGCACTTATCAGTAGATAGATCATTAACTCCACCGTCAAAAGCAGCCTCAACATTATGACTGGTCTCCTGCATGAAAAGAAAAATTAATAAACAGATGTAGATCAGGAAGTTCAACTACAATACTGACAGCAGAACAACATATTAAAACATACAAACAATGAGGACTGACTCACATCAACAACAGGGTGCTGCGAGCCAACATCGTTCGTACACTGATCAGAAACATTAGCCTCAGTACCATCATCAACCCTGCTATCGGTGCCAGCAGCCTCATCGTGATCAATCTACATGAAAGAAAATTATTAATAAATAGATGAACATGAGGAAGTTCAACTACAACACTGACATCAGGACAACAACATAAAAATTGCAAAACACCAAGGACTAACTCACATCAACATCAGGACGCTCAAAGCCAACATCATTCGTTTCATGGTCAAAAACATTAGCCTCAGTACCATCACCAGCCCTGCTGTCGGTGGCAGCAGCCTCATCCTGCTCAAACTGCTTGATAACAACATTTGCACTTTCTTCATATGGCTTGCAGCGAGAGTTTTGCATAGTTCTGAAACGCTTCATGTTGTTCAACAGGCGAACCGAGCTCTGAACTAGATTAGCGGCACCGTCGCGCATATCACCGATTAAAATTCTCTCCATCTCAATGTAGTCAACAGATTCCTCAGCGTTAAATTGATGACCTTCAGGAAGGATACCATTGATACAGCTCAAACGCTCAACTGTCGTTGGGACCTTTCGCAGCTCAGAACACACATTACTTAAGATATGCTCAGCGCGCTCCAACGCTGAAACAGCAACATCAATACCAAAACCCTGCCTCTGTGAAGCACTAGCATTACTAGGGCCAGGGGCATAACCAGCACCCTCAACACCACGGCAATCCCTCAACTCATCCGGCAGAGATGAAAACTTCGGAACCTGAGACGACGGCATCTCCAGGACTGGCCGTTTATACACTCGGAAAAAAACAACCTCCTCTTGAGTTTTCCACTACAAACAAAAGGGAAAATAGTTAATCAATCAACACAACACATAGGGAAAAATAAATCATGATATTAACAGATTTAAAATCAACACTGCTAATAAAACTTTAACTGTCATTGCCAATTTGTTAGTATTTACCAACAGGCCAGTTGAACAAAGTTATTCAGTTCAACCAAACACGAAACAACAGTCCTAAAAATCCATACCTAAACCATACAAAATATAAACAGACAACTCTAGAGTACAAACATGTCCACTACAGCAAAAAATAGCTATACCTAAAAATAAAAAAAGGTCTGCAAGAGACAAAACAAACAAAACTCACCGGAAGCTTCCCAAACACCCAAGTCTTTGGATCTGCGTTGCCTTTTTTATCAAATCTGCATCAACCAGATTAGAAAGCTTGGCAGGATCCATATAACATATGTGGGGGACTCGCATGTCAGGCTCCGCAGTTTTGCCATGGATAAGGTAGTCAAGGTACATTAGTACAGGCCCTATGGCATAGCCTGTGATTGCCTTCCCCTTGGTACGACAACTTTGGTACTTGGCAATAGCCCTTCTAAGCTCATCAACCATCAGCTGGCAATAATCCATATTAGCCATGTCCTCAAAGACGAGACCCTCAAACATTGCTGCCTCTCTGGAAACACGCGGGGCAGATCCAGGCAACACTACCTTCATAAACACAATAATGAAGAACACTTTCAGAGCAAGGTCATCTTTGCTAGGATCCTTGACGAGCACCTTGAGCTTATTCCTCAAATCCTTTGTCTTAATATCTTTGTCCCTGCTAATGTCAAGCTCCGATCTTAACTTCATCAGAGCGTCATCATATCCGTCCTCTGACGGCCTTGGCGCAGAACGACCACCACGAGGGAAACCAAATAATTGTTGTATACCATCGCTAGTGATGCGAAGCTTCTTATTAGCCTCACCCATGTCAAGAGTCATTGTATCACAATCTATCCTCAGGTACAAAACTCCCATCAGAGGGCAGGAAATGTTAGACTTCACCCTCCACCCGAAGATAGAACCAAAACCAGATGCATGAACCCTAGCCACATGCCGACTCTCGAGCAATTTAGCACAATCTTCAACCTCTCTCAACGAACATCGCACAGTTAAGTTCAATTTCCGTTGGTCACCTTCATCCAAGGCAACTTTTCCGGCATTGCCTCCTACCGGCTTGACCGGACTCTTGACGCTAACAGGCTGTAAATGAAAACAAAAAAAGCCACACCTTAAAAAAATGAATATAGAAAACAACAAAAGTATATGAATGCAAGTAAAAAGAAAAAGAAAAGATTGCACAAGTTCAACTATTAAAACAACATCAGTACCACCCCTCAATTGATGCAAACAATGATCAGCCTAACCTGGCCGCAATACCAGCCGAAACACAATTAAATCATTGCAAGTACAACTAGTAAGTCACATGCAGTACAAAACACAAACTACTGCAAACAATGAATATAGAAAACAAAACAAGCATATGAAGGCAAGTAAAACAAAGAAAAGTTTGCACAAGTTCAACTATTGAAACAACATAAGTACCACAATCAAAATAGATGCAAAACAATGACCAGCCTCACCTAGCCAGCATACCAGCCCAAACACAATTAAATCATTGCAAGTACAACTAGCAAGACACATGCAGTACAAAAGACATACCACTGCAAATTCATCTTCTCAATCAACTTCAATATCATCTTCTTCAGATGCAGAATCTTCAACTTCAACACAAGCACGCTACTTCACGCCTTTGTTCACTTTTGCAGGATGAACTTTACGCTTCTTATTTTCTTTCAACAAAGACCGCTCTTGAAGAGGAGACGAAGAAGGCTTCTTATTTGTCAAACCTCGTGGACTCCGACGAACAGAGGAGCCACCAAGTTTGCTTGGACCAATTTTCACAGCAAAACTATCTGCATCAGCTTTGCTATTACCAGGTTGGGAAACAGCTTTCACACGTGGACTACGCCTCTGTGTGCCATTAGGAATTCGATCTGACATCTTCCTCTTCAAAACAACTTTCTTCTCCTTAACTCCATCACGATCAAACACTTGCGTCAAACGAGTTTGCATCAAGTTTGTCTTCACAGGCATGTCACTTCCATGAGATCCGACATGAACAGTTGAAAAACCCGCGTCACCACCTTCGTCGCCTACACATTTAGGAGCTTGAGCAACATCAACATCACTTTCTGGCACACAGGCAGCCTTTTGACGTCGTTCCAATTCCTTTCTCTTGTGGAATTCATACTTCTTCTTTCTTATCCTTTCATCCTCGAGCTGTAACTGCATAGGAACATCCTCAGCTTGGGTAACAGGCTTAGTGCCGTCAACACTTTGAGACTGAGTAACAGACAACTACAAGCTGCCACCAGTATCATCAACGTTAAGTGAATACATTCCATCATTAATATCTTTAACAACATCAACAATGTCCTCTGGAACATCATGGCTGTCATTAACTGCATAAACCAATAACATAACCACGCACATAAAAAATTAAAACACAATTAACATTGCAGACACAAAAGATAAATAAAGCGCATTGCATCAGACACAAAACAAAATAGAACAACTGATGTAACTAAGCATATATATGTATTAAAGGCTGATAAAAATAGAGCAAATATAAGGGAAACACCAGCAACATTCGCAAGTTCTTCTAGAGGATTTGGTGTCTCAAAAATAACATTCACGAGATCTTGAAAGCGTTCTGATTTGTCAGAATCAGGAGGCACCGGCACTCCAACATCTGCAACAACATCATAATTAGCAAAAAAAAGTACAAGAACAATCAATCAGTTCAACTATGTGAACACTACAAGTTCACCGAATAAAACAAATATGAACCCACCACTTGTAGAACAAACTTCAGAAAACACAACTCTTTCAACACCATACTAGTTCCTCATTGACTACTACAACCTATTCAAATGCCAGCACAGCAGTTCAAAATACACATGGTCATAAGTACTACATCCTGTCTGCACGTTGCATCAACTACCAAAACCATACACGCCATACAATCCAGGACAAAATTAACACATATCAAAATACATACAACTTATAAAGTCGATAAGACAACAACTGTACAACATAAAAACCAGATCTATTAAAACAGCATCCAACATACAGGGAAAATCACCTGCATTCAATTTGTCCGGACTGGATGATGTACCCATTGACATCTACAGTCCTAAAATCGGCCGAACCAGATCTGTAAGACACATGAACAAAAATTAGGGATTTGAACTATTTCAGAAACGAAGCACGCCATACAAAAGCAAAACTCTTACCAGCAAACACAAAATCCGCCACGCAATGCAGTATCACTGCCGCCAAACGCTCGTTCAACAGCAAAGGAACCCTAGCGAGTGCAGCCTGGGACAGCAAAGAGAGCAAGAGATTAGAAATAGAGAGAAAATCTGAACATAAGAAGACGCAAGCAAAGTCAATGGCAGAGCAAAAAGAACAAAAAAAAGCACCCGGACCTCCACCCCTAGGGTTGAACCCTCCGGTCGACGCTCCCGCGGCGAAACAGGAGAAACAACTCCCGCTCCGAGAAGAGAAGAAGAGGGGAACGAAGACGGAATCGATTTGGGGATGGGAGAGGAGCGGAACGGGGAAGATAGGAGGTTAAAAGGTGAGTGGGAGGGTTAAAAGATGACTGGGAGAAAACGGACGCCTAAAGCCCACAACCGTGGCGAAGCCCACTATCTCCAGCCAGTTACAATAGATAATACCAAAAATCAAATACAAATAAAAAGAATTAATATAGATGGTGAAAACAAATGGCTAAAGTACAAATAATAACTCACAACAGTACAAAAAAATTTATCAAAAAAGTACAAATGTAAAAACAATTCATAACGGTGAAGTTTTTCCCCTAAGAAATAAAAAAGATAAGATAATGGGGCAAGTCATGTTACGGACTCGCCTCCGCATGCGACGCCGTGGCACGCCACGTCGTCGCCTGCTACGGCTCGTTCCTGGCTCGGCCTCGCCGGGATGGGGGAGGGGGGGTCCCGACCCCCCCCCCCCGGGCTCGGCCTCGCGCTAACGCGGCAGTGCGCTCGTTTGATAGGCGCAGTGCGGTTATTCTGTTTCCCCCCACCCTAAACCCACGCACCCACACCCCCTAAGATAGATAATGGGGCAAAGTCCATACAAGGAAGATGTGTCAGTACAACTATGCCCCTCGGTACGGTTCGGTGCGGGGGCAAGTCATGTTTCCCCCACGCACCCACACCCCTAAAAAAAGGATAGAAAACGCGGTTATTCTGTTTCCCCACGCACCCACACCCCTAAGAAATAAAAAAGATAAGATAATGGGGCAAGTCATGTTACGGACTCGCCTCCGCATGCGACGCCGCGGCACGCCGCGTCGTCGCCTGCTATGGCTCGTTCCTGGCTCGGCCTCGCCGGGATGGGGGAGGGGGGTCCCGACCCCCCTCCCCCCCCGGCTCGGCCTCGCGCTAACGCGGCAGTGCGCTCGTTTGACAGGCGCAGTGCGGTTATTCTGTTTCCCCCCACCCTAAACCCATGCACCCACACCCCCTAAGATAGATAATGGGGCAAAGTCCATACAAGGAAGATGTGTCAGTACAACTATGCCCCTCGGTACGGTTCGGTGCGGGGGCAAGTCATGCCACAGTACTATATTCAAACAAACAAACAAAAAAGAAAAAGAAAAAATTGACAACACAAGGACAAAAAAGTACCAGTCCAAGTTACTGGTGTAGTCAAGTACTAGATCCAAAAAAACAAAAAACAATTGACCGCCCAAGGACAGGCGCAGGCCCTGACAAATGCTAGATACTTGAACTCGAGCCCGTGGGCGAATCCCTAGTAATCCGCATACCGACAGGGCCTGCCGTACAGGGCCCACAGGTCAAGAGAGAGAGAGCGAGCGCCGTGTATAAGCGCTCAGGTAAGTGTTCAGAGGAGTTCGACTGCTGAGCGTCGGCTGCGCTTATAAACAACTCTAGAGCCCCCTCGACTAGCGAGGTGGGACTAAACACATAGCTCACGGGCACGCCGTGCTGCACAGCCGCGCGAGAGAAGCTATCCGGGCCGAATACAACGACCCAGGCCGATGGCCCAACAAAGTACTTCGCCCCATTACAAAAATCCAGTAGATCACGCACGACAAAAAATAAAAAAATGAAAATAAATTTAAAAAAATCGCAAGAAAAAATCAGTTAATAAACAAAAATATTGTGAAAAAGTTCAAACACATCTTAATGGTAAGAACTTAAAATATATATATACATATATAAAACTGAAAATTAAAATTTCAGAAACGAATTTACAAAAAAGTTCAACTACTACAATTCATAAGGTTCAAGTACAAAAATAAAAAGAAAGTACTGTGCGGCGAAGATTAAATTTTTTTATTTTATAAAATACCAAAACTATCATTATTCATCTATAAAAAAGAAAAAATGTGCTCCAAAATTCATGAAAAAAAGTAAGAAAAAAATATTATACAACAAACAAATTTGATTGGTAATTGACACCCTAAAATAGAGCAGTACTATCGTTAATAAAATGTAAGTTCGGCAAACTCAATAACAAAAATAGGGTTCTAAAAAAATCATCAGCGTATAGCACCGTCTCCGAGTTATGAACATGAAAAATATACCAGCCAAAACAAAGGATGCTCATCAGTTCAACTATAGAAAATGTTCCAGTACTAGTATAAAGAATGTATAAATAAAACACTTATAATTGAGCAGAACAATAGGAAAAACATTACATAACTAGTTCCATACCATTCTGATAAAACCATACAATTCAACCATCTCACATGCAAATGTTTTAAAAGAAAAAATACTGCAACATAATCAACCATACACAAATCTCAAAGCCGGCGTCATTTGCCACATTTAAACCTACAGCACATAAATTCTGAACGTCAGAGAGTCGTCTTCTCTCAAGAACACAACCATAACCACATCACCATCCTCAAATCCAGACTCAGCCGCAAACTCCTTCCACCCAGTACTTAGGTTGATGCAACCATCAAAGTCGATGCGGTAGGCAACATCCATCAACTGATACCCATTCTTGTCTGAAGTCTCCATCTTTAGAACATCGGAACTAGGAGCAACAATCCTGATCCTGGGTGACATTTTCTGCAAATGGACATGGGAGTACAAAACAAAATGAACACCTGACATAACTGAATTTTTACACAGATATAGGAACGATTTGCATAACAAACTAAAATGGAAAAAATCTGAACCAAAACAATAACACAAAACTAACTAGACATGTGAACTGACTAAACTGAAAAATATACATATCAATACACCTACAGTAAAAACATCAATTCATAAACAGATCAGGTATTATACAAAAAATGGTTTAAATACTGTTAAGTAATGAACAAATACACACAGAAATCCCTACTGTTAAAAATCCAACAAAACCAAATTTAAAAAATATAGACAAGCTATTCATAAGACAAAACTGCAGATCCAGTCCATGGGTTTCGAACAGAAACCAACAAGAAAGTAGAAAACAAAACGAATAGAAACACATACCCATGATTCCTTCAAGTCACCATCCGTCAGGCGACAAACATAGGGTGTATGAAACCCATGGTTGCCGTACAGCAAACAAGAAAGTTGCCCACGCCGCTGAGCCTGAGTAAGCTCCAAACCAGACTCGTACACACAGCCGTCAGCTATGCGCGCCATCTTTACCAGGCATCCGCATGAACAATCCTCCATCGAACACACAGGAACAGAGAAAAGGGCAACGAAGAGAAGAGAGAGGAACCTAGATCTGATTCTGGAAGAATGAATAAAAGGGAGGGGGAAGACTTGGCCACACACCACACATAGATGGATAACGTTTATAGTCAGGGACACTCGCAGATTATAAAAATAATAAATAGGCAGATGGGCAGCCAGCTAGTAGGAAATAGTTATTACACAAGCCATCCAACATTTGACCGCAGATTAGTTCAACTTCAGAAAACCAAGCAGTTCAAAGGTGCACATGTCGAACATATGCTGACAAAGCAACACATTCAGAGACAAAAAACTAAGTTGAATTCATTTAGTCATTCGAACATCTGCTCCCTCACAACAAAAATCTTAAAAACATAATATTCACTACTTCAGTCATAACGATCAAAGAAACGACGCCATTTTGCCCTGGTGGATGGATGTGGAGCCGTGGCTGCTCTCGCCCTAGCCCAACTAATGATCTGAATATGGTTCCTTCCCCTGCCCTCTGGGAAAAGAAGCTCCAATTCATTGGAGTTGCAAGTATCCATCACCTCACGCGCAAGTCGTCTGTTGAACTCTGCCTCCAGTTCCTGCTCGGTAGCACATCGCGCCATCTGCCTGCACCTGCGCCTCCTCCTCCTCTGCTCCGCTACTGCAGCCCTAACATCTATGGCGTCCCCCTCCTCCTCTGTAACCTCTCCCAGCTCAGGATCCATCTCCCTTTTCTTTGGTTGCAGCTCGTAGAATGAAACTGACAGAGGGCTCGGGCTTTATAATCAAAGTGCAGAGCCATCGGTGCGGCTCCCATGTCAACACACAGTAACAAAACTTTGACACGGCAGCAGTCCAACTACACATACGGGCATCAATTCAAAACAACACTGAAAAACACACAACTTAATTACACAGTTTGACCAGATTACCTGAAATCGCAGCTTAAAGTCAGCCGCCATACACAACCTCCGCCAACGACAAAACAACATGGGAATCCGGGGTAGAAACAACTCAAAAAAGCAAAATTGACAACGCAAATCTTTTCATACAGTCCTTATATCTCTCCCTGCAATACCAATTCGAAAGTAAAAACAACAGAAAAAGAAGAACAGATTTCCATGGCGGGCGTGGAAAACTACCAAGAACACAAAAACCTGTAATCATAAATTACAGATGAAAAAAAATCTCAAAAAACTATAACATACAGATAATTCTCACATCAAAAACGACAAACACGACGTAAATTGAGGCCCACGAACACCACAGTAAACACTGACGCCCAAAATCACGTCCGCCGCCAAAAATGCACACGCCGTCACCTCCGGTGACTACAGATCGCAAAACTCATCCAGCTGAGCGCGTGGATGTGCGGAACCCCTTACACGTCTCCTCTAGCAACGAATGGCCCGCAGCATCGCGCCGGGGAACGACCGGAAGCTCCACGTTGCATCCCCTGTTTCAGTCCGTCGTGCATGCAGGAAGATCAGTTCTTGTTAAAAAAACACGTCAGTCCAAACTGTGAACCACGTCAGTTCAAAAAGGGTAACAGAATAATATTCTGTTATGCGTAACAGAATAGCCCAGATGTATATATATATATATATATATATACATACATATATATATATATATATATTCTATTTTCTAAAAAAAATCTAGTCTTTCAGATACCGGTGTAGATGATTAAGTACCTATATCTCTAAGCACTGCACCAATTCTCCCTATCCCCTCTCAGTTTCTTCCAAAGTAACCGTGTATTACAACCTATAGCATGTTGTATTTTTGCACCTGATGAACTATATGCATGTAAATTTTGCACACAAAGTATGGCTATCTGTGCCAAAATTAAAATATTGAATGTGTTACATTTTTTCAAGTATCATAATTTTCTTTTTACAAAAAAAATATGCGCGAACAAAAAAAATCCACGCATCAACCTACATAGAGTATATGATTTTTTTTGGTATTTTATGTATTTTCCATAGACAGATTTTATGTTATGGAAACCAGCTAGGGGCTAAAGCACTCTAGACAGGATATAAGTGAGACAAGAAAGGTTTGGGGGAAAATGAGCAAGAAAATAGTTTATTAGAGATAAATCAGAATTTTATTACAGCAAAAGTCCACCCAATATTTCTTTTTTGACTGATATCTAGCATGTCTTGTATGATGAGCCGTGTATTTATCCTTTAATATCACATTCCTTGTAGTATTCCACATACTTATTTTCTGAAGGAGTACTCCACATACTTTTGTCTCTTGGCCACGGGGAGTGTTGACAACTCTTTATGATCTTTAATTTCAGCGGTGTTTTGGTCTAAATGGCAATGCAGAAATAATGTCATCTTTTTATGCAGATGTCGGACATTAACACATTGTGCTTCTATCAACATTTTTTAACATTTGAACGAACATGTCCTTTACCAGGAAAAAAACGTTCAACTTAGTTGGTCCATGCATGTTTTGTCACTTCATTTGCTAGATTTTTTTACGGCTGGCTGGAGGCCATTAATTTGTTTCCTTTTATCAAATAATTGCCATGCCTTGTAATGATTCTTTTCCTTATAGCAAAAAAAAAGATGTTTCCTACCAGTATGTATGATGTGTAGGTATGTATTGAACAAGCATACACTAGAAGAACAGCATGGCCCCTCTGATCGTCAAGTAGTAAGCACTGTAGTAGGAGGGGAAGGGCGGCCAGCAGGTCAGTGCAGCCCTGCATCTGCAGGTATATATGACCATGAGATGATGTGTGAATTATTTCGAGCTCAGAAGGGAGCTAACTAGCAGGAGATAGTGATGGAAATGGAAATGGGGATGGACTCTCTTTGGCCTCACCATCAACACCCTCCTCCTCTTCCTCCTTCCTCAGAAGTACCAGATGCCTTCTCCTCCTACTACTATTACCCTCCGTTGGCCGCTGCCGCAGCCGCGGCCGCTACGACGGACAACCCAACGCCTCCGGCAGTTTCAAGGTCAAGGGCGTCAAGATCTAGGGCCGCGGCGAGGAAAGACAGACACAGCAAGATATGCACGGCCGGTGGGATGAGGGACCGGCGGATGCGGCTGTCCCTGGACGTGGCCCGGCGCTTCTTCGCCCTCCAGGACAAGCTGGGCTTCGACAAGGCCAGCAAGACGGTGCAGTGGCTCCTCGACAGGTCCACCGCCGGCATCAACCACCTCGCCGCCTCCATGTCCGCCTCCATGTCCTTGTCGGAGGAGGACGTGGACGGGTCTGTTCTCCTGGACCTGGACAACAACGACCACGCCATGGCCATGGCGGCCGATGCTGAAACAAACAAGCAGCAGGAGCAGGAGCATCAGACGGCCAAGGCAAAAAGAAGATCAGCTCCTGCTGTTCCAAGTCCAAGGAAGAAGAGCAGCAATGGCAGCGCCCCTGTTCTCCTCCCAGACAAGGCGTCCAGGGCAAGGGCCAGGGAGAGGGCCAGAGAGAGGACCAAGGAGAGGAACCGCCTCCGGTCGGAGGCTCCGGCACCGGCGCCGGCGAGGCAGCCAGTGGTTCCGGCAGTAACCTGTAGCAACAACTACTACGAGGAGGGGGAGCAAGAGCCATGGGAGCTGGGAGGAGTTGTCTTTGCCAAACCACGCATCCAGTACTGATCATCCAGTCGAATAAAGGCCATCCAAATCGGTACTTGCAGAGGCTCCTCTATCTTCGATCGTACGTAGTACGTGTGTTTCCATTAACTGATTGCTTTTCTATCTCGATCTTGCCGTTTTTCTTCTATCCAACAACTTCATCCATCCACCAGTGATGAATAATGGATTAATCAGTCATCACATGCCATGTTCCTCTTTTGCTTGCTTTTGTTTATTAGTAATTTCTAAACGGTTTATTAGTAATTAATTTCTGAACGAGGATCGACCGTCCGGTGCTTTAATTTGTTTGATGTGAGTTACTACTTTGTAACCATTATAACTAACTTGCAATCCTTCTCTATATATGGGTAAGAAGATGATTGATGTAATATTGGTTGAGCTACCTTCCTAGCGTTTACAGATATATGTATCACTTCTAGAGAACCGCCCTTATTTTTTTTTTGGTGAGGGAAGTTTTTTTTTAACAAGTTCAGAATGGAAAATGTAATATTACAACCCCCCCCCCCCCTCCCCCAGCACATATAGCATATGTTTATTACGGACCAAACCCGAATACGGCTACAAGATATTCCTAGTTTCGTTTGCAGCACATAATTACATGATAATAATTCATTGGTTTACCTTAGTTCCTTAGATATATATGTCCACACTTTCTACATTGCCATCAACTATTTTTCCAAAATTTTCCTGTTTGTTCTATCAGTTGATCCTTAATCCCAAAGATATTTGAAAAAAAATTGCGTTCAATCAAGTAATTAGTGTGCAAATAATAGTTAACAAAGCAGCATGTATAGTTGTATACATTTCATATCACATGAAAAATGTTCAGTGCCGCCTAACGTTAGCTTAGCTAGATGTATACAATTTTGATGACATGAAAATGTTCGGCAACAGAATTTTACATCACAAAATCATACGGATACACAATTAACCAAATACTACAGCAAGATTCCACTAATTAAGGAATTTATAGTGTCATGCAAGTTTCCCTTGGTACATTATCGAAAGAGACATAATATGTTGTGTCCTTCTCAAATGATGCTATATGTTTCATTTGCTAGAAACATCTATTTGTTGTACTATTGGATAGCTCTGTTTGCAGTTGCACAGCAGATAGGCCATTAATACATGTCGACAAGACACGTGCATCCAAACAGGGGCTAAGACCAAAACTAGTACAATTCACAGTGTAAGATAGATCATTGCACACACTATTATACTGTTATGCAAAAACAAAATCCATTATTTGCATCATAACTGATTGGCAAGTACGAGCAGCCGACAGAACTAGTACCAAGGACAGGCGACAACAACACAACACTAGCTTAAAGTGTCCATGTTGCTGGCAGATCAGTTTGTCATCCACATGCACATGTACTACTATGGGTTGGGTTTCATGTCAAACAGCATTCAAAGACACCATCAACCCTTATCTATACATGCATGCGCTCATCAGTAGTACCTTCACACACATCAGCACAACAATTGACAAGCCATATGTCTGAGAAGAATTAAGTAGATAATAATATACTAGTTAACTAGTTTGTCCAATATACAGTAGTAATACGGTATCCTCAAGCCCTTCCTGTTTTCGCCAGATTCTGCATAAAATGATCAGTCAACAATAATTCTTGAGTAAACATCTATAGTTGACCTCATTCTTATCATGCATTAAACTGTGACTTAAATTACCTTGTATATTTTTTGTATGGAGACATGCATGCATATCACTTCCCAGAAACATAAAAAGTACTCGTACACAAGTAGTACCACAAATCCTAGTACATAATCTTAACCTCTGATCTTACAGGCATGACAAAATACTACTGAGGTATCTGTACCAATAGTAAATACGTTGATTTAATAAACTAGCAGCCATGCTCTACGTGAAAGCTATTTTTCAGAAATTCCCGAAAACAGGGCTTTAATTGGTTGTGTAATAGAAAAACACTAACCCATTGGCTAATAATTAGATTATGCCTGTGATCTTTCTTGAGAGCAGATCAGTGTGTCTGTCAGACTGAATTACACAATGGAGTAGGAACTAGCATAGCATGCAGATCAAGAATTTCTATATATTTTCGCGCCAAGTGGCAGTATAACCACATATATATGTACCATAGTATATTTGTTAGGATGCCAATTTGGAACCTCAAGGATGCCCTCCGACCCTACTTAGTTCAACTGAATGAACTAAATTTTCAGAATCCACCTCACTTCTGAAAAATTAGTTCATTGGTTGAACTAAGAAGGGTCAGAGGGTACCCCTTAGGTCCCAAATTTGCATTCAAATATTTGGGGCTCTAGTTACCACATTTTTCATTCTAAAAATTTCTATTTTTTAACAAAGAACACATGTGTCCTTTTTCATCACAATAAAGAAAACTATGTCTTTTCACAACCTTCGTCACTGCCTTTTCCAAACCTTCACATACAACTCTTGCAGGCCTGCATTGCACCAGTCATGACACATGTCTCTTCCAGAAGATAATGCAGTGAAGGGCATGCCCCTTGATTGTTAAAGCGATTAATTTTTCCACGCATATAAAACGTATATAGTAAATAACATCAAAGGATAAGCGGCTATTAAACTGTTCGGTATGAAGGAATTTCACACGAGACAGATCGCTTGCTGCAAGAAATATGAAAACAAATCATGTAATCTAAATAATCTGTTTTCAAGAGTTCATGTGATTAAGATGTACTATGTGGGGTCAGTGTAAACGATTTCTGTACATAGCTAGTCATGTCTTGTAGTGCGAGCAAGAAGAGACTAGAGCCAAAACGGAGCATGCATAGACATAAAAGGTTTCATTAAAATATTTCGGAGTTAGCGCATGTCTTGTTCTTTATAACAGAGTTCACTAACAGCAAAGTAAAGCGAGAACTAAATCAATTCCTTAGTTCGCTAACATAAAAATAAAGCGAGACACGTCAGTTTAAAGAGATGAGGCAAAATAATAAACCAAACTTCCGTCGCCTATAGAAATGGCATAGATAGAACAGAACACCAACTTTTTTATAAATCTTTTATTTCAATATTCAGAAATATAAGAAATTCATAAACAGCACTACTTATATCACATTCTACACATAATATATCTGTGGCATGGAAGTGAACACAATCTTCTATATAGCATCCCTCTATTCACAAATAGATGTCATTCTGCACATGACGATAATCTCTATCTTGCAACTTTGCTGTTAATATTAATGTTACATAAAAAGATGAACTTGATACTATGAACAAAATTCATGAA
Organism: Triticum monococcum; assembly: GCA_034509565.1. Classification (NCBI taxonomy): domain Eukaryota; kingdom Viridiplantae; phylum Streptophyta; class Magnoliopsida; order Poales; family Poaceae; genus Triticum; species Triticum monococcum. The sequence goes on along the minus strand of CM067845.1, from coordinate 4,183,326 downwards.
AAAATTAAATATGTTTTAGCTAAACAGTCAAACTATTTACTTATGTATAATAAGTCCAAGTTAGAGAACCCTGGCTACGTTCTTTGGAGACCATGAATTTATGAATGGAAGTATAATATATCATATTATTCGAAAATTCTTACACATATTCATGGAGAGGAGATAACATAGATGGCAACCAGCAGAATGTAGTTTGACATTTCTGAATACAGGAGCACCAAAACTAGACCGTATTGGGTACGCAAATGTGTTTCAAATTCATGTAGGTTCCATATAATTTAAGTTCTTTGGCCAGTGCATGCATACAGATCATAAAATGCCTACATTTATGAAGGATGCCTATAATTTCTTCTAGCACATAAAATTGGAGTGTACTTGAAATTGTTCCTAGCTAAAGTATATTATTTGTTCAGTGAAGCACATGCATGCTATATAGCCAATGACTGTTTCAGCAAGTGTTCCACATGCCATTCATAAGATGATACCAACACATAAATTTTCGCAAAGAAAGAAATAGTTTCCACTTTTCTGAAAAGCAAACCAGGTTTCTTCAGTTTGTTAATTTGATGTTTCTAGTTTACATGAAGATATACCGATGCTTCAAATTGGCTAAGCATATCTATTTGTGAGGTTATTATCCGGGTATTGAATGTAAAATTGCATTTGAGGGCAGTCCTTACTGGACCAACATTAAAAAACATAATAACTAGTACTATCTCCTATCCATAATAAGTGTTGCAGTTTTGAACTAACCCCAGTTCTAAACTGCGAAATTTATTTTAGGTCGGAGGGAGTACTTATATGCATACAATGAGTATATACCGATGGCATGGAAGTGAAGCAAAATCTTCTATATAGTACTCCCTCTATTTGCTAGACATGACGATAATACCTAAAATGCAACTTTGACATTTAATTTAGTGTCACAGAAAATTACAAACTATGGAAAAACAAATCATGAAATTTTAACTCTATATTTAGTTGAGCTTCCAAAATATTTTGTTATCTATTGTGAGTCAAAGCTAGAGAACCCTGGCTGCCTTCTTTCTTGGACGTCAAGCATGTATGAATAAAAAAATATGATAATAAAATTCTTACACATAGTCATGGAGACCAGATAAAAAAATAGTAATTTACAGAATGTAGCTTGACATTTCTTAATATAAAAGCACCTAAATTAGACCGTATTGGGTACGTGAATGTGTGGCCATTTCATGTAGGTGCTCATTTTCTTTTGGCAACATGCATGAATCCATATCCAGGATGGCCAACATTTATGCATGATGTCTATCACTTTTTTCCCTACCTCATACAATTGGTTGATACTTGAAATGGTTCACGATTAAAATAATATGCTTTCTTCACTGAAGCATACATACGATATGGCCAAAATTAGAGTGTCAGCAAGTGTTTCATGCATGGCATTCATCAGATGATGTGATTCAAAATAACAGAAGGAACTGTTTCCACTATTCTGACAAGCAAACTAGGTTTTTTCTGGTACAGTGTGCTAATTTGTTGCCTCTATTTACATAAAGATATCCGGAAGAAGCTTCATATGTGTTAAACACATTCATTTGCTAGATCGGTATCTTCTAGTATATTTTATAGAAAAAAGGCTAATCTAATTATCTGGTAGGTCAGAGATGTAAACCAAATCAGTACTAGCTTTTGTCCTGATAATAGGTAGTAAGACATCAGGTCTATGACCTGCTACCCTTTGTGTGAACCCCTAACTAGGTGTCCAAAAATAATGTATGGGCTACACAAAAATACATTTTTGTGGGCATATATATTTACAGTTTCATTAAGACACAAAAATACATATTCGCGGATTTATAATTTCAAAGAATACATCTATTGTAGATCCATAGGGTTGTCTTTTTGTGTAGCCCATACATGAATGGTTTATTGATTATTACTAACAGATTCATATCACGCAAATGCAGATCTACATGTGTGTGTGGGGGGGGGGGGGGGGGGGGGCGCTCTAGATTTTTGAAAAAAAAACAGGCTCACTGGAGCCGGGATCCATTGCATTTTTTGGGACTCCAAAATCTAATAAACTGTTTGCCACTAATGTGAAATCAAATGTGTCATTATTGGCATCAGTTGAGTCACTAGTAGAAAAAGGGTCAAACGTGAAGCACATTAGTGCCGGTTTGTATTTGAGCCGGTACTAATGGTACCATTAGTGCCGGTTCGAACGGATTTGCATTAATGCCGGTTCGTGTTGAACCTTTAGTACCGGTTCGTGGCACGAACCGGTACTAAAGGGGTGGTGGCAGGCTGGCGTCAGGCCGGGGCCCCACGATCACCTTTAGTACCGGTTCGTGGCAAGAACCGGTACTAAAGGTTAGACCTTTAGTACCGGTTCGTGGCACGAACCGGTACTAAAGGGGTCTGACCTATAGTACCGGTTTGTGACACAAACCGGCACTACAGGGCAATTTTCAAACTCTACCCCCCCCCCCCCCCCCGGTGGATCGCCTTTTCGGTTTTAAAAAAATAAACGAAAATGATGGAAATGTCAAAAAAAATAAAAAAATAAGTTTCCCATGTGATATGTGGTCTAGTTGTTGGGAAAATTTGCAAATGTGAATTTTGACTTTATTTGCAAAATCTCTCTGAAATTTGTAAAAATGGGCATAACTTTTGCATACTAACTCGGATGAAAAAGTTTTTTATATGAAAAATCATCTACTCGAAAAGTTACATCCAAATTTAACTGGGAGAACCCCATTAAACATTTTTAAAATCCTCAAAAACCTAATAGAAAAAAAGTTACGGGGCTTTTAAGATCTAGAGTGGAAAAAATTGAAAAATATTCAAACTGTGGTCAAACAATGGTCAAACTAATTATTCTAAAATATTAGTGTTACTAAATAATTATTTTAGTTATTTCAATTTTGGTCAAATCTGGTCAAACTATGGTCAAACTGTGGTCAAACAATGGTCAAACTAATTATTCAAGAAATATTAGTGTTACTAAATAATTATTGTTTTTTAAAACAATAGTTTCAAACTCAAACAGTGAAATGTGTCACTTCATGCTCAAGCAAAATTCCTGAAGGTTAATAGGATTGACATCTTACTATTGTCAGGAAAACAACAATTGCAGACTTGGAGCGAGGGAGAATAGAACCTGGAAGTTAAGCGTGCTCGGGCTGGAGTAGTGAGAGGGATGGGTGACCGGTCGGGAAGTTAGTGATTTGGAATGAGTGATCCACACTTGAGTAGTTAAGAGAGGTGATTAGAGACTAAATCATCAAATAATTCAGAAAAATTAAAAATAAAAAAACAATTTTTTTTCCAAAATTTTCAAAAAAAACCTTTAGTACCGGTTGGTAACACCAACCGGTACTAAAGTTCCCCCGTACCAGGGCGCGAGCTCACGCCACGTGGTGGCACTTTAGCGCCGGTTCGTGCTGAACCGGTACTAAAGGGGGGGGGGGGGGGGGGGGGCTTTAGTGCCGAAATAATAGTGTCGGTTCCATAACCGGCACTAAAGGCCCTTACGAACCGGTGCTATTGCCCGGTTTTCTACTAGTGAGTGCCAAGGAAAACATTCCCTTCTATATATAGTACTATGTCTAATTGTCTATACATATAAGGAAATAATAAGTAGTACTGGTGCGTGAGTATGTGTTTAAAAAAACAGGACTTTGTAATGTTTGTTTTAGAATAGGCACAAACTTTACAATATAGTAAGTAATAACAAATACAAACCAAATGCAGTCTCCGCTTGCCGAGTTACCCTGAGAAAATCACTACCACTGATCCATGGCATTTTATTTTGGTGTAAAGGATGCACACGTAAATTTTCGTTACTAGTACAGATGCAGCGTACTCCACAGTATACAAGGTAATGCAAAATAGTGAGGGAAGCTGTTGGAGTTTGATATATTGGTTGGCATTTACTGTAGGAGAGTATGTCAAAGTGTCAAATCTCAAGATTTGCTTTTCTGCGGTTCGGTTTACTCCTCGCTCCTACAGGAATATATGCATGTAGTACTTGAATCCAGGAAAATAACTAGCTAGCTAGGTCCTAGGGATTCAACCGGAAACGAGATACTCATATATTTACATTAGTTGTGCAAAAACAAATAAATGTAGAGTTATCCTCACATAGCTAGATCCAAACTCAAAGTTGGCAGTCAGTTTAGGTATCCTTGGCCGTTGGTTTGATTTGTGTGGCACAAGGTAGTAAAGCAAATGAAAGCCCTGGAGAGGAAGGAGCTAGCTAGCCAGTATGGTGGATGAGATTGAGATCTCGTGGAGAACATACATATATTAACGACGCCCGAAATAGGTAGAAGCCGGAGTGGCAGAAACGGAAGGGGCATGCAGTTTAACCTTACATTTTGACATATGCTGGCCGGCAAAGTTGGAGATGGATGGATGGATCCTTGACTGATCTCCTCCCTCCTGGTCGGCCATGGCTGCCCCCAGCTGCTTAACGCTTCTACTCCAACTCGGCTCAAGGACAGAGCCGGAGCCATCCGTCCATGGTCGGTGCCGGATCTAGATAGGGAAACAATGGTGTCTGTGTGTGAGTGGGGTTCGGTTTTGAGAGGAGATGTGGCTGGCTGGGATTGGGAAATCCATCCATGGCCATGCCGGCCAATGGGGAAGGGGAGGGCTGTGACTTTTCTTTCTGTCTTTCTCTTTGCGCAGACTAGGGAGAGAGAGAAAGAGGGAGAGGCAGGAAGAGAGAAGACAAAGAAAGAAAGAAGCATGTATCCGGTGCAGTGTGGATGGGTTGGATTGGGTCGAAAGAGGACACGCACTGCACGCAAACAGTACAGAGCTGTACTAACGGACCCAACCCAAAAACTAGCCGCAAACCTACTTTACTGCCCTGTCTTGTCCCTGCTGCTTGTGCTACCTAGCGCTCGCTGGTGTTGGTCAAGTGAAATTTAAGCACCTCTTACAAACTTAACCTAGCATTGCAGCAGCATCTTGTCGTTGCATTTAAACACAGCTATATTAATTTGTACTGTACATCTTAACCTAGCCCCGCCTAATTGGCAACGCGATCCGGTGTCCTACTTCAATTGCGCTGCCTCGCCGCCGGCCCGCCGCCGAGCAAAGCGTGTGCGCCTGATGGCGATGGTGGAGCTTCATGCCGTTTGGCGATGCAATGCGCAGACGTGGAGCGAGGCACGAAGGTGGCATGAGTCACATTAGCGGCATGGTAGCAGAGCGCAAGAGTGGTGGTGTAGCATGGCGCGGGGATGCAGTGCGGTAGTGGCTGGTATGGCGCCTATGTGGTTTGATCCGGCAACAACGTCGTTCGTGCATCATTTTCTTGTTGAAGGCATTGCTTTTGAACAACTCTCTCACGGTTCATGTGTTGCCAAAGTTGATGGTTGGCTTTGCTTGTTTTATATGTGTTGTCGGTCGTTTCAGCAACCCTTTATCTGGTCATGCCTTTTCTTTTCGCGGTAACTCCTGCATCAGGGTGTGTGACTCTAACAGAAGGCAATCTTGGTCAGTGCAACGGGCACGGTAATTGGCTACGTAGTATATATCACATGTTGAGGGAGGGGAACTTTTGGTCTATGGGTATATATACACCCTATATGGAAACTAAATAAAAATCAATAAATTCTGAAAATATTTCTGAAATAAAGTTGACCTTCCATTGTATTTGCAAGATAAATTCCACAAAAATAAAAAACCTCTCCGACTTCTTAAAAAAACAAAAATTTCGGCTAAAATAGTGTGAATAGTGACCTATAGTAGGAAATAATATTTCTTTTGCCCTGAAGTCAAGGCTGGGTTTTTTTTTGCAAAAAATTTATATACTAGTGCAAAAGAAAGTCAAGTTTATTTAAAAAGAATTCTAAACTTTTTGTAATTATTTTTTCTATATAGAGTGTATATCCACCCGGGAACCAAAGGGTATTTCCAGCAAGTTGAGCTGAGTTATAAGAGTGGGAGCGGCAACCTTGATTTGGTTGCCCTCACTGTAGTAATGACATGGTTTTTAATGGAAAATTCTCCTCTCTTATGTAGATTATGCATCCGTGTATGCACTTGCTCTGCTCGCTATCTATTCTTGAGCAATAGGAACTCCAATAATTGTTTACACTGCGCGGTTGGAATAGGTGGCAAGAATGTTTTGTTTAGAAAAGACACCGAAAGAGCATCTCATATCAAGGGGAAAAATAGGCAACACAAACAAAGGACAATAAGACGCAAAACGACATGTAGAAAATAAAATTACACCAAAAGCATATTGGCCGTTTTCTTTCCGTTCCTAAATATTTGTCTTTTTAGAGATTTCAAATGGAATACCACATGCGGATGCATATAGACATATTTTAGAGTGTAGATTCACTGCTTTTGCTACGTATATAGTCATTTGTTGAAATCTCTAGAAAGACAAATATCAGTTTTTCTTTCAAAAAAGACAAATATCAGTTTTGCTAAAGCACATCTAGATGTGCCATAAGTATTGCACATCTAAATCCTATATCATTGATTTTACATTGAGATTCGTGTGGATAATTTTCTCTTCTTTTTTCATTTTCAAGTTTATGCTTGATTCACTCACTTATATGTGTAATAACTAAAGCATATCTAGATGTACCCTAGACACATCCGACAAATATTTAGGAACAAAAGGAGTACAATATATTAACATTTTTACCGAAAATAGATTTAAACTAGCCTCGTAGCTAGACTACTACTAGAACAGTATGAGCTGGCTATTCGCTATTGCTGAACAAGGTTTACAGACAAGTGCAGTGACGCCTGAAAGAAACCAAACAGGAAGAAGATTTTCTCGTGCTACGCGCGCGCTCTCTCTCAAACAGTTTGGCGCAGCCAAAACACAGTGGGACACCCATGATGGCTGGCTGGCTGACACGTAAGTGTTGGGGGGCCCGGCCCGGCCCGGCCCGGCTAGCTAGGCGGCTGATGAGTGACAGCGCGTGCTGCATGCCCACCTTTTCTTTGGTCCCACCGCATCGTCCTTCATCTGCACTCTCCCATCAATCTGCAAATTTTCCTTTTTTTTCCCTTTCTGAATGGAACAATATGCAACCCTATGCCGTCTGGAAAATCAAAGGAAAATACATCACAGGGACTGTTTTGTTTGCCCAAGGTTGCCACGTCAAATTTAGGACAGTATCTCACCAACTTGGTTAGCCACCGTCACTCCTTCCCATTATAAAAAGCATAGTCTGCTTTTTTTTTCTTTTCAGGTCAAACTTCATAAAGCTTCAGTAAGTTTATAGGGGGGGAAATATACACATCCATAACACCCAATAAGTAACATTACATACAATGTAAAAATATTGTTTATATTATATTCAATGGGCATTATGGATATTGTTATGTTTCGCTTTATATAACCTTGCCAAACTTTACAAAGCCTGAATTTGAGAAAATCTATACACACTATATTTTTGGACGATGTGAGTATGGTAAGATTTTCTTAAGCGTGCCAACACATGACTATAATCGAGTGAACTAATTTAGATAAGTCCTGGGAAATCATATGTCAAAATATGACATCGTTAACCATTGATCTGGCTCTCTGATTCTTATGAGAATGATTAGAAATTTGAATAGAAGAAGGGCGACAGGCTCGGGGCCTGATGGCCGTTCTCTGCGGCGTGCCAACTTGTTGGCGCGCTGCTCCATCCTGCGCAAAGTCTCTTTTACCGGTCAAGGGAGCTATTGGTGAAGCATCCATCATCCACATATGCATCATGATTCGTGCAGGGGTCCATCAATTAATTATCAGTTGTTTTATACCAAGCCTATACGAGACCATATACGGCCTCCTGGCCCCCACAATGCATGCATGGCAGGAAAAGTTGTCAGAGTCTCTCTCTTCTCTTACACACTAAATGTACCCTTTTATTTCATCTTTGCTCTTTTAAATCATTGATATATTTTAAACCATAAACTCCTTTATGAAACTTTTTATATATTTGAATTCCTAGCCTTAAGCCCTCTATAATAAGACCAATTTTGATACATTTCAGAAATGTTTAAATTTAAATGTTTCAATTCATTTGAAATCGGTTTTCAATATTGGTGAAATTAAGTTTTTGGAATCAGTGAAACTTGTGTTTTTTAAAAGGAGTGAAGGGTTTTAGTATTAAAATCAGTTTGTTTCAAAAGATTGAAAATTTGAAAATGTTTTTGAAAAGGTGAAATATGTTATGAAATTATTGAAATGTATAAACTCATTTTTTTAAATAGTGGAGTCTTATCAAAAATAAGTGAAAAGGTTTTCAAAAAAGTGAAATACGTCTGAATTTTTTTGAAATGTTTTTAGAAAAAACTGAATCTGGATTCTTCAATTGAGTGATTTTTTTGTGAATCTATGTTTTGAAATAGTTGAAGTAAATACGATGTTTGGAGCTGTTTAGAACAAGAGCAATGTGTGAAATGCGCTTTCATTTTTTTGTGAAATTATGTTTTGGAATGAGTGAAACATGTGTTTTTGAAATGGGGTGAAGGGTTTGTAGTGAAATCCGTTTGGGTCAAAATAGTGTTTCTACAAAAAGTATTTTGAAAAAGTGAAATGTGTTACGAAATTATTGAAATATATTAGCTCATTCTTTTCGAAATAGTGGAGACTTATCCGAAGTAAATGAAATAGTATTTTGAAAAAGTGTAGTAAGTCTGAAATAATTGAAATGGTTGTAAGAAAAAAATGAAACCGGATTCTTGAACCGAGTGAAATAATTTGTGAATTTGTTATCTTAAACGATTGCTTGAAATTATTCAAAATCTTTTTTGAAATAAATGAAATCAGAATTTCAACTGACTGAAATAGTTGAAGTGTAATAAATCGATTGAAACATTGAAATTCAAATGTGTTTGAAATATATTCAAAATTGGTCTTGTTTTAAAGGTCTGAACACCACAAGTTCATATATATATATATATATATATATATATATATATATATATATATATATATATATATATATATATAAAGTTTCAATAATAAAATTAGCAAAGCTGAAATAAAAGTATGGATTTATTGTGTAAGGGAAAAGAGATGAGAGCTGTCACATTCTTGACATACATGCATGTGGATGACACCACGTGGTGGGCCAGGGTGGTGAAATACAAACATTTAGTAAATATGAGCAAACAGTGGTATACTACATGTGATATAAACTACAGTGTGCGGCGGTGCAAGGTGAATGGTTGAAGCTGTGCCGGTAGCTCCCGCCACTGGTAAAAAAACTTAGTCGCTCCATCCTGCCCCTTTCCGCTGGTCGGACGTTAGAGACGAGGACTCCATGGAGATGGAGGATGAGCTCTGCGAACCTCCTGCACGCACCACCCTTGGCGAGTTCCTCTTTGTCGCCAAGCTGGACATGCGTCAAGTCCAGTGTCGTCCGGCAAGGTGTCACATCCCAAATTTTCCTTAAATTTAGGATGTGCATTTAGAAGCATTGCATTCATGATTTCATTGCATATTTGATTTTTGAAAATCAAACATGACCAATTCTTAAAACCTAAGGCTTCTTTTGGTTCATATGATAGGATTATCGTAGAAATAGGAATTTTGTAGAAAATGAGATGACATGTATCTCAAATCCTATGAGTAGGAATAGAAAACGAAAAGTCATTTGGTTGACACCAAAGGAATTTTTCCATTGAGTCTAGGCTCATTTTTACTTTCCTATGATATGTGGAGGATAGGAACCTGTAAGGGCTTATTTATCCCTACGGTGTTTTGGTGATTGATGACAATGCATTGTGCGGACTAATCATGTGCTTTGAGTGCTTTCAGGTATTCATCCTTCGGCACGGAATGATTACTTCCCTTTGGCGCTCTACTCAAGACGGTGTAGTCTATTCCGTGACCTTGTTGGTGGACTAGGTTTAGTAGTAGTCACCGTACTATCAAGAGGGGGTCCGTTTCGGTATGACTTGGGTGGAATCAACACGTACACGTTCTCTTCACTCCCTCCAATCTTTTCCGCACCTTGGGGCCTTTCTTTCCCTCCTTCCTCTGTTTGTCCTGGACCCAGCGGTAGTACCGCGGTCCACAGCGGTAGTGCGGCTGAGACCTCCTAAGCGGTAGTACCGCTCTTGGAGCGGTAGTACCGCTCCCTGGAGCGGTAGTACCGCTCCCCGAGCGGTAGTACCGCTGGGTGGCCTCAGCGGCAGCACCTCTGCGGTACCGTGCTACTGCCGCCCTGCCACTGCGTCAGCAGCGGTAGTACCGCTCCTCGGAGCGGTAGTACCGCTTGCTGGGGCTCAGCCGCAGTACCGTGGTGGCATGGTGCTCCTTCCGCTTCGATTCTTGCGCACATTTTCTCGTGTCGGGTTTTGCGGTACTAGGCGCGGCAGTAGTGGCGGTAGTACTGCTCGAGAGCGGTAGTACCGCTCTACCTCCGCGGTAGTACCGCTGGGGGGGAGCGGTAGTACCGCTCGAGGGCGGCAGTACCGCCCTGGGCCCCTGCCCTAGGCCTTTTCTTTTGGCGCGGTAGTACCGCTCTTGGGCGGCAGTACCGCTCTGGCTCAGCGGCAGTACCGCCCTCTGCGGGGCTGAGTGGGGGAGTAATGGTTCACTTGCTTCCCCCACTATATAAGGGCTCCTTCTTCTCCCTCTTTACCTCACCTCTTCCACCAACCCTCATTATTGCCCAAGCACCATTTATTGCTCAAGCTCCATTGCATACCCCAAGCTTCCTCTTGCCCGATCTATCTCCCTAGCCAATCAAACTCGTTGATTTGCTCGGGAGTGGTTGAGAAGGCTCCGATCCACACTTCCACCAAGGGATTTTTGATTCCCCCATTCATCCTTAGCGGATCTTGTTACTCTTGGGTGTTCGTGCACCCTAGACGGTTGAGGTCACCTCGGAGCCATATTCCATTGTGGTGAAGCTTCGTGGTCTTGTTGGGAGCCTCCGATTAAGTTGTGGAGTTTGCCCCAACCTTGTGTGTAAAGGTTCGGTCGCCGCCTTCAAGGGCACCAATAGTGGAATCACGGCATCTCGCATCGTGTGAGGGCGTGAGGAGAATACGGTGGCCCTAGTGGCTTCTTGGGGAGCATCGTGCCTCCACACCGCTCCAACGGAGACGTACTTCCCCTCAAAAGGAAGGAACTTCGGTAACACATCCTCGTCTTCACCGGATCCACTCTTGGTTATCTCTTACCTTTACTTGTGCAAGCTCTTTAGTGATTATTCCCTTGCTTGCTTGTGTGCTTGTTGTTGTTGCATCATATAGGTTGCTCACCTAGTTGCACATCTAGACAACCTACTTTGATGCAAAGATTAATTTGGTAAAGAAAAGCTAAAAATTGGTAGTTGCCTATTCACCCCCCCCCCCTCTAGTCAACCATATCGATCCTTTCAATTGGTATCAGAGCCTCGTCTCTTTATTAAGGACTTTACCGTCCAAAGAGTATGGTTGATACCGTAGACGGTGCGGAGGAACACTCCGGTGTGAATCCTATCTCGTCTACGGGCGATGGGGGAACTTCGGTCTCTCGTGAGGAGTTCAATGTAGCCTTGGAGACATTGAAAACCTCCATGACGACCGAAGTTGAAAACATGTTTACTAAATTCCTTGAGGGGCTTAAACTTTCCACCGCACCATTGAAAGTGGGGGATCCTGCCAACAAGGTGTCGGATGCTACCCCCGACAAAGGGGAAGCTAGTAGTGAAAAGGCTCCTTCTTTGAGTGGCAAGAATGGCACCGGCATCTTTGCCCACGTGGAACCACCACTTGTTTATGGTGGACCGGTTCCTTCTACTCATTTGAATCATGCCGGTCCTCCTCCTAAGATTGTGAAAAATGAGGATTTTGATTCTTGGGTTTACCACTTTAAACGTCATTTAAATCATGTGAACACTAACCTTTGGAGAATCATTGAAGAAGGTTTTTATCCACATGATTCAAGCAACCTCACTCCTCGAGAAGCCGCGGACAATCAATTCAATGAGAATGCTCTCTTCATCATTCAAGATGCAATTCCACCCGAAGACCTACCTCATCTTCGCCCTTACTCCTTGGCCAAAGATGCATGGCATTATGTCGTGTCTCTCTACCGGGGAAGCGCAAGCATTCAACGCTCCAACTATGAAGTGGTACAAGATGAGGCCGATGAGTTTGCAATGAAGGAAGATGAAGAGCCTCGTGAGCTCTTTCGGAGAGTCACCAAACTCGCGGTCTCACTACGAGATCACGGGAGCAAGGACACGGATGATAATTGGATCAAGCGCAAATTCCTCAAGGCTATGATGCCCTACCACAAGGCCATGTCCTCCGTCATCCGCCAAAGACCGGACTTCCACACTTTGACCTCAAGCGAGGTGTTGGATGAGTTTGTGGCCATGAACATCTTGGACAAGACCGCCGACAATGCGGTGCTCCGGTCTCAACGGGCAAAGAAGCCCAACCTTGCTTTGAAGGCCAAGCTCACCATGGAAGAAGAAGAAGAGGAAGAAGAGGAGAGCAACCCCGAAGATACAAAGTATGCATATCATGAACACATGGCTCTTGCTTCAAGGCAATTTTGGAGCAAGAAAAACTCGAGGCCCAACTTTAGCAAAAACAACTCAAGTGGGACAAGGGGCAAGCAACGTGTGAGGACTTGCTACAATTGCGGCAATGTGAGTCATTTCGTGGCGGAATGCCCGTATGAGAAGAGGGAAGATAATGGTGGCAAACTCATCCGAAAGGACAAGGCCAAGTCGTTCCCCAACAAGAACAACTTCATCAAGAAGACTCCTCCCAAGGCCTTGGTTGTGCAAGAAGAGTACAATGAGGATGATGACGATGATGAAGATGATGAGATGATTGCCATGGCCTCCGTTGCCATTGCAACAACGTCACAAGTGTCTCTCTTCGACTCACCCAACGAGAGCACCAACGCCAAGTGCCTCATGGCTAAAGCCACCAACAAGGTAACCCCCAACATCAAAACTACCATCATTAATCATCCTTCCCCATTGGATTGCATGAATGAAGTTGAGGGAGCCAATGTGGAGGCTAACGAGTTTGAGGCCTTTATGGGTAAACTCAAGGGAAAATCCAAGAAGCACTTTGTTGCTCTCTTGGAACAACTTGGTGAGGCCAATGACATGATCGAGGCTCACGAAGACACCATCTCGAAGATGGAAGGGCATAGTCGTGACTATGCCGATGAGATTTCGGATCTTTCCAATGCTCTTGAGGAAGAGCGTGGTCTTCGTTTGGCTCTTGAGGAGTCACACAACGTTGATCATGCTAAGTTAGAGAAAGATTATGATCATGTCCTAGTTGTGTCTCGTGTACTAAACTCCGAGAAGGCCAAACTTGGGGTTGATCTTGCTAGACTCAAAGAGGAGTTTGATATACTCGACAAGGCCCACAAGGCCTTGAAGGGTATTCACGCGAGCCTCAAGGAGTCTCATGATCAACTCCAAGTGAAGCTAACTAAAGAGAAAGCAACTTTTCCTCATATGGTTTTACTTGATAATGCAAATGCTACTAACCCGTGTTGTGAGCATATGCATCTTGTTGAGGAAAATGCATCATTGAAGGCGCAACTTGAGAGAGGCCTTGTGACGTGCATACAAGGCAAGAAAAACCTCAATGATCTCTTGATCAACCAAAAGGGAGGTGTGGCGAAGGAAGGGGTTGGGTACGTCCCCAACTCCAAGAACAAGAAGAAGGATGACAAGACCAAACGACCTCCTCCCCTCATGCAAACTTTTGTGAGGGCGGGAGAGAGTGTTCCCGTGGAGAAGAAGAAGAACAAAGTCAAGAAGGGCAATGTCACCTCACCCAACAAGGCCGGCGATTTTAATCCTTCTTATGTGTTGTGCCATGCTAGTGATGGGCATGTTTATGCCAAATTTGTTGGCCCTCTTCATGAGTACATTGAATGGTCTATTTGGGTTCCTAAGACCCTTGTTACTAACATCAAAGGACCCATTACAAAATGGGTACCTAAAACCAAGCATTGATCTCTTGTAGGTGTTTGCTTCCGGTGGTGGATCATGGTTGCTCGACAGCGGAGCTACAAATCATATGACCGGAAGCAAGGACTTGGTGGTGGACGTGCACACGGTTCCATCTATGCCCACCAATGTCGAATGGGGTGACGCCTCATCGTCTAAGGTATTGGGACTTGGCAAGGTGGTCATCTCTCATGATCTCACGATCGAGAAGGTCATGCTTGTTGAGTCCCTTGCATACAATTTACTTTCCGTTCGTCAACTTGCAATCATGGGCTTTGCCACTTTCTTTGATATCGATACCGTGGCCCTCTTGTGGAGCAAGACTCTTAAAGTAGCCTTTGTTGGGCATGTCGAGAACGGTCTATATGTGATTAACTTTTCGGAGCGACCCACTAAGACCGCGACATGCCTAATGGCTAAAGTTGATGTGGGATGGCTTTGGCATCGCCGTTTAGCCCATGTCAATATGAGATCTTTGCAAAGTCTCCTAAAGGGGGACCATGTCCGTGGACTAACAAATGTTAGTTTTGCTAAAGATCGTGCTTGCAGTGCCTGTATCGAAGGGAAGCTACATGAGAAGGCTCACCCTCCCACGACTATCATTTATTCAAAAAGGCCTTTGGAGCTCCTTCACATGGATCTCTTTGGGCCTCCATCCTTCGATAGTCTTGGAGGAAGAAAGTATTGCTTGGTGATTGTGGATGACTACTCAAGGTACACGTGGGTGTACTTCTTCAAGAGGAAGAGTGAGACCCAACAAACCGTCATTGACTTTGCAAATGAAGCACAACGTCAACACAATGCAAAGATTTTGACGATAAGAAGTGACAACGGCACCGAGTTCAAGAACTACACCTTGGATGAATTTCTTAGTGATGAGGGAATCAAGCATCAATATTCCGCACCGTACACCCCTCAACAAAACGGTGTTGCAGAGAGGAAGAACCGGACGTTGATGGATGCGGCAAGGACCATGATGGCGGAGTTCAAGTCTCCATACAACTTTTGGGCCGAAGCCATCAACACTGCGTGTCATGCATCAAATCGGCTCTACCTCCGCAAGGGCTTGAACAAGACTCCTTATGAGATACTCACCGGTAACAAGCCCAACCTCAAGTATTTCCGAGTGTTCGGGTGTAAGTGCTTCATTCTCAAAAAGGGTGTTCGTTTGTCTAAATTCGAGGCTAGAGCTTATGAGGGCATATTTGTTGGTTATGCTACAAACTCTCATGCTTACCGTGTCCTCAATAAATCCACGGGACTTATTGAGGAGACGTGTAACGTGGAGTTTGATGAAAATAACGGCTCCCAAGTGGAGCAAAGTGGCACTTGTGATGTAGGTGATGAAATTCCTCCTCAAGCCATAAGAAGAATGGGTGTTGGTTTCATCCTACCCATTGAGGAACCCCTTGTGGTCGAAGGAGAAGGACAATGCTCCACTCAAGTGGAGCCATCACCAACCCAAGGCCCACACGCTTCCGAAGAACAAAGTGAAGGCCCTCAACCTCATGAACAAGACCAAGGGCAACATCATGCTCAAGACGGTGTTGACACACCAAGTGATGCCCAAGGTCAAGTACTCTCCCCCGAGCAAGTTCAAGACCAAGAACAAGCTCATGACGACACTCAAGATGATCAAGTAGCCGCTCCTCAACTCACTGCCGAGGAGGAATTAGAGCATCGGGCCGCCAAGGTTGCTTCCAAGCTCTCCACCAAAGACCATCTCATGACGAATGTGCTTGGAAGCTTAAGAAAGGGGGTAAGCACTCGTAGACAATTAGCAAACTATTGTGAGCATCATGCGTTTGTCTCTTGTGTGGAACCCCACAAGGTTTATGAGGCGCTAGAAGATCCGGATTGGCTTAATGCCATGCATGAAGAACTCAACAACTTCGAGCGCAACAAAGTGTGGAGATTGGTGCCAAGGCCAACGGGGACCCACAATGTTATTGGAACCAAGTGGATATTCAAGAACAAGCAAGATGCCCATGGGATTATCATTCGCAACAAGGCTCGTTTGGTAGCACAAGGCTACTCCCAAGTCGAGGGTATCGACTACGGTGAAACCTTTGCTCCCGTTGCTCGTCTTGAATCCATTCGCATGTTGATTGCATATGCTTCTCATCATAACTTTAAGTTACATCAAATGGATGTGAAGAGTGCTTTTCTTAATGGTCCCATTAATGAATTGGTGTACGTCAAGCAACCCCCCGGGTTCGAGGATCCCTACTTTCCCGATCATGTGTATCAACTCGATAAGGCACTCTATGGCCTTAAACAAGCCCCACGTGCGTGGTATGATCACCTTACCAAGTTGTTACAAGACCGTGGGTTTGAAGTTGGAGTAATCGACCCCACTCTTTTTACTAAGAAGGTCAAAGGGGAGTTGTTTGTGTGCCAACTATATGTTGATGATATTATCTTTGGTTCTCCTAACAATGCTTTCAATGAGGAATTTGCCGCTCTCATGACCTCAAAGTTCGAGATGTCCTCCATGGGGGAGTTGAAGTTCTTTCTAGGGTTCGAAGTGAAGCAAAGAAGAGAAGGAACCTTCATCAATCAATCCAAATACACTCAAGACATGCTCAAGAGATTCAAGCTAAGTGACGTCAAGCCGGCTTCCACCCCAATGCCCACCAAGTGCCAACCCGACCTTGATCCAAATGGTAAAGTGGTGGATCAAAAGGTATATCGTTCCATGATTGGTTCCTTGCTTTACCTTTGTGCATCTAGACCGGACATCATGTTGAGTGTGGGTATTTGTGCACGGTTTCAAGCCGCACCTAAGGAAAGTCACTATGTGGCGGTCAAACGAATCTTTCGATATTTGGCTCATACCCCAAACTTTGGCTTATGGTACCCAAGAGGATCAAACTTCAAGCTTGTAGGGTTCTCGGATTCCGATTGGGCGGGAGACAAAGTGGATAGGAAGTCCACCTCCGGAGGATGCCAATTCCTTGGTTGCTCTCTGGTAAGTTGGTCTTCCAAAAAGCAAAGTTGTGTGTCGCTCTCGTCCACCGAAGCGGAGTATGTTGCGGCCGGTAGTTGTTGTGCACAACTCTTGTGGATGAGGCAAACTTTGAAGGATTACGGTGTCACTTGTGACAAAGTGCCTCTTTGGTGTGACAACGAAAGTGCCATCAAGATTTCTCTCAACCCGGTGCAACACTTCAAGACGAAGCATATTGAGATTCGGTATCACTTCATCCGAGATCACATCAGGCGAGGAGAAATCGAGCTCAACTATGTCAACACTCATGACAACCTTGCAGATATTTTCACGAAGCCCTTGGATGAAGCAAGATTTCGCGAGTTAAGGCATGAGCTAAATATCATTGATTCGAGCAATGTTGCTTGAACCCGTGCACACCCTACCTCATTCAATTTGTTGTCTAGTTTAGGTGTAGGCATGGACATAGGGGGAGTGTTGTTCTCTCAATGAACTCTCCCTTCCCCCATTATGCATAAATTGATTAAGTCTTTCACTTTTTGCCATTGTTGATGGCACGTGTGCTTAAAAGACGAGTTTTGGTCATGGGCCCAAGGTTAAAATCTTCGCGGCGCCATACCTCTTGACTCAAACATAGGTGGCTTCGGCCACCGCCCTCTCTTGGGCTCTTGCTGGGGTGCTTCTTTCTTTTCCTTCTTCGTTGCGGTGTCTTTTTTTTGAGCAAGGCCTTGTGATTTAGTTGTCGCTGTGTGCTGGGGCGGTACTGCCGCTGCTGGTGAGCGGTACTACCGCTGGAAGCGGTACTACCGCTCCCAGCGCGGTACTACCGCGGTGGGGCGGGGGTCAGGGGTATTTATAGGGGCAGGGGAGGTTTCTTCCTCCCCATACCCATTACCCCCTCGTGCCTCTCTCTCTCTCCAGCACTGTTCCGGCGCGGAAGGGCTCCGGTGGATCTCCTCCTCCGGGGCATCCCTCTCCATTTCCTTCGGTGGAGTCGATCCCCACCTCGTCCTCTTGCAATGGATGCCGGTATTGCCCCCGTTCCTTCTCTCTTTTGGTCTTGTGTTTAGATCTTGTGCTTTAGGGGCAATGTTGGTTGCATCTCTAGATTTTTGGCTAAATCTAGGCTTGAGTTAGTTGGAGTAAGCAACTAGATCCTTGAGATTGTTGTTTGGTAGGATTATGTTTGAATTTGGTAGGCCGGTAGTGCCGGATCTGTCCACGGTAGTAACAGGCCACTGTTTCATGGTGGAGGTTCCGCCCCATGCTTTGAAACTGCTGTGCATCCGCCTCAAGCGGTACTACCGCTCCCCTGGAGCGGTACTACCACTTGACCTCGTGCGGTACTACCGCTCCCTCTGGGGCGGTACTACCGCTCGGGGCGGTACTACCGCGGTTAGGGCACGGTACTACCGCTGCATGCCCACTTCTATCATTCTCCTACATTGCATTTGATTTGTTTGTTGGCTTATGCTCGTCTCCTCTGTTTGTTTTGCGTCCTTTGTGTGTTTTGGCTCCAGGTGATGACACTACTGAGCAGCATGGTCGCCGTATCAACCCTGGACGTGCCACCTCCAAGCGTTACCGGACCTCAGAGCCTGCCGGTGTTTCTTCCAGCACTCAGCCGCCTCCAGCGCGGGCTTCAGCAAGTGTTCCTCCTCCTCCTCAGCACCAGAAGCGACCCGCCAACAAGCCAAAAGGGAAGACTGTGACCGAGATGACCAACAAGGAGTTCTGGGAGAAGCGTCGTCGCAACCCCTATACCGAGGATCAAGATTCCTCTTTGGTCAACCGCCCGTTCTGGAACCGTTTTCAGTTTGCCATCTTCTTTGATGTGATCAAGGCCAAGAAGAATCTGTTTGTTGATGTTCGCTCTATTGACGTTGATGCCATGGAGAAGGATCCAGAGTACTTTGGGGAAGCCCTTCAGATGTGCACCCAGCAGAACATTCTCAACATCATGCAGTTCAACAAGGATTTCGATGCGGATCTGTTGGCTCAGTTCTTTGCCACCGTTCACCTTGGAACAGATAGTGACCGAACCCTGACCTGGATGACCAATGGCAAGCTGCTTTCTGTCAAGTGGCGGGCGTTCATGGAGTTGCTTGATGTGGTGGATGACGGGCTTGAGACTCCAGTCGGTTTCCGTCCTCACCGCCATGATACCTCCACCCATAAGCAAGCCCTTTGGCCCTACTGCACTGTCAAGACCCACCCTGTCACTGAGAAGAAGACCTACGAGCTGTCTCCGTATCTGGACATTCTTCATCGTATCTTCCGTGAGACTCTCTTCCCTCGCATTGGGAATCTGGATATGGTCCACTCTTATCTCGTGGACATGCTTCTTTTCTGTCAGCATGAGAAGGATGCCAACACTGGAGAGAGCCTGGATATCTCTCATGTCATGTGGTCTGAACTTGTCTCCGCCGTGTCTGAGCGCAAGTGTCCTATCTATGGCCCCTTCATCATGAGGCTCATTGAGCGGGCCTGGGCACAGACCTACCCCAGAGTGTTGCTTGAGACTGGAGATTTAGTTTCCCATGAGGTCAAGCGTCTGAGGAAGAAGGACAACTGGTCTGCACCTCACACAGGGGGTCCTTCTACTGCTGCCACCGGGGGCCCGTCCGCCGCTGCTACTGCCATGGACACTGAGGGTGGGGATGCTCCTCCTGGCCATGATGCGGACCTTGGCCACTCCAGTACCGAACCATCATGGGCCCAGAAACTCAAGCGCAAGATGAAGAAGCTCTTCTGTCTGGAGTCCCATGGTCAGTATATGACTCATGTGGCGGAGAAGAATGCCAGGTCGCGCCACAAGGAGCTCATGCGCCAGCTGGGCGCCACAGTTGTCAGTGGATCCGAGGGACAGATCACTGAAGAGGAAGACTGGATACATCAGAACTGCCACTGGACCGACTCCGATGCCGAGCAGTTCTCTCCCCACGGCGCAGATGCAGAGATGTGATGATCACCTGGAGTCGTAGTGTCTCTCTTGACCTTTTTGGTGTCTCGCTGCCAAAGGGGGAGAGAGTGTAGGGATTTGATTTGCTCGTTTTCACTTCTTGTGTCGTGCTCTGCTTTTAAGTCTTGTGCGTTTCCCTTGGTTTGGTTTGTTGTGAGACTTAAGTTCCCGTCATATGGTGTAAGACATATGCTACCTTAGCTATCTTATCTATGATCATGCACCTCGGTATCTTATAGCTTGCTTATCCTATCATATATGTTGTTTGCATGTATCTTTCTTAGGTTATTTGGTCTCTAAAATATAGCGGGAGCTGTGATCCTAGTGTGTGTGACTTTCAGTCCCTAGTATTCATCTAGTTTGCACACATCCAGGGGGAGCCTATCTATATTTTAGAGGCGTGAGCACTCTTGTATTCTTTGTCATTACTCTTTTTGTGCAAATCCCGTATTGTCATCAATCCACCAAAAAGGGGGAGATTGTAAGGGCTTATTTATCCCTACGGTGTTTTGGTGATTGATGACAATGCATTGTGCGGACTAATCATGTGCTTTGAGTGCTTTCAGGTATTCATCCTTCGGCACGGAATGATTACTTCCCTTTGGCGCTCTACTCAAGACGGTGTAGTCTATTCCGTGACCTTGTTGGTGGACTAGGTTTCGTAGTAGTCACCGTACTATCAAGAGGGGGTCCGTTTCGGTATGACTTGGGTGGAATCAACACGTACACGTTCTCTTCACTCCCTCCAATCTTTTCCGCACCTTGGGGCCTTTCTTTCCCTCCTTCCTCTGTTTGTCCTGGACCCAGCGGTAGTACCGCGGTCCACAGCGGTAGTGCGCCTGAGACCTCCTAAGCGGTAGTACCGCTCCCCGAGCGGTAGTACCGCTGGGTGGCCTCAGCGGCAGCACCTCTACGGTACCGTGCTACTGCCGCCCTGCCACTGCGTCAGCAGCGGTAGTACCGCTCCTCGGAGCGGTAGTACCGCTTGCTGGGGCTCAGCCGCAGTACCGTGGTGGCATGGTGCTCCTTCCGCTTCGATTCTTGCGCACATTTTCTCGTGTCGGGTTTTGCGGTACTAGGCGCGGCAGTAGTGGCGGTAGTACTGCTCGAGAGCGGTAGTACCGCTCTACCTCCGCGGTAGTACCGCTGGGGGGGAGCGGTAGTACCGCTCGAGGGCGGCAGTACCGCCCTGGGCCCCTGCCCTAGGCCTTTTCTTTTGGCGCGGTAGTACCGCTGAGGGGGAGCGGTAGTACCGCTCTTGGGCGGCAGTACCGCTCTGGCTCAGCGGCAGTACCGCCCTCTGCGGGGCTGAGTGGGGGAGTAACGGTTCACTTGCTTCCCCCACTATATAAGGGCTCCTTCTTCTCCCTCTTTACCTCACCTCTTCCACCAACCCTCATTATTGCCCAAGCACCATTTATTGCTCAAGCTCCATTGCATACCCCAAGCTTCCTCTTGCCCGATCTATCTCCCTAGCCAATCAAACTCGTTGATTTGCTCGGGAGTGGTTGAGAAGGCTCCGATCCACACTTCCACCAAGGGATTTTTGATTCCCCCATTCATCCTTAGCGGATCTTGTTACTCTTGGGTGTTCGTGCACCCTAGACGGTTGAGGTCACCTCGGAGCCATATTCCATTGTGGTGAAGCTTCGTGGTCTTGTTGGGAGCCTCCGATTAAGTTGTGGAGTTTGCCCCAACCTTGTGTGTAAAGGTTCGGTCGCCGCCTTCAAGGGCACCAATAGTGGAATCACGGCATCTCGCATCGTGTGAGGGCGTGAGGAGAATACGGTGGCCCTAGTGGCTTCTTGGGGAGCATCGTGCCTCCACACCGCTCCAACGGAGACGTACTTCCCCTCAAAAGGAAGGAACTTCGGTAACACATCCTCGTCTTCACCGGATCCACTCTTGGTTATCTCTTACCTTTACTTGTGCAAGCTCTTTAGTGATTATTCCCTTGCTTGCTTGTGTGCTTGTTGTTGTTGCATCATATAGGTTGCTCACCTAGTTGCACATCTAGACAACCTACTTTGATGCAAAGATTAATTTGGTAAAGAAAAGCTAAAAATTGGTAGTTGCCTATTCACCCCCCCCCCCCCCCTCTAGTCAACCATATCGATCCTTTCAGAACCAATCCTATGTAGGAATAGGAATCCATTCCTATGAACCAAATGGCTCTAAAGGAAAAAAATCCTATAAGAATCATATCCTCTAGAATTCCTATGAAATTCCTCCAAACCAAAGGAGGCCTAAGTCAATCTAGAGTTTAATCAATGGTCATGAGGATTTCCTTTGAATATATTTTTTATCAAAACTAGCACATATGCCCGTGCGTTGCAATGGGAGAATTTTTTATATCCATTCAAATTTAATGAGGATTGTATGTATAAAACATAAATACAGTTCATACAAAATTCTGCCTTACTCCCTCCCACCTTCAAAGGTGTATTTCCAACTTTGTTAGAAAGTCAAACTTTTTTATATCACCGTATTTATACAATTATTCACCAAAATTTATGTCATCATGTTAGTAGCATTAGATTCATGATAAAATATGTTTTCATTATATATACCTATTTGATTTCACAAACATTGATATATTTTTGCACAAACTTGGTCAAATTTTGAGATAGTTTGACTTTCCAACAAAGTCGGAAGTACACTTTTTTAAGGATGAAAGGAATATATTGCACAAAAGGAACAACGGCATGATGTGCTTTGGTGTAGGCGGCTGGCCTTACCCCCGAAAGTACCTTTCTACACCTGAGCTCATATGCTCCTGCTATGAAGAGTAGAATAAATAAAATAGGAAAACATTTAAAAAAATTCTGAATTTTTTTTGTGACATAATTTAAGAAATGTTTGTTGTGCATGCAAAATTTCATCACGAAATCACATTGGTGGAGGTCGTCGCAAAAAAAACAAAATCTGAGCTCCAAAATGCGTTTGAAAGTAACATTTTCATAGTATCGTTTTTGTTTTTTTACCATGCCTTCCACCAATGTCATTTCATGACGAAATTTTATATGCACAACAAACATTTCTTAAAGTATGCCACAAAAAAATTTCAGAATTTTTTGAAATTTTTTTCTATTTTATTTTTTACTGTTCATAGCAGGAGCATATGAGTTCAGGTGTAGAAACTCCACGTCCCCTTACCCCACGCTCTTGACCGAGCTCAGCTAAAGCCTAAACTATCTCCACTATCATTTATGACATTCACAGATCAACACGGACTTCGGTACGCCAGCCAAAATTTCGAATCGGGTCACATTCATCACACCATGAATTCAACATTAACAATTTGTTATTAAAAATATTTACTTTAGTATTTCCTCATTAATGTCAGTTGGGGTCAAATGACCCAAGCAGCACAATACGGGCTCTATTCCGTATTGCGTCGCTAGCAGCAAATATGTACCAGACTACTTCGTCGTCTTCTAAAGTGATTTTTTATACACGAATGTTTTCTTTGTTGATGTGGAATTTTGTATTGTAAGATGTTTTTAATATTTTTCTCATCAGGCCAAAATAAAGACATAAGCACATGCTATATATCTGCTGAATATCAATTATCAACAATTCAACACTTGCATATAATGATTATAATCACCCTTGATGCAAAAAAAAATTAAAAGAGCGCCGTTCATGTTTCGTATAGACAACAACAGTAATTAAAGAGAGAAATCATACTGTATAAGCGCATGGTGTATTAATTAAACAGTATAGAAGTCAAATCATCTGACTTCGTTAGCATATGAGTAAAGCAAACATGTGTGATATTTGTTTTGCACATCCGATGTAGCTGGTAGCCAGATGGGACAGGGCTTATCTGCTCCCACCGTTGAGCTCTCATCTGTACCGTCTATCATAGGGTGCCAGTAATTTTTTCTCAGCCCACACACTTTTTCTTTAAAAAATATTGCTAAGAAGATCTGTATCCCTTCTTCGATCCGGGCCAAAACTCCGTTGCTGTGCACGGCCGTCGGCTCTCTATACTTGGGTTGCAGATGTCTTCCAGCGGCAGCAGCAGCAGCATGGTTGCTCGCCAGCTCGTTCTATGGCAGTTGAGCAGCAGTAGAGGTATAACTTTGTTGTGCTGCTCGAAGTCTCAAAATCGTGTGTAGAAAAGTGGGAGTGCAGCGGCCACCGGCTACACCTCATTGACCACCACGAAGACGGTAACATGGCGGCGGGAGCACATCGAGCTCTCCGTACATCGTCATGTACTTTCAAGTTGCGCGTACAGGCATGCAAGGCCAGCAACGCCTTCCCCTGCTCATCCTCCTCCTCGTCACCAGGTGCGCCGCTAATATTGGCGCCAACGCCGCGGCATGGCAGCTGGAGCATGCCTAGCCGACGTCAGCGGCCGCGCTAGCCGGCGAGTGGCGGCTCCTGCACACCAACATCGGCCTCTCGGACTCTCGGCCATGCACATGCAGCTCCTCGCGGAGTCCTCATGTTCGACCACACCGACAACGGCCCCTCCAACATCTCCCTCGTCGACCCGGCTTCGTGCGCCGCCTTGGCCGCCATGCCGAACGCCACCACCGCGCACGCCGACTGCTCCTCGACCTTTGCTCCAACACTCGTACTCCCTCGCCACCAAGCCGTGGTGCTCGTCTAGAGCGCTACTCCCCAAGGGTGCGCTCCGGCAGGCCGGCGACTTCTCCAAGGGCACACTACTGTAGACGGCGACTTCTCCAACGCCAAGAACAACCTCTATGGTGGAAAAGAGCAGAGAGAGCTGGCCGCATGGGGCACGACCCTATGAGAGGCTATTCACGACGGAGGCCAGGTCGGCCAGGGTTGTGGTCAACATAGCCTCTCGACGTTGGCCAAGTCGTCGGCAGGGTTGTGGTTCACGTAGCCACGGAGCTATACGCCGACATCAAAAAAAGTTGTGTATTATATAGTCGTGTATGCGCATATAAAACAAATATGTGAGACCCCTAATTCTTAGACGTTTTTGAGTGACGGCATGGTACAATTTGCAGGTGTTGGTCTCCAATACGGTTTCGTTATGCGGATCGTACCAACACTACACACGGGCTATGTGTATGGAGAACTAACATAACGCCCAATTGACAGAAGGAAGGCCCAGTTGGACGGTCCAGTAATAGAAAGATTGACATATGGAGAACTATGAAAGCCTCTGTCCTTTAATATTAGGTATAGATATAGATATAGATTG
Organism: Triticum monococcum; assembly: GCA_034509565.1. NCBI lineage: Eukaryota > Viridiplantae > Streptophyta > Magnoliopsida > Poales > Poaceae > Triticum > Triticum monococcum. The sequence continues at coordinate 4,158,283 of CM067845.1, read as the reverse complement.
TATAAGGGAAGGAAAGAATTTTTGTAAAATTAATATTTGTGCTATTTTCCTTGATAGATCAATGGTTTGAAAGTAGTTTAAATGTGGGAAATTATTCTTTTTTTCTTTCTCCTCTATTTTTTGCTTCTTCTCCAAACAATTATAATATATTTTAAATCATTTTTTTCTAAAAATATTCGCGTTTTTGAATTTTTTTTTGGAATTTCAAAAACTGCTCGGAATTTCAAATTTCTTCTCATATTCAAAAATATGTTCGTGATTACAGAGTTTGTTCTCAAACTCGGAAAATGTTCGTGTTTCCAGAATTTGTTCATATTTTTCAAAAAAAAACTTGAAAATTTGTTCAGTTACGGAAAAAATGTTCCGGACTTCAAAACATGTTCATCTTTCCAAATTTTTGTTCCTTTCTTTGAAATTTATTCTTATTTTCATAAAAACTTTGTATTTCAAAATTTGTTCTTGTTTTTACACAAATGTACAGAATTTTTATGCATTGAAATAAATGTTCATAATTTAATATTTTGTTCATATTCTTTATGCTTCTCGAAACTTTTTTGGAATTACAAAATTTGTTCACGTTTCTAAAAAACTACTTGGCGATTTTGAAAAGAGTCGTAATCTCAATAAAAAATTATAGTTTCAAGAAAGTATTAGAAAAATGAATAAATGTTTCAAATCTTCCGCTGCTCTCTGTTCTTAAAGGTACGTGCGAAACATTAGTGCGTTAGAAGGTAGCAGATCGCGTGTTCAAGTCCTGCCCATAGCTCTATTTTTGGAATTTTGTGCCGTCCTATTTTGCCTTCAATTCGATTTGGTTCCAGTGGGCCGACCCAATCATGGACCCCCCCAGTGCGGCGCGCACTTCATTCGACGCAATGTGCGTCCTATAGGAGGGAGCTCCTATGCACCGCATTTTTGCGGCTAATAGGGAGCGCGACGCACACAGGTGCCGTGTGACTGGGCCTACCCAGTAAGAGGCACCACGAGTTGTCAACAACAGTAAAAATTGAAAAATAAATCAAAAGAGACGCCGCAAGGCATAGAGCACGCCACATCGCTCTGCTCCAGCATGCTGCTAGCCACTAGAGGAAATGGCCACATGTGAAAAACACGCCTCACAAACATATTTAGGACCGTACCGTTGCGGGATGTTCCCAATTGGATGTTATTTTCTGTGCATGTACAACAGCTTATATATTTTTGAAAATTGAACACATTTCAGAAAACAAGAAAGAATTTTCGAGAAATGTGACCAAAATTTGGAATTCCAAAATAGTGATTGAAAAACATGAAGAAAATTTGAAATCTCAAACAGATTTTCAAAAAAATGAACTTCAAAAAACAACAACATAATTTTTAAGGGGTTTTTTTAGTTTGGAACAATTTTAAAAAATATTAGAGCCCATTTTTGAATTTTTATAAACAAAAATGTATAAATTTTGAACCCCGAACATATTACAAAAGAATGAACAAAATTTGAAGTTCCAAAAGTTGTAGGCAGAAAACAGAATGTTCTACAAAACGCAAAAACTTTCCCAATTTCTGAACAATTTTTTTTAAAAAATATAACATTTTCGAAAAACAGGAACTTTTGAAAATAATAAAGATTCTTTTGAAACGGGAACATTTTAAAAATTCCAAAACAAAATTTGGCGAAGCCGACATATTTTGAAATTCCAAACAAAATTTGAAAACACGAACATTTTTTGTAACTTGTGGACAATTTATGAAACTAGGACAATTTTTGAAACTCCGAAAAACATAACATTTTTTTCAATTTGCGAACAATTTTTGAAAACAGGACCAATTTTTTTACACCTGAACATTTATTGAAAAGTTGTGAAAAATTTGAACTAAAACATGCGCACTATTTTTTGAAAAATAATAACATTTCATGAAAATGGCGAACATTTTTCGAATTTATGACCTATTTTGGAAAACGACCATTTTTTTGCAATTTCAAACTTTTAATTTTTGAACATGCCGTTAGTTAAAAAAGATAAAATAAGCTTGAAAAAAGGGAAAAAGAAACAGAAAACGAAAAAAGGAAAGAAGGAAAAGAAAAAGAAATAGAAAACTAAAAAGAAACAGAAACAGAAAAACCTGTAAAAGATACAAAAAAACAGAAGGTTCCCAAAACCGGCTCGTTTCTTACGGTTGTACATGGACTGTCTACATATAACTGAGCAGGCCCATCGCCTCGCTGCTCGATCGCTCACCTGTGCGAAGCGCCGACAGTGGCTAGCCCATCTACATGTTTTTCCTGCCTTCAAAAGAGAAAAGAAGTTCGACAGCTTAATACTGTAGGTTCGAATCCTCACGGAAGTATCATTTTCGTTGGGTTTTTCGTGACATGAATACATTTTTTGCATTTCCCCTGCTGTTCATGGGCCGGCCCACTGGCGAGCTGCAGTGGGCACCACTTGCCCCAACCGGCGCCTAAGGCTTATGGGAGCTCCCCTGACACAAAGCAGGGAGCAACTAGTTAACGAGCGCTTCTTCCGGAGTCTCGCAACGAGTAGCGTCATTTGGCGCGCTCTCAGTCATTCGCCACGTGTCGTGCTCTCGACGCTTATTTCGGATTTTGTTTTTTATTTTTCTACATGCGTTTTCGGCTTTTTAAACGGTTTTTCCCGGTTTTTTTGACATTTTGGTTTTCCCCTGGTCTTTTTAGCTTTTTGATAAAAAAAATTCGAAAAAACTTTTTTTGCACGAAAAAACGCGTTTTTTTCCTTTCGCAAAAGTCACAGTTTTTCTTCCGCGAGAGGCACGGCTGTGCTTTATCGAGAGTCACGGCCGTGCCTTTCGGAAACGAAAAAAATGCGTTTTCTGTTTTTTTTTCTTTTGCGAGTCACGGTTTTTCTTCCGCGAGAGGCACGGTTGTGCTTTTGCGATAGTCACGGCCGTGCCTCTCGGAAAGGAAAAACAAAACGCGTTTTCTGTTTTTTTTTCTTTCGTGAAAGTCACGGTTTTGCTTCCGCGAGAGGCATGGTTGTGCTTACGTGAAAGTCACGGCCGTGCCTCTCGGAAAGGAAAAAAATACGCGTTTTCTGTTTTTTTTTGTTTCACGAGAGTCACGATTTTGCTTCCGCGAGAGGTACGGTTGTGCTTTTGCGAGGGTCACGGTCGTGCCTCTCAAAAACGAAAAAAAACACGTTTTCTGTTTTTTTTCTTCCACGAGAGTCACGGTTTTACTTCCACGAGAGGCACGGTTGTGATTTCGCGAGAGGCACGGGCGTGCCTCTTTCGGAAAGGAAAAAAAACCGTGCTCCCGGTTTGGTTTTTTCGTCCGGTTTTTTCGTGAAAAAAAAAGTTCGTCAAAACCTATCAACATGGAATCTAATTTTAAAGATCTCGACGCGAGGAATCCAATGGTGAAAACGGTTCAAGATTTGGACGCACGGTTTAAGAGATAAAATGTTTTGAATAAACGGATCTACGAAAAAAGGAAAACTCCCAGGTTACGACAAGTGGCGTGCTGCATGGGCGCCACTTGTCGCGATCTGGGAAAGTGAAATGTTCTTTACAACGAATACTTCTTAATTAATGATTTCGTACAAAACGTGTCAAATAGGATATTTTCTCCGGCTGGGCCAAAACCTGTTCGGCGCCTATGCCGCCGCTATTCTTTTATGTTCGTTTTTTTTTCTGCGTTTCCACATAGGTTTGCTTTCCTTTCTTTTACTTTTTTCTATTTTTAAATGCGTCAAATGTTGTAAACATTTATGAGCTTTCTTTCAAAATGTATGAACTTTTTCTAGTATTTGTTATTTTTTTTCAAATTTGATGCAATTTTTTTAATTTTCCATTTTTAAAAAATTGATAAAAATACCAAATTCGTGAGTTTTTTCAAAAACCTTTATTTTCAAATTCTTGAACTTTTTTCAAAATTTGATGAACTTTTTCCATGATCTATGAAAAATTTCCAACTTGTTTGAACATTGTTTTCAATATCGATGAACTTTTTTTCAAATTTATGAATTTTTTCATTTTGTGAACTTTTTTCTTCGAAAGTCAATGGCAGTCTCTCAACTAGTCCTATGTCAACGGTTGACTTGTATAAGGTCCACCGTTGACCAGTCAATCTATAGCCGATCAACCGAAGGGGCGACCGAAGGATGACCTACCCGAAAAGATCTGTTGTCTTTGTAGGGCTGGCCCAAGGCCGTGACGCGTGACCACCAAATGCCGCAACTGGCGCCGAAGGCGTTGTATAGGAGTTCCCAGTAGGAGGATCATAGCGATGGCTACCGGGTCATCTCTTGCGCTTGGACCGGGCCAGGCCAGGCCTTGAAAATGTACTGGTACACTTCCCTATACACAACAAAAAGAATTGAATGTCAATTGTGGGGTGTCGAGAGGGTTTTGTTTAGGGTTGAAGCCGCCGCCAGGGATTTTTGGTCCCCTGCCTCCTGCTGCCATCTTGGGGCTGGGAGGTGGGGGAGGGGGGGGGGGGGACCTCGCATCTTCAAGAGTTCTATGTTCTTCGTCTTCATTTAGTGGTCGTCGTATTTTGTGAGAATAAATTTACTCTCATTCTTTTGACTCTGCCATGAGGTTAGAGATGTTTTTGTCCTCGCAGATCCGATTATTCAAATATGATGAGTGTATGTTCGTGTGTCAATTTTTTGTTGGTTTAATTCTTTGTGAAGATGAAATCTTTCATCGATACCACGGTGAAAATATTATGATCCGACGGCCTACACTTCTAGGGGATCATCTCCGGTCCAAGTACAATCATCGATCAAGGCTTCCAATCTTTTTGGCTGGGCGACTCAAGGTATTTTCAAAAACCATTATTGGTAATATTCATGTGGGTGAAAGAGTGGCAACATTGTTGCTCCAGTGTAATTGCAATGTCCTTACCTAAGTCTTGGAGTATTTCTTTTAGCAGAGATTGATACTGCAAAGAAGGTGTTTACAAGAGATATCATTGTAATTCTTAGTCATAAGGGTTACTATGTATTTTCTTGGATCTTAGATCCAAATCAGTATACCTATAATTCTTATGAGTATGAATAAAATTACAGATAACTCAAAAAAAGTGAGTAGTTATGTCATTTATTTTCCGTAGCGTTAATATGAACATTGTATTAGGTGCAAACATGGAAACAGCAAAGTTAAACATTAGTTACGGAAATAAACTATAATGATCATTTTTCCATAGCCCATAACATTCTCTTAAGACATGGTGTGGACATTCTCTTTTGTCAGTATACGATAAAAAAATGTCCAATTTTGTATGATGTGGACGATACACACCGTTGATTACATCATTGATCGACATCCACACGGTTCATCAGCTAATCGTACCAAAGTCGGATGGGATTTTGTCGTATGCTAGATTACTCTGACTTATTCTTCCCTATTGAAAAGCGGATGGATATTATATGTCATTTTATTTGTTGATACGTATACATATGACATGATATGTGTTTTTGTTGGGAACAAAAATATGTACAATTTGATTTAAATTTTCAAACGTATATTCTAATACAAGCACATGAATATAAACATAAATTCTAATATAGGTACATTTAAATGTTTGAAATGTGTATGATTTGTTATTGTGTCTCCATGTTTAGTATCTATGTTGCAAGTTTCCATGTGTATGATTTGTTAATTTTCAATAAAAGCAATTTTATTAACTCAAAATGTAGCATCAATTGGATACAAAGTATGATGCGCAACACCCTACATTCATGAAATTGGCCATACGAAATAATTTGGTGCCACTAAAGATTACATTTTTCACATGGCTAATCTGACAACGTAATTTGGACGGCCGATCGCCTCCATCATTTGAGTTGGCCTCTTTCATGTTTGCTTGCTGATTCTCTCTCCGTATTTGGTCCACCGTGGACAGAGACTGGCTTGGTCGTTTTTTTTTCTTGAGAAATTACCACTTTATTTAAGCACTAATACTGTTGCTCAATACAAGAATGTCAGGAATGGTAATAAGACAAACATGGCAACCCCTAGCTAGAGTAGTTGCCGCGTTCACAAGATCATGCACTTCATAGTTTGCGTCCCTTCCTTCATGCACAATATTTCCTTCGATGTAGTTCCTCCGTCTCACTTGAATCTCCTTGAACTCGCCCTTCAAGTGATTGACGGTGGCAACACAATCGGTGGCTTAGCTATGTGCACACTCAAGAGATTCAAATCTACAGCTAGATAGAAAGCAAGCATAAGCTTCAAGAATTTCCGGATCGATGATCAACTCATAGCACGTCACAGACTCTCCCAGATAATTTTCTTCATTGTCTCTGCGACTCCCTCCTCATTCCTAGATATGGAAGCATTAACATTGATCTTGGGTAGTACCCTCGGAGCCCTCGTCCATTTTTTCCACTTTAGTCTTCGGATTTGGCCCCATATATTTCCTGCTCGGAATCATCCCTAGATCCTCCATATATATACTTGTTTATAAAATGCATTGTGGAAACTGGGGTTTGAAACAACTGTTCATACTTTGCTTTTCGCCTCGCCTACCAAATTCCCCACATGGTTACAAGTACTTTTGCCAACTTCTTTTCCTCCATAGAATCTTGGATCGTTGCTAGCTTGCCAGAGCTTGGCATCCCCAGTGTGACATGAGATAACATGTTCTACTAGTTCCTCATCTACCAAGGACCAAACATACTTAGACATTTGGCATTCTATGAGTGCATGTCTCCATGTATCACTAGCTCTGTAGAAAATTTCACATACATCTGAGTCCCCTATAGGTCGCGAACAAGGGTTTCAGCAGTTGGGATGGAGTTCTTTGCTAGTCTCCAAGCGAAATTCCTGATCGTTGGTGGTACACCCGCCTTCCATAGTTTCTTCCACTCTTGCTGTTGTGCCGCGCTATTGGAGTTTCTAGGTCTCCCTTCTAGTCAATCCAGTCGCCTTCTTTTAGTGTCTGCTAGCAGTTTATATGCCGATCGAACAGAAAAACACCCACTCTGTCCTTTCGTTGTGCCATGCCCAAGAATCCGTGGTTGTGATTGTACTGAGCAGAGATGCTACGTAATGATTCCGCGATTCCACGACCTTGACAGAGCGTCAATCAATTCTGAAAATCAATACAGGAGGTTTATCAGATATGGGATGCATTGCACGTAACAGGTTATCACGTGGTAACCAATTGCTGCTCACAAGTCCTTGCTTCAAAACAGAAATTCCTTCATGGATGGCCCTCCAAACTTGCGAAGGCCTGCTGCCCAATTCCGCATCAAGGACACCGGGGAAATATCTTGTACTCCCATCCCTAGGGTGCTCCCGGTGCTCCAAAACTCGGTGGCACATTTTAAAATGTTTAAAAAATTATGAAAAAATCCAGCACATTGACACAACATCAAAGTATGTTGCCAAAAAATTTGAAATCAAAATTCGAAACATAGCTTGAGAAACATAAATGACAAATTCGACAGTAAATAGTACACAACATAAGTTGGGCTTTAGATTAGGTCCACTATCACATTGATGTTAATTTTGTCATTTTTGTATCTTGAGCAATGTTTCGAATTTTGATTTCAATTTTTTTGACAACATACATTAATGTTGTATCAATGTGCTGGATTTTTTTCAGAATTTTTTGAACAATTTAAAATGTGCTGCCGAGTTTGGAGCACCGGGAGCATTCTAGGGGTGGGAGTACCGGATATTTCCCCGAAGGACACCAAGGACACCAACTGACGGAAAATATACAGCCTTAAGAAACCTAGCACTCAAAAGTTTCTGGTTCTTGGAGTAGCTCCAGCCCTGTCTCGCCAACATTGCCAAGTTAAACATCTGAGTATCTCTAAAACCCAGGCCTCCCATATATTTGGGCATCGTTGTTTCCTCCCAATACACCCACGCTGTCCTCCTTCTTCAGTTCTTACTTCCTCAAAAGAATATTTCTGAGCATAGAGTCAATAGTTTTGCATAAACCCGTTGGGAGCAAGAACCAATCTTTCGACAGTCCACCGATCCAGTGTGTACCTCCCAAATGCCGCCGCCCACACTTGGGCCAGCCCACCGGTTTGCATGATGCTGATTTGGTCATTGGGATGGAGAATACTACTGATTTGAGTCGGGTTTTCCCAAAATCCAGCTGCTGGAGCAAATAAAATATTTTTCCTGATTTTTTAAAAAACTTTTCAAAGTTTTAAAAATATTTATGAATTTAAAATAAAGCTCTTGGATTTCAAACATTAAGATGAAGAAAAAAATATTCATGAATTTTTAAAAAATGTTAATGAACTAAAACAATGTTCACACATTTCAAAAATTGTTCATCAACTTAAAAAAAAACTATTCCCGAGTACTCCCTCCGTTTCTTTTTAGTCTGCATATAAGGTTTGGTTAAACTCAAATTTTGTAAAGTTTAACTAACTTTATATTAAAGCATATCATCATTCACAATATGAAATCGATATTATCAGATCCACCATGAAATGCATTTTCATACTATATAGTTTTAGTATTATAGATGTTCATATTCTTTGATATAAATTTCATCAAACTTTGTGTTGTTTGACTTTGATCAAATTTTATACGCGGAGTAAAAAGGAACTGAGGGAGTACATGCATAAATTAATTAACTACATGCCTAGAGCTTGCAAAGTCGTAGAGGCGACCGGTGCTGGAGAAGACGATGAGCGCGAGATCAGCGTCGCAGAGGATGGCGAGCTCCCAGGCCTTCTTCATCAGCCCTCCGCGCCGCTTGGAGAAGGTCACCTGACGGTTTGTCGCGTTGTCAATCCTCTCAATCATCCCGCAAAAAAAAAAAAATCCTCTCAATTGCAATCTTCCCTCTCCCCATCCTCCTCCTCCTCCTCCTCCTCCTCCTCCTCCTCGTAGCTCTTCTTCTTATTCTTCGATCTATGGGTTTAGGACTGTGCTGGCCGGCCGATTGATGAAAGTAATTAAGGATTAAGGACTGATCGAAATGGAGAGGCTGCTAGCGGTTTCTTCTCTGCGCTCTCTGGGTGCAATCCACAAGTCTAATCTATAGGTATACTGCTAGTTGAATCTTGCCCCCAGCTGCTAGCTGATCCAGCTAGCTATTTTTGTATTGTGGGGTTTGCTGCAATGGTCTGCAAACCAAAAGGGGTCGAGAGGCCATGTGCTGACAACAGTAAGCTATAGGCTTAAACAACTGGTTAAATACCATTTTAATTGTTCATTAGGTTAATTAAGTGACCCGCCACATACAAGTTTCCTCGGTGGCTACGACAAGGACATCCATAATATACATATTGTTGGGGCTGCTCATAGTTTACTTTGGGTACGAGGATAGCCTATTGGCTTCGGACAAGTTTCCATGACTTGTGCTGTACAACATGCATGGCCAGCCTCTTTTTGTTCGAACCGTTGAAACAGACTAGCAGCCGTCTTAGGTACCTATTCAAAGTTTTAGATTTGTTTCTAGTTGGGTTGGAATGGTAAAACCTTCTCCATTTCCTTCAGAGGCAAGTGGTTTCTCGCTTTCTTTAAAACGGTGTGCTCATACCATGTAATGTGTGGGTGTCTACTTTTCTCAAAACGGTGTGCCCATATCTCGCAGCGTATATGCGGGTGGTACCCTTCTTCATAATTGTGTACTTATTATATTATAGTAGAGCTTTCCAATTGTATCTCGACAAGTTACCATGTAATTACAATGTGTGTGGTGCACTTATTAATTCTAAACATATCTTGGTGGAGCCGCCCAATTGAATCTCGGTATGTTATCAGGCTGGTCGTAATGGCAAGTATCATAGACTAGTATCATGCATATGATACTAGTGTATGATACTACATCCGTAGTGCATAGTATCATATGTTAGTATCATAGATGATTTCATTTATTGCCATGCATGACACATACTAGCACAACATTTAATATGATACAGTATCATGATATGATACTCAACCCTTTCTTTCTTCATTTAATTCTATGTCACCTCATCAAATTTGCCTACTCCCTCCGTTCCGAATTACTTGTCTTAAATTTGTCTAGATACGGAGATATCTAGCACTAAAATGAGTCTAGATACATCCGTATCTAAACAAATCCAAGATAAGTAATTTGGAACGGAGGGAGTAGTTGGCATGCATGATACTACCTATATGATACTCCCATTACGACCAGCCTCATGTAACAGGTGGGTGGTATGCTTTCTTAATAACTGCGTACTTCTATCTTGGTATGGTTATCCAATTATATCCTAACGCAGTCAACATGAAAGTTGACAAATGGCATGGCTGTTTTTAACAACCAAGGTACGACTTTTCATGCAATTATTGTACCTCTAGCGCTTTTTTTTAGAGAAAAGGCCGCAACCCGATTTTAAATTAATAAAGCCACTAGACAACACATATTATCACAACAGTACAAGAAACACACTAAACCAGAACTGAAAGGAGGAAGTTTTAAGAGGGGCCACAACCGGCAATAAGGCACACATGCCAACAAGCTAAAACCCAAAAGCAAGAGTGAAGAAGACAACGACAGGGAGCACCAACTACCGCGGACTGGCTCGATCTCCACCCAGGATATTGGTCGCCGAAGCACTGATGCAAGAGATGAGAAGATCCATAGCCGCCTAGTCGCCGTCCTTAGTCAGAGATTTTCACTACTGCAAAAAGATTGAAAGTGATTTCCACTGCGTTGTGGGCACAAAGTCAACTATTCTTTTGCCTTTTACGTCTAACGCTCTCACGTGTAAGATGGCGAATCTTGCAGATTAAGAAGTCATAGATCCACCGTAACCAATAAACTTGGTTGCGTCCTCTGTACTAATCAGCCATGTCAGTTAATCCTCTCTTCTGCTAATAAATAGCTCAATTTCAATTTCTTTTTAATACATTTCTAGCTTCCGTTGATTACAACATTGTATGGGAAATTTCTATTTCAGACACTTGGGAAAACTTCAGTGGTTGTGAACTTTAATTATAATAATTGTAACTGTACTTATTGATGTGGGTGTAGCAGGAACATTGGCATTTTGGTGCTAAAGGTAGCATCCAAGTTATAAAAGGTTAGCTGGTATGGTAGCATGTTGTTTAAGGTTGCTGGATTGATGAGCACACATATGTACTAGCTTTCCACTTGGCTCATCCAAAAAAGGACAGGTTTAGGGTTAGTAAGTAAAGTAGCCACAGAGCACGATGCAAAAAATGTGCATTCCCAGCAAGAGATGGCGTTTCATTCTTGATTAGAGCCAGCATATGATTAAATTAGAGTAAAGATGATTTCCTTCCAGATTTCGTGCTCGGAGTATGGCACAATTTGATCTTTACTAGTAAGTACACCCTCTATTCACCAATGTAAGACGTTTTGGAAGTTTAAGCCAAAACGCCTTACATTGGTGAACAGAGGAAGTAGTCTTTAATGATGTAACAACTCTGATCTGATCTGGTTTGATTCTTTCCTTTTGCTACATGTAAGTTCAGGTGTTTTGGGATGAGTAGACAAAGCAGCAGCCACAGATTCAATTAATTGAAGCGTCTTTCTTCCCCATTCCAGTTATATTAGCACTTGAAAAGTACTTCAGATTCTTCATAGAAACATTTTGAACAAGCTAGTTGTAGATAACCAATACAAATATATACAAGTCTTGTTCTAGAGGATGGTCATCCACACTGGGACTGAGACACATTCTAGACTCCTACAGGAGGCAGCAATGGGGAATTTTTCGCAGTGGGCAAAAGCCTGACAAAACAACCATGCACATATATATGAGCAATCAATACCCAACGCAACTTCTCTCACGCATTTGCAAATGAGAAAGATGCATTAGTTTCATTATATTGATTATTTGCACTGTATCAAGACAATATGACTATAAAAAGTTCAACTCCCGGCTTCTGCGTCTCTATTGAACTATTGATTCAACTACGAGAAGAAGCTGCCAGGTTACATATCATACTTTTCATATTTAAACTGAGGATAACATGATGAACTGTTAGTAGAGCCATTCAATACACAAAGATCAAACCAACATGCATATGAAGCAGCATCATAAATCTCAACCCCCAAAGAAGTCTTGAATACATAGCCAAGTCACTCGGTTACCTTGTTCTGTAATTCCAAGTTTTGTTGATGGATAAGCTTTATTTCTCGGAAAGTTGAATATTCTCTTGATGAAAGATGTATCCCTACAAATTCACTTTATTGAATTATCATGTATGAATGTAGTTTTTATTAAATGTACTAATGGATACCGTTTTAAAATGTAGTGATCTAAATTTTACAGATAATGTGTAACTAAGTAAAATTGCACATGCTGGGCATAGAAATCTTGGCGAACCTTCTCGTTGTATTGAGAATATTTCTGGAAATTCTTTGTTCCTAAAACATGTATCAAGAGACACACAGTTATTGTCATTTCTTTTAAAAAAATGTTAGCGTAGTGGTGATTATGGAGGAGGGTAATGATTAGCTGAAATAGGAATAAAATCCACTAAAAATGAAATAAGAACAAACCGAAGGAGCTCAGCTACCTTCTTTTCTCTAATATGGTGTAAGCTCTTCTCCAGTTGATGTTCCATTGAATATAAGTCTTCGGCTCGTAAGTTTGATAATCTCTCGCCCATTATCTTCCTGAAAGCCAAATAATGTGGTGACTTGATTGAGTTATCCAGTCTTTACTCAAATTGATTTAAATCAGATTCATAGTCGTGGAAAGAATTGGCTCAAGAACGTGTCCCAATTATGTTCTTGAAGCATCTGCATTTCCTGCTTTAATTTTCGTACTTCCCCTTTCCAAAACTAGCAAAACATGAAATTGAGATTTTCTTATATTACCAGAAGCTTTGAGTACTGCAAACTTTTGTTCAAAATAAATAAATGGTACTATTATGGGTATCTACCAGATAAGCATATATAACAGATATTTTCCTTGGCTTGGTGGTGTAGTGCTAAAATTATGTGCATATATAAGTAACAACCAGTGGGAGAAGTAAAGTGTATGCATATAAATACTTGGTGCAATCTTTGTGTTGACGTATAACTGTATTGCCTAGTCTCTTTCATCAGATCGGTATTTTAGTTGCATTGACGAGAGCATGCACTTCTACATGGTATCGGAGCCAAGAGGTCTTGAGTTCAAGACCTGGCCGGTGCAATTAAATTGCAGCCCACTTTCGGTTCACATTTAGGCCCGAGGGAGCCACACGTGAAGGGGAGTGTTGACGTATAACTTTATTGCCTAGTCTCTTTCATCAGATCGGTCTTTTGGTTGCATTAACGAGAGCATGCACTTCTACACTTTGTTCTAAAATAGGTGACGCTTTGATACACATCAGTAAGAATCAAACTTCTCCAATTTGACTATCAGTATACAATTTTTTATTGAGTTGGTCAGACTAACATAATATCATTACATTTGTCATGACAACTATTTTACAGTTCTGTAATTTTACCAACTTATTTGTATAAAAACGTCAAAGTGGCTCGTTGAAAACCGTCATTATCTAAAACATCATCTATTTTGGAACGTTCGGAGTAGTTAACAAGGTGACAAGGCAATATGCATTCAGTACTTGATGTCGGTGCTCCTGTGCAGATTGGTACTTATGGATGATGGAAGGCATGCCCATGGTGGTGGTGGGGTGGTGGTGGTGGTGGAGCTGGCATATTCGTAGAGGCGACCAGTGAGGGAGAAGATGATGACAACCGACCTGGACATCACAGAGGATGGCTAGCTCACGTGTCTTCTTCAGCAACCCATGTCGCCGCTTGGAGAATGTGACCTGCCTGCTGCTCATGTCCTCAATCCTCCTAATTACAATCTTGCCCTTCTCCATGATAGCTCTTCGATATCCTTAATTAATTACACTATTCACTCAACTCCTTAATTATCTGCTAACTCTAGCTAGCTAGCTCTTCACTCCCATACCTCCCCCCTCGCGTCGCCTCCCCTCGGCTGGCGCCAGGGGCCCCCGCTCCCGCGCCACCAGCCCTTCCCCGCTCCTCCATCCCCAGCCGCCGCTGCCGCTGGCAAGGGCCACGGTGGCGCCAGGCCCTGCACCGCAGATCTAGGGCGGGTGGTCGCCGCGGCAGATCCTATGAGGCGGAGGCGGCGCGCGTCTCACGCGGGGAGGCCGTGGGTGGCAGTCAGGGCGGCGCCCCTGCTGCGCGCCAGCGATGGGAACTTACATGGTCGGCATTGTGGCAGCAGCGGGCGAATGGGTAGCTCCGATGGCTGTGGATTTGGTGTCCTGTCCAGATCCGTCTCTGTACGGCCTTTGCTGGCCGGTGACGCGAGGAGGACCGGTGGGGGCCGGCTAGAGGCTCCCAGCCAGCGTGCCGACGGTGGCTCTCGTCTCCACGGCGAGGCTCCATTCGGTTTCAGCCAGCTGCGAGGTTGGGGGGACACGACTTCCGGTGAAATCGTGCCAACTTCGGTCATGGCGGACGATGGTGGCGTCTATGACGTCGTTCTCTTCTTGAGGCATAGGCCGTGGCACCCCACTCGTGATGCTCCGGGGGAAACCTTGGATCTAGATCTACTGGATTGGACGATGATGGTACCTTTGATGCTGTTGGCCCTCCTGAGGGCATCGGTTTGGAGCAAGTGGTGGTTGGACGGGACAAGCGGAAGAGCGGTGTCTCATGCACCGAAAGGCGAACGGCGGATCCCGGTGGCATGGTGTTGCGGAGGTTCGACAAAGGGCGTGTGTGGATGGATACGTGCAGGATGGTGGAGTTGTTTGGCGTCGTGGTGGCGTCGACAGCAGGCCAGGCAAGATTGATGGGTCAGTTTCTGCTCTGGAGATGGACCGGTGGAAGATGGCGGCGGCAGCCTCTGAGAGTGCGTCGGTCCGGTATGGGCCCAGTCCCGGTGTGTGGCTGGGCTTGGGCATCCGACTTTAGATGTTAGGGTTTGGTGCGATATCCGTTTGGTATTAGGCACAGATAGTCGGCACACCTTTATCAATGGGATAGGAATAGCAACAGATGTTGCCTAGATGGTGGCTTCAGACTGATTAATGATTATTTTGTATGGCCTCTGTGAATATTTAATAAACAGCCGCATGGATTGTTTAGATGTGGAGGCCGGGGGTCTATCCTCCTTAAAAAAAGCTAGCTCTTCACTCCAGTGGTCCAGTTAATAGATGGTTGTGTGTGAGCATGTACTGCCCTGCAGGCCCTATATATGAATGAACTGACGGAAGTCAAGTATAGTTATCAATTCATCCAAATATGTATGCAACTTGCATATTAACTATGCAATCAGCAAATTGGGGAGACAAAGTGCATGCTGATCAATGAGCTCAGTCATTTCCCTTACTAGTAAATCATGCAACTTGCTACTCCCTGGAATCTGTGAACAACATTTTTCTTGCAAATGGATGTTTCTTGTGTGTACCCTACTTGGTTTTTGAATCATACCTTGTATTAGTTTTTACATGTTGGCCTCCTGACCCACACAAATATCAGAGCGAATTCGATTTGCTTTGATTCCTGCCAATGTGCAAGTAGCGCCACTTTGTCGTCAGTGGTACAAATTCCGTGTAGAAATCACAAGTTATATATATGGGGTCCATCCATTTCAAAATATAATGTGTATTTTGATTCTTTAAGTCACAAGTTATTTATGGAGTGTACGCGCAAAAAAGAGAGTTATTTATGGAGTGATAGCTGAATTTGCAGTAAATTATAGCATAGTTGCCATTGCGGCCCATAGGAAACACATATAATTCTCACGATTCCATTGACCGTAAGTACACGCTTTCCCACTTTGAGGCGACCACTTGATTGTTTTGCCCCAAAATTAATTAGCACACATATATGTCAGGTGATGACAAGGACAGAAGTTTAGAGAAAAACAGAAAATTCAGAGTGGTCTGAAAACACCACATATTAGGATATATATATGTGCATCTTGTTCTTCTGACTGAAACGTATTCCGAACTATATAATATCTAGGGTCACAAATTCGTAGATATTTATGGATTGATAATTTTTAGTGGAGAATGTCTTTAGTCATGCGATGGATTCGAAAATCCTACTGCACATGCGTGATGAACACCTGAGCTCCTCTGGTTGTGTGGTCCTCGTAGAGAGGCAGCTCGAAAGAGGAAAACTTACTTGATCTACATTGGAAAAATAGGGGTGGACACACATTCATCTCATGAGCGTTGTCCTGGCAATGGCAGGCTTGTGAGGGTATGGTCCCGTGGATCTGGCCGGCGTCGTGTTGGTGCCGTGCCGATGGTGGTGGTCAGAATAATCAAGCACAATATTGAATCAGAGCGAGCGTCAAGGTGGTACAGTACTGAGCATATATTTTTATATCTTCCAGAAAATCGTGGGCACGTACTCTGGAGCCTGGTATGAAAAGAATAAAAACAATAATAAGGGATTTTAAAGTTTCCAAATTTCCAAACAAAATCCACTTGCACATGTATATATGCTTACTGTAAATTTTGTTAAGACATATATCTATGTATGCGCTACACAAAATCCATATTTGTGGATCTTTAATAACAAATAATATATCCATTAACCAGAATGAAACCATGGCCATGATTGTCCTTTAGTGTAGCCCATAAAAGAATAGTTTTCTTGACTAAAATTCACAGCTTAATAGTGTGAAAGTATAGATCTATCTGATTAGAAAAAAAATGAAACTTTTAAATTCGAATTTGGATTTCTGGAAGAAAAAGGGCTCACTGGAGCCCAGGACCCATTTGCATTGTTGGGACTCCAAAATTAAATAATTTTTTTGCCACCAATGTGAAATCAAATGTATTGTTATTGGCATCAGCTTTTTTTTGCGGGAATTATTGGCATCAGTTGAGTGCCAAGGCAAACACTTTCCCTTCTATTCAGTATGTATATACATATAATTAGGAAATAAGCAGTACTATCGCTGCGTCTATGTATGTGTTTGAAAAAAAACAGGAGTTTTGTGATGTGTGTTTGGGAATGAACCCCAGCTTTACAGTAGTATATTATGTGACAACAAAAACAAACCAAATGTAGTGTCCACTGACCGAATTTCCCTGAGAAAGCCATTACCCTGGTCTATGGCAGTACACTTGATGGTCATCTTAACTATTTTGGTGTAAACTGGTTAGGGGCTAGCCTATTTTCTGTTAGGTTGAATGAACATGGTGGATATGTACCGTGATGACCTATTTGCTTGAGGCACACTGCAACGTCAACCCTCCAACATGTACTTTTATCAACATAAATATGCCATGTACGATATTAACAACAATAACATCGAAAAATAGAAGTGAACTTGATCGGTGTTGCCCCACGTCGCCTCCCCCGAGCAGCGCCAGGGCCCCAGATCACTAGCCACCAGCCCCTCCCCGCTGCTCCAAACCCAGCCGCCGGCAAAAGCCACGGTGGCCGCGGGCCCTGCACCGCAGATCCAGGGCAGGTGGTCGTCGCGGCAGACACTGTGAGGCAGAGGTGGCGTCTCATGCGGGGAGGCCGGGGGTGGCAGTCAGGGCGGCGCCCCTACTGTGGCGGCTGCATGCGCATGGGTGGCTCCAATGGCTGCCGATTTGGCGTCATGTCCAGATCCATCTCGGTACTGCCTAGGCCGGCCGGTGGCGCGAGGAGGACCGGCGAGTGGCGGCTGGGGAGGCTCCCTCCTGGTGTGCCGATGGCGGCTCTCGCCTCCACGGCGAGACTCCGTTCGGTTCCGGCCAACTGCGAGGTTGGGGGACGTGACTTCCGGTGGAAATCGCACCGACTTTGGTCATGGCGGACGATGGCAGCGTCTTTGATGTCGTTCTCTTCTTGAGACATCGTAGTTGTAGGTCGTGGCACCCCACTTCTGATGCTCCGGGGAAACCCTAGATCTGGATCTACCGGATCAGACGATGAAGGTACCTTTGATGCCGTTATCCCTTCCGAGGGCATCATTTTGGAGCAAGTGCTGGTTGGACGGGACAAGCGAAAGAGCGGTGTCTCATCGACCGCAAGGCCGACGCCGGATCCCAGTGGCATGGCACTGCGGACGTTCAGCGATGGGCGCGTGTGAACAGATACGTGCAGCATGGTGGAGTTGTCTGGCGTCATGCTGGCGTCGACGGCAGGCCAGACAAGGTCGATGGGTCAGTTACTGCTCTGGAGATGGACCGGTGGAAGATGGCGGCGGCAGCCTCTGAGAGTGCGTCGGTCCGGTATGGGACCCAGTCCCGGTGTGTGGCTGGGCTGGGGCATCCGACTTTAGATGTTAGGATTTGGTGCGATGTCCGTTTGGTATTAGTCCCGGATATTCGGCACACCTTGATCAATGGGATAGGAGTAGCAACAGGTGTTACCTAGATGGTGGCTTCAGGCTGACTGATGTATTACTTTGTATGTTCTCTGTGAATAATTAATAAAATGGCTGCATGCATCATCCAGATGCAGAGCCGGGGGTCTATCCTCCTTTTTGAAAAAAGGCCAAACAAAACATTTATCTCTTTCATGGGGCCATTGATATTTCTAACTATTCCTAACAGGCCAAACACAACAATTCATCCGTCACATACAATTTCAATTTGTTCGGTTTACAATAGGTCAAAGCCTAGTCGGGCATTCAGAGAAGCGATACAACTTTATCATCTAACCAACAAGTATGCTGGCATCATCAGTAGCAAAACTTACATCGAAGCTACTTAATGATTAGAAGCACATAAGAATGACACCCACAATGCAACAATTGGAACTGGGTCAAATCGAATTCATGATGCATTAAGTTATTCACCACTGTACCCTTGTACTAAATCGGCGACAAGTACTATAAATCGGAGGAAGTATATGATCTTCTCTCGTCCCCTCATTGAGACCGAGTTAGATTCACACATATATAGCAATGTCTGTGACAGATAGTATCAAAACATACATGTTTCAAGCATGTTTCTGCTTTTGTTTTGTTTAATCTTAATTTGCAGTTCTGCACTCCATGCATACATGTTTGTTAATACCTTATGCAAATTACACAGGAACCATATAATTAATTTGCTGATCGAGTTTCCATCGTCCACGCATGCACTGAAAATACAGGTTGAAGCTGCAGCTTCACGCAAATCAATAAATTTTGGTTAACAATGTGGTTTGGGATGCGACTAAGCACATATATCTTCTTAATAATGCAACTGAACATTAATGACTTACTAGCATGTAGTGGACGAGGTAGTAGGTGTTATTCATCCTCATGCTCCTGCTGCCGCAACTCAAGGTCAATAAAAATCCTTGGTTCACCTGCTCTAGTCGACAATAATAATCCGGCAGCAGCTTTTGAGCTGCTTCCGCTGGCTTGCTGCTCACTCGATCTCATGGCCCCAGAAAGCTAATCAACACACATTAGTTTCTCTAGTATCAGCTTCATTCCATGCTTGCAACAAAATACAAATTAAGCTAATGTCATGCTATGTTAACTAGAACTGTTGTAAAATTTGAATCTAGTCGCCCCACATTATATTACATTGTGCCTGTGCATGCATTTCTAGTTTGTCCATACCATACTTTTGAAACATTTATATTTTTACTTGAATATGATTTCTTCTTGCATCGATTGATGCAAAGGCCGAGGCCTGCCCTCATTTCCACAAAGAAAAACTTGCATATGCGTCAAACATTCTAATACGCTATAGACGATTTGCACTTAAATAAAATACACTAGAGAATATAACATTTGTCAGATGTGCCCAAAACATCTGCATATATGCATGGGTGCTATACTAATCCTTCAAATTTGTCTCTTCTCTTGCAAATATATATGTGTGGTCATGTTTTTTAAGGATTTACTAAAGCATACATATATATATGTTATACTTTTATAGACTTCCAGATGACAAACTAGGATTTTTTTAGCTATCACTCACTTAGTAGTTAGTAGCCATGAGAATCTATGACATTTCTCACCTTCTTCTGCAACTCTATGTTTTGCTCATGAGTAATTCTCACCTTCTTGCCAAGTTCTATATTTTCCTTTTGAATAAGAAATCCCTACAAAAGCAAATTCCATATCATCATACTGCAGCTGCTAATAGCAAACACACATACAAGAATCTGTGCTAATGGAGCTATTTCAAGACCAACAACAATAGAAGCAAGAACATGAAGAAGATGTAGTGAACCTTTTGGTTAAGTTCGTGGATCTCCTCAGCCATAACTTGCTCCTAAAGAAATAAACTACAAGTAAATCATGTGTGAAACAAAAATAAAAAATAAAAAAGAATGGAAAGGAAGCCAACGGGGAAAGAAAAGGGGCACCTTCCTCTTTCGTACAGAATGCAAACTCGTCTCCAATTGGTTCACGAGAAACTGCAAATCTCGAACAGTGGAACCAGATAGCTCCTCTCCCAATAATTGCCTACCATCATAGGGCACATGGTTTAACAGTGTACCGAACGGCTAGCTACCTAGCTAGCTTCTCCATTCGTCACAACAAAAGATGCTACTACTGGATCTTCAAATCAGACATGTTGACATGCATGATAGTATGGCACACTCTATTTGTTCAATTAATTTGCATATGAAACCACTCAAAAAGAACTTGTTGACAGTTTTACTAATTGGCAATTATTTCAGTACATAGGTAATACCAACCAAAGAATAATATTGTTACCTATTATTGTGTTGTAAGTTGTGCACTTGTTGCCTCAAGGTTGTAACCTCCCTCTGCCATAACTGCCCAACAGATAGAAATGACATAAGATACAAATAAGAAGCACGCCCTGTTAATTAGGAGACATAGACATGCTTCCTTGCTTAGTGTACCACTACATAATGACTGGTAAGGGGGCATGTATAAAATTAAGTTGAAACTGTCTCCATTGACGGGCTACATATTTGGTCTGTCAATGATAAGCTATTGTTTCTGATGCACAAGGAAAGTGATGGGCCAAAAAAGGCATGTCGATGGTATACAACCCAGCACTGATAGTTGACACTAAGGTCCCGTTAGTGAACATTCAATCATAATATACATCGACAAGACGACAACCATCATCCACCCACAACTAGCGCGAATCCCTAGCTGCCGTCGAAGGAAACGTCTCGTCACCATACCTCACCTCACCATTAGTTTTCATCAATATCTACTGGTTGTTTGGTGTCTTAGAATAAACTTACTTCATTTTTTTCATAGCGGTGCCGTAAAGTCACAGAGGTGTGTGTCCTGACTGATCCGATTATTCAAATCTGATTAGTTTATGTGTCATGTTGCTTTTGTTAGTTTGACTCTTTGTGGGGTTGGAATATTTCTCTGATGTGATTTTGTGGTTCGATGGTACGCACTTCTAGGGGTTCATCCCTAGCCCAAGCACGCTCATCGCTCACGGCTTCTGATCTGTTTGGCTAGGTGGCTCAAGGGGCTTTCAGAAATCATTATTGATAATCAAGTCCATGCAGGTAAATGAGGGGTAGTATTGCCGCTCTAGTCCAACTGTAGTCTCCTTATTATAGTCATGGTAGCTTTTCATCTTACAAGGATTGATTCCATGAAGAAGATGTCTCCAAGAAATTTCATTAAAATCGTTGTAATCTATAGCTGTAAGAATTACTTCAAAATTTCTTGGAACGTGGATCCAAAGTAGTGTGCCTATAACGGCTGCCATTATCAATAAAATTATAGGTGTTTCTAAAAAGGTCACTTAGTGAAAATATGGCCCAATGAAAAAACCTAAAGCGCATTTTTCAGGCACATAAAAAAATCACCCATTCTACTTCGCATATCCTACTCTCTCTCTCTCCCCCTCCCTCCCTCTCTCTCTCTCTCATGCAGCGGCTAAGATTTTATCGCCTTGATAGCCTTGATTTCTCCCATGGGCTCTACCTTCTCCCTGATCCGTCCCATCTTCACTAATGCATTCCTCCATCTCCGCCCTCACCTCTTCTCTGTCTTGAATATGCAATCCCACGATCCTGCTTTAATTACTGTGGAGACGAGCCTACCCTATGTCACCCATCCAAAGAGCCTACCCTATGGCGCCCCTCCGATGATCCTACCCTGTGTTGACCCTCTTGAACGCCATCGTGCCCATGCGCGCCACTGGTGGTGAGACTCCTCCCACCATCCAGGGCAGGAGACACTGGCTCTTCTCCCCATTATATTTTTAGGGAGGGCGTAATTGAAACCGTCAGCGGATAGCAAGCGGAGCTCACGGGAGATAGTGGTACCAGGTCGCGCCATGACCAATCTATGAGCTCGATTTATGGGCTTGGATCAATATTTGCAAGTCATGTCATGGTCACCATTGACGGGCTTTGTAGGCACATCAATTGTGGCTTTGTTCCAATGGCAATTTGTTACTAACATACGATCAAACCTATTAGTATGATGTTTTAGTGTCGGTCAATACTGAATCATTATGTAGTAGTAGTATCATCAAAAAACTCAAGTGTAATGGAATGCACACTTACATGGGAAAATATGATGACACGATCCTTTTTATCGATGTTGATTTGGCTAAATTGGGCAAGATGAAGCTAATCCTTTGCGTGTTTGAGCAGCCCTTAGAGTATACACAACCTTTTGGTTGCGAGGTGAGTACTTACCCCTTTGAGTACCTTGGTACTCTGATAAACTGCCACAAGCTTTGAAATCAAAACTAGAAGGTTATCGAAGATCACACCGAGGAGTGTCTTAGTATTGGGTATCACAAGAGTCTTTCCTATGAAATGTGTCTAGTCTTCATTAATTTTCTGATAAGTAGTGCCCCCATCCTTAATTATGATATCTTTTCTGGACCAAGGAGGGTCTGGGAGAGGCTAGGGCTACTATCACTCTCAATTATTTTGGCATCACATCAATATATGAAAAGGCAACATTTAGCATGCTATGAAATTTAATGTGTTGAAGGAAAATAAATAATCCTACCTGGGGTTCCAACTATAGTCCTACATGGCTAGTCAACAAAAGTCGAAATCGATCAACAAGGTTCAAGGTGATTAACAAAAGTCCAATCAAATTGTGATGGTCAACAAATCAAAGGAGAAGGCAAAACAAATGGACAAAGTCAACAATATAGGCAAGACGCAAAGAAGCTCAGGTCTATGAAAGTCCCACTCATGCATGTATGAAAGGGAGTGGTGCAGCATGGACTATGGACACCTTCACCTTTGACTTCTCTTTCATGAACCCATGGACCTAGACTTACCATCCTAACCACCATGGATAGTTTTGGTCATCTGTCAGGGTACCCTCACCTATATACGAACCCTCATGGGATGTACTCTCATTCACTCTCACTTGAATAAACTTAGGGGGGCTTGGTCTCTAGTACATATTCAGTAGCTCTAACTCATTCTAGGGTTGATTCCAAGGACTCGCGTTATAACTCGGATCGACCTCATGAAGGATTTTCAGAGAGGGTTCTGAGGAGTCTCTTTACAACCCGGAGCCACTCCCCCCCCCCCCCCAAAGAACTAGACCACACTCAATCGAGGCGATGAAACCTATTCAAAAAACATCATTTTGTTTATTTGTTTTCATGTACGATGACCTTCGCTATAAGTCCATCGTCACTAGCTATACATTTGATTGAATTATTAAGATACCCCTAGACGATGGTTGTTTTCATACAAACAACACTATGTATCCCTAAAGATGGGTGTAGCCTTGGCATTTATGATCTAGAAGTAAAAAAGTATGTGTCTTTTGACTAAATGGTTATTTAATTTGCTAACCAAGTGCGGAATGTGGTAGTTTTCCTTACATAGTAATAAACATTTGGGGCAAAAGGCATTCTCAATGGTTAAAGACAAACCAACAGACTCCAAT
Source organism: Triticum monococcum (assembly GCA_034509565.1). Classification (NCBI taxonomy): domain Eukaryota; kingdom Viridiplantae; phylum Streptophyta; class Magnoliopsida; order Poales; family Poaceae; genus Triticum; species Triticum monococcum. The sequence continues at coordinate 4,134,587 of CM067845.1, read as the reverse complement.
TTTCCAAAGGGCCTCATGAAGGTTAAGGATGCTTTTGTTCATTTTTTACCGTTTAGTGTGCAAGTGGCCAAAATTTTGTTTGGGAGGATAGGTAGATCAGAGCCTCTTTCAGTAATCCTGCACACCCCAATATTTAGTATTGTTTATCATAGGAATGCTACTACTGTGGTGATTATTGCATAATGTGCAACATAAAGAGCCGATGGAACTTGGCGCAAAGAAGCCCGACTAGATTAGTGGGGAGTTCATGTCATGTTATGGATGGTGTGGCATTGGTGGGCTTATGAGTGTTTACAATGATCTTGTTTGGCATGCTTGTCTTTGTTGGTCCTGTTTTTGAACCTTCTCTCCTTCTAGCAACAAGACCAAAGTTTGATATCACTGTAATGATACAACATAATAAGGTTATCAATATGCATCTCAGGGTGCAAGGGGTTTCACAAAGGCTAGCATTATTCAAAAAACCTACATGAAGAGTAATATATATTTTATAGAATTGAATATGGAACAAAATGTGGAACAAACTAGTAACATAATATGACAATCTAGCTACCAAACGAGATGTTTTGGAGGTTTTCATTTGTAGTGATTGTTATCTTTCTACAGTATTTCTAACTATATGTGGTATGGCTAGATATTTTTAAGAATAATTCGGAGGGTCATGCATCAGATATCCCAATCTTAGGTAGCTCGGGTCACACCTGAGACAAGAAAACATGGTTGGAGCTACAAGTCATCTGATTAATTGGCCAGTTCTCATTCTAGTGAATGAAAAGACAATGTGTGTACTTATTGTATTTGTATCCTATTGATGCTACATTATGAGTCAATAAAAAAATACCATTTATTGAAAACATTCATGAAAAGGAAGGGATCATGCGTGTTAGTTGAGATTTTCTAAATATTACACACCGGGTGAGGAGCACACCCCCACCATATATGGTACATTTTTAGGGTCTTCACTGGTTAAAATAAAACTAATACTAGGAACATTGGACGACTTCATTCCTTTTGATTTTCTTTTTTTTTATTTGTAGAATTAGAAAAAAGTGGGACTCCTATTGTCTCCTCTGCATGCGGTTCAATAGTAAAATTCCGGTAGAAACTTCATATATTTTTTCTTTATTTCTATGATAAATATGTCATGTCCCCATTTGTTTTAGATAATTTTCTCGTATTTACTATGCTACAACCAAATAGGTATTCAGTTTATGACGTGTATTCAGTGACACAACCAAATATTTCCTACTTGAATGATGTGTGTTCAGTTTCTATAGGAATTAATCTAACGTGACATCCATTTTTTCTATTGCTATGTATATGATAGTTCCGAACCAAAGAGACCTGTATGGCCTCTTTGATATGTTTGATTCTACAAATGCAGGAAAAAGAAAACATGTTATTATAATGACATGTCCTCCTGAATTCTATATGTCAGTGTAGAATATGGCGTATCCCTTGATAGGGTATCTCGGTGAGGTGAGTTGACCAAAGGAGAAACATAAGCACATAGTTACCCTGGGTCAGGCCCTCCATACAAGGTAAAACCCTACTACTGCTCGTGTTGCATTGATGTATAGGTGTGTACATAATACATGTTATAATCAAGGGATCCTAACTTATTGTAAGGTGTCTATCAACTAGCTCGGCCTGGCTTATATAAGATAACATGGCCCCTAGAGTTACATGTTCCTAGTCGGCTACATCAGGAGGGGTGTCCTCTACAGATCTTTCTTCATTATCTTGTATGTGTAGACTTCCAAAATCTTCCTTTTATAGAGCCCATGCGTCGGCATTGATGACGCAGGGCAAAAACCGACCTAGGGGGTCCTCTGCCAGCCTACTTGGGTTGAGTGAGGCAACCCTGGACCGTAACACCGTCAGTATAAGATTATAAAAACATAGTAATTTGAACCAAAGAGTGTCTGATGTCATAGGTAAAACAAAAGGAACTGTACAAAGAGATTTGAGTGGATGATTTTCCCTCCAAAATAGTGTGCAGAGCACTATATAGGAAATATTTGTAAGGAACCAAATTCTCAAAAAACCGTGAAATTCCTTTGAACCAAAGGAGGCCTTGGTAATTATTGTTTTCATCGACTACTCTACGAGGCCCTATCATTAGTCAGGTAGTATATTCGGACCATCAGCCTGGCGGATATAAATTTTGGGCTCGAGCATTATGGCCATGAAGGCCTAGATAGACTGGAGCTGCAAAAATGTGGCACACTTGTTCTTTGGTTAACCCAATTGATAAGTGTCACACTTGTGGCACGATGCAACATGGTCCAAATGTCCTTATTACCATCCATTTTGCCACATCAAACAGATGACATCAGCAGAATCTTTTTGGTTTTTTGGACTTCAATTTTTTGTCTCTTAAACAAAAATTTTGATTACAAATCTGTTTTCATCATTAAATCTGTCTCGACGAGATCTTCAAAACTAGATCCCATATTGATATGTTTCGATGACTTTTTCTGGGGCGGGGGCGGGGGGGGGGGGGGGGGGGGGGGGTCGCCATGATGTTACACTAAAGTTGTCATAGTGTTACACTAAAGTTGCCTCTGATATGTTTCATCTATTTTTTTTTCTTTTATATTTAAAACTACCATTGTATTTCAACTAGTTTTCATGTCAAATTTTATTATTTGACCATGGAAATTTTTAGTAATTAACCACGCCAATTTAATTCATGGATCATGGCAATTTTTAGCAATTCATCATGACAAATTTAGTTTATAGATCATGGCAATTCTAGTATTTTGATCATCAAAATTATTTTTTGTATGAACCATGGCAAATTTTAGTGCATGTATAATGGAAAATTTAAGTAATTCACCATGGCAATTTTAGTTTCTAATTTATGGCAAATTTGAGTCATTGACCATGCATTTTTAAAGCAATTGACGATGAATTTCGTTTTAATCATGAACCATGTCAAAATTGTTTCATGAATCATGGCAAATTTTAGTAATTCATCATGGCAAGTTTAGTTTCTCAATTCTATTTTTTATAACATGTCAAAATTTACTTTAAACAAAAAGTAGTCGAAATATATCATGACAACTTCAGTGTAAACATCATGGTAATTTATGTGCAATAGACATGGGAACTTTCAAAAGAAAAAAAGTAGTCTAAATATATCGATATGAGATCTACTCCCTCCGTCCCATAATGTAAGAACAGTTTTGACACTAGCGTAGTGTTAAAAACGCTCTTATATTATGGGACGGAGGGAGTAGTTTGGAAGATCTCGTCGCAACGAATTTAATGATGAAAATAATTTTTCAATCAAATTTTTTATTTAAGAGATAAAAATTTTAAAAATTGAAAAACCAAAAGATTCTCGCTGAGATCATCAGTTTCGTCACTTGTACCTGCATACAGTGACGTGGCACGATGTATAGTGAGGGAGGTGCTCGGTCTAAGTCCCTTACCACCACACGTGTGGCAGATATAGGGTCCTTGATTAATCATGTGTCCAAGATCCAGCCTACTAAATCAATCAATAAAGATGGCAATCCCCTAATTAGTTTGGCGTTAATCACTACCAACTTTGATTAGAGGTTTAGTTTCTTCAATGGTCACCAGCAAGAAAGCGGGATACTTGTTAAATGTACTACTTTGTGCTTGAACTACATCAGTTTGGACGAAGCTGGCCAGCCAACAAAATATGAAGTATGTGAGAGGAACAAACGTACGATAACTAATAACAGGTACGTATTAATTGTTCAAATGATTAGTCACTTCAGTTATGAAACAGTGCATGGAAATGAGCCATATATACATCTACTTAGATAGCTTGATTGCTGTTTTTTCTTCTTCAAAAAAGGAATAATACATCCAGGTTCTGTACCAATTGATAGTTTCTTTCATACACACATTCATATTTGTGTAGTTTGAAACACAACGAAATAATCAAATTCCTCACCATGCACCAGGGGATAAAGCGCAAAGAGGATACAAACTACAACCCATGCAAAGATATCTTACTGCTAGATTGTCATCGAAGATCTTGGGTTTTCACCGTGGAGAAAGTCTGAGTTTACCTAAAAAACAATGCCTTCGACAAGGTCATTGCAAGGTACAACCAATAAAGGCCAGATCTTGGATTTTCACACTTGAAATAGAGACTCGATACTCGAAAAGCACTACCAAAACTGCAGTCCTCCAATGTTGCGGCCCCCGTTTGCTGAGGCCGCTGTTGCAAGTAAGCAAGCACCTAGCACACAGTTTTCCTTGCATCCAGTACACCTTTCCGCCAACACTTCAAGACCTCCTATTGTAGCCGCCGTGACTTTCTCCACCCCTATCAATGTCTTGGGAATCTTGACTAAGACATGCCCTATGAGCACGATAAGAAAGAGAAGCTTCGCGCTGCGCCCTCTTGAGGCCATGCTGACTGATAATAAGAGCACGTGCGACCGGAGCCTTTCCGGTCAAGATATCTAGGGGCGACATACTCCAATCCATATAGGTCTCTGATAGGGAAGAGTGGAACTCGTCAGCGGCCGGATCAATAAGGTCGACGTCCGGCAGAAAGACAACATGGCGGATGATGAGCGCTACGGCCAAACCATCACAACACCAAGCACCTCCACCCACCCACCCCACCTCCCCACCCCCACCCCCCCCCCCCCCCCCCCCCGCCATTGCGCTTGGCACACCTGCCACACCTCACCGGCGCAACCAAATGACAAGATACATCACCACCACTGTCCCGGGAGCGCCGGCCATCCCCGAACCAATCCCCTCCAACCTTGAACGGATCTGGGCATGGGCTCCCATATCTGCAGCCAGAGGGCAGTGCCGAGGACGTCACTTGCGCGCACAATTGTATGCTTAGTAGACTGGCACTGAGGAAACTACCTGTATGACACACACACACACACATCGCAAGAGAGCAGCCCATGGAGCCGCATTGCGCCGAGCGCCTGTGTTGGAGTTGAGGCCTCTCCGTAGTTCGCCGGAGCTCTCTCTGACATTTCTCTCGATGGCACAAACCAAGGAGGAAGAAGGTAGAGCAGATGGACACAGTAGGATTTTTCAGCGCACGAACGCCCGCTACACCAAAGGCAAATTCAATCTCTAGAGCACATACTCTGTCTCCACATCAATTAGAACCACCATCAAGGGGGTTTTACACCTGGGCCAGTGCTGGGGTACCATCCTCACACCTCCTACCCAGTCGGCGCCCGATCGGCACGCTCTGACCTCACCCACCACGCACGTACGTGCACGGGTCATGGTGAGCCCGCTGCGATCTCCACGCTCGCCCCCAGGATCCACTAACTACCTAGTATAGGCCTATCTACACGCGACGAGTGCACACGCACACCCAGCGCAACACTCGCGCGCGCATGCATACACTCGGACTCTACGTAGACACTACATGGACATGCCTCATACACGTCCCAAATAATAGTCAGATGATGCCCAGACAATGCACGCGCCCGCCACGAGCTCGATCTAGGCGCGCTCACGACGGTCGCCACCGCCCCGGCATGGCTTATTTCCAACACCCAGCGCCTAATCCATGACATCGCCGCCCGGCTTGCCGATAGGAACCCTGCCTCGACATCGTCGTCTCGTCCACCCGATGCCAGTGCGCACCTCCGCGCCCACTGCGATGTGCTATCTGCACACCGCACCCGTGCCGTGGTTGTCGCGTCCCTCATCATCGGAGATGGATCTAGACATGCCACACATTGCCGTGGCCACGTGCTCATCGCGCGCCACTGTCGAGACCTCCATGCCCGCCACAATCACCGTGCGCGCCGCGGACACCATCGCGCGCCGCAGACCTGAACCTGGTCGCTCTGATACCAAATATAGGAGCCGAGGCCTCTCCGCAGTTTGTTAGAGCTCTCTTTCTCTCTCTCCGCCACTTCTCTCGATGGCACGAACCAAGGAGGAAGAAGGTAGAACAGGTGGACACAGTTGGATTTTCTGGCGCACGAGCGCCCGCCGTACCAATGGTAAATGCAATCTCTAGAGGACATACTCTGTCACCACATCAATTAGAACGATTATCAAGGGGGTTTTATACCTTGGCCAGCATTGGGGCACGATCCCCACGCCTCCTACTCTGTTGGCGCCCGCTCTGACCGCGCTCACCCCACGCACATACGTGCACGGGTCACGCTGAGCCCGCTGCAATCTCCACGCTCACCCCCAGGATTCAATAACTACCTAGGCCTATCTACACGCGATGAGTGCACGCACACACGCATACCCTCGCCACACAAGCACACACACGCATACACTTGGACTCCACGCAGACACTACATGGACATGGCCCATGCATGTCCCAAATAATGATCAGATGATGCCCAGACAATGCACGCGCCCTCCACGGGCTTGACCTGGGCGCGGTCACGCCAGCCGCCATCGCCACAACATGCCGTATTTCCAGCACTCAGCCCCTAAGCCATGACATCGCCGCGTGGCCTGCCGATATGAGCCATGCCTCGACGTCGTTATCTCGTCTGCCCGATGCAAACGCGCACCTCCGCGCCCGCTGCGACGTGTTGTCTGCATGCCGCACCCGTGCCGTCGTTGTCACGTCCCTCATCATTGGAGTTGCGTCTAGACACGTCGCGCATCGTCGTCGCCACACGCTCACCGCGCGCCGCTGCGGATACCTCCATGCTCACCACGGACGCTATCACGTGTTACGAACCTGAACCTGGTCGCTCTGATACCAAATGTTGGAGCCGAGGCCTCTCCGTAGTTCGCCGGAGCTCTCTCTCTCTCTCTCTGACACTTCTCTAGATGGCACGAACCGAGGAGGAAGAAGGTAGAGCAAGTGGACACAGTAGGATTTTCCAGCGCATGAACGCCCGCCGCACCAACGGCAAATTCAATCTCCAGACCACATACTCTATCGCCATGATAATTACAATGATTATCAAGGGGGTTTTATAACTGGGCCAGCACTGGGGCACGATACCCACGCCTCCTACCCAACCGGCGCCCGATCGGCCCGCTCTGAATGCGCCCACCATGTGCACGGGTCATGGTGAGCACGCTGCGATCTCTACGCTTGCCCCAGGATCCACTAACTACCTAGGCCTATCTACACGCAATGAGTGCACTCACAGCCCGCGCCACACACGCACACACACACGCATACACTCGAACTCTACCTAGACACTACATGGACATGCCCCATACACATCCCAGATAATGGTCAGGTGATGCCCAGACAATGCACGCGCCGACGCTGATCGCCACCGCCACGACATGGATTATTTCCAACAGCCTGCACGCCCGCGCCAGGACGGAGGCGAGTGCCCGGCTGCTACCTTCCTTGAGGCTGGCCCGGGCTTTGCTGGGGAGCCCCTCCAGCGACGGCCAGACTGGGACAGGGAGGACCAGAAGTTGCGACGGCGGCGCTTCTTACCCCCGAGCCGCCAGGGAGACGACGCGGGGTCCGTAATCTTCGGAGGATGACAAGACAGACCTTCTTCGGTAAATATATGTGTGTGGCTTCTAAAAGCTACTATGGATACATACCTTTGCCTCTGATGTTGGATTCAACACTCCACAATGCTCCTGTTTGGCCTCCTGGTAGCGCTCTAGTATTGCCTCCATGCCTCTGATAAAGACAAAAAAAATTACAAACACATAACAAACTAAGAGATGATATAATTAAGTAATTAAGAGAGGATTAGGAGGGTGCATGAACTAAATAATTAACTGACAGACCTGGAACTCGCGAAGTCGTAGAGGCGACCGGTGCTGGAGAAGACGATGAGTGCAAGATCGGCGTCACAGAGGATGGCGAGCTCCCGGGCCTTCTTCATCAGCCCTCCGCGTCGCTTGGAGAAGGTCACCTGACGGTTCGTCGCGTTGTCGATCCTCTCAATCGCAATCTTCCCCCTCCCCATCCTCTCCTTCTTCTTCTTCTTCCAGCTACCGACACTAATTGTTGCTTCTTTGCTCTCTAGATGTCTAATCTATCCTGCCGGCTGGCCGGTCGATTGGAGAAAGTAAATGGTGCTACCTATGCTGCTAATTGTTGCTTCTCTGCTGTCTAGAAGTCTAATCTAGCTCGTAGTGGAAGCTTTCCCCCGGCTGCTACCTGATCCAGCTAGCTACTTTTGTATTGTTGGGTTTGCTTGTAATGCTCTGCAAACCAAAAGGAATCGAGCGGCCATGTGCAGACAACACTAAGCTAGGATTAAACAACTGGCTAAAATACCATTTTAATTGTTCATTAGGTTAATGAATGGCCCACCACGTACTATTTTCCTCGATGTGTGTGATAAGGACATCATAACATATTGTTGCCACTATTCATAGTTTAAACCTTTGGGTACGAGGATAGCCCCTACTGGCTTCGGACATGTTGCAATAACTTGAGCCGTACAATATCGCGCCAGTTACGAAGCCAGCCTCTTTTTGTTCGAACCGTTGAAACAGATTAGCAATGGTGTTAGGTACCTATTCAAAGTCCTAGACATGTTTCTAATTAAGGTCGAAGTGGTAAAACCTGCTCCATTTCCTCGAGAGGCAAGTAGTTTCTGGTTTTTGGTTTGTCTCTTTCTTTGAAATCATGTGCTCGTACCACATAATATGTGGGTGTACACTTTTCTGGAAACGGTGTGCCCATATCAAGCAATATATACGCGGGTTGTACACTTTTTTTTCTATAATTGTGTACTTATTGTATCTTTGTACAGCTATCCAACTATATTTGGACACGTCACCGTGTAACATGTGAGTGGTACACTTAATTTATTATAAACATATTTTGGTGGAGCCATCCAATTGTATATCTACATATTACCATGTAAAATGTGGGTAGTATGCTTTTTTTATAAACATATACTTATATGTTGGTACAATTGTCCAATTATATTTCAACACGGTCGATATGAAAGATGACAAATGACATGACTTTTTCACGACAATCGAGGTACGACTTTTGACGCCAATATTGTACGTCGGATGCCCTGACGTGTAAGATGCCAAATCTTAAGATTAAGTAGTCATAGATCTACCGCAACCAATAAACTGCGTCTTTGGTATGAATTGACCATGTCAGTGAATCTTCTATTCGCTCATAAATAACTCAAATTTTAATTTTTTTTAACACATTTCTTGCTTGCGTTGGTGACAATAATGCATGTGAAGTTTGTACTCCATACCCTTGGGAAAACTTTATTGGTTGTGATTTTTAACGCTAATAATTGTAACCATACTTATTGAGGTGGGTGTGGCAGGAACATTGGCAATTGGGGGCTAAAGGTAGCATCCAAGATATAAAAGGTTAGCTGGTACTACCATGTTGTTCAAGGTTGCTGGATTGGTGAGCATACATATGTACTACTAACTAGCTTTCCACTTGGCTCATCCAAAAAAGGACATGTTTAAGGTTAGGCGAGTAAAGTGGCCACAGAGCAGGATGCAAAAAAAATGTGCAGTCCACGTGAGTGACGGCGTTCCGATCTCGATTAGAGCCAGTAATGGATGAGTAATAAACTAGAGTAAAGACCATTTGCTTCCAAATTTGGTGCTCCGAGTCATGGCAGCACTTGATCTTTAGTATCTAGTCCTTAACGATGCACCGCAATCACTCTGATCTGCTTTCGTTCTTCCCTCTTTGCTGCATCAGCTTAGCTGTATGTACCTTCAGGTGTTCTGGGATGATCGACTGGACAAAGCTGGATCCACTGATTCTCCCTGCGCTTTCTTTTTTCTCAAGCTAAATTCAAGCATCTTTCTTTTTCCATGTAAGCACTTGAAAAATACTTCAGATTCTCTATGAGTATAAGTCCAAAATTTTAAAATGTACATACATGGTGTAAATATTTGGAACAAGCTAGCTTTATTTACAGGTGCACGCGCACTCACACATGCACATCCCGGTCACAAATGACTCTGCTAACTCAACTACCAGGAGAGGCTGCCAGGTGAAAAATACTTGACATATAACTAGGTGCAATGCACCTTAATACTTCTCTTATATACTCTGTCTTCAAAGGTAACATGTTGCACCCTTAGTGGAGCCATTCTATGAATAAAGCTAAAACCAACATCAAGGAGCACCCTTAGTCTCAACCCCCCAAAAGTTTTGAATACGAAATCAAGTCACTACAGTTACCTTGTTCTTTAGTTCCATGTTTTGTTCATGGATAATCTTTATTTCCTCGGAGAATTGAATATTCTCTTGATGGAATATATATCCCTACAAGTTCACATTATTGAATACCATGTATGGATGTAACGCTTTAACTTAGGGATAAGTATATTTTTCGTCCTCGTTGGCAATAGTGTAGAAATCGTCCCTCGACTCCGAAACCACTACAACTCAGTCTCTCAACTATTTAAACCGGCTATTTTTTGTCCCTCGCAACACGTAAAATGGTTTTGGTATGACGTGAGGCCAGTTTTGACTAAAACCATCCAGGTGGCCTGGTTTTGACCGCCATGTCACTTAAGGGACTAAGTGCACCCCCGGCTATCTATCTCCCTCGCATTCTCTCGATCCCCTTCTCTCACCCATGAACCCTAAACCTAGAGGAGGCGGCGGTGACTCGCTCATGGGTTGCGGCAACGTCGGCGTCGGCGACTCGCTCATGGGCTGCGGCGGCGGCAGCCGGCAGTGAGGTGGGACTTCGGCGGCGGGTGGCCTGGCCTGTGAGGCGCGGCGGTTGCTGGCTCGCTGGGCACGGGAGCGGCGCCCTTGACCCACGACAAGAAGCTCAATTGCTGGAGGTAATTTGTGCCTGCACTTGTTTTTTTTTTGCGACGCCCTTGTTTTTTTTGTGTGCCTGCACTTGTTGCAATCTTACATTCAGGAGTAAGGGCACGCCTCACGTTCTATTTGTGTCTCTTGTATGAACATAGGGCAGTAAAATGGATCCTGGAGACGTGATGTTCATCCGATTTCATTTTGAAGGCCAGTTTTTGAATGATGGGAAATCACTTGAATATAGTGGGGGGAAAGAGGCCGTGTCATTCGTTTATTGCAGGAATTTCTTTTTTTTCCGATCTGGTTCAGAGTTTTGGTATGCACCGCCAAACAAAGGATGACAAGATGTTACATTGGTTATATCCTGGAAAAGAGATGATTTGTGGTCTGAAAATGGTTGCTTTACACACTGATTGCAAGCAGATTACAGATTGTGTTGCTGTTGCAAGTGTAGCTGAAATATATGTGGAGCTATATCCAAATTCTGAAAATGACGAACACGACAGGGATCCAGGCAGAGATGTTGAGCTTCTGATGGGTCCAAATGCTAGTAGTGAATGTTACATCTGGTGCTGCAACTTCTCATGCTTTTGGTCTAAAATCATGTTTGTGGTTTGCTTATAAGACTAATCAGTACTATTTCTCATTTACTTTGTCAGAGTTTGAGAATTCCCTTGTGGTTTGCTTGTAAGACTACTCAGTACTATGTTTGTGGTTATGTCAGACTATGTTTGTCATGCAATCTGTTCAGTTTTGTACTCTGTCCAATAATCTATGAACAAGTGAACAATCTCCCATGCATTCAGTTTACACAATGGTCTAAAATCATGTGAACAATCTGCTATGAATCCCATTCAGTTTATACAATGGTCCGGAACTGAAACCATCTAGTTAGCATACAATTTGTTGTTACCAAACTAGACAAACATGCGACTGAAATGCTCTGAGCAAACCCATTTTTTCATAAATAACATAGGATACGTTACATGGAGGTCAAAACCAGGTCATGTGGACGGTTTGAGTCAAAACCGGGTCCACGTCATACCAAAACTACTTTAAGCCTTTAAGCGTCCCGAGGGACGAAAAGTATCCGGTTTAGATAGTTGAGGGACTGAGTTTTAGTGGTTTCGGAGTTGAGAGACGATTTCTATACTATCGCCAGAGTTGGAGGATGAAAAATATACTTATCCCTTTAACTTATATTGATGCAAATTTCACGCGGTAATCTGCAAAATTGCACACACCAATGATAGGAAATTCGGTGCCTTTTTATTGAGTTGTACAATATGGTTGGCAAGATCTCAGGAGACACAGAGTTAGCATCACTCCTTCCAAAGGCATGTGTACACTTTCTTCATAATTGTGTACTTATTATAACTTGGTAGAGGTATCCAATTGTATCTCGAGACATTACTATGTAATATGTGAGTGGTACACTTAATTTATTCTAAACAGATCTTGGCGGAGCCATCCAATTGTATCTCGGCATGCTACCATGTAAAATGTGCATAGTACACTTAACACTTTCTTCATAGTCGTGTACTTATATCTTGATACAGTTGTCCAATTATATTTGAACACGGTTGATATGAAAGGCGACAAGCGGAATAACTTTTTCTTGACAATTTGAGATATGACTTTTGATGTCAATATTGTACATCTGATATTCTGACATGTAAGATGCCAATATTATCGATTAAGAAGTCATAGATATACCATAACCAATAAACCTGGTTGCGTCTTTGGTGCAAATTGGCCAGGTTGCTCTCTTTTTTCGAAAAGGGGGATTCCCCGGCCTCTCCATCAGAAAGATGCATACGGCCATCTTATTAACCAAATAAAGAAGTACCAACATGGTTCCAAAGGTCTCCAAAAGTAAAAAAAAGTACAGAAAGCTCACACAGAGCCAAATAAAGGCTAGAAACACCAACTAGCCAAGACAAGATGCCACAACCGGCCGGCTCAAACTAGATAGGGAAACTAAATACCTATCCTCTTACATGACCGCCATCCAAACCGGTTGAAAATATCCCGAGCTACCATCTCCCAGCGGAAAGATCCAGTAACCAAATGCTCCCCGTCCTCCGTCTGGGTGAGTAGCGACCACGAACGGATCAGTGTCGTAGTTCGGAATATGACCTGCAAAAAATGTATACATGATATTCTGTTAAAGACCAAATCATTTCTGCAAGTCCTGATAGTCCACAGCAAAGCACAAACTCCAACCCGAATATGTCTCGCTAAACCAGGCTCAATCCCATTAAGCCAAGTCCCAAATAACACATTAACAGAATTCGGTGGATTGATATTAAAAGCAATGTGGACTGTCTGCCAAAGTACCTTGGCCAACGGGCAATCAAAAAAGAGGTGTTTGATAGTCTCATCCCGATCGCAGAAACTACACCTAGTAGGTCCTGTCCAATTACGCTTTATCAAGTTGTCCTTAGTTAAAATAACTTGTTTATGGACAAACCACATAAACACTTTTATTTTCAAAGGAACTTTGACATCCCAAACATGCTTAGACGTAGGAATGGAGTTTGAATTAATAACATCAATATACATTGATTTACCGTGAATACTCCAGACTTAGTCAATTTCCAGCGTAATTCATCGGGTTGTTGGGAAAGTTGGACGTCCATCAGTCTCCTAACTAGACGGAGCCATTCTTCCCAACGATTACCCGCTAGCGTTCGTCGGAACTGGATATTAAGGGGGGTAGATTGAAAGACCGATGCGATGAATACCTCACGTCGTTGAACAATGTGGTACAAAGACGGATATTGGATGGCCAAGGGTGTCTCGCCGAGCCAAGTATCCTCCCAGAAACGTGTACTCGAGCCGTTTCCAATAACAAACTTCGTCCTATTAAATAAGGCCTGTTTGACTTTCATCAGGCCTTTCCAGAAAGGCGAATCGGTCGGCCTGACTGTAACCTGGGACAGAGTTTTTGTCTGGAGATACTTGCTGCGAAGGATTTGAGCCCACATAGCATCAGTCTCCGATGAGAGCTTCCACAGCCACTTGCTAAGAAGGCATTTATTCTTAACTTCTAGATTCTCAATACCTAGACCCCCTTGGTCTTTCGGTCTACAGATGATATCCCATTTAGCAAGCCGATATTTTCTTTTAAGCTCATCACCCTGCCAAAAGAAACGCGATCGATAGAAGTCCAGTCTCTTCCTAACACCAACTGGGACCTCAAAGAACGATAGGAGACAAATTGGCATACTCATGAGCACCGAATTAATCAGGATTAATTGGCCTCCGTATGACATGAGCTTACCCTTCCAGCAGCTCAGTTTCTTCTCAAATCGGTCCTCTATGCACTTCCACTCTCTGTTTGTCAGCCTACGATGGTGGATTGGAATCCCCAGGTAGGAGAAGGGTAACTCTCCCAACTCGCACCCAAACAATTGCCTATAAGCATCCTGTTCATCTTTGGCCCTACCAAAACAGAACAGCTCGCTCTTATGAAAGTTAATCTTTAACCCGGTCAATTGTTCGAAAAGGCATAACACAAGCTTCATATTTCTAGCCTTGGCCAAGTCATGCTCCATGAAGATGATTGTATCATGTAGCGACCCGACCCGAATGGATCAAGTCTCTGTGCTCCGGTGTCATCCCTGGATCAGTAATGCTGACACCACACAGTACTTTGAAGGATTTATAGCAGAGTAGCAATCACACACTTATTACATCGGTGCCTCAAAAGAGAACTTATTACAATAAATATGGCTTAAGGCCATCTAATGTCGATAACAGCGGAAGACTCGGAAGATAAATGGGTCCATCAACTCCAACGGCATCACTGAGTATAGAACCACGACCTAAAAGCACCTTACTCGTCGTCTGAAAAGTCTGCAACATGAAAGTTGCAGCCCGAAAACGGGTCAGCACATGGAATATGCTTGCAATGTACCACATAGAGAGTAATGGAATGAAACAGCTATACTATATGCATATTTGGCTGGTGGAAAGCTCTATGGTTACTGTTTTGCATAAAGCCAGTTTTTCCCTACTACAAAGGAATGAATTTATTTAACTATCATGGTAGTTGAACATCGAGAATGGTTGACAGCATTCCGATCCCAATTAAGTGAACAATTAAAACCCAACAATATTAATTAGAAGTAACATGATGAGATTCACATGATATTCAAGTACTAGATACTCAAGATGTCCATAACCGGGGACACGGCTAATCATGATTAGTTTATTACACTCTGCAGAGGTTTGCGCACTTTTTCCCACAAGACTCGATCGCCTCTGTTGGGCTTCTCGCACTGCACGGTGTTTGAGAAACGGATGACCGAGACAAAGTCTTTCAGAAGCGCTAGCACCTTATGATGGATAGACCGGTACACCTACTTTCCCCTACATCTGCTAGTCTACCCTGTAAGAGTTCGCACGACTTAGTCAACTATGCCAGAGCCCATATTGGCTTGTGGCTGCACACGGAAGTTTCTAGCATGAAAGATCTTATGATCCCTTTGAGCCTGGGTGGCGGTCCAAAAGAAAAATAGGCAAGTCCTGATAGAAACCAGGTGCCTCAATCCACCCAGATGTGTGTTTAAGTTGCCACCTTAGATAAACCATTAAAATTATCAATCTCACATCTGTCATGGATATCACTCACCCAATCCACGTCTACTAGCATAGCATCTACTTCCCATCCCACAATTTACTTAGATCCTAATCATGCAATGTGTGAGGATTGATCTAATGCAATAAAACTGGGTTGTAGAAAAGGTATGATCAAAGTGTTACTTTCCTTGCTGATGATCCGCGAGTCCTAGAGATTCGAAGTAACAGGCGGCGCAATCCGGGTAATCTATCGCAGACAAACAACAAGCATACAATAAGTACTCATCGAATGCACAGGTAAAACTCGAACATGAGATCGAACCAGAAAGTTCAACTTAAAAACTCCGGTTGCAAAGAGAGAAAGAACCGAACAAAGCACGGAAAACAAACGGCGGAAGAAAACAACTCGGTTCTAGCAAGTTGAAACTAGGTCAAGTTTTACAGTAGCAAAAACTTATTTAAGTTGATTAGTCACAATGGCGGTTTCGAAACGAAACTCCAGGCGCTTGAATCACCTGATTCCGATAAACGAGCGAGAAGATAGACTAGAACGAAGATCGGATCTGAGATCGCGATCGCAGAATAAATCCGACGAAAAGAAAAAGAAGAACGGTTAAACGAACGGACGTTCATTAACAGGGAATAACCGATGATCACGTTCGTTAGGACGAACGGTCCGGCGAACGGTCTCTAGGCAACTAAACCGGAAAAGAAAACAAAACCGATCTAGGGTTTCGATAAAAAACCGAAACAAAGAATCGAAAAGAAAACCGGAACGGTTTATAAGAAAAACCGAACCGAGGGGAAAAAGAGGCACGTCGCGGCTACCTCGTCGAGGCTCCGGCGGCGGCGGCGTTGGGCGGCGGCGGCGACGTAAGGCGGCGTCGCTAGGGCGGCGCGGGCGGCGTTAGGCGGCAGCGGCGACACAAGGGCGGCGGCGCTAGGCGGCTTGGGGCGCGGGGTGAGGGGCGTGGGGTGGTGTGGGAAAAAGGGGGGGTGGTGTGGGTATTTAAAGAGGGGAGGGGGAGAGGAGACTTGGGGGAGGGGGCAAGAAAAAGGAGGGAGAGGAGGAGTCCGAGTAGGACTCGGCTCGGCGGCGCTGGCGGCTGCGCAGGCGCGCGAGCGCGATGGCCGGCCTGGCCTGCGGCTGGGCCTTGGCCCAGGCGCTGCGAATTTTTTTAAAAGGTCACGCGCGCAGAGAAACACAGAAAAGAACATCTAAACGAACCCCAAAATTCCCAAAGTAAATTTTCCCCGACTCCTACAATGAGTCGAACAAAATGAACTTTTCTCGGGACCTAGATGCAAATTTTGGAAACACGCATTTTTCCCTATCCGAATAAAATGCAAATAAACACCGGAAAACAAAAATTGACTTTATTTATTAAATCTTCTTTTTCCTAAATTTGGGAAAAGTCATATTATTTCCCTCTCTCATATTTTGATGTCAGAAAAATAATTGAAGATGAAATAAATAAATCAAATGATCCTCTTTTCAAAGTTTGAGAAAACTCAAAATTGAAAATGACAAAATCTCCAACTCTCTCCGAAGGTCCTTGAGTTGCGTGAAATTTCTAGGATCGACCAAAATGCAAGAAAATATGATATGCATGATGATCTAGTGTATAACATTCTAAATTGAAAATTTGGGATGTTACAAACCTACCCCCCTTAAGGTGAATCTCGCCCTCGAGATTCGGGTTGGCTAGAAAATAGGTGAGGGTGGTCCTTGAGCAAATCTTCTTTTCTCTCCCAGGTGGCTTCATCCTCTGAGTGGTGGTTCCACTGAACTTTACAAAACTTGATAACCTTGCTGCGGGTAACTCTGCTGGCAAAATCGAGAATCTTGACTGGTATCTCCTCATACGTCAAGTCGTCCTTCAACTGAATCGCTTCAAGCGGCACTGTATCTCTTAGTGGTACCTCCACCATCTCGGTGTGACATTTCTTCAGCTGAGAAACATGAAATACGTCATGAACTCCTGACAGTCCCTCTGGTAATTCCAACTTATAAGCGACTTCTCCCATACGTTGCAAGATCTTATATGGTCCAACGAAATGCGGTGCTAATTTTCCCTTAATTCCAAAGCGCTTAACTCCTCGTAGTGGGGATACTCGGAGATAAACTCTGTCTCCGGTTTCGTAAACTGTCTCCTTGCGTTTAGAATCTGCGTAGCTCTTCTGCCTGGACTGGGCTACCTTGAGCCTATCGCGTATCAACTTAACCTTCCGTTCAGACTCCTTAATCAAATCTAGTCCAAAGAATTGACGGTCTCCAACTTCGTCCCATGACAACGGTGTCCTGCACCTCCTTCCGTATAAAGCTTCGAAAGGTGCCATCTTCAAACTGGTTTGATAACTGTTGTTATAAGAAAATTCCGCATACAGCAAGTTATCGTCCCAACTAGATCCATAATCTAGTGCACAAGCTCTCAGCATATCTTCCAAAATCTGATTGACTCTCTCGGTCTGTCCATCTGTCTGCGGATGAAAAGCGGTGCTGAACTCTAGCCTGGTTCCCAAAGTTTCATGCAACTGACTCCAAAACTTTGAGGTAAATTGGGTTCCTCTGTCTGATACAATACTCCTTGGAACTCCATGCAAACAAATGATCCTAGTCATGTATATCTTTGCCAACTTAGCATTGGTATAAGTGGTCTTGACTGGAATGAAATGTGCTACCTTCGTCAAACGATCAACTACTACCCATATCGAGTCATATCCTGCCTTCGTCCTGGGTAGTCCTGTGATAAAATCCATGCCTATCTTATCCCACTTCCATTCGGGTATCGGCAATGGTTGCAACAATCCGGCCGGCTTCTGATGCTCTGCCTTTACTCTATGACATACGTCACAAACTGCTACATATGCTGCAATGTCCTGCTTCATTCCGGTCCACCAGAATGTCTCCTTCAAATCCAAATACATCTTGGTATTTCCTGGGTGAATCGAATATGGTGAATCATGTGCCTCTTGTAGAATCAACTTCCTGATCTCTGGGTCATTTGGCACATAAACACGGTCCTCAAACCATAGGGTATCGTGCTCATCCTCACGAAATCCCTTTGCTTTTCCTTCGCTCATTTTCTTCTTTATAGAAGCAATCTCCTTGTCAGATTTCTGAGCTTCTCTGATTTTATCCATCAATGTTGACTGAATCTCCAATGCTGCCACATATCCTTTCGGAACTATCTCTAAACTTAGTCCATGAAGGTTTTCTGATAACTCCTTGGGTATTTCCTCCGTTATTAACGTATTGACATGGCTCTTCCGGTTCAATGCGTCAGCTACTACATTAGCTTTACCGGGATGGTAATGCAATCTCATATCGTAATCCTTGATGAGCTCCAGCCATCTCCTTTGTCTGAGGTTCAACTCTTTCTGCGTGAAAATGTACTTCAAACTCTTGTGATCCGTGTACACCTCGCAATGATTTCCAATGAGGAAATGTCTCCATGTCTTCAATGCATGCACTACGGCTGCTAACTCCAAATCATGTGTGGCGTAATTCAACTCATGAGGCTTCGGTTGTCGTGAAGCATACGAAACAACTCTCCCTTCCTGCATAAGCACTGCTCCAAGTCCTCGACGTGAAGCGTCACAATACACCTCATAATCCTTGGTCTGATCTAGCAAAATCAACACTGGTGAGGTAACCAATCGTTTCTTCAACTCCTGGAAACTAGCCTCACACTCCTCAGTCCATTTGAACTTAGTATCCTTCTTCAACAACTCCGTCATAGGCTTCGCAATCTTTGAAAAGTTCTCAATGAATCTCCGGTAGTATCCTGCGAGTCCAAGAAAACTCCGGATCTCTCCAACTGTCGTTGGTGCTTCCCATTCGGTTGTTGGGGAACATAGTAATTTCAAAAAATTTCCTACGCACACGCAAGATCATGGTGATGCATAGCAACGAGGGGGGAGTCTGATCTACGTACCCTTGTAGATCGCAACGGAAGCGTTGACACAACATAGAGGAAGTAGTCGTACGTCTTCTTCCCGATCCGACCGATCCAAGCACCGTTACTCCGGCACCTCCGAGTTCTTAGCACACGTTCAGCTCGATGACGATCCCCGGGCTCCGATCCAGCAAAGCTTCGGGGAGGAGTTCCATCAGCACGACGGCGTGGTGACGATCTTGATGTACTACCGACGCAGGGCTTCGCCTAAGCACTACAACGGTGTGATCGAGGTGGAATTTGGTGGCAGGGGGCACCGCACATGGCTAAGGAACGATCTCAAGGATCAACTTGTGTGTCTAGAGGTGCCCCCTGCCCCCGTATATAAAGGATGAAGGGGGGAGGCTGGCCGGCCAAGCTAGGAGGCGGAGGCGGTAGGAGTAGGACTCCCCCCCCCAATCCTATTCCTAATAGGATTCCCCAAAGGGGAAGAGAAGAGAGAGGTGGCCGGCCCCTCTCCTAGTCCTAATAGGACTAGGGAGAGGGGGGAGGCGCAGCCCTATGTGGGCTGCCCTCTCACCTTTCCACTAAGGCCCATGTTGGCCCATTTGGCTCTCGGGGGGTTCCGGTAACCCTCCCGGTAATCCGGTAAAATCCCGATTTCACCCGGAACACTTCCGATGTCCAAACATAGGCTTCCAATATATCAATCTTTATGTCTCGACCATTTCGAGACTCCTCGTCATATCCATGATCACATCCGGGACTCCGAACTACCTTCGGTACATCAAAATGCATAAACTCATAATAACTGTCATCGTAACGTTAAGCGTGCGGACCCTACGGTTCGAGAACAATGTAGACATGACCGAGACACGTCTCCGGTCAATAACCAATAGCGGGACCTGGATGCCCATATTGGCTCCTACATATTCTACGAAGTTCTTTATCGGTCAGACCGCATAACAACGTACGTTGTTCCCTTTGTCATCGGTATGTTACTTGCCCGAGATTCGATCGTCGGTATCCAATACCTAGTTCAATCTCGTTACTGGCAAGTCTCTTTACTCGTTCCGTAATACATCATCTCATAACTAACATCTTAGTTATAATGCTTGCAAGGCTTATGTGATGTGTATTACCGAGAGGGCCCAGAGATATCTCTCCGACAATCGGAGTGACAAACCCTAATCTCGAAATATGCCAACCCAACATCCACCATTGGAGACACCTATAGTACTCCTTTATAATCACCCAGTTACGTTGTGACGTTTGGTAGTACCCAAAGTGTTCCTCCGGTAAACGGGAGTTGCATAATCTCATAGTTATAGGAACATGTATAAGTCATGAAGAAAGCAATAGCAACATACTAAACGATCGGGTGCTAAGATAATGGAATGGGTCATGTCAATCAGATCATTCAACTAATGATGTGACCTCGTTAATCAAATAACAACTCTTTGTTCATGGTTAGGAAACATAACCATCTTTGATTAACGAGCTAGTCAAGTAGAGGCATACTAGTGACACTCTGTTTGTCTATGTATTCACACATGTATTATGTTTCCGGTTAATACAATTCTAGCATGAATAATAAACATTTATCATGACATAAGGAAATAAATAATAACTTTATTATTGCCTCTAGGGCATATTTCCTTCAGTCTCCCACTTGCACTAGAGTCAATAATCTAGATTACACAGTAATGATTCTAACACCCATGGAGCCTTGGTGCTGATCATGTTTTGCTCGTGGAAGAGGCTTAGTCAACGGGTCTGCAACATTCAGATCCGTATGTATCTTGCAAATCTCTATGTCTCCCACCTGGACTAGGTCCCGGATGGAGTTGAAGCGTCTCTTGATGTGTTTGGTCCTTTTGTGAAATCTGGATTCCTTTGCCAAAGCAATTGCACCAGTATTGTCACAAAAGATTTTCATTGGACCCGATGCACTAGGTATGACACCTAGATCGGATATGAACTCCTTCATCCAGACTCCTTCGTTCGCTGCTTCCGAAGCAGCTATGTACTCCGCTTCACATGTAGATCCCGCTACGACGCTTTGTTTAGAACTGCACCAACTGACAGCTCCATCGTTTAAAGTAAACACGTATCCGGTTTGCGATTTAGAATCGTCCGGATAAGTGTCAAAGCTTGCATCAATGTAACCTCTTACGGTGAGCTCTTTGTCACCTCCATATACGAGAAACATATCCTTAGTCCTTTTCAGGTATTTTAGGATGTTCTTGACCGCTGTCCAGTGATCCACTCCTGGATTACTTTGGTACCTCCCTGCTAAACTTATAGCAAGGCACACATCAGGTCTGGTACATAGCATTGCATACATGATAGAGCCTATGGCTGAAGCATAGGGAACATCTTTCATTTTCTCTCTATCTTCTGCAGTGGTCGGGCATTGAGTCTGACTCAACTTCACACCTTGTAACACAGGCAAGAACCCTTTCTTTGCTTGATCCATTTTGAACTTCTTCAAAATCTTGTCAAGGTATGTGCTTTGTGAAAGTCCAATTAAGCGTCTTGATCTATCTCTATAGATCTTAATGCCCATGTAAGCAGCTTCACCGAGGTCTTTCATTGAAAAACTCTTATTCAAGTATCCCTTAATGCTATCCAGAAATTCTATATCATTTCCAATCAACAATATGTCATCCACATATAATATCAGAAATGCTACAGAGCTCCCACTCACTTTCTTGTAAATACAGGCTTCTCCAAAAGTCTGTATAAAACCAAATGCTTTGATCACACTATCAAAGCGTTTATTCCAACTCCGAGATGCTTGCACCAGTCCATAAATGGATCGCTAGAGTTTGCACACTTTGTTAGCTCCCTTTGGATTGACAAAACCTTCTGGTTGCATCATATACAACTCTTCTTCCAGAAATCCATTCAGGAATGCAGTTTTGACATCCATCTGCCAAATTTCATAATCATAAAATGCGGCAATTGCTAACATGATTCTGACAGACTTAAGCATCGCTACGGGTGAGAATGTCTCATCGTAGTCAACCCCTTGAACTTGTCGAAAACCTTTTGCAACAAGTCGAGCTTTATAGACAGTAACATTACCGCCAGCGTCAGTCTTTTTCTTGAAGATCCATTTATTCTCAATTGCTTGCCGATCATCGGGCAAGTCAACCAAAGTCCATACTTTGTTCTCATACATGGATCCCATCTCAGATTTCATGGCCTCAAGCCACTTTGCGGAATCTGGGCTCACCATCGCTTCTTCATAGTTCGTAGGTTCATCATGATCTAGTAGCATGACTTCCAGAACTGGATTACCGTACCACTCTGGCGCGGATCTTGCTTTGGTTGATCTACGAGGTTCAGTAGTATCTTGTTCTGAAGTTTCATGATCATTATCATCAACTTCCTCACTTATTGGTGTAGGTGTCGCAGAAACAGTTTTCTGTGATGTACTACTTTCTAATAAGGGAGCGGGTACAGTTACCTCGTCAAGTTCTACTTTCCTCCCACTCACTTCTTTCGAGAGAAACTCCTTCTCAAGAAAGTTTCCGAATTTAGCAACAAAAGTCTTGCCTTCGGATCTGTGATAGAAGGTGTATCCAATAGTTTCCTTTGGATATCCTATGAAGACACATTTCTCCGATTTGGGTTCGAGCTTATCAGGTTGAAGCTTTTTCACATAAGCATCGCAACCCCAAACTTTAAGAAACGACAACTTTGGTTTCTTGCCAAACCACAGTTCATAAGGTGTCGTCTCAATGGATTTTGATGGTGCCCTATTTAACGTGAATGCGGCCGTCTCTAAAGCGTATCCCCAAAACGATAGTGGTAAATCAGTAAGAGACATCATAGATCGTACCATATCTAGTAAAGTACGATTACGACGTTCGGACACACCATTACGCTGTGGTGTTCCGGGTGGCGTGAGTTGCGAAACTATTCCACAATTTTTCAAATGTATACCAAACTCGTAACTCAAATATTCTCCTTCACGATCAGATCGTAGAAACTTTATTTTCTTGTTACGATGATTTTCAACTTCACTCTAAAATTCCTTGAACTTTTCAAATGTTTCAGACTTGTGTTTCATCAAGTAGATATACCCATATCTGCTTAAATCATCTGTGAAGGTGAGAAAATAACGATATCCGCCACGAGCCTCAATATTCATCGGACCACATACATCGGTATGTATGATTTCCAATAAATCTGTTGCTCTCTCCATAGTACCGGAGAACGGTGTTTTAGTCATCTTGCCCATGAGGCACGGTTCGCAAGTACCAAGTGATTCATAATCAAGTGGTTCCAAAAGTCCATCAGTATGGAGTTTCTTCATGCGTTTTATACCGATATGACCTAAACGGCAGTGCCACAAATAAGTTGCACTATCATTATCAACTCTGCATCTTTTGGCTTCTACATTATGAATATGTGTATCACTACTATCGAGATTTAACAAGAATAGACTACTCTTCAAGGGTGCATGACCATAAAAGATATTACTCATATAAATAGAACAACCATTATTCTCCGATTTAAATGAATAACCGTCTCGCATTAAACAAGATCCAGATATAATGTTCATGCTCAACGCTGGCACCAAATAACAATTATTTAGGTCTAATATTAATCCCGAAGGTAGATGTAGAGGTAGCATGCCGACCGCGATCACATCGACTTTGGAACCGTTTCCCACGCGCATCGTCACCTCGTCCTTAGCTAATCTTCGCTTAATCCGTAGTCCCTGCTTCAAGTTGCAAATATTAGCAACAAAACCAGTATCAAATACCCAGGTGCTACTGCGAGCATTAGTAAGGTACACATCAATAACATGTATATCACATATACGTTTGTTCACCTTGCCATCCTTCTTATCCGCCAAATACTTGGGGCAGTTCCGCTTCCAGTGACCAGTCTGCTTGCAGTAGAAGCACTCAGTTTCAGGTTTAGGTCCAGACTTGGGTTTCTTCTCCTGAGCAGCAACTTGCTTGCCGTTCTTCTTGAAGTTCCCCTTCTTCTTCCCTTTGCCCTTTTTCTTGAAACTAGTGGTTTTGTTAACCATCAACACTTGATGCTCCTTCTTGATTTCTACCTCCGCAGCTTTCAGCATTCCGAAGAGCTCGGGAATAGTCTTGTTCGTCCCTTGCATATTATAGTTCATCACGAAGCTCTTGTAGCTTGGTGGCAGTGATTGGAGAATTATGTCAATGACGCAATCATCTGGAAGATTAACTCCCATCTGAATCAAGTGATTGTTATACCCAGACATTTTGAGTATATGCTCACTGACAGAACTATTCTCCTCCATCTTGCAGCTATAGAACTTATTGGAGACTTCATATCTCTCAATCCGGGCATTTGCTTGAAATAT
This sequence comes from Triticum monococcum, assembly GCA_034509565.1. NCBI lineage: Eukaryota > Viridiplantae > Streptophyta > Magnoliopsida > Poales > Poaceae > Triticum > Triticum monococcum. The sequence continues at coordinate 4,110,034 of CM067845.1, read as the reverse complement.
TAACTTCAACTCCTGGAACATCTCATATGCTCCATGACGTTCAAAACGTCGTTGAAGTCCCGATTCTAAGCCGTAAAGCATGGCACACTGAACTATCGAGTAGTCATCAGCTTTGCTCTGCCAGACGTTCATAACATCTGGTGTTGCTCTAGCAGCAGGCCTGGCACCCAGTGGTGCTTCCAGGACGTAATTCTTCTGTGCAGAAATGAGGATAATCCTCAAGTTACGGACCCAGTCCGTGTAATTGCTACCATCATCTTTCAACTTTGCTTTCTCAAGGAACGCATTAAAATTCAACGGAACAACAGCACGAGCCATCTATCTACAATTAACATAAACAAGCAAGATACTATCAGGTACTAAGTTCATGATAAATTTAAGTTCAATTAATCATATTACTTAAGAACTCCCACTTAGATAGACATCCCTCTAATCCTCTAAGTGATCACGTGATCCAAATCAACTAAACCATGTCCGATCATCACGTGAGATGGAGTAGTTTCATCGGTGAACATCATTATGTTGATCATATCTACTATATGATTCACGCTCGACCTTTCGGTCTCCGTGTTCCGAGGCCATATCTGTATATGCTTGGCTCGTCAAGTATAACCTGAGTATTCCGCGTGTGCAACTGTTTTGCACCCGTTGTATTTGAACGTAGAGCCTATCACACCCGATCATCACGTGGTGTCTCAGCACGAAGAACTTTCGCAATGGTGCATACTCAGGGAGAACACTTCTTGATAATTTAGTGAGAGATCATCTTATAATGCTACCGTCAATCAAAGCAAGATAAGATGCATAAAAGATAAACATCACATGCAATCAATATAAGTGATATGATATGGCCATCATCATCTTGTGCTTGTGATCTCCATCTCCGAAGCACCGTCATGATCACCATCGTCACCGGCGCGACACCTTGATCTCCATCGTAGCATCGTTGTCGTCTCGCCAATCTTATGCTTCCACGACTATCACTACCGCTTAGCAATAAAGTAAAGCATTACATCGCGATTGCATTGCATACAATAAAGCGACAACCATATGGCTCTTGCCAGTTGCCGATAACTTGGTTACAAAACATGATCATCTCATACAATAAAATCAGCATCATGCCTTGACCATATCACATCACAACATGCCCTGCAAAAACAAGTTAGACGTCCTCTACTTTGTTGTTGCAAGTTTTACGTGGCTGCTACGGGCTTAAGCAAGCCACACTCGGTTCAACTAAAGTTGGAGAGACAGTCGCCCGCAAGCCATCTATGTGCAAAGCACGTCGAGGGAACCGGTCTCGCGTAAGCGTACGCGTAAGGTTGGTCTGGGTCGTCTCGTCCAACAATACCGCCGAACCAAAGTATGACATGCTGGTAGGCAGTATGACTTGTATCGCCCACAACTCACTTGTGTTCTACTCGTGCAAATAACATCAAACCATAAAAACCTAGGCTCGGATGCCACTGTTGGGAAACGTAGTAATTTCAAAAAAAATTCCTACGCACACGCAAGATCATGGTGATGCATAGCAACGAGGGGGAGAGTCTGATCTACGTACCCTTGTAGATCGCAACGGAAGCATTGACACAACGTAGAGGAAGTAGTTGTACGTCTTCTTCCCGATCCGACCGATCCAAGCACCGTTACTCCGGCACCTCCGAGTTCTTAGCACACGTTCAGCTCGATGACGATCCCCGGGCTCCGATCCAGCAAAGCTTCGGGGAGGAGTTCCGTCAGCACGACGGCGTGGTGACGATCTTGATGTACTACCGACGCAGGGCTTCGCCTAAGCACTACAACAGTATGATCGAGGTGGAATTTGGTGGCAGGGGGCACCGCACACGGCTAAGGAACGATCTCAAGGATCAACTTGTGTGTCTAGAGGTGCCCCCTGCCCTCGTATATAAAGGATGAAGGGGGGGAGGCTGGCCGGCCAAGTTAGGAGGCGCAGGAGGAGTCCTACACTTCCGATGTCCAAACATAGGCTTCCAATATATCAATCTTTATGTCTCGACCATTTCGAGACTCCTCGTCATGTCCGTGATCACATCCGGGACTCCAAACTACCTTCGGTATATCAAAATGCATAAACTCATAATAACTGTCATCGTAACGTTAAGCGTGCGGACCCTACGGTTCGAGAACAATGTAGACATGACCGAGACACGTCTTCAGTCAATAACCAATAGCGGGACCTGGATGCCCATATTGGCTCCTACATATTCTACGAAGATCTTTATCGATCAGACCGCATAACAACATACGTTGTTCCCTTTGTCATCGGTATGTTACTTGCCCGAGATTCGATCGTCGGTATCCAATACCTAGTTCAATCTCGTTACTGGCAAGTCTCTTTACTCGTTCCGTGATACATCATCTCATAACTAACATCTTAGTTATAATGCTTGCAAGGCTTATGTGATGTGTATTATTGAGAGGGCCCAGAGATACCTCTCCGACAATCGGAGTGACAAACCCTAATCTCGAAATACGCCAACCCAACATCCACCATTGGAGACACCTGTAGTACTCCTTTATAATCACCCAGTTACGTTGTGACGTTTGGTAGTACCCAAAGTGTTCCTCCGGTAAACGGGAGTTGCATAATCTCATAGTTATAGGAACATGTATAAGTCATGAAGAAAGCAATAGCAACATACTAAACGATCGGGTGCTAAGCTAATGGAATGGGTCATGTCAATCAGATCATTCAACTAATGATGTGACCTTGTTAATCAAATAACAACTCTTTGTTCATGGTTAGGAAACATAACCATCTTTGATTAACGAGCTAGTCAAGTAGAGGCATACTAGTGACACTCTGTTTGTCTATGTATTCACACATGTATTATGTTTCCGGTTAATACAATTCTAGCATGAATAATAAACATTTATCATGACATAAGGAAATAAATAATAACTTTATTATTGCCTCTAGGGCATATTTCCTTCATCGGTTACGGTCTCAACCTTTGCGGGGTCAACTGCTATCCCTTCTCCGGATATAACGTGTCCAAGGAATCCTACTTCCTTCAACCAAAACTCACATTTGCTAAATTTGGCATATAACTGATATTCCCTTAGTTTCTCCAAAACCAAACGCAAATGTTCCTTATGCTCTTCTTCATTCTTTGAATAAACCAGGATATCATCAATGAACACTACGACGAACTTATCCAAAAACTCCATAAACACCTTGTTCATCAGGTTCATAAAATAGGCAGGTGCGTTAGTCCATCCAAATGACATAACGGTATACTCGTACAGTCCATATCTTGTGGTGAATGCTGTCTTAGGTATGTCCTGCTCTCGAATCTTCAACTGGTGGTACCCTGATCGCAAATCGATCTTGGAAAACACTTTAGCTCCTTGCAATCGATCAAACAGATCATTAATCACTGGCAGTGGGTACTTGTTCTTGATGGTTACTTCGTTCAACCCCCGGTAATCAACAACCATCCGTAATGATCCATCCTTCTTCTCCACTAGAAGTATGGGTGATCCCCAAGGCGAAGAACTTGGGCGTATGTAACCTTTCTCCAGTAACTCCTTAATCTGATTCTTAATTTCTACCAAATCCTTTGCTGGCATCCGGTATGGTCTCTTTGATATTGGGCCTGTTCCTGGCAATAACTCAATCAAAAACTCAATATCTCTATCCGGTGGCATGCCTGGCAACTCTTCTGGAAATACATCAGGAAAATCCTTTACCACAGGTACTTTCTCCTGCACTACTCCTGTTAGGCAATTTACTTGTGTCCTGTTTGGCACATGCCGGGATACATACTTGATCCTTCTTCCTTCTGGCGTTGTAAGCAAAATTGTCTTACTGGCACAATCGATGTTTCCTCCATACATCGACAGCCAATCCATACCGAGAATTACATCCAGACCCTGGGATTCCAAAATAATTAAATCTGTTGGGAAAACATGCCTTCCTATGCTTAATGGCACTTGAAAGCATCCTTGACTGGCCATGTATTCTGCTCCTGGCGAGCTTACTAGCATAGGCGTTTTAAGAATCCTAGTGGACAGGCTATATTTTTCCACAAATCCCCTTGATATGTATGAATGTGATGCACCAGTATCGAAAAGAACGAGTGCGGTAAATGACTTAACCAAAAATTTACCGATTACTGCGTCAGGCTGATCTTCAACCTCCTCCACGTTAACGTGGTTCACCTGTCCTCTATTGAAAGGGTTCGGCTTCCTCCCTGAGCTTCCATTGCCATTTCCATTCTGGCCTTCAGGACATTCATTGGCATAATGTCCGGTCTTGGAACACTTGAAACAGGTGACTTGACTCAGATCTCTCTTGGTTGGGGTTGATGGGGTGGTCCGGTTCTGGCCGTTGCTTCCTCCATTTCCATTACCATTCTTGTGGCCATTATGGTTGTGCGAACTACCTCCTCCATGGGTATGCTGAAACTGAAATCCCGGTTTAGGGGTAAAACGGGGCTTTTGCTGGGCTCCAGAGTTATACTTCCCCTGTCCATACTTCCTCTTGCGGTTCTCAATCTGCTGTTGCTTCCCTTCAATCATGATGTCATGATCTACCAACTCCTGGTAGTTGTTGAAACTTGCTACCATCAACTGCATGCTTAACTCATCATTCAATCCTTCCAGAAACTTCTCCTGCTTAGTTGCATCCGTAGCAACGTCATCTGGGGCATAACGTGCTAACTTGCTGAAGTCGTCAACATACTGGCCAACTGTCCTTCCTCCTTGGCGTAAGTTGCGAAACTCACGCTTCTTCATGGCCATAGCTCCTACTGAAACATGTGCAGTGCGGAAAGCTTGCTGGAACTGATCCCATGTGACGGTGTCAACTGGGAAGGTGGCTGTGAAATTCTCCCACCATGCTGCCGCGGGTCCGTCAAGCTGATGTGCGGCAAACTTCACTTTCTCACCATCCGTGCATCCTGCAGTGGTCAACTCCCTTCCTATCTTGCGGAGCCAATCGTCTGCTACTATCGGCTTGGTGCTGCTGGAAAACACCGGCGGATTTAGCCTAAGGAAACGGGCTAAGTGGTCAACAGGTGGCGGTGGTGGAGGTGGGTTGTTGTTGTTGTTGTTCTGCTGATTCTGAACTAACATCTGCATCAATTGATTCTGCTGCTGGATCAACTGAGTGAGCTCCGGTGGAAATCCATTGTCACGTCTCGGAGGCATCTGAGGGTTTAGAAAAGATGAGAAATACACTACTGGAATCTGGCATTTTGCCGTCTGCCAGCTCTTTGCCGTCTGCCAGCTGATGGCAAAGAGGCTCTTTGCCATCTGCTTTGATAAAGCAGACGACAAAGAACAAGCTGATGGCAAAGAGAGTCTTTGCCATCAGCTGGCTCTTTGCCGTCTGCCAACTGACGGCAAAGAGGACAAGGCAGACGACAAAGAGCCTGGTGGGCCACACGGAGCACAGCGTGGCTAGGTCAACTTCTTTGCCTTCTGCTGGCAGACGGCAAAGATTCTTTGCCATCTGCTGGCGGACGGCAAAGAGGTGGTCTATCTTTTTTTGCGGGTAAAGGCATAATACACATATGTATCAACCTTTTGATTTTTTTGAAAATCTAAACAAGGTCAAAAGAATATGAAATTTGGCACGGGATTGGTTTATAAGTCCTAGAAGACGTGGAAAAACTTTAAGAAAATTTACTAAATTCTTGCATGTCTGTTTTATCAAAAGAAATAGGATGAACAAACACAAATCTTCTGCTGATTTCCTATTGGTTGGAACCTTTTTCCCCTGGATCGATGACATGGCAGGTGCATCCACCCCAACCATGCATCGCACGCACCCATCGTGCGTGGGGCCCTCAGCATCGCTCACACGCATCGCACGAACAGACAAGCCGTCGTGCTCAGGGCCCTCCCCCTCGTCCCTTATCCACCCACCCCACGTTCTTTGTGTCTCTATCTCTCGCACCATTCTCTCTCTCGTCGGCGCAACCAGCTCGCCCGCGTGCTGGTCCTCTTGCCGGAGCCACCAGCCATGGGTCCTCTAGCCGGTGAACCCTCCGCCACCGCCGGCAGACCTCCGGCCTCCCCTTCCTCTGCTCTGCCTCCTTTGGCTCCCTTCTTCTCCCGCTGCAACGCGCCACAAGGTCTGATCCACTCGCTGGTCACCAGCCTTGGTCCTCCGGCCAGCGAACCCTCTGCCGGCACTGGCAGGCCCCCGGCTTCCCCTTCCTCTGCTCTACCCCCTCTCTGAATCCTCTCTCTCTAGGAACCAGCGAGGCGGACAGCGGGAGCAGGGCACGACCGCTGCGGGCCTGTGCGGGCAGGGTGGCCGATGCTGGAGGCCGCTACGAGCGACGCGCAGGCGGGCGGCGGTAGCAGGGCACGGCGGGTGCGGGCGGCCAGTGTCCTCCGTTCGGCTCCGATTGCTGTTGTGGACACGACCAACAAACATGAAACTAATGATGAATGGACGGAGATGAACTGGACACAAACACGAAACGGACAGACACGAATGACGAACGGCGGCGTGGCTTCTGTACCGCGTTATTTTTAATTTTTAATTTTAATCCCATTCTTTGCCATCTGTTGTACCTCGGCTGACGGCAAAGATGCTTAACGGACTAATGCTGGCGGACGTCCAGTATTTTGCCGTCCCTCCTCTTTGCCGTCCGCTGTGTAGGCAAAGGGCTCTTTGTCGTCCGCTTCAGAAAGAAGACGGCAAAGGACCTGTTTGCCGACCGTGTCTTTGCCGGAGCTGTTTGCCGTCCGCGGCGGACGGCAAAGCTCTTTGCTGTCTACCTTCCGTGCCTTTGCCGTCCACCATGGCAGACGGTAAAATACTGGATTCCTGTAGTGATAAGAATAGAGTGAGGTCTAAAGAGAAAACACTACCCCAATGCACATGAGCAAATGCACACAAAATCACTTCACTCAATTCAATCAAGGGCTTACAACGGTCTAGAACTATCGCAAAAGTGCTCGAACTATAGTGTATACATGGAGGAAATACTACTAATAGTTGGTGGTCCTCTAGAAATTTGAACCGGTGGAAGACTCCATGATGTCCGCTCCAGCTTCGTCTTCAAAGTCGGGTTCACTTGGATCCGAATCGGTGTCGTCGAGGATGATGTAGTTGTCTGGACATGCGACGTACATGTCTTCCTTCCTGGATGCTAACTCCATCTTGAGTTCTTCAATCTCTTGCTTAAGATCGCCATTGTGTCTTGCTAGAGCTACGATCTCGTCCATGTAGTCCTTGCGTGTAGCCTTCAGTTCTCCTTCTAGCTCGATAATCCTTGCTTTTGCATTCTTCAACTCTATCATATCATTGCACATCTGGTTCTCGTGGCGTCGAATGTGCTGGTTTAACTCTTGGATGAAAGCTGCAATGGATCTATCCTTCTTGGTGCTGACTAATTCCCATTGTTCATCTCGGCGTCCGCAAATCTGGTAGATAGTGTCCTTGAGGTCTTCTTGATAAACTTCTCCAATGCGTCCTATGGTGATATGGGCTGCCATGCTCTTTCCCAGACTCCACGTTGGTGCATTGAAAACACTATCTATGGGCTTCGTGATTGGCGCGAATGTCCTTCCCGGAATGTGAGCTTGAATCTTCCAACGCTCCTCTTCAGACAGAGTGGCGTTGAAGGTTCCCGTGAAACTTCGTAATCCAATGTTTAGGTACTTGGTGACTTCCTTCAAGTGAAATCCAAAAGGTGTGCCTTCATCCGGTTGAGCGTACTTGATCTTCGCGTCCTTCATCCTAAAGAGTAGAAAAGATGAGGAGTTAGAAAATGAGAAGAGAATAGTGATCTATGGCTTTAGCTTAGTGGTCGTGTCCTACCGTCAGCGTGTGCTTTGATACCATCTCTGTAGCGACCCGATCCGAATGGATCAAGTCTCTGTGCTCCGGTGTCATCCCTGGATCAGTAATGCTGACACCACACAGTACTTCGAAGGATTTATAGCAGAGTAGCAATCACACACTTATTACATCGGTGCCTCAAAAGAGAACTTATTACAATAAATATGGCTTAAGGCCATCTAATGTTGATAACAGCGGAAGACTCGGAAGATAAATGGGTCCATCAACTCCAACGGCATCACTGAGTATAGAACCATGACCTAAAAGCACCTTACTCGTCGTTTGAAAAGTCTGCAACATGAAAGTTGCAGCCCAAAAACAGGTCAGCACATGGAATATGTTGGCAATGTAACACACAGAGAGTAATGGAATGAAACAGCGATACTATATGCATATTTGGCTGGTGGAAAGCTCTATGGTTACTGTTTTGCATAAAGCTAGTTTTTCCCTACTACAAAGGAATGGATTTATTTAACTATCATGGTAGTTGAACATCGAGAATGGTTGACAGCATTCCGATCCCAATTAAGTGAACAATTAAAACCCAACAATATTAATTAGAAGTAACATGATGAGATTCACATGATATTCAAGTACTAGATACTCAAGATGTCCATAACCGGGGACACGGCTAATCATGGTTAGTTTATTACACTCTGCAGAGGTTTGCGCACTTTTCCCCACAAGACTCGATCGCCTCCGTTGGGCTTCTCGCAATACATGGTGTTTGAGAAACGGATGACCGAGACACAGTCTTTTAGAAGTGCTAGCACCTTACGATGGATAGACCGGTACACCTACTTTCCCCTACATCTGCTAGTCTACCCTGTAAGAGTTCGCACGACTTAGTCAACTATGCCAGAGCCCATATTGGCTTGTGGCTGCACACGGAAGTTTCTAGCATGAAAGATCTTATGATCCCTTTGAGCCTGGGTGGCGGTCCAAAAGAAAAACAGGCAAGTCCTGATAGAAACCAGGTGCCTCAATCCACCCAGATGTGTGTTTAAGTTGCCACCTTAGATAAACCATTAAAATTATCAATCTCACATCTATCATGGATATCACTCACCCAATCCACGTCTATTAGCATAGCATGGCATAATAAGCAAACGTAAAAGTAACTCCCAAAGGTTTCATAATAAACAGGTAATATGTACTACCTCGTCTACTTCCCATCCCACAATTTACTTAGATCCTAATCATGCAATGTGTGAGGATTGATCTAATGCAATAAAACTGGGTTGTAGAAAAGGTATGATCAAAGTGTTACTTGCCTTGCTGATGATCCGCGAGTCCTAGAGATTAAAGTAACAGGCGGCGCAATCCGGGTAATCTATCGCAGACAAACAACAAGCATACAATAAGTACTCATCTAATGCACAGGTAAAACTCGAACAAGAGATCGAACCAGAAAGTTCAACTTAAGAACTCCCGTTGCAAAGAGAGAAAGAACCGAACAAAGCACGGAAAACAAACGGCGGAAGAAAACAACTCGGTTCTAGCAAGTTGAAACTAGGTCAAGTTTTACAGTAGCAAAAACTTATTTAAGTTGATTAGTCGGAACGGCGGTTTCAAAATGAAACTCCAGGCGCTTGAATCACCTGATTCGGATAAACGAGCGAGAAGATGGACTAGAACGAAGATCGGATCTGAGATCGCGATCGTGGAATAAATCCGACGAAAAGAAAAAGAAGAACGGTTAAACGAACGGACGTTCGTTAACAGGGAATAACCGATGATCACGTTCGTTAGGACGAACGGTCCGGCGAACGGTCTCTAGGAAACTAAACCGGAAAAGAAAACGAAACCGATCTAGGGTTTCGATAAAAAAACAAAACAAAGAATCGAAAAGAAAACCGGAACGGTTTATAAGAAAAACCGAACCGAGGGGAAAAGAGAGGCGCGGCGCGGCTACCTCGTCGGGGCTCCGGCGAGGGGCTCCGACGGCGGCGGCGTTGGGCGGCGGCGGCGGCGACGTAAGGCGGCGGCGCTAGGCCGGCGCGGGCGGCGTTAGGCGGCGGCACAAGGGCGGCGGCGCTAGGCGGCTTGGGGCACGGGTGTGAGGGGCGCGGGGTGGTGTGGGAAAAAGGGGGGGTGGTGTGGGTATTTAAAGAGGGGAGGGGGAGAGGAGACTTGGGGGAGGGGGTAAGAAAAAGGAGGGAGAGGAGGAGTCCGAGTAGGACTCGGCTCGGCGGCGCTGGTGGCTGCGCTGGCGTGCGCGCGCGATGGCCGGCCTGGCCTGCGTCTGGGCCTTGGCCCAGGCGCTGCGATTTTTTTTTAAAAGGTCACGCGCGCAGAAAAACACAGAAAAGAACATCTAAACGAACCCCAAAATTCCCAAAGTTAATTTCCCCGACTCCTAAAATGAGTCGAACAAAATGAACTTTTCTCGGGACCTAGATGCAAATTTTGAAAACACGCATTTTTCCCTATCTGAATAAAATGCAAATAAACACCGGAAAACAAAAATTGACTTTATTTATTAAATCTTCTTTTTCCTAAATTTGGGAAAAGTCATATTATTTCCCTCTCTCATATTTTGATGTCGGAAAAATAATTGAAGATGAAATAAATAAATCAAATGATCCCCTTTTCAAAGTTTGAGAAAACTCAAAATTGAAAATGACGAAATCTCCAACTCTCTCCGAAGGTCCTTGAGTTGCGTGAAATTTCTAGAATCGGCCAAAATGCAAGAAAATATGATATGCACGATGATCTAGTGTATAATATTCCAAATTGAAAATTTGGGATGTTACATATCATCAGCGTACTGAAGGATGGATACACCTCCATCAATAAGATGAGGTACCAATCCACCTACTTGACCATTTTCCTTAGCCCTTCCTATCAAGATTGCTAACATATCCACCACAATGTTAAACAAGATAGGGGATATCGGATCTCTTTGTCTGAGGCCTTTATGTGTCTAGAAGTAATGACTTATGTCATCATTAACTTTAATTCCCACACTATCTTTTTGCGTAAATGATTCAACCTGTCGGCGCCAGGCCTCATCAAAACCTTTCATACGCAATGACTGTTGGAGGAATGGCCATTTGACCTTATCGTACGCTTTCTCGAAATCCACTTTAAAAATTACTCCATCTAATTTTTTGAAATGGATTTCATGAAGTGTTTCATGCAGGACGACCACCCCTTCAAGGATATTTCTGTCCGGCATGAAAGCAGTTTGGGACTGTTGCACCACAGAATGCGAAATCTATGTGAGTCTGTTAGTCCCGACCTTGGTGAAAATTTTGAAACTAACATTGAGGATTGAGCAATTCAGGCCAGGTTGCTCATAAGTACCTCAATTTTAATACTCCCTCCGATCCAAAATTAGTGTCGCAGTTTTGAAATGAGCTTAGTTTAACCTTAGTTCAAAGCTGCGACATTTATTATGGATCGGAGAGGGAGTACATTTCTGGCGTATGGTGGTTAAAATAATGTCTGTGAAATTTATATTTCAGACACTTGGAGAAAATCTGTTGGTCGTGATTTGCAACAATAATAATTGTACCCCTATGTATTGTCATTTGGGTGCTAAAGGTAGCATCCAGTTATAGAAGATTATCTGGCAGTACCATGTTATTTTTGGTTGTTGGATTGGTGAGCATACATATGTATACCTAAATTTCCACTTGGCTCATCCAAAAAGGGACAGTTTTATGGTTACCCAAGTAAAGTGGCCACAGAGCACGATGCAAAAAATGTGCAGTCCACGCGAGTGATGGTGTTCTGATCTCGATTAGAGCCAGCAATGGATGATTAAATTAGAGTAAAGACGATTTCCTTCCAGATTTGGTTCTCTGAGTCATGGCACCACTTGATCTTTAGTAAGTAGTCCTTAATGATGCACTGCAACTACTCCGATATTGTTTGATTCTTTCTTTTTGCTGCATCAGCCCAGGTGTTTTAGGATGAGTGGACAAAGCTGGAGCCACTGATTCTCCCTGCTGCTTTTTTGTTTCAAGCTAAATTCAAGCATCTTTATTTTTTCCATTCAGTTAGCACTTGAAAAATACTTCAGATTCTTCGTGAAAGCATTTTGAACAAGCTAGCTTTTATTTACACAAGCACAGTCGCACACACACACGTACGCACATCCAGCTCACGTATGACACTATTAACTCAACAACCAGAAGAGGCTGCCAGGTTGAAAATACTTGAAATATAATTGGCAGCAGCCAGCAATGCACCTTAATACTTTTCATATATACTCTGCCTTGGATGATAACATGTTGCACCCGTAGTAGATCCATTCAATGCATACAGCTGAAACCAACATCAAGGAGCACCGTTAATCTCAACCCCCAAATTTTGAATACAGAATCAAGTCACTCAGTTACCTTGTTCTTTAATTCCAAGTTTTGTTCATGTATAAGCTTTATTTCCTCGGAGAGTTGAAAATTCTCTTGATGGAAGATATATCCCTACAAGTTCACATTATTGAATTAATTACCATGTCTGGATATAATGTTTTAAATTATATTAATGCAAATTTCAGGTGGTAATCTAAAACTAAGTAAAATTGCACACACAAATGATAGAAAAATTGGCGAACCTTTTCATTGAGTTGTACAATATAGTTGGTGAAACTTTGTTCCTAAAATGTATCAGGAGCCACAGAGTTAGCATCATTCCATCGAAAAACATATTAGCATCATGATTATGGTGGAAGGTATGATGATCAACAGAAGTAAGAACATACTGAGAGAGCCGATTACCTTCTTCTCTCTAATACAACGTAAGCTCTTCTCTAGTTGATTTTCCAATAAACACAAGTCGTTGACTCCTAGGTTTGATAATCTCTCCCCCATTAGCTTCCTGTAAGTCAGACAATGAGATGACTTGAATGATTTTCCATGTTTACTCAAGCTGATTTAAATTAGATAGATAGTACTGCAATTGAATTAAGAACTTTTACCGATGATGATCTTGAAGTATCTGCATTTCCTGCTGTAATTTCCGTACTTCACCTTCCCAAAACTAGCAAAAATATGAGATTTTTTCTATTACCAGAAACTGAGTTACTGCAAAGCGTTACAAATTCATATCACAAATTTCGTACAAACTAATAAAATAATGATTACGAAATGGTACTACCATGAGTATTTGGCATATAGGCATAATGAATAATTTTCTTGGCTTACAGTGTATGCTAAAGTATGTTCATATCAATACTTGGTGCACTTTTTGTTCTAAAATAGACGACACTGATACACATCAGTAAAAATTAAGCTTCTCTAATTTCACTATCAATATAAAAAATATTGAGGTCGGTCAAATGAACATAATATCATTACATTTGTCATGACAACTGTTTTATAGTTCCATAATTTTACTAACTTGTTTGTATGAAAAGATAAGGGTTTTTACCAAGGATATCATGTATTTCGGAACATCCGGAGTACTTAACAAGGTTACGAGGCAATATGCGTTCATACCATGATTTGCGACACTGGATTCAACAGCTGGTGGTTCTCCTGTGCAGATTGGTACTTATGAATGATGGAAGGCATGCCCATGGTGGTGGTGGTGGTGGAGCTGGCATACTCGTAGAGGCGACCGGTGGAGGAGAAGACGATGACACCGACCTGGACATCACAGAGGATTGCCAGCTCATGTGCCTTCTTCATCAGGCCATGACGCCGCTTGGAGAAGGTGACCTGTCTGCTGCTCATCTTCTCAATCCTCCTAATCACAATCTTGCCCCTAGCCATGCTAGCTCTTCGATCTCCTTAACTAATTGATTACTATACATATGTTATTTCAATTTCTCCCACCAACGCTCACACTATATAAGCTAGCTAGGCAGCTAGATCTTCACTTCAGTAGTCCAATAGATGGTTGTGTGTGTAAGCATGTATCTGCACACCCCTATATATGAATGAACCGGATGAAGACTAGGTGCTCATCCAAACATGCAACTTGCAGATTAACAATTTTATTTTGTAATGAGCAAAGGAGGCAGAGTGCATGGTGATCAATGATCTTGATCCCATCATCCCCTTAATAAATAGTGTAACTTGCTGCAATCCCTGGAGACTGTGAAGGGGCAGGGAATCCCTGCAACAATAGTTTTTTGTGTACCGTACGAGGTTTTGGAATCCGGTAAACATCACGCCTTGTCTCGAGTTTTTTGCACAGTTTGGCTCTCGATCCACACAAATATCGGAGCAGATTCGGATTCGATTGGATTCCTGCCAATGCGCAAGTAGCACCACTTTGTCGTCAGCAGTACAAATTCCAGAACGGAATCACAAGTTAAATATATATGGGGTACTGATCCATCTGTTTCAAAAGATAAGGCTTTGACCAATAATTACTACTTCTTAGATTGTCGAGAGTAGTGGTGTCCTCTAATGATATCAGAAGTGAAATATGCATGGGCTAATGACTGATCTTCTTAGAATTTCTGAAGTGAGAGGCGCTGTAGGCACCAAAGTTTGCCGCTAACAGACGCATATAATTACGTTAAGTTCATGTAGGAGAAGGCCGCCAGCACAACATTTCGCATATAATTACGTCAAGTTCATGTAGGACAAGGCTGACAGACGCATATAATTACGCCACTTGATTGTTTTGCCCTAAATATTAATTAGCACACATATATACCAAGGATAAAGACCGAAGTTCAGACAGAAACAGAAAATTCAGATGACTGAGAACACCACATATTAGGATAAATGTGCATCTTGTTCTTCCGATTGAGCATAATCATAAATATATATAATAGCTGGGGTCACAAGTTCTGGGAAACTTTATTCGTAGAGTATGGTTTGATAATTGCTAGTGGACAATATCTTTAGCCAGATGCTGGATTCGAAAATCCTAGTGCACATGCATGATATTGATGAGCTCATGAGCTCGTGTGGTTGTGTGGTCATTGTAGAGGCAGCTAGCTCAAGGAGGAAAACCAACTTGATCCACAATGGGACAAAGGGGCAGTACACACATTCATCTCACAGAGAGTGTCTGCTAGCCACACCTTTATACTTCCGATTTTGCTAATCCTCAGTTGACTGAAGTTTTAATTTGCCTCAGTCGATTTCATGGAAAGCCCTGAGGCCGAGTCAGGAGTGACATGGCGCAGGGATCGACGAAGTGGCTGCGCGAAATGAGGGGGGCTGAATGTTGTTAAGTCTTGTTAGGGAGGGCCGGTGCATGAGGATACAACATTTTAGCAGCAATTAAGCACCTCTTCACATGCATCGTAGACATGCCCCCTCCTAGTCCTCCATGTCTCCCCCACTGGGTATCGCTGATGGAGGAGAGTCAGATGTTGACGAGTTACTTCGGATGCGGGAAGCAGGGGGGAAGATTTGACCGATGCGTAAGATTGATGCATCCACACTTTTGGAGATGGCCATCGCTCAAGACAAGCTAGGATTGTTAGGACATCTTCAGCCGTTGGCCCTCCCAGGACACATAAAAATCGTCGTCTGAGGGCGAGCCGGCGATACAATCGGCGCTGCGGGCGGTTTTGCGCCCAGTCGTCGCCTCCAGCTCGCCTCCAGGCGCCGAAATTGACCCACTTTGCAACCCAATTTCGGTGAATAAAGGGCCCATATGGGCGATAATAGGCCCATATTCGGCGTGGTTTCGCCGTGTCTCGACGTTTAATTATCAACACAATTATTTCTTATCACATATTTCATCACAGAAAAATCAAATACTTCAACAAAATAGTACAACAACAAATAGTTCAATACAAATTATATAGTTCAACAAATAAAAACTCGTATTTCATCACACGGCGTCCCCCTTGAGCCTCCATAGGTGTTCAATCAGATCTTTCTGCAGTTGATGATGCACCTGTGGGTCTCGGATCTCCTGACGCATACTGAGATAGGCAGTCCAAGTTGCCGGTAGCTGGTGATCAACTTCGGCTAGAGGACCCTGCCTGTAGTATGGTTCAGTGTCAAACACTGGGTCTTCTTGCTCGCTCTCGATGATCATGTTGTGCAAGATGACACAGCAAGTCATAATCTTCCACATTTGATCTTTGGACCAGGTCTGAGCGGGGTACCGAACAACAACAAATCAAGATTGGAGCACACCAAATGCCCGCTCGACATCCTTCCTGCAAGCCTCCTGAACCTTCACAAACCAGGCGTTCTTGCCTCTGCCACAGGGTTTGAGATCGTCTTCACAAATGTCGACCATCTCGGATAGATGCCGTCAGCTAGATAGTACCCCTTGTTGTATTGGTGCCCATTGATCTCGAAGTTCATCGGAGAAGAATGACCCTCAACGAGCTTGGCAAAAACAGGAGAGCACTGGAACACGTTGATGTCATTGTGAGTTCCTGGCATACCAAAGAAGGAGTGCCAAATCCAGAGGTCCTGTGTGGCTACCGCCTCAAGCACCACACTGCAACTGCCTTTGGCGCCTTTGTACATCCCCTGCCAACCAAATGGGCAATTTTTCCATTTCCAATGCATGCAGTCGATGCTTCCAAGCATCCCAGGAAATCCTCTTGCTGCATTCTGGGCTAGGATCCGAGCAGTGTCTTCCGCATTGGGTGTTCTCAAGTATTGTGGCCCAAACACTGCCACCACTGCCCGGCAGAACTTGTAGAAACACTCTATGCTGGTGGACTCGGCCATGCGCCCATAGTCATCAAGTGAATCACTGGGAGCTCTATATGCAAGCATCCTCATCGCTGTCGTGCACTTCTGGATGGAGGTGAATCCAAGAGCGCCAGTGCAATCCATCTTGCACTTGAAGTAGTTGTCGAACTCCCGGATGGAATTCACAATCCTGAGGAAGAGCTTTCGGCTCATCCGATAACGGCACCGAAATGTTCTCTCGCCATGAAGTGGAGCATCGGCGAAGTAGTCGGAGTAGAGCATGCAGTAGCCTTGGAGACGATGCCGGTTCTTTGCTTTCACCCGCCCCGGCGCCGAGCCACCTCGCCGCGGCTTTTCATTGCTCGCCAGCAGCTGGGCGAGGGCGGTGAGCACCATGAGATGCTCTTCTTCCTGGACGTCGGCCGCGGCTTCCTCCTTCAGCAGCGCGGCGAGCTCTTCCTCCTCATCCGAGTCCATCGCCGAGACAGGCAAAACGCCGAACACCTTGCGCTCGGTGGGCGTGTACCCGCCGTTAACCGCGCCTCTGCGGCCGGAAACGCCCAGCTGCTGTGGGAGGGGCTGCTGCGGCGAAGCGCTGCTATTTTCCGGCGGGGAATGGCTATCTAGCGGAGTAGGGAGGCGGCCGTCGCCGGGATATAGCTAGTGGTGGCCGAGGGCGCGGGGGGTGCGAGGCGAGTCGGGGGAAGAAAACCTTGACTTTTCCCCTGTCGGTGTGGGCCACGCGTGCTTTTCCCTAGCGCCGGAGCCCCCAACTGCTCCCCAGCGCGCCGGGTTCCGCCTGTGACCGCCGGGCGGAAAAAAGGTCCGAACCGGCGATTTTCGGCATCCCGGGGACGCGACTGGGCCGTTTTTTCGGCGCCGGCGCCGAAAAAGTGGCCTTGGGGGGGCTGTTGGGGGCGCGGCTGGAGATGCCCTTAGTGTCTAACTAGGACGGGGCGAAGGAGCCCACCCAGCGAAACTTCAAAACTTATGTATTACTTCCTCCGTCCCAAAATAAGTGACTCAACTTTGAAGGAACTTACTAAAGTGAGGTATATTAGAGGATTTCGTGCTAAACGAGGTAATAAAGTGTGGCAAACTCAAATTTTCAGGGTAAATTTCGCATGTACTAGCAGAAGGGCCTGTGCGTTGCAACGAAAGGGAAAACAATCATAATCTCCAATGACCATGACCACATTTTGTTGCATCACTGAGATACACTATCACTCTCTTTTTCATTGAGACATTCATTTTTTTAAATAATTGTATATATTTCACACAAAAAAGATAATTGTATGTACTTTGACAGTAGTCAATTACAAACATAGCATAGACACATCATCGTCGAGAAACCGCAGTAGACAACAGGTGTCCCAACACAAATCCAAAAATACCTCCAAAGAAAAAGAATATACAATCCGACCCCGGGAGGCTTAACGCAAACCAATCTAGCACGAGTTGCTAACTGTCGCCGCCGTTGAGACTAACAACAAAGAAAAAACGCTAAAAGCCACCAAAGCCTGAACCAAGGGCACACCATAGTCTGAATCGGCTTTCTGAGTCGAATATGAACCAAGGGCTCCCGGACCCGATGGTTTTCCCGCCAGATTCTACCAAAGGAATTGGGGCACAGTTAAGAGAGATGTGGTGAACGCGGTCCTGAAGTTTTTTCAAGAGGGAGTTATGCCAGAGGGTACCAACGACATAGTCATAGCTCTCATACCCAAAGGAAACAGGCCAGAGCAATTGAAGGACTTTCGCCCTATCAGTCAATGCAATGTGATATACAAGGTAATCTCTAAGTGTATGGTGAATCACCTAAGACCCTTCCTGGATGAGCTCATTTCGGAAACCCAAAGTGCCTTCATCCCAGGGCGTCTAATTACGGATAATGCTACAGTCGCTTTTGAGTGTTTTCACAAGATCCAGAACAGCAAATTGCCTAGGAATACTCATTGCGCCTTTAAATTGGATTTGGCGAAAGCTTAGGATCGTGTGGATTGGGGCTTCCTGGAAGAGGCTCTATTGAAGTTGGGTTTTGATCACAAATGGGTTCAGTGGGTTATGTGTTGTGTTACATCAGTGCGATATGCAGTCAAATATAATGGGGAGCTGCTGGACTTTTTCCTTCCCTCGAGAGGACTTTGCCAGGGCGACCCGCTGAGTCCCTACCTTTTCCTCTTCGTCGCCGATGGCCTGTCCTGCCTGCTGGACAAAGAGATTCGGCGGGGAAGGTTAACTCTTCTTAAGATCGCTAGAGGCAGCCCGGGTGTGTCAAACCTCCTGTTCGCCGACGACAGCCTACTCTTTTTCAAAGCTTCCAAAGAGGAGGCCGAGGGTGTGAAGCAAGTGTTGGATGAGTTTCAAAGGGGTTCGGGTCAACTCCTAAGCTACAGCAAGTGCTCAATCATGTTCAGTGAAGTGTGCCCAAGTGATGTCCAGGAGGAAATCAAAAGTGTACTTGAGATAACGGCTTCTACGTTCGAGAGTAAGTATTTGGGGCTACCTACGGCAGAGGGGCGTATGAAAGAGTCATCTTTTCAACCAATCATGGAGAGGTTCATCAAGAGATGCTCGGATTGGTCTGAAAGATTCATGTCCCATGCAGCAAAAGAGGTCCTCATCAAGTCTGTTCTTCAAGCCCTCCCAACGTACTGCATGGGGGTGTTTAAGATGACACAAAGTTTCTGCGATAAATATGAGAAACTTATCCGGAACTTCTGGTGGGGAGAAGAAAATGGGCAGAGGAAAGTCCACTGGATGTCTTGGGAGAGAATGATCAAGCCTAAAAGACGAAGGGGTATCGGTTTTAGAGATATGAAACTCTTCAACCAAGCTTTGTTAGCGAGACAAGCTTGGAGACTTATTCAGTGGCCCGATAGTCTATGCGCGAGAGTGCTGAAATCAAAATACTATCCTAAGGGGGAGCTGCTGGACACGGTTTTTGCTTCCGAAGCTTCTCCGGTTTGGCGAGGCATTGAGCATGGTCTCGAGCTCCTGAAGGAGGGCATTGTCTGGAGGATCGGAAATGGGAGAAAGGTTAATATCCAGCGGGACCGGTGGATCCCTCGTGAGAGTGGTCTGAAACCTGCTAACCTCATTCGTCGATCCAGATTGCGTTGGGTGAATCAATTGATGCTTGCAGATGGAAGTGGATGGAATTCGGAACTGATTCACCAGCTATTTTATGGTTTTGATGCGGATGCGATATGTAGCATCAGGATCCCGAATTCGGCTGCGGAGGATACTTTGGCGTGGAATTATGAGAAGTCTGGAGTTTTCATTGTCCGGAGTGCGTATAAGCTGGCGGCCTCTCTTCAAGATCAATCTGAGGGTGCGGCATCGAGTTCTACGAACACATCACACAACCGTAGCATTTGGGACATCATCTGGAAGGCCAAGGTACCAGAAAAGATCAAAATCTTCGGATGGAGGACAACCACCAATACGCTGCCGACCAAGCTGAACAAATGGAAGCGTACTTTGGATATGGACAGTACCTGCAATATTTGTGGAATGGGAGAGGAAAACGAACACCATGCTGTAGTCTCTTGTACCAAGAGCAGAGCCCTAAGAACGAAGATGAGAAAGGTCTGGAACATCCCCAGCGAAACGCTCTTTCAGTTTACTGGGAAGGACTGGTTACAAAATTTATTAGGGCTATGCAATATGGAAACAAGAACAAAAGTATTGTTGCTGCTGTGGCGTTGCTGGTTTCTTCAGGACGACTATTTTCATAGTACAGGGAAAGAGTTGGTTAGTAGATCGGCTCTATTCCTGCAGCAATACATCGAGGAGATAAACGACAACAGCTATGTATCTATTTTAGATATGAAAGACAAACAAGGTATGGGGCAGCTCAGGGATGCTTCTGTTGGAAAGGAGTCAGCGGGAGGAGCTATGGAGGTGAGATCGGGCTGCAACTTGGCGTCCTCTGGTGCTTGGTTCCCCCCCAAGTAATGGCTTGGTGAAACTGAATACTGATGCCTCTTTCTTGGCTAACAGTGGGCAGACATGTATTGGTGCAGTAGCTCGCGACCACAGGGGCCTGGTGGTCTTCTCGCAGTCTAAAAGTATCGAGTGTTGCTCGTCGGTCGAGGAAGCGGAGGCCCGAGCTCATTTGTCGGGGCTCCAATCTTTAGCGGCTCTGTTCAGATGGCTCATCATTGCGGAAACAGACTGCTCCTTTTTAGCAAAAGAAATCCAATCTGAAGCCAGCAACCGTTCTGCCTGTTTTTCAGTCATACACGATGCCAAGATTGAACTATCAAAATTCAGAAATGCTCGGGTGGACTATGTCAATAGAAATCAGAACAAATTGGCTCACTGCTTGGCGGCCCGGGCGAGAAAAAAAGGAGACGCATACAAAGTTGCAGGTGTCCCGGATGATTTAGTGGAAGAGATGAGAGCTGACTTGGAATCGGCTCAAGAGTAATGGAGTGTTACTCTTTTTCCTTAAAAAAATGAACCCCGGCGTGAACGAAGAGGTGTTGCCGTTGTGGCACATCGAACGGGGATCAACCCCGTGCATCTCCCCAGCTCCAACTCCAGCACCTCCATCCGGCAAAGTCAAAGAAGAAACACCATATCTGTAGCCACAAGCCACCAACAAAGTATTTATAGACAATGTGCATGTATAAAGTGTTACGCTTCAATCATAAAAACACGGTACATTTTCTCCGTGCATTGGATTTGTGTTGGTGTCAATTGCATCTTCAGACATAGACTAACAAAAGAAAAGGTGACATGTTCATTCCCATCATAAATAATTGGTTAATTTAAATATCTAAATTACCTTTTAATTTAATTATCCATGTGTAAAGAAACATTACCTTCATTAGTTGATATATTCTTGAGAGCCTAAAATCTTGAGGATCCTACATGTATGTACAGTAACTAAGAAAATAGATGAATAAGAAATTGATGTTTATTGGTTTTTTAGGGATAAATGATGTTTCTTGATATAAGTTAGCACATGCCCATTAGTGATTAAAAAATCCCTTCTGACCTTGTTTTCACATCAGCCCTATAAAGCTTAAAGATTACCAAATCTTCATAAATTCAAAAAATGTACATGTTTTCAGAAAATGTTTAGAAATTTCAAGTTCTGTTCAAATTTCAAAAAATATTCTTGTTTTAAAATAGTGATTGGAATTTTCTAAAAATGTGTTTCTTAAAATAAGAATTTTCAAAAAAAGATTCTTTATGAAAAAATTCACAAATTCAAAAAAATTTAGGAATGTAAAAAAAATGTCGCATGTTTCAATAATTGTTTAAAATTTAAAACAATGTTCCCTCATTCAAATTTTGTACACAAATTCAAAAACGGCCATGTTTAATTTTTTTTGTCAGGAATTAGAAAAATGTTCAATTTTTTCAAAATTTGTTCACAAATGGAAGAAAATGTTCCATTTTAAAATTTACTTCCTCTATTCCAAAATGTAAATCTTTTTAGAGATTCCAATATGAGCTACATACGGAGCAAATTGAGTGAATCTACACTCTAAAATATGTTTATATACATCTGCATTTAATTTCTATTGAAATCTCTAAAAATAATTATATTTAGGAATAGAGGGGAGTATTCACAAAATGAAGCAATGTTCATATTTTCGAAAAAATATCATGTTTGTCAAAAAATTGGTAATTCAAGGAACTATTCTGAATTTCAAGAAATGTTTGTAAAAAACTAATAGTATTCCGATCTACCGCGGCATCTAATTCTTCAAAATTCACATGGGTATAAAGTCACAAAGACTCACAAGATCTACTATTTAACTGCATGCCTCCATGCGCAATTGATTGCTAGTTCTATTCCTGTGTAGCACACCTATTTTATAGTTTTTTTTCCCACTGGTTGAGTACGGCTGCTACTCCGTGTGCCCGCCCAGGTGGAGGGATTCCCAAACATATTTTTCCAACCAGTACTATGTGGGCCGGCCCAGGTGGGGGGATTCCCCTCTCTGTAACATTTTTTTAGCCGCTACTGTATGCGGGTTTCCTATTTGGCGCATAGGTCGTGCCCTAGGGACATAGCGTATCCTGTTTACGGCCGGCCTATTTTTGGATTTCTTCCTCAACGATTTTTCCCTGAACAGATATTTTGTTTTTTTCCTCCATTATATTTTTTTTCGTTCTTTCTATTTTTTTGCACACCTTTTAAATTTGATGAACATTTTTCATAAAATCCTGAACAATTTCTAAAAATTATGAACATTTTCTTAAACTCATTAACATATTTGAAATCAAGAAAACATTTCAACTCCGTGAACATTGTTGCGAATTTGCGAAAAAAAATTCATCATGAACATTTTTTGAATTCATGAAAAAATTATTCTATTAGAAAACATTATTTAAAATTGTAAATATTTTTATGCATTTTCTTTTGAATCGGTGAACGTTTCTAGAATCGACAAACATGTTTTTGGAAATTGGTGAACAATTTTTGAAACTAGAGGATAACCCACGCGTTGCAGTGGGAAAGTCAAGATTGAATTAGGGAGATATGACAAGATGAAAATTGGTAGTGTGTGTTATTTAAGAGAGTGGCATATTTCAGCTTAGGAAAGTTACATTGATGCATCTTATCAATTCCAATCTCATCAAAATATTGAACTACCGCTTTTATCAATAGCTCATTCAGGGGCTTTGAAGAATATTTCATTGTGACATACTCCCTCCGTCCTAAAATAAGTGACTCAACTTTATACTAGATTTAGTACAAAGTTAGTATAAACTCGAGTCACTTATTTTGGGACGGAGGGAGTACTATATATAGAGGGGGAGGTAGTAGAATAGCGCAGACATGTGACTTACACAATAAGGATAATAAGGAAGAAAACAATGCAATATATAATTGAAGATAATGAAAGAACAGCTAATTTATAATTACCATAATCCAAACGCTCACCTAGCCAATGACCTACAAAAATCTAAAAGGGGTCATAAAAGACTCATAAAAGAAGAACAATCAATTGATACAAAAACCGGTAATCTAAATCAGACAAAATAAAATGAATGATTCAGAAAATTAGGGCATATTAAATTTAGCTATTATTGTAAAGGTCATATACAACACATGTGACTATGACTTCAAGAGAATAACTACACTATAGGGAGCTAAAAGCGGTAAATGGTTCACTTGAGCCCAAAACATGCACATTTTGATGCCGTTGCTCCTAAAACCATATCCTGCATGAAATAGATGGGCAGTGAGAGGATAAAATGAAAGAACAAAATTATGATCCAACAAATACAATAAAAACTGAATTATTGTACGACCAAATGACTTGTTGCACATACAGAAATAAGAAAACTGAGAGATATAAATTGGTTATATCAGGAGAGATATCTTTGTATCATCAAATTGAGTAACTTTGATGTTTGGGTCATCACCAAATGACCTCATCTTAGGAGCCGAAACTGTGTTCAAAGTTCTAAAATTTTATGTTCAGACCACTGTTTGGCTGATTACGCCCCCAAGACGGCCTCATATGAAAAAAGTGTTCTACCTGAATTGTCATCGCCTCGTCGAGTTCGGTTGATTTTGATATAAAAAACATCTCAATCAAAGTTTGTATGCAAAAGTTAGAGGCAACACTCTATGGACCGGTCCTGAGTGACAAGATTATGCGAGGGACCAGACACCCACCTAGGTGGTATCCGATGGGTTGCGTGAGTTATTCGGTCTTTGACGGCTGAATGAAGCTTGCTGGCGTGGAGAGCTTGCTGGCGTGAAAAGCTTGCCGACGTGAAAGCTTGTCGGCCACGTGAAAAGCTTGCCAGCGTGAAAACTTGCCAGTAAAAAGCTTATCGACCAAGTGGAAACTCTCAAGGCTAATCCGCCTAGAAGCTGAAGAAGGGTTCAAAGGATTATTTAGATGGCCTCGGATGAAAAAAATGTTCTAGTGAATATCATCGAAACGACCAACTTCGCTTTTGAAGCCATCATCTTCTAAGATAGTATACGGCCTGCAAGGTTGCTACAAGACTCGGACAGCCAAGAAAACGGCATAACCGAGTCTGACAGGAAGTTAAAGATGGCCCTGTACGGTATTGAAGATGGCCTCGAAATCGGAAAACGTTCAACATGAAAGTTGTTCGTCTCGTCGAAACTGTAAAACTTGTTTTGTGCTCATCTTCATCCAAGGTTGTTTGTCGCTTGTGAGACTCAAAAACCGAACTTCTGTCTCAGACTTACCTAAATCCGAGTTTAGGTAATTTGGAAGGATTTGGATGTGATTTGGAGTCCTTTTCTTGTACGAGAAGTCCAATAGTCGTATAAATAGATGAGAGGCGACAGCCGATTAAACAACACACAGTCGAACAAATCAATCTACTATTTTTTCATGTTCATCTACTTTTTATCCCTCTCCCTTGTATCTTCTTCTCGTTCTTCATCATTCTTCAAGATTGGAGGAAGCAAATCCACGAGGCCCTAGGGGCGATCAGGTCGACCTAGGGCAGCCCATAGCCGTCGCGCACCCAGACGAGGCCCCTCCCAGGCGTGTGGGGTTTCGGGGTCTACAAAAGCATCCACTGGCTGTCTTGGGTATCGCGCTGCCGGCCGGATCTCATTCGACATGAGCTATGGTACATCACCCCCGGCGTCGAGGGTACACGTGACCTGTTCGTGTGCCAACACAATTTTTGATGACTCCGTTGGGGAAGAAGCTCCGAACAGTATCCAGTCTGTTCTTACTACGAAGAGGTCGTCATTAAGAAGTTGTGATTTTACGAAGGTAATATATATGAATACCCAATTCCACTTTGTAGATGCAAATAATTCATATGTTGTTGCTAGATCGCTTAATGAGCATAATGTATCGGCTAGCCCTAGTTCATCAATCATGCATCTAATTACATACAAGGGTCCATGCAAAATAGTCTTCATGCTTGAAATTCTTATGATTTTAGCAACATACACCATATGTATACTAACTCTCATGCATCGGCAACCCTACAAATCCATATGCCGATGAACAACATGATGGGTTCAGGTAATCAATTTGAAACATCTCAAGTTAAAATTTCCAATAACATACTAGAAAGTGTTTCACCCTTTTATTCATCGGCAGCTAATTTGCAATATGTGAATCCAAATGCAGATGGATGGGAGAATTGGCCATTCTACTACTAACTGTTCGGCCAGTTACGCTCAACCGTCATATGGTACACCTCATGCTGGTAATTTTTCAGCATTGTATACAACTGTAGATGCTCATAATTCGGCTTTGCACCTTCATGGCCATAGCCAAACAAGTGAAAATTTTGTATGACTGCACATGCCGTCATCTAATACTGTAGCATATAATGCATCCTCTACACAATTGCATAATTTTGGCAACACCTCATTGCGGAAAGAGTCTAAAAGTATTGTGGAGCAATCCCTTACAGAATGGGAAGTGGCTACATGAAAATGGGATATAGCATGAAATAACAAGATTAGTGATCTTTGCCTTGAAGAGCATGATAAGGGGTTCGTTCCTGATTATAATGCAATCAAAGCTATGGTTTTACAAGAAGATGAATCTTTGCCAATTGATAAAATTGGCGAGCAAAAATATGGTATCACAACAATGCATACGCCTTCACCTAGTACTAAATCATATTATGCATCCCCTACACAAATGCAAAGTTTCGGCAACACATGTGTGTCACTGCCGAAAGAATCCAAAAGCATTGGGGGCAATCATATCGAAAATGGGCTGAAAGTGAGAAAAAACTAAAAGCCAATTTTGCTGCTCGCCGCCAGAAACAAACAGAAAGATAATTTGCTCAAATAAAAGAACATTGCCAATTGGTAGAATCGATGAAAAGAAGGATGACTCGAAACATGAAAATGCTTCAGTTGAAAGAGCCGAATCAAGTAGTATATATTCTGAGTCCGTCAAATCCAAAGAGGCATGCATTATTAAGAAAGGGCATGACAAGCATAGCAAAATGACCATGCTTGATTTTCTAAAATTAATGGAACATACTTCCTGCCTATGAGTTATGTGCCATAGAAATTGACAAGCCTCGACGACAAGAACAAGTAGCTGAACAAAGTTTGGTTGACAAGGATCTTCAAAGTAACGATACACGGAATAAAAAAAGGTGATGAAAATGCGTTGAACAGCCATCCAAACACGGAGTAAGATATTGTTCAAGTCACACCACCATCATGCTCTCGCAACATATTTGAAGACGTATGTCTAGAAAGTAATTTACCTGGTTTCATATTTGGTCACAACTCTATTGTTGATGTATCTATTAAAAAAATCTCATAAGTAATTTTGAAAGATCAATGAAAAAGGGTAATTTAATTGTTAGCAATAAAATTGTTATAGAGCATATCGGTCAACCCATTGCGCCACTTATAAAGATCGATAGTGACTTATTGTTGTAGTCAAGGCTTTCCCCATTGCTTTATCTAAAGTTTATATCTAATTGGGTAGCTTTGTTTATTTATTACTTGTCTTACACTTGGTCTCAGTTGAGACATGCATTTTCTAACTATTTTGATTTCATAAATTTAAAGCCAAGGTTATACTCTATTGAGAAATCCGATGATAGTAGGGCCGGAAAGAAAGCTCGAAGCTCGTGAGCTAAACGAGTAACTCGTGAATCGGCTCGAATCGACTCGAACTCGGAGAATAATGAGTCGAGCCAAGCTCTAGTTTAATATCATTTATAGACCAACTTAACCAAGCCGATCTCACGAGTACTCGTGTAAGTCGTTAGGCTCGGTATAAAAGACCAGCCAAACACTCAGTGTCCCAGACGCACAACACAAGGCCCAACAGCCTAGGAGACTCACACATCGCACACAATGATTTCTCTCATTCAATTTCTATTACTAGCGAAGTTATAGACGGTCGTATTGATGTTGCTTGAAGCTACGTCGGTATTTCCCCAAAGAGAAAGAGATGATGCAGCACATCGGCGGTAGGTATTTCCCTCGGATGTGAAACCAAGGTTATCGAACCAGTAGGAGAACCAAGCAACACAACGTAAACAACACCTGCACACAAATAACAACTTCTCGCAACCCGATGTGTTAAAGGGGTTGTCAATCTCTTCCAGGGTACGGCGCCTCAAGATAGGAAAACAGACGTGAGGTAAATTTGTAGTAGATTGATAGATCGAATGCCAAATAAATAAATGAGAATAAATTGCAGCAAAGTATTTTTAGGTTTTTGGATTAAAAGATCTGAAAATAAATGCAAAGGAAACTAGATCGCAAAGGCAAATAATATGAGAAAGAGACCCGGGGTCGTAGGTTTCACTAGTGGCTTCTCTCGTGAAAAATAGCAAATGGTGGGAGAACAAATTACTGTTGGGCAATTGATAGGACTTCAAATACTCATGACGATATCCAGGCAATGATCATTACATAGGCATCACGTCCAAGATTAGTAGACCGACTCCTGCCTGCATCTACTACTATTACTCCACACATCGGCCGCTATCCAGCATGCATCTAGTGTATTAAGTTCATGGAGAAACGGAGTAATGCAATAAGAACGATGACATGATGTAGACAAGATCTATCTATGGAGAGATAGACCCCATCGTTTTATCCTTAGTAGCAACAATATATACGTGTCGGTTCCCCTTCTGTCACTGGGATCAAGCACCGTAAGATCGAACCCACTACAAAGCACGTCTTCCCATTGTAAGATAAATAGATTAAGTTGGCCAAACAAAAACCAAATATCAGAGAAGAAATACGAGGCTATAAGCAATCATGCATAAAAGAGATCAAAGAAACTCAAATACTTTCATGGATATAAAAAGAGATAGAGCTGATCATAAACTCAAAGTTCATCGATCCCAACAAACACACTGCAAAAGAGTTACATCATATGGATCTCCAAGAGACCATTGTAGAATGAAGAGAGAGAGAGAGAGAGAGAGAGAGAGAGGGGGGGGAGAGAAAGAGGAAGCCATCTAGCTACTAACTACGGACCCGCAGGTCTACAAAGAACTACCCACGCATCATCGATGAGGCACCAATGGAGGTGGTGAACCCCATCCGAGATGATGTCTAGATTGGATCTGGTGGTTCTGGACTCTGCGGCAGCTGGATCAATATTTCCTCGACTCCCCTAGGGTTTTGGGAATATTACGGTATTTATAGAGCAAAGAGGCGGTCCGGGGGCACCTGAGGTGGGTACAACCCACCAGGGCACGCATGGGCCTCCTGGCGCAGCCTGGTGGGTTGTGCTCCCCTGGGGGCATGTGACGCCCCCGATTTAATCGTACACTAATCATACACGCAAACGTGTACGATCAAGATCAGCGACTCACGGGAAGATATCACAACACAACTCTACAAATAAAATAAGTCATACAAGCATCATATTACAAGCCAGGGGCCTCGAGGGCTCGAATACAAGAGCTCGATCATAGACGAGTCAACGGAAGCAACAATATCTGAGTACAGACATAAGTCAAACAAGTTGCCATAAGATGGCTAGCACAAACTAGGATACAGATCGAAAGAGGCGCAGGCCTCCTGCCTGGGATCCTCCTAACTACTCCTGGTCGCCGCCAGCGGGCAGCACGTAGTAGTAGGCACCTCCGGTGTAGTAGGAGTCGTCATCGACGGTGGCGTCTGGCTCCTGGGCTCCAACATCTGGTTGCGACAACCAGGTAGAAGGGATAGAGGGAAAAGAAGGAGAAAGCAACCGTGAGTACTCATCCAAAGTACTCGCAAGCAAGAAGCTATACTACATATGCATGGGTATCAAATGGAATAAGGGTATCATATGTGGACTGAACTGCAGAATGCCAGAATAAGAGGGGGATAATTAATCCTGTCGAAGACTACGCTTCTGGCAGCCTCCGTCTTGCAGCATGTAGAAGAGAGTAGACTGAAGTCCTCCAGTAGCATCGCATAGCATAATCCTAACCGATGATCCTCCCCTCGTCGCCCTGTGAGAGAGCGATCACCGGTTGTATCTGGCACTTGGAAGGGTGTGTTTTATTAAGTATCCGGTTCTAGTTGTCATAAGGTCAAGGTACAACTCCGGGTCGTCCTTTTACCGAGGGACACGGCTATTCGAATAGATAAACTTCCCTGCAGGGGTGCACCACATACCCCAACACGCTCGATCCCATTTGGCCGGACACACTTTTCTGGGTCATGCCCGGCCTCGGAAGATCAACACGTCGCAGCCCTACCTAGGCACAACAAAGAGGTCAGCACGCCGGTCTAAACCCTATGGCGCAGGGGTCTGGGCCCATCGCCCATTGCACACCTGCATGTTGCGTACGCGGCCGGAAGCAGACCTAGCCTAGTGGTGTTCCAGTCCAATCCGGCGCGCGCCACTCAGTCGCTGACGTCACGAAGGCTTCGGCTAATACCACGACATCGGGATACCCATAACTACTCCCGCGTAGACGGTTAGTGCGTATAGACCAAATGGCCAGACTCAGATCAAATACCCAAATCTCGTTAAGCATGTTAAGTATCCGCGAACGCTGACCAGGGCCAGGCCCACCTCTCTCCTAGGTGGTCGGAACCTGCCCTGTCGCTCCTCCACAAAGTAACAGTCGGGGGCCGTCGGGAACCCAGGCCCACCACTACCTGGGTGGAACCACCTGCCCCTTCAGCCCCCATCTCCGAACAGTACCACAGGTAATGTAACAGTGTAAAGTATATAGTATATGCCCGTGATCACCTCCCGAAGTGATCACGGCCCAGTAGTATAGCATGGCAGACGGACAAGAGTGTAGGGCCACTGATGGAACACTAGCATCCTATACTAAGCAGTAGAATAGCAGGTAAAGGTAACAACAGTAGTAGCAAGGACAGGCTATGCAGCAGTATAGGATTAACGGGAAGCAGTAGCATGCTACACTACTCTAATGCAAGCAGTATAGAGAAGAGTAGGCGATATCTGGTGATCAAGGGGGGGGGCTTGCCTGGTTGCTCTGGCAAGAGAGAGGGGTCGTCAATTCCGTAGTCGTACTGGGTAGCAGCGGCGTCGGTCTCGGTGTCTATCGAGAGAAGAGGGGGGGGAAACAATAAATATTTAAGCAAGCATATGCAAAGTGATGCATGACATGACAAGTAACGGCGTTAGAGGTGCCCTAACGCGGTAGTAGGTGGTACCGGTGAAGGGGGGAACATCCGGGAAATTATACTCGGTGTTTCGCGTTTTCGGGCAGTGGTGCCGGAGGTGAAATGTTGCAGGTTCACTATGCTAGGGACGCGTGGCGGACAAACGGGCTGCGTATCCGGATTCGTCTCGTCGTTCTGAGCAACTTTCATGTTGAAAATAATTTAATCCGAGTTACGGATTAAAAGATATGATTTTCTAAAGATTTTATTAATTTCTGGAATTAATTATTTAATTCAACATTATCCAGAATAGTAAAAGATGACATCAGCATGACATCATGCTGACATCAGCAGTCAACTGAGCAGTTGACTCGGTCAACTATGTGTGGGTCCCGCATGTCATTGATTGATTAGGCTAATCAAGGGTTAATTAAGTTAACTAGTAATTAGGTTAATCTAATCAAGATTAATTAATTCTTTAATTAATTAATTATCATTTTAATTGATTTTGATTATTATTTATTAATTCATTTTATTTTCTTTTTTTATATTGGCGGGGCCCCCTTGTCATAGGCCCCTGGGGGCCTTAGCGGGTTCGGGCGAACGGGCACAGGGCATAGCCCGAGCGGGCACATGCCCAGGGGGCCGCGGGGCCGCGGACCCGGCAGGTCACCCAGGCAGGGGGGGGCGGTGGCCACGGCGAGGCCGGTCGCCTGAGGCTGCAGCGGCGAGACCAACTCGGGGTTGCGCCGGGGCTGGGGGCGAAGGGAAGGCACGCGGCGGCGCAGGAAAACGGCGAGTGGCAGCGGCGCGTGAGGTAGTGGGTGGACAGGCGAAGCAGGGCAGCAGTAGCGTGCAGCCAGGGCCGTCGGCAGCGGTCGGGCGCAGCCGGAGGCACTGGCAGATGCGGGGCAGAGCCCGAGCGAGCAGGGGGGGCTGAAGTGGCGGCGGTTGAGGCCACCAGAGAGCGAGCGAGGCACGCGAGGCGTTGGCGAGGGACGTCTGAGCCGGTGTGGGGCGCGGGTGGCATGCGCGTGTGTGCGCGGTCGTGGGCGCGAGCACGGGCGAGCGGCGATGACCGCGGCCAAGATAGAGAGGGAGGAGGGCGTGGCCCTCACCGGCGTTGCAGGGGTACGGGGGGCGGCGAGGCTCGGTGGAGGCCGTTGAGGAGGAAGACGGGGACGGTCCGGCGTCGGGGTCGGGGAGGCGACGAGAGGCGCGGGGCGTCGAGGGCGTCGGCTGCCCCGACCAGATCCATGCGGGGCGGAGGGTTGAGAGGGCGGGCGTCGGCGATGGGCGTAGTTGACGGTTCCTCGGGCGCAGGCACGCCGGCGAGGTGGGTCTCCGGCGCGGCATCGGACGGTTGTTCCCCACCCCGATCCAGATGGGATCGAGAGTGGTGGGGGAAAGGGTGAGAGCGAGTGGGGGAAAGTGGGGGGTGCGGTCTAGGGTTTCGGGGTCCAGGGGGGTTAAGGGAGTGGGTGGGCTGGCCTGGTGGCCCGGTTGGGCTGCTGGCTGGGCCGTAGCCCAATGGGGGGCTTTTCTTTGTTTTTTTTTCTTTTCTCTTGTTTTTCTCTCACCTTTTCTTTTATTTATTTTCTTTTCTATTTTAAATTAATGTAAAATATTTAGGCATTTTCTAAAAATGAGTTTTCTCCACAATAATTACCAGTGCGATATTTGGCACCCACCGAACATTTTTGTTTCAATGTTTGAAAACTTTACCGTTTGACTTGATTTTAAATTCGAACTTGAATTGGTTTCGAATCAACGCGAGTTTATCAATAGTAATCGAGGTGACGTGGCATCATTAGCGGGGGATCACTGTAGCTTAATTATCCGGGCGTCACAATTCTCCTCCACTACAAGAAATCTCGTCCCGAGATTTAGGAGGTGGTGTAAGGGGGAAATTCATGGTTGTGAAATTCTAAGGGATCTTCTCGGTCTTGGTTGCTCTTTTCGAAGAGGTCGATCCATTACATTGATGTGTTAATTTCTCTGTTTCAGGTCATCATGATGAAGCTGGCATCCTTTCTTCAGGATCTCCATCATTCTTACGGATAGGCAAGGGACAGCTCATCAACGGTAGAATGCTATAAGGGGTAATCGTCTGGGGTTTTCCCGTGAATGAACAGATGAGTATCTCTCGAGTTGCACAAATCGAGAGCAAGGTAAGTAGGTACAACAAGGAGTTCCAAGCGGATAGACAATCGTTTGATGCCTGAAAAAGAATGTGAAAGGGGTTCAAAGCAATGGGGAATAAGTATTGCGTCTGATATCAGAATTGATCACTAGGAAGGTGGCTCGCAAATTACATTCGAAGTCAAGCTCTAGGAATAACTTTGGCAACAGGGTGTATAGGAGAGTCAGGTTTCGATCCTATAGAACTGTGGGTTATGGGCCCACCATGTGGTTCAAAGTAGAAAGGGGGCTGACATCTTGCACGATCATGTAAGCAAGGCAGGTCAGAGGATAGCCTGTCAGTTATGTCGGCAACAACAGCGGTACCAAGGGCGAGGGATGAAGAGAACCATTTTCCTGCTCGTTGAACGAGGCGGACCATTAGGCAAAGTTCTCGTCCATCGGTGGATACCGAAATGTCATCAACAATAGTAACAGGGTCTTGCTGACAGAAATGTACACCGAGGTGTTTACATAAGCAGGAGAATATTTCTGCTTGGATCATAAAGATCACAAGAAAGGGTTAAACCAAACAATGGAAAGGAAAAATGTGATTCTTAGATTAAACAGAAGAATGGAAAGGAAAATACGATTATCAGATCTAAACAGGACAATGGAACACATATTTCAAGGGTATATCCTTCCCAAGAACAAGCAGAGTATGATATCCAAGACCGGAAAGAAGGTAGAAAACTCTTTTAGGTAGGAGAGACAAATTTCATGACATTACCCATACAACGGTGTTTGGGTAATTTCAACAAGAAACATTTAGCATGGTGCTTCAAATGTTCTTATTGAAAATCGGAGTACCATAGACATGCTTCGAGATAGCGCTGACATGGTATTCAAGCAAAGGTCAGACTTCGGGTTACACAAAGGATCCATCAGGAACAACTCATAGAATAAGTCTTACAGTTTCCTCATGGAAAAATGGATAACTTTGCTAAAAAGGGGACTATAACAATAGGTCCTCCGGCCAGGTGTGCTAGGCATGACACCATCTTACCGGGTCATATAAAGACCAATGTTATAACTCTTGGAAATATATACCAATCATCATATCTGACCAAGATCCAGATTTGATTGGTGCATGATACCTTGGACTCATGATGCCCGAGAAGGAAGGGGGTAAACACAATTTGACGAGATGGAGTTACAAGATTATCGAGAAATGGACTATGGAAGCAGGTCCCGAAACCAGAGTTCGGCATTAAACCAAGGAGTGGATGAGGAGGTGGCTGATGGACTCAGCGACATATCATCGAGATTTCCCAAAAAGATGGATTTCCACAATTAGGTGAACAAGGAAATATCATTTGTCGGATCAAATGATATAATGATGTATGCTCGAGGGAAACATAGACAACTGAACAATGATAGAAGGGTGCACCCAGGAATCTGGACTAGGTAGCACGGTTAAAATTTAGCACGATAATGATATGGCCAACCGGGCTAGGAATGACTTGAAGGATTATTAAACTCGTAAGCAATGAAAATTACTTATAGTTATTGAATCAGAGTACAGACTCAATTCACTATCGGTGTCCTTGAGTGTCTAACAACTCAGAATCCGGGGAAAATTTTGGAATCAGTGAGAAATAATACTTGAAGAAGAACTCATAAGAAGTTATGCAGTTCCGTGATAATCTCAAGATACCAGAGGGGGTAATACTCGACGACGGATCAAAGTAGAGGTTAGACTGGGGTATTGCTCTACAAAAGACAAGCGCTTAAACTTGCCCAAGAAATGGGATCAAAGAAGAACATATGGTCGGAACCACGATTGCAAGGATCAATTCACAGATACCAAATGATATTATATCAAGGGGATAGTTATTATTACAAGAAGCTTCCATGATAGGATATACATCGTGTCCATGGGCATGAACACAAGTTCAAGGTCGACTCCCACTTCTTCAGTGTATAACCTTTCATTCACTTCTCTTTTTCGAAGAAGTTGTAGGGTTGAATTATCTGGCAAAATACCAGACGACTATGACTCATGAAAACTTTCGAGTTCACACATAATATGGCAGGCATAGGTTCAACCCATCGAGGCATCTTAGGAGAATATACCACAATTTCAGGAATAAATAACTCAAGCTCGAGAGTAGAGTATGCTGGAGAAAGCAAATGATACAATTTACCAAAGGCATTATATACCCATGGAAAGGCTCACAAGGTTATTCAATATGAAGCACCCTGTCGGATAAAATCCAACAAAGGAACCGATGGTCCACAAGGGATATGATGTGAGCATCGGTACTCAACCAGAGTAAGAAGAATGCAAGTAGACCTGATTATAGAAACAACTGACTAATTCAAAGTTCACATGCAAAAGAATTATGATTTCCAAATCAGGGGATCAGAAGCAACGCTCTGATCAAGGATGGATAAGTTGAGTAGGCTTAGGGGTACATTCGATGGCAATTTGATTGGCCGAGATCCAGCTCATGTACAAATTGACACTGAGTCGGAAGAATGAATTCAAGGATTCGACTGAGGAATGCGAGCATTCGCATCTTATTGGATCAATGGACTCAAAAGGGTAGTGGCAAAGGATGCCAATAAGATTACTAGACTTATGGGATTAACCAAAATGTAAGCAAGCAAGAATTTCAAGAGCAATAGGCTCCTGAGGATTTTTGGAACATCGAATGGTATTTCGAGGATTGATGACATACATGAATCAACTGGAGATGAGTGGATACTCGGTAAGTGTGAGAAATTATCCGTAGGGATATTCATGTGGCAAGAACTGCAAGGCAGTAGGCACAACGTATCCTCGAAACATTAGAGAGAATTTCAAGGTATCTTGTAATAACAGGATCAACTGGGGATGAATGTAAGAACAACAACTGTAAGTAGTTATCCTTAAGGGTTTACGGTGGAAGGGGAATTGCAAGAGGGATGGCACAAAGTATCGAGGGAACATCCGAGAGTATTGTCAGAATCTTTCGTTGAAGCAGCCGATCATCCGTATTAAAGGGCTCTCTGGCAGGAAGTGGTAACGAGAACCTAGAGTTGGATTTTAGCAAAATCATTTAACCCGAATAGAAGAGAGTTCAGAGTCCCAGAGTAAGGATCGAGGAGTAAAAGATCCTAATACCACTCAGATGGCCACGTGGGCCCGTAAGCCGCACAGCCATGTTAGTAAAAGTTTTTGTAATGTCTAGACTCGACTTCGGCCAAGGAGTGTGGAAGGGGGATTCCTACAGGCAGTCAGCTCTGATACCAACTTGTGACACCCCGATTTAATCGTACACTAATCATACACGCAAACGTGTACGATCAAGATCAGGGACTCACGGGAAGATATCACAACACAACTCTACAAATAAAATAAGTCATACAAGCATCATATTACAAGCCAGGGGCCTCGAGGGCTCGGATACAAGAGCTCGATCATAGACGAGTCAACGGAAGCAACAATATCTGAGTACAGACATAAGTCAAACAAGTTGCCATAAGATGGCTAGCACAAACTGGGATACAGATCGAAAGAGGCGCAGGCCTCCTGCCTGGGATCGTCCTAACTACTCCTGGTCGCCGCCAGCGGGAAGCACGTAGTAGTAGGCACCTCCGGTGTAGTAGGAGTCGTCATCGACGGTGGCGTCTGGCTCCTGGGCTCCAACATCTGGTTGCGACAACCAGGTAGAAGGGATAGAGGGAAAAGAAGGAGAAAGCAACCATGAGTACTCATCCAAAGTACTCGCAAGCAAGGAGCTATACTACATATGCATGGGTATCAAATGGAATAAGGGTATCATATGTGGACTGAACTGCAGAATGCCAGAATAAGAGGGGGATAATTAATCCTGTCGAAGACTACGCTTCTGGCAGCCTCCGTCTTGCAGCATGTAGAAGAGAGTAGACTGAAGTCCTCCAGTAGCATCGCATAGCATAATCCTAACCGATGATCCTCCCCTCGTCGCCCTGTGAGAGAGCGATCACCGGTTGTATCTAGCACTTGGAAGGGTGTGTTTTATTAAGTATCCGATTCTAGTTGTCATAAGGTCAAGGTACAACTCCGGGTCGTCCTTTTACCGAGGGACACGGCTATTCGAATAGATAAACTTCCCTGCAGGGGTGCACCACATACCCCAACACGCTCGATCCCATTTGGCCGGACACACTTTTCTGGGTCATGCCCGGCCTCGGAAGATCAACACGTCGCAGCCCTACCTAGGACCAACAGAGAGGTCAGCACGCCGGTCTAAACCCTATGGTGCAGGGGTCTGGGCCCATCGCCCATTGCACACCTGCATGTTGCGTACGCGGCCGGAAGCAGACCTAGCCTAGTGGCGTTCCAGTCCAATCCGGCGCGCGCCACTCAGTCGCTGACGTCACGAAGGCTTCGGCTGATACCACGACGTCGGGATACCCATAACTACTCCCGCGTAGACGGTTAGTGCGTATAGACCAAATGGCCAGACTCAGATCAAATACCCAAATCTCGTTAAGCATGTTAAGTATCCGCGAACGCCGACCAGGGCCAGGCCCACCTCTCTCCTAGGTGGTCGGAACCTGCCCTGTCGCTCCTCCACAAAGTAACAGTCGGGGGCCGTCGGGAACCCAGGCCCACCACTACCTGGGTGGAACCACCTGCCCCTTCAGCCCCCATCTCCGAACAGTACCACAGGTAATGTAACAGTGTAAAGTATATAGTATATGCCCGTGATCACCTCCCGAAGTGATCACGGCCCAGTAGTATAGCATGGCAGACGGACAAGAGTGTAGGGCCACTGATGGAACACTAGCATCCTATACTAAGCAGTAGAATAGCAGGTAAAGGTAACAACAGTAGTAGCAAGGACAGGCTATGCAGCAGTATAGGATTAACGGGAAGCAGTAGCATGCTACACTACTCTAATGCAAGCAGTATAGAGAAGAGTAGGCGATATCTGGTGATCAAGGGGGGGGGCTTGCCTGGTTGCTCTGGCAAGAGAGAGGGGTCGTCAATTCCGTAGTTGTACTGGGTAGCAGCGGCGTCGGTCTCGGTGTCTATCGAGAGAAGAGGGGGGGGAAACAATAAATATTTAAGCAAGCATATGCAAAGTGATGCATGACATGACAAGTAACGGCGTTAGAGGTGCCCTAACGCGGTAGTAGGTGGTACTGGTGAAGGGGGGCACATCCGGGAAATTATACCCGGTATTTCGCGTTTTCGGGCAGTGGTGCAGAGGTGAAATGTTGCAGATTCACTATGCTAGGGACGCGTGGCGGACAAACAGGCTGCGCATCCGGATTCGTCTCGTCCTTCTGAGCAACTTTCATGTTGAAAATAATTTAATCCGAGTTACGGATTAAAAGATATGATTTTCTAAAGATTTTATTAATTTCTGGAATTAATTATTTAATTCAACATTATCCAGAATAGTAAAAGATGACATCAGCATGACATCATGCTGACGTCAGCAGTCAACTGAGCAGTTGACTCGGTCAACTATGTGTGGGTCCCGCATGTCATTGATTGATTAGGCTAATCAGGGGTTAATTAAGTTAACTAGTAATTAGGTTAATCTAATCAAGATTAATTAATTCTTTAATTAATTAATTAATTATCATTTTAATTGATTTTGATTATTATTTATTAATTCATTTTATTTTCTTTTTTTATATTTATATATAAAAAACGTTCTGGGCGGGGCCCCCTTGTCATAGGCCCCTGGGGGCCTTAGCGGGTTCGGGCGAACGGGCATAGGGCATAGCCTGAGCGGGCACATGTCCAGGGGGCCGCGGGGCCGTGGACCCGGCAGGTCACCCAGGCAGGGGGGGGCGGTGGCCACGGCGAGGCCGGTCGCCTGAGGCTGTAGCGGCGAGGCCAAGTCGGGGTTGCGCCGGGGCTGGGGGCGAAGGGAAGGCACGCGGCGGCGCAGGCAAACGGCGAGTGGCAGCGGCGCGTGAGGAAGTGGGTGGACAGGCGAAGCAGGGCAGCAGTAGCGTGCAGCCAGGGCCGTCGGCAGCAGTCGGGCGCAACCGGAGGCACTGGCAGATGCGGGGCAGAGCCCGAGCGAGCAGGGGGGGCTGAAGTGGCGGCGGTTGAGGCCACCAGAGAGCGAGCGAGGCACGCGAGGCGTTGGCGAGGGACGTCCGAGCCGGTGTGGGGCGCGGGTGGCATGCGCGTGTGTGCGCGGTCGTGGGCGCGAGCACGGGCGAGCGGTGATGACCGCGGCCAAGATAGAGAGGGGGGAGGGCGTGGCCCTCACCGGCGTTGCAGGGGTACGGGGGGCGGCGAGGCTCGGTGGAGGCCGTTGAGGAGGAAGACGGGGACGGTCCGGCGTCGGGGTCGGGGAGGCGACGAGAGGCGCGGGGCGTCGAGGGCGTCGGCTGCCCCGACCAGATCCATGCGGGGCGGAGGGTTGAGAGGGCGGGCGTCGGCGATGGGCGTAGTTGACGGTTCCTCGGGCGCAGGCACGCCGGCGAGGTGGGTCTCCGGCGCGGCATCGGGTGGTTGTTCCCCACCCCGATCCAGATGGGATCGAGAGTGGTGGGGGAAAGGGAGAGAGCGAGTGGGGGAAAGTGGGGGGTGCGGTCTAGGGTTTCGGGGTCCAGGGGGTTAAGGGAGTGGGTGGGCTGGCCTGGTGGCCCGGTTGGGCTGCTGGCTGGGCCGTAGCCCAATGGGGGGCTTTTCTTTGTTTTTTTCTTTTCTCTTGTTTTTCTCTCACCTTTTATTTTATTTATTTTCTTTTCTATTTTAAATTAATGTAAAATATTTAGGCATTTTCTAAAAATGAGTTTTCTCCACAATAATTACCAGTGCAATATTTGGCACCCACCGAACATTTTTGTTTCAATGTTTGAAAACTTTATCGTTTGACTTGATTTTAAATTCGAACTTGAATTGGTTTCGAATCAACACGAGTTTATCAATAGTAATCGAGGTGACGTGGCATCATTAGCGGGGGATCACTGTAGCTTAATTATCCGGACGTCACAGGGCACCCCCAGGCGTAGCCAGGGCCCGTTGTGCTCCTTCCTTCCCATAAAAATTCTCAGTAAAGTTTCGTGGCATTTGGACTCCGTTTGATATTGATTTTCTGCTATGTAAAAAACATGAAAAAAACAGCAACTGACACTTGGCATTATGTCAATAGGTTAGTACCAAAAAATGATTTAAAATGACTATGAAATAATTATAGAACATCCAAGATTGATAATATAACAGCATGGAACAAGCAAAAATCAGCATCCCCAAGCTTAACTCCTACCATGTCATATCATATTTCTTTCTTTATAGCATGGACATTTGGACTTTTATATTGTTCAAAGCAATAGTCTAGTTTTAACATGATAATTTTAATACTCAAGCATATCAACAAGCAACGATGTCTTTCAAAATATCAACGCTAAAATAAGTTATCCCTAGCCTATCATGCTCAACCATTGATCCGTTCATGAAACACACTCGCATATAATTAGCTACACCCAATACTCAAGTACGATCATATTGCCTCCTTGTAACAGCCCGATAATCATGCTACAGTAATCTCCCCCTAATGGTGGCCATGTCATCATGATTACTATGCAAATTGCCACTTAATAAAAATCAAAGTCAAATTTAAATTTCAAGTGAAATAATACTTCTTTAAACGGCAAAACAAAAATGTTTGTTGGGTTGTAAATAATCACTAAATAATTTTCATGTAGAAACCAACATTATTTGAGTTGTTAAAATGCCCCTAAGCTATTTAAAA
Organism: Triticum monococcum; assembly: GCA_034509565.1. Lineage (NCBI taxonomy): Eukaryota > Viridiplantae > Streptophyta > Magnoliopsida > Poales > Poaceae > Triticum > Triticum monococcum. The sequence goes on along the minus strand of CM067845.1, from coordinate 4,069,702 downwards.
CTGATCAAGCAACATTTATTGGAACCAACTTAATTTTGAAAAATTATATTCAAACTATTCCAAATAATATGTAACTTGGTGCTCTAACTCAACACACTGCCTAGTATTTATGTGCCAAGTTTCATCCACAAATAAAATTATTTGATACTAAAAGAAAAGGCCAAACAGTATATAAAATAGAAAACAGGAAAGATAAAAGAAACAAAAAAAGCCACTGTGTACTTGGGCCTATTGGAACAGTACGTAGCCCAGCCCAACCGGGGCATCTCCCTCTTGCTACAGGAGGCAGCGAGTGCGTGGTGGCCATCTGCGCCGCCATGGCCACTGTGGCCGCCGTGTCGACCATCTAGCAAGTCCTCGAGGCGTATAAAGCCTTCCCCGACGCGTGAGACAAACCCTAGGCCACCCATTCTTCCCCGTCGCTCGCCCCTTTCTTTTTCTTCGTCGTCCGAGCGCGTGGTCGCCGCCACCTCATCGATCACGCGGCCACCGGACTCCCCTCGTCGCTGCAGAATGTCCAGGCGCTCCCTCGCCGTTGACTCCTTCGTCCACTCCAGTGAATCAAGTCGGGACGCCGCATAGCCTCGCCATCGGGTCATCTTCCTCACCACATCTGCAGCCACTTGTTGTCGAGTTCTTCGCCTCCGGCCATCCCCGTGCTCCGTGACCACGTCCACAGGCTCCGAGGTGAGCTTCTCCGTCGATTCCCCTCATTTCCCCCTTCGATCCGTCGCCATAGCCATCGCTCGCGTCCTCCCGAGGCTGCACCCGGAGCTCTGCTCATGCGCGCGCCCGCGTCACCCCCTAGCTGCGCGCCCGCGCCCGTCCGCCGCGCACTGCCCGAGCCCCATACACGCCCTAGCAGCGCCCTCGCCCATCCATCGTCGCATGGCTGCTTGCTACTGCGTACTGCCGATGCTTGCTGCTGTTCTTGCCGCTACTCTTGTTGCTGCTCTCGTACTGCTGCTGCCGCTAGGTGTCACCGCTGCTCGAGTACTGCTACCCGTGCGTGTGTGTGTGTATGCGCCGTGCGTGTGGCCGGCTGGGATTAAATTAGTACATATACATAGTTAATTAGTCCAGTATAGTAGATGACGTATAGTACCACTTGTTAGGATTAAACAAAAGAAGTAAATCAAATTAATTTATCTAAGTCGATGACAGGTGGGCCGCCACCTTCACTTTTGACCAGTCAATTGACTGGGTTGACCAGCCCCCGGGGTCCCACTGTCATACACATAAGCTAGCTCCTAATGGGTGCAACAGATCTGCCCCTATTTTAATATTCAACTAAAATAATTAGAGTAAATCCAAAATATTCATGAAAACTTTGAAAAATAATATAAAATAAATCGTACCTCGGATGAAAAATACTTCGTACATAAAAATTGCTCAGAATTTTGAGACGAACCCGGTTACGCAGCTCGTTCGTCCGCCACGCGTCCCTAACATAGTGAACACGCAACTTCCCCCCCCCCCCCCCCCCGGTTCATCTGCCCGAAAACAAAAAACACCGGGGATATTTTCCCGGATGTTTCCCCCCTTCACCCGTATCTCTTCCTACTGTGTTAGGGCACCCCTAGCATCGCGTATTGTCATGTTATGCCTTGTGATGCTTTGACTGCATTGTTATTTATTGTGTTCCCCTTTGTTACTTCTTTCCGATAGACCCCGAGACCGCTGCCGGTACCCCTGTTGTCGACTACAGTGTTGACGACCCTTTTTGCCAGAGCAACCAGGCAAGCCCCCCCTTTGATCACCAGATATCGCCTACTCTTGTCTCTACTTCTTGCATTAAAGTAGTGTAGCATGTTACTGCCTTCCGTTAATCCTATCCTGATGCATAGCCTATCCTTGCTACTACTGTTGTTACCTTTATCTGCAATGCTAATGCTTACTATAGGATGCTAGTTTATCATCAGTGGCCCTACATTCTTGTCCGTCTGCCATACTATACTATCGGGCCGTGATCACTCGGGAGGTGATCACGGGTATATACTATATACTTTATACACGATACATGTGATGACTAAAGTTGGGTTGGCTCGAGGAGTACCCGCGGTTGATTCACGAATTGGGGGCTAGAAGGACATACTTTCCCGATGGCCCTCTGTGTGGATCTTTGTGGCGAAGCGACAGGGCAGGTTGAGACCACCTAGGAGAGAGGTGGGCCTGGCCCTGGTCGGCGTTCGCGGTTATTTCAAGACAACACATTTAACAAGATCTTGGTATTTGATCTGAGTCTGGTCACTGGCCTATACGCACTAACCATCTATGCGGGGACAGTTATGGGCACTCGACGTCGTAGTATCAGTCGAAGCCTTCGTGACGTCACCAACTGAGCGACGCGCGCCGGATTGGACCGTAAGCCCGCTCTTGTATTAAGGGGGCTAGTTCTGCTTCCGGCCGCGTACACAACGTGAAGGTGTGCAATGGGCGATGGGCCCAGACCCCTGCGCCATAGGATTTAGACCGGCGTGCTGACCTCTCTGTTGTGCCTGGTGTTGGGTAACGTAGTAATATAAAAAAAATCCTACGCACACGCAAGATCATGGTGATGCATAGCAACGAGAGGGGAGAGTGTTGTCTACGTACCCTCGTAGACCGAAAGTGGAAGCGTTATGACAACGCGGTTGATGTAGTCGTACGTCTTCACGGCCCGACCGATCAAGTACCGAAACTACGACACCTCCGAGTTCTAGCACACGTTCAGCTCGATGACGATCCCCGGACTCCGATCCAGCAAAGTGTCGTGGAAGAGTTCCATCAGCACGACGGCGTGGTGACGATCTTGATGTTCTACTGTCGCAGGGCTTTGCCTAAGCACCACTACAATATTATCGAGGACTATGATGGAGGGGGGCACCGCACACGGCTAAGAGAACGATCTTGAAGATCAACTTGTGTGTCTATGGGGTGCCCCCTGCCCCCGTATATAAAGGAGTGGAGGAGGGGAGGGCCGGCCCTCTCTATGGCGCGCCCTAGGGGAGTCCTACTTCCACCGGGAGTAGGATTCCCCCTTTCCTAGTCCAACTAGGAGTCCTTCCATGTAGTAGGAGTAGGAGACAAGGAAGGGGAAGAGGGAAGAGAAGGAAGGAGGGGGCGCCGCCCCTCCCCCTAAAGCCCAATAAGGCCCATATACTTCTTCCCCGTATTCCCGTAACTCCCCGGTACACCGAAAAATATCCGAACCACTCGGAACCTTTCCGATGTCCGAATATAGTCGTCCAATATATCGATCTTTACGTCTCGACCATTTCGAGACTCCTCGTCATGTCTTCGATCTCATCCGGGACTCCGAACTCCTTCGGTACATCAAAACTCATAAACTCATAATATAACTGTCATCAAAACCTTAAGCGTGCGGACCCTACTGGTTCGAGAACAATGTAGACATGACCGAGACACGTCTCCGGTCAATAACCAATAGCGGAACCTGGATGCTCATATTGGCTCCTACATATTCTACGAAGATCTTTATCGGTCAGACCGCATAACAACATACGTTGTTCCCTTTGTCATCGGTATATTACTGTTGGGGAACGTAGTAATTTCAAAAAAATTCCTACGCACACGCAAGATCATGGTGATGCATAGCAACAAGGAGGAGAGTCTGATCTACGTACCCTTGTAGATCGCAACGGAAGCGTTGACACAATATAGAGGAAGTAGTCGTACGTCTTCTTCCCGATCCGACCGATCCAAGCACCGTTACTCCGGCACCTCCGAGTTCTTAGCACACGTACAGCTCGATGACGATCCCCGGGCTCCGATCCAGCAAAGCTTCAGGGAGGAGTTCCGTCAGCACGACGGCGTGATGACGATCTTGATATTCTATCGACGCAGGGCTTCGCCTAAGCACTGCAACAATATGATCGAGGTGGAATATGGTGGCAGGGGGCACCGCACACGGCTAAGGAACGATCTCAATGATCAACTTGTGTGTCTTGGGGTGCCCCTGCCCCCGTATATAAAGGAGAAAGGGGAGGAGGCTGGCCGGCCAGGTGTGGCGCGCCAAGGAGGAGTCCTCTTCCTAGTTGGAGTAGGACTCCTACTAGGAGGGGAAAGAGGTGGAGTGGGAGAAGGAAAGGGGGGGCGCAGCCCCCCTCCCCTAGTCCAATTCGGACCAGGGAGGAGGTGGCGCGCGGCCCACCTCTGGCAGCCCTTCTCACTCTCCACTAAAAGCCCATATGGCCCGTTACTTCTCCCGGTAGGGTTCCGGTAACCCTCCGGCTCTCCGGTTTTCTCCGAAATCACCCGGAACACTTCCGGTGTCCGAATATAGTCATCCAATATATCAATCTTTATGTCTCGACCATTTCGAGACTCCTCGTCATGTCCGTGATCACATCCAGGACTCCGAACTAACTTCGGTACATCAAAATGCATAAACTCATAATAACTGTCATTGTAACGTTAAGCGTGCGGACCCTACGGTTCGAGAACAATGTAGACATGACTGAGACACATCTCCGGTCAATAACCAATAGCGGGACCTGGATGCCCATATTGGCTCCTACATATTCTACGAAGATCTTTATCGGTCAGACCGCATAACAACATACGTTGTTCCCTTTGTCATCGGTATGTTACTTGCCCGAGATTCGATCGTCGGTGTCCAATACCTAGTTCAATCTCGTTACCGGCAAGTCTCTTTACTCGTTCCGTAATACATCATCTCACAACTAACTCATTAGTCACAATGCTTGCAAGGCTTATGTGATGTGCATTACCGAGAGGGCCCAGAGATACCTCTCCGACAATCGGAGTGACAAATCCTAATCTCGAAATACGCCAACCCAACATCTACCTTTGGAGACACCTGTAGAGCTCCTTTATAATCACCCAGTTACGTTGTGACGTTTGGTAGCACACAAAGTGTTCCTCCGGTAAACGGGAGTTGCATAATCTCATAGTCATAGGAACATGTATAAGTCATGAAGAAAGCAATAGCAACATACTAAACGATCGGGTGCTAAGCTAATGAAATGGGTCATGTCAATCAGATCATTCAACTAATGGTGTGACCTCGTTAATCAAATAACAACACATTGTTCATGGTTAGGAAACATAACCATCTTTGATTAACGAGCTAGTCAAGTAGAGGCATACTAGTGACACTAAGTTTGTCTATGTATTCACACATGTATTATGTTTCCGGTTAATACAATTCTAGCATGAATAATAAACATTTATCATGATATAAGGAAATAAATAATAACTTTATTATTGCCTCTAGGGCATATTTTCTTCAGTCTCCCACTTGCACTAGAGTCAATAATCTAGATTATACAGTAATGATTCTAACACCCATGGAGCCTTGGTGCTGATCATCTTTTGCTCGTGGAAGAGGCTTAGTCAACGGGTCTGCCACATTCAGATCCGTATGTATCTTGCAAATCTCTATGTCTCCTACCTGGACTAGATCCCGGATGGAATTGAAGCGTCTCTTGATGTGTTTGGTCCTCTTGTGAAATCTGGATTCCTTTGCCAAGGCAATTGCACCAGTATTGTCACAAAAGATTTTCATTGGACCCGATGCACTAGGTATGACACCTAGATCGGATATGAACTCCTTCATCCAGACTCCTTCGTTTGCTGCTTCCGAAGCAGCTATGTACTCCGCTTCACATGTAGATCACGCTACGACGCTTTGTTTAGAACTGCACCAACTGACAGCTCCACCGTTTAATGTAAACACGTATCCGGTTTGCGATTTAGAATCGTCCGGATCAGTGTCAAAGCTTGCATCAACGTAACCTTTTACGGTGAGCTCTTTGTCACCTCCATATACGAGAAAAATATCCTTAGTCATTTTCAGGTATTTCAGGATGTTCTTGACCGCTGTCCAGTGATCCACTCCTGGATTACTTTGGTACCTTCCTGCTAAACTTATTGCAAGGCACACATCAGGTCTGGTACACAGCATTGCATACATGATAGAGCCTATGGCTGAAGCATAGGGAACATCTTTCATTTTCTCTCTATCTTCTGCAGTGGTCGGGCATTGAGTCTGACTCAACTTCACACCTTGTAACACAGGCAAGAACCCTTTCTTTGCTTGATCCATTTTGAACTTTTTCAAAATTTTGTCAAGGTATGTGCTTTGTGAAAGTCCAATTAAGCGTCTTGATCTATCTCTATAGATCTTTATGCCTAATATGTAAGCAGCTTCACCGAGGTCTTTCATTGAAAAACTCTTATTCAAGTATCCCTTTATGCTATCCAGAAATTCTATATCATTTCCAATCAGCAATATGTCATCCACATATAATATCAGAAATGCTACAGAGCTCCCACTCACTTTCTTGTAAATACAGGCTTCACCAAAAGTCTGTATAAAACCAAATGCTTTGATCACACTATCAAAATGTTTATTCCAACTCCGAGAGGCTTGCACCAGTCCATAAATGGATCGCTGGAGCTTGCACACTTTGTTAGCTCCCTTTGGAACGACAAAACCTTCCGGTTGCGTCATATACAACTCTTCTTCCAGAAATCCATTCAGGAATGCAGTTTTGACATCCATCTGCCAAATTTCATAATCATAAAACGCGGCAATTGCTAACATGATTCGGACAGACTTAAGCATCGCTACGGGTGAGAAGGTCTCATCATAGTCAAACCCCTTGAACTTGTCGAAAACCTTTTGCGACAAGTCGAGTTTTATAGACAGTAACATTACCGTCAGCGTCAGTCTTTTTTTCTTGAAGATCCATTTATTCTCAATTGCTTGCCGATCATCGGGCAAGTCAACCAAAGTCCATACTTTGTTCTCATACATGGATCCCATCTCCGATTTCATGGCTTCAAGCCACTTTGCGGAATCTGGGCTCACCATCGCTTCTTCATAGTTCGTAGGTTCATCATGATCTAGTAGCATGACTTCCAGAACTGGATTACCGTACCACTCTGGAGCGGATCTTGCTCTGGTTGATCTACGAGGTTCAGCAGTATCTTGTTCTGAAGTTTCATGATCATTATCATTAACTTCCTCAGTTATTGGTGTAGGTGTCGCAGAAACAGTTTTCTGTGATGTACTACTTTCCAATAAGGGAGCAGGTACAGTTACCTCGTCAAGTTCTACTTTCCTCCCACTCACTTCTTTTGAGAGAAACTCCTTCTCAAGAAAGTTCTCGAATTTAGCAACAAAAGTCTTGCCTTCGGATCTGTGATAGAAGGTGTACCCAACAGTTTCCTTTGGGTAACCTATGAAGACACATTTCTCCGATTTGGGTTCGAGCTTATCAGGTTGAAGCTTTTTCACATAACCATCGCAGCCCCAAACTTTAAGAAACGTCAACTTTGGTTTCTTGCCAAACCATAGTTCATAAGGCGTTGTCTCAACGGATTTTGATGGTGCCCTATTTAACGTGAATGCGGCCGTCTCTAAAGCATAACCCCAAAACGATAGCGGTAAATCGGTAAGAGACATCATAGATCACACCATATTTAGTAAAGTACGATTACGACGTTCGGACACACCATTACACTGTGGTGTTCCGGGTGGCGTGAGTTGCGAAACTATTCCGCATTGTTTCAAATGTACACCAAACTCGTAACTCAAATATTCTTCTCCATGATCAGATCGTAGAAACTTTATTTTCTTGTTACGATGATTTTCCACTTCACTCTGAAATTCTTTGAACTTTTCAAATGTTTCAGACTTATGTTTCATTAAGTAGATATACCCATATCTGCTTAAATCATCCGTGAAGGTGAGAACATAATGATATCCGCCACGAGCCTCAATATTTATCGGACCACATACATCTGTATGTATGATTTCCAACAAATCTGTTACTCTCTCCATAGTATCGGAGAACGGTGTTTTAGTCATCTTGCCCATGAGGCATGGTTCGCAAGTACCAAGTGATTCATAATCAAGTGGTTCCAAAAGTCCATCAGTATGGAGTTTCTTCATGCGCTTTACACCGATATGACCTAAACGGCAGTGCCACAAATAAGTTGCACTATCATTATCAACTCTGCATCTTTTGGCTTCTACATTATGAATATGTGTATCACTACTATCGAGATTCAACAAGAATAGACCACTCTTCAAGGGTGCATGACCATAAAAGATATTACTCATATAAATAGAACAACCATTATTCTCTGATTTAAATGAATAACCGTCTCGCATTAAACAAGATCCAGATATAATGTTCATGCTCAACGCTGGCACCAAATAACAATTATATAGGTCTAATATTAATCCAGATGTAGAGGTAGCGTGCCGACCGCGCTCACATCGACTTTGGAACCGTTTCCCACGCGCATTATCACCTCGTCCTTAGCCAATCTTCGCTTAATCCGTAGTCCCTGTTTCGAGTTGCAAATATTAGCAACAGAACCAGTATCAAATACCCAGGTGCTACTGCGAGCATTAGTAAGGTACACATCAATAACATGTATATCACATATACCTTTGTTCACCTTGCCATCCTTCTTATCCGCCAAATACTTGGGGCTGTTCCGCTTCCAGTGACCAGTCTTCTTGCAGTAGAAGCACTCAGTTTCAGGCTTAGGTCCAGACTTGGGTTTCTTCTCCTGAGCAGCAACTTGCTTGCCGTTCTTCTTGAAGTTCCCCTTCTTCTTCCCTTTGCCCTTTTTCTTGAAACTAGTGGTTTTGTTAACCATCAACACTTGATGCTCCTTTTTGATTTCTACCTCCGCAGCTTTCAGCATTGCGAAGAGCTCGGGAATAGTCTTGTTCATCCCTTGCATATTATAGTTCATCACGAAGCTCTTGTAGCTTGGTGGCAGTGATTGGAGAATTCTGTCAATGACGCAATCATCTGGAAGATTAACTTCCAATTGAATCAAGTGATTATTATAGCTAGACATTTTGAGTATATGCTCACTGACAGAACTGTTCTCTTCCATCTTACAGCTGTAGAACTTATTGGAGACTTCATATCTCTCAATCTGGGCATTTTCTTGAAATATTAACTTCAATTCCTGAAACATCTCATATGCTCCATGACGTTCAAAACGTCGTTGAAGTCCCGATTCTAAGCCGTAAAGCATGGCACACTGAACTATCGAGTACTCATCGGCTTTGCTCTGCCAGACGTTCATAACATCTGGTGTTGCTCCAGCAGCAGGCCTGGCACCCAGCGGTGCTTCCAGGACGTAATTCTTCTGTGCAGCAATGAGGATAATCCTCAAGTTACGGACCCAGTCCGTGTAATTGCTACCATCATCTTTCAACTTTGCTTTCTCAAGGAACGCATTAAAATTCAACGGAACAACAGCACGAGCCATCTATCTACGATCAACATAAACAAGCAAGATACTATCAGGTACTAAGTTCATGATAAATTTAAGTTCAATTAATCATATTACTTAAGAACTCCCACTTAGATAGACATCCCTCTAATCCTCTAAGTGATTACGTGATCCAAATCAACTAAACCATGTCCGATCATCACGTGAGATGGAGTAGTTTCATCGGTGAACATCATTATGTTGATCATATCTACTATATGATTCATGCTCGACCTTTCGGTCTCCGTGTTCCGAGGCCATATCTGTATATGCTTGGCTCATCAAGTATATCCTGAGTATTCCGCGTGTGCAACTGTTTTGCACCCGTTGTATTTGAACGTAGAGCCTATCACACCCGATCATCACGTGGTGTCTCAGCACGAAGAACTTTCGCAACGGTGCATACTCAGGGAGAACACTTCTTGATAATTTAGTGAGAGATCATCTTATAATGCTACCGTCAATCAAAGCAAGATAAGATGCATAAAAGATAAACATCACATGCAATCAATATAAGTGATATGATATGGCCATCATCATCTTGTGCTTGTGATCTTCATCTCCGAAGCACCGTCATGATCACCATCGTCACCGGTGCGACACCTTGATCTCCATCGTAGCATCGTTGTCGTCTCGCCAATCTTATGCTTCCACGACTATCGCTACCGCTTAGTGATAAAGTAAAGCATTACATCGCGATTACATTGCATACAATAAAGCGACAACCATATAGCTCCTGCCAGTTGCCGATAACTCGGTTACAAAACATGATCATCTCATACAATAAAATTTAGCATCATGTCTTGACCATATCACATCACAACATGCCCTACAAAAACAAGTTAGACGTCCTCTACTTTGTTGTTGCAAGTTTTACGTGGCTGCTACGGGCTTAAGCAAGAACCAATCTCACCTGCGCATTAAAACCACAACGATAGTTTGTCAAATAGACTCTGTTTTAACCTTCGCAAGGACCGGGCGTAGCCACACTCGGTTCAACTAAAGTTGGAGAGAGAGTCGCCCGCAAGCCACATGTGTGCAAAGCACGTCGAGGGAACCGGTCTCGCGTAAGCGTACGCGTAAGGTTGGTCCGGGTCGTCTCGTCCAACAATACCGCTGAACCAAAGTATGACATGCTGCTAGGCAGTATGACTTATATCGTCCACAACTCACTTGTGTTCTACTCGTGCACATAACATCAAACCATAAAACCTAGGCTCTGATACCACTGTTGGGGAACGTAGTAATTTCAAAAAAAATCCTACGCACACGCAAGATCATGGTGATGCATAGCAACGAGGGGGAGAGTCTGATCTACATACCCTTGTAGATCGCAACGGAAGCGTTGACACAACGTAGAGGAAGTAGTCGTGCGTCTTCTTCCCGATCCGACCGATCCAAGCACCGTTACTCCGGCACCTCCGAGTTCTTAGCACACGTACAGCTCGATGACGATCCCCGGGCTCCGATCCAGCAAAGCTTCGGGGAGGAGTTCCGTCAGCACGACGGCGTGCTGACGATCTTGATGTTCTACCGACGCAGGGCTTCGCCTAAGCACTACAATGATATGATCGAGGTGGAATATGGTGGCAGGGGGCACCGCACACGGCTAAGGAACGATCTCAATGATCAACTTGTGTGTCTTGGGGTGCCCCTGCCCCCGTATATAAAGGAGCAAGGGGAGGAGGCCGGCCGGCCAGGTGTGGCGCGCCAAGGAGGAGTCCTCCTAGTAGGAGTAGGACTCCTACTAGGAGGGGAAAGAGGTGGAGTGGGAGAAGGAAAGGGGGGCGCCGCCCCCTCCCCTAGTCCAATTCGGACCAGGGAGGAGGTGGCGCGCGGCCCACCTCTAGCAGCCCTTCTCACTCTCCACTAAAAGCCCATATGGCCCATTACTTCTCCCGGTAGGGTTCCGGTAACCCTCCGTCTCTCCGGTTTTCTCCGAAATCACCCGGAGCACTTCCGGTGTCCGAATATAGTCATCCAATATATCAATCTTTATGTCTCGACCATTTTGAGACTCCTCGTCATGTCCGTGATCACATCCGGGACTCCGAACTAACTTCGGTACATCAAAATGCATAAACTCATAATAACCGCCATCGTAATGTTAAGCGTGCGGACCCTACGGTTCGAGAACAATGTAGACATGACTGAGACACATCTCCGGTCAATAACCAATAGCGGGACCTGGATGCCCATATTGGCTCCTACATATTGTACGAAGATCTTTATTGGTCAGACCGCATAACAACATACGTTGTTCCCTTTGTCATCGGTATGTTACTTGCCCGAGATTCGATCGTCGGTATCCAATACCTAGTTCAATCTCGTTACCGGCAAGTCTATTTACTCGTTCCATAATACATTATCTCGCAACTAACTCATTAGTCACAATGCTTGCAAGGCTTATGTGATGTGCATTACCGAGAGGGCCCAGAGATACCTCTCCGACAATCGGAATGACAAATCCTAATCTCGAAATACGCCAACCCAACATCTACCTTTGGAGACACCTGTAGAGCTCCTTTATAATCACCCAGTTACGTTGTGACGTTTGGTAGCACACAAAGTGTTCCTCCGGTAAACGGGAGTTGCATAATCTCATAGTCATAGGAACATGTATAAGTCATGAAGAAAGCAATAGCAACATACTAAACGATCGTGTGCTAAGCTAATGAAATGGGTCATGTCAATCAGATCATTCAACTAATGATGTGACCTCGTTAATCAAATGACAACACATTGTTCATGGTTAGGAAACATAACCATCTTTGATTAACGAGCTAGTCAAGTAGAGGCATACTAGTGACACTAAGTTTGTCTATGTATTCACACATGTATTATGTTTCCGGTTAATACAATTCTAGCATGAATAATAAACATTTATCATGATATAAGGAAATAAATATTAACTTTATTATTGCCTCTAGGGCATATTTCCTTCAATTACTTGCCCGAGATTCGATCGTCGGTATCTCAATACCTAGTTCAATCTCGTTACCGGCAAGTCTCTTTACTCGTTCCGTAATACATCAACTCGCAACTAACTCATTAGTTGCAATGCTTGCAAGGCTTATGTGATGTGCATTACCGAGAGGGCCCAGAGATACCTCTCCGACAATCGGAGTGACAAATCCTAATCTCAAAATACGCCAACCCAACATCTACCTTTGGAGACACCTGTAGAGCTCCTTTATAATCACCCAGTTACGTTGTGACGTTTGGTAGCACACAAAGTGTTCCTCCGGTAAACGGGAGTTGCATAATCTCATAGTCATAGGAACATGTATAAGTCATGAAGAAAGCAATAGCAACATACTAAACGATCAAGTGCTAAGCTAACGGAATGGGTCAAGTCAATCACATCATTCTCCTAATGATGTGATCCTGTTAATCAAATAACAACTCTTTGTCTATGGTTAGGAAACATAACCATCTTTGATTAACGAGCTAGTCAAGTAGAGGCATAATAGTGACACTCTGTTTGTCTATGTATTCACACATGTATTATGTTTCCGGTTAATACAATTCTAGCATGAATAATAAACATTTATCATGAAATAAGGAAATAAATAATAACTTTATTATTGCCTCTAGGGCATATTTCCTTCAGTCTCCCACTTGCGTCAATAATCTAGTTCACATTGCCATGTGATTTAACACCAATAGTTCACATCATTATGTGACCAACACTCAAAGGGTTTACTAGAGTCAATAATCTAGTTCACAACGCTATGTGATTACCACCCAAAGAGTACTAAGGTGTGATCATGTTTTGCCTGTGAGAGAAGTTTAGTCAACGGGTCTGCCATATTCAGATCCGTATGTATTTTGCAAATTTCTATGTCAACAATGCTCTGCACGGAGCTACTCTGGCTAATTGCTCCCACTTTCAATATGCATCCAGATTGAGACTTAGAATCATCTGGATCAGTGTCAAAGTTTGCATCGACGTAACCCTTTACGACGAACCTTTTGTCACCTACATAATCGAGAAACATATCCTTATTCCACTAAGGATAATTTTGACCGTTGTCCAGTGATCTACTCCTAGATCACTATTGTACTCCATTGCCAACATCAGTGTAGGGTATACAATAGATCTGGTACACAGCATGGCATACTTTATAGAACCTATGGCTGAGGCATAGGGAATGACTTTCATTCTCTTTCTATCTTCTGTCGTGGTCGGGTTTTGAGTCTTACTCAATTTCACACCTTGTAACACAGGCAAGAACTCTTTCTTTGACTGTTCCATTTTGAACTACTTCAAAATCTTGTCAAGGTATGTACTCATTGAAAAAACTTATCAAGCGTCTTGATCTATCTCTATAGATCTTGATGCTCAATATGTAAGCAGCTTCACCGAGGTTTTTTTGAAAAAAATCCTTTCAAACACTCCTTTATGCTTTGCAAAATAATTCTACATTATTTCCGATCAACAATATGTCATTCACATATACTTATGAGGAATGTTGTAGTGCTCCCACTCACTTTCTTGTAAATACAGGCTTCACCGCAAGTCTGTATAAAACTATATGCTTTGATCAACTTATCAAAGCGTATATTCCAACTCCGAGATGCTTGCACCAGTCCATAGATGGATCGCTGGAGCTTGCATATTTAGTTAACACCTTTAGGATTGATAAAACCTTCTAGTTGCATCATATACAACTCTTCTTTAATAAATCCATTAAGGAATGCAGTTTTGTTTATCCATTTGCCAGATTTCATAAAATGCGGCAATTGTAACATGATTCGGACAGACTTAAGCATAGATACGAGTGAGAAACTCTCATCGTAGTCAACACCTTGAACTTATCGAAAACATTTTGCGTTGTAGATAGTAACACTACTATCAGCGTCCGTCTTCCTCTTGAAGATCCATTTATTTTCTATGGCTTGCCGATCAACGGGCAAATCCATCAAAGTCCATACTTTGTTCTCATACATGGATCATATCTCAGATTTCATGGCCTCAAACCATTTCGCGGAATCTGGGCTCATCATCGCTTCTTCATAGTTTGCAAGTTCATCATGGTCTAGTAACATGACTTCCAGAACAGGATTACCGTACCACTCTGGTGCGGATCTCACTCTGGTTAACCTACGAGATTCGGTAGTAACTTGATCTGAAGTTACATGATCATCATCATTAGCTTCCTCACTAATTGGTGTAGTAGTCACAAGAACAGATTTCTGTGATGAACTACTTTCCAATAAGGGAGAAGGTACAATTACCTTATCAAGTTTTCTACTTTCCTCCCACTCACTTTTTTCGAGAGAAACTCCTTCTCTTGAAAGGATCCATTCTCAGCAATGAATATCTTGCCTTCGGATCTGTGATAGAAGGTGTACCCAACATTTTCTTTTGGGTATCCTATGAAGACGCACTTCTTTGATTTGGGTTTGAGCTTATCAGGATGAAACTTTTTCATATAAGCATCGCAACCCCAAACTTTAAGAAACGACAACTTTGGTTTCTTGCCAAAACACAGTTCATACGGTGCCGTCTCAACGGATTTAGATGGTGCCCTTTTTAACGTGAATGCAGTTGTCTCTAATGCATAACCCCAAAACTATAGTGGTAAATCGGTAAGAAACATCATAGATTGCACTATATCCAATAAAGTACGGTTATGACGTTCGGACACACCATTATACTGTGGTGTTCCAGGTGGCATGAATTTGTGAAACTATTCCACATTGTTTTAATTGAAGACCAAACTCGTAACTCAAATATTCGTTGCCGTGATCAGATCGTGGAAACCTTATATTCTTGTCATGATGATTTCCACTTCACTCTAAAATTCTTTGAACTGTTCAAATGTTTCAGACTTATGTTTCATCAAGTAGATATACCCATATCTACTTAAATCATCTCTGAAGGTCAGAAAATAACGATACCCACCGCGAGCCTCAACACTCATCGGATCGCATACATCGGTATGTTTTGTTTCCAATAAGTCAGTTGCTCGCTCCATTGTTCCGGAGAACGGCGTTTTAGTCATCTTGCCCATGAGGTATGGTCCGCAAGCATCAAGTGATTCATAATCAAGTGATTCCAAAAACCCATCAGCATGAAGTTTCTTCATGCGCTTTACACCAATATGACCTAAACGGCAGTGCCACAAATAAGTTGCACTATCATTATTAACTTTGCATCTTTTGGTTTCAATATTATGAATATGTGTATCACTATGATCGAGATCCAACGAACCATTTTTATTGGGTGTGTAACCATATAAGGTTTTATTCATGTAAACAGAACAACAATTTATTCTCTTACTTAAATGAATAACCATATTGCAATAAACATGATCAAATCATATTTATGCTCAACGCGAACACCAAATAACACTTATTTAGGTTCAACACTAATCCCGAAAGTATAGGGAGTGTGCGATGATGATCATATCTATCTTGGAACTACTTCAAACACACATCATCACCTTACCCTTAACTAGTCTTTGTCCATTCTGCAACTCCCGAATCAAGTTACTAATCTTAGCAACTGAACTAGTACCAAATACTGAGGGGTTTCTATGAACACTAGGTACACATCAATAACATGTATATCAAATATACATTTGTTTACTTTGCCATCCTTTCTTATCCGCCAAATACTTGGGTAGTTCCGTTTCCAGTGACCAGTCCCTTTGCAGTAGAAACACTTAGTCTCGGGCTTAGGACCAGACTTGGGTTTCTTCACTTGAGCAGCAACTTGCTTGCTATTCTTCTTGAAGTTCCCCTTTTTTCGTTTGCCCTTTTTCTTGAAACCAGTGGTCTCGTCAACCATCAACACTTGATATTTTTATTGATTTCTACCTTCGTCAATTTCAGCATTACGAAGAGCTTGGGAATCGTTTCCGTTATCCCTTGCATATCATAGTTCATCACGAAGTTCTACTAACTTGGTGATGGTGACTAGAGAATTCTGTCAATCACTATTTTATCTGGAAGATTAACTCCCACTTGATTCAAGCGATTGTAGTACCCAGACAATCTGAGCACATGCTCACTAGTTGAGCGATTCTCCTCCATCTTTTAGCTATAGAACTTGTTGGAGACTTCATATCTTTCAACTCGGGTATTTGCTTGAAATATTAACTTCAACTCCAGGAACATCTCATATGGTCCATGACGTTCAAAACGTCTTTGAAGTCTCGATTCTAAGCCGTTAAGCATGGTGCACTAAACTATCAAGTAGTCATCATATTGAGCTAGCCAAACATTCATAACGTCTGCATCTGCTCCTGTAATAGGTCTGTCACCTAGCGGTGCATCAAGGACATAATTCTTCTGTGCAGCAATGAGGATAAACCTCAGATCACGGATCCAATCCGCATCATTGCTACTAATATATTTCAACACAATTTTCTCTAGGAACATATCAAAATAAACATATGCAACAACGCGAGCTATTGATCTACAACATAATTTGCAAAATACTACCAGGACTAAGTTCATAATAAATTTAAGTTCAATTAATCATATTACTTAAGAACTCCCACTTAGATAGACATCCCTCTAATCATCTAAGTGATCACGTGATCCAAATCAACTAAACCATGTACGATCATCACGTGAGATGGAGTAGTTTTCAATGGTGAACATCACTATGTTGATCATATCTACTATATGATTCACGCTCGACCTTTCGGTCTCCAGTGTTCCGAGGCCATATCTGTATATGCTAGGCTCGTCAAGTTTAACCTGAGTATTTCGCGTGTGCAACTATTTTGCACCCGTTGTATTTGAACGTAGAGCCTATCACACCCGATCATCACGTGGTGTCTCAGCACGAAGAACTTTCGCAACGGTGCATACTCAGGGAGAACACTTATACCTTGAAATTTAGTGAGAGATCATCTTATAAAGCTACTATCGAACTAAGCAAAATAAGATGTATAAAAGGTAAACATCATATGCAATCAAAATATGTGACATGATATGGCCATGATCATCTTGCGCCTTTGATCTCCATCTCCAAAGTACTGTCATGATCTCTATCGTCACCGGCATGACACCATGATCTCCATCATCTTGATCTATATCAATGTGTCGTTACATGGTTGTCTCGCCAACAATTGCTCTTGCAACTATTGCTATCGCATAGCGATAAAGTAAAGCAATTATTTGGCGCTTGCATCTTATGCAATAGAGAGACAACCATAAGGATTTTGCCAGTTGCCGATAACTTCAACAAAACATGATCATCTCATATAACAACTTATATCTCATCATGTCTTGGCCATATCACATCACAACATGCCCTGCAAAAATAAGTTAGACGTCCTCTACTTTGTTGTTGCAAGTTTTACGTGGCTGCTACGGGCTTAGCAAGAACCAATCTTACCTACGCATCAAAACCACAACGATAGTTTGTCAAGTTGATGTTGTTTTAACCTTCGCAAGGACCGGGCGTAGCCACACTCGGTTCAACTAAAGTTGGAGAAACTGACACCCGCCAGCCACCTGTGTGCAAAGCATGTCGATAGAACCAGTCTCGCGTAAGCGTACGCGTAATGTCGGTCCGGGCCGCTTCATCCAACAATACCGCCGAACCAAAGTATGACATGCTGGTAAGCAGTATGACTTACATCGCCCACAACTCACTTGTGTTCTACTCGTGCATATAACATCAACACATAAAACCTAGGCTCGGATGCCACTGTTGGGTAACGTAGTAATTTCAAAAAAATTCCTACGCACATGCAAGATCATGGTGATGCATAGCAACGAGAGGGGAGAGTGTTGTCTACGTACCCTCGTAGACCGAAAGCAGAAGCGTTATGACAACGCGGTTGATGTAGTCGTACGTCTTCACGGCCCGACCGATCAAGTACCGAAACTACGGCACCTCCGAGTTCTAACACACGTTCAGCTCGATGACGATCCCCGGACTCCGATCCAGCAAAGTGTCGGGGAAGAGTTCCGTCGGCACGACGGCGTGGTGACGATCTTGATGTTCTACTGTCGCAGGGCTTTGCCTAAGCACCACTACAATATTATCGAGGACTATGATGGAGGGGGGCACCGCACACGGCTAAGAGAACGATCTTGAAGATCAACTTGTGTGTCTATGGGGTGCCCCTTGCCCCCGTATATAAAGGAGTGGAGGAGGGGAGGGCCGACCCTCTCTATGGGGCGCCCTAGGGGAGTCCTACTCCCACCGGGAGTAGGATTCCCCCTTTCCTGGTCCAACTAGGAGTCCTTCCATGTAGTAGGAGTAGGAGACAAGGAAGGGGAAGAGGCAAGAGAAGGAAGGAGGGGGCGCTGCCCCTCCCCCTAAAGCCCAGTAAGGCCCATATACTTCTTCCCCGTATTCCCGTAACTCCCCGGTACACCGAAAAATACCCAAACCACTCGGAACCTTTCCGATGTCCGAATATAGTCGTCCAATATATCGATCTTTACGTCTCGACCATTTTGAGACTCCTCGTCATGTGCCCGATCTCATCCGGGACTCCAAACTCCTTCGGTACATCAAAACTTATAAACTCATAATATAACTGTCATCGAAACCTTAAGCGTGCGGACCCTACGGGTTCGAGAACAATGTAGACATGACCGAGACACGTCTCCGGTCAATAACCAATAGCGGAACATGGATGCTCATATTGGCTCCTACATATTCTACGAAGATCTTTATCGGTCAGACCGCATAACAACATACGTTGTTCCCTTTGTCATCGGTATATTACTTGCCCGAGATTCGATCGTCGGTATCTCAATACCTAGTTCAATCTCGTTACCGGCAAGTCTCTTTACTCGTTCCGTAATACATCATCTCACAACTAACTCATTAGTTGCAATGCTTGCAAGGCTTATGTGATGTGCATTACCGAGAGGGCCCAGAGATACCTCTCCGACAATCGGAGTGACAAATCCTAATCTCGAAATACGCCAACCCAACATGTACCTTTGGAGACACCTGTAGAGCTCTTTTATAATCACCCAGTTACGTTGTGACGTTTGGTAGCACACAAAGTGTTCCTCTGGTAAACGGGAGTTGCATAATCTCATAGTCATAGGAACATGTATAAGCCATGAAGAAAGCAATAGCAATATACTAAACGATCGAGTGCTAAGCTAACGGAATGGGTCAAGTCAATCACATCATTCTCCTAATGATGTGATCCCGTTAATCAAATAACAACTCTTTGTCTATGGTTAGGAAACATAACCATCTTTGATTAACGAGCTAGTCAAGTAGAGGCATACTAGTGACACTCTATTTGTCTATGTATTCACACATGTATTATGTTTCCGGTTAATACAATTCTAGCATGAATAATAAACATTTATCATGAAATAAGGAAATAAATAATAACTTTATTATTGCCTCTAGGGCATATTTCCTTCACCTAGGTAGGGCTGCGACGTGTTGATCTTCCGAGGCCGGGCATGACCCAGAAAAGTGTGTCCGAACAAAGGGGGTCAAGCGTGTTGGGAAATGTGGTGCACCCCTGCAGGGAAGTTTATCTATTCGAATAGCCGTGTCCCTCGGTAAAAGGACGACCCGAAGTTGTACCTTGACCTTATGACAACTAGAACCGGATACTTAATAAAATACACCCTTCCAAGTGCCAGATACAATCGGTGATCGCTCTCTCACAGGGCGATGAGGGGAGGATCATCGGTTAGGATTATGCTATGCGATGTTACTTGGTGAACTTACCATCTACTCTCTTCTTCTGCTGCAAGATGGAGGTTACCAGAAGCGTAGTCTTTGATAGGAGTAGCTATCCCCCTCTTATTCTGGCATTCTGCAGTTCATTCCACATATGTTATCCCTTTTCCATTTGGTACCAATGCATACATATGTAGTGTAGCTCCTTGCTTGCGAGTACTTTGGATGAGTACTCACGGTTGCTTTGCTCCCCCCTTTTCCCCCTTTCTATATCCGATTGCTGCGACCAGACGTTGGAGACCAGGAGCCAGACGCCACTGTCGATGACGACTGCTACTACTCGGGAGGTGCCTACTACTACGTACAGGCCGCTGACGACGACCAGGAGTGGTTTAGGATGATCCCAGGCAGGAGGCCTGTGCCTCTTTCGATATGTATCCCAGTTTGTGCTAGCCTTCTTAAGGCAAACTTGTTTAACTTATGTCTGTACTCAGATATTGTTGCTTCCGCTGACTCGTCTATGATCGAGCTCTTGTATTCGAGCCCTCGAGTCCCCTAGCTTGTAATATGATGCTTGTATAACTTATTTTATTTGTAGAGTTGTGTTGTGGTATCTTCCCGTGAGTCCCTGATCTTGATCATACACGTTTGCGTGTATGATTAGTGTACGATTGAATCGGGGGCGTCACAATACCCTTTTGCCACTAGCCTTGCCTCTTAAACCGTTCGACATTCCCTTTGAAATCATACTTGGTTTGGTAGACCCACTTGTAGCCTACTTTCTTAGGTCCATTGGGAACTTCTACTAAGTCCCAAACGTCGTTTGAGCCCATAGACTTCAACTCACCTTTCATGGCAAATAACCACTTGAACAAATTTTCACTTTTAATGGCTTCCTTATAAGAGGTTGGATCCTCCACCTTTCCCAAATCATTCATATCCTCAATCATCTATGTGATATAATCATCTGATATGGCTTTCTTTCTCTCACGCCGTGGCCTGCCCACAGGAGGAGGTGGTGGAGGAGCATCATTGTTCTGAGGGTCATCTTCATTACTTGACTGGTGATCCTCTTCACCTTCTGTATTGACATTATTTTCAAGATCACCATCAGCCTCAGCACCTGAAGTACTAGATTGAGGATTAGCATGAGATGTCACTATACTTTGTAGTGGCAAAACAATCTCCTGGATAGTTGGGGATGGAACACACACCCGTTTCTCCTCAAGATTGATCTCCCTTATTTCGGTGGCTTCGTTATCCTCAAAAAATACTGCTTGTCGAGTCTCCACATACTTGGTGGTGTGACCCGGACAATAGAAACGATATCCATTTCCCTGAAGTTCACCGGAGGAGAATGGCCTTCAACAAGCTTGGCAAAGACAGGGGAGCACTGCAGCACGTTGATGTCATTGTGAGTTCCTGGCGTACCAAAGAAGAAGTGCCAAATCCAGATGTCATGTGGCCACCAACTCAAGTACCACACTGCAACTGCCTGTGACGCCTTTGTACATCCCCTGCCAAGCAAATGGGCAGTTCTTTCATTTCCAATGCATGCACTCGATGCTTCCAAGCATCCCAGAAAATCCTCTTGCTGCATTTTGTGCTAGGATCCGAGCAGTGTCTTCTGCATTGGGTGTTCGCAAGTATTGCGGTCCAAACACTGCTACCACTGCCCGACAGAACTTGTAAAAAATCATGAACATTTTTTTATTTCTCAAACGTCACGACCGTGATGAGGGCGATCGCCACCGTGAAGCTGGCGCAAGCTCACCGAGAAATACTGCATGCGGTACATGCTATTGCCACACGTGACCGGTTCTTGTATTGACCTTTTCCTATATAGGTGAAGGGGTGTCGGGAGGGGGTGCCCGAGGTGGCGGCGCCTTTGTTATCGAAACTTTGAATTAGACCATCTGTTTTGCGAAATTTGATCAAAATTCTTTTGGGGACCGCCGGTTCCAATAGGGCGGCGACGACTCCCGGTTAGTAGTTCTCCTATGCCAACATGAACACAAACGAAATCGTTGAATGCGTTCCCCTCCTCAGCAATTGACAAATTCATCACTAGAGTCAAATTACTAAAGTAGTCCCTCGGTTGACCATTATAAATTGTTTTAGCTTTTTTTGAGAATCATATATCTATGACACGTCTTAGTGTGTAGATTCACTTATTCATCTTGTAATAGTGCTCATCTTGTAATAGTGCAAGGAGGGATGAAACGTATTTCATGCAATTTTTTAGATTGTAAAGTACAGAAATTTGAAAATATGATTGATACACTGGTCGATTTAGCCATAGTCGATTTACTAAAACACGAAGACACGTTACACAGAGTCGATATTACTAAAACACAAACACACATTGTCCAACACTTTGTTCCGGGATGGATGGCAGTGGCAGCCTCAACACCCAGGATCATATATCTATGACACGTTTTAGTGTGTAGATTCACTTATTCATCTTGTAATAGTGCAAGGAGGGATTAAACATATTTCGTGCAATTTTTGAGATTGTAAAGTAGATAAAGTTGAAAATATGATTGATGCACTGGTCAATTTACCCACAGTCGATTTACTAAAACGCGAAGACACATTACACAGAGTCGATATTACTAAAACACCAACACACATTGTCCAACACATTTTTCCGGGACGGATGGCAGTGGCAGCCTCACCACCCAGGATCACTTCTCCCTACATACTAACTAGTTAACGAACTAGAAAGGTATGGGCTTCTCATCACACGCTTGATCCAAGCAAGAAGCCCAGTGCTCCCAGGGCATCCTTCTTAACTTCACGCATCTCCACAAGTTCACTGTGGATCTTGAGGCCAAAGTCCTTATAAATAATGTCTTCATATTTATGGCAAGTCATCTCCAGCGTTGATACCTCTTCTTCAGTAAAAATCTGAAAGAAAGAAAGGTTTATTATTGCATTGCATGGATGACAAAATTCAATAAAATGTTAAGCATTTACAAAACATTACCTCCATTTCCTCGTCTGTTGTTTCTGCAGGGTCAAACATGATTCTCAGAGCCGTCGCGGTCTTCATCGCGGACCAGCCTTCCGGGTTAATGCCAGACACTTCCTTCAGCTTGCCAGCAGCCCAGCGCAGTTGTTCTGAGTGGCTCTCCACGAGCAATCCAGCATCAAGCAAGAGGCATGCCGCAATAACAACCTGCTCATTAACCTGGGCTCAAAAAGAGTACAGCGTTGTCACTAAAGGAAGAAAAAAAGATTGTACATATTGCACCAAGAGCTTTTTTTTTAAAAAAAAACTTTGCACCAAGAGCTTTGGGCAGGGGCAATTGAGGATTCTAAGTTCACACTACATAAACTAAATATCGGATAATGGTGTAACACTAAATGACATGGAGCCATGCATAAAGCACAAAAGCATTTCATCTCAGACATAAAGGAAGTGAACTTGTTAACTAACCAACTCCGGTTTGACATCAAAGCCATAATGATACAGGAACATTTTTAGTCCTTGGCTCATTGGCAAGCGGTCCTCCTTTGTGAGCTTCAGTTTTTCTTGGGGAACTAAACTATGCATGAGATGTTTTAGGCCCCACATCACCTCCATCACAGTTTCGTCGAAGAGGCAAGGTACACCCGGCTGAAACAAGTGGCAGAAAATTAGATATTCAAAGTTTTCCACAATCATATATAAGCAAACAAAGGGAGCTTTACACTGACCAAGCTTGTTTCGATGATTGTTTTGTATTCAGGTTTTCCAACGGCCAATTTCTGGTAAGGGTGGTGACAGCGCGAGATCGTCTCAGTAAGCTCCCTACTAACACCAGTACAATTATCAATGGCACTGGACTTGTCCTTGAAAATTTGAAACTCTTTCAGCCATACGATCTGATACAGAAATGAACAAGGGTGAGCATGTTAAAGCAAGAAAGAAAAGTAATCAAAATATATAGCTCACCATGTCTACCAATCATGAGGAAGGCAATTCAGTACGTACATAGCAATCAATGTTACAAAAAGACACAAAGTGGTAAGCAGTCGGCTCTGCCAAGCACAGCAAGTACTGGCATGTTAAATAAGAGGAAATTTGGCATAATAGGTCAGAGAAGATGACAAATATGTAACATCTTCATCTCCATTTTGCTCCACATCCCTACATTGTCCAAGCCCTATACTGCTCTAGGCAGGAAAGCGATTGGATGCAACGCCTAGCTTCTAAGCGACGGGATCTTGTTAGCCTGGTTCACAACCGCTTTTTAAAATGCGCTGTGTAGCACCGTTTTTTGAAACACTTATAAGAAACACTAATAATAATCGTAAAAGATATACCCTTGTTCAAGTCCTCTTGTTCTTGCAATGCAGTTCAGAATAAGTTACAGCTCAATCACCATGGCTAGCAGCTAAGGACAGAATTGTGAATATCATACATATCAGCCTGCACCCATCCATTCTTTTAGAATCTCTTTTTCCAGTGTTGATGAAAATAGCTTTTGAGGGTGCATGCATACAAATAACATCATGCTACATGATTTCCACACAGCATCAAGGACAACATTGTGTGTTCAATCTGTTAATTAAAAAACAAACGGTGAATAATGAGCCTAGGCTTTTTTGTTGCTTCATTGATCATCGAAGCTTATACTGCATGTTCCATCAGCGCCATCGGAGAATCAATGGCAACGTGCCACGGGCTAGAATTGGCTAATTGTATTGGTGCTAATGCTCGATTCTATGGAGGTTATTATCCAATATTGCGCGGGACGAGAAAAAAAATAGTGGAATGAGGCAACAGCGGTATATGCATGCGGGCATTTTATCAACTTGAGGTTTGATTGGGAATGTTGAATTTACTCACTGTTTAATAAGAGATATAAAACAAGTATGCTAGGGATTGTTACACTTGAAAAACTTGTTGTATTTGGGTCGATGAAACCTGTATCCCTCAATTAATCTCTTGTGAACAATGTAACAGAAAAGAAGAGTACTACTCTGTTTAAATTGGCGACAAACAAGCTATAACGACAATCAGAAGGAAATGATGCACAGGAGAGGGCTTACCCCTTTTGTCCTAAAATGCTCGCCAAAGATTTGCCAGGTATTCTGGAGAAGATAGAAAAATCAGCTAGGCCGATGATAAAAAATTAAGAGACAAGAACATGAGTAACGGACGGAGCAGAGAAGAAATAACAACAAATAAGCAAGTAGTACCGGTTCTTTGAGGTAGTCCTCCTTGAAACAGAAAATTGCAAAGCCAGAGGGCGTCTCAAACAATACCAAGATTATGGGTTTGTTTGGTTGGATACTAGTATGACCAAGCCAAAGTGTGGCTAGCCACACAAGTATGGCAAGCCACACAAGTGTGGCTGTGAAATTGGACGCCAAACTTTAGCAAAAGTTGGCAAAAAAATTATCTCTATAACAAATGGGTCATATGGGCAATAAAGTGTGGCAAGCCAAAGTGTGGCAAAAACTAAACACATGCCAACTAAACTGTGGCTGCCAAATTTTGGCTTGACAACCTGTGGCTGGAAACCAAACAGCCCCATTATAGTTGGCTAAGCTGGGATCTGCAAACATGCATGTGGTAATAAGAAAACTTAAGAGAGGCTCAAGGCCCGATCTCTACGTAACCTAACTCGCGGATGGAGGGAAGGGGGGTCTGTGGGATCGATCGAATCCAAGTCCAAAATGGCCTCGATCGCCAGATCCATCTATCCACAGCCGCTCTAGAATAGAATATCTTCCCCCGAAAGAAACCACTCTAGAAGTCTAGGTCTAGGGTTTGCTTCCTCGTCCTAAAACGTACGCTATGAGTTGAGTTGATGGCATTTTGATAGATAGAGGAGGATAACATCACATGTACCTGTACGGGGTATTGACTCCGCCGCGCTAGTAAAAGAAGAATTCTCCGTCAATTTCTTTCCTCTGCTGCGTGTGCGTCGTCGCTTTCGCTTGCACACTAGCGCCAATCCCCGCCACTGGAGGAGGAGGCGACAAGGGCCGCGTCGGCGCCCCATCTAGGTCAAGGATCGTCGATACCGGTGGGGTGGTGGGCCCCTTTATTTTATTTACGGAGAGGTTTCCCTTCACCTACAAGATAGCTTGGGTTTTGCTCAGAAAGAAAGAAAGGAAAAACAAGGTACGACGGTGTGCAAGCCACTGAAAAATACAAGGAACTCGGAAGATCATGCCCCTCTTTCATAAGCGAGATCATCAAAAAAGTTTGCCGGCGACCATCTCCCTCTCGGGCCCAACTAGGATGAGGTATCTGTTCGCAGATCGGCTATGCCGGAGAAGGCCGGAGCTTGCTAGAAGTGAGCTTGAGGACGTAGGGAGGGGAGAAGAGTGGTTAGGGTTTAGTCCGGCAAGCAAATGGGAACAAACATATGTGAGGTTGAAATAGGCTAGCGCGGGCTGAATTCGATATGACGGACAAACCCGGGCACTTTCGGGCCTCCCTATCCGTCCTAAATTTGGGCAGGATACGAAGGGAAGCCCGATCGTTTGAGACCGGTTCGAGAAAACACTTATGTTGGGTTTTTTTATCAATCAATGTCCGAATCGTCCGTCATGTGTTTGAGACGGGTACTAATCGCCCGGGCATAGATGCTCTAACTATGGATACCCTCACTATCAGTGTTCATTTGGCTCAATGTGGCCACCTGCATGGTGCTCCACGTGCCACTATGGCGGCCTAAGCGTGTGTGCCGTCGTCTACGCGTGGCGTGGACCTACCTCTGTATATAAATTGCGCCAAGAACCAAAGCATCTGGTTTCTTCCATCCAGACAGACCATCAGCGGCTAGCTTCACAGAATCCAGCGGCGGTGACGAATCCATCCATGGCGGAGGACCACCGCCGTGACCGCGCCCAGCAGCGGCGGCCAGGCATGCTCGTGGTGGCAGCGCTCGGGGCTCTCGGCCTCCTTGCCCTCTCCGGCACGGTGCTGGCTGCCTCGGTCGCGGGGCTGGCCGTGGCGGCGCCGTTGCTCCTACTCGCCAGCCCGGTGCTCGTCCCGGCAGCGCTGCTTGCCGCTCTGACGGCCACCAGCATGACCTTTTCAGGCTCGCTGGCCGTCGGGGCGACAGCGCTGCTGTCACGCTTGGGGAGCGCGGTGAGGAGGGCGGCCGCAACCCCGCCGGACTACGTCGAGTTGGGGAAGCGGCGGGTGGCAGAGGTGGCCGGGGAGCAGACGGCGCACATTGACGCCGGACCGGCGATCAATCCAGAGCAAGTGGCCCGCAGCCGCCGGCCATACGGTGGCTCTCACGCCTTTATCTCTTATTAAAATGAATGAATGTATCATCGTGTCTAGCTCCTCTAGTAGCAAGTCCTGTAAGCATAATCCAACGATGTTCATGGAGTATATATATGCAACTATGCAATAAAATTTCGAAAACACTAACGCCCACACATGTGGGCGTTAGCCAACTCGCCCACACACCTCGATCGTCATCCAGTGCCTTTTGCACGAATCTTGGCACGAGAGGGCTGATTTTGTGTGTCACGTAGAACAACTCGCGTGTGTGGTGTGTGAGGAAGTTTGCCCGCACGCTGTTTTCCCTCCGAGGTCAGCGGTTGCGACTCAGGGAGTGCGGTGCAACTGTCGTCACGCCCACACGCCCCGCACGACTTCTGTCCTCATCTCCCATGACTGCCCATTTTCCCACTCTTCCACACCCAAGTTGTCATTTGCCATATTTTTTGCAAGTTATATGGCAACTGCCTTATTCGTCATTGTAAGCAGATGGCAACTATTTTTTACCCGAACATGTTTTTGTTGCCACGTCTGTTTTGTAGCACTACATGGCAACTGTCTAGTGTTAGTAGGTGGCAACTCCTAAAGATACCATCGTAGTCCACATGCCCGTCTCCTCTCCCACATACCAAAAGCTATCAGTTGTCATGTGTTTTTGCAGGGCACATGGCAACTGCCCTAGTGTGCTTGTAAGCAGATGGCAACTCTCTCTTTATCCGGACATGTTTTTTTACCATGTTTTGTAGTGCTACATGGCAACTGTCTAGTGTTAGTGTTGGAATTTTGCTAGTAGGCCTTTGGCCCAAAGCCCAACTAAAATTCTGAAATTCTCTTGGCCCATTCATGCACACATGTGAGTGAAGTGAGTGAGGCTAAAGTTTAGTCCCACATTGGAAGTTGAGAGAGAGTTGCACCTCTTTATAAGGTGAGCTCTTCTACCATTTGTATGAGCATGAGAAGAGGAGACCTACACGCGCGCTCCTCCTCCTCGCTCGCCTCGTCACGACGCGCCGCGCCGCGCCGCGGGTTGCGGGATTGAGCCGAGCCGAGGACAGAGCTATGCACGTTGTCTATATTTTTGCTGCATGGAAAAATTAATGAGTCATTAATTAATAATTAATGGACGCGTTAATTACTGAACCGTTTCCGATTCTTTTGGATCGTGACGACCCGGCCCGCAATATATATAGTCAGGGGCGATCAGGTTTTTGGGGAGCGCACTCGCGCGACTGCTGGCAGCGACGACTTCGCGAACGACGACTTCTTCCCCGACCTCGGCAACCTCATCCTCGACGACATGGGCGACAACATCAACGCCGGCGGTGCTGCACCCGCTGCACCGTATGTGATTCTATCCTTCCTGTTCGAGATCGTGGTAGAATTCATGTTTCTAGTATGTGCCCTAGATGTGATATGTTCGTCTGCTATGCTAGTTCGCATGATTAGTTTAATCTCTGCTGCTGTGGTCATGATTTATATTCTGTTTATTCGGATTAAATCTCGTAGTAATTTGCTCATATTCTCAACAGTTAGTAGGTGGCAACTTCTAAAGTTTTCAAATCATGGCAACTGTAGTAGACCATACCATGGCAACTGCCCTATTCGTCATTGTAAGCAGATAGCAACTATCTTTTACCCGAACATGTTATTGTTGCCACGTCTGTTTTGTAGCGCTACATGGCAACTGTCTAGTGTTAGTAGGTGGCAACTCCTAAAGATACCACCGTAGCCCACATGCCCGTCTCCTCTCCCACACACCAAAAACTATCAGTTGCCATTTTGCAGGGTACATGGCAACTGCCCTAGTGTGCTTGTAAGCAGATGGCAACTCTCTCTTTTACCCGAACATATTTTTTGCCATGTTTTGTAGTGCTACATGGCAACTGTCTAGTGTTAGTAGGTGGCAACTTCTAAAGTTTTCAAATCATGGCAACTGTAGTAGACCATACCATACATGGCAACAGCTGCAGTTGCCCAAAAATGGCATGCGGCACGTGACCTGAGATGGCAACTGCAGTTGAGCAACCATGGCAACTGTAGTTGTTCGACATGACAACTGTAATTCAGCGACATGGCAACTGCAATTACACGTACATGGAAAAGGGTCCGGACCATGGCAATCGCGGCAGGACGCGTGGTTACTGCCACGCGGGGCGTGTGGCTCGCAAGCGGGAAAGGGCGACGGTCGAGACGGGTTGTGCGGGCCGCATGGTCGCTCACCCGGACGCGCTCATGCGGGCGATCGCGCCGCACACCGAACGTGCGGGCTGTGGCGGGGTGCGCCCGGACGTGCTCGTGCGGGCGGGCCTGTGACGATGCCACACGGGGCGTGCCGCAGATACCCCCTAGATGCCACACATGTGGCAGTTATCGGCGTCCTAAAATTTACTATCATCTCCCTATATGAAATCCATGTTTACTATCATAAATAATCATGTAGTATGAAATTTGCAGTCTCGTTCGTGTGTCGATTAATTCACTCACTGTACAAATATTTGAGGGCAATGCTACTAATTTAACGCATATATGGTATAAATATACTATGTACTACATTTTCCTTTATTTCTGCACCGTGTAGAACATGAAGAGTAGAGTCGTTTATCACTCACTCTTCTTCACACCTCTGCTTGTTGATGTACCAGTTGTTCCTGTCAAACAAAACCACAAGACAGATAGATGTTCTTCAGCATATACGATGCAAATGCCAAATAAATAGATAATAGATCTCATTTCAGGCTTTGCCAAAATACTACTCTCTTTACCATAGGATATACATACGCAATCAGATCAGAAAAGAAGAAGATATCTAGCTGAAAAGTACCTCGTTGACAAAGAAGGCGTGGAACCCGTAAGGAACCCGGTTCGGCAGCTCGACGACCGCCACCGGATCAGGAGACATGGTCTTGGCATCAATCACATTCACTTCAGACTTCCTGCATCCACAACACAATTCTTTATCATTTTTTCAAGCAACTATAACCATGGAGCAGCAGCTTAGAGTGATGGTGTATGTATAGGAAGGGAATGGAAGAGTACCCTGTGTTCTCATCATGCACAAAGAGTATCAGGTAGCCGTCATCTTCTTCCCCAGACACACCGGGCTCCTTGGGCACAAAGACCGCCTCCGAGCCGAACCTACCAGGTCCCAGGTCATATATGCCCATCACATTCCCCCCAACTTCAAGCTGCTTCTTGCCGCTTTCTGGCTCGGAGTGCAGGTCGAATTTGATGACGCCAGTCACCTTCGCTATGCTGTCGAGTATCGTGCAGTACACGTACCGCTGCTTCCTGCATTATCACAGAGTAAAAGATCAGAGAAAGCAAACGATATAGCTCCAGGAAGAATCTTACTGTAGATGCAAGTTTTATCAACGGTTGATATACGATGGTGCTTTATGATATAAGCATCATCATACAAGAAAGGAAACTTATGTTGAAGTTCAAAGCTTCAGCAGAACTACCTGCCGGTATAGCTCTCGTTGATTCGAGGGAAGTCTACAGCAGCGACCGACAGTTGCTTCTGTGAAGCAGCGCCGGTTTTCATGTTGAATCTCATCTCATACCTATAGAAGATGTAAAATTAGGCGCAAGCACTGGTGAGTTGCATGGAATTCAAGGTAAAAGATGAGGCTGCAGGTGTATATACAGCTCATTCCCGAAGTTCTCAAGCTTCTCGTTTTGGGTACCGTTCACCTTGTCCAGATCTGGGTTCTCAAGGCGGCAGGTAATCAGAACAACTTCGTCGCCCTCTTCCCAGGCGTTAGCTGCGACAAGAGATGCTTCTTGTGATCAGTTTGATAAGACTAGCATGGAATGAAAACTACTGATAATTAAATTGTGCAATGCATCAATTGGAACTACTACGTGCTCTAACAAAGTAGCAAGAAATGGCATACCATTGTGAAAAATGAAGCAATTGGGGAGTTCAAACCATCTGATGGTTTTTTCATCCTTTTCATAACGCTGGAGTATGCCAAAACGACCTTTCTTTGTAGGGTCGAACTTGTAGATGAATTCACCATTCTTCACCATTTCCTTTGTACAAGAATGCAGAACAATAAGACCAGATTGTGAAGAAGAGTATCCCTTATCAAGTGCTAATGCAAATGCATGACTATCCCATATGCATCTGTGTTGGGCATCCTTCAACAGGATGAAAAGAAATGGTGCAGGAAAAAAAAGTACTGAAGGTATTTATCATTGAGGACATTGCCTGTCAATTGATGGCGTGCATAAAGCATCGCGTACCTTTGGTCGAAACAACAATGGCAGGTCCATAAATATGGAATAGTTCTCTGTGATTGCAAAGTCATGCATCATTACAGACTCTGGTATTGTTATTGGCACAGGATCAAGCATAACTCCATCCTTGGTGATGACCCGGTATGTACAATAAGGAGGTTCATGCGAGTACCCAAAGGTGAACATTTCATCTGAAAGGATAAACTACATCATTTAACACGATTTTTGTCCTAAAAGAAAGTAAGAAATAGTACGACGTCACCGTAGTGTACCTGTAAATGGATCAACCTTGGGATGAGCAGTGAAAGAATGTTTCAACCTCTTGTCATAATCCAACAACCCAAGAGTTTGCAGGTCTCCATCTTCAAGGACCTTAACAACGTCTGAAAAACGAAAATAAAAACTCATCTTCCACAGTTGCATAGTTATTGTGATGGATGTGGGATTTGTGGATGATAACAAGTTGCAACAAGATGTAATGTAGCGGCCAGCACAACCACAGTTAAGGCCCCCTATCTACAATGATATATATACATGCATATAGAAAAAAAAAATGTGCGGAACTTACAGGGTTTATCTGCTTCTGACAGGGCCAGGAGTTTGCCATGATGATATATAAGTGCGGTATTAGCTGGAAAAGAAGGGAACAGATCAATAATATCCCACTAAAATTAAATACCCATGAAAAATATGTAGATATACATCATTCAGTGACTGCATAAGGGAAAGAGGTACCTGTCCCAAATCCATAAGTAACATCCAGGATTTTCAGTTTTTTCCTAAGTGCTTGCATTTGAACCATAAACAATCCAAAAAAGCCCTTTAGATCTCCAATCTGTAAACATCAATACAAGAACTCACACGTGTGCACAACTGATTGCGTATATAGCCATCACTAAACCCACCAGAGGCGAGGAGAGCAGGGTTTTAAATTGATACTTAGTAGCTTTATTAGCCTTGAATTGACAGATGGTATGACCTAAATATTATTCATGACATTATCATGTATTGATGGCATCAGCCGCAATAAACTAGGTCCACCTACCATACGGTCAATGTAGCAGCCAGAAAGCTAAGATGACACGATAGAGACCTCTACGGAAATATGAGTATATGACAAGTTGACAACTGACAAGATAAGCCATAAAAGAAGAGAATATTCATACTAATAAACTTATGTTCAAGCACAGGCAGCTTTGCAAGCACCACAAGTACACTACAGAAAATTATGGTGGGCATCAGATTAGTTATGTGACTTATGTCATTAAGAACCAAGCTGATCAGAGAACTCAACCAAGGAAATATGGTAGATTAAAATAGACGTATGTATGATATATATTGGATTCTTCATTAACAGAGCAAAAAATTTGCAAGCATGAATAAGAAAAACAGAACATAGGTGGTAATGGAGGCAATCAAGTGTTGCGTAATAATTGAGCAACTGTTAAGAAGATTCAGATTTTTTATGAAACTTACCTTCATAAACTTTGCTCCACCAAAATACTCTTCTTGCTTGAGGCGAGAAGTCTTCACGTATCTTGATACATATGTAGCTTTCCCGTCTTTAATACGCATTGCATGGATCATTCTGTAATAAACAATATAGAAGTTGGTGTATCCGAAAAGCAACAGTCTGGAACATAGATTAAGGCTGAATTTTATCACAAAAATCATGAGCTGCAGTAATGAAAACTTGATGCCGAAACATCAAAATTGTGATGTAGTTGAATTTTATGTATAATCTTGCAAGTGTGGGCTTGAAACAGTAACATAAGTGGTATGGTCTGGAAAATTGTACTGAGAACAGGAAAAAAATGAATGTGCAACTAGAGCTAGATCTGCAGTGTTCCAAACAGAAGAGACTGTATTACGTACCCATCCCCATCAAACCTGCAAAAAAGAGAACACAGAATAACAAATAAATTAGAAATGTGACGCTCAATTATCAGAAGCAACAGATGTGACAATGAGCACTTGTGTTACAAAAAAACATTACTACTACCACAACTGAACTTTTTTTCCTGTATACTACCACAATTAAACTGTGTACATCAAAAAGCAGATATGGATACTGTAGTCACACTGTTGAAGGAAGATAACAGCCCGTATTTATGCCCTTAGGACCAGAAAGTGATGTTTAAGAATTGAGATTTTGCTAGCAACTGGTGCATGACCAGCAAATTGTCAACAACAAGTAAGAGTCAATACCAATGATACCCTGCAACAGGGACAAACTTCGGATTAGGCCCCACCCTAACAAATTCTCCATTCAAGCACTCCTGTAGACAACAAAAATGGAACACCATAAGGAAAAGAAAGGATAATCTAGTGAGTTGCATGGCTTCATGAGGAAAAGAGAGTTCGTCAAGGAACTGCTCAGTACCAATTTCTCCAAGAAAAAGTGCATTTCATCATTTTTTTCAGAAAATTAGCACAGGCTTGTTCTTGCAGGATGCTGGAAAGAAATGTAATTTGCTTCTAGAAGAAGTTTTGGTCAAAAGGCCAGATCCTGGCGTACCAGACATAGGGCAAACAAGCCAGGGCAGATAAGGAATAATGAATGAAGACTAAAAGATATGTTAGCCACAACAAAAACTGTAAATATGAAACAAGCTGCAGCTTGGGCGAAATATAATCCAGGGGTGGTTCAGAACAAGAGACAAGAGTTGTGAGCAAAATCCATGTTAATCCTTGTAACGGTCACACCATAACAACATTTCACATATCACTGTTTTTTGACTGCGTCCCTTTGTGCCAGAGATGCAAAGGGTAAAATGAAGAAACAAGCTATGAAAAGGATACAAACGGACTGGAGAAGAGAAGGGCAGGGATAAAAGATGAGTAGTAATTAGTTTTGGCCGGTGAATAAGACCAAGGTTTTTGACATACAAGAGTGAAGTAATTACAGTTACTCCCCTTCAGGACAACCTGAAGCTTTTAGAGGGCATGCTTGCTGGGCGTTATATACTTGCATGAACAAGGTGCCGAGCATTAATTTCAGGTGTTCTCTGGGTTGACCGAATTGCCTGTTGCTGGCTCCAGAGCATTTCTTAATAGATTACTATGACTATGGATACAACTATTTCATGACGTGGAAGCAGGGCTATGCCTTTTCGTCTTAAAAAATCTATTTCTCCTAGTTGACTAAGGATGTATAGTACAAAAAGTCTCAAGTCCTCATCCGAGGAATCGGAGTTCAATCGATTCTGAATCCAAAAGCCGACAAAGACTTGTAGCAAACCACAGCAGAATTTCACTCCACAGTTGAGCTACAGGGGGGGAATTTCATCCATCTAAAAGAAGGGATTTTTTTCCACATCTAACTAACAGAGGGGATCTTGGTTTTTGACGGCGGGTAAGAACCAATCTGGGACTACTACCTAGACTAGATAGAACACTCGTGTATGCGGTGGGGAAGAAGGATTGGAGAGAGGGGGGGTGCTGACCGGGAGGTGGCCGCGGACGGGGAGGCCGGCGGCGGGCGGGGTCTCGTCGCGGACGGGGGCGAAGTTGCCGGAGAGCCAGTGGAGCGGCTTGGCCTTGTCGTGGCCGAGGCGGACGGCGAGGCGCTCGAGCAGGTCGACCGCCCAGGACGCCACGCCCTTGCTCGGCTGCGGCGCCGGCACCACCACCGCCCCCTTCTTCAGGGTGTCCTCCGCCGCGGCCACCGCTTCCCCCATGGTGATTGGTGGCTACTGGTGGCCACTGACGGTGTGGGTGGGTTGGTAAAAGAGGAGCAGGCCGGAGATGATGCTCAGCGCATTGTTCCCTGGGCGCTGGCTCGGCGGGGGTTTGGTTTGTAGCCAGCCACGCGAGCGGAGGAGAGAGGGACGTCAATGGCGCTAGCGACAGCCGGCCATCGATTAGTCAGTGGCGTGGTGGTGGTGCGCCATTGGCCGCGTCGCTCGCTCTGGATTTCGTCGTCCGAACAAAAATCAATCGAGTGATAATGCTCGGTCGCAGGTTCCACACGATTTTCTACCATATATCGTGTGTCTGACATGACCTCACATGGTACGATCGATACCTTGCTTAAGCCAAAAATAATAATAATAATACAATTAAACTGTTTTTCAAGAAACTTCTAATATATTCATCTTCCAGAGCACAAAGAACACCAAAAATAATAAAAATTACAATCAGGTCCGTGAACCACCTAG
This sequence comes from Triticum monococcum, assembly GCA_034509565.1. Taxonomy (NCBI): domain Eukaryota; kingdom Viridiplantae; phylum Streptophyta; class Magnoliopsida; order Poales; family Poaceae; genus Triticum; species Triticum monococcum. The sequence continues at coordinate 4,034,151 of CM067845.1, read as the reverse complement.
CGACGACTACAAACAATGGAGCGAGCAGAAGGCGCGCCGCCGTCATCGCCCCTCCCGCGTTGGAGCCGGACAAACCTTGTTATGGTAGACGCTCGACTACAGTTGTATCTCCATCGACGATCGGCCGTGTGCAACAGATATTTTTAGGAAAAAACTAACGCCCACACGTATGGCATCTTGCACATCGTCCACACGCTTTCATTACCACTCATTTTGCCACGTCAAAACAGATGACATCAGCAGGAAATTTTTTGGTTTTTGGCTTAAAAATGTTTTATCTCCTAATTAAAAATTTATTTTCATCATTAAATCCGTCTCAACGAGATTTTCAAAAGTAGACTCCATATTGATATGTTTTGACGGAAAAAAATTTGCCCAAAAGTTGCCATGATGTTTACACTGTAGTTGCCATAATGCTTAAACTAAAGTTATAGTGTGATAATTTTAGTTTGTAGAGCATGGCAATTTTAGTATTTTGGTGATGGCAACTCCAGTACTTTGATCATGAAAATTATTTTTTGTATGAACCATGGCAATTTTAAGTGCATGTATCATGGTAATTTCAGTTTATGGTTCATAGCGAGTCTAGTCTCTTAATTTCTGTTTTATAAAATGTCAAAAATTACTTTTAAATGTAGAAAAAATAGCTGAAATATATCATGCCAACTTTAGTGTAAACACCATGACAATTCATGTGCAATAGACATGACAACTTTTAACCCGAAAAAGTTTTGTCGAAAATAGCTGAAACATATCATGACAACTTCAATGTAAATACCATGGCAATTCATGTGCAATAGGCATGGCAATTGATATAAGATCTAGTTTTGAAGATCTCATCACGAGGGATTCAATGATGAAAACGGATTTCAATCGGATTTTTCATTTAAGAGATAAAAAATTTTAAAAATGAAATCCAAAAATATTATCACATGCATGCATGCGGTGACATGGCGCAGTCTCTGTGTTATAGGGCGTATGAGTGGGTTTCGCTCCCACCACACGCGTGGGAGCTAGCGTTGTTTTATTTTTATTGCCGTCTCTAGTTAGCTGAAAAATTTAAGGTAAGACTATCTTATCAAACATTGTATATGGGAATTATCTTCTTTTGTGCAGAAAAAATGTAGTTGTCTTCTAACTTAATTAAATCATTTTTTTGTGGGAACTTGATTAAGTCATTTCCTCTCAATTATATCGAGGAAGAATATACGCTTTGGAGATTTGTATCCAAAGTCTTTTGGATTTCTTGCCTTTGTTCTAGATGGTGGGTGGCCGGGCGGGTACGTGTGAGTGTAGTACTTGTGCTCATGAAGCCTCGTGAACGAATGGACTCTCTTCTTTTACATGAAAAAGGGCTTATCCCAGTCAACAATGCCAAAGTCAACTAAAGACGAGGGAAAATCCAGTAAATTACTGAAGTCAAGAACGAACATGATGCATCTGTCGGTCCTAAATAAATTAACAACTTGTCTTTACAGCAAGCCCACGTCATATGTTTAGAAACGGAGGGTATACTCGAACCATGCAAAAGAGATTTACCATCCTAGAAGTCTTCATATGCTTCTCTTTCCCCTCTCGTAAGGTGACTAGGGAAAGCCTTTCTCCCCTCAGTCTTCATCGGCGAGTCCGTGGATTCGTCTCCCCTTCGCCTGCTGCTCTGGCGGCCGGTGGCGGAGAGGGGATTTCTGATGCCTCAGATCCGGCTAATAGATAGATAGGGTTTTAATTTAGTCCTCACAGATGCGATGTTTGGATGGATGGCGACGCTTCTTCTTCGAGTCAGTCTTCCGAACTTCGATCCTTCTCAAGTTCGTCCGTTGGGATGGATTAGACGGAGCTCCTCCGGGCAGCGAGGTTAGGGTTTCTCGTCTTGCGTATGCAACGACGATATTTGGTGCCAAGTTCTTCAGATCTATTCAAGTATCAACGACGACGATTGTAGCTTCAGGATGCTGGTCCTTAGGGGTACGTGCACGAAGTCTTCCCTACTGTCATCGACAAGGTCAGGCCAACTCCGGTATGGGAGCGGCAACAGCTGCGCGTCGGCGGCTCGGTCTGATGGTGGCAATGGTCGTTCGATGGTCAACGGACCTCGATGTAATTTTAATTATGTTTGAGGTATTTTGTACTTCTAATGAATTTTGATAATAGATCCAATCTTTTTTTTAAAAAAAAGAACTGCACGTGAGCAATATAGGAAAGTAGGAAATACAAAGTCTTAAGGTTACAAGAACAATCCATAAACAGACTCCAAAACACGACCAGCAAACAGAAAAGTCTACCACAATACATGGACCATAGGTGAAGAGCGGTTCAAAACATCTAGATGCAAGTTTGAACCAATTATAAGCCTCACAGTTAGTTTGATCAAAAACAAGATTCTGTTCAAAAGCTCTATTGTTACGCTACTTCGAGATCAATCATGCAACCAAGATGACCAGGCTGTAAGAAAAGTCTACCACAACATATAGGCCCTAGGTTAAGTGCGGTTCAAAACATCTATCATCTGCTATGCATCAATTACCAGCCTCACGTTTAATTCGATCAATAATAAAATCAGTCGTCGATGCAATTTCTGTTCAAAACTATTGCTACACTCCTTCCAGATCAACCACACAATTAAGATTACCAGCTGGTTGTTTTAACTAATTCTTCTCTGGTTTCTCTCCGGTGGAAGCCCTTGCCAGAGCCCACCATTCCACTAAGGTGTTGTTGACGACCGAAGTCACTTTGCATACTGATCAATATCTTTCATAACTCATCTGCATCTAATCCGGTCCCTCAAATGTCCATGATGGTTTAGTTAAAAAAAGTCAGTGATGCCCCTCAAACCTCTACAATGGCCAGTCACATGCATGTGATTGGTGAAAACAGATAGAATAAACAAAAAGAAAAGATGGTTCATAGTGGGCAAAATTCTACACATACAAATTTTGCAATACGAGAGTAACATGAGAAGTGTCGGACAATCTGAGCATTAAGAAAGGCTTTGAGGGAGCTAGTTAAGTTAACTTTTTCATTAATTGGTGGAGTCTGGCTGAAGATCCTCTACGCATAAGTGGATAATCAATATCTTCCATGGCTAACGAATACAGAGCTGGTTATGTCATAGACCTCGCAAGCAATCAGCCGTTCCGAATAGCCCCGAGTCTTTGAGATGATATTGTTAGCTGAAATACAGATAGGCATACCCTCGAAGAATAAATATAAGGACCCATGAATATATGAGAAAGTTGAAGTATATATAAACGTTAAAAGGAACACTATTTTTGAGAAAACTTTCGAGTGAGGCTTTTTGACTTTCAGGCTCAGATGAGCTGAAGAGTGATTAAAAAATTGTTAAAAATATTAAAAGAATTCAAAAAATAAAAAAAATTGTGAAGAAAGATGATGAAGTGCGTGATCTCTGTGTCAAAGTTCAAAGCATTTGGATGTCAGAATAGGTATTAATAAAAAAATAATTTAAGGTCCTTGAATCTATTAATATCAATCAGAAACCTTTTAAAAAACTGCTCATCACTCAACGTGATACAAAGGATACTATAAGTAAAATTACATCTACAACCATAGAGCACCCAATGACTACTACAAGCACGCATCGCCATTATCACCCTTCCGCACCTCACCCGTCCCTTGTTATAGTATCATCACCCTTCCCGCATCATCACCCTTCCGCACTTCACCTATCCCTTGTTGTAGTATCATCACCTTTCCCGCCGTCATTACCCCCTTGTCAGCACCGTCATCACCCTTCTATCTTCGACTTATTTTTTTGGCTTTATTCTTTATTTATTTCATTTCGATTTTTTCCTCTTCCTCTATCCCTATCCTCTAGGTCCGTTGTCATTATCAGTGGCGAAGCCACGTCTAGGCAGTGTAGTCAAGTTGACACTACACAGCTCTTTGGCAAAAACGTAATACATCAAGTATAAATCAAGCAAAAAAACATAAAAAATATGTATATTTGACTACACAACACAACATTGAAGTGACTATACATGATTTTGTTCATGGCACCGCCACTGGTCATTACCCCTCCCTCGCCAGCATCGTCATCACCCGTTCTTTATTGTAAGACACAATCAAGAAGTCGTTATGCTAAATGCTATATCTCAAACCGCCGCAACTCATCCAAACTCACGCAAAAGGGAACATTAACATCACCCAAATTAAGTTTGTCGAGTTAATAGTGAAAATCGACAAGGTGACTCGATTGTTGCTTCGGAGAAAAGGAAATCCAAAAGTCACGAAAATAATACACGAAGCATGTATTGCTACTTTTCTACAACGTGTAGATTTCACAACATGTTTTTACACATACGTGAACTGTATCTGTACATGGTGCACTTACACGTGAACATATGCACGTACACACACGACTAGGACTATGAGACTGACTATTCCTTGGTCTTGAGCTTGGCGCCTGCTCGGACGCACGACTTGACCAAACTCTTGAGCCCCTTCTTCCCTTTCTTCCCGCTCCCGGGACTCCCCGGTTCAGCCCCAGCCCCGCCGCTGCCGTTCATCATCATCCTCATCGTCCTCCTCGCCGACGAGGTCGGCGTGGTCTGCTCCGCCGTCTCCATGCTCGACGACATCTCCATGCGCTCCTCCTCCATCCGGAGCACCCGGTCCTCCAGGAACGCGATGCGCTCCACCAGGCTCCCCTTGGCCTTGGTCTCCCGCAGCAGCTCCTCCGCCGGCCGGCACCCGTGAGGTCGAGCCCGAGGCGTGGTCGGGGACGACGACGACAAGGTGCTTGTGGCGGTGGTGGAAGACCTGCCGCTGCCGCTGTGGCGCAGCTCCTCCAAGTACCCCACCACCAGGTCCAGCCGGTCCACCCGCGCCATCATGCTCCCAGCCGCCGGCAGCTGGTGCTGGTGCTGCCCGCCGTGGCTGTGGCTCACCGCCGATGAAGCCATAACTGTTCTTCTGTCTCCGGCCCTATGTGCGTGCGCGTGTCTGGAAGTATCTCGATCTTATCAAGTTGGAACTTGGAAGAGAATTGATCTGCTATCGATCATGTGACACATGCATGGAGCAGGTATAAATAAGTAGCAGAGCCGCCATGGCCGATCGGATGGACATGGAATGGAGAGGCAGCTAGCTAGCTGCACGTGTCTGTCACGGAGGTGGCAACGTGGCGCATGTATGCATGCAACGGCGGTGCGTGCATGCCTGAGGTGGACGGCTCTCCGTGCTCGCGTACGTGTCCTGCTTCGCAGCCGCCAACGAAATACTACTCCACGTTCCTTCTCGCAACCAACAGCCGCGCGCCACGTTTACGTGTAGCTAGGGCACGAGCCCCCATCTATTCCGTCTCGAAGACACGGCTACTCGCTAGCACTAGGACGAAGCCATCTCGATCGTCCGAGGAAGCTTATTATTTTATGTTTGTTGCTGCTATGCGTATAATTAGGCATGGCATGCGACCGGCCAACGCTCCGGTGATGTCGGTGGTTTACGCGGCCAACCGGCCATATGATCGAGACCGAGCTGGTCCGTTCATGCATACGCGGCTCCCCGTCACCGGGGGCCGCGAGCGACATCGCCGGAGCGCCGCGCGTCCGCGCATAAATATGGTACCACACCACACAAGCCATCACAAGCTCACAATCCCACAGCAGCAGAACCGCACACACACCCACACACACACACAAGAATCAATCAACCAACCAACCGACCGGAGATGGCTTCATCGAGCAGGATGCTGGTGGCGGCGGTGGTGGCCGCCCTGGTGGCCGTGGCGTGGTGCGCGCCGCCGCCGGTGAGCTTCACGGTGGAGAAGGGGTCCGACAAGACGCATCTGGCGCTGCAGATCAAGTACGACAAGGCCGGCGACAGCATGAAGGAGGTGGAGCTGAAGCAGAAGGAGGACTGGCTGCCCCTGAAGAAGGGCTACAGCGGCGCGTGGGAGATCAAGAGCGACAAGCCCCTCGAGGGCCCCTACAGCTTCCGCTACGAGACCGAGAAGGGCCAGCGCAACGTCTTCGACGACGTCATCCCCACAGATTTCAAGTGCGGCTCCACCTACAAGCCAGAGGCGACCTACTGAGATTCACCCATGCATTTTGTTCCACCATTATCGACCTCACAGCTAAAATCGTGCCATAAGGCGCATGGATACTAATAAGTCAAATAATATTACCTTCATCCTAAATTAATTGTCTAATTCAGGACGAAGGGAGTAGTAGGAGAAGCAACGGCTGGCGGTCAGATGTATTTACTCTCCCGTGCACCCGTTGTCTCCATTGACCATTTCTTTTTTTTCTTTGTACCGAATCTATTCAATATCATTTGCAATTACTTGAATCAAGATTTCATTTCTATATAATCTCTAAGTTTGCTAGTAATATTATTTGTTATGTAGTAGGATTACGTTCTACCCCATGAACGCCTCGGTGCGCGTTGACAACGACCATACATAACCATGCAAAAAAAGAGAAGAATGCAACAACCATATGCAGTCCCTTTGTCTTGATAACTTGCCCTTGCATGATAGGCACCCTATTTTTAACGCCCCCTCTCCAGATATGCGGTGATCACAAGGAGCTCTCACTCGAGAACATATCTTGTGCAACGCCTCAACTCATGCACCAGGTGCACCAATGGCCCATGAGCCGTCAGATTAAAAATAAAGGGACATGATCCATCTACAGTGTGGGCTGCTGGAACATTTACAGATAGGACCTTGTAGTGTCGCTGAATAGTTCGATTTTCGAGTATTACAAAGCGTTTACTACAAGTCCACGACCCAGTCGTCTTCTCTTTCTCTCGTCCTCTTGTGTCACGCGATCTAGAGTTAGGAAATTTTGCTCGGTCTCTATCACTCGAGTTTCCTCTTTGGCTTGTACCGATGATCTCTGCCTATTGAAGCTCCAGCAGCTGTCATACCATCTGAATCACCCACGCACACTGAAGTTCTTTTTGCAGCGGGCTGGCGGCGGCTCGTTGAAAGTGCTTCAATGTGGTCCATCTGTAGGAGCTCTTCTATTTGCAAACAAATGGAAACGGAAAGTGTGAAACTGAAATTTGTGAAATCAATATTAGTTGTACATTGTAGCAGTCCTCTAAAGTAATGCCCTTGTTGGGTGCTGCTAGTTAGTAGCTTAGCTTAGTTGTTTTGTTCTTTGCAACTCAAAAATACTGTTTATAAGGCTATGATGTTTGAACGACAGTGCTTAATAATTCCCCTGGCAGCTGTATTAAATCCGTAGACATGTACACGTTGTATATGTGAAATTTCATAGGACCAATAGTTTATTTGATTTTATGGTTCTTCACCTGAACCACACAATTTTGTTAGGTATATAACAGTTTCAAGTTGCTGGAGAGGAATTTGGGATTAGGATTCTTTCCTTTGTAGTTTGCATTTCCTGTAACATATATCAACTTACAAAGAATTAACAAAAAAGGAACAAGAAAAGCTTTAACTTGTTTCAGCAAGTGAGAACAGATTCTTCTAATCGACACTCAAACATGATTTTATTAGTAAGAACCATGATTTGATACAGAAATCCGGACCAAATATTACTGAATTTTCAACACTATAAAGATAAATGTTATCCAACCAGATCACTTTTGTCTTATCCTTTTTTTATGTACATCAGAAAATAGATGTTATTTGTGTTTTTCAGGTTCTCTCTAAATGTTCAGTTGCAAGCTCATCTTTTCAAAATATTGTTTGCTCTTCAAGGTAATGTTCGACTTGCATCCAGTTTCTCCTTTTTAGCAATTGAAGATATCTCTTTCAACTGACCAGGAGGTTGGATGGTGATCAAGCTATTTGTGAATGCTTCCGTAAAAAATGCAGTGTTAATCTAGAGAACACATTAGATCTTCTGTTTTAGGAAGTATGTGTCGACTAGTACAGGAGAGCTGGAGACTGAGATAGGCGATGGGGCAATTTTTTCTGGCCCGAGCTTCCTGGTTCAGCAGTAAAAGAGAGGTCAAAGGTAGAACATGACTGGCTCTGGAAGTGTTTTGAATGATTCAGCAGTACTACAAGGTCTAATTTGTAAATGTTCCAGCAGCCCACATGGTAGATGGACTTTGTCCCTTCATTTTCAATCTGACGGCTCATGAGGCATTGGCGCACCTGGTGCATGAGTTGGGGCGTTGCACAGGATACGTTCTCGTTCTCACTCTCTCATGTAGTCACTAGTGATATGAATGGAGACCAGTGTAAGGCGTATTCCAATGAGAAGATTAGAGAAGGGGCCCATGAAGACGCTAGGGCCAAATGTTTGCTCGACGCCTTTCTAATAGACCCATCAAAAATGTTTTTAAAGTGGGAATTTGTGCGGTTGCTAGTAGTTTCTTTGAAGGAGATATGATTTTGGAGGGGTTGTTCGACTGGCGAACCACCCTAAACAATAAAGAAAAACACACATGTATGCACACATTCACTCCGGTGGTGCGGCATCCCAATGGGATTTTGCCTATATGTAGAGTGAAGGAAATATGCCCTAGAGGCAATAATAAAGTTATTATTTATTTCTTTATATCATGATAAATGTTTATTATTCATGCTAGAATTGTATTAACCGGAAACTTAGTACATGTGTGAATATATAGACAAACAGAATGTCACTAGTATGCCTCTACTTGACTAGCTCGTTGGTCAAAGATGGTTATGTTTCCTAACCATAGACATGAGTTGTCATTTGATAAACGGGATCAAATCATTAGGAGAATGATGTGACTGACTTGACCCATTCCTTTAGCTTAGCACTTAATCGTTTTAGTTTACTGCTATTGCTTTTTTCATGACTTATACATGTTCCTATGACTATGAGATTATGCAACTTCCGATTACCGGAGTAATACTTTATGTGCTACCAAACGTCACAACGTAACTGGGTGATTATAAAGGTGCTCTATAGGTGTCTCCGATGGTACTTGTTGAGTTGGCATAGATCAAGATTAGGATTTGTCACTCCGATTGCCGGAGAGGTATCTCTGGGCCCTCTCGGTAATGCACATCACTATAAGCCTTGCAAGCAATGCACCTAATGAGTTAGTTGCAGAATGATGTATTAAGGAACGAGTAAAGAGACTTGCCGGTAACGAGATTGAGCTAGGTATTGAGATACCGACGATCGAATCTCGGGCAAGTAACATACCGATGACAAAGGGAACAACGTATGTTGTTATGCGGTTTGACCGATAAAGATCTTCGTAGAATATGTAGGAGCCAATATGAGCATCCAGGTTCCGCTATTGGTTATTGACCGGAGACGTGTCTCGGTCATGTCTACATAGTTCTCGAACCTGTAGGGTCCGCACGCTTAACGTTCGGTGATGATCGGTAATATGAGTTTATGTGTTTTGATGTACCGAAGGTAGTTCGGAGTCCCGGATGAGATCGGGGACATGACGAGGAGTCTCGAAATGGTCGAGACATAAAGATCGATATATTGAACGACTATATTCGGACATCGGAAAGGTTTCGAGTGATTCGGGTATTTTTCGGAGTACCCAGGAGTTTCGGGAATTCGCCGGGGAGTATATGGGCCTTATTGGGCTTTAGGGGAAAGAAAGAGGGGAGGCTGCATGCCCCCCCAAGGCTTAGTCCGAATTGGACTAGGAGGAGGGGCTGCGCCCCTCCTTGCTTCTCTTCTCTTTTCCCTTTCCTTCTCTCCTACTCCTACTACATGGAAGGGGGAGAATCCTACTCCCGGTGGGAGTAGGACTCCCCGGGGGCGCCATACTAGATGGCCGGCCCTCCTCCTCCTCCACTCCTTTATATACGAGGGCAGGGGGCACCCTAGAACACAAAAGTTGATTGTTTCAAGCCGTGTGCGGTAGCAACATCATCACCGTCATCACGCCGTCGTGCCAACGAAACTCTCCCGTGAAGCTCTGCTGGATCGGAGTTCGTGGGACGTCATCGAGCTAAACGTGTGCTGAACTTGGAGGTCCCGTGCATTCGGTACTTGGATCAGTCGGACCGTGAAGACGTTCGACTACATCAACCACGTTCTCATAACGCTTCTGCTTACGGTCTACGAGGGTATGTGGACGATACTCTTCCCTCTTGATGAAGTCATGTACCTACGGTAGGGACACGGACCCGTCCTAAGAGCCCTACCATAGGACATCCTTAGAGGAAGCCACCTTTCAAACAACTTGAAGATATCCCACTCGACGGATTGAAGGCACTCGACCAAGAAGCTGTCACTCGACCAAGAAGCCAACCACTCGACTGCCAGAAGACCTCAAGTCACTCCGCAGGCAAACGGTCGGCTATTAAGTAGTCTTTATGATTATTATGACACTTTATTAGGGACGTTATCAGTAACACCCACCTTAAATGTACCTTAAACCCTACATTACTGAGGGCAGGAGAGGGCTGGCGAACTCTATATAAGCCACCCCCCTCCTCAGTATCAAGGGTTCGCACCCCTGTCATTTTACACACGCATAATCCAATCGACCGCCTCCGGGCACCGAGACGTAGGGCTGTTACTTCCTCAGAGAAGGGCCTGAACTCGTAAACCTTGCGTGCTTACAACTTCCCAATAGCTAAGGTCTAGCCTCTTCATACACACCCCCTACCTCACTGTCAGACTTAGAACCACGACAGTTGGCGCCCACCGTGGGGCATTAGTCTTAGCGCCTAATTGGAGAAGTTGCGACTTTTCCGATCCACTTGATCATGTTTTCCTGCGGAGCTTTGGCGGAGGGCCGCGAGATCCGTCTCGGCGGACTCGCTTTCATCGCCGACGACTCCGCCTGGCTCCAGGAGGCGCCGCTTGACGTCGACGCGCTCCCCGTCCGCGGTGCGACACACTTCCGCGCGTGCGTTCGTGGCGTCCTCCTGAGGCAGCCATCGACCCCATATCGGTCGACTCCCGTGCCATCTCCCCGTCCTGTCTCCCGCCAGCGCAAGCGCTCGGGTCGGTCGAGGCTCCAGCGGTGGATGAAGCACGCCGTGGCCCGCCAGTCGGCGACCCCGCAAGTCGCTGCAATCGAGCCTGACGAATCCCTCTGCGGCCTGTTCGATCTGTCGACTGGCTCCACAGAGACCGCTTCCGAGTGTGACAGCAGCGACCCCTTGGCGGAGGTTCTGGCGGTCGAGGGGACACGCAGTCCCCCTGGATTCCATCGCGCTGATGATGGTGCCGATAGGGGCGATCCGTCGCACCCTCACGACGAATACCTCCCCGAGCCTCTTACGTCATTGCAACGGGAGGAGCTTCGTCGCCGGAACATGGACGCGCTCTACACACCTATTGTTGGAGAAACCCCCGAGGCCCGGGCCTTGGAGGACGCGCGCTTGGCTAATCTAGCCGAGCGCACTCGACTGGAGAATCTACAGCGAGCTCTCGACGAGCGGGCGCGTCAGCGGGCTCCCGAGTCCAGTCGACGCCAGCAGGCTCCCGAGTCTAGTCGACGCCAGCAAGCTCCCGAACCAAGTCGACGTCAGCTCTTCCCGCCACCGCAGGTGTACCGAACTCCGGTTCAGAACCTGGCTGCCGCGGCCTGCATAGCGGAGTCAATCCAGCCCTCCCAGTCGGAGGCCGGCAGAGGATTGCTGCAGATCAGAGCACTGCTCTGAGCGGCAGGAAATCAGAATTCCGCCGTCTCTCAGTCGCGGGACAAGATCCACAGTCGATCTGTCGCAACGGAGACCGTCCAGTCGGCTCACAGCCCGAGATCGCCCCCGAGGCGTGAGGGGCGTGGAGACCGGCACGATCAGTATAGGAGGAACGAACAATATGATCACCGACCCGACCATGATGATGGGCGTCGGGTGCCGTCCCCTCCCCCGAGGAGTGGATCATATGCACCTCGGCATCAAGACGACAGGCGCCCCCATAACACTAGGCAGAGGATCCCAGTCGACCCCAGAGACCCAGGCTTTGACGCGAGATCCATCCTCGTTCAAGGTCTGGTGGACAGGAACAGGGCTCATCGAGAGGACCACAACAGAGATACGCCCACCGGCAGTAGGACACACGCCTCGGGGCCTGAATGTTTCAGTCGGGCCATCAGAGCTGCGGTGATCCCTCCCAACTTCCGGCTGGCGACTGGAATCAGCAAGTTCACCGGTGAGTCCAAGCCTGACACATGGCTCGAGGATTACCGAGTGGCTGTGCAGATTGGCGGCGGCAACGATGAGGTGGCCATGAAGCATTTACCCCTCATGTTGGAAGGCTCAGCTAGGGCGTGGCAGAATCAGCTGGCGCCCAACAGCATTTACACTTAGGAGGATCTCTCCCAAGTGTTTATCACAACCTTCGAAGGGACATGCAAGCGCCCTGCAGGCCTTACGGAGCTGCGGTCTTGCGTACAGAAGACGAACGAAACTCTGAGAGAATATATCCAGAGGTGGATCACACTGCACCACTCGGTCGAGAACGTGCCAGACCATCAAGCAGTTTGCGCTTTCAAGGAAGGCGTCAAGTACAGGGAGTTGAATCTGAAGTTTGGCCGGACCGGAGAGATGTCCCTTAATCGGATGATGGAGATTGCCACCAAGTACGCTAATGGAGAAGACGAGGACCGACTCCGAAGTGGCAAACTTAAGTCAGTCGCCCAAGAAACCGGAGGAAACTTCAGTCGGAAGCAGAAGCGGAAGGCCGAGCCAGCCGCCCCGGGGGAGGCCCTGGCTGTGGCTCAGGGAAATTTCAAGGGAAAGCCCAAGGGCACATGGAAGCCCAAGAAGGTTAAAGATCAGGATGGGAATGATGTTCTGGACCTGCCATGTCACATCCATACCAAGAAAGATGAAGAAGGAAATTTTATTTTCCCAAAGCATACCACTCGACAGTGTCGGCTTCTGATTCAGCAGTTCCAGGGCAAGCAGCCCAAGGATAAGGAAAAAGAGCCAGACAGAGTTGAAGACAAGGAAGATAGTGACGATGGATACCCCCAAGTCAATTCCACCTTGATGATTTTTGCTGATCTCGAAAGCAAAAGTCGACTGAAAATCATTAACCGTGAGGTCAACATGGTTGCCCCGGCGACTCCCAGTTACCTGAAGTGGTCTCAGACTGCCATCACGTTCGACCAGTCCGATCACCCGACGCACATTGCCACCCCTGGGAGGCAAGCTTTGGTGGTCGACCCAGTTGTCGAAGGCACTCGACTGACCAAAGTCCTGATGGACGGCAGCAGTGGCCTGAACATACTGTACGCTAAAACCTTGAAAGGAATGGGCATTCCGATGTCCAGACTCAGCACCAGTAACGTGAGCTTCCACGGAGTCATTCCTGGGAAGAAAGCCGAGTCACTCGGCCAGATTGCTCTTGATGTGGGTTTCGGTGATTCAAAGAATTACCGCAAGGAAAAGTTAACGTTTGAAGTTGTGGACTTCCAGAGTGCTTATCACGCCATCTTGGGCAGGCCAGCTTACGCACGCTTCATGGCTCGACCATGCTACGTGTATCTTAAATTAAAGATGCCTGGCCCCAAAGGTGTGATCACTGTTACGGGCAACCGGAAGAAAGCAGAAGAATGTTTCCAGAAGGGATCAAAGATCGCCGACGCTCAGATGGCAGTAGTCGAGCTGAAAGAGTACCAAAAGACTGCCGACCCAAGTGAATTGCTGCGGGCTAAGAACCCTGCCTCCGAGTCAGCTTTTCAGTCGGCCGGCGAAACGAAGACAGTCCACATTCACCCGACCGATCCCGACGCATCTCCGACTCACATCTCAACGACGCTCGACTCCAAATAGGAAGAAGCGCTCATCCAGCTCCTCCGTGAGAATTGGGACATCTTCGCATGGAAACCCTCTGACATGCCTGGAGTTCCCAGGGGGCTGGCTGAGCACCGCCTGCGAGTCGACTCAAAGTTCAAACCCGTGAAGGAACATCTGCGGCGGTCCGCCGTCCAGAAAAAACAAGCCATTGGCGAGGAAGTGGCTCGGCTCTTAGCAGCTGAGTTCATTCGAGAGATCTACCACTCCGAGTGGCTCGCCAATGTTGTCATGGTCCCCAAGAAGGACAAGTCACTCCGCATGTGCATTGATTTCAAGCATATCAATCGGGCCTGCCCGAAAGATCATTTTCCTCTCCCTCGCATCGACCAAATTGTCGACTCAACTGCGGGATGCGAGAGATTGTCTTTTCTAGATGCCTACTCTGGGTACCACCAGATCCGTCTGTATGGGCCCGACGAAATCAAAACAGCTTTCATCACTCCATTCGGATGCTTCTGTTATGTCACCATGCCATTCGGCCTCAAGAACGCCAGAGCCACATTCATGAGAATGATCCAGAAGTGTTTACTCACTCAAATCAGTCGGAATGTGGAGGCGTACATGGACGATATCATAGTCAAGTCCCGGAAAGGTTCCGACCTGCGGGCTGACCTTGCTGAAACCTTCGCCAACCTCAGGAGGTACGATATCAAGCTCAATCCGTCAAAGTGCACTTTCGGAGTTCCAGGTGGCAAGCTACTCGGTTTCTCATTTCCGAACGGGGAATCGACGCCAATCCTGAAAAATTGGCACCATACTCCGGATGAAGCGTCTTGTACGTGTGCATGACGTCCAAAAACTTACAGGCTGCTTGGCCGCCTTAAGTCGATTCATTTCTCGACTCGGTGAAAAAGCGTTGCCTCTTTACCGACTGATGAAAAAGTCTGACAGGTTCGAGTGGACTCCAGAAGCTGATGCAGCGTTTGCAGAGCTCAAAGCTCTGCTCTCCACCCAGCTGGTGCTAGCTGCTCCAATCAGCAAAGAGCCTCTGCTGCTTTACATTGCAGCCACGGGACAAGTTGTCAGCATAGTACTTACGGTCGAGCGGGAAGAGGAAGGGAAGGCCTTCAAAGTTCAACGCCCTGTTTATTATGTGTCTGAAGTTTTGACCCCTTCAAAACAAAGATACCCCCACTACCAGAAGCTTGTATATGGGATTTACATGACCACGAAGAAAGTTGCACATTATTTCTCTGACCACTCCATTACAGTCGTCAGCGACGCCCCATTATCGGAGATCCTGCATAACAGAGATGCAACTGGTCGAGTGGCCAAGTGGGCGATTGAACTCCTTCCTTTAGACATCAAGTTTGAAGCAAAGAAAGCCATCAAGTCCCAAGCAATCGCGGATTTTATCGCCGAGTGGATTGAACAACAACTTCCAACTCAAGTTCACTCGGAACACTGGACTATGTTCTTCGATGGATCCAAGATGCTGAATGGTTCGGGCGTGGGGGTAGTTTTGGTCTCCCCTCGAGGAGATAAGCTCAGATACGTTCTCCAGATTCACTTCGATTCCTCCAATAACGAAGCAGAGTATGAAGCACTTTTGTATGGGTTGCGCATGGCCATTTCGCTCGGCGTCCGTCGCCTCATGGTCTATGGCGACTCAGATCTGGTGGTTAATCAAGTGATGAAGGAGTGGGACGTCAGGAGTCCGGCAATGACTGGGTACTGCAATGCAGTACGGAAGCTAGAGAAGAAGTTCGAGGGGTTGGAACTCCACCACATCCCCCGACTGAAAAACCAGGCAGCTGACGACTTGGCAAAGATAGGCTCCAAGAGAGAAGCCATTCCAAGCAACGTGTTCCTGGAACACATTCACTCGCCGTCAGTCCAAGAAGATCCTTTCACAGAAGAAGCCCCGCAGCCGAAAAGTGCCACGGATCCGACTGAAGTTGAAGTGCCTGCAGTAGTCGACCTAATCATGGAAGTCTTGGCAGTCACCCCTGACTGGACAATACCGTACATTGCATATATCCTAAGGAAAGAACTCCCGGAGGACGAGGAGGAGGCTCGACAGATCGTCCGCCGATCTAAGGCCTTCACAGTCATAAGGGGACAGCTGTACAGAGAAAGTGCGACCGGAGTCGGCCAGAAATGCATAACGCCAGAAGAGGGTCAAATAATCCTCAATGATATCCACTCGGGAACCTGCGGTCACCATGCGTCCTCTCGGACCATCGTGGCTAAGGCATACCGAGCTGGATTTTATTGGCCAAGGGCAAATGAGATGGCGAAAGAGATAGTCGACAGGTGCGAGGGCTGCCAGTTCTACTCCAACATGTCACACAAGCCCGCGTCAGCCCTGAAGACCATTCCGCTCGTCTGGCCCTTTGCCGTCTGGGGATTGGACATGGTTGGCCCCCTAAGAACGGGCAGGAGTGGATTCACTCATGTGCTTGTGGCAGTCGACAAGTTTACCAAATGGATCGAAGCTAAGCCCATAAAGAGCCTCGACGCTGGCACCGCTATCAGTTTCATCAGAGGATTGGCATTCAGATATGGAGTCCCACACAGCATCATCACTGATAACGGGTCAAACTTTGATTCGGACGAGTTCAGAGCATTTTGCGCTTCTCAAGGCACACGAGTCGACTACGCCTCAGTCGCTCACCCCCAGTCGAATGGACAGACTGAGAGGGAAAATGGTCTGATTCTCAAAGGGCTAAAACCTCGGCTGATGCGCAATCTCAAGCACGCAGCAGGCGCTTGGGTCGACGAGCTTCCGTCAGTGCTGTGGGGATTAAGGACCACCCCTAACCGGTCGACTGGAAGGACCCCGTTCTTTCTGGTTTATGGAGCCGAAGCTGTCCTGCCAAGCGATCTCCTTCATAATGCGCCCCGAGTTGAACTTTACACTGAAGATGAAGCGGAGCAGGCCCGGCAAGACGCAGTCGATCTCTTGGATGAAGAGAGGGAGATGGCAATGATCAGATCGACCATTTACTAGCAGGACTTGCGTCGATTCCACGCCCGGAATGTGAAGAGTCGAGCCTTTCAAGAAGGAGATTTGGTCCTCCGAGTGGATCAACAGAAACCTCACAAGCTCACTCCCACTTGGGAAGGCCCCTTCATCATCACCAGAGTCCTCCACAACGGAGCATATCACCTTTACAATGTCGATCGACAAATCGAAGAACCTCGAGCTTGGAACGCGGAGCTTCTCCGCCCCTTTTACACTTAAGTCCGCTCTCAGACCAGATGTAATAAGAAAAACTCCTGAAGTTCATTTTTATCAGAAATAAGAGTGCTCCAATAATTGCTGTCACTGTTGTATGTATCAGAAATCCCCCAGTGGGTGACTTAGCTGCAAATCCGATTCGCCTAAGTTTGAAAAATCCTACCGAGTGGAGAGCAAACCTCCCACTCGGAGGCTTAGCTGCAGTTCAGCACTCGCCTAAGTTCTCCACGAAGAGACTTAGCTGCGGTCAGACACTCGCCTAAGTTTGAAAATCCTACCGAGTGGAGAGCAAACCTCCCACTCGGGGGCTTAACTGCAGTTCAGCACTCGCCTAAGTTCTCCACGAAGAGACTTAGCTGCAGTCAGACACTTGCCTAAGTTTGAAAATTCCTTCCGAGTGGAGAGCAAATCTCCCACTCGGGGGCTTAGCTGCAGTTCAGCACTCGCCTAAGTTCTCCACGAAGAGACTTAGCTGCAGTCAGACACTCGCCTAAGTTTGAAAATTCCTTCTGAGTGGAGAGCAAACCTCCCACTCGGGGGCTTAGCTGCAGTTCAGCACTCGCCTAAGTTCTCCACGAAGAGACTTAGCTGCAGTCAGACACTCGCCTAAGTTTGAAAAATCCTACCGAGTGGAGAGCGAACCTCCCACTCGGGGGCTTAGCTGCAGTTCAGCACTCGCCTAAGTTCTCCACGAAGAGACTTAGCTGCAGTCAGACACTCGCCTAAGTTTGAAAAATCCTACCGAGTGGAGAGCGAACCTCCCACTCGGGGGCTTAGCTGCAGTTCAGCACTCGCCTAAGTTCTCCACGAAGAGACTTAGCTGCAGTCAGACACTCGCCTAAGTTTGAAAAATCCTACCGAGTGGAGAGCAAACCTCCCACTCGGGGGCTTAGCTGCAGTTCAGCACTCGCCTAAGTTCTCCATGAAGAGACTTAGCTGCAGTTAGACACTCGCCTAAGTTTGAAAAATCCTACCGAGTGGAGAGCAAACCTCCCACTCGGGGGATTAGCTGCAGTTCAGCACTCGCCTAAGTTCTCCACGAAGAGACTTAGCTGCGGTCAGACACTCGCCTAAGTTTGAAAATCCTACCGAGTGGAGAGCAAACCTCCCACTCGGGGGCTTAGCTGCAGTTCAGCACTCGCCTAAGTTCTCCACGAAGAGACTTAGCTGCAGTCAGATACTCGCCTAAGTTCGAAACCCACCTTCTCCAAAAAAGCTCCGCCACAAATACAATGTGAGCTTCGTCCCGCTCTACAGTAACAAGGCGTGGGTCGACTGCCACCTTTTCCCGAGAGCTCCGCCACAAATACAATGTGCAACGACAGGGTGTGGGTCGACTGCCACCTTTTCCCGAGAGCTCCGCCACAAATACAATGTACAACAACAGGGTGAGGGTCGGCCATCAAGCCCCACACGACAGTTCCAGACCACAAAGACATTCAGCAAAACTTAAGTTCGGATAAAGCTTAAAAGGCCCTGGGCCCCGAATCAAAGTACTCGAGCCCTCAGCTCGGCAGAATTTAAACGATTACAAATCCACTCGGCATTCCGAGGCTAATTTAAGGGAAGGCATAAAAGTTTTCTCACTCCTCAAGAGGAGGGCTGGCAGGAGCGACGAACTCATCCAGGTCGATTCCGTCCGCAATGCGAGTGGCTGCAGCGATGAAGGTCTCCATGAAGTCTTGGAAGCTGTGCCTCTTGGTATTGGCGACTTGGATGGCGGCCAGCTTTTCTTCTCGCGCCTCCTTGCAGTGGACGTGGACTAAGGATAGAGCCACATCAGCGCCGCACCGGGCAGAGGACTTCTTCCACTCCTGCACTCGATCGGGGATTTTGTCAAGTCGAGCCATAAGAGACTCGAGATCGTTCTGGAGCGTGGACTCTGGCCAAATTGTCGAGTCGATCCGCGACACGGCGACCTTCAGTCGAGCCAGGTAATCCACGGCACCGTCGATTCGAGATTCCAATCGGAGCAGGTTCATGGCAGTATCATCTTTCACCGGAGAATTGATTGGGTCCAGACCCGTTTCGATCCGCCCGGTCTCCTCTTCGAAGTTCTGACAGAATTCTGCACACAAGACCTAAAGATAAGCCAACGATCGCAAGATTGGGTCGACACAAAAGTACAAAACAGTCAAAATCGGATGTGCACCTTCAAGCTTGATGTACAGCCTCTTGGCGAGGCTCCTCGGGTAGCTCTCCAGGTCGTCCCTCCTACGAGCGATGCCTTCCATCTCCTCGCCCAAGAGGAGGTTCTTCTTCTTCCAATTGGCAGTCAGCCTGTTGGCATCAGTCAGAGCGGTCTGCAACCTGGTGTTCTCCTTTTCCAACTGGTCGACCGAAGCCAGCTTCTGTTCGGCCAGAGCCGTCTTGTCGTCAGCCACCTTGCGGGCAACAGCCAGGTCCTGGTCCTTCCTCGCCAAGGCTTTTTCCAATTCTCCTACAAAGAAATGGCGATTGAATCGGAAACAGCAGAGGAATGCTCAAGCCTGAAAACAAAATCAGTCGACAAAGTCGCTTTACCTGCGGCGCCCTCCCTGACCTTCTGCAACTCCGTCCTGGCCAGCTCTAGATCAAGGTCCAGTTGAATCTTCTGTTTCTCCAATTCAGCATAGCGAGCGGCAAGTTCGCAGGATCTCTGCAAAAAGAAAAACCAGCCGACAGACGGTCGAGATAAGTTGCTTCCGAGTAACCGAGGAGCAATGGTGACGTTTCTAAGACCACAACCGAATCAAAGACATTCGACAATAGTCTCGGGGACTACACCCAGTGGGTGCACTCAGCGTGCCCCCACTGGTTCGACCAAAAAAAACGACTGCCCGCAGTCGACAGGACACGGACCACTCGACCTGGCCAGACCAAACCGAGTGAAGAAGTACAGATTCACAAACGCAATATACAGACTACAGTTGACTGCCAGCAGTCCACCGTAGTCTCGGGGACTACACCCAGTGGGTGCACTCAGCGTGCCCCCACTGGTTCGACCAAAGAGAAAACACACCCAGTGGGTGTACAGATACAGATACAAAGATCTTCAAAAAGAAAAAGAAAGAGGGAGAAAGACTCTTCAAACAAACAAGTATCAAGTCGACTGACCTGGACGTTACTCTGAAGCGCCGAACTTGCATCGTAAGCCGCCTGGCTGGCCTCCCGAGCCTTCTTCACCTGTTCCATCATGACCCCTGCCTGGTGTATGGCCTCCTTCGCAGCGGCCACTTCGTCTTCAGGGACAGAG
The DNA here is from genome assembly GCA_034509565.1 of Triticum monococcum. NCBI lineage: Eukaryota > Viridiplantae > Streptophyta > Magnoliopsida > Poales > Poaceae > Triticum > Triticum monococcum. The sequence continues at coordinate 4,014,024 of CM067845.1, read as the reverse complement.
TACGCGACAAAGAGCGAAGTCGGATTGGCAGTCGACGCCGAGGGCTGCGCACTCGACAGGGGATTGGCGAAGGACACAGAAGCTCGAGGGACATCGCCGCCGTCCCGAGCCGCGGCCTCAGGCACCGGAGCAGGCTGGGGAGCCCTGTCAGTCGACGGCCTCTTGGTCGTCCCTATCCTCAGCGGCTCGTTGTCATCATCATCCGGGAGGTCGATAACATGAGGAGGAGCTGCAGGAAGAACTTTCAATCGACCAGAATTGCAAGAAACGACCAAGCCAACTCAAAAACAGAACGCCAATAATCGTACCAGGGTTGGAGGTAGCAGCGTCCCCCATCTCTTGGTCGTCGTCTTTTGCAGAGACCTCGGAGGTAGCAGCACTGCAAATTTCGAAGAATCAGCCAGTTAAGCATAACGAGTCGACCGAGGATCCGTCCTCCAATCGACGAAAGAAGACAAGACTTGTTACCCGGAAATAACAGGGACAGATATCTTCATTTTGGGCAGAGTCTTGGACGGCTTGGATTGCGTCGTGCGTGGTTGCTTGGGGACCTTCCCAGTCGGTGTTGGAGAAGAAGTCCGAGGGCGTTTTGACGATGGCCCGACGGAGGCAGTCGCCTGGCCACGTCCCTGCGCCGGGTCGTGTGCGAGCTTGGATCGCCTTTCCGGGCAGGGAGGTTCGGCCTCCTCCTCCTCCTCCTCGCTAGTGAAGACGTCATCGCCTCCCTCTCCTTCGCCGTCTGACTCCCACTCGCCCTGGTCATCCCCGCTCTCACCTCCGCTCCCTTCTCCTTCCTTAGTCGACCCCTGTGCCCCGTTGGGCGTCGAATACATCTCAGTGGTCGCCTGAAAGACAGCAGACAAAATGGAAAGTCAGTTGACTCGCTCAAAAGAAGACCAATGCAGAAAACGAAGATTTCAGTCGGAAACATAAAGACGCACCTGGTCGACCTCATATGAGCTGTCGAGTGGAATGACCCTCCTAGCTCCTCGGGGGTTGTCCTTGTTCCCCGTAATGCTTGACAGCCACCCCTCCAACATCTCGTCGGTGACCTCCTCCGGGTGGATCCGAGTGGTGTCCTCGAGGCCGGAGTACAGCCACATCGGGTGGTCCCGAGCCTGGAGTGGTTGGATTCGCCTCTTGAGGAAGACTTCAAGCAGTTCCATCCCCGTCACGCCCTCAAGGACAAGTTCGACCACTCGACCCGCCAGTATCTTGACCTGGGCCTTTTCTTCGGGCGTCACCTTCAGAGAAGCCGGCTTTTCGGCTCGGTCGAGGGTGAAGGGTGGAAGTCCAGTCGACTGCCCTGGGGTCACCTGATCCTGGCAGTAGAACCAAGTCGCCTGCCACCCTCGAACTGACTCCGGGAAGGTGATGGAGGGAAAACAACTTTTCCCCCTCGTCTGGATCGCCAAACCCCCGCACAGCTGGATCACCTGTGTCTTCTCGTCACTCGACTTGGCCTTCTTCACCGACTGAGAGCGAACGGTGAAGATGTGCTTGAAAAGTCCCTAGTGTGGGCGGCACCCCAGGAACGCCTCACACATAGAAATAAAGGCGGCAAGATAGACTATGGAGTTCGGAGTGAAGTGATGGAGCTGCGCCCCGAAGAAGTTCAGGAAGTTGCGGAAGAAAGAGTGGGGCGGCAGAGAGAACCCACGGTCAATATGAGTCGCCAGGAGGACGCACTCACCGTCGCGTGGCTGGGGCTCGATTTCTCCCCCTGGAAGACGCGCCGCCTTGTGGGGAATGACTCCTCCCTCGACCAGGTCGTCGAGGTCCTCCTGACGGAGCACCGAGGGCATCCAGTCGCCCTGGATCCACCCCTTGGGCAGGGCCGTCCGAGAGGAAGAACCCCCACGCGCAGACTTCTTTCCCTTCCCCGCCGCCGCCGCCTTCTTCGCGCGCTCCAGAGCGGTCGTCTTACCCTTCACCATCGTCGCCGGCGAGGTCTCGAGCTGGTATTGTGGTGGCGGGGCGAGAGCGAAGGAAGCGGAGGAGGCGACGGAGAAACAGAGAAGGAAGAGGAAGAGATGAGCACGCGTACTGAAGAAAGGCTCCGGGCCAACTATTTATAAGGGGCCGCTCCCGAGTGGCTGGCAGGTAGGCCCGAGCTATCCAGTCAAATCCCATGGCAGGCGCGCGCGCTGTACGTGGCAAAAAGGCGGCGCGGGGATCGAGGAGCCTTCGCACTGTCGCTCCCGATTACTACGGCCGCCCCCGTTCCGCGCGCTTCCCAAAAAATGCGAATCCCGCGATCTCCGCCAGCTGCAGAACAACTTGATGAAACGGAAATCCCGTGCACGCCGGCGCTCGATGCCTCGCAGGTAAAGAAATCCATTCGACGAAAGACCTGGAACGGATCAAGGCGACTGAAAGAGGTTAATGACGTCATCTGTGACAGTCGACCCAGAACGAAGCACCCATAATAACCCGAAGGGTCGGTTGGAAAGGTCCCTAACCCCTTTTCTCACTCCAGCCTCGATCCGTTCGGGGGCTAATGATGAAGTCATGTACCTACGGTAGGGACACGGACCCGTCCTAAGAGCCCTACCATAGGGCATCCTTAGAGGAAGCCACCTTTCAAACAACTTGAAGATATCCCACTCGACGGATTGAAGACACTCGACCAAGAAGCTGTCACTCGACCAAGAAGCCAACCACTCGACTGCCAGAAGACCTCAAGTCACTCCGCAGGCAAACGGTCGGCTATTAAGTAGTCTTTATGATTATTATGACACTTTATTAGGGACGTTATCAGTAACGCCCACCTTAAATGTACCTTAAACCCTGCATTACTGAGGGCAGGAGAGGGCTGGCGAACTCTATATAAGCCACCCCCCTCCTCAGTATCAACGGTTCGCACCCCTGTCATTTTACACACACATAATCCAATCGACCGCCTCCGGGCACCGAGACGTAGGGCTGTTACTTCCTCAGAGAAGGGCCTGAACTCGTAAACCTTGCGTGCTTACAACTTCCCAATAGCTAAGGTCTAGCCTCTTCATACACACCCCCCTACCTCACTGTCAGACTTAGAACCACGACACCTCTCGTTGCTATCACTACAAAAAAAAGACACATCCGTGACATTTTGGGCCGATCAATTTTTTTTTCTGTCATACATATGACACTTCTATGACGATAATTGTGACAAAATCTGGTATCATCATAGATGTGGTGGGCTCCTATTTCTATGACAAAAAATCATGATAGAAAATGGGCTTTTCGTCCTGGGCGGGCCGGAGACGCAGCTGCATGACATTCTTTGGGCCGTCCATGATGAAAAAACCGTGGTAGAAGCGAGGGGGAGGAAAATTTCGGGGAGTTCCCAGTTACGGTGGGAGATCGGGGGCTGAGCGATACGCGTTTCTGTCGTACACGTACGCGCGTGTGTGCGAAGCGTTGATTCTAACTGAACCCGAGCGAGGCGTTGGGCTCTAACTGAACCCGAGTGATTGCACTGCAGGCTACGCGTTATTGAACCTGAGCGATCGATCAATGGCTGTTAACTGAACCCGATCGAGCGATTTCTTTGCTACTGCTGCTAACTGAAGCCGATCGATGCTGCCTCTGGGATGAACAGTGAGCGTTGCGGGTGGGGGGGGGGGGTTGGATGAACAGTGAGCGGTGGCGTTGCCTCTGGATGAACATGACCCCGTGGTGTGGTGGAGGGCTGGATTAACAGTAGACGGTGGAGGGGTGCCCGTGGAGGGGTGGTTGAACAGGACCCCATGGTGTGGAGGGCTGGATGAACAATAGACGGTGGAGGGGTGCCCGTGGAGGGGTGGTTGAATAGTAGCCGGTGGAGTAGCGCGCGGTGGAGGCTAGATGAACAGGAGCCCGTGGAGACTGGAGGAGGTCGACGGTAGCCCGTGGAGGCTGGAGGAGGTCGACGGTGGAGATGAACAGTATCCCGTGGAGTCCCGTTTTGCGGTACGCCACACCCCTCCCGATGAACAGGACCCCCGTTTCGACAGTAGCGCTCCAACACAAGTCCGTTTCGTCCGTTTTGCGGTACGCCACACCCCTCCCGATCAACAGGACCCTCGTTTCGACAGTAGGAGGTCCGTTTCCTCCGTTTTGCGGTACGCCAGACCCCTCCCGATCAACATGACCCCGTTTTGAATGTAGGAGGTCCATTTCCTCCGTTCTGCGGTACGTCAGGCCTCGTTTCTATCGCCTGTTCTATCCAAGCCCTCCCGATGAACATGACCACACATTCCGTTCCGACCCAGCTGGTTGGCTCCCACGCATTCCGTTGCCTCTCGGTGAACACGACGCATTCCGTTGCCTCCCCATGAACACGACGCATTCCGTTGCCTCCCCATGAACATGGCGATGACGTTGTTTCTCCGTTCCGACCCAGCCATGTACACGAGCCCTGGCCGTACGTATGCGTGAGTAGGCGTTCGAGACCCCGCCTGTATGTACACATGCGTGGCCGTATTGGAAGTGCGTTATATCGACTAGAGGGGGGTGGTGAATAGGCGATTTTTATGATAGTCTTCAAACTATGGAAGTTTCGAAGACAAACGATATAAATAAACCTATTACCATGCAGCGGAAGGTAGACTACACTAGGCAAACCATAGTCAAGTATTCAATAAAGTGAAAGCACAATGACCTATAGCAGCTAGGTAGTAAGGATCAGGTAGGAAGATATTATGAAGCCAATCAGAACAAGCAGTCACTCAATGAAGACAAAAGATAATGCAATCATACAATGACTTCACAAGGACCAACAGTAAGTAAAGAGAAGGGAAGGATGAAACCAGTGACTCGTTGAAGACAATGATTTGTTAGACCAGTTCCAGTTGCTGTGACAACTGTACGTCTGGTTAGGGCGGCTAGGTATTTAAACCTGAGGACACACAGTCCCGGACACCCAGTCCTGAACACGCAGCTCAGGACACCCAGTCCTCACCGTATTCCCCTTGAGCTAAGGTCACACAGACCTCGCCCAATCACTCTGGTAAGTCTTCAAGGTAGACTTCCAAACCTTCACAGACTTCGTTCACCGGCGATCCACAATGACTCTTGGATGCTCAGAACGCGACGCCTAACCGGCTGGAGGATTCACAGTCCTCAAGTGTAATAAGTCTTCAGATCACACAGACAGGACGACTTAAGTGATGCCTAACACTCTTTGGCTCTGGGTGGTTAGGGCTTTATCCTCGCAAGGAATTCTCTCTCAAAGGCTTCGAGGTGGGTTGCTCTCAAACGACAAAAGCCGCACTCTAACTCTGAGCAGCCAACCATTTATGGTTGTAGGGGGTGGGCTATTTATAGCCACTAGGCAACCCGACCTGATTTGTCCGAAATGACCCTGGGTCACTAAGGAACTGACACGTGTTCCAACGGTCAGATTTCAAACACACACGGTAACTTTACTTGGGCTACAAGCAAAGCTGACTTGTCCAACTCTGGACAAGATTCACTCTCATAGTCTTCACACGAAGACATAGGATTTTGGTTAAGCATCACTTCAGTCATTCTGACTGGTTCTCTTGGACCCCATTTAACAGTACGGTGGTTCCTATGACTCAACAAAGAAGAAAAAGAACTACGAAAGATCTAAGTCTTCGAGCTCCATAGGCTTCATGCGATGTCTTCTCTTGTCATAGTCTTCAATGTAAATATCTTCACATACCACCTTTGACTTCACTGTCTTCATACATTTTTAGGGGTCATCTCTGGTAGGAAAACCGAATCAATAAGGGACTTCTACTTGTGTTATCCTGCAATTCTCACAAACACATTAGTCCCTCAACTAGGTTTGTCGTCAATACTCCAAAACCAACTAGGGGTGGCACTAGATGCACTTACAATCTCCCCCTTTTTGGTGATTGATGACAAACTAGTTGAAGTTTTCAACGGGGAATATAATATGTGAAATTGTAAAGGATAAGGAATTGTCTTCATAAGTTGTAAGGGCTCCCCCTGAAGATGTGCATATAAGTAATTTGCTTTTGGAATGCAAATGCACATGGCAGGTTGTACTTGTGGAGATCCTCTTCAACTTATGATGACAACTTATCATGCATGAAAAGTATGTGAAGTTAATGACATGCATAATGGAAAATGGATGTCTGCAAAATGATCTAAGTGCGGAATTTATCGTCGCACATGCGGAATTTATCATCGCATCACAAAATAGCAAATAAGTAGCAGACGACCATCGAGTTTAAGTGTTACAACTCAAAGAACCAAATGTATCAAAACGAGAGTTGTAAACACTAGGCAAAACATAAAGTAACCGCCCATATGGACCCGCTTGAAGACTATAAAACTCATATGCTTCTCCACCTTTTGTCAGTAAGGACCAAAAAGGTTCGAAGACATAGAGCATCTACTCGTTCCCCTGAGGAGTAGGTGAAGTAGCAAGGTCGTCGGTGTTGTTAGGCGGTGCAGACGAGCTCGGGGCAGTGTCGACGCGTGCTGAAGAAAGGGGCGGTGAAGTAGCATCGTCTTCATCCTCGATCACTCTGGCATTCACAGTTTTCGCAGAGGAAGAGAACTCAGAGTCTTCAAGAGAGGGAGTTCGTCGTAGCACAGCCCTTCGGGGAGGTGTGGAGTCAAACTTGAAACATTCAAAGAAGCCATCCTCTTGAAGATCATCCTCAGAGAACATAAGCGTCAGCCCTTTCCATGTACGCCGACAAGTTTCATGGGCAACAAAGGCATTCTTGGTGGCAAGATTGCGAATGTGGTTGACATCCACCAAGAGGCTTTTCATTTGACGCTTTATGCAGTCATGATGCCGATCCTGTTTCTGATGAAGAGCAACCAGAAGCTCTCGGTCATTGAGAACACGAGATCGCTTCTTGGGCCGTTGGGCAATGGTGCTTTCAGTGGCTTCGGTGAGGGCACGATGAGGTGCACGTGTAGTGCCAGCCAGAGGATAAACACGAGTGACTGCTTCAACTCCTTTAATGTTTTGAGAGAAACTTTGATGCTCCGCATTCTGAAGACTAATAGGCTCCTTGGCAGGCTCTGAATAGAGGGCTTCAACGGACATATCCACGTCAGGCATAAAGATCCGATGATTGCGAGCAGAGGGCTGATATGAGATAGCTGAGTGGGGTTTGATCAACCGCATTATCCATGGAGCGTAGAACTTCAAGCCAAAGAGATCAGATCCTGAAACAGCAAGTTGGCGGATGAAGAAGTCTTGTGCGTTGATGTTGGGGAACGTAGTAATTTCAAAAAAATTCCTACGCACACGCAAGATTATGGTGATGCACAGCAACGAGAGGGGAGAGTGTTGTCTACGTACCCGTCGTAGACCGCAACGGAAGCGTTGACGCAACGTAGAGGAAGTAGTCGTACGTCTTCCCGATCCGACCGATCCAAGCACCGTTACTCCGGCACCTCCGAGTTCTTAGCACACGTACAGCTCGATGACGCTCCCCGGGCTCCGATCCAGCAAAGCTTCGGGGATGAGTTCCGTCAGCACAACGGCGTGGTGACGATGATGATGTTCTACCGACGCAGGGCTTTGCCTAAGCACTACAACGATATGATCGAGGTGGAATATGGTGGCAGGGGGCACCGCACACGGCTAAGGAATGATCACGTGGATCAACTTGTGTGTCTAGAGGTGCCCCCTGCCCCCGTATATAAAGGATCCAAGGGGGGGGGGGGGTTCGGCCGGCCCTATGGTGGTGCGCAGGAGGAGTCCTACTCCTACCGGGAGTAGGACTCCCCCCAATCCTTGTCCAATTAGGAGAGGTGGAGGGAGAATAGGAAAGGGGGGGGGCGCTGCACCTCCCTCCTTGTCCAATTCGGACTAGGGGGAGAGTGGGCGCGCGGCCTGCCCTGGCAGCCCCTTCCTCTTCTCCACATTAGGCCCATGAGGCCTATTAACCCCCCGGGGGGTTCCGGTAACCCCCCGGTGCTCCGGTTTTCTCCGATACTTCTCCGGAACCCTTCCGGTGTCCGAATATAGTTATCCAATATATCAATCTTTATGTCTCGACCATTTCGAGACTCCTCGTCATGTCCGTGATCACATCCGGGACTCCGAACTAACTTCGGTACATCAAAATGCATAAACTCATAATAACTGTCATCGTAACGTTAAGCGTGCGGACCCTACGGTTCGAGAACAATGTAGACATGACTGAGACAAATCTCCGGTCAATAACCAATAGCGGGACCTGGATGCCCATATTGGCTCCTACATATTCTACGAAGATCTTTATCGGTCAGACCGCATAACAACATACGTTGTTCCCTTTGTCATCGGTATGTTACTTGCCCGAGATTCGATCGTCGGTATCCAATACCTAGTTCAATCTCGTTACCGGCAAGTCTCTTTACTCGTTCTGTAATGCATCATCCCGCAACTAACTCATTAGTTGCAATGCTTGCAAGGCTTATGTGATGTGCATTACCGAGAGGGCCCAGAGATACCTCTCCGACAACGGAGTGACAAATCCTAATCTCGAAATACGCCAACCCAACATCTACCTTTGGAGACACCTGTAGAGCTCCTTTATAATCACCAAGTTACGTTGTGACGTTTTGTAGCACACAAAGTGTTCCTCCGGTAAACGGGAGTTGCATAATCTCATAGTCATAGGAACATGTATAAGTCATGAAGAAAGCAATAGCAACATACTAAACGATCGGGTGCTAAGCTAATGGAATGGGTCATGTCAATCTGATCATTCAACTAATGATGTGACCTCATCAATCAAATAACAACACTTTGTTCATGGTTAGGAAACATGACCATCTTTGATTAACGAGCTAGTCAAGTAGAGGCATACTAGTGACACTAAGTTTGTCTATGTATTCACACATGTATTATGTTTCCGGTTAATACAATTCTAGCATGAATAATAAACATTTATCATGATATAAGGAAATAAATAATAACTTTATTATTGCCTCTAGGGCATATTTCCTTCAGTCTCCCACTTGCACTAGAGTCAATAATCTAGATTACACAGTAATGATTCTAACACCCATGGAGCCTTGGTGCTGATCATGTTTTGCTCGTGGAAGAGGCTTAGTCAACGGGTCTGCAACATTCAGATCCGTATGTATCATGCAAATCTCTATGTCTCCCACCTAGACTAGATCCCGGATGGAATTGAAGCGTCTCTTGATGTGCTTGGTTCTCTTGTGAAATCTGGATTCCTTTGCCAAGGCAATTGCACCAGTATTGTCACAAAAGATTTTCATTGGACCCGATGCACTAGGTATTACACCTAGATCAGATATGAACTCCTTCATCCAGACTCCTTCGTTCGCTGCTTCCGAAGCAGCTATGTACTCCGCTTCACATGTAGATCCCGCTACGACGCTTTGTTTAGAATTGCACCAACTGACAGCTCCACCGTTTAATGTAAACACGTATCCGGTTTGCGATTTAGAATCGTCCGGATCAGTGTCAAAGCTTGCATCAACGTAGCCTTTTACGGTGAGCTCTTTGTCACCTCCATATACGAGAAACATATCCTTAGTCCTTTTCAGGTATTTCAGGATGTTCTTGACCGCTGTCCAGTGATCCACTCCTGGATTACTTTGGTACCTCCCTGCTAAACTTATAGCAAGGCACACATCAGGTCTGGTACACAGCATTGCATACATGATAGAGCCTATGGCTGAAGCATAGGGAACATCTTTCATTTTCTCTCTATCTTCTGCAGTGGTCGGGCATTGAGTCTGACTCAACTTCACACCTTGTAACACAGGCAAGAACCCTTTCTTCGCCTGATCCATTTTGAACTTTTTCAAAATCTTGTCAAGGTATGTGCTTTGTGAAAGTCCAATTAAGCGTCTTGATCTATCTCTATAGATCTTTATGCCTAATATGTAAGCAACTTCACCGAGGTCTTTCATTGAAAAACTCTTATTCAAGTATCCCTTTATGCTATCCAGAAATTCTATATCATTTCCGATCAGTAATATGTCATCCACATATAATATCAGAAATGCTATAGAGCTCCCACTCACTTTCTTGTAAATACAGGCTTCTCCGAAAGTCTGTATAAAACCAAATGCTTTGATCACACTATCAAAGCGTTTATTCCAACTCCGAGAGGCTTGCATCAGTCCATAAATAGATCGCTGGAGCTTGCACACTATGTTAGTTCCCTTTGGATCGACAAAACCTTCTGGTTGCATCATATACAACTCTTCTTCCAGAAATCCATTCAGGAATGCAGTTTTGATATCCATCTGCCAAATTTCATAATCATAAAATGCGGCAATTGCTAACATGATTCTGACAGACTTAAGCATCGCTACGGGTGAGAAGGTCTCATCGTAGTCAACCCCTTGAACTTGTCGAAAACCTTTTGCGACAAGTCAAGCTTTATAGACAGTAATATTACCGTCAGCGTCAGTCTTCTTCTTGAAGATCCATTTAATCTCAATTGCTTGCCGATCATCAGGCAAGTCAACCAAAGTCCATACTTTGTTCTCATACATGGATCCCATCTCAGATTTCATGGCTTCAAGCCATTTTGTGGAATCTGGGCTCACCATTGCTTCTTCATAGTTCGTAGGTTCATCATGATCTAGTAGCATGACTTCCAGAACTGGATTACCATACCACTCTGGCGCGGATCTCACTCTGGTTGATCTACGAGGTTCAGTAGTATCTTGTTCCGAAGTTTCATGATCATTATCATTAACTTCCTCACTTATTGGTGTAGGTGTCGCAGAAACAGTTTTCTGTGATGTACTACTTTCCAACAAGGGAGCAGGTATAGTTACCTCGTCAAGTTCTACTTTCCTCCCACTCACTTCTTTCGAGAGAAACTCCTTCTCCAGAAAGTTTCCGAATTTAGCAACAAAAGTCTTGCCTTCGATTTGTGATAGAAGGTGTATCCAATAGTTTCCTTTGGATATCCTATGAAGACACATTTCTCCGATTTGGGTTCGAGCTTATCAGGTTGAAGCTTTTTCACATAAGCATCGCAGCCCCAAACTTTCAGAAACGAGAACTTTGGTTTCTTGCCAAACCACAGTTCATAAGGCGTCGTCTCAACGGATTTTGATGGTGCCCTATTTAACGTGAATGCGGCCGGCTCTAGAGCGTATCCCCAAAATGATAGCGGTAAATCAGTAAGAGACATCATAGATCGCACGATATCTAGTAAAGTACGATTACGACGTTCGGACACACCATTACGCTGTGGTGTTCCGGGTGGCGTGAGTTGCGAAACTATTCCATAATTTTTCAAATGTACACCAAACTCGTAACTCAAATATTCTCCTCCACGATCAGATCGTAGAAACTTTATTTTCTTGTTACGATGATTTTCAACTTCACTCTGAAATTCTTTGAACTTTTCAAACGTTTCAGACTTATGTTTCATTAAGTAGATATACCCATATCTGCTTAAGTCATCTGTGAAGGTGAGAAAATAACGATATCCGCCACGAGCCTCAACATTCATCAGACCACATACATCTGTATGTATGATTTCCAACAAATCTGTTGCTGTCTCCATAGTACCAGAGAACGGTGTTTTAGTCATCTTGCCCATGAGGCACGGTTCGCAAGTACCAAGTGATTCATGATCAAGTGGTTCCAAAAGTCCATCAGTATGGAGTTTCTTCATGTGCTTTACACCGATATGACCTAAACGGCAGTGCCACAAATAAGTTGCACTATCATTATCGACTCTGCATCTTTTGGCTTCTACATTATGAATATGTGTATCACTACTATCGAGATTCAACAAGAATAGACCACTCTTCAAGGGTGCATGACCATAAAAGATATTACTCATATAAATAGAACAACCATTATTCTCTGATTTAAATGAATAACCGTCTCGCATTAAACAAGATCCAGATATAATGTTCATGCTCAACGCTGACACCAAATAACAATTATTTAGGTCTAATACTAATCCCCAATGTAGATGTAGAGGTAGCGTGCCGACTGCGATCACATCGACTTTGGAACCATTTCCCACGCGCGTCGTCACCTCGTCCTTAGCCAATCTTCGCTTAATCCGTAGTCCTTGTTTCGAGTTGCAAATATTAGCAACAGAACTAGTATCAAATACCCAGGTGCTACTGCGAGCATTAGTAAGGTACACATCAATAACATGTATATCACATATACCTTTGTTCACCTTGCCATCCTTCTTATCCGCCAAATACTTGGGGAGTTCCGCTTCCAGTGACCAGTCTGCTTGCAGTAGAAGCACTCAGTTTCAGGCTTAGGTCCATACTTGGGTTTCTTCTCTTGAGCAGCAACTTGCTTGCCATTCTTCTTTAAGTTCCCCTTCTTCTTCCCTTTGCCCTTTTTCTTGAAACTAGTGGTCTTGTTGACCATCAACACTTGATGCTCCTTTTTGATTTCTACCTCCGCAGCTTTCAGCATTGCGAAGAGCTCAGGAATAGTCTTGTTCATCCCTTGCATATTATAGTTCATCACGAAGCTCTTGTAGCTTGGTGGCAGTGATTGGAGAATTCTGTCAATGACGCAATCATCTGGAAGATTAACTCCCATCTGAATCAAGTGATTATTATACCCAGACATTTTGAGTATATGCTCACTGACAGAACTGTTCTCCTCCATCTTGCAGCTATAGAACTTATTGGAGACTTCATATCTCTCAATCCGGGCATTTGCTTGAAATATTAACTTCAACTCCTGGAACATCTCATATGCTCCATGACGTTCAAAACGTCGTTGAAGTCCCGATTCTAAGCCGTAAAGCATGGCACACTGAACTATCGAGTAGTCATCAGCTTTGCTCTGCCAGACGTTCATAACATCTGGTGTTGCTCCAGCAGCAGGCCTGGCACCCAGCGGTGCTTCCAGGACGTAATTCTTCTGTGCAGCAATGAGGATAGTCCTCAAGTTACGGACCCAGTCCGTGTAATTGCTACCATCATCTTTCAACTTTGCTTTCTCAAGGAACGCATTAAAATTCAACGGAACAACAGCACGAGCCATCTATCTACAATCAAACATAAACAAGCAAGATACTATCAGGTACTAAGTTCATGATAAGTTTAAGTTCAATTAATCAAATTACTTAAGAACTCCCACTTAGATAGACATCCCTCTAATCCTCTAAGTGATCACGTGATCCAAATCAACTAAACCATGTCCGATCATCACGTGAGATGGAGTAGTTTCATTGGTGAACATCACTATGTTGATCATATCTACTATATGATTCACGCTCAACCTTTCGGTCTCCGTGTTCCGAGGCCATATCTGTATATGCTTGGCTCGTCAAGTATAACCTGAGTATTCCGCGTGTGCAACTGTTTTGCACCCGTTGTATTTGAACGTAGAGCCTATCACACCCGTGTTGGGGAACGTAGTAATTTCAAAAAAATTCCTACGCACACGCAAGATCATGGTGATGCATAGCAATGAGGGGGAGAGTCTTGTCTACGTACCAACGCAGACCGACTGCGGAAGCGATCACACAACGTAGAGGAAGTAGTCGTACGTCTTCCCGATCCGACCGATCCAAGCACCGTTACTCCGGCACCTCCGAGTTCTTAGCACACGTTCAGCTCGATGACGATCCTCGGGCTCCGATCCAGCAAAGCATCGAGGAAGAGTTCCGTCAGCACGACGGCGTGGTGACGATCTTGATGTACTACCGACGCAGGGCTTCACCTAAGCACTACAACGGTATGATCGAGGTGGAATTTGGTGGCAGGGGGCACCGCACACGGCTAAGGAACGATCTCAAGGATCAACTTGTGTGTCTTGGGGTGTCCCCAGCCCCCGTATATAAAGGATGGAGGGGGGGAGGCTGGCCGGCCAAAGGAGGGAGGCGCAGGAGGAGTCCTACTCCTACCGGGAGTAGGACTCCCCCCTCCAATCCTAGTCCAACTAGGATTCCCAAGTGGGAAAGGGAGAGAGGGGGGCTGGTCACCTTCTCCTAGTCCTAATAGGACTAGAGAGAGGGGGGAGGCGCGCAGCCCTATGTGGGCAGCCCTTTCACCTTTCCACTAAGGCCCATGTTGGCCCATTTGGCTTCCGGGGGGTTCCGGTAACCCTCCCGGTAATCCGGTAAAATCCCGATTTCACCCGGAACACTTCCGATGTCCAAACATAGGCTTCCAATATATCAATCTTTATGTCTCGACCATTTCGAGACTCCTCGTCATGTCTGTGATCACATCCGGGACTCCGAACTACCTTCGGTACATCAAAATGCATAAACTCATAATAACTGTCATCGTAACGTTAAGCGTGCGGACCCTACGGTTCGAGAACAATGTAGACATGACCGAGACACGTCTCCGGTCAATAACCAATAGCGGGACCTGGATGCCCATATTGGCTCCTACATATTCTACGAAGATCTTTATCGGTCAGACCGCATAACAACATACGTTATTCCCTTTGTCATCGGTATGTTACCTGCCCGAGATTCGATCGTCGGTATCCAATACCTAGTTCAATCTCGTTACCGGCAAGTCTCTTTACTCGTTCCGTAATACATCATCCCGCAACTAACTTATTAGTTGCAATGCTTGCAAGGCTTAAGTGATGTGCATTACCGAGAGGGCCCAGAGATACCTCTCCGACAATCGGAGTGACAAATCCTATTCTAGAAATACGCCAACCCAACATCTACCTTTGGAGACACCTGTAATGCTCCTTTATAATCATCCAGTTATGTTGTGACGTTTGGTAGCACCAAAGTGTTCCTCCGGCAAACGGGAGTTGCATAATCTCATAGTCATAGGAACATGTATAAGTCATGAAGAAAGCAATAGCAACATACTAAACGATCGGGTGCTAAGCTAATGGAATGGGTCATGTCAATCAGATCATTCAACTAATGATGTGACCTCATTAATCAAATAACAACTCTTTGTCCATGGTTAGGAAACATAACCATCTTTGATTAACGAGCTAGTCAAGTAGAGGCATACTAGTGACACTCTGTTTGTCTATGTATTCACACATGTGTTATGTTTCCCGGTTAATACAATTCTAGCATGAATAATAAACATTTATCATGATATAAGGAAATAAATAATAACTTTATTATTGCCTCTAGGGCATATTTCCTTCAGTCTCCCACTTGCACTAGAGTCAATAATCTAGTTCACATCGCCATGTGATTTAACAGCAATAGTTCACATCACCATGTGATTAACACCCATAGTTCACATCGTCATGTGACCAACACTCAAAGGGTTTACTAGAGTCAGTAATATAGTTCACATATCTATGTGATTAACACCCAAAGAGTACTAAGGTGTGATCATGTTTTGCTTGTGAGATAATTTTAGTGAACGGGTCTGTCACATTCAGATCCGTAAGTATTTTGCAATTTTCTATGTCTATAATGCTCTGCACGGAGCTACTCTAGCTAATTGCTCCCACTTTCAATATGTATCTAGATCAAGACTTAGAGTCATCCAGATCAGTGTCAAAACTTGCATCGACGTAACCTTTTACAACGAACCTTTTTTGTCACGTCCATAATCGAGAAACATATCCTTATTTCACTAAGGATAATTCTGACCGCTGTCCAGTGATCTACTCCTAGATCACTATTGTACTCCCTTGCCAAATCAGTGCAGGGTATACAATAGATCTGGTACACAGCATGGCATACTTTATAGAACCTATGAATGAGGCATAGGGAATGACTTTCATTCTCTTTCTATCTTCTGCTGTGGTCGGGCTTTGAGTCTTTACTCAACTTCACACCTTGTAACACAGGCAAGAAACTTTTTCTTTGACTGTTCCATTTTGAACTACTTCAAAATCTTGTCAAGGTATGTACTTATTGAAAAACTTATCAAGCGTCTTGATCTATCTCTATAGATCTTGAAGCTCAATATGTAAGCAGCTTTACCGAAGTCTTTCTTTGAAAAACTCCTTTCAAACACTCCTTTTATGCTTTACAGAATAATTCTACATTATTTTCGATCAACAATATGTCATTCACATATACTTATCAGAAATGCTGTAGTGCTCCCACTCACTTTCTCGTAAATACAGGCTTCACCGCAAGTCTGTATAAAACTATATGCTTTGATCAACTCATCAAAGCGTATATTCCAACTCCGAGATGTTTGCACCAGTCCACAGATAGATCGCTGGAGCTTGCATATTTAGTTAACACCTTTAGGATCGACAAAACCTTCTAGTTGCATCGTATACAACTCTTCTTTAGCAAATCCATTAAGGAATGCAGTTTTGTTTATCCATTTGCCAGATTTCATAAAATGCGGCAATTGCTAGCATGATTCGGACAGACTTAAGCATAGATACGAGTGAGAAAATCTCATCGTAGTCAACACCTTGAACTTGTCAAAAACCTTTTGCGACAATTCTAGCTTTGTAGATAGTAACACTACTATCAGCGTCCGTCTTCCTCTTGAAGATCCATTTATTTTCTATGGCTTGCCGATCATCGGGCAAGTCAACCAAAGTCCATACTTTGTTCTCATACATGGATCATATCTCAGATTTCATGGCTTCAAGCCACTTTGCGGAATCTGGGCTCACCATCGCTTCTTCATAGTTCATAGGATCATCATGATCTAGTAGCATGACTTCCAGAACAGGATTACCGTACCACTCTGGCGCGGATCTTACTCTGGTTGATCTACGAGGTTCAGTAGTGTCTTGTTCTGAAGTTTCATGATCATCATCATTAGCTTCCTCACTAACTGGTGTAGGTGTCACAGAAACATTTTTCTGTGATGTACTACTTTCCAATAAGGGAGCAGGTACAGTTACCTCGTCAAGTTCTACTTTCCTCCCACTCACTTCTTTCGAGAGAAACTCCTTCTCCAGAAAGTTTCCGAATTTAGCAACAAAAGTCTTGCCTTCGGATCTGTGATAGAAGGTGTATCCAACAGTTTACTTTGGATATCCTATGAAGATGCACTTCTCCGATTTGAGTTTTGAGCTTATCAGGATGAAAGCTTTTCATATAAGCATCGCAACCCCAAACTTTAAGAAACGACAACTTTGGTTTCTTGCCAAACCACAGTTCATAAGGCGTCGTTTCAACGGATTTTGATGGTGCCCTATTTAACGTGAATGCAGCTGTCTCTAATGCATAACCCCAAAACGATAGTGGTAGATCGGTAAGATACATCACAGATTGCACTATATCCAATAAAGTACGGTTATGACATTCGGACACACCATTATGCTGTGGTGTTCCAGGTGGCGTGAGTAGTGAAACTATTTCACATTGTTTTAACTGAAGACCAAACTCGTAACTCAAATATTTTACCTCTGCGATCATATCGTAGAAACTTTTATTTTCTTGTCACGATGATTTTTCACTTCACTCTGAAAATTCTTTGAACTTTTCAAATGTTTCAGACTTATGTTTCATCAAGTAGATATACTCATATCTGCTCAAATCATCTGTGAAGATCAGAAAATAATGATACCTGTCGTGAGCCTCAATATTCATCAGACCACATACATCAGTATGTATGATTTCAAACAAATCTGTTGCTCGCTCCATTGTTCCGAAGAACGGTGTTTTAGTCATCTTACCCAAAAGGCATGGTTCGCAAGCATCAAGTGATTCATAATCAAGTGATTCCGAAAGCCCATCAGCATGGAGTGTCTTCATGCGCTTTACACCAATATGACCTAAACGGCAGTGCTACAAATAAGTTGCACTATCATTATTAACTTTGCATCTTTTGGTTTTAATATTATGAATATGTGTATTATTAAGATCGAGATCCAATGAACTATTTTCATTGGGTGTGTAACCATATAATGTTTTATTCATGTAAACAGAAGAACAATTTATTCTTTTACTTAAATGAATAACCGTATTACAATAAACATGATCAAATCATATTCATGCTCAACGCAAACACCAAATAACACTTATTTAGGTTCAACACTCATCCCGAAAGTATAGGGAGTGTGCGATGATGATCATATCAATCTTGGAACCACTTCCAACACACATCGTCACTTCACCCTTAACTAGTCTCTGTTTATTCTGCAACTCCCGTTTCGAGTTACTAAACTTAGCAACTGAAATAGTATCAAATACTAAGGGTTTGCTATAAACACTAGTAAAGTACACATCAATAACATGTATATCAAATATACTTATGTTCACTTTGCCATCCTTCTTATCCGCTAATCACTTGGGGCAGTTCCGCTTCCAGTGACCAGTCCCTTTGCAGTAGAAGCACTTAGTCTCAGGCTTAGAATCAGACTTGGACTTCTTCACTTGAGCAGCAACTTGCTTGCCGTTCTTCTTGAAGTTCCCCTTCTTCCCTTTGCCCTTTTCTTGAAACTAATGGTCTTGTCAACAATCAACACTTGATGTTTTTTCTTGATTTCTACCTTCGTTGATTTCAGCATCACGAAGAGCTTGGGAGTTGTTTCCGTTATCCCTTGCATATTATAGTTCATCATGAAGTTCTACTAACTTGGTGATGGTGACTAGAGAATTCTGTCAATCACTATCTTATCTGAAAGATTAACTCCCACTTGATTCAAGCGATTGTAGTACTCAGACAATCTGGGCACATGCTCACTAGTTGAGCGATTCTCCTCCATCTTTTAGCTATAGAACTTGTTGGAGACTTCATATCTCTCAACTCGGGTATTTGCTTGAAATATTAACTTCAACTCCTGGAACATCTCATATGTTCCATGACGTTCAAAACGTCTTTGAAGTCTCGATTCTAAGCTATTAAGCATGGTGCACTAAACTATCAAGTAGTCATCATATTGAGCTAGCCAAACGTTCATAACGTCTGCATCTGCTCCTGCAATAGGTCTGTCACCTAGCGGTGCATCAAGAACATAATTCTTCTGTGCAGCAATGAGGATAAACCTCAGATCACGGATCCAATCCGCATCATTGCTACTAACATCTTTCAACACAATTTTCTCTAGGAACATATCAAAATAAACACAGGGAAGCAACAACACGAGCTATTGATCTACAACATAATTTGCAAAATACTACCAGGACTAAGTTCATGATAAATTTAAGTTCAATTAATCATATTACTTAAGAACTCCCACTTAGATAGATATCCCTCTAATCCTCTAAGTGATCACGTGATCCAAATCAACTAAACCATAACCGATCATCACGTGAGATGGAGTAGTTTTCAATGTTGAACATCGTTATGTTGATCATATCTACTGTATGACTCACACTCGACCTTTCGGTCTCCGTGTTCCGAGGCCATATCTGTATATGCTTAGCTCGTCAAGTATAACCTGAGTATTCTGCGTGTGCAACTGTTTTGCACCCGTTGTATTTGGACGTAGAGCTTATCACACCCGATCATCACGTGGTGTCTGGGCACGACGAACTTTGGCAACGGTGCATACTCAGGGAGAACACTTCTTGATAATTTAGTGAGAGATCATCTTATAATGCTACCGTCAATCAAAGCAAGATAAGATGCATAAAAGATAAACATCACATGCAATCAATATAAGTGATATGATATGGCCATCATCATCTTGTGCTTGTGATCTCCATCTCCGAAGCACCGTCATGATCACCATCGTCACTGGCGCGACACCTTGATCTCCATCGTAGCATCGTTGTCGTCTCGCCAATCTTATGCTTCCACGACTATCACTACCGCTTAGTAATAAAGTAAAGCATTACATCGCGATTGCATTGCATACAATAAAGCGACAACCATATGGCTCCTGCCAGTTGCCGATAACTTGGTTACAAAACATGATCATCTCATACAATAAAATCAGCATCATGCCTTGACCATATCACATCACAACATGCCCTGCAAAAACAAGTTAGACGTCATCTACTTTGTTGTTGCAAGTTTTACGTGGCTGCTACGGGCTTAAGTAAGAACTCATCTCACCTACGCATCAAAACCACAATGATAGTTTGTCAAATAGACTCCGTTTTAACCTTCTTAAGGACCGGGCGTAGCCACACTTGGTTCAACTAAAGTTGGAGAGACAGTCTTCCGCAAGCCATCTATGTGCAAAGCACGTCGAGGGAACCGGTCTCGCGTAAGAGTACGCGTAAGGTTGGTCCGGATCGTCTCGTCCAACAATACCGCCGAACCAAAGTATGACATGCTGGTAGGCAGTATGACTTGTATCGCCCACAACTCACTTGTGTTTTACTCGTGCAAATAACATCAAACCATAAAAACCTAGGCTCGGATGCCACTGTTGGGGAACGTAGTAATTTCAAAAAATTTCCTACGCACACGCAAGATCATGGTGATGCATAGCAACGAGGGGGAGAGTCTTGTCTACATACCAACGCAGTCCGACTGCGGAAGCGATCACACAACGTAGAGGAAGTAGTTGTACGTCTTCCCGATCCGACCGATCCAAGCACCGTTACTCCGGCACCTCCGAGTTCTTAGCACACGTTCAGCTCGATGACGATCCTCGGGCTCCGATCCAGCAAAGCGTCGAGGAAGAGTTCCGTCAGCACGACGGCGTGGTGACGATCTTGATGTACTACCGACGCAGGGCTTCGCCTAAGCACTACAACGGTATGATCGAGGTGGAATTTGGTGGCAGGGGGCACCGCACACGGCTAAGGAACGATCTCAAGGATCAACTTGTGTGTCTTGGGGTGTCCCCTGCCCCCGTATATAAAGGATGGAGGGGGGAGGCTGTCCGGCCAAAGGAGGGAGGCGCAGGAGGAGTCCTACTCCTACCGGGAGTAGGACTCCCCCACTCCAATCCTAGTCCAACTAGGATTCCCAAGTGGGAAAGGGAGAGAGGGGGGCCGGCCACCTTCTCCTAGTCCTAATAGGACTAGAGAGAGGGGGGAGGCGCGCAGCCCTATGTGGGCAGCCCTTTCACCTTTCCACTAAGGCCCATGTTGGCCCATTTGGCTTCCGGGGGGTTCCGGTAACCCTCCCGGTAATCCAGTAAAATCCCGATTTCACCCGGAACACTTCCGATGTCCAAACATAGGCTTCCAATATATCAATCTTTATGTCTCAACCATTTCGAGACTCCTCGTCATGTCCGTGATCACATCCGGGACTCCGAACTACCTTCGGTACATCAAAATGCATAAACTCATAATAACTATCATCGTAACGTTAAGCGTGCGGACCCTATGGTTCGAGAACAATGTAGACATGACCGAGACACGTCTCCGGTCAATAACCAATAGCGGGACCTGGATGCCCATATTGGCTCCTACATATTCTACGAAGATCTTTATCGGTCAGACCGCATAACAACATACGTTGTTCCCTTTGTCATCGGTATGTTACCTGCCCGAGATTCGATCGTCGGTATCCAATACCTAGTTCAATCTCGTTACCGGCAAGTCTCTTTACTCGTTCCGTAATACATCATCCCGCAACTAAATTATTAGTTGCAATGCTTGCAAGGCTTAAGTGATGTGCATTACCGAGAGGGCCCAGAGATACCTCTCCGACAATCGGAGTGAAAAATCCTATTCTCGAAATATGCCAACCCAACATCTACCTTTGGAGACACCTGTAATGCTCCTTTATAATCACCTAGTTACGTTGTGACGTTTGGTAGCACCCAAAGTGTTCCTCCGGCAAACGGGAGTTGCATAATCTCATAGTCATAGGAACATGTATAAGTCATGAAGAAAGCAATAGCAACATACTAAACGATCGGGTGCTAAGCTAATGGAATGGGTCATGTCAATCAGATCATTCAACTAATGATATGACCTCGTTAATCAAATAACAACTCTTTGTCCATGGTTAGGAAACATAACCATCTTTGATTAACGAGCTAGTCAAGTAGAGGCATACTAGTGACACTCTGTTTGTCTATGTATTCACACATGTATTATGTTTCCCGGTTAATACAATTCTAGCATGAATAATAAACATTTATCATGATATAAGGAAATAAATAATAACTTTATTATTGCCTCTAGGGCATATTTCCTTCAGTATCATCACGTGGTGTCTCAGCACGAAGAACTTTCGCAACGGTGCATACTCAGGGAGAACACTTCTTGATAATTTAGTGAGAGATCAAAGCAAGATAAGATGCATAAAAGATAAACATCACATGCAATCAATATAAGTGATATGATATGGCCATCATCATCTTGTGTCTGTGATCTCCATCTCCGAAGCACTGTCATGATCACCATCGTCACCGCGTGCGACACCTTGATCTCCATCGTAGCATCGTTGTCGTCTCGTCAATCTTATGCTTCCACGACTATCGCTACCGCTTAGTGATAAAGTAAAGCATTACATCGCGATTGCATTGCATACAATAAAGCGACAACCATATGGCTCCTGCCAGTTGCCGATAACTCGGTTACAAAACATGATCATCTCATACAATAAAATTTAGCATCATGCCTTGGCCATATCACATCACAACATGCCCTGCAAAAACAAGTTAGACGTCCTCTACTTTGTTGTTGCAAGTTTTACGTGGCTGCTACGGGCTTAAGTAAGAACCAATCTCACCTACGCATCAAAACCACAATGATAGTTTGTCAATTTGACTCCGTTTTAACCTTCGCAAGGACCGGGCGTAGCCACATTTGGTTCAACTAAAGTTGGAGAAACAGTCACCCGCAGGCCACCTTTGTGCAAAGCACGTCGGGAGAACCGGTCTCGCGTAAGCATACGCGTAATGTCGGTCCGGGCCGCTTCATCCAACAATACCGCCGGACCAAAGTATGACATGCTGGTAGGCAGTATGACTTATATCGCCCACAACTCACTTGTATTCTACTCGTGCATATAACATCAAACCATAAAACCTAGGCTCGGATGCCACTGCTGGGGAACATAGTAATTTCAAAAAATTTCCTACGAACACGCAAGATCATGGTGATGCACAGCAACGAGAGGGGAGAGTGTTGTCTACGTACCCTTCGTAGACCGCAATGGAAGCGTTGACGCAACGTAGAGGAAGTAGTCGTACGTCTTCCCGATCCGACCGATCCAAGCACCGTTACTCCGGCTCCTCCGAGTTCTTAGCACACGTACAGCTCGATGACGCTCCCCGGGCTCCGATCCAGCAAAGCTTCGGGGATGAGTTCCGTCAGCACAATGGCGTGGTGACGATGATGATGTTCTACCGACGCAGGGCTTCGCCTAAGCACTACAACGATATGATCGAGGTGGAATATGGTGGCAGGGGCACCGTACACGGCTAAGGAACGATCACGTGGATCAACTTGTGTGTCTAGAGGTGCCCCCCTGCCCCCGTATATAAAGGATCCAAGGGGGGGGGGGTTGGCCGGCCCTATGGTGGCGCGCAGGAGGAGTCCTACTCCTACCGGGAGTAGGACTCCCCGCCCCCCAATCCTTGTCCAATTAGGAGAGGTGGGGGGAGAATAGGAAAGGGGGGGCGCCGCCCCTCCCTCCTTGTCCAATTCGGACTAGGGGGAGAGGGGGCGCACGGCCTGCCCTGGCAACCCCTTCCTCTTCTCCACATTAGGCCCATGAGGCCCATTAACCCCCCGGGGGGTTCCGGTAACCCCCCGGTGCTCCGGTTTTCTCCGATACTTCTCCGGAACCCTTCCGGTGTCCGAGCATAGTCATCCAATATATCAATCTTTATGTCTCGACCATTTCAAGACTCCTCGTCATGTCCGTGATCACATCCGGGACTCCGAACTAACTTCGGTACATCAAAATGCATAAACTCATAATAACTGTCATCGTAACATTAAGCGTGCGGACCCTACGGTTCGAGAACAATGTAGACATGACTGAGAAAAATCTCCGGTCAATAACCAATAGCGGGACCTGGATGCCCATATTGGCTCCTACATATTCTACGAAGATCTTTATCGGTCAGACCGCATAACAACATACGTTGTTCCCTTTGTCATCGGTATGTTACTTGCCCGAGATTCGATCGTCGGTATCCAATGCCTAGTTCAATCTCGTTACCGGCAGGTCTCTTTACTCGTTCTGTAATGCATCATCCCGCAACTAACTCATTAGTTGCAATGCTTGCAAGGCTTATGTGATGTGCATTACCGAGAGGGCCCAGAGATACCTCTCCGACAATCGGAGTGACAAATCCTAATCTCGAAATACGCCAACCCAACATCTACCTTTGGAGACACCTATAGAGCTCCTTTATAATCACCCAGTTACGTTGTGACGTTTGGTAGCACACAAAGTGTTCCTCCGGTAAACGGGAGTTGCATAATCTCATAGTCATAGGAACATGTATAAGTCATGAAGAAAGCAATAGCAACATACTAAACGATCGGGGTGCTAAGCTAATGGAATGGGTCATGTCAATCAGATCATTCAATTAATGATGTGACCTCGTTAATCAAATAACAACACTTTGTTCATGGTTAGGAAACATGACCATCTTTGATTAACGAGCTAGTCAAGTAGAGGCATACTAGTGACACTAAGTTTGTCTATGTATTCACACATGTATTATGTTTCCGGTTAATACAATTCTAGCATGAATAATAAACATTTATCATAATATAAGGAAATAAATAATAACTTTATTATTGCCTCTAGGGCATATTTCCTTCAGTTGAAGCATTGCCGGTTCATATATATATATATATATATATATATATATATATATATATATATATATATATATATATATATATATATATATATATATATAATTATGTTTGTCAAAAGTAAGAAGATTAGACAAGTATCTATCTAAAGTAAGATTTTTTTTCTTTCAGAAAGAAGATAAGAATAAGAGGCTCACCAGGGTGGTGCCGGCGACGAGATCGGCGCGGGCGATCCATGGCGGTGAAGACGGGGGCGGGGCGTGACGGACCGCTAAACCTAGACAAATCTTGGGAAAAATGGAGCTCGGAGGTCGAGCTTCAAGAGGAGAAAACTTAACTAGCGTGGCTCGGGCATTTCATTGAACACCTAATATGCGTAGGAGGTGAGCTAGAGCACCCAAATGCCCTTCCCTCGCCGGCCAAAAAAATCAGAGTAGCGTGGACTGCTCTACTCGCCGGCGAGGGGGTATATATAGGCAACTCATTTGTCCCGGTTTGTGGCTGGAACCGGGACTAAAGGCCCCTCTTCTATCCCGGTTCTAGGCATGAATCGGGACCAATGGCTATGGGCCAGGAGCGAGGCTCATTGGTCCCGGTTCGTGCCTAGAACCGGGATAAATGGGTCCACATAAACCGGGAAAAATGCCTCCCGAGGCCAAGCCGGGCCCCTGGGCGCACGAACCAGGACGTATGCCCCCCATGGGTCCCGGTTCGTGACTGAACCGGGACTAATGTGCTTGGCAGGCTCGAACCAAAGCCCTGTTTTCTACTTGTGCCTCTTCCGTGGAGCAAGACACCATTTCTTGGCACCTAGAGCCAAATGGCGTGTTTTCAACGAAATCCCTATATCATGCGATTTTGGCCACTCCCGGACCGGAGGAACTAAACTTATTGTGGGAGATCAAACTGCCGCTGAAGATTCGTATCTTACTTTGGAAATGGGTTCGTGGCCGCCTACCTTCGGGTACGAAAGTGCTTAAACACAACGGCCCTAGTGATGGGCTATGCCCCTTATGCGACATACCAGAGGACTTCAACCACATATTCTTCTTATTGCCCGGCAGCTAATTTCCTGTGGAGTTGTTTTCGGGATGTTGTGGGAGGCATTTGGTGCCATGACAATCTCCCGGAGATGTTCCGGGAGGTGCTTAGCTTCACATGCGCGATGCGCCCTTTCCTTTGGGTAGCGATGGGGGCCCTCGCATGGACCTTATAGAATGTTTGCAATAAGCTTGTGATTGAGCTTGTGATTCCATTACGTGCGACTGATGCAATCTATAAAATTTGTGGCTTCTTGCAGCTATGGAGACTGCTTAGCAAGCGGCACGGTCGAAACAACATCGACTTGATCATCGCAGGCCTTCGTTCCACTGCTGGATCCATCGCTCCACCGCCTCCTCCGCCCCCATCCGGATTAGTTAGTATCCTTTTATTCAGGGGCGTTGTGTTGTTCCCCAGCAAGATTTATTTTGAACCTGCTGATCTTCTTCTTTTTCTTTCTTTGCTGTTGAACCTTGAACCTGGAACCTTTCTTGTGGATGGATGTTGGTGCAGTTGTTTTTATAATATAAAGTGAGGGACACCCATTTTCGTCAAATTGCGGCAACTCAAAATATATTGCCATGGAAACTTAAAATATGTTGCCATGTGAACTCAAATTTTGTTTCCATGGCAAATTAAATTATTTATTGCCATTGCAAAGAACATACAATATTTTGCCATGGTGACTTCAAATATGTTGCCAAGTTAAGTCAATTTCTCTTGCCCTGTCAAATTAAATTATGTCGCTCCATGGAAAAAACCATAATGTGTTGCCATGGTAGCTCCATAATTTTGGAACAACAACATGCCCATAATTATTTTTTTTTGCAAAATCTTATTATATGCCATGGTAGCGGACCATTGCAATTTTATTTTTTCTGTAGGTACTTTGGTTTTTGTAGTGGATCATGTGACAAACAAAATAGCACAGAGATAAGGGTTCGCGCTTGGAAGCGTTCGTCCTGGGAACCCTTCGAATCTGACGTTCGCTCGGTACAGGTTCCCAGATCGAACGCTTTAGTTCGATCGATGGATCGCTCCCAGGAACGACGTTCGGTCTGCATGCAATGCAAGCCTCCTGATAAAATTTGTAGCAAAGTTCTTTCATATTTCTGACGAAGGGCAGACCCATTATTCAGAAATTTCTTCACTATTGCAAAAACAAATGTGTTTCCAAAGTATCCAAGACTGGTCTTGTTCTAAAGGGCTTGACGCCACGAGTTCAAATGTGTAAAAAGTTTCAAAAACGCAATTTTGCTTTTGAAAATATGAACCATCTAAATTGTCAAAAGAAAATGAAAATGTGTTTCGATCGGCATGCAGCCTGCTCGTGTACGGGTATATCCTCCCGATCAGGCCACACCCAAAGGCTGCGGTTTAGTGGCCGTTTCTCATTGAATATATCCCCCCGATAGCCACGTACTGCTGTTGAGCCGATGCAGTTTTTTTTTCATACCATGCGTGCGTGCGTATATCCGTCCACCGTCTGATTTAATCCTCATCCTATCTACCGTCAAAAAGATAATCCTCATCTTATCCATTGAGATTAGTATCCAAGGACTCCTAACTATATATATATATATACACGAGCCAAACCAGCCTGCCCTTCAATGAACGACGTGCGACTTGATTACCAGTGATCTGAAGCTAGGTTCTAGAGAGAAGTTATGGCCATCACCGGGGCTATGCCGAAATCCGACGGCGACAAAAATTACCCCGGAAATATGACGGTGTTCGTCTTCCTCGCGTGCCTCGTGGCCTCGTCCGGCGGTCTCATCTTCGGCTACGATATCGGCATTTCGGGTAAGTCAATTCCACTCCACTATCCACCCGTCAGTCACATGTCACGGGCGTACAGATTAACCTAAGTTCAATCTTTTGATCGTGTGCTAGGCGGCGTGACGTCTATGGATCCATTTTTGATCCGCTTCTTCCCGTCGGTGTACGCCAAGGAGCAGGAGGTGGTGGACACGAACCAGTACTGCAAATTCGACAGCGTGCTGCTCACCCTCTTCACCTCGTCGCTCTACCTCGCGGCCCTCGTCGCCTCCCTCTTCGCGTCCATCATCACCCGGAAGCTCGGCCGCAGAGCCACCATGCTCGGCGGCGGCGTCGTCTTCCTCGTCGGCGCCGTCCTTAATGGCTTCGCCATGAACATAGCCATGCTCATCATCGGTCGGATCCTCCTCGGCATCGGCGTCGGGTTCAGCAACCAGGTACGTGCGTGCTTGATCTGTTGTTGAGATAATGTTGCTTCGTTAGTCCGTTATAGGTAGACTAGTCCGTGCATCCGTGGGTGCGTGATCGATTCAAGTTCGTCGATTGATTTCGTCGATTGATTTCCTTCCGGCCGGCTAGATTGATTCATAGGTCGACGGATTCATAGGCCGGCTAGCTAGACCGATCGAACTGATTTATTTCTTCCGGCGACTCAATCGGCGCGTACGTTACGTGCGTAGCGCTAGATACGCGTGCATGCATGCATGCATGCGTGCAGGTTAGCCCGAGTAATTTGCAAGCCAAGTCGATCGGATAAGAGCGGTTAGTATCTTTTATTAACGGACTAGATTTATTTTGAGTCCAGCTAGTTCGTTTGCATATCTGATAGTTGGTTGCCCGATTGAATTTTTTTTCTTCAGAAAATAATAAAGAGGATTGCATTAGATGCGTAATATGTTGATGGAGATGATGATAGTAGCCAGAGGATTGCATGCATGCATGCATGGGTCGATCGGATCGGAAGGAATTTATTTATCTTGCAGGTAGATTAGATCGGATAGATTTGGACGTGCATGCATGCTAGCCGGATACCCGCTACTTAGTTTGTTAGTAAGTTGGTGTGCATGGATCTAGTTTGTTGAACAGAAATCCTACTCTTAATAACTCCATGCCTGCCCAATGAGATAATCCTATTCTTGGTTTGCTAGTATTTTGTCCCATTTTTACGCATTTGCGGCCGCTGGCCGGTCGGTGTTTTTTTTTTATGTATGGATGGTTTTGGAATCTTTGGCGGTCGATTGTTTAGATTTCTATACGGTCAGGCGTAAAAATTCAAGCGGAACTATCTTCGTTATGTTCTGGAGCATTATTATAAACTATGTTTATATAATCAGTTTGTCTAATTCACAGCTAGATGTTTTTTAAAAATGTCACATCTAACCTCCCATAAATAACGCAGCAACAAGAAATAAAAAAAAATGAGATAAAAAAAATAGACCACAAATATAATGAACATCAGGTTAGATGTGATGTATCCTAAACAGACCGTTATATAATATTGTAAAAAAAGTGTCATTATTACACAGTACGTATATGTGGACACCGGTGGATTTTGTCATGGCTGTCATTATACTACATGTTGTTCACATGCATGGATGTTTGTCTGTTGTTGATGGATGTGCAGGCTGTTCCACTATACCTATCTGAGATGGCGCCGGCCAAGATGCGGGGCATGCTCAACATCAGCTTCCAGCTCATGATCACCGTGGGGATCCTCGCCGCCAACCTCATCAACTACTTCACCGCCAAGATCTCCGGCGGCTGGGGCTGGCGCATCAGCCTGGGCCTCGCCGCCGTGCCCGCCATCATCATGGCCGGCGGCTCCCTCTTCCTCCCCGACACGCCCAACTCCCTAGTCGCCCGCGGCAAGGAGGAGGAGGCGCGTGCCATGCTCCGACGCATCCGGGGCACCCACGACATCGGCCTTGAGTATGACGACCTCGTGGCCGCCAGCAAGGCTTCCAAGGCCATCGAGAACCCGTGGAAGACGCTCCTCGAGCGCCGGTACCGGCCGCAGCTCGCCATGGCAATCCTCATCCCCACGCTGCAGCAGCTCACCGGCATCAACGTCGTCATGTTCTATGCCCCTGTGCTGTTCAAGACCATCGGCTTCGGCGGCACCGCCTCGCTCATGTCCTCCGTCATCAGCGGTGGCGTCAACATGCTCGCCACCTTCGTCTCCATTGCCACAGTTGACCGCCTTGGCCGCCGCAAGCTACTCCTGGAAGGCGGCTGCCAGATGATCCTTGCCCAGGTACACTCATTTATACACAAGTAGCGTACATACACGTAGCTACAATTCATTGGTGAACTTGACATGACACAATTTAATTATATGAATGACTTGCAGTTTGTGCTTGGGACGCTGATCTGGATCAAGTTCGGCACAGACGGCGTGGCCACCATCTCGAGGTCCTACGCCATCGGCGTCGTGTTCTGCATCTGCGTCTTCGTGTCGGCCTTCGCGTGGTCGTGGGGCCCGCTGGGGTGGCTGGTGCCGAGCGAGATCTTCCCGCTGGAGATCCGGTCGGCGGCGCAGAGCATGGTGGTGGTCTGCAACATGGCCTTCACCTTCATCATCGCGCAGATCTTCCTCATGATGCTCTGCCGCCTCAAGTTCGGCCTCTTCTACTTCTTCGGCGCCTGCGAGCTCCTCATGACCTCCTTCGTCTACTTCTTCCTCCCCGAGACCAAGGGCATCCCCATTGAGGAGATGGACCGGATCTGGGCCACACACTGGTACTGGAAGCGCTTCGTCGAGGGCAATGGCGGACGCCGCAATGTCCAGTTGTCATCATCCAACGCCGTATGACCAACATCGATCGACTAGCTTGGTCCCATCATAGTTTTGGTTTATATCCTTTAGCTAGCTAGAGCCCTCTTGGCTAGAGAGTAGAGACTGTTATTTATCATAGAGTTAATTAATTAGTTTCGGGAAAACTCGGTTAATTACGTGGATTAGTGCTGATGCGTAGCTGGAGAGATGACTCGACATTGTACTACTGCTGCCCTCATTCACATTGAGATTGAAGAGCATCGATTTAGCACGTACAAATCGATGCAGCAAAATTGTTCCATCGGACGCAGGAAATTATATGACCTTCTCTTTATTTTTCAAGTACATGCAAGAGCATTGCATGTCTTTTCCATTAAGAAGAATAAGGAGGAGGTTTTAGTACAAGGATCATTACAGAGGCGAAGCCACCATGTAGGAGCGTAGCTCGCGGCGCATTTTGGTGGATTTGAAAGGGTAAAGACATGCTAGCTAGTGACGTCTGAACTTACAGTTTGGAGAAGAGGACATGTTACAGTGTTTCTTTCATGTTTCTTACAGTAGCACACAGAACGATGTACAGTAGGTAGTTCTCTAGCAGAAACACACCACACCAATCAAGATCAAATCAAAGAGTCGAAAAGCACTGAACAGAAACAGTACGCCAGCAGTTTCTTTGTAGCACACCACACCAATCAAGATGAAAGAACAGAAAAATAGTGAACTGAAACACGCGTGTACTACGATTTAAACATCACCAGTGGCGTTGTTAGGCGTGGCAGCGGCGGGTGCGGCCTCTGGCCGGCTGACGACCCCGAGGTGGGTGAGCAACGCCCACAGCAGCGTTATCAGCTCGCCGCCCCGCGCAATGGCCTCGGCGTGAGCGTCGACGTTGTCCGAGGGAGCGGCGTAGAGGATCATCTCAGACCAGAAGTCAGCGAGGACCTCCCAGGACGCCTCTTTGCCTTCCAGCTCCACCAGCTTCTTGCCGAGCTCCGCGCCATTCTTGAGCACGTAGTGCGCCTCTTCAGACCCGGCGTTCAGCGCCTGGACCAGCGCTTCGGGATTTGACGCCGCCGCCCTTGCGCCGCCGGCTGCCGCTATTGCACGCTTGCCTTTCTTCTGGACGGCCTTGTACAAGCTCTTGCACCACTCGTTGTCGTCGGGGAGTAGCTCGGGGGCGTAGGCCATCAAGTAGGCGCAGTAGCACGACAAGTGTGAGGCGGCAATCTTATGAGCAGAGTCAGCCTGCCGCAGTGGCTCAGACCTCCTCACTTCTAGGATGCTCGTGGCGATGTGGGCTATGAGCATGGTATCAGCTACACCTTTGACGCCGCTTGACGTCGAGAGGGGTTTGTTGTTGTCGGCCTGCAGATATAGCCTTGTGCACAGTGATGCCACGCCATTGCTTCGGTTCTTCCAATTGGGGCTCTTCAGTGGCTTGAGGACTGCGGTCTTCACCGCTGTTGGCACCTTCTTCCTGTCAAGCAATGGGACGAGGCGCCGGAGAAGAGCCAGTGGAGTTGCGCTTGGGTGGAGCACCAATACTGAGCATTGGTTCATTTTGCCCACCCAATGATTTATCAGCTTGCATTTTCTGCGCAGCACAAGACCAAGTAACTTCTTCTTCCAAGGTGATTGCTGCCAAGAAGAAGCATGCCTAACATAGGGGCAGATCAGGGATACTTTAGTCCAGTTAGAACAGATGTAACAAGCAATCTGCCGCACC
Source organism: Triticum monococcum (assembly GCA_034509565.1). Taxonomy (NCBI): domain Eukaryota; kingdom Viridiplantae; phylum Streptophyta; class Magnoliopsida; order Poales; family Poaceae; genus Triticum; species Triticum monococcum. The sequence goes on along the minus strand of CM067845.1, from coordinate 3,982,250 downwards.
TCGGCAATCACAACTAGTGCTGAGAGTAAAAACAGTGGTACATGTATCGAAGAAAAACCTTCCATATTCTATCCGGTTTGAAGAACTGAAGAAAATACTTGCATATTCTTTCTGGTACGAAGGATGCAATTCATGTAACAGTGCATCTGCCCATGACGTGGCCATCCATACAGCAAAAACAGATAAGTTATGCCCAATAGATATAATAAGCTCCAACTCATGGTTAGGAGTGAAGTAGATATGCTCAAAATAGGCAGCCAACAGCTTGAATATGAGGTTGGGGGAGATGAATAATAATAATCGTGAAGGAAAGAAAGCCCATTTGCAATCATCCCAAGTGATCTTTCATCGTCAACATCTTGGAGCAACATGTGTGGCAATAAGTTATGGGCCTTGATGAAACCAATCTCAGCAATTGTATGCTTTGTAAATCGACATCGTAGCAGCTTGAACAATGCAAACGAAAAGCATACATCTTTTAGGTGTTTGGTTGAATACCTTGAAAATATGTCATCCTCCAACCTCCAAACTTTATCAATGGTCACTAAGTTGTTGTTGTCCATCCTTGTTCGATCCGCTCGGTTGGACGAAAATTTGAGACTATAACCATGAGGCTCCTTCTGTACCAATGTTGTGTTCTCTCCTGTAACTATGAGTGGAGGAAGGGAATGCTCGTTTGCTAGCTCAGCTTTAATTTGCTCCATGTATGCAACAATGAGATGAGGATTGTGCCCAAATGCTAATGACCCTCTTGCCCCGTACCAGGCATAATATTTGACAAGTAGCTTGGCAACGACAAGAGCAAACAATGGAAGAAGCACTAATACATCTAGAGAGTCGATCTTTTTTAGGGACCATTGTTCTGCTGTATAATATCCCCTTCCTAGGATGTTAACAGCAAGGTACGAAGTCCATATTGCTTGAACAAGCAGTACCGTGGCAGGAGGGGCAATGTTTCGGCCTTTTTTATTGTCATCACCAGGAACAATTGCAGTGGTAATGATGTTGGGGAACGCAGTAATTTCAAAAATTCTCCTACGCACACGCAAGATCATGGTGATGCACAGCAACGAGAAGGGAGAGTGTTGTCTACGTACCAACGCAGACCGACTGCGGAAGCGATCACACAACGTAGAGGAAGTAGTCGTACGTCTTCTTCCCGATCCGACCGATCCAAGCAGCGTTACTCCTGCACCTCCGAGTTCTTAGCACACGTTTAGCCCGATGACGTTTCTCGGGCTCCGATCCAGCAAAGCTTCGGGGAAGAGTTCCGTCAGCACGACGGCGTGATGACGATCTTGATGTATTACCGACGCAGGGCTTCGCCTAAGCACTACAACGGTACGATCGAGGTGGAATTTGGTGGCAGGGGGCACCGCACACGGCTAAGGAACGATCTCAAGGATCAAGTTGTGTGTCTATGGGGTGCCCCCTGCCCCCGTATATAAAGGACCAGGGGCAAGGGGGTCGGCCGGCTAGGAGGGAGGCGCAGGGAGGAGTCCCACTCCTACCGGGAGTAGGACTCCTTCCCCCAAATCCTATTCCTAATAGGACTCTTCGGGAGAAAGAGAAGAGAGGGGGGCCGGCCCCTTCTCCTAGTCCTAATAGGACTAGGGAAGGGGGGTTCGGCCGGCTAGCCTGTGGGCTGCCCCTTCTCTCTTTTCCACTAAGGCCCAATAGGCCCATTTGCCTCCCGGGGGGTTCCGGTAACCCTCTCGGTAATCCGGTAAAATCCCGATTTCACCCGGAACACTTCCGGTGCCCAAACATAGGCTTCCAATATATCAATCTTTACGTCTCGACCATTTCGAGACTCCTCGTCATGTCCGTGATCTCATCCGGGACTCCGAACAACCTTCGGTACATCAAAATGCATAAACTCATAATAACTGTCATCATAACGTTAAGCGTGCGGACCCTACGGTTCGAGAACAATGTAGACATGACCGAGACACGTCTCCGGTCAATAACCAATAGCGGGACCTGGATGCCCATATTGGCTCCTACATATTCTACGAAGATCTTTATCGGTCAGACCGCATAACAACATACGTTGTTCCCTTTGTCATCGGTATGTTACTTGCCCGAGATTCGATCGTCGGTATCCAATACCTAGTTCAATCTCGTTACCGGCAAGTCTCTTTACTCGTTCCGTAATACATCATCTCACAACTAACATATTAGTTGCAGTGCTTGCAAGGCTTATGTGATGTGCATTACCGAGAGGGCCCAGAGATACCTCTCCGACAATCGGAGTGACAAACCCTAATCTCGAAATACGCCAACCCAACATCTACCATTGGAGACACCTGTAGTACTCCTTTATAATCACCCAGTTACATTGTGACGTTTGGTAGTACCCAAAGTGTTCCTCCGGTAAACGGGAGTTGCATAATCTCATAGTTATAGGAACATGTATAAGTCATGAAGAAAGCAATAGCAACATACTAAACGATCGGGTGCTAAGCTAATGGAATGGGTCATGTCAATCAGATCATTCTACTAATGATGTGACCTCGTTAATCAAATAACAACTCCTTGTTCATGGTTAGGAAACATAACCATCTTTGATTAACAAGCTAGTCAAGTAGAGGCATACTAGTGACACTCTGTTGGTCTATGTATTCACACATGTATTATGTTTCCGGTTAATACAATTCTAGGATGAATAATAAACATTTATCATGATGTAAGGAAATAAATAATAACTTTATTATTGCCTCTAGGGCATATTTCCTTCAGTCTCCCACTTGCACTAGAGTCAATAATCTAGATTACACAGTAATGATTCTAACACCCATGGAGCCTTGGTGCTGATCATGTTTTGCTCGTGGAAGAGGCTTAGTCAACGGGTCTGCAACATTCAGATCCGTATGTATCTTGCAAATCTCTATGTCTCCCACCTGGACTAAATCCCGGATGGAGTTGAAGCGTCTCTTGATGTGTTTGGTCCTCTTGTGAAATCTGGATTCCTTTGCCAAGGCAATTGCACCAGTATTGTCACAGAAGATTTTCATTAGACCCGATGCACTAGGTATGACACCTAGATCGGATATGAACTCCTTCATCCAGACTCCTTCGTTTGCTGCTTCCGAAGCAGCTATGTACTCCGCTTCACATGTAGATCCCGCTACGACGCTTTGTTTAGAACTGCACCAACTGACAGCTCCACCGTTTAAAGTAAACACGTATCCGGTTTGCGATTTAGAATCGTCCGGATCAGTGTCAAAGCTTGCATCAACGTAACCTCTTACGGTGAGCTCTTTGTCACCTCCATATACGAGAAACATATCCTTAGTCCTTTTCAGGTATTTCAGGATGTTCTTGACCGCTGTCCAGTGATCCATTCCAGGATTACTTTGGTACCTCCCTGCTAAACTTATAGCAAGGCACACATCAGGTCTGGTACACAGCATTGTATACATGATAGAGCCTATGGCTGAAGCATAGGGAACATCTTTCATTTTCTCTCTATCTTCTGCAGTGGTCGGGCATTGAGTCTTACTCAATTTCATACCTTGTAACACAGGCAAGAACCCTTTCTTTGCTTGATCCATTTTGAACTTCTTCAAAATTTTGTCAAGGTATGTGCTCTGTGAAAGTCCAATTAAGCGTCTTGATCTATCTCTATAGATCTTTATGCCTAATATGTAAGCAGCTTCCCCGAGGTCTTTCATCGAAAAACTTTTATTCAAGTATCCCTTTATGCTATCCAGAAATTCTATATCATTTCCAATTAGCAATATGTCATCCACATATAATATCAGAAATGCTATAGAGCTCCCACTCACTTTCTTGTAAATACAGGCTTCTCCAAAAGTATGTATAAAGCCAAATGCTTTGATCACACTATCAAAGCGTTTATTCCAACTCCGAGATGCTTGCACCAGTCCATAAATGGATCGCTGGAGTTTGCATACTTTGTTAGCTCCTTTTGGATCGACAAAACCTTCTGGTTGTACCATATACAACTCTTCTTCCAGAAATCCATTCAGGAATGCAGTTTGACATCCATCTGCCATATTTCATAATCATAAAATGCGGCAATTGCTAACATAATTCTGACGGACTTAAGCATCGCTACGGGTGAGAAAGTCTCATCGTAGTCAACCCCTTGAACTTGCCGAAAACCTTTCGCGACAAGTCGAGCTTTATAGACAGTAACATTACTGTCAGCGTCAGTCTTTTTCTTGAAGATCCATTTATTCTCAATTGCTTGCCGATCATCGGGCAAGTCAACCAAAGTCCATACTTTGTTCTCATACATGGATCCCATCTCAGATTTCATGGCCTCAAGCCACTTTGCGGAATCTGGGCTCACCATCGCTTCTTCATAGTTCGTAGGTTCATCATGATCTAGCATCATGACTTCCAGAACTGGATTGCCGTACCACTCTGGTGCGGATCTCACTCTGGTTGATCTACGTGGTTCAGTAGTATCTTGATCTGAAGCTTCATGATCATCATCATTAGCTTCCTCACTGATTGGCATAGATGTCGCAGAAACAGTTTTCTGTGATGTACTATTTTCCAATAAGGGAGCATGTACAGTTACCTCGTCAAGTTCTACTTTCCTCCCACTCACTTCTTTCGAGAGAAACTCCTTCTCTAGAAATGATCCATTCTTAGCAACGAATGTCTTGCCTTCGGATCTGTGATAGAAGGTATACCCAACAGTTTCCTTTGGGTATCCTATGAAGACACATTTCTCCGCTTTGGGTTCGAGCTTATCAGGTTGAAGCTTTTTCACATAAGCATCGCAGCCCCAAACTTTAAGAAACGACAACTTTGGTTTCTTGCCAAACCATAGTTCATAAGGCGTCGTCTCAACGGATTTTGATGGTGCCCTATTTAACGTGAATGCGGCCGTCTCTAAAGCATAACCCCAAAACGATAGCGGTAAATCAGTAAGAGACATCATGGATCGCACCATATCTAGTAAAGTGCGATTACGACGTTCGGACACACCATTACGCTGTGGTGTTCCGGGTGGCGTGAGTTGCGAAACTATTCCACAATTTTTCAAATGTAAACCAAACTCGTAACTCAAATATTCTCCTCCACGATCAGATCGTAGAAACTTTATTTTCTTGTTACGATGATTTTCAACTTCACTCTGAAATTCTTTGAACCTTTCAAATGTTTCAGACTTATGTTTCATTAAGTAGATATACCCATATCTGCTTAAATCATCTGTGAAGGTGAGAAAATAACGATATCCGCCACGAGCCTCAATATTCATCGGACCACATACATCGGTATGTATGATTTCCAATAAATCTGTTGCTCTCTCCATAGTACCGGAGAACGGTGTTTTAGTCATCTTGCCTATGAGGCACGGTTCGCAAGTACCAAGTGATTCATAATCAAGTGGTTCCAAAAGCCCATCAGTATGGAGTTTCTTCATGCGCTTTACACCGATATGACCTAAACGGCAGTGCCACAAATAAGTTGCACTATCATGATTAACTTTGCATCTTTTGGCTTCTACATTATGAATATGTGTATCACTATCTTCGAGATTCAACAAGAATAGACCACTCTTCAAAGGTGCATGACCATAAAAGATATTATTCATATAAATAGAACAACCATTATTCTCTGATTTAAATGAATAACCGTCTCGCATTAAACAAGATCCAGATATAATGTTCATGCTCAACGCTGGCACCAAATAACAATTATTTAGGTCTAATATTAATCCCGAAGGTAGATGTAGAGGTAGCGTGCCGACCGCGATCACATCGACTTTGAAACCGTTTCCCACGCGCATCGTCACCTCGTCCTTTGCTAGTGTCCGCTTATTCCGTAGTCCCTGTTTCGAGTTGCAAATATTAGCAACAGAACCAGTATCAAATACCCAGGTGCTACTGCGAGCTCTAGTAAGGTACACATCAATAACATGTATATCACATATACCTTTGCTCACTTTGCCATCCTTCTTATCCGCCAAATACTTGGGGCAGTTCCGCTTCCAGTGACCAGTCTGCTTGCAGTAGAAGCACTCAGTTTCAGGCTTAGGTCCAGACTTGGGTTTCTTCTCCTGAGCAGCAACTTGCTTGCTGTTCTTCTTGAAGTTTCCCTTCTTCTTCCCTTTGCCCTTTTTCTTGAAACTAGTGGTTTTGCTAACCATCAACACTTGATGTTCCTTCTTGATTTCTACCTCCGCAGCTTTCAGCATTGCGAAGAGCTCGGGAATAGTCTTGTTCATCCCTTGCATATTATAGTTCATCACGAAGCTCTTGTAGCTTGGTGGCAGTGATTCGAGAATTCTGTCAATGACGCAGTCATCTGGAAGATTAACTCCCATCTAAATCAAGTGATTATTATACCCAGACATCTTGAGTATATGCTCACTGACAGAACTGTTCTCCTCCATCTTACAGCTATAGAACTTATTGGAGACTTCATATCTCTCAATTCGGGCATTTGCTTGAAATATTAACTTCAACTCCTGGAACATCTCATATGCTCCATGACGCTCAAAACGTCGTTGAAGTCCCGATTCTAAGCCGTAAAGCATGGCACACTGAACTATCGAGTAGTCATCAGCTTTGCTCTGCCAGACGTTCATAACATCTGGCGTTGCTCCAGCAGCAGGCCTGTCACCCAGCGGTGCTTCCAGGACGTAATTCTTCTGTGCAGCAATGAGGATAATCCTCAGGTTACGGACCCAGTCCGTGTAATTGCTACCATCATTTTTCAACTTTGCTTTCTCAAGGAACGCATTAAAATTCAACGGAACAATAGCACGAGCCATCTATCTACAAGCAACATAAACAAGCAAGATACTATCAGGTACTAAGTTCATGATAAGTTTAAGTTCAGTTAATCAAATTACTTAGGAACTCCCACTTAGATAGACATCCCTCTAATCCTCTAAGTGATCACGTGATCCAAATCAACTAAACCATAACCGATCATCACGTGAGATGGAGTAGTTTTCAATGGTGAACATCGTCATGTTGATCATATCTACTATATGATTCACGCTCGACCTTTCGGTCTCTGTGTTCCGAGGCCATATCTGCATATGCTAGGCTCGTCAAGTATAACCTGAGTATTCTGCGTGTGCAAAACTGGCTTGCACCCGTTGTAGATGGACGTAGAGCTTATCACACCCGATCATCACGTGGTATCTGGGCACGACGAACTTTGGCAACGGTGCATACTCAGGGAGAACACTTCTTGATAATTTAGTGAGAGATCATCTTATAATGCTACCGTCAATCAAAGCAAGATAAGATGCATAAAAGGATAAACATCACATGCAATCAATATAAGTGATATGATATGGCCATCATCATCTTGTGCCTGTGATCTCCATCTCCGAAGCACCGTCATGATCACCATCGTCACCGGCGCGACACCTTGATCTCCATCGTAGCATCGTTGTCGTCTCGCCAATCTTATGCTTCCACGACTATTACTACCGTTTAGTAATCTAGTAAAGCATTACATCGCGATTGCATTGATACAATAAAGCGACAACCATATGGCTCCTGCCAGTTGCCGATAACTTAGTTACAAAACATGATCATCTCATACAATAAAATCAGCATCATGCCTTGACCATATCACATCACAACATACCCTGCAAAAATAAGTTAGACGTCCTCTACTTTGTTGTTGCAAGTTTTACGTGGCTGCTACGGGCTTAAGTAAGAACTCATCTCACCTACGCATCAAAACCACAACGATAGTTCGTCAAATAGACTCCGTTTTAACCTTCTCAAGGACCGGGCGTAGTCACACTTGGTTCAACTAAAGTTGGAGAGACAGTCTTCCGCAAGCCATCTATGTGCAAAGCACGTCGAAGGAACCGGTCTCGCGTAAGAGTACGCGTAAGGTTGGTCCGGATCGTCTCAACCAACAATACCGCCGAACCAAAGTATGACATGCTGGTAGGCAGTATGACTTGTATCGCCCACAACTCACTTGTGTTCTACTCGTGCATATAACATCAAACCATAAAACCTAGGCTCGGATGCCACTGTTGGGGAACGCAGTAATTTCAAAAATTCTCCTACGCACACGCAAGATCATGGTGATGCACAGCAACGAGAGGGGAGAGTGTTGTCTACGTACCAACGCAGACCGACTGCGGAAGCGATCACACAACGTAGAGGAAGTAGTCGTACGTCTTCTTCCCGATCCGACCGATCCAAGCAGCGTTACTCCGGCACCTCCGAGTTCTTAGCACACGTTCAGCTCGATGACGTTCCTCGGGCTCCGATCCAGCAAAGCTTCGGGGAAGAGTTCCGTCAGCACGACGGCGTGATGACGATCTTGATGTATTACCGACGCAGGGCTTCGCCTAAGCACTACAACGGTACGATCGAGGTGGAATTTGGTGGCAGGGGGCACCGCACACGGCTAAGGAACGATCTCAAGGATCAAGTTGTGTGTCTATGGGGTGCCCCCTGCCCCCGTATATAAAGGACCAGGGGCAAGGGGGTCGGCCGGCTAGGAGGAAGGCGCAGGGAGGAGTCCCACTCCTACCGGGAGTAGGACTCCTTCCCCCAAATCCTATTCCTAATAGGACTCTTCGGGAGAAAGAGAAGAGAGGGGGGCCGGCCCCTTCTCCTAGTCCTAATAGGACTAGGGAAGGGGCGTTCGGCCGGCTAGCCTGTGGGCTGCCCCTTCTCTCTTTTCCACTAAGGCCCAATAGGCCCATTTGCCTCCCGGGGGATTCCGGTAACCCTCCCGGTAATCCTCACCCGGAACACTTCCGGTGCCCAAACATAGGCTTCCAATATATCAATCTTTACGTCTCGACCATTTCGAGACTCCTCGTCATGTCCGTGATCTCATCCGGGACTCCGAACAACCTTCCGTACATCAAAATGCATAAACTCATAATAACTGTCATCGTAACGTTAAGCGTGCGGACCCTACGGTTCGAGAACAATGTAGACATGACCGAGACACGTCTCCGGTCAATAACCAATAGCGGGACCTGGATGCCCATATTGGCTCCTACATATTCTACGAAGATCTTTATCGGTCAGACCGCATAACAACATACGTTGTTCCCTTTGTCATCGGTATGTTACTTGCCCGAGATTCGATCGTCGGTATCCAATACCTAGTTCAATCTCGTTACCGGCAAGTCTCTTTACTCGTTCCGTAATACATCATCTCACAACTAACATATTAGTTGCAGTGCTTGCAAGGCTTATGTGATGTGCATTACCGAGAGGGCCCAGAGATACCTCTCCGACAATCGGAGTGACAAACCCTAATCTCGAAATACGCCAACCCAACATCTACCATTGGAGACACCTGTAGTACTCCTTTATAATCACCCAGTTACGTTGTGACGTTTGGTAGTACCCAAAGTGTTCCTCCGGTAAACGGGAGTTGCATAATCTCATAGTTATAGGAACATGTATAAGTCATGAAGAAAGCAATAGCAACATACTAAACGATCGGGTGCTAAGCTAATGGAATGGGTCATGTCAATCAGATCATTCTACTAATGATGTGACCTCGTTAATCAAATAACAACTCCTTGTTCATGGTTAGGAAACATAACCATCTTTGATTAGCAAGCTAGTCAAGTAGAGGCATACTAGTGACACTCTGTTGGTCTATGTATTCACACATGTATTATGTTTCCGGTTAATACAATTCTAGCATGAATAATAAACATTTATCATGATGTAAGGAAATAAATAATAACTTTATTATTGCCTCTAGGGCATATTTCCTTCAGTTGACGCCAACAATCTGAACAAGACTAGCCCATATGAAGACATAACTCATGTAGTCCTTTGTACTGCACAACCCTTGTATTATTATGTGTGCATCAGATAAAACAGCGACCGCACCTTGATTACTACCGATGGTAGAGACAACATAGGAGAGGATGGGCAGGAACAAGGTGGTGGCACCAAGGAAGAGGAAGCTGGTCAGTGGGTGGTGACGGTAGCGCGCGCTGACCATAGGCACCGATCCCAACCATAACTCCTATCACGATGGTGCTTGCCACCAGCAGAGCGTTCACTCACATCAACTGCCCGTCTATGTGCTTAGAGAAGTCACTGATATGTTTAACACGCATGTCAAATTTAAACATCAGTACAAGTTGAAGATGTTTTTTTTTTGAAATTTCACCGGGGGGAGGGCTCCCCCAGCTGAATCTTATCATTCAAAAAGGGGCCAAAAATGCCAAGTGTCACATTTTTACAGTGAGGGAGAGAGCGGGGGCGCAGCTCTCGGATGCAAGTTGAAGATGTTGACAAACATGCAAGACGAACACTACCATAGTACCATTCAAGGCTTCAAGCAATGATGCTATGCTGCAATCATAAGTATTCATTGGTTCACTGATAGAAGAACGTTAAGAGCAAACTAGGTCATGGATTGTTGTACTACTTTACCAGAATTAGATTTAGGAGTAAATAAAGGAAATTACCTTACACAAGGTTGGTAATCGGACAGCTTGAGACGTCAATTCGGACTGCTGGAGTCCCAGAATATTGTTTGATTGAGCGCCGGTTTGCAAGCATGCCTGCTACGACGTCATGGAAACGTGTGTTAAGCATTACTACTAGCAGTCTACTAGCATATTTGCAAATGCAGCGTACACCTGCAGCCTTACCATGCAAGAGATCATTAATACATGTCTTTTCTTTTTTTTAATCTTTTCCGCTTTTCCTTTGGTCCCTTTATTCCTTGGATCTGGATGCTAGGCGTGTTCTTTTTTCCCTGGTTCGTTGTAAAAAATACACAAGGAATAAAAAAGCTCTGGTACGCATTCATTCATCTCTTTTTTTACGGGGTACACATTCATTCATCTCACTTGCACATTTTTCTATGAATTAGTGCTTGTTCAAATATGCTGCACATCTTTCACAATAACTTGTGTTAAGTGAATTGGTTGGTTCATACAGTTTAATATGGTATGCACCGTAAAAAAAATGTAATATGGCACCGAGGGATGAGGTCCCAAGTTTTTTGAGGTGGAAACCACTGAAGCTTGGTGCATGCAATTTTTTTAGGACGTCGATAACTGTCACACGTGTGGCATGCCGCCCACACATTTTTTTACACTAAAGTCGCCATCCGAAAAAAAACAAATCTAAAAAAAATAAAGCTTGTCATCAAAACAGAAAGTTGTCATGCTTCACAACTAAAGTTATCATCCTCTCGTAACTAAAGTTGCCATTAAAAAACACTAGTCGTCAACTCGTGTGTTCGCACGGGCTAGCCTACAAAAGTTTTCAGTAATTCCATTTGTATGCCCTAAGCAATTTAATTTCATCTAGTAACCTAGTTGAAACTGTTGATTTTTATAGTTATTTTTTAGATATTTAAATGAAATGATTTAGTTGTCTCCAGAATATAACAACTTTTATGTCAACACTTCGTTATTGTACTCTCTCATCTCAGCAGTAGCACATTTTGTAGAAAAAATGTGTACAATAATCATTGTCTTACACTTTCTTTGTAAAATTGTGCTCACATTAGTAAAAAGATACTAGACATTCCTTGAACAAATTAGGATTAACAAATTGAAGCCAAGGATATTCTTGTTTTTTTGGAAATAACTCACGTTGATTGATTGGATTGTATATATGCTAAATCATCCATTTTTTGAAATAACTCACGTTGAGGGAGCGACCATATGTAGGAGTCCACCGAAATTTTAACCGGATGAATATTTTACTGATGGAGTCTTATTTTTATTTTTATTTGACAAACAATCAGCCATATCATAGGAGTTTTTAACCGGGACTTTTCTTCTTTGTTTTTCTTTTTTTATTGACAATCCCGACGGAGTTTTTAACGGGGACTTTCCTTCTTTCTTTTCTTTTTTATTGAAAATCCCGGGGGCTTTCTATGTTAATTTGTGGGAACGGGAGAAGGCTTTCCTTCTTAATTACGTGAGATTTTCCTAGTTTTTTCTTTTAACGTGAGAATTTCCTTGTTTTTTCCTTTTTACATGATAACTTCCTTGTTTTTTTTTCTTGCGTGTGGGGATTTACATGTTTTTTATTTTATTTTTATGTGATGTTTTTTTTCTGCTGGACGTGATAATCTGCGGTAGGCAAGTTTCTTCAATCCTGATCTTAAATTTTACGTGAGACGATCTAACTGACTAACTAATTTTTGTTTTTTATATGTGTATTAATTAGTTTTGATGAGGTGGATTAATGAGATGTCATGAAATTTCGGGAGCTTTCCTTATTAATTTGTGGGAATGGGTGGAGACTTGCCTTGTTTTTGTTGATTGTAGAGACTTACCTTATTTTCCTACGTCATGTTTCCTTTTATTTTGCACATCAGGATTTCCTTGTTTGTTACTTCGTATGTCAGGCTACGTGTCAGGTGGATTTTTCTATAGGACTTGGTTTTTTTACGTGAGGTTTCCTTTTTGTTTTGTACGTGAGGCTTTCCTAGTTTTTTTCAACTAATGTTAGACTTAGACGTGTCAGATGCATCTTTTCTAAAGGATGGCATCATCTAGGTTACACAACTTCTTTTTTATCCTGATCGTAAATTTTACGATCTAACGGTTTAATTAATTTTGATGATGTGAATTAATGAGAGGTTAAGAAAGGTGCCTCCAATTAGTAAATATAAGATAAGATGTGGGCGGAATTGCTTTGTGCCACACGTGTGAACGTTATCATTTAGGAAATTTTAAAAGAAAAATGGTGCATGCTGTTAAATATGGCTTAATAAGGTGATTGATGCTTACTACTGTTAAGTATTTAAAATCAGAATGTAGCCTCACTTAATACACCTTCCATGGAAGCTTTTGCCTCATGTGACAAATAAAATGAAATGTACAATAAAGAAACTACTAACACTAAAAAAAACTACTACTCCTTTTTTTATGTGAAAAGATCAAATCTCTTATAAAAGTTTGTCGGAACTACAAAACATCTCAAACATAATAAAATCATGTTGAAATTTAAATTTCAAAACCACCGAACGACCACTACTACCATCAGAACAAGCCGCTGACGCGCTCTTGTCGCCGTTCCTCTATCGGAGACGGCTTGACCTTGTTGATGACAGCCAAGAAGTCTCGTGCACGTGCCTTTAAGAACCAGCGCCCTCGAGCCACAGTCGTCGGCGTTGAACCTTTGCATAGATCCGACACATCCGACACCAAATCTCGCCACATGACGAGTAAGTCTAACCTTATCTCCCCAACGAGACAGCAGAAATTCAAAATAAACTTGATTTTAAATAAGCTTGCTTTTTTAGGTTTGACCATGTTTTCAAAAGGATGTATGAACATGAATAAGATTGAATAAAGAGATTGCAAGGACATATTTAATGAACATTTGGTGTTGTAAATGTTGGTCATGTTGCCACAAGCAATGTCATGTTTAGGCAAGTTTCGCTTAGGACAAACTTGGAATGACAATTGTTTTGAAATGAGCGGGAATAACAAACAGTGCCGGTGGCCTATTTCACAATCTAATTTGAATGAATTAGCCCCTATTTACGACATGATTTGTCCTTCTTTGTTTGTTCCTCCAGGTGTAAATCAACTTTGCGTTTGATGTTTTGTAGAGTGCTGCATACATATCTGTGACGTGAGCATCTTTAAAAGGAATTCAAGATTCCTGACAACCTCGCTAGGCTTGCTTAGCACATCAATTGGAATGCCTCCGGACGCTGGCAAGATGCTCCGCTTCTCGTTTGCCTACTGTTGATATACCTAGCTTGATGCCCGCGACTGTGAGTGTGTCTGCCATGTGCGAATTGCAAAGAACACACAGATAAATTTGAGAGAGCAATGGCCTTCTTCATTCTAATCAGGTCGCGTGTGCCCGGCTGGAGGTTAACAAGCTAAGCAAATTTATGGTAGCTTTTAGAAAAGAAAAGAAAAAGCAATATTGTGACAGACAGAAGGAGAAGCATGCATGTGCGTTTCAAAGTGTGTACAATACAGTCTTCTGGCACTTTGGCGGCTCTTTATTTGATGCAGCCTCCCTGGCTCACTCGTCTGATCGAGGGACCAATTAATTATGCTCCAAATCTCTTTTTGATATAGCTTCCGCATGGATGGAAGCATCAGCCTGCCTGCAAGGAGGATCATACCATGCCGTTCAACTTCAACTTATCGTTTTCGTTTCCCATTTATTAAAGATGAAAACTACAGTTGTAAAATCAATTTTTATAGGGTCAGAAGCTCTCTTCGACGGCCACTGCGGCGCTCCTGGTTTTTTATCGTGTAGAGTGATCGCACGGCAAATCAGTGCTGTAAGAGATTTCGAGAGGAGAGAATTGCGCTAACCGATGTGTGTATTATTGGGCATGTGGGCGAGTGTATATAAAGTACATGACCTGGGGGAAAAGAAACATCTCGTAGAGATAAGGTAGGAACCATATAGGAGAGCTTACAATCAATCTTAACAAATCCTAACCTACCATGCATAACCTATACTCTAAAATCCCCCTCAATCACAGCGTAGCGTGGTGAATAACATGAGCGTCGCGAACGGTTAGGCCGGTGAGAAACCGAAGGCGGAAACCAGATGGCTGACTTCCCTCCACGGTTGTAGCGGGAGCATCATGGGCGGTGTCACATCGCGGACGCCTTGACTATAGAGGAAGCTAGAGAGGTGCTCAAGCGAAGTGATAGCCCTTTGTATCGATGTCGAGATAGTCAAGAGCATAGGGTGGTGAAGCCGTGCTCAAGGTAGCCATGTAATTCGACCATGGCCGATGTTGAGGTTGTGGTTTCCGCTGTTAGCCGCACAAGAAGCCTTGAGCGCAAGGAAGCCCCAAGAAGTTGGGGATGCACGATGCGCCTCGAAGAAGATGGGGACGCGATTAAGGTAGCCATCGAGGAGGGTTTCGATGCCGAAAACGATGTTCTCGAAGTCGTCGTAGATGAGGTGTCAAATCAGGTTTGCAATACCTAGGGACACGTCGGGACAAAGGCATGCATCGGTGTTGTCAGTACTGAGTGTGCATAGTTGGGGATCCTCACGAATTGTACTCCATGTCAGAGGGACTAGCAGGGGAATGCTCCATGTTGCAGCACAAAACAACATGAAATAGAAGGTCTCGATGTTGCCCACGGTTGCTAGAGTAGATGAAGTGGCCGGGGAAGATACAATGACGCAGGCGATGAGTGTGTGCTGGATGAAGAAGGTATGGTCGACGAAATCAGAGGTAACCTGAAGGGGCCACATCGGTGCATGTAGAAGCGCGGCAGTGGTTCTCGAAGTAGACGATGAAGATCCGAATGGCATGACAAAGACCATGAGTGGACGGTGGCGATCCTTCTCCTAGGGAGGCGGGACAATGAATGCCATGATAGACGTCAACACCGAGATGACTACATAGAACGCGTGCGACCAAACTATGGTCCATGGGAGCGATGTAGTTGTGACTCATTATTCGGTGCAATGGCAGGGGGCACCGACAACGTACGAGCCACGAAAGGCACTTCAATAGCCGGCTGCGAGGATCATGGGACGGTGACACCACAGCCCGAAGGGTGACGCAGCAGCAGCACGTTGCTCGGTCGGTGGAGATGCTCACATACTTGATAATGATATTCAGGGGATCCTACGGAGGTGCCCACAGATGGAAGATGAGACCGGTCGCGCGGTGAGGAGTATAGATGCAAGTGTGGGCGCTGGGCGCCTCCTGTGCGCCACGTAACGGCACCACAGTCGCAGAAGAGGCCGGTGCTGCTGATATCGATGTCAGAGTAGAGGCACGCGAAGTGAAACTAGTGATGAGTGACATAGTCTGATCTATGATAGACGAACAAAAAGGACATGCCGGTCAAGTGACCGGCGGAGAGAAAAAATAATCAATGATCGAAAAAATACTCTTCATGGTTGTCGGTCAACTTTATCGGCAAACGAACCCTAGCTACATGTTGCACGGCCCATGGTAGAGATCATGGAGATTGACCTCCCCGAGGATGGTGCGGCATGAAAGCTGTGGTGGAGCTAGGTCTACGAACTTGATATAAACTGAACCTTGATGGTGAGATCCAATTTGTTGTGGCGGCCTGACCTTTCACAACACTACTCCACTAGCAGTAGTAACCTCCCGCGCACGCGATGTATGCAAATTAGATGGGTGAAGCTTATGATTCAGCATGAGAAACCAATCTCGACGACGGTACTCACACGCAAAAACAATTTCCTCACAAAAATCACAACACAGAGTTTTTTTTAAAGATTCCTTCAAAACTTGATACAGGAGTCTACCCTGAAAAATACATTGTCTCTATTTTATAAAATAGCCTGCCTTTACAATGTCGGTACCATGACTATTTATATTAAATGACCTCCTAAACTTGGTTGTTAAGCAAGCAAACTCACGCCATGTATAAAAAAGGAAACAAAGGTTAAAACAATCTGGTCTCTGTTTTTTAGGGTACTAGTAAATGTGTAGCACGTTGATATTAGGTAATATATTAATTACACGTAAATATTAGGCAGAATATTATTTGCGTATTAATTATGTGATTAGCATTGGCATTAATATTTGGTAAGATACTAGATGACCCGTTGCGCCAATGGCGCAAAGGACGAGAGCAAGCCGAGCTTTGAAGTTATGCGAGTTAGAATATTTAGACACCGATATTCTTCAGACATAAGAAAAAAGTTCATAACAAGCGCTATATATTGCATTTAAAGGTACGGTGTTTTTCGAGCAATGATGTCGCTGGATTTGGCTCTGATTTTTGTAGAGATGTCGCTTCCATGTTTCATTTGTTGTGGAGGGCGCCATGTGCATAGTAGAGATAGAGAATGACAGATTATTGTGGATTGACGCTTCTCTTCAAGTTTAACATACCGCTTCATTTACCAACTTTGACAGGAGAAAATTGGATCAGTGCACCCACCGCATAGAGCTCCAGGAAGACGGCAATCCAACAATACATGGCATAAGTAGTGTGTGATTGCTGCTTAGAAAGTTAGCAACACATAAATAAACACGAGCCACAATATTGCAGCTCCTGACGAAATGAAATGCCTAGTGGAAAGTCAGAGGGGTGCATTTATTCTTGTCATTAAGCACACACTCAATGTTGTTTCAGATGGAATGCATTCAGCATACATGGTGGAAGAGAGCTGCCCCTAGGGCCCCACTACCGAACCACCACGACCACATCACCATCTCACGGTGACACGCGCCGGCAAACCCCTGCTCCTTCACCTTTTCTCCTAGTCTGCCCCGCTACTTCCCTCCTCACTTCATTTCCTTCCTAGATCGCCTTTCTTTTCCAGCTCGCCAGGGGCACCAGTCGCTGTTGCAATGCTAGCCGCATGAATCGGCGGGGTACACAAGCCCTCAGTCCGGATCGACGTCCACGCCTCCGGCTCCAACATGCACGCATGCTGGACGCCGCCGTGAACCACCTCGTTTTTCTGGTGCGTTCTTGTTCCTAGGTAGTTCCCCTAGCTCCATTGTTGCTCCTGTTGTCCCTTTAATGGTGATTCCGGGTGCCAGCACGCAGGACCGAGGCCGCCTTCTTCGGTTTCGTCGGCTGCCGCTGTGGTCATCCTCCTCGCCGAACAGCTCCACAGACCGTGACGGGCTCCGTGTCTCCCTGGACCACGGGTCCCTCCTACTTCCTCCTCGATGTTGACCGCCACTGCCCCTGCAAGGAGCTCATTGCTCTGCTTCGTCCGACCTTGGCACTAATAGAAGGGTGAGAAATCACCTCTGCATGTTGCTGGCTGCGTGTTGCTGATGTCGTTTTCTACTTGCTGCCGTTGGCTGCTTTGCTGCATTCTGCTGGCTGGTTGTTGCTTGATGTTGATGCCTGATTATCTTAGCCGTGACCTGCGTGTAGATGAAAAAAGAGATTGATTTACTATGAAGAAAGATGGCGATATTCAATATTGTTTAATTTACTTGCTCGTCACACTGTCAGACTACGGCTAGACTTCCCTGTGTGTAAAAGTTTTCACTCTAATATTTGATTTATGAGGAAAATCACAGAAAAGTTCTCAACCTGCTGAAGTTGTAAAATCCATAACAAAATCAAGCTTAGTGAGTGTAAAAGATGATGTACTTTAACAAAATGTCTTGAAATCTCTAAAAATTCATAACTTGCATTCTAAGACTCCAAGAAAATTTTATTGCCAATTGCAGTAGCTTTATTTTCAACTTTTTGCATGACATCTCATACAAATCATGCACTCTACACATTTAGGAAATTCATTGATACTGATTTTCCTCCGGTTGGTTCTTTTCCAAGGTTTCTTCGTCGTTTCAATAGAGTACGGCCACAAGGGGTATTACGAGTTCGATCCGCTGCTTCATCAGGACGTTGACCAGCAAGGCAAGCATCTGCTTGTTGACCCTATCTTATGTTTTACTTATGTTGAAGGATTATACTATCTTGTTGTTGTCCGTGCTGGTTACCATGTCATACCTTTCTTTGCAATATCCATGTTTAGCTTTGTTTGGCATGTCTAGGAGTTTCTTGCTGTTCATGATCCGCAGGTCATGATATATATTAACTCCGACAATTTGTATTCATCTTAAAATACGACAATTATGATAGCTTCAAACCATATTAAAAAATTCAAACTAAAAGATAAGCACCTCAACAGCTATGTTTCAAAATAGCAGCTCAAGCACATGAAACATTGAGAAGGATCTTTTGCTACTAATGTCAACAAAAATTTTGTTCTTCACACAAATGTAAAATAGATTTAGATCTTCAAGAATGGAGGATGTCGATACATCTCTGGATCCAATAATGAAAATCATTCAAGAAGTTAGACCTTACTGAGTGACCGGTACGCGGCGGAAATAGATGCACATATCTCATTTCTATTCTACAACAGAGAAGAATAAAAACAACCAACCAAAGTGACATATTAGTCTTTGTGTGGTGGTTGCAGGCTATACTCTGAATTTCTGATGAGGGAGAACCCATTAACGCAAAAGAAATTTAATATTATCATTGCTATAAATGTAGATGAAATGAAGCTCCACATTCAGTATGATTTTCTTATCTCTTTTTAGACATTTAACAAGGAAAGCCACAGAAATTGGAAAACGCTTCAAACCACACCTTTTTACCTGTGAGCTTGTCAATTAAGTTTGTGCCGCCGTCTCTTCCTGATCTCACCTTGGCCAGTTGCCTCATCAGTGACCCGTGCCATCTCAGTGTAAAACACATCCATTCATGGCGGGGATATATCCTCCACCATTGCGACTGGAAAAGAAACATAAATGAACTAAATAAACATGTAAAGATAAATAAAATTGTGCCCAAAAAGGATCAGTTCCATACGCTCTGAGATGGTAGTAGTATGGCAAGGATCAAATATAAAGCTTCATGTGACACTATGGTCATGCATCATTGAAACAAAAAAAGGACGTTTAAGATAGCTGACCAAAGCATTTGTTCCATGTTCATGCTATTTGTCTCACATGGAACAAATGCTACAAAAGAAAATTTCAGTCCATGCATGTACCTCACCTAAAATCAATCAATTTTTACGCAGAACATAAAGAATATCCTATGGAGAGAGATGATCATAACTGACATTCCAATCACCTTATTTTTGAACAGGAAATATTCTCTTAGCTCGTCTATGTACCATGACCACAGATACTTATTTAATTTAACAGGCAATCCATGTTATTGAATTCCAATCACCCTAGTGCATCTGTATATCAAGAGGTGGCTTTTGTGGGCATTGTAGTAACCTTTTAACGGATCCTAATAGCAATATCGTGTGCAGGAATAAGAAACCTCGCCTAGACTTATGCTGAACATGTCTTGTGCCTAAATGTAGGTGTGAATAAAGATGTCTCTTTTTGCCCAGTAGTGGCATCTTGGCATTATAACGAAGGTTGAAAGACATTGTTGCTTCCAGGAAATAACCAAAGCAAAGTTGGCATACATAAAAAGACAATGGTCAGTACAAGAACTCTTATTCCCTTGCAGACCGAGAACCACAAAAGCTAATCCCCAAATTTGCACCTCTCGTTTTTGCATTCGGATGGACATCAACCTCTCCTTTTGCATATTTATTGTCCTCCTCCCCAATTTCCCGGTCCTATATTTTAGTGAAAACAACTCCTTGTGAGCTGGATCAGGTGTTGTTTCAGCCACTGTTTACAAACGATCCTAGCAAGAAGACTAAAGAACGTATATAAGCGGTAATATATATATATATATACACACACACACACACACACACACACACACACACAGGTGCAGCTAATTTAATGCAAAATACAAAAATCTTAACCAAGATCGAATCCGATCAACACAAAACAAACGCATTATGTACATATGGACCATAAATATATATAAGTGGCAATGTTAAGTACCTTCGAGAACAACTGGCCTGGCAAAGGTGATCGTTACAACAAAATGAATGAAGTATCATTTTGAGTCAGCAAAATTGATCAACAGAAGACATCAACCTTGTGGTCTTCGAGAGAAGATCGACGTCTTTCTCCATATTAGGGCCACATTCTTAATAGCAGAGAAAGGGAAATACTAATACCCAAAAGCAGGTGCATATATATCTGTTCATGGTGAAAAGAGGTGTGTGTAAGTTAGCTTTAAATTTCATAATAACCAAGCAACACTACGCAGTGTAGAAATCATAACCAGAATAGTTTATATCTGAAACAAATACTAAGCAGAAAAATAAAACAACAAACATCGTTGCCAAACCCATCATCCTTCATCTCTAATCCACAAGACTTCAGATAGAAGTGCTATCTGACAACCTCGGTAGATGCTCACAAAGCCGCATCTACATTTCCTCAATCCTCTTTCTGCTGTGATCATATACACACACAGAATATCCTGTAGAAAGAGACAACCCTAACCGTGCATTGCAGATAGCTATATAAATAATATTTGTTTGCTTTGTTGCACTTCATTGAGCAGGTAAGATCTATAACAAGAAATATACACGTACATGACAAGGTAAAATTCCCTTTTTTCAGACATATCATAAATCCTACAATAGCGGGGTGAAAATGCCAATGTGGACTTCTTCAGCATAGGCAACCAGTTCTAAAGCTAATGTTATACTTTTTTCAGCTCCAACCTGCATACATACAAATATAATTCTCAAAACTCAAGCAAAATGTTATGAGCTCTTTTACGGTGATTGTATAGTTACGAAATGTAATTTCCTGTAACTCCTCCTTTGATTATTTCCGGCCGTTGATTTTAACATGCCAATTACAGTATTTAATTTAATCACGAAGGGTATTATGGTCCGTGGTTTTTCTTGCGAACATTGTGCCTGGCTCGATCAATCCCACGTAACTGTCGCATATCTCCGATCCTATCTCACGAGTGCGTAGACGGCGGCGACGGCGTGTGGACCTAGAGGCGACGCCGCCGACACGAGGACCTGGGGCGACCACGCCATCTTGCGAACCGGAGTCGAGGAGCGCCATCCCAACGCGCCTCCCGAGCCGTTCCTTAGATTGAGCGCCGCGGCGGCTCTCCCAGGCCGTACCATCATCGAAGTCGCAGCCGCTGTGCCGAAGTCGATGGAGACCTGCTCCTACAGCGGCCCTAAACCTTTGTCTTTTGGTACATGTTCCTCTAATCTTACTAGCGACGCATTGGTTCTGGGGATTAACAACAGTAGTATAATCCATGGTTAATTGGATCTGTGTTGCATGATTGTATTAGTGGTTACCAGCCCTGCAAACTGATTTGAGGATGAGCAAATAGTTGAACCTTCTAGCTAGCTTCTCGTTGTATTAAGGTTCGCTGGATTGCAAGTGCTAGGGCTAATTTTAGTGGGTGTTTCAATTAGACTAGTACGAATACTAGTGCTCCATGAATTGGGATTGGGCAGATTGCACCCGGAAAAAAACTAATCAACTCGTGAGACAATGGCTAGCTAACTGATGGCTAGTTTCATGCCTACTGTTTACCTTGTTCATTGGAATCAAGTTTCTTATGGTACAGAGAATAAATAAATGACTACAGGGACACATAGTTTTACTTTGTAGAGTCAACCGGTTCGGTGCTCTGTGCTAGTATACTAGCAGCGAAGGTGTTAAATAGTACTTTCTCCGTCCGAAAAAGTTTGTCTCTCAAATGGATGTATCTAGCATCAAGTTAGTGCTAGATACATTCATTTGAGAAACAAGTTTGGGACAAGCTTTTCCGGATGAAGGGAGTAGCCTACTAGCAGAGAAGGTGTTTAATTAAAACTGGATCTTGTAACTGATTGCTGCTGACGAGAATGGTTAATAGGTATATGTATTGTATGTATAGAAAGTTAGCTATAGCTTGCGTAGTGCAAAGTAATTGGTTAATTGCAGTCTAATAAAATGGCTCCGGGACAATGTTAACCGGTGAGAGGAGATATATTGAGTTTTAAATATATATATCCATGTCCTATCTTTTACAATATTTTGAGTGTGGGTTAATATATAGGTTTGACAACTTTGTGTGTGAAGGGTGCTTTTTCAGACAACCTTCAGTATCGAGGCAAGTTCATGACGGACCTCTTTCATTGTATGCATGGTTGTCTTGTTGCCTGTGCTTCAGTGTACTTTGTTCTTCAAATTTGGTGTTTCAACAGGATACTTCCAATTTCAGTCAATCTACATGTAATTTTATTGTTATTATTACTTTATAGTTTAACAATTTTCTCTATCATGCAGCTGTTGATACCTCATGGTCTGATAAACTCAATAGTGTCTCTTCTGGTAGTCGTGTAGCTTGAGGAAGCAATGCCTTATGGACATGGGGCAAAAGGAAGTACGTAAAATTCCGTGGCCTGCTCGGATTTGAGGATGATGTGTGAGCTCCATGCGTGAGCCTTTTATTCTATATTGTGCCCAAAGCTATGTGTGAGATTTATTTGTGAGATCTAAGCTATGCGTGAGAATGTTGCAATGTCTGAGACCTTAGTTCTTGAATTATGCTCCATTTTCACATATTTTGGTCATTTGAACATATGAAATGCCCACGATGGACTAATGCTAGCTAAACGCTTCCAAATTTTTGGTGGTTGCAACTTTGTCTTCGGCGGCGCTCGGAGAGCGATCGACGACAATGATCCGAGGGTCCGTTCATGCCACCGCCTATGTTGCGTTTTGTTTTCATGCCCAACAATCTTCCTTTGCCCAACCACCTGGATAGCTTTGCGTCACTCCTCTGGACCTCCCAGTTGAAGGAATTGGACTGATTGTCAGGAATCAACGACACGACCACGTTCTTCCCCACTTCAGATCGATCTCCGTCGTGCTATCGATCTCCTTTAGCAGTGAGTCCCCTACCCCTCCTTGGCTTTCTCTCTTCTCCTTCCCACACCTGAATCTATTGCAACCTTCACGAACATCCAGAAGTCCTACATCGTCCTAATGGTGAGTTACGGCTCTATTGCCCGCCACCGCCGATGAAGTCCTCACTGACGAGCAGCACCTCAGGCCAAGCCACCCTGCCATTTGGCTCCGCCTCGATGAGATGAACTCCCGGGCCGTAGGAATTGTCCTTGGGGGCCCTTCGCAGCACGACGGCGAGCGAGCCAAGCCTTGCGCACTTCTTCAACATGAACTGAGCCGACCCGTGATGACAAAATTGAGCAGTCGCTTAGAGCGCTTCCCACAAACCTAACTCGTGCTCTCCGGTTGCAGGATCGCAAGGACGAACGGTTTCGGATCTGCTCTCCCGCACACTGATGCACGCTGGCGTTCAAGATAGAGTAGACCACGGTGGTAGAGCAAGTTGCGAGATGAGGCAAAACCCTAGGTGTTTTCAGTGTATCTTTGGTCGAGGCTCGTAAATAGTATATATAGGTGAACCAGAGGCGGTATTGTGTTGCGACCACAATCTCAAATCTACTTGGTTTCCAAGTCGAACTCACCGGACAAGTAAACAATGAGCTTGACCATCAAGACACGAAAAAATTAAAACGACAAAAGGAAGTTCCGCCCCTGCAAGACAACGGACCGGATTTTGGTGGACCATTCATGTGTAAGTCATCAGGTCTTCTGTGGCATCCTATCTAATTGTTGGTGTTCACAAAAAACTTACCGAGGTATCTTTTCTAACTTTTGGTGTTCTCGTCTGATTTTTGCTTGCAGCCTGTTAGCAATTAGGCATGACCAGTTTAAGTAGTAGAGGTTTTTTCACGGAAAGCTTTATGTAGTAGAGTTATTGAAGGTTCAATCCTCAAATGACAAAATGAAATGAGTAGCAGTCGCTTCCATAGTTGACTCAAATGTATATATCTGCTTGCTGACAGCCTTTCCAGCTTGAAGATCACTGAAGCTGTTTATCATTCTGTAGATATCAGATATTATAAATGAAGTGGTGGAGGCTCATAACCAAATGCTGGACATAGTGGTATGTTGTATCTACTACTTTAACCTTATCTTCCCCCAAAGATCTGAATGTACTCCTGCTGCTATCCTAAGAACACATGCCTTATTTAGGGGAATGACAGATTCATCAAGGGGGTTTCTCTCTGGAACTGTGGACAAATTCAAGATGGTAAGCAGCCGGATTAAATAACTCGCCATGCATCTTCTGCTCGTATTCTCCCGAGACTGATTCATGTTTCCATGACTGTAGGTGTTCAAGACCAAATCAAGCAGAGGATGGGAACCCTCGTGGCCTGGCGTTGTTCCTCGGCTCTTCATACTAGTGTACTACCTGACCAGGTAGAAGGATCCTTGGGTTCGGCGTGCTTGCGGGCCGCGGCCCCGACTCAGCGTCCGTCCACCGCACCAGGTAACCTGACCTAACCCGGCCGGTGAGGCGTGGGCGTTGCTGCGGCGCGCGAGGTCAAGTCCGGTGTGCCGACGGCCGATGGAGACGACGCGCAAGTCCGGCTGCCGGCTGTTGCTGACCTCCCTGCCGGCGGAGGTGCTCGACGCGCGGCGCAACGTGGTCATCGTCGATGGGCCAGCGAGCCAGGGAAGATGGGCGCCAACAAAAAAACATCGAAGCGACAGAGCGAGGCTGGATAGGCCGGAAACGAGCCACGATCGATTCGTTCGGCATTTTTGCACCAAAAAAAAAACTCTGGTGTGCGAGTTACATATTCCTTTGACGAATCTGCCCCTTGAAAAAAAAACTGGTCCCACACAAAATATGTAACGATCCCATTGTTATTTGTAATTTCTCGTAATTTTAATCTTGTAACTCCTCGTAACTTTTATTTTTCAACCGTCAGATTGAGGTGGGTGGACGGCTCCTAAATTCGCCAATCATCGTAACTCGAGCAAAATGTTATATCCAACGAATGAGAATAAAACATTCACTAACCCTTTTCTACGAGCCGTCTACTGGACTCTAACATGTTTCTTGCTACAGTTCCTGAGTCAACACCTCATTATACTTCCTTCCTCCAACAGCATTGACCAAGTTCAACTGATCTGCCGAACCAGATCCTCCACTGAAAACTGAAAAGGGAAAACAACTTCAGAACCAAAATGAGGAGTTTGCTAAAATAGACCTCCAAAACCATTTTTGTGGAGCTATCCTTTATCTTAATAATAAGCGTGCAACTACTCCTTTCACTTTTGATCTATCAAAGTTTCTAAAAGGATCTTGATAGCCGAAGTGAATATTTCCTAGCACATCAGAAAGTGAGCAAAGGGTAGATGAAAAGTAGTTGCTAAATACGTCCATGCTTCCAAAAAATTGTTACTCATGGATAGAAACAAGCTAAATGAAATGCTCACTCGTTCAGATAAATAAGAAATCTGCATTCCATGTAGGCACATACAAATAAGAATCTGCACAAACACCATATAGGCACAAGGAAATAAGAGCAGGTGCTAGGTAGCTTCGTTTTTCCTGCACGAGACACATCAGTGAGAGTGAAGCTGCACAATGAGATACCTTGGATAAGCCATAAGTGGAGTTGGTCCACAAGTCGAAGAAGCAAGCGGGGTCGTCATCCGAGTTGGGGTCCTCCTCCCAGGGCTTCTTTGCAGTCCGCTGTCGCCTGGCTAGGCCTGGGCCACGACAGAGTTGGAGCAGCAGACCCAAAACTTACAAAGATCCTAACACTTCCAATTTTCTAGATGAAATGAAGAAACATTGACTGATTAAAATCCTATTCTGAAAATTCCTAGCTTGTTATCAGAACAAGATATCATAACATCCTGGATGCTGCCAATAATAACCGAGGAAACTGAAAAAGAGCATGAGGATAATTTATAATCACCTGAACTGACCACAATATCAGTGCTACATTCCAGCAAGAAAATGGAAGGCAGCCCTATCACTTCCCAGGTTGATTGTGCAGAACATCACAAGTAATCTGTAGTCATATAAAATGATTAATTGAATGGATCTCCCATATACCATACCAAATGGTTGAGAAATGCCTAAAACCAGGAGAGAGAGAGAGAGAGAGAGAGAGAGAGAGAGAGAGAGAGAGAGAGAGAGAGAGAGAGAGAGAGAGAGAGAGAGAGAGAGAGAGGAGGAGGAGGAGGAGGGCAAGAGCCAGGGGCGAGGAGCACCTGCATCATATGTCGTGGCTGCAGCAGGTCGGCCTCCGTCGGCTTCTTCCAGCTAGGCGAGGATGCGGCTGACAAGGAGTGGCAGCCAAGAAGAGCGATGCAGGAGTCAACGAGGACGGCAAGGGAGATGGCAGCAGCGCGAGGAAGAAGAAGAGGCCGGCGGGGAAGGCCTCACCAGACCCGCCCACGAATCATCTTCCTCCCTCCCTCCCTCATGTGGTCATGAGCTCACCCTTCCCTTCCCTATCCTCCCATGTCCGAGCCGGCGGCAGGGTGGCAGCCTCCGTCCTCCTGCTTCAAATCTGAGGCGGACGGGGCAACTGCGGCGACCTGGCTGTAACTCCTCTGTGACATGTGACATGAGGCAACGGTCAACGAGGGGAGACACGAAAGAGGAGGGGACCGACGGCATGGGGAAGAGGGGCTTGCGGAAGGGGCGGGGACGAGGACGAAGGAAGGGGGAGGCGGCGGCCAGAAGGACGAGGGGCGCGGCCTCGCGGGGCTCGAGGACGGGAGGGGATTGGGTTTTCACCGCGCCGATGATTGTGCACCACGCAGCCTAAAAGAAACCCATCAACTGTTTCTTTGGCCCCACAGATGAATGGCCCCAGTAGTCATCCACTGCCAGATGAAGCACATGCGTGAACAAGGACCAACGGCTGACCAATCAACAGCAGGGTCAAAATGTAAAAAGTAATTTGATCGAGCGGCCCAAAATCGCTAGCGTTCGCAGGTGCCTCAGCTATGCGGGTTGCATAGCAAGGTTTATATGTTTAATTAACTGCACACTAAACATGTTGAATATTTATCATTGAAGCAGTCTGAGTTGTTGGATTGACTTGATTTGACGGTCGTGATTTATTAGATCTGTCTCTTTGTGTCTTTTTATATTGGTATAGATAAACGATGCCGCTTTATTTAAACATGAAACCTCCGAATGTCATCCGAAATAACATCTAGAACAAAGTCTGATGACACCCCTAGCCAAAGCTTACACAACTCTTCACCTACATCTATTTTAGCTAACTTATGCATGGCAACATTAGCACTTCTTCTGACCCAAGAGATTCTGCTCTCAGCAAAAGTCCCAAGGAGAGACTTGATTTCTTGTACCCACGGGCCTATAGCGGCGAGATTCTTGCCCGATTGCTGTAGCATGCTTACCACACCTTGAGCATCAAGCTCTACATGAACCCTTGTAGCACTTATCTCCGCTGCTACCTGCAACTCTCTTCTGCACGCCGGTATCTCTGAGGCTTTCGGATCTACAGCGTTTGAAACATAATGACAAACTGCTGCCAAAAAAACGCCATGGTGGTCTCTGAGCACAGCGCTTCCTCCTCCTGTCTGACCATGTTTACAAATAGCACCATCGGAGTTCGCCTTGACCCAGCCTTCGTTCGGGGGCTCCCATCAGTGTGGTTTTGCATACTTCAGCTCCCGCGGCGCCCCTGTATGCACAGCTTTCCATTCGGCCATATTTTTTTTAAAAAAGATGCTTTCCGGTCTCTGCATCAGAATGATGCATACGACCACCTTTACAAAAATCAAATAAGTTTAACAAGGTCTTGCAGTCTCGAAAAAGTAAGTGAAAGCTCACAAAGAGCCAATAAAAACGGTCACAGAAGCCACAACCGGCTGGCACAAAACAGATAGGAAAACTAATTGCCTATCCTATTACATGACCGTCATCCAAATCGGTTGAATATATCACCTGCTACCATCTCCCACCGGATAGATCCAGTAACCAAACGCTCTCTGGCCTCCGTCGGAGTGAGTAGCGACCACATACAGATCAAAGCAGTGCCCCGGAAGATAACCTGCAAAAAATAAATATTTGATGTTCTGTTAAAGAAGAAATCATTTCTGCAATTCAACACAGCCCACAATAGAGCACATACTCCTACGCGAATGTGGCACGCCGTTTCGATCTCTATCACTTTAAGCCACGTTCTAAATAACGAGCCGACAGAGCTCGGAGGAGTAATATTAAAAGGGTAAAGTTCCTTTGTAGCTCAGGCTATATAGAACCTCTTATCCTCAACCCTTCAGCCTTGCTTTGAGATCCGTACTCTCCAACTAACTAACAACAACAAGATTTTTCTTTTTTGTTTCTCGAAAATGAAACAACATATGAACTTTAAACTTTGCAGATCGAACAAACATTAGAACATCAATGTGTGAAAAAACTTTCAGATTTTTTGGTCTGATATAAATATACAAAATAAGATTTTCTTTGAATAAACATATTATTTCAAGTATTTAAAATGCATGAAAAAATCTGAAAGTTTTTTCCTAGATTGTAGTTAGAATGTATTATTGTTCTGCAAAATTTGAAGTTCATATGTTGTGTCGTTTGAGAAAAACAAAAAAGACAAATATGTTTGCACGGATCTTGATGCATAAATGGATGGCAAAGATAAGGGGTACCGTGTAGCCTGAGCTACAGAAAACCAATTAAAATCTATGTGCACCGTCCGCCATAAAACCTTAGCCAACGGGCAATCCAGAAAGAGGTGTTTGATAGTTTCATCCCGATCACAGAAGCTACACCTAGTCATATCCAGTTACGCTTTGCTAGATTGTCTTTAGTTAAGATGACTTGTTTATGTACAAACCACATAAACACTTTGATTTTCAGCGGAACCTTGACTTTCCAGACATATTTGGAACTAGGAATGGAGCTAGAATTGATAACATCAAGATACATTGATTTAACTGTGAACTCCCCCGTCCTAGTAAGGTTCCAGCGCAACTTATCGGGTTGTTGAGGCAGCTGAACGTCCATTAGTCTACTCACTAAATGAATCCATGCTTCCCAACGATTGCCAACTAGCGTCCTTCTGAATTGAATATTAAGGGGGACGGACTGGAGTACTGTTGCAACGTATGCCTCGCGTCGTTGAACAATACTATAAACAGACGAGTATTGAAGCGCAAGGGGTGTCTCTCCTAGCCAAGTATCCTCCCAGAATCGCGTGCTAGCGCCATTTCCGACAATAAACTTTGTCCTATTGAAAAAGGCCGCTTTAACTCTCACGAGCCCTTTCCGAAAAGGTGAATCCAGCGGCCTCACTGTCACCTGGGACAATGTGTTGGATAGGAGTTACTTACTACGGAGAATCTGCGCCCATGTGGCCTCAGTCTTGACAGATAACTTATACAACCATTTACTGAGAAGACATATGTTCTTGACTTCAAGGTTTCCATTCGGCCATGTGAGAGACAACAATATGCATTATATCATGTGGCGGCGCTATAAGTTTTTCCTCTCTTGCTGCATTGCGGGCTAGCGAGAGACCATATGTGGCCTGCACCATTACCTCCTTCTCTCCGTTGGATGCACCAGAGAACTACTAAAGTAGCCAGCGAGCAAGAGCACTCTAGGAGTCAATCGGCATGGTGGGATCGTCACCAAAACTCCCTTCTCTGAGTGGAGGAGCTGCCAAAACCTCACTGAATGTTGACATGACCAGAACCGATGATGAGTCGTCTCTTCTCGGCCACAAACAACACAAAAAACACTCGGTTTGATTCGACATCGATGTAGTTCATACTCTACAGCTAAACCATTCTTGATCATGCGCCACATGTGTACTATTTCTTTAGCGGGAGCACATGACTCCCACAACGCCATAAACCCCTTATGCGTCTGTGCCGAATCAGAGGCCTCCGGCTGTCCGGTCCTTGATTGCCCCGAAGATCTTTTCAAATGGTACACAGACTTGACGTTGAAGCATCCATTTTTTGTATAATTCCATGCCAAGTAGTCCTGCTCATCCGGCCTACCTATTGCAATCTGATGGATATCATGTGCGTCACTCGGACTGAACATCTCGTTTACTATGGCAGAGTCCCATGCGCGCCCATCAGCTGTGAGCAGGTCTGCCACACGCGTCACGCCCGGCACGAAGATTTGACCCAGTGGTCTCATAGTTCCTCTTATCGGAATCCAGTTGTCATGGTGAATATGAATATTAGATCCATCCCCAATATGCCAAATCAGTCCTTCCCGAAGAAGGTCTCTGCCATGTAACACACTTGTGTAAGTGTAGGATGCATTAGATGGGCAAGTAACCGACAAGATTGTTTCTTCCTTAAAATAGCGTGCTTTGAGGACCTTCGCACATAAAGAGGCTGGTTCTTGCAGAATTCTCCAGGCTTGCTTCGCAAGCAAAGCTTGATTGAACGCCTCAGGTTTGCGGAATCCCAGACCACCAACCCTCTTCACTGCACACATTTTTTGCCAAGAGATCCAATGCACTTTCCTTTCACCATTCGTTGCATCCCACCAGAATTTCAAGGAGATCGAAGTCAGGTTCCAGCAAGTTTTCTATGTGAGCTGAAAACAAATCATGGTAAAAGTAGGTATAGATTGAAGACCAGATTTGATCAACACCTCTCCTGCTGCTTTGGACAAACCTTGCCACTTCCAACCACTTATTTTCGATTTAGAGCTCTCCGTGACATACTTGAAAGTGCCCTCCTTGGATCTGCCAACCAGTGTTAGTAACCCGAGGTATCTCTCACTAAGTGCCTCAGACTCAACTCCAAGAACTTCCTTTATCTCAACTTTCAATTCCTCCTGGCACCCCTTACCAAAAAAGATGGATGATCTTCACAAGTTGACCCGATGTCCCAAAGCCGCCTCATATGAAGCCAGGAGCCCTTTCAGAGCCTCCATGTTAGCCCTCGACCCCTCCAAAAAGACAATGCTGTCGTTTGTGAAAAGGAAATGTGTCACATGGGGGCCAGTGCTCCCAAACGACACCCCTTTATCTCTGCATCTCTTTGAGCTTTCTTCAACAGGGCCGAAAAACCTTCAACACAGAAAAGGAAAAGGAAAAGGTATAGGGATAGGGGGTCACCCTGTCGAAGCCCCCTTGAAGGTGAAAAATTCCTAGAGTATGCACCATTTAGTTTGACAGAGAAAGTTGCTGTAGAAATACACCGCATTATCATCATAATCCAGGGTTGAGAAAAAACCGACCGGTTCCAACATATGCTGCAAAACACCAATTCAACTCTGTCATACGCCTTCGTCATTTCCAACTTGACCGCACACAACAGCTTCTTCCATTTCCTCGTCCAAATAGCGTGAACGCACTCATAGGCCACAAACACATTGTCTATAATAAGCCGCCCAGGTACGAACGCACTTTGCTCCTCCGATATAAGGATGGGGAGGATACCTTTCAACCTATTGGCGAGGACTTTTGTAGTGATCTTATATAAGACATTACAAAGACTAATTGGTCTGAACTGAGGCAGCAACTCCGGTGAGTTGGTCTTTGGAATCATAACTATGACTGTGTCATTGAATGCGGCTAGAGCAGCAACACCACTCAAAAAATTCCGCACAGCCCGGCATGCATCCCCCCTACCTGCGCCTAGTGGTGCTGGTAGAATAGAGCCGGGAGACCATCCGGCTCCGGCGCCTTTGTTGGGCGCATCTGAAAAAGAGCCTCTCTAATCTCCTTATCGGTGATGGGAGATGTTAGTGTTGCGTTCATCTCTGACGTGACAACCTGATCAATGTGTTGGAGTAGATCGTTTGCTCCTGCCAAGCCATCCGATGAGAAAAAGTGCCTCATAATTAAAACTGTGCTTTCATCTCTCGCATTTGTTCATCAGTTGTACATCTAGACCCATCATTCCTTCGGAGAGCTTTAACTGTGTTTTTCCTTTTCCAATGCGAAGCTCGGTTTTGGAAATATTTGGTGTTTTGGTCGCCAGCACTCAGCCAATCTACCCGCAATCGCTGTTTGTAGATAGTCTCTTCCCTTGTATAAATTTCTTTGAGCTGCTCCTCAATCTCGTGGAACTCCAGTGAGGACACACAGACGAGCGCCCTCATTTTTGCATAAGCTAACTGGCTTTTCAACTTGGCTATCGATCGTCTAATGGAGCCAAAAACTCCCCTCGCCCATCGTTGCATGGAACCCGTCGTGCATCTAAGCTTATGCCAGACCTTCTCCAAGTCCCTGTTCACCTGTAGTCGCTGCCTCGCAAGCCTCTTCGAACATTGCCTGATAGTTTTCATGGTGTGTCCACGCTTCTTCATATCGAAAATGCCTATCCCCTGGTCCCCTTTGATGCGGAGCCGTCTCCGATGCCCGAACCAGGATCGCTTGATGGTCTGATTCCTCAGTCATAATATGCTCAACTGTAGTCTCTGGGAAGAGCTGCAAAAAATTGTCAGTGCACACAGCCCGGTCTAACCGAACTTGGATGTTCTCTGTTCCATCCATTTTATTGTCTCATGTATACTGATAACCCATAAACCCCAAGTCTGCCAAGCCACAGTCGGCTAGACAGTCACGAAAGTCCTCCGTTTGCAAGAACAATCTAGGGTTACGACCAATCTGGTCCGACTGAAGCAGAGCCTTGTTAAAATCTCCGAAGCATATCCAGGGTAGATCATCTTGAGCTCGCAAATATCTTATGCCGTCCCATGATTTTTCCCGCAGCTCTATGCAGGGTTCTCCGTAGAATCCAGTGATTCTACAGGTCTATCCCTCACACGTCACCTCAGCATCGATAAAGTATTGGCTCCATGGACGTACTAAAACTTGCAAGTGATATCTCCACCACAAAGCAAGACCGCCACTCTTACCGACATAGTCCACTGCTACACCACAGTTAAAGCCCAAACTCCACTTACGTCTCTCCATTGATCTCGCCTTCTTCATTGTTTCGCAAAGAAAAACCATCGCTGGGTTGTGGGACCGTATCAGGTCTCTAAGTTCGCCAACTGTCGTGTCCAACCCCAAGCCCCGATAGTTCCAGGCAAGCAGATTCATTGCGATTGGTGGCCCTAGTCCTTAGGTTCCGCCGTTTTATCATTGCTCTCCGAAAACCTTTCAGACACTAATGCCGTCTTTCGCCTGTTGTCACGTATAAAACCATCATGCATAATTTGTCGCTCTGGGCCATCCTTCGCCACCCAGAGCTGCCTTGGCCTCCGATTCTTGTTCACATGCTCAGAGCGATAGCTAACACTTGGGTATGTTGGTCCAAGATCCGGTCTACTCTTCCTCACATAGTAGCCCCTCTTCCTGTCCTTCGAGCCGTACATCTGTGAACCAGTGTCCACGTCCGTTCGTTTGCCCTTGTCCTTACGAACTGCATGTGATGACTGAACGTCCTCCTTTCCCAATTCTTCCGTGGATCCCCTCTGTACCTCTGCTCCTCGACGAGTTTGTTGCGCAGATCTTTCTCCCAGCGATTCTCCAGGTCATCTCTCAAATCCCTCTCCCTCGGGGCCGTATCCTTTGCTCTAGATTTACCCGGGTTGTGCTCATCTTTTCTCCTGTCTCTAGGCTCGGCGCCCGTATGCTAGGCTGCAGACTTTGACAACTCTGGCTGCAAATTTCGTTTAATAGGCACATCACGAGCCCTCGAGCCACCTTGCTTACTCCAGTCACTATCCCCCGCCTTGCTGCTCCCCAAACTATGTTACTGCTCGCGGAGGCTCCCTGGGATCCCTCTTTCAACAAACCTATTTTTTAGAAGACGCCCAGAGCCAGCCGCTCCATTGATGTGAGGAGTCCACCGGAGGGACACATATCCCATTCACATGCACTAGTCGCCCACATTCAAAGCAGAAGTGGGGGACCTTTTCTTAGCTGAAATCGGACCATACGCCCCTCTTGTCCTCAGGTGATGATTTTAAATAAAAGCGTCTCACTAAAGGTTCATAGACTGAGATTGTGGCACGCAGGGGCGGAGCCAGGGGGGGATGAGCAGGGGCCTGCCCCCCCCCCCCCCCCCCCCCCCCAACGATCAACAATTTTAGTAGAAGCAACTAGTAATTATCAACGAGATTCGATCAATATACGTACTCGCCCCCCCCCTCCCCCCTATACTCGATTCCTGGCTCCGCCACTGGTGGCACGAACCCTAAGTTGGTTCCCTCTAGCCAGTCCTTCCTTGTCCACATCGACCCGAATCACCCTTCCCAACATGTTCCCAAGAGTCTTCCGTAGTTCTTCGGCGCTTATCAGGGGGCAGATCGAGCACCGGGAACCATACATCAATCTTGTCAAATACTATCTCTGAGGGCCATGTTCCACCCTTATAATTTTTCAGAATCAGAACACTGAAATCGTATTGCCACGGCCCATTATAGAGAGCATGTTTCCAATTTCCCTCACATCCAAAGTGCACTTCGAACACATTATTTCCTAGATCTCTGAACTTCACCTCTTTGTGCAGTCCCCATGCCCTATGCATCGTTATCTCCAGGACTGTCTTGTTGAGGGGTCTAGGTGAGCACGATTTGCCCACCACTACCCATCTTGCCGTACGTGGAGGCATCGTCTGTTCGGAGGTCTCAAAGACCCGACCCTCTACTTCTTTGTCCATCAGTACCATCCTACCCATCCTCGCGGACAAACTCGCAGCCGGATCCGGAGTCTTGCACTCCGCCGAGGACTTGGACGAGCCCCTGCTTGCTGAGCCCCCTGGGTTCCTCGCCGGTGGCGTTGCCGCCATGGACGCCCCCGGAGTCGCCTTTATTCTCGGAATCGCTGCGGTCGTCCCATGCATCTTCTCCGCCATTAGCCGCCCTTCTAGCGGATTAGGTCACTGCCGTGACGTGACCTAGAGAGCGTCGTCGCCCACCTAGCCATTACCGGAGACCCAAACACCCCCGCTAGCAAAACCCTAACCCTAGTGCAGGAAGAAAATCGCCTCGCAGTCGCTTCCTGACGCCTCAGAGCTTTCCTGCATGGTGGACCCTTACTTCCCCTCAATCCTCCCTTTAATATTAGGTAAAGATTTGTGTTACTTGATTGTCCTATTAGGATAGGATTAGGATGTGACTGCAGGCATTTCTTATTTAGCGCTGCAGGCGTCGGTTATAGTTGTTTCCGCAAACCGGCGCCTGCAGCCGCGGTAGCTGGGCCTGGCCCATCCTTTTCCCTTTCCTTCCTATCGTTAGGAAAAAAAGGCGGGCGTTTGATGGGAATTGATCTCACAAACTCACGGTCGTTTGCCACATGCAGTAACCACTCCACTACATCGTGTTAGTTGCACAAATACTGCTTCTTCACCATTCTCTTCTTACAACGATTCCTTTTTCCTATTTATTCAGAACGGTTTTGTTCTGTTTTTATTCTTTTTCTTTTTTCTTTTCGGAACTTTTTTTCTTTTTTCTTTGTTTCCTTTAGTGCACGGTTTTTAACAAATTCGATGAACTTTTTTCAGAATCGATGAACTTATTTTCAAATTCGATGAATTTTTTTTTCAAAACCCATGAACATTTTTCAAAATCGATGAACTTTTTTCAAATCTGATGAACTTTTTTCAAATCCGATGAACTTTTTTCAAAAACTATGAACTTTTTTTTCAATATGATGACCTCTTTTAAAACATTGATGAAATTGTTTTCAAATCCGATGAACTTTTTTTCAAATCCGATGAACTTTTTTCAAAAACTATGAACTTTTTTCAATATGATGAACTCTTTTAAAACATTGATGAAATTTTTTTCAAATTCATGAACTTTTTTCTCAAATTAGTGAACTTTATTCAATTTTCTTGAACTTTTTCAAATCCGTGAACTTTTTCGTTATTTTGTGAACTTCTATGAATACGTGAGCCTTTTCTTTTTCGAAAAAAATTCGCAAACTTTTCTTAATCTGTGAACTCTCATTTTTTTTTTGGAACCGCGCAACCCATATTGTCCTTAATTACTACCAAGGTAATAATCACCACAAGTACTTAGCATCTCTAGTGGTTAGCCGAGCTGGTTTAGACTGCATAGGTGTGAGTTCGAATCCTGTGCGTTGCGACTTTTTCTTGGAATTTTTGTTCGCTGGCGTTGCGCGATCGTGGGCTGGCCCAGTAAGACGCTGCTGCAGGCGCCAGTTGACTGAATAGGAGCTCCCGTGGGGCATTTCCTAAACGGCGCTCTCTGCGCCCGGTATAGTTCTTTGTGCAATCGGGCGCACACCCCTCCGTCCGCACTGGGCTGGCCCGTCTTACCTTTTTTTTTTCTTCTACTCTAAACTCTTTCAAAAAAAGGTGTGCGGGGAAGGATTCGAACCCTTGACCCCACAGTCTCTTTACATGCGCAGTAACCACTGGGGACAACAAGCTTTTGGCGATTGAGAGCATCTTTCAAAGTTCTTCAAATAAAGAACGTGAACCTGTTTTCTTTTCTTTCTTTTTTTGCCGGTTTTCTTCTGTTTATTCTTTTTTCTATTTTGTGAACCTTTTTTGATTTCGCGAACATTGTTTTGTGAACCTTTTTTGAATTCGTGAACTTTTTTCAAAATTGATAAAAAATTTGCAAATCCGTTGAACATTTTCTCAAATTTGATGAACTTTTTTTTGTGAACCTTTTTTGAATTCGTGAACTTTTTTCAAAATCCATATACTTTTTGCAAATCCGATGAATGTTTCTCAAATTTGATGAACTTTTTTTGTGAACCTTTTTTGAATTCGTGAACTTTTTTTCAAAATCCATAAACTTCTTGCAAATCCGATGAACTTTTTTTTGTGAACCTTTTTTGAATTCGTGAACTTTTTTTCAAAATCCATAAACTTCTTGCAAATCTGATGAACTTTTTTTGTGAACCTTTTTTGAATTCGTGAGCTTTTTTCAAAATCGATGAACTTTTTTGCAAATTCGATGAACTTTTTTTCAAAATTGATGAACTATTTTCAAATTTTGTTGAACTTTTTCCAAAATTGATGAACACTTTTTAAAAAATGGACGAACATTTCTACAAATTTTATGAACTTTAAGTAAAATGATGAACTTTTTCAAATTTGGTGAACTTTTTTTCAAGTTCAATAAGTGTTTTTAAAATAATTAGGAAATCTAATAAATAGCGCTAATTTATTGGTTCTTATACACTTCGCGTTCATTTGTACTAACTAGCGGTTCCTTGTTGTAGTGGTTAGCGGAATGGTTCCTCCCTAGTAGTTTCAAGGCATGAGTTCGAGTGACGGTACCGGCAGTTTTTTGCGTGTTTTATTCACGAGACATTTTTCCTTCTACAGCGTGTGGTGGGCCGGCCCATGAGGTGCGGCGTGCGAGCGCCAGCTTCCTGAACCGGCGCTTAAGGCGCCGGTTAGGAGCTCCCCTGGGTGAATCCTAAACGGCGCTCTAAGCGTCCGTTATAGTGTTATCGGTACAGGGCGCACACCCCCGCTCGGCAATGGGCCAGCCCATTTGTCATGTTATTCTTTTTTGTAAACTGCTGCAAAAATGACGCTGGTGTGGGTTTCGAACTCACGCAGCCAAGTTTATGTACAAGACACACTAACCATCCCACCCAACCTTCCTTACGTGCTAGCAAACAAGTTTGTACCTCTTTTAATTCTTTTTTTTCCATTTTTTTCTTTTTCTTTTCCTTCTTTTCGTTTTCTTTTTTCTTTTTTCCAATTCGATGCAACAACTTCATCGGATTTTATGAACTTTTTTCTAAATTTGATGAACTTTTTTCAAAATAGATGAACATTGTTCTAATTGGATAAACATTTTCCAAAATCGGTGAACTTTTTTCAAATTTGATGAACTTTTTTTGAAGTCGATGAACCTTTTTCAAAATTCCTTGCATTTGTTTTCAAATTCAATGAACCTTATTTTTAAATTCGTGAACTTTTTTTAAAGTTTATGAAAAAAAATTCAAAATTGATCAACTTTTTTCAAAATAAGTTATTCTTTTTTCAAATTCGATGAACTTTTTGTAAATCGATGAACTTTTTTTTTAAATTCGTGAACTATTTTTTAAGTTTGTCAACGTTTCTTCAAAACCGATGAACTATTTTTCAATTCGATGAACTTTTGTTCAAAATCGATGAACTCTTTTTCAAAACAGATGGATTTTCTTGCAAATTGATGAACGTTTTTCAAAATCGATGAACTTTTTTCAAAACCGATGAACTTTTGTTCAAAATCAATGAACTCTTTTCAAAACCTATGAACTCATTTTTCGAAACGATGAACTCTTTTCAAAATCGATGAACTCTTTTTATTTTTTTCAAAATGGATGGACTTTTTTCAAAATCGATGCTATAATCAATGAACTTTTAGATAAATCTATGAAATTTTCTTAAAATCGATGATCTTGTTTTCAATTTACCTTCTCTTTTTTCAAAAAGATTTATATTGGCTTTACTAAGGAAACGTTAACTAGGATGGTTTTTCTAGAAGTGTATAGAAGAACTAGTTCGGTGTAGTGGTTATAGCATCAAGCCACAAATGATCTTGTGCTAGGTTCGAATCCCACTGTTCCCATATTTTCAGTTCAGATTTGTTTTTTTCTTCTTCATGTCTGCTTTGTTCACTCGGTTCGTGGGCCGGCCCGCTACGCGTCGCTAGCGAGCGCCGGTAGAGCCAGCCGGCGCCTGAAGCGCTGGTTAGGAGCTCCCGCTCCCGTGACTGCATCCTTTACTTGTGCAAGAGATGGTCTCACATGGATCAGCCGTCCACCAATTCTGTTGGGCCTCCAGATTGGCAGCGGGGAGGGATTGGATTGGACGGAGTAATAGGAATAGGATGCACAAGCAGGTTCAACTACATGGAGATCCCATTCCCATGACGGCATAGGGTCTGAGGAGCAGATCAATCACTCATAGCTTTATCTAAAAGATGGACTACCTAGGGCACCCTAAGATGGGTATGGAGGCGTCCTTAGGTTGGGTAGCAGTGAGCCTCAATGAACTTTTTTGACAGACTTGATGGTCTACTGTTGTTTGAGGCTTGCTTCGGTAGACCCCCATCAGAAACAGTATAAAGACAGTATGATCATTTGACCATAAGGTATACCCACCTTGGTATGTCACACGCCTGTACGTACACAGCCGATCCACTCGCCCATTGCACAAACCGACCCATTTTTATTTTTATTTTTTAACCTTTTAAAAAATATATCTTATGGACTACCTAGGGCACCCTAAGATGGGTATGGAGGCGTCCTTAGAGCATCTCTAGCAGACCTCACATAAGTGGCTAAACCTGTAATTTTTTTGCGTTTTATAGTTTTGGACAAAAAAAGTGTCCACGACAGAAACCGTAAAAGCGGTCCAACCCGTAAAATTTTTAAGGGCCACTGCAAATGCACACCCGAAACCCTTATCTTTGGAGGTTGGAAGGCCGAATTTAGGGCCCCCCGTATACCGGTCAAACCTCGTCGGAGCAAACACGCCGCCGCGGAGTTTGCCGGAATCCGCCCTGAACTCGCCGGAATTCATCACCGCACATCGAAAAAGGCCGCTAGACGCCGCAATCGATCGCCGCCGATTCGAATTGGATGAGCTCGACATCGTCGTGGCCTCCCATGACCTCAGCCTGGCCGCCGGAATCCTCCCGACGCGGCAGGCAAAGGGGTACGGCTCGCCTGGCAATAGATCGAGCAAGGTGCGGACGACGGAGGCGTGGCCGGTGAGGCTGGGCGCGACCAGCAGGGATGGGGCGCGGCCGACGGGCGACGGGGCATGGCATGCAGGCGACGGGGCGCGGCTGACGGGGTTGGGCGCGGCCGGCGCAGCCGCTGAAGGAAGGGGCGGCAACGGCCGGACTGGAGGAAGGATCTCTTTATTCCAGTTTTACAGTTTGCTTTATAGTATCTGTTCGGCTACGCTAGTTTTCGACCCGCAAACGCGATCTTCGTGAAACTGCAAACGCGTTTTGCGGGTCAAGTTTTTTCGAGGTCTTCTAGAGTTGCTCTTAGGTTGGGGTCTTGGGGAGCAGTGAGCCTCAATGAACTTTTTTTGACAGGCTTGATGGTCTATTGTTTTTTGAGGCTTGGTTCGGTAGACCCCTCATCAGAAACTCGACATCGTCGTGGCCTCCCATGACCTCAGCCTTGCCGCCGGAATCCTCCCGACGCGGCAGGCAAAGGGGCACAGCTCGCCTGGCAATAGAGCAAGCTACGGACGACGGAGGCGACTGGGCGTGGCGGGCAAGGCTATGCGCGGACGACGGAGGCGATGGGGCGTGGCCGGCGAGGCTGGGCGCGACCAACAGGGACGGAGCGCGGCCGACGGGCGATGGGGCGCGGCTGACGGGGTTGGGCGCGGCCGTTGAAGGAAGGGGCGGCAACGGCCGGACTGGAGGAAGGAGCTCTTTATCCCAGTTTTACAGTTTGTTTTACAGCATCCGTTCGGCCGCACTAGTTTTCGACCCGCAAATGCGATCTTCGTAAAACTGCAAAAATGTTTTGCAGGGTCTGCTAGAGTTGCTCTTAGGTTGGGGAGCAGTGATCCTCAATGAACTTTTTTGACAGGTTTAATGGTCTATTGTTTTTTGAGGCTTGCTT
The DNA here is from genome assembly GCA_034509565.1 of Triticum monococcum. Taxonomy (NCBI): domain Eukaryota; kingdom Viridiplantae; phylum Streptophyta; class Magnoliopsida; order Poales; family Poaceae; genus Triticum; species Triticum monococcum. The sequence goes on along the minus strand of CM067845.1, from coordinate 3,941,538 downwards.
CAGTAGACCCCCCGTCAGAAACCATATAAAGGCAGTATGGTCATTGACCATAAGGTATACCCACCTTCGTATGTCACATGCATGTATGTATACGTACACAGCCGATCCACTCGCCCATTGCACAAATTGGCCCATTTTTATTTTTATTTTTTAACCTTTAAAGAATATATGCAGAAGGTAGGATTTGAACTCACAACCTCTTACTTTATTTTCACTGACTAAAACCAACTTGGACAACTTAATTCTTGATTCTAGTTACTGCTTTTATTCTTCTTATCCTTCACACTCATGCGCTACTCCAAATTTTGAAGCAATATTGATACAACCGTGAAGCATCCAGTAACGTTTTTTTGAAGCAATAATAATGCACCTATGCCATCCATGTCATTGACGTGAACTGCCTCGTCAAATTTGTCAGACAACACACATAGACAAAATATCCTTATAATCATTATTGATGTGTAGAAGCAAAATCAAATTTCATTGGAAGAAAATTATATATTTTTGGAAACAAATGTTTATTTCCCTTGATTTGTTGAAGTCCAATGCTATGCTTGAAACAATCATGTCGATGCTTGAACCACATTTTTTTATGTAGCAAACGATACAACATTAGGACATCTCCAACGTCGACCCTCAAATCACCCACATACGTCCGAAACACGCATTCCGGACGTGTTGTGACATCAAACGCACTCCTGTATCGGCCCACAGGACAGTCCGGGCGCACTTTCTCCCGTAAATCGGAGCCAAACGTTGGGGGCTTTACGGGCGCCGGGACTGCTCCAAAGCCCACGCCAGACTGCATTGGCCAACCCAATCCCCCACCTACCCCTTCCGCGATCTTCATCCCACACATCGCGTCACTTGCGGCGCCGCATTCATGCCGGCCCAGAGCATGCAACGGCCATCACTGCTGCTGTGATTTGATTGGATGGGAAGGCGGCGCAGATGTACGCGACCTCTCACGCGTCGATACTTCAATGCAGATGCCGCGTCCCGAGAAACCAAGTCATGCAGTCACGCCGCATTGAAGCGGGCTAACTACCCCTCCGCCTGGCCTGTCCGTGGCTATTTAAGCCCTACATCGGCGACACACAGATCCACACTCCCCGTCCCTGAGCACCTCACCTTCCTCCTCTCCCTCGCCGTCACCTCATTGACCCGTTCCTACTCTCACTAGTAGAAAAAGGGTCATTTGTCCCGGTTCGTAAGGGCCTTCTGTCCCGGTTTTGGAACCGGGACTAAAAGGTCGTTACTAATGCCTTTGGCCTTTAGTCCCGGTTCTTACACGAACCGGGACAGATGGGCCTCCACGTGGCCGCTGCAGCCAGCCCGGGCAGGGGGGACTTTGGTCCCAGTTGGTGACACCAACCGGGACCAAAAGGCGAGCTGAGGTTTTTTAAAGGGGCTGGTTTAGGGGTTTTGGGGGTTAATTTAGGTTGTTATTAGCTAGCTAGTAGAGAGAAGTGTCTTCTCTTATATCTTCGTGCTTGGTTTACCAACGCTACTGCTATGCCTAAACATGGCTTAGATTGAAGTGAAGGCAACATATGGTGCATGTTAAAAGTAATAATAATCCTAACTTGATCAAGTTTGGATTGTACTACTTTCGACATGCACCACTTGCATGTTGCCTTCACTTCAATCCAATCCATGTTCACTTCACCCGCTGATATATAATAACTCTTCATGCTCGAATCATGCATCATCATATATAATAACAAGTCCTACTAATCATCATCATACAACTTCTACTCGTTATTAATAACAAGTCATACTATCATCATCCTCATAGTCATCGAACCAACCCTACTTAATTGTTCTTAGCACATGATCATCAGTATTAGGTAGGACCTAAATACCCTCTTTAAGGTAAAATAGTATAAAACAATATAGACCCTGACTCTCCATTATGGAGAATGGAGATCATCCTGTCTCCAATTATTGCGCTTCGCTTCCTTTTGCTTCCAAGAACCTCCTTACGACTGTCCATACATTTTTCCACCCTTTGATTTGCATGTCTCCATTTCTTTTAGAAATTCGGTATGGACAGTTGAGATTCGTAGGATGATCTGGCTGTATGTTCAAAACATTAAGGCTACCTTTCTGATACATCAAATGAGGGACACAATTCTTTGGAATTATCTGTTGAAAAACATATTAACAACTTCATAGTTAGCAAATGCTATACTAGTTTTAGAAGTATGCAAAAGATGTACGGATGTCGTAATAGTAAATAATCTTATCAGGGTATCTCCATAGTAGTTACCGTAGTTCAACACGTGCACTAGTGGCACGTATTGACCATAATGTTGAGGAGTTTGATTGTAGATATTGTAATTCTCAAGATCAGTACAAAATGCGATTAGATGATTTTTCTCCTGATAAGTTAATTCGGAGCCTTCGGTTTAGTAGGTTCTGTCTACCATCTTCCGCACATTCTTTGAAGAATGAAAATAAGCTGTCAATGGAAATAAGTTGTCAACTATTTTGAAATGAACAATATAAATTAGCTAATAACTATGTTTGAGAAACTCACATAGCGGTAGAATTGGAGGCGTATCAACAAGGACCCAAATGTCCATATTGTCTTGCTCGATTTCAGGATCACCAAGATCCATGGTGACAAGCATGTCCTCATGAAATCATACATCTTGCAAAGTGCTTCCCATTTTTTGCAACCAAAATGGGTTACGCTCTCAGAATTGTACAACTTTACTTCAAAATCCATACCATGATGGGTCCGTAGGTGAATTTACTTTGTTTTGAAACTTTCATGGTCTTGAAAACCCATCCTCTCCAAGACATAGCGTCTTGCATGGCATGGGATAAGCTAGTCGAAATGTAAACGATGAAAATTACACGTTGAAATAGTTGAAGTCGTGCTTAATTACGAAAAAATACTTGTCGTCGTTGCGTACTGTTTCAACATCGAAGGTCTCCTCCAGCTTAATGCTGAAGTGCCGATCTTCATCCAGGTGAGGCCTGTCGCACAGACCTCGGTCGCTGTGGCACCAATCGCACTCCCCCGGGAGACTTTCGTTGTCCGAGTACGACATTTCCTATGTTCATCATTCAAATATTAAACTTACAATTAAATCTTATAGGACTCATATTGACATGGAGATTTGGCTGGTCTCACCTCGAGGTCAGAGGGGGGGTCGGTGACGGGGACGATGTCGGGGATGATGTTGGGGCTCCTAGATTTTTGCAAAAACAAAAAGCCTATAAGCTATCAACTAATCAAATGCATACGCCTTGCATAGTGCTCTGCAATTTTAGCAATCAAAGTAGGAGTACTTTTCCAATTTGAGCATTCAATAAGCAAAACCAAATCGTAAAATAAAGTAGTATTCAAATTAGCATGCATTCAATTATAAGAAAAACTACATCATCTCTTGCGTCCGTACATCGTCGAATATTTCACTAATACACCTCGAATACTATCATACATATAGCATCGCTAATACAACTAGCTAGAACCGTAGCGCCCGACGGGTATCGGTGCAGGCGGTGGACACCCAAAGAGAAGGAACCATCACAGGATCATAGCTCTAGTGAGATCCCTGAAGAACGTGCCAGGTATTGTCGAACCTGCCCTCCAACGCAACCATGTAGCGACGGATGTGCTCGTCCACCTCGATGACACAGTGACGTACCACCTCCGCGGTGTACGGAAGCCTCGGCACAGTCACTGGCCCACGCGACCGCCACCAAACAATGATCGGGTGAATGACGGGCTGGCTCCTCACCAACCTACGCCCCCCGGAAGGTAGCACCTCCCAATACCAGCCCGGCGGAGCCCACTCCCGGACATGGCCCCTCTGATCAAGCCGTCCTCCTCCGTCGAGTCAACCACGAGGATGCGGGATAGGCATCGTCGACGACGACGCGGGAATAATTGCTTGAACTAAAAAATAAACTATTTCTATTAATTTTCTTGCTAAAAACGAACCACTTCTATAGTAAAATAAAGTAGTTTTATTAAATCAACTAGTTCAACTACTAAGCACTTACTATAAATAAAATAAAGTAGTACTTACTAAAAATAAACTACTTCTATATATAGTAAAACAAAGTAGTTTTATTAAATCAACTAGTTCAACTACTAATTAAGCACTTATTGTAAATAAAGTAGTTTTATTAAATCAACTAGTTCAACTACTAATTAAGCATTTACTATAAATAAACTAGTTTAACTAGTTCAACTACTAATTAACCACCTCTGCGGTGTCCGGAAGAAGAGAAAAAAGAGAAGAAGAAGAAAGGATTAATAAAGCAGAAGATCGAAGAAAAAAAGAAGAAAAAAAGAGGAGAAGAAGAAAGGAATAGAGGAGAAGAAAAAAAATAGAATATTTTCTATTTTTTTTCTTCTCCTCTATTCCTTTCTATTTTTTTTCTTCTCCTCTATTCCTTTCTTCTTCTCCTCTTTTTTCTTCTTCTTTTTCCTCTTGTTATTTATTTCTCCTCTTTTTTCCTCTCCTTCCTCTCCTCTTCTTCTTCTCCTTCTTCTTCTCCTTCTTCCTCTCCTTCTTTTTCTTCTTCTTCTTCCTTCCTTCCTTATTCATCTTTTCTTCCTTTTCCTTATTTTACTTTTTCCTCTACACTAACCTAAAATGCACTAACCTAAAATTGATATCTACTAACAAACTAAATAAAAAAATTAATACATGTATGAAAAAAACATATATAAACAAAAAAAATGCTATGAACATTATATTCATACATACATAGCCACATCCATTCATCATATAGCTACCACATACATATATACAATATACAATATACAATATATATATATATATATATATATATATATATATATATATATATATGAAGAAATGCAATGAACAAAAAAATAATACAAATTATATGAAAAAAATGAACAGAGACGAGGCGGCGCGCGGCGGCTCACATGTGGGGCGGCCGGCGAGCACTACAAAAAAATACGTGTTTGTCACAGTAGGTCGCGTTTTTTGTGATGCATGTACATCCATGACGATTTTATGACAGAATCAAGATAGTCATACATGTGTTGTCGTAGAAGTGTTTCATGACATTACCAAAATTATCATCACAGAAGTGTCCACTTCCATGATGATAAATCACGCGTCATAAAAGTGCTTTCGTTAAGGGTGACCGACACGTAGCATCCACCGTAACCAAACGCCGTTAAGCTATTGGGTCTGATTTTGGATCCGATAACCCGTTAACAGCCCTGACCAATGGGAAATTTCCACGTGTAAAATTCTGATTGGCCGAAGGGAACACTTGTCAGCTCGTCAGTGGGCCAGATGTCGCCCGTCCATTAGAGGAGACATGCCTATGATACGTCGACACGTGGCTGGGCCCAACAGAGGCCCATATAGGTTAGAAAGGCCGGCCCAGTCAAAGGCCCGTAGAACTTAATTAGGCACTAGTGGGCGAGCCCAATAACGGCCTTCTTAATAAAGGCCCATTTACGGCCCGAAGCCAGATCTGGCCCATTAATTGTTCGCCGAATATATGGGCCCAACTATAGCCCAGTGACTTTCGGCCTGTTAGAGGCCTGATGTAGACATGGGCCCATTTCAGCCCGGTGTGACTTTCGGCCTGGGAATGGCCTGTGCTGCCCATGGGCCATATATGGTCCGACGGGACATCGGGCCCACTAACGGCTTGTGCTAAAGGTGGCATTAGGCCTAATGTGACTTTGGGCCTGTTAAAGGCCTGTCGCGTAATTCGGCCCGTTGATGCCTGTGCTAAGCTTTCGGCCTCTTAAAGGCCCATGATATCAGTGGGCCAACTAAGGCCCGAGATATGTTTCGCCCTGGTAACGGCCCGTGAGCTAACTCGGCCCAAAACGGCCCGGTCTACATTTCGGCCTGCTGAAGGCCCGTCGACGACTAGTGAAAATTGAGGCCCAACATGCATTTTGGCCTGCTAAAGGCCCGTGGTTTCATCTCGGCCGTAATAGGCCAGTACAATATTTAGCCTATTAATGGCCCAACGCTACCTGGGCCAAACTAAGCGTTGGGTCGACAAAAGGCCCAACTAAAATATAGGCCGGTGTAAGTTTGGGCCTGGCGCAATGTGTGAAGGCCCCAATCATTCGGGCCCAAGAAAGACGCAGGCCGGCCCAATTGTGGCCCGCTAAAAACCTGGCCCGTTAGAGTCGAATGTTTCGGTCCGGTCGACTACATCTGATTTTTTCATATAGCGAATGATGGCAGTAACTAGTAGGAATTAAGAACAAACCTACTCTATACAATAAAGAAATTACGGCATAGTAACTAAGAATAAACCTACACCATACAATAAAGGATTTAAGGTATATTACATCCACTAGGCATCAAAGTTCGCCACCAGTGATCATCATTGTTGAGGAAATCGTTAACTGGTAGCTGCTCGGTTGGCTAGCGAGTAGGGGATTAATTGGCTAATCGGCAAGTTAATCGACCATTTAATCAATTAATCGGACGATTTTTCGGTTTATCGGCTACTTGGTGACCCTATGAGTAGGGATTAATCGGCAAGTTAACTGGTTAATTGGATGAATTCTTGAACAGGGGTGATCATAAAGCGCAACGAAGAAGCAGATTACAAAAACTGGGCACCAGTGTAGCGTAACAAACTAATACTGAACCGAGACCACTTACAAGATAGTTCAATAAAGGTTAGCCTTGCGGGGGAGCTGCTGCGCAAGCTGCTGAGCAAGGCTGTGAGGCCGGCCTAGCATGTCGGTCATAGCTTCCAGGTGTAGCTGTTTAGCGATGAGGTTCTCATTGGTGTTCTCCGCAATCTTTTTTAGAGATAGGACTTCAAGTCGAAGTTGAGTTGCAGAATGCCTTTCTGCTAGAACTTGGGACTGAAGAATTCGAACTGATTCAGACAACGAATTCTGTGAGCTTGTGTGACTGTTAGTCTCAAGTAACTTGAACACTGCATCAAGACAAGACTTTGGGGTTGTCTCGCTATCTTCAAGATGTTTTGCCTTCTTTGCTGCAATATATGTTGGATTTGTCTCACAGCCTTCAGCAGACTTGTGCATGCCATCAGGCATATCACCTTGAAACAAAGCAGAGAGATGACAGGTTTTGCACGTGTATAAACAAAGATGATAACTGTTCTGTCAATTCTATCCAATTTCAAATTAGAAAATAAAGAGTAAGTTCAAAATATCAATAGCATAATTTGGCATTGTTCATAATGCGGGGAGCTTCACCACACTACTGGATTACCATGTCAACATAACAAGCATAGATGAAGGGCAAAGAAAATCATTGTGTCTATTTTGGATAATGTGCATGGCATGTTGTTCATATCATCAGCCACATCAGTAAGATAAAACAGGAGATGACAAGGTGCAAACGTGGGCTGCTTCACCACACACTGGATTATAGATCCACAAAAACAAGCATACATATAGGGAGTATTAAGTAATGTGCATGGTATGAATAAGGAATTTGGTTTTACAAGTAAAACTTAGAACTTACGGTTCTTACGAACATGCATTTTGGTAGAAACAACAAACTAAACAGCAGTAAACGATAGGGAGTATGAGCAAATTAAACAACCGTTGAGGATAAAGGCTTTAGAAGGACTGACTTACATTAACGGTTAACACCGGCTTTATAATGCCCTTCTCCATGTCAAGGGAAGGATAACTCAAGAATTTCAGCACATAATCTTCTTCATAAGCATTGCCTGTATTCTACATTTTGTAGAGAGTAACTATAGATATGATAATACTGAAAGGGATAGAGGATAATGAAGATAAGATGCAGATTGATGCTACATAATCAACTACCAATCCCTGGAAGTACAAGCGTTATAGGACGAAATGTACTAACAAGAGCAATGGGCTACACTTCTGCAGTGGCATTGTCTATGTATTCTACTTGTTGGTAAGATTAAATATAGATCTGATCTTTTTTATTAAATGGTGGGCGAGGGAGATAAGATGCAGAATGCTACAAAATGAACCAATCCCTCTTCCCATAATACAAGAGTGTTTTGAACACTGGTGTATTGTACAAAACGTTCTTATATTATGGGACAAAGGGAGTAGCTGTTAATGTAAGTACAGTGATAGACCACGTTCAGTCCTTACAAGAGGACTGCAGAGCTAAACCT